>JASGCC010000099.1:0-1303152 GCA_030067915.1 Hydractinia echinata | reverse complement strand
TTGGCTGTGATATATATCGGAATTAATTTTCTTCAAGATACAATTGTATGCAAAATAATGAACAAAATTTTACTGCTTAAAGTGCCCAAGAAAACTAACTTGTCAATTTTTTTAGTGTTAGGAGTTGTGGATCATGAAAAAGTTGATGCATCTGTGCGTAAGAGATTGAAACAATCACATGGCTCGTATAAAGCTTATTCCCATTAAGATCGCTTCCCCATTGGAAAAGACGCAAGCATGTATGGTCTTGCTTCAAAAACAAGAAATTGGAAAAAACTTACCCGAATCTAAACGAGAGCACAGTTCGTGGATTTAAAAGCGTTACGAGGCTCATATCAATGATGCAGATCGGAAAAGGAAATCTCCCAAGAAAGTCATCGTAAATAAGTTGCTAGGACGTCCTTGTCTTTTGGGTGATAACATCAACCCACTAGTTCAGAATTATCTCAAAGCGACAAGACACAAAGAAGGAGTTGTAAATTCTTTGGTGGCAATAGCGACAGCAAAAGCTCTACTGAAACGATACCCACAGCTAGAAAGAGAAGATTTCAAAATAGGAAGATCCCGGGCCCAAAGTCTTTTTCGACGCATGGGCTTCGTTCGTCGTATGAAAACAACTGGGAAGGTACACATTTCGGTCGGTGCTCAAAGGGAAGCAGAGCTAAAAATTTTACATCAAATCGTTAATCAAGTTACAAAATTCCAGCCTCGTTAATTATCAATTTCGACCAAACCCCATCAAAATACGTACAAGTGTCATCATTGACCATGACCAAACAAGGAGAAACCAATGTTCCAATGGCAGGTGCAAGTAACAATAGGTCCATCACTGCTACTTTTTCCATCACGTTCGACAATAAGTTTCTCCCCATACCGCCGATATATAAGAGTAATACTTATAAAAGTTTACCAAAGGTGGACTTTCCGGATGGTTTTTCACTGAGTGCGAATGAAACTCACTACAGTAACAAAAAATATATTAAGTTTATCAACGAAATCATAATGCCATACATCCAGAAAGTGGGCAAAAAGGTTGGATGCAAAAATATATTTTTTTTTTGGGGGGGGCAAACAACCGACCAAATTATAAAAGCTCTGAAAGATCACCACATATTGGTTACCAAAGTTCCAGCCAATATGACACACCTGTTTCAATCGTTGGATCGCACTAATTAGTAAGGCTGCATAAGATTACACAAAAGAGAAGTTTTCAGACTGGTTTACTCGTCAAATAAACACAGGCCTGGAAAAACGACCAGGAGTTGATAATATTGAAATCGAATACCGATTGAGTGTTCTGAAACCTCATCACGCAAAATGGCTCATATCTCATATCTACATTTATATGACCGTCACAAAGGGGCAAGAAATTATTTCAAATGGATGAAAAAGATCAGGCATTTATGACGCAACTCATTAGAGTGAAGTAAACTTCCATCACTTGTCCCTTTTTCTGACATATGTCCGCTTATGGAAGTCTTAAAGCTGATAGAAACATTGAGTCTCACTTCTTTATTTCTCCAAGAGCTCGATTTATTCTGATTGAGGAGGGTGGAAGTGAGACAAATCATCCGAATGGGAGGAAAATGGTGAATCAACAAATGGTGATGACGACGAATACGCATTTGATGTATTTACGGATTAGTTTGTAACTTTTTAGTAGCCATATTTAGTAAAAAAACTTTTATTGACTATAAGCTCCTTTGTGTCTTTTTTCGAAATCATAATAAAAAATGTTTTAAAAAAGTAAATAATACTAAGAACCGCGAAAATTAATACCCACGAAAATTAGTACCATAAGGTAAGTAAATTGGTTTTGTGCTTTTATTTTGTAAGTTGCTCATTAAATTATACTTTTTTCTGTAATGTATTTCTTTTGATTAAGGTTAACCTGTTGGTTAGAGGCAACCTCAGGCAAAATTTCTTCACATAAAATATGAATAAGCATTTTTGTTAAGCTTACAGCTGACGTAATTTTCTCTAGTGGAAGAAATATACATTTTACAAACAATCACATAATGGAGCAAGATTTTATGATCCCAAGGAAAGTAACTGAATTAACACTAAAAACGAAGTCTCAAATAATAGACTGTGATAAAAAACGTAACAGCAACAGAGAAGCACTGCAAGAATTAAAGAAAAACCGAAGATAATAAACACTGGTTTTGCATTGGAAACTTGTTTTTAAAAGTTCCTATTTCCAACACTGTATATATGTTACAAAAAGATCAAGAAACATTAGATAATGAGGTGAAAAAAATCCATAATGGTTTAAAACCAAAAGTGAAAAAGCTGCATGAATTGGAAGGATTACCTAATGTAAAAGGATTTGATTTGACTAGTGTTAATTAAACGATATAACTTTGTAAAGCAATGATACAGTTTTAAAAAATTTTGTATTTTAGCTGTTAGTGTTATTAAATTTTATGCAGTATGTGATCATTTCTTTTAGTGGAAACTTTTTTTGGATTAAATAAAGAATGTAAGATTACACTAATTGTTTTTATACGCATTAACGTTTAAAAGCATATACGTAAGCTCCCCCCCCCCAAAAAAAAAAAATATATATATATAGCATAACGCTAAGCATACCTTGAAGCTCAGAAATGAAGTTCAACAAAATTAAATATATACCAACATTTTTAGAGACAACTGGTTTTTCCGCCAACAACTTATTCTCAATTTATCATATTTAGAAGTTTCCAGCTTTGCCCAAGCTTTTCCAACCCCAAGGTCATTAGTACACCTTTCTTTGGCAGTGAAAGGGTTTTCATGGCAAAACCAGTGGTCTGCATTGTCCTTACGTTCTAACCATCTCGTTGCTCGATACCAATCAATTGCTTCAAAACTTGAGCGTATCTTGCATCTACAGGCTGCCATAAATCTGTTCAATCTGGCAAACCAAACCAGCCCTGCGGCTTAAAGATCTCCGCCATTAGCAATAATCTGAAAAAGTACTGAACTTTGAAGCGGACTGAGTAATATGGGGGAACAAAATCATTGAATATTCTAAAAATTTTGAAATTCAATTCCTTGATTATTATTGTAACTGTAAATCATAGCTAATTTAAATTACATAAACTTCTTTTCTCTATAAGAACAATTTTAAAAGAAAAATAATAAACCTGAAAATTGATGAACAATAAAAACAAAATAAGGCTGAAAAATTTATCGATTTTCTCTTTTTCTCTGAAAAAAAACTTGGAAAATATCTTTTATGGTGGCAGTGACCCTTTTAAAAATCGAAAAAAAATTTTTTTACAAAATTAGTAACGAAAGGTTATTTTCAGACTATATATTCATATTTTTTTTTTTTATAACACACTTGTCACGATTTTATAGCTATAATACTATTATCTTTCACCAAAAATATTCAGCCTCAACAATTCCTCTTTAAATTTAAAATTCATGAATAATTAATTAGTTCTGCTGAATATAGCTTTAAAAGGGCTGTTGGTTTTCGACTTTAGTGACTTACACGAAAGTCGAGTTGATGGCGGCGAAAAACAAAACTGGCTATTTCTCCGGCATGTATGTAATTTACAGACTCGAACATATAGCTATATCTAGAATTATTATCTTCTCCAGCCTTGGTCATGTTTTCATCCAGAATGAGTCTCGCTGAAATATTTCTTTGTAATATACTTTTGGAAAAAAAAATAATGAACCAACGAGCGAAGTGCGCTGGTCTGTTCATTGCGCAAAACGCTTTGCCGGATTTTGTGAGCATTTTAACCGGTTCGTAGCCCCTTTAAGGCTGTTTTCCACTTCAGGAAAATTTTCCGCGGAACGGAACGGAAAGGAACGGAAAGCTTCTGAGCATGCGTACTTGAAATGTTTACATCACGTGAACGAAAAATTTTCTTGTCCGTTCCGTTCCGAGCAAAGTAGAATCGAGTTCAACTTTTTCTTTGCGTTGTGTACGGAAACGACAGGTAGAACATTTTTAGCCAATCAGATTATTTTATTTCGTGAGAATTGCGCAAAGTGTGTTTACTTTCTGTATTGAAATGTGCGCAATATTTTGAAGTGGAAATACTAGCAGAAAATTTTCTGTTCTGTTCTGTTTCTGTCCGTTCCGTTCCGCGCCTTACGCGCTTGCGAATTGTACAGAAAGAAATGACGTAATTATTAAAGAGAAACGTTAATAACATCAGAGATGGCGCATTATGTAGAAATTTAAGACGATCTTCATTATGCTACACTGCACAAGCTTTAACTTTCGATAGCATATAAACTTTAAAATAAAGTATTGTTCATTGGATAATAAAACAATTTGTTGCAGTGTAAGTCTGATTTACACGGAAAATTTTAATGTTTCATTTGGAAATATATTGTGTACTAAAATTATACATTTTGATGATATACCTTTTTACATCAAAGAGCTAGATAAAATGTTAATCTTTATCAATTATCAATTTCATTTATCCTCTTTGCTTTCAGACGGTGCAAGGAATTTCCGATCAACTCCCGTGTAAATCAGCCTTTGTTGCGCTAGTCTGGATACGCCATTCATCGGCGCATCCAGGCTTCGGATGGTTATCTCTACCTCCTCAGGCCATTTTAAAGATTCCGCCCTGACCGGCGGAAATCAACTAGCCCTGATTACTTTGAAACATCATTTTTCAATTCATTCTTCTGATGAGCTTCCAAGTTATGACACAGTGCTAGGAATTTTTTAAGTTTTTTTTTTCTTCAAACTTAAAAAGAACATCCGCCCATTCCATGTTTACTTTGTGATCCATCCACGTGTTGTCTTGAAAAAAACATCTTGCCAAACATGCCAAACATCTTGTTCTTCCTGGCTTATCCTCAACCCCTTCCCACGAAAAATAACAGATATTGCGGGTTGCTTATCCATGTGTTATGGTGATATTTCTTAGGTTCGCTTTGTATTATTTGTATGTTCGCTCTACATCAAAACGAACGGTAAAGGGCTTTGGTTTACATTTAACTTCTCTGAAGGAGAGAAACGACCCCATTTTTCATCATGATCATCTCTACCACCTGTCCTAATAAAACGCTCGCGGAGATACCATGCCACTTTTTCAGGCAATCAACCATATCTTTTTTAGCTTTTTTCTAGTTCCGCATCCGAAATTGAAAACAACGTGAGCCTTTAAACAATCGCTTGAACCAGTATTTCTTTGTGTTTTGTTCTTGCTTTAGTTCATAACCAATGGAATGAAACTCGCTTACCATTAGCATAAGCTTGTTTTACGACCTCCCATAATATCAGGTATAAGTCAGTAAGCATTTGCATTTTCCATTCTTTGGTATGCAGTTTACGCAACTTATCACTTGCATCCTTGCAAATGGCTGGGCGATCAGTCCACCAGCATGAAATTTGACTTTACGATACTCCAAATTTTTCAGTGACAGTTAATTGCGATTCATTAGGATCATTGCATGCATAAATGGCATCAGCTTTAAATTGAGATGTGTACATGTGCCACTTTCTCCCTTTCAGTTGCTTTTCAACCTTCACTTTTGCAAGCGATACCACCCCAGCCTGTGGAATGTAATGAGGCTGAGAAGCTCATATCTTGCGTCAGAAAGGGGATCATCAAGTCAGTTCGATTTACAAGTGACCGATATACCACTTTGAACTGTAAAGATTATATGTTGAAAGACATTGTACGGTTTTGTGTTCACGGCGAGTCGATACTGAATGTATATACAACTTTCGACTTGGTTCCTGGCCTGTGGTTGACAGATACGACATACCAAAATCTTGCATTATTGGACAAAGACGGGAAAAATCCAGAATTTCCAGGACCTTCCATGTGGCATTTCAAGAAAGATCGCATCGAGTTTTGTCAATTCGCCACGGAAATAACTGGCTTGTGCCCTGACTTGCGATTTATTAAAAAGGTCGGTCAAGATTTAGATCTCGCGACAGCTAATGGAATTGCCGATGTATTCACCAGTGCAACTCATCTGTGGTGCACGCAGCACATTCAAGCAAGAGACAAAGAACGTCTTAAATAAACGGCTTTTTTAAAGCCACACATTTAAAAAAAAATTTTATTTATGGCATAGATGGCATAAAGCTGAAATTCCTTTGCTTTTACGGCAAACCGTACCAGTACCATTATTATACAGTGTGTTTCAAATGTTTTTTTATGTAATTAATAAATTTAAAAGCATCACAGGGCTTTTAATATATATACTTTTAGGGAAGAAAGTGTTTGCAGAAAGAAACTTTTGCGATTCTGCGAAACAACATTTTGTGGGAAAAACTTTTGCAAATTTTCAAAAAAACGCAAAAGTTTCTTCCGCAAACACTTTCTTCCCTTACAGTATGTAAGGCATACTTAAGCATAAGTGCCACCCTTTGAAAGGCTAAGCCTATTGCTGTATGTTTACCTTATGCAGATTACATATAAAATCAGACATATATATATACTATACCTGTATTTCTTACCAATGAAGGTTTTTTTTTAAATGTGTGGCTTTAAAAAATACCGTTTTATTGAGGCATGGGCACAGAAAATTTGTTTGAGGCAAAATTTTAATCAGGATTGGGAGGAGAGCAGCTGATCTAATTCCTTTTGTATCTGATTACTGTCACTTATTGAAACATAATCAACAATTTCATTTAAAACATCTTTCCATATATATATGGTGGCTATTTCCCCACTAAACATCTCTGGAAGTATATATGTGCTAAAAAAATGTTCCAATCGAGGCACTGATTTATTCGAGTAAACATTGTTTTTTTTCACTGTAATTGTGCATGATTCTTGTGGTAAATAAACAACAAAGTCAGCATAAGTTGCTGCAATTACATACATTTGATGCTGAATTTGTGTGAAATAAGGATGGCTAGGTTTTAAGGTATAGACAACTCCAGTTGTAGCAGACATGGCATTAATGCAAGAGTTATGCGATGTAGCATAATCACGCATATATTTATCTCGAGCACTATAAGGACATTTGATTTCCAAAACTCCAAAACCATCACAGCAAGTACAGGAAATAAGACCATCAGCACTAGCCCCAAGCATAAATTTTCCATGATGTATTCTCAGGCCAGCATCTTTGCAAGAAAAACCTTTATGCAAACTCTTTTGTTGTCGTGTATATCTCTTCCTAGCATAAACTTCGTGCTCAATACCCCATGAAAGTGATGCAGACTTTGCAACTGGTGTATAGTCCAATATCTTAGCAACCAAATTATTTATTGCAGAAGTGTTAGGGTTTAAACGGTTATATTTAGCGAGAACAACATGTGCTACTGAAGCTGTGATAACACCATAGCGATAATCAAACCATGATTTGTTCGAAATTTGTCCTCTAGTTGAAACTTCAATTTCTAATATCTGTACTTCAGTACGGTTTTCCTTCAATGATGTGTAGAAATCATCAGATGTCGATTGACCCACCACCCAACCTCGATCCCAGGGCCTGTAGCGTTTTTTGATATGAGGATGAAACGCGTACGAGGCCCTGGTACAACAGACTTACTCAACCAATGAGATTGCGTGTACGGCTTTTTTAAATTATGTTAAAAAGATAATTAATGCAGAAGTTTTTTTGCAAGCACTGCATTTTTTTATCAACAACAAATATGGCGATAAGCATTACGAAGATTTTGGTTACTTGTTTATGAAGAAAATATTTATATTCACGTTATTTTTGACTTCCTCGCGTCGTTTACAAATTTATCAAAGCTGTTCAAAATTTTTAAACATTACTTTTGTTTCCTTACTTATGGTGAAAAAGGCAGCTGACAACTCAAATGGAATAGTGCGACGAACATCCTGTTCTGCGAACGAAAGTAACAGGTATTCTCACCTTTTGTTGGGACACAATACTTAATTTTAAAAAAACTGAAAATTTTATTTTTGTTTTCATATGCTAAAAAGTAAAGAAAAACCTCGTACAGATGAAACTCTGTAGTGTGTATGCTGACTAAACTGGCTAGATGCTGTTGGCTTAAAGATGCACAAACACAACAATGACAACCAATTTTTCTTAAAATGCCACATGTGTCAAGAGATATCTTTTAACAAACTTTTGGGACGAAATACTAGCTAAAGTATTGAAAAATAAATGGAAATAAATTAGGGAATAATAAAGTATAGCTAGCTGTATATATAAATAAAAATAAGTATATATATACAAGAAATCACAACTATATAACATATTGTTTTTAGGCAATGAGAAAGAAAATATCACAACACATAAAGTTTATGGTGGGTGTGTTAAAGTACGTAGGCTTCATGCTGAAACAAACTTAAAACGGTTTAGTGAAATTTTCGGAAGAATTGGAACCTCAAATATAGCAATTATGCAAACTAATACTGTCGTAAATGTGAAAGACAATTGAAGATTTCCCGCCGGATTGCTTAAATAAGCCTTCAGAAAATTTTTGTTTTAAACACCTAGTGCTGATATTATGTCCAGTATAATATAATCTTGCCAATGCTTCTTGCCCTTCTTGCCCAAGAGCAGAGGTTGCTATAATAATGCAAAAGTCAGATCTTCTTTTGCAACTTCAAGAAGAATTTGGTTTTACATGGTCTTTGTTTGTGGTGTGTGAAGTTGCACAATTGAACAATTGCTAGATGTTGTTATGTTTTTAATGTATATACTTGTTTGTTTAATATGTTATTTTTTATAACCTTAATCTGCAATATTTCTTCCTTGCCAACTTTTCTCTTTTTTCTGCGTTATACATTTTTTCTGTTTGGTGAGAGATTTCTGTTAAGGTTCTTATTCCAAATATAATATGTTTCATTTAGTCACTGTTTTTCCTGTTATCCGGTTGTTATATATATATATATTATTATTATTCCCTAATTTATTTCCATTTATTTTTCAATACTTTAGCTAGTATTTCGTCCCAAAAGTTTGTTAAAAGATATCTCTTGACACATGTGGCATTTTAAGAAAAATTGGTTGTCATTGTTGTGTTTGTGCATCTTTAAGCCAACAGCATCTAGCCAGTTTAGTCAGCATACACACTACAGAGTTTCATCTGTACGAGGTTTTTCTTTACTTTTTAGCATATGAAAACAAAAATAAAATTTTCAGTTTTTTTAAAATTAAGTATTGTGTCCCAACAAAAGGTGAGAATACCTGTTACTTTCGTTCGCAGAACAGGATGTTCGTCGCACTATTCCATTTGAGTTGTCAGCTGCCTTTTTCACCATAAGTAAGGAAACAAAAGTAATGTTTAAAAATTTTGAACAGCTTTGATAAATTTGTAAACGACGCGAGGAAGTCAAAAATAACGTGAATATAAATATTTTCTTCATAAACAAGTAACCAAAATCTTCGTAATGCTTATCGCCATATTTGTTGTTGATAAAAAAATGCAGTGCTTGCAAAAAAACTTCTGCATTAATTATCTTTTTAACATAATTTAAAAAAGCCGTACACGCAATCTCATTGGTTGAGTAAGTCTGTTGTACCAGGGCCTCGTACGCGTTTCATCCTCATATCAAAAAACGCTACAGGCCCTGGGATCGAGGTTGGGTGGTGGGTCAATCGACATCTGATGATTTCTACACATCATTGAAGGAAAACCGTACTGAAGTACAGATATTAGAAATTGAAGTTTCAACTAGAGGACAAATTTCGAACAAATCATGGTTTGATTATCGCTATGGTGTTATCACAGCTTCAGTAGCACATGTTGTTCTCGCTAAATATAACCGTTTAAACCCTAACACTTCTGCAATAAATAATTTGGTTGCTAAGATATTGGACTATACACCAGTTGCAAAGTCTGCATCACTTTCATGGGGTATTGAGCACGAAGTTTATGCTAGGAAGAGATATACACGACAACAAAAGAGTTTGCATAAAGGTTTTTCTTGCAAAGATGCTGGCCTGAGAATACATCATGGAAAATTTATGCTTGGGGCTAGTGCTGATGGTCTTATTTCCTGTACTTGCTGTGATGGTTTTGGAGTTTTGGAAATCAAATGTCCTTATAGTGCTCGAGATAAATATATGCGTGATTATGCTACATCGCATAACTCTTGCATTAATGCCATGTCTGCTACAACTGGAGTTGTCTATACCTTAAAACCTAGCCATCCTTATTTCACACAAATTCAGCATCAAATGTATGTAATTGCAGCAACTTATGCTGACTTTGTTGTTTATTTACCACAAGAATCATGCACAATTACAGTGAAAAAAAACAATGTTTACTCGAATAAATCAGTGCCTCGATTGGAACATTTTTTTAGCACATATATACTTCCAGAGATGTTTAGTGGGGAAATAGCCACCATATATATATGGAAAGATGTTTTAAATGAAATTGTTGATTATGTTTCAATAAGTGACAGTAATCAGATACAAAAGGAATTAGATCAGCTGCTCTCCTCCCAATCCTGATTAAAATTTTGCCTCAAACAAATTTTCTGTGCCCATGCCTCAATAAAACGGTATTTTTTAAAGCCACACATTTAAAAAAAAACCTTCATTGGTAAGAAATACAGGTATAGTATATATATATGTCTGATTTTATATGTAATCTGCATAAGGTAAACATACAGCAATAGGCTTAGCCTTTCAAAGGGTGGCACTTATGCTTAAGTATGCCTTACATACTGTAAGGGAAGAAAGTGTTTGCGGAAGAAACTTTTGCGTTTTTTTGAAAATTTGCAAAAGTTTTTCCCACAAAATGTTGTTTCGCAGAATCGCAAAAGTTTCTTTCTGCAAACACTTTCTTCCCTAAAAGTATATATATTAAAAGCCCTGTGATGCTTTTAAATTTATTAATTACATAAAAAAACATTTGAAACACACTGTATAATAATGGTACTGGTACGGTTTGCCGTAAAAGCAAAGGAATTTCAGCTTTATGCCATCTATGCCATAAATAAAAATTTTTTTAAATGTGTGGCTTTAAAAAAAGCCGTTTATTTAAGACGTTCTTTGTCTCTTGCTTGAATGTGCTGCGTGCACCACAGATGAGTTGCACTGGTGAATACATCGGCAATTCCATTAGCTGTCGCGAGATCTAAATCTTGACCGACCTTTTTAATAAATCGCAAGTCAGGGCACAAGCCAGTTATTTCCGTGGCGAATTGACAAAACTCGATGCGATCTTTCTTGAAATGCCACATGGAAGGTCCTGGAAATTCTGGATTTTTCCCGTCTTTGTCCAATAATGCAAGATTTTGGTATGTCGTATCTGTCAACCACAGGCCAGGAACCAAGTCGAAAGTTGTATATACATTCAGTATCGACTCGCCGTGAACACAAAACCGTACAATGTCTTTCAACATATAATCTTTACAGTTCAAAGTGGTATATCGGTCACTTGTAAATCGAACTGACTTGATGATCCCCTTTCTGACGCAAGATATGAGCTTCTCAGCCTCATTACATTCCACAGGCTGGGGTGGTATCGCTTGCAAAAGTGAAGGTTGAAAAGCAACTGAAAGGGAGAAAGTGGCACATGTACACATCTCAATTTAAAGCTGATGCCATTTATGCATGCAATGATCCTAATGAATCGCAATTAACTGTCACTGAAAAATTTGGAGTATCGTAAAGTCAAATTTCATGCTGGTGGACTGATCGCCCAGCCATTTGCAAGGATGCAAGTGATAAGTTGCGTAAACTGCATACCAAAGAATGGAAAATGCAAATGCTTACTGACTTATACCTGATATTATGGGAGGTCGTAAAACAAGCTTATGCTAATGGTAAGCGAGTTTCATTCCATTGGTTATGAACTAAAGCAAGAACAAAACACAAAGAAATACTGGTTCAAGCGATTGTTTAAAGGCTCACGTTGTTGTCAATTTCGGAAGCGGAACTAGAAAAAAGCTAAAAAAGATATGGTTGATTGCCTGAAAAAGTGGCATGGTATCTCCGCGAGCGTTGTATTAGGACAGGTGATAGAGATGATCATGATGAAAAATGGGTTCGTTTCTCTCCTTCAGAGAAGTTAAATGTAAACCAAAGCCCTTTACCGTTCGTTTTGATGTAGAGCGAACATACAAATAATACAAAGCGAACCTAAGAAATATCACCATAACACATGGATAAGCAACCCGCAATATCTGTTATTTTTCGTGGGAAGGGGTTGAGGATAAGCCAGGAAGAACAAGATGTTTGGCATGTTTGGCAAGATGTTTTTTTCAAGACAACACGTGGATGGATCACAAAGTAAACATGGAATGGGCGGATGTTCTTTTTAAGTTTGAAGAAAAAAAAAACTTAAAAAATTCCTAGCACTGTGTCATAACTTGGAAGCTCATCAGAAGAATGAATTGAAAAATGATGTTTCAAAGTAATCAGGGCTAGTTGATTTCCGCCGGTCAGGGCGGAATCTTTAAAATGGCCTGAGGAGGTAGAGATAACCATCCGAAGCCTGGATGCGCCGATGAATGGCGTATCCAGACTAGCGCAACAAAGGCTGATTTACACGGGAGTTGATCGGAAATTCCTTGCACCGTCTGAAAGCAAAGAGGATAAATGAAATTGATAATTGATAAAGATTAACATTTTATCTAGCTCTTTGATGTAAAAAAGGTATATCATCAAAATGTATAATTTTAGTACACAATATATTTCCAAATGAAACATTAAAATTTTCCGTGTAAATCAGACTTACACTGCAACAAATTGTTTTATTATCCAATGAACAATACTTTATTTTAAAGTTTATATGCTATCGAAAGTTAAAGCTTGTGCAGTGTAGCATAATGAAGATCGTCTTAAATTTCTACATAATGCGCCATCTCTGATATTATTAACGTTTCTCTTTAATAATTACGTCATTTCTTTCTGTACAATTCGCAAGCGCGTAAGGCGCGGAACGGAACGGACAGAAACAGAACAGAACAGAAAATTTTCTGCTAGTAATTTCCACTTCAAAATATTGCGCACATTTCAATACAGAAAGTAAACACACTTTGCGCAATTCTCACGAAATAAAATAATCTGATTGGCTAAAAAATGTTCTACCTGTCGTTTCCGTACACAACGCAAAGAAAAAGTTGAACTCGATTCTACTTTGCTCGGAACGGAACGGACAAGAAAATTTTTCGTTCACGTGATGTAAACATTTCAAGTACGCATGCTCGGAAGCTTTTCCGTTCCTTTCCGCGGAAAATTTTCCTGAAGTGGAAAACAGCCTTAAAGGGGCTACGAACCGGTTAAAATGCTCACATTTTTTTTTTTTTTTTTTTTTTTTGAAATTAGAATATATATTTTGGCTATGCATAAACCGGCCAGTAAAAACTTTTACAATGAAACATTTAATTTAACTGGAGACATTATACGTGCAAAGATAACAATATATCGAAAAGGTTTACGTAACAAGAAAAAAAACTAAACTGTGATATTGGCCATCGATTCGCTGACATCAGCACTGTTTCCTATCGATCTCGCCAAACTTTCATTACAATGGTATATTGACCGACTGCCACGTATACAAAGTTCAATGGAATTAATTAAGGAAAAGCAGATCTTTCTTTTTACCCAGCAGGCTATCAAATCATATCTCTGTTTCCTTTTCTCCGCAATGAACTCAATTAATCGTTTAAATAAATGTCTGCATTCACGACTCATACCACCAGTTGCAGCGAAAACGACCGGGGTGAAGCTACCATGCTCAACTGAAAGCACGCGCTCGTTGTACATTCTTTTTTTTCCTTCTCATTCATCTCGTAGCATTTCGGAATTTCCTGATGTACATATTTGTTGGCGTTTGGGTTGAACACCTTTATATCAAAAAATGCCATTTGACCTGTACATCAAAAACCACGAGCACTCACATCGCACCTTGCCTCATTATTACAATTTGCTGTTGCTTGATCGAAAGTTTCGCCTGTTAACGGTTGTAGCTTGGGTTCAACTCGAACATCTTTACATACTTCATTCAAAAGGGCAGCAGTAATGTTTCTTATGCGGTTGTGCCGAAGGCTAACAAAACCCCCCTTTTTACAGGAAAGAGCATGCTGAATATTAAATTTCGACCCACATTCACACAATTCAGGGAGCCTTGAAAGCTCCCAACCATATCTGATACGAACGAGATCCCAAAACTGTTGCCTAGTTAACACGTATCCTTCATCTTTTAAAGGCAGCGTTGTCAACCAGATTGATGCCCCACTCTCACAATTCAAGTCATTTAAACGTTTCTTTTCTGCATCCAAACTTTCTCTAATCTGTGATAACTTCGCTTTATTTCTTCCTTCTTTTTCTGACCTGATCTTCGCTTTCTTAGCAGCAGCATTTGCAGGTGATAATTTACGAATCTGCTTTACAATGTCGGATCTTAAAACTTCCGTCATCATGATAGAGTTGGAGTATTCAATTTCACAAATCTCTGAAAACATTGGGATACCTAAACCACCCAATTTCGGAGGCAAGGACAGCAATCGTCTTTCCATTTCCGAACATTTAATACCTCCAGTCAACGCAGGAATAAATTCTAACAAAATGATATTATCCACCTGTTGCAAATAACTGCCAATGTTTGGAATCGTACGCATACAGTAAGTAAGTTTATTCTTGTATCCACTTACAAAGCAGCTGTAGGCTGCATGCGGTTGTATCTTTGCAATTTCAGATAACATGGAAATTTCTTCGCACCAATTTTTGATCTTCTGAGCCATGTATTCATCTTTAAACACGCACGATCCAAGAACAGCACCAAGATGTCTTTTACGTGTTATTGTGATGTTCACACTGCTATCACTGAAAACCATATTTGCTTTTTTAAATACGTCATTTTTTACTATTAACCAAGATTTTGTTGCCTCTGGAAAATATCCAAACTTTGGCCCCAGTAAGCAGAGTTGATTCCACCAACGTCTTAGACTGAACAGCTCTCCAGCAGCAGTAACATCATCAGCATAAGCTACTGTCTTTGTTTCGTTGACTACCTCCATAATCATGAATATCATGGGAATTATGGCAATTGCATAAACAGCCATAGCGATGGGATCACCCTGCGTTGTCCCTTCCTCAGATTTCAGCTCCATTCCTCCTAACACAAATAACCTAGATGCTATAGAATAACAATTGTGCACGAACGTTGAAATTGATGGGCAAATTATCTTTATATTATGTAAGAAAACGTTTCTGTTCACAGAGTTGAAGGCATTCGCAGCATCCACTAATAACACAGCTTCTGTATTCTCATCCTGAAATATGGTGTTCATTGGATGAACCGCAGCTTCACAGCCTGCGTCATGTCCAGCACATGTCTGCAACGATCCAACCGATGAAATGATATCATCGCGTACAGCAGATATAAAAACTTTGCCCGCCATTCTTCTGAGTACCTATCCAACACCAATAGGACGAAGCCCTGGTTTCTCATCAAGAGGAATCAAACGACATGCTAAGAATGCTTCCAATGATGCAGAATCTTCCTTGCTAGAGCATAACTTTCGTATGACTTTCGAAAATGTTTCACATAAACTGACAGAACTTTCTCCGAAGTTATTGGAGGCAAGTATCCTTCTCCATCCATCCGCATCAATTCCAGATGGTCCAGATCCTCCTTTTGTCCTGATCGCCGCTTTCCTAACTGCCTTGCATCAATGCATTCATAACGAATTTGATGAACGATGGACGGCTCGTCTGGTAACAAAACGTCAGGGCCAGCTTTCTGTGCAGTAGGATGCTTCATCCGTAGGTTAGATAAAGTATTTTCATTCAGGGGTAAAATACCATGCTGCATCTTGTTGGTCAACAATTTGATCGCACCGTTAACATTGCCTTTTTGCATCTCTGCCGCAAATTTCTTCGATATTTCCGCCACAGATTTTGGTTTGTTAAAGGATTTTAAGAAAAGGTTCCGATAAATTCCCTGCATACCACAATTGTAATCGTCTTTCCAATGCTTTTAGATGATCCTTTGCTTTGCTGTTTTTTTATATATCGTTTACTAGCGGTACCAGTAGGTAACAAGAACAAGTTCTTCCTCCAATATACAGTCTTTTCATAGACATCCGATAACGTCTTTTCAAAAATCTTGTCATCAAATGATCCCCATTTGTATTTTATATCTTCTGCATAACGTAATGCCTCAATACACTGAGGTTCAGGTTCTATTGTTGAATGTTTTTTATGTTTACAAGATTTTCCATGTTGTTTCAAACCTTTTTCTGTTCGAAAGGTCCTCCTACAATCTTCACAGCTGAATTTGTAAATAACATCTGAAGTAACGGTTTTTTTCTCTTGCAACATCTTTTACAACAAACAGTTTACGAACAAAGTTAACGTTGAATATCAACAAATATCAAGTTTAATCTCCTCTTTTTCGTATTTGTATTCAGAGTTTAAATGTCGATATTGATTGAAACAGTTTTGCATAGTTTCGATAAAACTGCGTCATTAAAATTTCGGTTAAAGAAATTTCAGTTAAAGAAAAGCGTCCGTCATCTTCGGAAGACACTACACAGCTAAATTTAAAATGCTCACATTCCGTATATCCCGCGCACATATTAAAAATCCGGCAAAGCGTTTTGCGCAATGAACAGACCAGCGCACTTTGCTCACTGGTTCAATATTTTTTTTCGAAAAGTATATTCAAAGAAATATTTCAGCGAGACTCATTCTGGATGAAAACATGACCAAGGCTGGAGAAGATAAAAATTCTAGATATAGCTATATGTTCGAGTCTGTAAATTACATACATGCCGGAAAAATAGCCAGTTTTGTTTTTCGCCGCCATCAACTCGACTTTCGTGTAAGTCACTAAAGTCGAAAACCAACAGCCCTTTTAAAGCTATATTCAGCAGAACTAATTAATTATTCATGAATTTTAATTTAAAGAGGAATTGTTGAGGCTGAATATTTTTGGTGAAAGATAATAGTATTATAGCTATAAAATCGTGACAAGTGTGTTATAAAAAAAAATATGAATATATAGTCTGAAAATAACCTTTCGTTACTAATTATGTAAAAAAATTTTTTTCGATTTTTAAAAGGGTCACTGCCACCATAAAAGATATTTTCCAAGTTTTTTTTCAGAGAAAAAGAGAAAATCGATAAATTTTCAGCCTTATTTTGTTTTTATTGTTCATCAATTTTCAGGTTTATTATTTTTCTTTTAAAATTGTTCTTATAGAGAAAAGAAGTTTATGTAATTTAAATTAGCTATGATTTACAGTTACAATAATAATCAAGAATTGAATTTCAAAATTTTAGAATATTCAATGATTTTGTTCCCCCATATTACTCAGTCCGCTTCAAAGTTCAGTACTTTTTCAGATTATTGCTAATGGCGGAGATCTTTAAGCCGCAGGGCTGGTTTGGTTTGCCAAATTGAACAGATTTATGGCAGCCTGTAGATGCAAGATACGCTCAAGTTTTGAAGCAATTGATTGGTATCGAGCAACGAGATTGGTTAGAACGTAAGGACAATGCAGACCACTGGTTTTGCCATGAAAACCCTTTCACTGCCAAAGAAAGGTGTACTAATGACCTTGGGGGTTGGAAAAGCTTGGGCAAAGCTGGAAACTTCTAAATATGATAAATTGAGAATAAGTTGTTGGCGGAAAACCAGTTGTCTCTAAAAATGTTGGTATATATTTAATTTTGTTGAGCTTAATTTCTGAGCTTCAAGGTATGCTTAGCGTTATGCTATATATATATATTTTTTTTTTTGGGGGGGGGGAGCTTACGTATATGCTTTTAAACGTTATGCGTATAAAAAAAATTAGTGTAATCTTACATTCTTTATTTAATCCAAAAAAAGTTTCCACTAAAAAGAAATGATCACATACTGCATAAAATTTAATAACACTAACAGCTAAAATACAAAATTTTTAAAACTGTATCATTGCTTTACAAAGTTATATCATCTAATTAACACTAGTCAAATCAAATCCTTTTACATCAGGTAATCCTTCCAACTCATGCAGCTTTTTCACTTTTGGTTTTAAACCATTATGGATTTTTTTCACCTCCTTATCTAATGTTTCTTGATCTTTTTGTAACATATTTACAGTGTTGGAAATAGGAACTTTTAAAAACAAGTTTCCAATGCAAAACCAGTGTTTATTATCTTCGGTTTTCTTTAATTCTTGCAGTGCTTCTCTGTTGCTGTTACGTTTTTTATCAAAGTCTATTATTTGCGACCTGTCAGTCAATATTTCTTCTGCCAGTTCTTCTATTTCTGTAATCGTTTTTAGTGTTAATTCAGTTACTTTCCTTGGGATCATAAAATCTTGCTCCATTATGTGATGCTTTGTAAAATGTATATTTCTTCCACTAGAGAAAATTACGTCAGCTGTAAGCTTAACAAAAATGCTTATTCATATTTTATGTGAAGAAATTTTGCCTGAGGTTGCCTCTAACCAACAGGTTAACCTTAATCAAAAGAAATACATTACAGAAAAAAGTATAATTTAATGAGCATCTTACAAAATAAAAGCACAAAACCAATTTACTTACCTTATGGTACTAATTTTCGTGGGTATTAATTTTCGCGGATTCTTAGTATTATTTACTTTTTTAAAAAAAACATTTTTTATAAGTTTCCAAAATCAAAGAAAAAAGACACAAAGAAGCTTATAGTCAATAAAAGTTTTTCTTACTAAATATGGCTACTAAAAAGTTACAAACTAATCCGTAAATACATCAAATGCGTTTTCGTCGTCATCACCATTTGTTGATTCACCATTTTCCTCCCATTCGGATGATTTGTCTCACTTCCACCCTCCTCAATCAGAACAACAAAACCGTCCGGTTTGATCACACATTCGTATTGTACACATACTTTATACCTTAAGGGAATTAATTTTCGCGGGAATTAAATTTCGCGGATTTGGCGGTTTTTGGTCAAAACCGCGAAATTTAATTCCCACGAAATTTCCAAATCATGTTGATCCGCGAAATTAAATTCCCTTTTTTTCCGCGAAATTTCCTAAAAAAAACCCCGCGAAATTAAGTTCCCGCGAAAATTAATTCCCTTAAGGTACTTAAATATTGTATTGATTATGTTTATATATCTTGTATCTATGGCAACGTTCTTGTTTATATAGACCTGTTGTATAATTTTTATTTTACTTGAAAATGGGTGTATGACACCCGAAACCTCGTAAAATGTTGTTTTAATTTGTACACATACACATGGATGTCCAAGTTTTAACATAAAATATTGTCAATCGAATTTCTAATGTCTCATGTAAAAACAACAAGAACTGAAGCCGTTTGAACACTCACACAACACTATGATAATAAATAATTAAAATGTATTTATTAAAATATAAAATATACAATGATAAAATTTGGTATAAAATATTAAGGCACAAACTTAGGGAAAGAGATGATAATAAATTGAATCATATTAAAAGTTGTGACTATTTTTCTGGAGATATGGCTGGAGAGCACACAACTCGAGTCAATTTCGAACATTATAACATTGTCAACATACAGTAAATCAAAACAATCATTTCAAGACAATGAACCCCCTTATTTGATGCGAGATTTCTCGAAATTCGAATAGAATATATATCTACTGGTTTCATTATTTTAGGTATATTATATAAAGCTACACGATAATAAGAAAACAACAAAAAAACGCTCCTATACGCAAAAAAACAATACATAAACAAAAACAAAAACTTTTGGTCAATATAGCGCGCTATTTGTGGTGGATTTGATTTTGATACTATTCGCGCCCCTTTCAACTTTTCTTTACCACCATGACAGACCGCAGCCCATACCAAATCACACATTTCTACGAATGTGTGAAATAAATCGAGCTCTTGGAGAAATAAAGAAGTGAGACTCAATGTTTCTATCAGCTTTAAGACTTCCATAAGCGGACATATGTCAGAAAAAGGGACAAGTGATGGAAGTTTACTTCACTCTAATGAGTTGCGTCATAAATGCCTGATCTTTTTCATCCATTTGAAATAATTTCTTGCCCCTTTGTGATGGTCATATAAATGTAGATATGAGATATGAGCCATTTTGCGTGACGAGGTTTCAGAACACTCAATCGGTATTCGATTTCAATATGATCAACTCCTGGTCGTTTTTCCAGGCCTGTGTTTATTTGACGAGTAAACCAGTCTGAAAACTTCTCTTTTATGTAATCTTATGCAGCCTTATTAATTAGTGCGATCCAACGATTGAAACAGGTGTGTCATATTGGCTGGAACTTTGGTAACCAATATGTGGTGATCTTTCAGAGCTTTTATAATTTGGTCGGTTGTTTGCCCCCCCCCCCAAAAAAAAAAAAATTTTGCATCCAACCTTTTTGCCCTCTTTCTGGATGTATGGCATTATGATTTCGTTGATAAACTTAATATATTTTTTGTTACTGTAGTGAGTTTCATTCGCACTCAGTGAAAAACCATCCGGAAAGTCCACCTTTGGTAAGCTTTTATAAGTATTACTCTTATATATCGGCGGTATGGGGAGAAACTTATTGTCGAACGTGATGGAAAAAGTAGCAGTGATGGACCTATTGTTACTTGCACCTGCCATTGGAACATTGGTTTCTCCTTGTTTGGTCATGGTCAATGATGACACTTGTACGTATTTTGATGGGGTTTGGTCGAAATTGATAATTAACGAGGCTGGAATTTTGTAACTTGATTAACGATTTGATGTAAAATTTTTAGCTCTGCTTCCCTTTGAGCACCGACCGAAATGTGTACCTTCCCAGTTGTTTTCATACGACGAACGAAGCCCATGCGTCGAAAAAGACTTTGGGCCCGGGATCTTCCTATTTTGAAATCTTCTCTTTCTAGCTGTGGGTATCGTTTCAGTAGAGCTTTTGCTGTCGCTATTGCCACCAAAGAATTTACAACTCCTTCTTTGTGTCTTGTCGCTTTGAGATAATTCTGAACTAGTGGGTCGATGTTATCACCCAAAAGACAAGGACGTCCTAGCAACTTATTTACGATGACTTTCTTGGGAGATTTCTTTTTCCGATCTGCATCATTGATATGAGCCTCGTAACGCTTTTAAAATCCACGAACTGTGATCTCGTTTAGATTCGGGTAAGTTTTTTCCAATTTCTTGTTTTTGAAGCAAGACCATACATGCTTGCGTCTTTTCCAATGGGGAAGCGATCTTAATGGGAATAAGCTTTATACGAGCCATGTGATTGTTTCAATCTCTTACGCACAGATGCATCAACTTTTTCATGATCCACAACTCCTAACACTAAAAAAATTGACAAGTTAGTTTTCTTACGGACTTTAAGCAGTAAAATTTTGTTCATTATTTTGCATACAATTGTATCTTAAAGACAATTAATTCCGATATATATCACAGCCAAAACTCGGTATAGGTTACGGGAAATAGTAAAGCGCGGTTTCTTTGTTACGTGGTCTCATTCGTAAAGAGTGTGCTAATGACACAAATTTTTCGGATCTATGTACAGGGCTCTTTGATTACACTCTAAGCGCAAGGAATGTACACATAAAATTTGGTACTTATACAGAAAAACCACCGAGTTCGTTTACGAAAGAGAATAGCCTGGACGTTGTTTGATGTTGTTCTTACAGGTAGCTTAGCTACCATATAGCTACATTTAGGATTAAACTAGCATTTATGAAGTATTACTAAGTAAAATGAGTCAAGTTAGAATATTCAACTTTTTTGCTATAGCTAGCTAGACTAAGTATGCAAGGAAATGCTGTGATTTTTAGCTGGGTCAAAAGTCAAAACTTAAGAGGAAAATTACATCACAGTTTTTAGTCTTATATATATTACACATATTTGAGGAAATTTCATTGTTCATCATGTTATCATGATTTCTTTATAAAAGAACATCAGAAAAATTTTCATGAGGATTACTTTCGCGTTATCTAAAATTAAAAATATCTCAAGATAAACTTTTGCGATTTTGTGATTTATGATTTTTTAAATTTCTTGCTGAGAATTTTTTTGAATGTCCCACATTTTTCGTTCCTACCCTATTGTCATATAAGCTATGAAACAACTGTTTTGCAGGGAAATAAGAAAACATAAAGAAAAAAAGTTTTTTTATCAAAATATTATAAAATAATTTCAAACCAATTAGTCCCTGCAGCCAATTTTGGTGTCAGCGGTGTGAAAACTATACTTTTTGCACAAGTAAAAGTCCTATAACTTCAGTAAAAATTGAAATAATGACTTGAAACTCAGTATTATATGTTTTTAGATCAGTTTCATGAAATGAACCAAAATTTTTTTTTCACTTATATCATAATTTCTGAGTTCCTGAATTTAGCCTTTCTCGTTTTTGACAGCATATCAATTTTGACAAGCTACATGCACAGAAAACATTAAAGGTAGTGACTGCTTGAAAATTATAATGGCTGTACTAACTCATATTCGTACACTGACAAAGAAAACTGCTACCGTTCCCATCAATCTTTAATAAAAACAAACATAAACAAAACTTTATTTCATGTGGCCATGTCGAAGCACAGCTTTGTTCGTTCTGAATGTTTGCGCGGTTAGAGACTGGGTAAAAAATTTAATATGCGTAATTATGCGTTTGACGTCAGTGGTCATATACTACTTTCGGGACTGAGAACAAGAAAAAGCATAAACCCCCTGAAGTAACGCTGAGATGTCTTTATCATTTTATTCCTTGTGGGATACATATGTAGATTGCATTCTAGTCGTTCGATACATTCTTCAAACTTTTTTCAAAACAATTTTTCAATGAAAATGGCGACTAAAAGCAATAAAATTAATGTTATTGACTTTCAATATGAACCCGTTAGAGCAAGTGACTGGGAAACCCTGCCCAGTTTTAATGATTCGGAACAGGTGTACATCGTGTCATACCCTCTTGTATTGTGAATAGGATACGTCAAGAGTACCCTAGTCCCGACGGAAGTTCCCGAGGTGGATTGTTCTTGGAGAGGAGACGAGGAAAACTAATGAAATGTATTTATAGTAACTCTACGGGTTTCATATAAATTACAATTTAATTCTTTTGTATTTCAAGGAGTTCTCAATGATTTCATCCCTGTCAGGTAGCTCTGTCAATTTTTTGTCGCACATTGACGTTTTCTCCTCTTTTATGCACTAGCTTTCTTTTCACTTGACGCACGTTCAATGACATATCTGATATGATATATCTTTGATATTCAAACTCCTTCTCTTTTTTAATGGGCTTCGCCACAAACCTCTTCGTCGGTTTCGAATAACACACTGACCGGGTCAGTAATATAGCGCCGGGTGGAAAATTTTTAGGGCCACCGTTACAAAAAATTTTTTTGTCTTTCTGCCAGATGCAGGAAAGCCAGCCTTACAACGAAACCCCCCAAAAAATGAATTTTGTAAAACGTATTAACCACGAGTGCAAAGTAGAAACAACGTTGAACGCGATGATGTGTTGGCAGATTTGCTATATGTTTTTGGCATTAAATATATTTCTAGACATTTTTGATTTTTCTTTTCCCTTCTAAAAAGATTTTTTAAACTTTATTCAACATGTTTTTTCTTTGGTATTACATCACGAGAACATTCGTCCGAAAGCTGTATTAAGGTACAGGACACCTAACCTCTCCCATGTTCTGGTTATATATAACTTGCATGGGTGCGCACTCTTCTCGCAGTATTCTCTGTGACGATGAAGGTCGGACTGACTTGTGGCATGGTTCCAAATGGTCTCCTGTCTTTCGTTCGAGTCTCAGTGTAAGGCACCAGCCGAGCATAAGAGTGTCAGCATGAAGGAAAGGGGCCGAGTTTAATGTTCTCTATACCTTACGTTCTTCGTAATACCACCGACCGTTTTTGATCGCGGGCTTCATAAGCTTTGTGTTTTTGGTGGCGCTTATTTAGTACATTCTTTTAAAATATAAAAAAAATATATCGTAGATAGACATGCTTTGAAAATAAAATCCCGACCGACCGACCGGGTCAGTGCTGAAACCCTCACCCGGGTGACACCAAACATATATATTTCTAAGTCCAGCAGCCCCATGCTTTCCGTAATTTATCATCTTTAGGAAAGCAAAAGAAACTTCTATCTTTTTCACGCTGACTTTTATTACTGCAGCGATACGCTGGCACACGAGGCCACGATTCTTCCAAAAACCCAAAGATTTTAGCGCACATCTTATCGGGATATAAAACTTAGGGCCCGGTTTTCACGCAAATATTTTCAAACACTTATTTCATATTTAAAACTTGGGCTGACATTACAGTTGTACCTAATTAGTATAATATTAAAACATTTTAAATACTTTTTGTCGATAAAATCCAAAAATGTATTTGGTTGCACGATATAACAGTAATTTTACTTCCGTATTTTTTCTTTCTCTTTACATAATTTTTCCCAATGTGTACAAAGCCCTTAATTTTTTCAAAGTTTCGAAAAGAAGAAAAAAAGGGATTGGTAGGTGGTTCGTGTTATAGGAAATAATAATGTTGTTATAGTAAATAATGATCTTGAAAATTTTCAGGTTTATATTAAGTCTTAAATCATTTTGGTTTTGTGAGGACTAGTGAGACCCAGTTAACCTTACGGTCGGGAGCTTATACAACCCTTGCCTTGACAAGTAAATCCTTGATATTTTTCTGCCGCATAGTTGCAATAATGGGAGAGTCAGGCCAGATTTTATTGAGCTCTTGGTCATTCTCTATAAGGTGCCAATGTTTATTAATAATTTTTTTGATTGTAGTATTGTCCTTGGAATAGTGTGTGAGGAAAACTAGATACCTTTGAGTATTATCTGTTTTAGGTGTATCGTGATAGAGTACATCCTTTTGTGATAAGTTTTTTATTTTTTTCATGTTTTCTTGTATTAGTTTTTGGGGGTATCCTCGGTTTTTGAGGACCCATTCCAAGTATTTTAATGCTTTGTTTAGCATATCATCTTTGGTAATAAGCATTCTGTATCTTAGGGATTGGGAGTATATAATGGAGGATTTCGTAAATGTTGGATGGAAGGAGTTGTAGTGGAGGAGGCTAAATGTATCAGTGGGTTTGGTGTATAAACTAGAATAAAGCTTTCGATCTTTTCCTACATGATGTAGGTGTCCAAAAAATTAATTTTATCCCTAGAATAGGTAAAAGTGAATTTGATATGGGGGTGAAGTGAATTAATTTTTTCAAAAAGTTTTCGTAGACATTCTTCTGTGTCAGTATATATGAAGAAAACGTCATCGATAAAACGTTTCCAAAGCATAATAGCTGTGGTAAGGGGAAGTATTTTAGTACTTTCATGGTGGCCCATGTAAATGCACGAATAATGGGGTGCACATTTAGAGCCCATGGCTGTGCCATGAATTT
This sequence comes from Hydractinia echinata, assembly GCA_030067915.1. NCBI lineage: Eukaryota > Metazoa > Cnidaria > Hydrozoa > Anthoathecata > Hydractiniidae > Hydractinia > Hydractinia echinata. The sequence continues at coordinate 1,277,960 of JASGCC010000099.1, read as the reverse complement.
GTTGGTAATAATCATCCATAAATTTAAAACAGTTTTGTTTTAGGACAAAGTCCATCATTATTTTAATAGTGTTTAAAGGAGGAGTTTCTGGGGAAGGATGTCTTTATTTTTTGATAGAGTTTCTAGTAAAACTTTGATGCCTTCATCATGAGGTATGTTAGTGTAGAGTGATACTACATCAGCAGTAACTAAAATAGCATTTGGAGGAAGGGGAGGAAGTTCTAAGATATTTCTGAGAAAGTGTTTAGTATCTTTTATGTAAGAAGGTAATGACTTCATGACAGGTTGGCATATATGATCTAAAAATGCTGATATGTTTTCTGTTGGAGAGTTGTTAGCTGATACTATGGGTCTAAGGAGTACATTAAGTTTGTGTATTTTGGGCAATCCATAAAAAAGTGGTGTGCGTGGAGGAGTGGTTGGTTCTAAAAAATTAGCAACTTCTCTTGTTATTCTATGTCTGGAATATAAAAAGCGAATAAATGTTGATATTCGCAATCTGAAGAGTAGGGTCAAAAGGTAACTTTTTGTAGTATTTTGTGTTCTGAAGTTGGCTGTTGACTTTGAAAATATAATCACTAAGGCAGTTTTTTACTCATTATCCAAATATGGACAAAAGAGTCAAATAGTCAATACTCTGCAGCCGGCAGGCTGCAAAGTCGCTACTTTTGCACACAAGTAAGCCAGGCAGAGAGCGTTGAAAAGTTGCTAGTCACATTCTTTAGCACGCCCGCACACCGAAATAATTCACGTCGGGGAACACGAAGGCCCCGAAATTCGTGATTAATGGCCTTGCTGACGTCAGCAACAATTAGCACATTTTATGAATTTCGTATTTACCAAATAACCTAAGATCCGAAGTCCTAAGTCCACTCTGAACCAAAGTTCAAGATGTGTGAATCTAATATAGAATGAGCCTACGCAATTACTTGTGGTGGCGAAATTCGAAATTCGTTCTCTTGTCCCAACATATTGTGACCACGATTGTAGCTATCTTTATTTAAAATTAATTTTTTGCAGATAAAATTAGAAACCAAATTCCACATACTCTCGGGTGCTTAATACAAGGGGGGGGGGACGCTTATTAATTTTCAGATTTTTTCCCACCCACCCACACCTTATTATGACCCCCCGCTTATTAATTTCGTCCAATGAATATGCTCCTGATGGTCCGAAAATTTTTTTTGGGAAGTTATGTTTTCTTTTGAACGTTCATACATTGTGTGTTTGCTGGTATTTACTTACCATCATTGACGCAAGCCAGCACTCATTTATTTATTGTTACGCACTGCATCTACTTTGTATCACATATTTTTGTCGTATGGGAGAGGATGATTTGAAAGGAAGCCACTACAGTGTGCACAAAAAATTCTCCCCCCCCCCCCCCCCCCCCCCCACTTATTGGTTCTCAAAAAACATTTCGACCCCCCCTTTAAGCACCTGAGAGTAACAACACACACTTTTCATCTTACCTATAAAATAATAATAGTAATTCATTATTCTTTAACCCTGTAACAATAGAAGAAGTTTTAAAGATCATAAATAACCTTGATTTAAACAAAGCATCGGGCCCAAACAGTGTTCCTAATCTTATCATAAAACAAGCCAAAATAGCAATTTCTCCAATATTAACCAAACTTTTTAATCTCTCTCTACAACAAGGTGTATTCCCAAACATATTAAAGATGGTTAGTGTCATACCAATCTACAAGAATAAAGGGTCTCCTCTTGATCCAAATAATTATAGACCCATATCATTATTAAGCAATTTGGATAAGATCTTTGAAAAAATAATTAAAAACCGATTAATTTCTTTCCTAGATTCTAATAAAATTAAACAATTTGGATTTAGGACCAAGCACTCAACCACCCATTCACTAATTAGTCTCACTGAAACTATTCGACAAAATTTAGATAATTGTAAGTTTGCATGTGGAACCTTCATAGACCTTCAAAAGGCCTTTGATACTGTATCACACGAAATTCTCCTTTCAAAGCTTGAACATTATGGAATTAGAGGTGTAACAAACTCCTGGTTTCGCTCCTATCTCAGCGATAGGGTACAATATGTCTCCTTAAAGGAGAGGCGAACAGCCGTGGCACGACTGCTGATTGAAAATTCATGATGCCTGAGATAATTTCAAAGACCAGATCAGCTGGTCTGGAATATCCCGTAAAATCTTGACAATTGTTTAGTTTTTGTAATATTTAGTTAGCATCAAATCAGGTAAAAAATGGTTTTGCTGAAAGATTTGCTGTTTTTATATTAAGGGGGTAATAAATTAAAGCTGCTTGTTTAAAAAAGGTGAATTTGTGGCATAAAACTTTGCAGCACAACAACACGTTATTATACTCACATTATAACAAGAAAATCTCTTCATTAGAAGTTTATTACAAAATACCAGTTTTTACTTTTATCCTGAATGCTGAATCATTCATTTTATGGTTCAGTATTTTTACACATTTGCCAAACTGGTGGTTATTCAGAAACAATATTAGATCTTTCTCTACAGTGATGGCCACGCTTCGATGATCACACTGTTTTTTTAAAAATAATACACAAGCTAAAGATCAAAATAGCAAATATGCTATTAGTTGAATAACACGACGAAAATATTTTTATTTTTATTATTGAACTTAGTAAACTAATTCATGAGTAAAGATAAAGAAAAACAAAAGCTGAAACCGCCATATTGCACGTTCGATTTGTTGTTGAAAGTTTCCGGTCTGTGTATTTATCAAATTTGGCACCGTCTCATCACAACAAACTTCATCGTTCGAAGTTGGATGTATGTTGTGAAAAAGCGAACCAAATTACGAAAATAATATTATTATTGGCTGTGTGAAAGATGTTTATAAAGTTCAAGAAGTATTAACGAAGGTTATAAAATGCTGGCACTACGATTGTATGTAAAATATTCTTGGTTATCTTGAGTTAAAGGTCTTATTTTTAATGTTTAATGGTAAGTACATCTCAAACTTGCTTCTTTTTTACCCACACAGCCATAAAAACTTTGTAAAAATGTTGCTAGGAAGGAATATGGATATTTATTTATGAAACATAGTTATTTGTGTGTCGTTATAGTAGTTATTTTATTAGAGTTTGGGATTTAGACGTACCTTAATTTTTGCTACTTCGCCTAAAATTTATTTTGTGGCTGCCACAAAAAAGTTTTTCGTTCGCCTCTCCTTTAACTAACACCAAATCTAAAAAACTTTTTATCAAACATGGAGTTCCCCAAGGTTCCGTTCTTGGTCCTATTTTATTTTACTCTATATATTAATGATTTAATTAACTCAATAATTTTTTCAGAAATTTTTCATTTTGCAGATGACACTTGCATGTTATATGCTAACCATGATATGAAAAAAATGCAGAAGCATTTAAATATAGACTTAAAATGTATATATAAATGGCTAACTGCAAACAAAATAGCATTAAATGTAGCTAAGACTGAAGTCATTCTATTTAGGCAAAGAAATAAAGCAGTCAACTATGATATAAGGCTGAAATTAAATGGAAAAAAACGAATTTTCATCTCATGTAAGATATCTAGGTATATTAATAGATGAATTTTTAGATTGGGATTTTCACATATCTTATATTGGCAATAAATTAAGAAAAACAAATGGAGCTCTTTGCAAACTAAGATATTATGTGCCTAAGGATATCCTACTTTCAATTTACCATGCATTATTTTCTTCTCATATTTCTTATAGTCCACAAGTGTGGGGTATCACTTCAAAGTCATGTAGAATATTTCACTTACAAAAAGCTGCTCTCTTAATCATTACTTTTTCTAATTTTAACTCACCATCAAATCCTATTTTTCTTAATCTTAATATTCTTACTTTTTCAGATTTTATAAAATTTCTGAACATTATTTTAACTTTTAATATTATAAATCTGCATTTTCCAGGTAATGTTTGTGATATTTTTAAATTGGTCTACCATTCATCTAATCATTCAACAAGAAGTAAATCCATTAAACTCCTAGCTAGACCTTCTGTTAGGACTACGTCATTTGGTCTCAAATCTATACGTTACCAATTTATTCTTAATTGGAACAATATCCAACAACACTTTCACCAATACGACCTAGCCTCTCTCACTCTAAAACAACTAAAAAAAGTCTGCTAAACTTATCTTCTGGATTGTTATAACACTAATCTCTCCACTGAAATTTTTTGTAGTTTCATACTGCTTATTGCAATCGTTTGATCTTATATAGGTGGCCATCACCTACATTAGTATTTATACTATCTGATGGTCTCCCCGTAGGTATTTATTTAATGTAAAATATACAGTTATCTCACACGAAATAAATACTACTACTACTACTACTAAAATGACAGAATACTTTGAAAAAATGTGATTCTGCCTTATGATTTTCAGATTTTTGCTGCTGATATCAGCATATTATAGCCCTCCTCTGTATATACAGGAAAAAATTATCTTTAAAATAATAAGAAAGTCGGTGCGAATTGAAGAAATAAAACTGTATGATCCAAGAACTTTGTTTATATATGTTATATATAATATTATATGTTTATATTATTATCTTGCATCTAGATTAGGAAAGATATTCGGCCTTTGACTAAACATTTTGTGATTTGTTATTCTGCACATTCAAACATGGTGCTGCGAGATAACGAACAGTGGAAATCCTTCTTCACTGCTGCTGGCATACCTGGTGCCACCAGTGACACTATGCAACTGAATTTGTGGAGAACCGCATCACAGGGGCAGATACAGGATTTTTTTCTCCTTAGGCGAAATGTTGAGCGGGGCGAAACATACGCGTATCTTTTGCGTAGCGAAACATGCGCATACAGCTGGGGTGTAGGGGGCGCTATTGCCAATTTACCTATCTTTGCACTGAATTTCTTAGTGAGGACCTTTATAGGTCTGTTTTTTAAGTTATTCAGTTAACACAATTCTGTAAAACAGTTAATGTTTTTGTCAAATTAGCTTAAAACCTCTAAAATTCAGAATTAAAACAAAATACTATTTTTTTAAATCGAGGCTTATATTAATAATCAAGCAACTTTTTTTCTGCTTATGTTTTTTTAAAACTTTGAGAATTAAATTAACAACTAGAAATCTTCGAAGTAGTCATGGACAAATTAGTCTAGTAAACTAAATTCATCAGTTTTCCCTTTTTGATATTTTTGATAGAGAAGAGAAAAAAAGAGTTTAGAATAACCTAGCTTGACAGTTGATATTCAAATTGACAACTGATTCCAAATTCAAAAATATTAGCCACTTAAATTTCAAGGTATTGTTCGCATAATTATTTTGGAAGTAACTTTCAAACATGGCGGATTAAAAACAAACATGACATTGCATACAATGACATTGACGAAGCCATGGTATTGAAGGCAGCGGTATCAACCAAGGGTGGATCCGGACCTTCAGGTTTGGATGCAGAAGACTGGCGAAGGATTTTAACTTCATCTGTATTTGGTACAACGACATCTGATTTAAGAAGTGCAATAGCAGAATTTATCAAAAAACTTTGTACAAATGATTTATGTGCTGATGAGTTGGATTCAATTAGCTCTTTTACAGCTTGCCGATTAATACATTTGAACAAGAATCCTGGACTATTGGTGTAGGAGAGGTGCTCAGAAGGATAGCTGGAAAAGTGATTATGTCTTTAACAAAGGATAAAGTAACAGAAGCGGCAGGATCTTTACAATTATGTGCTGGGCAGGAAGCAGGAGCCGAAGCAGCAATACATGCTATGCATGACATATTCGATATGGATGAAACAGAAGCAGTCTTGTTGATTGATGCAGAAAACGCCTTCAACTCTATTGATAGGAAAGTCATGCTTCATAACATAGCTATTCTTTGTCCAATCATATCAACGTACATCAGTAACTGTTACAGCTCTCCAGCGCGACTGTTCATAACTGGAGGAGGAGAAATAAAATCAACAGAAGGTACTACTCAAGGCGACCCGACTGCGATGGCTGCATATGCTCTTTCTGTAACGCCATTACTTTCAACCTTATTGTTTAAGAGTGAAGAAAATAATTTTACAACGAAGGAAGTTGCTTTTGCACATTGAATCTAACTGGACCGAAGTATGGGTACTATCCAAAGGCAGTCAAATCCATATTAATTGTGAAAGCAGAATATACTGATAAGGCCGCTGAGTATTTTGGTGATACAGATGTGAAAATAACAACAACAGGACAACGTCATCTTGGAGCAGTAATCAGAAGTGTTGCGTACAAGAGAGAATATGTGTCAAACATGGTAGAATCCTGGGCGAAACAATTCCGTATTTTATCAAAAATTGCGGAAATCCCCAAGATCCGCAAGCTGCATACTGTGCATTTATCAATGGATTCCGTAGTAAATTGACGTATTTTATAAGAACTATACCGGATATTTGTGACTTGCTATATCCACTGGAAGTAATAATGCGTGATGAGTTAATACCTGCATTAAATGGGGGCATTCTATGCTCTGATAATGAAAGATTGCTTATGTCATTACCACCACGTATGGGTGGTATGGGTCTCATAGTATTTCATGAGGAAGCAATTCATGAGTACGCAAATTCTAGAGAATTAACGGCGACAGTTAGAGACCTCGTCCTGCAACAGAATACGTCATATGTAATAAAATCCACAACAAAGAAGAAGGGGAAATTCAGAGCCAAAACGTGAAAGTCGCCAAAATGAATTACTTCAAAAACTAACTCTGTCACTAGATGCAAGAATGCAACGTCTGAATTGTAGCAACAGAGAAAAAGGATCGTCGAATTGGTTGACAGTTTTACCTTTGAAAGATCACGGCTTCGACCTGAATAAACAGAATTTTTGGGATGCTGTTAGAATAAGATATGGTTAGAATTTATCTAATGTCCCAACAACATGTGCATGCGGTGCCAAATTTGATTTTCAACATGCTATGAACGGTAAGAAAGGTGGATTTGTTATCATCCATCACAACAATGTTCGGGACATCACCACAAATATGCTTTCACTAGTTTGTAAAGATGTCGAATCGGAACCTATGTTGATGCCTCTCACTGGTGAAAAGTTTGACAAACGATCAGTGAAGACGTAAGAGCTTGAGGATTTTGGGAAAAAGGACAAAATGCATTTTATGATATAAGGGTCTTTGATCCAAACGCATCGCGTTATTTTAACCAAAGCCTAAAGCAATGTTATGTTAGGAACGAGGCTGAGAAGAAGAATCAATACAACAAAAGAGTATTGGAAGTTGAGAACGGATGCTTCACACCGTTGGTATTCTCGATTTATGGCGGAATGGGTTGAGAGTGCCAAACATTCTACCATCGATTGGCTGAAGACATCGTAGCGAAAAAAAAGCAAAACCTGGGCAATGTGATATCGTGGATCCGGACGAAACTGAGCTTTTCACTGCTGAGATCGTGCCTATTGTGTATTAGAGGCTCCCGTGCGGCAAATGTCAGGTCAGAAGAGTGCACTAGATTGGTTGCTGAAGACATTGATGTCGATCATCATCAACTGGCTAAAATTTAGATTTTTTCCTTGTAATGTAATCTTTTCTATGTTCTGTTATCCTTCCACGTATGATGTCTCCAGTCGAATTTATATGTATTTAATGTAATTTTTAATGTATTTTTTAAAAACAAACATTAAGTATTAGCTAGCTATATAGCTGAGACTTAAAGGTTGCTTCCGACGTTATAACAAGTTAATCTTAATCGAAAGAAATCATTAAAACATTATAGAAAAAAGTATTATTTAATGATTTACTTACAAAATAAAAGCATAAACACGATTTACTTATTCCATGTTTTCTTAAAACCTTGTGTTCCGACCGCCATTATTGCAGCATTAAAAACACGCTTCAAAATCTTGAAAAAAACATCAGGATACCTCCTGACGTCACAAGAGCCAAAACCACAGACCGTCTCTTGCAGCATGAAAACGACGAAGCGAGATTTCTATATGAAATTAATTATTAAGAAAAGTTGTTCCGCTATCACAATTCTAACAAAATGCAGACGCTGCATAAACTATCTCGCTATTAAGAATGCACAACTATATGAAACATCGACAATGCGACCCAATTCTACAATTTCTACTAACAAAAAATACAAAATCGCGCGATTGAAACGTTTATGGTCTTAAACGGCAATTAGGTGACAAAAAATCAAAATTTTGATGTCAACATCATGTGCAGCATACTTTTTTTTAACTGTGCCAAATTTGTCGAAAAGAGAGTAGTTTTTATTTTTGAACCAATTTTGGCCTAAAATGACATTTAGGTGACAAAAAATCAAAATTTGATGTCACCATCATGTTGAGCATACTTTATTTGTTAACTGTACCAAATTTGGTTGAAAATGAAGTGGTTTTAATTTTTGAACCAATTTTTGCCTAAAATGACATAGGTGACAAAAAATCAAAATTTTTATGTCAACATCATGTTCAGCATACTTTTTTTTGCTAACTGTGTTAAATTTTGTCGAAAATAGAGAAGTTATTATTTTGGACCAATATTGGCCTAAAATGACATTTAGGTAACAAAAAAAACGGAGTTTCATACCGCGCAGGTCTGGGCACTAGCGAAGCGCTTGTAGGGACAAATTTTTATATTCCCCGCAGAGCGTAAGGCATTTGCTAGGGAAAACATGCAGCACGCAGAGAATTAGTCACTTTTTCCTTTGTATTTTCACTTCTTAAACTGGTGCGATATATTGATTTTACAATTATATAAAGAAAGGATACTCAGTACTGACATAAGAGTGTATATTATGAAAGTTCAAGACCTAAACTTGGTTATTAATTGCTTCAAGTTGTGGGTTACACTCATCATGAAAAGTTGGCATTCAAAGAGAAAGAAACCTTATTTTGGTAGCTAGTTACATCACAAGTTTTTACTATTGTCTTAAAAATATCACAGTGCTGATCAAAGAGGAATTGCTAGCATGTCATGCAAGATTTATATAGCTACTAGCACAGCAAAAATAATGTAGCTCATTAAACAAATACCTATTAGGCCGCCATCAAAATATGTTATGTTCGCGTCCTCCGACCGACTCACTTTTGGCAATAAAACCCGAGTCGGTAAGTCGGAAAAAACCCGGAAAAAACTTTTTGATCCAAACGATATATATTTGAAAAAAAAAATTCGTGAGAACTAATTTTCCCAAAATTGACTAAAACTCGCGAAAATTAATTCCCGTAAAAATTAATATCTTTAGGGTACTCATGGCAAGTTTACAGACAGGGCGGCGAAAAAAGGGTCTGTCGAGTGGCGCTATACTGTTTTTTGGCCCTGGGAACGAATTTTGCCCCCATCTGAAAATCCCGGGAAAAATACGCCCGACCGACCGACCGACTCATTTTTGCGGGGTCTTCAGGACGCGAACATAACATATTTTTGATGGTGGCCTTATCATCATCATTCTCAGCTTAACGTTCGTTTTCCATGCTAGAAAAAACCATTAAAAAACCATTCCAAAAGTTCTTATTTTGTGTTTGCTAGAAACTTTATTTAACTAACCAGGGCTGGGCTACCTACATTTTTTATACACCAAATTAAAAATTGTCAAAGATGGCTGTGTATCTGTCTCGATGTATTTTTTCTTAGCTAGGGGTCACTGCTGGGTCACTCATATATATCGTAGACTTATCCGTTACAGTAATCAGATATATAGGTGGGCAAGTGCCCAGTGCTAAAAATAGGATCATAAAAACTCATTTCTAATATCACTAAACTTCAAGAAACATCAAACAGTGCAGTTCGAACAAAACTTAACCTTAAAAATTGCTACGCCTCAATTTTGCATTGGAATAATTTTAATCTGTAAAATACAAAGTTTCAACCACTGTGAAAAATAAAATAAAATAATATATATACTGTGGTTAAAATAAACAAATAAATGAAAAATAACTTTTTAAACAAATTTCGTGACTTCAACCGTTTTCGTCAAAAAAATTTTGGTTGCCAATTTTGCAGAATTGTGCAAAATATGTGCAAAATATTTTCTTATGTCAATGTACCAAAATTACTATAGCTATCACAAAATTGGAAAGTGGACCTTGCCAAAATTTATTCTTGCATTTTACCAAAATTAAGAACAAAAAAAAAATAACAGTAATACAGTGTAACATGCTATTAGCTATATATATCCCTTCCTAGCTAGTTATGTAATATATATATACAATAATAATTTCTAACAAAAAGTCAAAGCCAGTCATTATATAATTGAAGTGTGTATTTTATTTTCAATCGATTTCATCTGCGCTCTTTTTTATATAGCTAGTTAGCTATACTTTGCAAATAAATTCTATATTAAATGCTCTACCACGTTAATCCATGTCAAACTTGCAGATCCATCATAGCTATATAGCTAGCTATAGCTTACTGTAGGAAAACGTCCTTCAAGTCTTTCTAGCTAGCTGTAATTTTTATTTCTTCTTGCCAAAGTGCACTGGTAATGATAGAATAGTGTTTCTTTTTAACCATTACTTTATTCCTCACAACACAAAATATATGGTATATGTAGCTTGCTACAGCTAGCTAGCTACAATCGTTGCCAAAAGTAGTTGAGACAAATGCAAAAACTGACCATTAGTGGCAGAAAAAGCAATAAATACAGAATTACGACTCTTTTTATCCCCTCCCCCCTTTACACAATATTGGAGAGTCATAGCAGCAAACTTCGGTCTTCAAAAAACCTGATTGCAACATTGTCTGGGGGGTGCGGGGGTGAAAGTGTGGAAATAATTCAAATTTCAAAGAGTGTCTCAACACTTTTGGCAACGATTGTCTCTAAAAATATTAATTTCACGAGAAAGGTCACCTAACCGGGACCAACTACCCATGAAATTGTGCACAACCAATAAATAATATTTGGAGAGCTAATGCATGAGACCAAAAATAAATATCAATACACCTGATGAAAAACTTTATATTGGTTCCATAATGGTGCCCATAACATTTAAATATAAAAAACGTCATAAAAAATGCCAAATAAGAGCATTTTGACACTGTTTACACCATTCAAAAGGCTCAAAATCAACTTTTTCCAAAAAATTAAACAACTTTATAATATTTAGTACCAATGAACATAAAAATGTAGTGTCAGGCACACTCCAAACTCCATTGATGCATTTAATAAACACGACCGAATCAATAAAACCTTCGCACAAGGTAATGCGCCATCAGTCTCCAAAGGCGTTTACTGCATGGAAACTGAAAAGGGGTTAGCACCTCACCTTCTTGTGATGGATGCTTTGCAGAGTGTCGTTTCAAGGGCCATTGTCATTACCAAGAACTGGGTCTAAAAAAAACATTCCGTTTTAAAATTATTCTAATATGGTAAAGTGCTGATGGTAAACTGTTACAGTTTACCGTACAGTTTACCGCTACGTATCCATGCATAAAAACTATTTTACTGGTAATAATTCCTATAAAACACTATGTCACCTTTTAACGGATAGTTAGCAACACTTCAAAATTAAAATTAGCACGGTAATGCCTTTTTATGTGAAAAATCCGCACAGTTTACCTTTTTTTATTAATAGAGAATATAAGTATTACTTCTTATAAGCAGTTAAAATGGTAAACTGTTGACATTTTCCTATACGGAGCAGTTTAAGAAGTTATTTTGTATTGGTTCCATTCCCTGTAGTAGAAAGCATGTCAAAGCACCATTTTTTAATTATATATTCTGCATTGTAGGTTCTACACCAGTTAATTTGTACGGTAAACTGTGCGGTAAACCGTATACACTTTACCATAGCACTTTACCATCACAGTCTGCTCTTATAAGGTTTGTTTGCTGGTTCGCCAGCTTAACATTTGCAACTTAAAAATCCATTCATCTGCTTATGAAAAAACATTTTAGCAAACTTTTTTACACCAAATATGTTTCAAGGTACAGCTGTGTTTAATATGTCAACATGTATCGCAGCAATAAACAGTCCGTAACCAAGCTTAACATATCAATAATTATCTAAAAGGTTGCTAATATGCACAAATAGAAGATAAAGGAGCATTTTTAGATGCAAAATATTAAAAAAGAATGGTTTCAAGTCATACTTTGCCAATTTCCACCGAAAACGGCTAATTTCCCACAGCTAAGTCGCCATTATGGATTTTTTTTATTAAACAAATTGCGCAGAAAGCCCTATTCCCCAGCACCTTACACCCTAAATTTGATAGGCAATAGCAGAGTGGATTGGCCGTAAACTCCATTTAAATTTTTAAAAACTCAGATGTCTCTAAAAATATTAATTTCACGAGAAAGGTCACCTAACCGGGACCAACTACCCATGAAATTGTGCACAACCAATACATAATATTTGGAGAGCTAATGCATGAGACCAAAAATAAATATAAATACACCTGATGAAAAACTTTATATTGGTTCCATAATGGTGCCCATAACATTTAAATATAAAAAACGTCATAAAAAATGCCAAATAAGAGCATTTTGACACTGTTTACACCATTCAAAAGGCTCAAAATCAACTTTTTCCAAAAAATTAAACAACTTTATAATATTTAGTACCAATGAACATAAAAATGTAGTGTCAGGCACACTCCAAACTCCATTGATGCATTTAATAAACACGACCGAGTCGATAAAACCTTCGCACAAGGTAATGCGTCATCGGTCTCCAAAGGCATTTGCTGCATGGAAACTGCACTGAAAAGGGGTTAGCACCTCACCTTCTTGTGACGGATGCTTTGCAGAGTGTCGTTTCAAGGGCCATTGTCATTACCAATAACTAGGTCTAAAAAAAACATTCCGTTTTAAAATTATTCTAATATGGTAAAGTGCTGATGGTAAACTGTTACAGTTTACCGTACAGTTTACCGTACAGTTTACCGCTACGTATCCATGCATAAAAACTATTTTACTGGTAATAATTCCTATAAAACACTATGTCACCTTTTAACGGATAGTTAGCAACATTTCACAATTAAAATTAGCACGGTAATGCCTTTTTATGTGAAAAATCCGCACAGTTTACCGGTTTTTTTATTAATAGAGAATATAAGTATTACTTCTTATAAGCAGTTAAAATGGTAAACTGTTGACATTTTCCTATACTGAGCAGTTTAAGAAGTTATTTTTTATTGGTTCCATTCCCTGTATTAGAAAGCATGTCAAGGCACCTTTTTTTAATTATATATTCTGCATTGTAGGTTCTACACCAGTTAATTTGTACGGTAAACTGTGCGGTAAACTGTATACACTTTACCATAGCACTTTACCATCACAGTCTGCTCTTATAAGGTTTGTTTACTGGTTCGCCAGCTTAACATTTGCAACTTAAAAATCCATTCATCTGCTTATGAAAAAACATTTTAGCAAACTTTTTTACACCAAATATGTTTCAAGGTACAGCTGTGTTTAATATGTCAACATGTATCGCAGCAATAAACAGTCCGCAACCAAGCTTAACATATCAATAAATATCTAAAAGGTTGCTAATATGCACAAATAGAAGATAAAGGAGCATTTTTAGATGCAAAATATTAAAAAAGAATGGTTTCAAGTCATACTTTGCCAATTTCCACCGAAAACGGCTAATTTCCCACAGCTAAGTTGCCATTATGGATCTTTTTTATTAAACAAATTGCGCAGAAAGCCCTTTTCCCCAGCACCTTACACCCTAAATTTGATAGGCAATAGCAGAGTGGATTGGCCGTAAACTCCATTTAAATTTTTAAAAACTCAGACATCTCTAAAAATATTAATTTCACGAGAAAGGTCACCTAACCGGGACCAACTACCCATGAAATTGTGCACAACCAATACATAATATTTGGAGAGCTAATGCATGAGACCAAAAATAAATATCAATACACCTGATGAAAAACTTTATATTGGTTCCATAATGGTGCCCATAACACTTAAATACAAAAAACGTCATAAAAAATGCCAAATAAGAGCATTTTGACACTGTTTACACCATTCAAAAGGCTCAAAATCAACTTTTTCCAAAAAATTAAACAACTTTATAATATTTAGTACCAATGAACATAAAAATGTAGTGTCAGGCACACTCCAAACTCCATTGATGCATTTAATAAACACGACCGAGTCGATAAAACCTTCGCACAAGGTAATGCGTCATCAGTCTCCAAAGGCATTTGCTGCATGGAAACTGCACTGAAAAGGGGTTAGCACCTCACCTTCTTGTGACGGATGCTTTGCAGAGTGTCGTTTCAAGGGCCATTGTCATTACCAATAACTGGGTCTAAAAAAAACATTCCGTTTTAAAATTATTCTAATATGGTAAAGTGCTGATGGTAAACTGTTACAGTTTACCGTACAGTTTACCGCTACGTATCCATGCATAAAAACTATTTTACTGGTAATAATTCCTATAAAACACTATGTCACCTTTTAACGGATAGTTAGCAACATTTCACAATTAAAATTAGCACGGTAATGCCTTTTTATGTGAAAAATCCGCACAGTTTACCGTTTTTTTTATTAATAGAGAATATAAGTATTACTTCTTATAAGCAGTTAAAATGGTAAACTGTTGACATTTTCCTATACTGAGCAGTTTAAGAAGTTATTTTTTATTGGTTCCATTCCCTGTATTAGAAAGCATGTCAAGGCACCTTTTTTTAATTATATATTCTGCATTGTAGGTTCTACACCAGTTAATTTGTACGGTAAACTGTGCGGTAAACTGTATACACTTTACCATAGCACTTTACCATCACAGTCTGCTCTTATAAGGTTTGTTTGCTGGTTCGCCAGCTTAACATTTGCAACTTAAAAATCCATTCATCTGCTTATGAAAAAACATTTTAGCAAACTTTTTTACACCAAATATGTTTCAAGGTACAGCTGTGTTTAATATGTCAACATGTATCGCAGCAATAAACAGTCCGTAACCAAGCTTAACATATCAATAAATATCTAAAAGGTTGCTAATATGCACAAATAGAAGATAAAGGAGCATTTTTAGATGCAAAATATTAAAAAAGAATGGTTTCAAGTCATACTTTGCCAATTTCCACCGAAAACGGCTAATTTCCCACAGCTAAGTTGCCATTATGGATCTTTTTTATTAAACAAATTGCGCAGAAAGCCCTTTTCCCCAGCACCTTACACCCTAAATTTGATAGGCAATAGAAGAGTGGATTGGCCGTAAACTCCATTTAAATTTTTAAAAACTCAGACATCTCTAAAAATATTAATTTCACGAGAAAGGTCACCTAACCGGGACCAACTACCCATGAAATTGTGCACAACCAATACATAATATTTGGAGAGCTAATGCATGAGACCAAAAATAAATATCAATACACCTGATGAAAAACTTTATATTGGTTCCATAATGGTGCCCATAACACTTAAATACAAAAAACGTCATAAAAAATGCCAAATAAGAGCATTTTGACACTGTTTACACCATTCAAAAGGCTCAAAATCAACTTTTTCCAAAAAATTAAACAACTTTATAATATTTAGTACCAATGAACATAAAAATGTAGTGTCAGGCACACTCCAAACTCCATTGATGCATTTAATAAACACGACCGAGTCGATAAAACCTTCGCACAAGGTAATGCGTCATCTGTCTCCAAAGGCATTTGCTGCATGGAAACTGCACTGAAAAGGGGTTAGCACCTCACCTTCTTGTGACGGATGCTTTGCAGAGTGTCGTTTCAAGGGCCATTGTCATTACCAATAACTGGGTCTAAAAAAAACATTCCGTTTTAAAATTATTCTAATATGGTAAAGTGCTGATGGTAAACTGTTACAGTTTACCGTACAGTTTACCGCTACGTATCCATGCATAAAAACTATTTTACTGGTAATAATTCCTATAAAACACTATGTCACCTTTTAACGGATAGTTAGCAACATTTCACAATTAAAATTAGCACGGTAATGCCTTTTTATGTGAAAAATCCGCACAGTTTACCGTTTTTTTTATTAATAGAGAATATAAGTATTACTTCTTATAAGCAGTTAAAATGGTAAACTGTTGACATTTTCCTATACTGAGCAGTTTAAGAAGTTATTTTTTATTGGTTCCATTCCCTGTATTAGAAAGCATGTCAAGGCACCTTTTTTTAATTATATATTCTGCATTGTAGGTTCTACACCAGTTAATTTGTACGGTAAACTGTGCGGTAAACTGTATACACTTTACCATAGCACTTTACCATCACAGTCTGCTCTTATAAGGTTTGTTTGCTGGTTCGCCAGCTTAACATTTGCAACTTAAAAATCCATTCATCTGCTTATGAAAAAACATTTTAGCAAACTTTTTTACACCAAATATGTTTCAAGGTACAGCTGTGTTTAATATGTCAACATGTATCGCAGCAATAAACAGTCCGTAACCAAGCTTAACATATCAATAAATATCTAAAAGGTTGCTAATATGCACAAATAGAAGATAAAGGAGCATTTTTAGATGCAAAATATTAAAAAAAGAATGGTTTCAAGTCATACTTTGCCAATTTCCACCGAAAACGGCTAATTTCCCACAGCTAAGTTGCCATTATGGATCTTTTTTATTAAACAAATTGCGCAGAAAGCCCTTTTCCCCAGCACCTTACACCCTAAATTTGATAGGCAATAGAAGAGTGGATTGGCCGTAAACTCCATTTAAATTTTTAAAAACTCAGACATCTCTAAAAATATTAATTTCACGAGAAAGGTCACCTAACCGGGACCAACTACCCATGAAATTGTGCACAACCAAATACATAATATTTGGAGAGCTAATGCATGAGACCAAAAATAAATATCAATACACCTGATGAAAAACTTTATATTGGTTCCATAATGGTGCCCATAACACTTAAATACAAAAAACGTCATAAAAAATGCCAAATAAGAGCATTTTGACACTGTTTACACCATTCAAAAGGCTCAAAATCAACTTTTTCCAAAAAATTAAACAACTTTATAATATTTAGTACCAATGAACATAAAAATGTAGTGTCAGGCACACTCCAAACTCCATTGATGCATTTAATAAACACGACCGAGTCGATAAAACCTTCGCACAAGGTAATGCGTCATCTGTCTCCAAAGGCATTTGCTGCATGGAAACTGCACTGAAAAGGGTTAGCACCTCACCTTCTTGTGACGGATGCTTTGCAGAGTGTCGTTTCAAGGGCCATTGTCATTACCAATAACTGGGTCTAAAAAAAACATTCCGTTTTAAAATTATTCTAATATGGTAAAGTGCTGATGGTAAACTGTTACAGTTTACCGTACAGTTTACCGCTACGTATCCATGCATAAAAACTATTTTACTGGTAATAATTCCTATAAAACACTATGTCACCTTTTAACGGATAGTTAGCAACATTTCACAATTAAAATTAGCACGGTAATGCCTTTTTATGTGAAAAATCCGCACAGTTTACCGTTTTTTTTATTAATAGAGAATATAAGTATTACTTCTTATAAGCAGTTAAAATGGTAAACTGTTGACATTTTCCTATACTGAGCAGTTTAAGAAGTTATTTTTTATTGGTTCCATTCCCTGTATTAGAAAGCATGTCAAGGCACCTTTTTTTAATTATATATTCTGCATTGTAGGTTCTACACCAGTTAATTTGTACGGTAAACTGTGCGGTAAACTGTATACACTTTACCATAGCACTTTACCATCACAGTCTGCTCTTATAAGGTTTGTTTGCTGGTTCGCCAGCTTAACATTTGCAACTTAAAAATCCATTCATTCTGCTTATGAAAAAACATTTTAGCAAACTTTTTTACACCAAATATGTTTCAAGGTACAGCTGTGTTTAATATGTCAACATGTATCGCAGCAATAAACAGTCCGTAACCAAGCTTAACATATCAATAAATATCTAAAAGGTTGCTAATATGCACAAATAGAAGATAAAGGAGCATTTTTAGATGCAAAATATTAAAAAAGAATGGTTTCAAGTCATACTTTGCCAATTTCCACCGAAAACGGCTAATTTCCCACAGCTAAGTCGCCATTATGGATTTTTTTTATTAAACAAATTGCGCAGAAAGCCCTTTTCCCCAGCACCTTACACCCTAAATTTGATAGGCAATAGCAGAGTGGATTGGCCGTAAACTCCATTTAAATTTTTAAAAACTCAGACAATCGTTGCCAAAAGTAGTTGAGACAAATGCACAAACTGACCATTAGTGGCAGAAAAAGCAATAAATACAGAATTACGACTCTTTTTATCCCCTCCCCCCTTTACACAATGTTGGAGAGTCATAGCAGCAAACTTCGGTCTTCAAAAAACCTGATTGCAACATTGTCTGGGGGGTGCGGGGGTGAAAGTGTGGAAATTATTCAAATTTCAAAAAGTGTCTCAACACTTTTGGCAACGATTGTAGCTGCTAAAACCAACATCATCAACAATGTCCTCTCTTGTCTCTCTGTAAAAGTCAGTAATTTAAGTTTTCTTCGATTCCAACATCTTACCCGTGTCAATATACCACAAAAAGGCCTAGCAACACCATTTAAACGTGTTATTAAAAGGTAAAACGTCAGTTAAAAGCAAAAAATTAGTTGAAGAAACATCTGGCAGGATTTTGCATTTCTGCCTCTTTTCGCAACACTAACCAGAATAGTTATAAAAAACTGACCATGAAAATTATTTGGGCTATCGAGACAAAAGAAAACAAGCCAAAAATTTGTCCCTACAAAGCGCTTCGCTAGTGTCCAGACCTGCGCGGTATGAAACTCCGTAATACTTTATTTGTTAACTGTACCAAATTTGGTCGAAAATGAAGTGGTTTTAATTTTTGGACCAATTTTGGCCTAAAAGGACATTTAGGTGACAAATGACAAAAAATCAAAATTTTGATGTCGCCACCATGTTCAGCATACTTTTTTTGTTAACTGTGCCAAATTTTGTCAAAAACAAATACCAATTTCGGCCTGAAACGTCATTTATACGACTTCCAAGTACTTAGAGTTTAAGTACGAAGTTTAAATCCTGTGACGTTGCAATTAACCATTTGGGACATAGTTAGTTACGAGTTGGAAACCAATACTATCCTCGCAGGCGAGATAGTAATTAGCTTTAAAAATGTTTTCTTTTTCATATTGTAAACATGGTTTGGTGTGCAGCAGTAGGATGTAAAAGTAACAGAGCAAAAAATCAAAACTTATCTTTTTTTAAGCTGCCAACCCAAAGGATAAAAAGCTTGCTGCAGAATGGAAAGCAAAAATAAAGCGGGAAGATCTTCCTTAGCTAGTTTTTCTATGCGAAAATCATTTTGAGGGTCACTGTTTTGATCAGTCGATTGAGATGCGAAATCGTCTAATGACAAGTAAGTAATAATGGCATTTTCGCATACAGAAATTCGCAATCATATTCTTACTGGCGTGTTGGTGGTAATCTTAGACGAGAAACCACAAAGACGAAAGTTGGTATCGGATGCAATACCAACGTTATTTGCACATTGTGAGACAGCACTAAAACGAAAAAGTGTAAAGTTGAAGATTGAAAATCGTCAAGTAAGTGCAGTAAATGTAGAATATAATTCTTATAATTCTGCTTTCTTAATTTTGTTTGATGTTAAGATGATGAAAAATTTACTTGAACCGACCGATCCGGATGATGTCGAGGCAGAAGAAATCCATTTTGATTCTGATTTACGTGAACCCGGTAGTTTGGAAAACAGTAAATTCGCCCATCTCGAAACGCAAACGAAACCCTGCTGTCAGCGTAATTACGGAACGCAATTTAAGGGCAACTTTTTGCGTAATTTTTATTGTATTTAAATGTGTTTTGTTATTCGGTATATAACAACTGCTTCAATTTAATTTTAGACTGAAACGAAGTACAAAAAAATTGAGGCAAAGCCAAAATTTAAAGATTCATCAAGTCAATGCAATTCAACCTCGATCCCAGAGGGCCTGCAGAGGCTAGCCATGTAAAATATGCACATCATCATCATCATCAAATTGTAAAAGTGGACCTTGCCTAAATTTATTCTTGCATTTTACCAAAATTAAGAACACAGTAATACAGTGTAACATGCTATTATATACATCCCTTCCTAGCTAGTTATGTAATATATATATACAATAATTTCTAACAAAAAGTCAAAGCCAGTCATTATATCATTGAAGTGTGTATTTTATTTTCAATCAATTTCATCTGCGCTCTTTTTTATATAGCTAGTTAGCTATACTTTGCAAATAAATCCTTTATTAAATGCTCTACCACGTTAATCCATGTCAAACTTGCAGATCCATATATAGCTAGCATAGCTTACTGTAGAAAAACTTCCTTCAAGTCTTTTCCCAGCTAGCTGTAATTTTTATTTCTTCTTGTCAAAGTGCACTGATAATGATAGAATAGTGTTTCTTTTTAACCATTACTTTATTCCTCAGAACACAAAATGTATGGTATATGTAGCTTGCTACAGCTAGCTAACCCCTAAAACCAACATCAACAATGTGTCTTCTCTTGTCTCTCTGTAAAAGTCAGTAATTTAAGTTTTCTTCGATTCCAACATCTTACCCATGTCAATGTGGTATACAAAAAGGGTTAGCAACACCATTTAAACGTGTTATTAAAAGGTAAAACGTCAGTTAAAGTAAAAAATTAGTTGAAGAAACATCAGGCAGGATTTTGCATTTCTGCCTCTTTTCGCAGCACTAACCAGAATAGTTGTGAAAAACTGACCATGAAAATTATTTGGGCTATCGAGACAAATGAAAACAAGCCAAAAATTTGTCCCTACAAAGCGCTTCGCTAGTGCCCAGACCTGCGCGGTATGAAACTCCGTAATGAGAGGATGAAACGCGTACGAGGCCCTGGTACAACAGACTTAAAGGGGAAGTAACCTCAAAAATGTGAATTTTTTTTTTTCGACTACGTATTTGTATTTGAACTTATAAAATCCGAAAAATAACACATAAACACAAGAATTTATCTCTAAATACCTATATTCCCTGTTCATATCTCCGCAAAAACTTCGTTTTTTTTGAAAAAAGCGCGTCAAAATAAAAAAGACTGGGTTCTAATTTGAATATGACGTTTTATAGTTCAAAACATTGCGCTAGTTAGACGAGGCCCTATGTTGGTGCTTATAATGCAACAGACTTTCGAATAAGAAACTAAAAAATGCATCATAGTTTCTGGTCCAGTGACGAAGAAAACACTGTTCCAGACATTTCGGCTCTAAAGTCATTTAGTTTTGAGCCTGAAATGTCGTTGGAAGAGCAAGATAAATTTTTAAGTTCAAACCATGAAGACGAAGTTATACAAAAAGAAGGCAATCGAATTGGAAACAATAATTGGTGTAAATGAGGTGGTCATTGTAGACCTATGAGTTCATTCTCTGAAAGTTTGTGCTGCAAAGATAACAATGAAATTCCTGACGACTGCTTCGAAAGTACAAATAATTTGGCCAAATATAAAGTCTTTCATATTTATAATCATGACTGAAGTGATATCCATTTTATATCTTTAACATCCTTCTGTCTTCAAATAATTGAAATTGTTAAATTGAATCGTGTTAAAAATAAAGAGTCCGATATAAAAGGAAATACATTCTCCATACGCACAACATGATAAAAAGTTTCTCACCAAGCTCTTTACAATAAACTTTTCAACAAAATCTTTTGTGAAAAAAAACATCTTGCTCTCCATCCGAAATATTTTATGCAACTGCATCTTTGAAATTCAATGAAGAAGGCCCGGAAAGCAACAATGATGAAGGGATTAAAAAAAATAGAATACCGAAGATGCGTTCTAATAAAGAAATACAATAGTGAGATGTGCTCTGAATGAGTGTACGTGAACAGGGGGTAAATTTTAAATTTCCCATTTTAGGAAAAACATGTATTACAGATTTGATGGGTACATAATCGATTAGAAAAAGATGTTCAGAAAGACATACCATCGTGTGCTTTATGGGCAATCCGCAATAAATACTCTAAAGCCGATAGATATTTCCGAATTGCTGTCATTACCCCCGTCTGTCAAGGCATGCATGCGACGAAGAAACCATTTACTTGTTGTGAGGTGCATAATTTTTGAACTTGAAAGTCAAAGTAAGTTTGAAAAAAAATGAATCAACGAGACGAAGTTATTAGTAGGAAATCATTAATGTTAAAAGAAAGAATTATCATTGTGTAAAATATAATTTTTGTTGGCTTGGTATGTAATTGTTGGTTACGAACACGAAGCTTATACCGAGCTTGTATCTTTTTATTTTGATAAACAAATACGAAAGAAGCATGTGTTTGGTTGATACATACAAAATCAAATGATTTACGTAAATCAGGTAATTGCCTGAAGATCTCCTTCAAAGCAGTCTGGCTCAAAGTGCGTGAAACATATATAAAATCCTGAATCCTTAGGCAAGGGACCAGTTCTTCTAATGTTATGTGACCATCTTTTTCGAAGCTCGTTTTTTTTCTCTGCGCTGGGAATTTTGAAAAAAACTACAACATCGTCAACATTTTCTTTTGATTTATTATTACCAGTTCTGTTAGTGCAGTTGATGGCGGCGCAATTTGGCATGTTTTCAAGCAGTTAAACTCGAATGTTTAAGTAAATTAACAACTAATACTACTACCACCGCCAGCACACTACACTTTCTGAACTAAAAAACGTCATAATTTCAACTCGACCCAATCCTTTTAAAATCGCAAAGGGGTCAGAATAACGAAGCGATTTCACGCGTAGTAAACACAACTTTTTACTAAGTTAGTGAAACTTTTATATGAAAAGAAATAGGTATTTCAAGTTTTTTTTGTTGCGGCTACTGTTTTTTTAAATAAAAAATTAGAGGTTACTTCCCCTTTAATCAACCAATGAGATTGCGTGTGCGGCTTTTTAAATTATGTTAAAAAGATAATTAATGCAGACGTTTTTTTGCAAGCACTGCATTTTTTTATCAACAAGAAATATGGCGGTGAGCATTACAAAGATTTTTCTGGTTACTTGTTTATGAAGAAAATATTTATATTCACGTTATTTTTGACTTCCTTGCATCGTTTACAAATTTATCAAAGCTGTTCAAAATTTTTAAACATTCCTTTTGTTTCCTCACTGATGGTGAAAAAGGCAGCTGACAACTCAAATGGAATAGTGCGACGAACATCCTGTCCTGCGAACGAAAGTAACAGGTACTATCCTCACCTTTTGTTGGGACACAATACTTCATTTTAGAAAAACTGAAAATTTTATTTTTGTTTTCATATGCTAAAAAGTAAAGAAAAACTGTAGTGTGTATGCTGTCTAACTGGCTAGATGCTGTTGGCTTAAAGATGCACAAACACAACAATGACAACCAATTTTTCTTAAAATGCCACACGTGTCCAAGAGATATCTTTTAACAAACTTTTGGGACAAAAGTATTGAAAAATAAATGGAAATAAATTAGGGAATAAAGTATAGCTAGCTGTATAAATAAAAAGAAATATATACTAGAAATCACAACTATATAACATATTATTGTTTTTAGGCAATGAGAAAGAAAATATCACAACACATAAAGTTTATGGTGGGTGTGTTGAAGTATGTAGGCTGCTGAAACAAACTTAAAATGGTTTGTGAAATTTTCGGAAGTATTGGAACCTCAAATATCGCAATTATGCAAACTAATACTGCCGTAAATGCGAAAGACAATTAAAGATTTTCTGCCAGATTGCACAAATAAGTTTGCAGAAAAATTACATTGTAAAGAGCGTTATATCATCACCAAAAACTCAATAATGTTATTTTGTTTCAAACACCTAGTGCTGATATTATGTCCAGTATAATATAATCTTGCCAATACTTCTTGCCGTCATCGACCAGACCGTTCAAATTGCTGCATATATATATATTCAATGGTACTTGGTGGACTTATATGGTAGATTTGTTTGATAATGGTGCATAAACTCCTATACCAAGAGCAGAGGTTGCTATAATAACCCAAACGTCAGATCTTCTTTTGCAACTTCAAGAAGAATTTGGTTTTACATGGTCTTTGTTTGTGGTGTGTGAAGTTGCACAATTGAACAATTGCTAGATGTTGTTATGTTTTTAATGTATATATATATACTTGTTTATTTAATATGTTATTTTTTATAATCTTAATCTGCAATATTTATTCCTTGCCAGCTTTTCTCTTTTTTCTGCTTGGATTGAGAGATTTCTGTTAAGGTTCTTATTTCGAATATAATATGTTTCATTCTAGTCACTGTTTTTCCTGTTATCCGGTTGTTATAGATATTCTAAGTATAAGTAAGTATAAGTAATTGGTCATATAGCTTTTTATATATATAAAGTACAAAACAGGTGTTGAAGCAGTAAGCCTCGTCAATAACACAAGCTTTGACATTTTTTGATAAATTTCTAATTTCATTAAATTTTTTTCTCTTTCACTCAAAATTGCCCCAATAATGACCATCCAATACAAATGATGACAACACATCTTCTATTTTATTGTTAAGACAGAGATCCTCGAACAACATCTGTACAGCATTCTTCTCAAAGATTAAACCACAAAAAATGTATCAAGTCATTCCTATACATCTTCAGTCAGGAAAATTCACTTGATCTTTAATAATTGCATTTGGTAGCTAGCTAACAGTTGAAAAATTAAAGGTTTTCCATATGCTTTTGATAAAAGTCCAATGACGTCCTTGTCCTCATACTATTGACTCTAAACATTTGACTTGTTATGGTCAGGAAAATTTCGGCCCTCCTAAAGATCTCTGAATTTTCTCCAACATTGCTAATGGTGTCCCTTTCATCTGTTATTTTTGCAGCTGGTGTAAATTATTCTATAATATTTATAAGTGCTGTAGTTTTTACTACATGTATGATACACCACAAAATGACTAGAAAGTCACTAAGGGTTGTATCTATTCTGGAATTGTACGGTGTATAGACCTTTTTGAATGTTTACATTTTCCGCGGTAAGCCCCTTTGGCTCTAACAACTGCGTGGCAGGCAGAAAGGTGCGGAAGCTTGCTGAAGAAAGGTATTTTTCAGCCCATTTCTTTCTACGGAAATATTTTTGAGGCTTTAAACTATTATCGAGTGTAGATGGGTAACTTCTGACTGACATAATATTCATATAAAGTTGTAATGATACCTTTGTGCGAAGAAACAGACTAAAAAGGACCTCACTTCACCTAGCGCCCCCATCTTTTTGCCTGCCACACAATTGTTAAAGCCGAAAGGGCTTACCGCGGAAAATGTAAACATTCAAAAAGGTCTATAGCTAGGTACCTCTAGCTCTAGCTACAAAAACCCAGCAAAACACTTTACAAATTCACGCCACTAAAACACCATCTTTGATTGAAACGTCACGCATACATTACTTTTCTCTGCATGCTTAATTTTGGGCGAATTTTAAGTCTGTTGTACCAGGGCCTCGTACGCGTTTCATCCTCATATAAAAAAAACGCTACAGGCCCTCAACCTCGTTCCCAGGGCAATTTTTCGCTTTTTTTATATCCGAGACGGCGCGAAGAAATGACCCTGGGCCAGGCTGGTTAAAATCAGCACGATTCGTGCTGATTTTTAATTTATTCAAAATTTGGTCATTTTGTTAAGAATTGCATGCGGACCGCCGAGAACACCGTATTGCTATAATTTATGCAAAACACACGGTCATTCAGTTCCGCCTGTACACGGGAAATTCAGTCTGCGCATGCGCTAACTTTTGAAATCTCAAAACGCAAAAATTCCGTGGCGATGATGACGTCATAATCTCGACATACCTGACTTAACATGCTAAATTACAAGGCATGGTGCTAAAATATTGTTTACTTTGTATTTTATTATAATAAGTGTGGCCAAGGCTCCGTATAAACACTGAAAACGACGGGTTTGCTTTTGTTGTGGCAACGTAAACGAAAGGGTTTTTTTATCCGACAAATTTACAGAATTCCTATATCCTACCAAAATTTGAGAGAGAACTAAAGTTTTTTACCCAGTAAAGTATATATATTTTGAAAAGCTACGGGATTTGTCTTTCTGCTGCAAAAAACCTTATTTTGCTTACATTTTTTTACTAAAAGTTTTTAAGCATTTTCCACGGTAAGGGTGTTTGGCTAGCTAGCCTCCTTGAATATCAACAAACATGGCCGACAGATCAACATGCAAAAAGTTCTATAAGTCTTAGATAATCGAAAAAGGTTAAATTAATCTCATTATTACATTTAACAGTTCTTTTGATTTCACTCTGATTTGCAAAATCTAAGTATGAAAGTGTGGTAGATCAAGACCACCTAGATACAGTGTAGAGCAGGCCATTGGGTAGCTAGTCATAAATGCTAGGACAGGGAAAAAAATGCAGCAAAACTTTAAGATATAGCAGATTGATATAGGTGGCCACACGATTGCATTATCTTCAATTTAATAGCACATGGGTTAATTTTTGGCCAAAGAATACAAGTCTTAAATTTGGATGAAATAATAGCATGTTTTAAGAGCACTCCAAGAGCCTAAGTGGCAGTTTCGGTTTTATATTTAACTAGCTGGCTGTTAATTAAACTGTGAAAAATTAAACCAAATAGAGCCTTATGAATGCTTTAAACAATAATTACTGCCACGCTTTTGCTGTTAAGTGCAAAATGTCATATTTAGGGACTGTTCATATCAAATATTTCCTCTGATAGCAGGGAAATATTTCAGCATAATATAATTTTTACTTTCTGTTCATATGGCATGGGCGAGAAAACTTTTCCTCGGGTGAGAAAATACCATGTGATAAGTTTCTATTGTTTATTATGATAAGAATCTATTGTTTATTTTTAAAAATTATGCCCAATTGACATAAATTTATCTCGCCTGCCGAGGAAACTTCTGTTTTTTTGGGAAAATGCATTACCCGCTTACCGAGATCTCGATCATGCGCACCCGAAATCTTGGTAGGCGGGGAAATGTTTTTTCTCATATGAACGCAACTAAATTTTGTTAAAAGTTTGTTAACAACCCGAGATCTTGACCTGATATCATGCTGAAACATTTACCCGGTTCCCGAGGAAATATTTCCCATATGAACATGCCCCTTAGAACTCATGAAGAAAAGTCTCAAACAAAGATAAAATAATCTAAGTTACAACATAATTTGTGTATTTCATTTAGCAAACATAAAAATAAAAACTGTACATTAACATATATAATTCTTTAAATAAGTCTTCCAATAAGAACCATATAATGTGCATAGTTGTGTTTGCAACAAAAAGCATCCCAAACGATTGAAACCATACAAGGAGTAATCCATAAACACACTAACAGGTTGTTGACGCCACATGGAAACTAAAAAAAATATGACAGTGGATTTTTAATATTTACATTACCTTAACAGGATAAATTTTGAAATAAATTTTGTGCCTTGGATTTTCTTTTAATGTATATATTTCATAAACATTTCATAATGACTGGAATTTTAAGCTTGTGCAGGTAAAAAAGACGTGCATATAAATTGTATAGGAGCAAATATAAAAGTAAAATTAAGTTATTTTAAGCGAAATATATTTAATCACTTATTCGCGAATGTAAATCCTCATTATTTCGCTATTTTTTTCCTCGCGGAACTTTTCCCCGTGAAACTTTCTCCCTGTAAAGAGTATATACACATTTTTTTTATAAGAAATAGTTTTCCAGTCAAATAAACAAGGCCTTATCCTAAAAATAACAAAAAATAAATAAAAATAAAAGATGTTTCAAATAAAATACATAAAATAGAGAAATAAAAATTAAGAAAATTTCAGCCTATATTCAGTCACCTTGCTAAGAACATTTAGGCTTAAGTCAAAAAAGGGTTTTCTTATACAAAAAGGTGTATGCATATATACTTTTTTTTGTAAAATTCACTGTTCAATCCTAACATATTTTTACACAAAACTCTCTGACAATAAGTATTTTTAATGTGTACATTTCATTTGAATTTTTAAGTTCTTGTTCAGGGGGTTTTGGCAAAAAACAAATTAATTTTTCAATGATGCTCTAAGGAATATTTTCTGTGAAAATCATTAGCTTTTGTATAAAATATACTTATTATATATACTTATTATAATAATACTTATTAATGAAATGCAATAATTTTTTGCCACAAAAGAGGTCAAGAGGTTCCACAAAATCATTTTTTCCACAATACACCTCTTCACAGTTTAAGTCGTTCACTTATGTTCTGTATTAAAAAAGGGAAGTAAACAGAGTGAATTTAATAGTTAGTTATTTATTTATTTATTTATTTATTTTCCATCACACAGTATGAATACAATAATAATAATAAAAATTATTCATGCAAACTCATTAAAATCACCTAATGGAGGGATAACCACCACGAATAAGGCTTTGACCATAGGCATTATGAATATTTCTCATTTTCTGAAGAAATAATTAGTTTTTCTTTTTAATTCTCAATAAGACGTGGTAACAAAAGAAAGACTGTGAAACTGTGAGCATCTTTTCAACACTAAAAGAATGGGGGAGAGGTTTTAGCAATTCCTAGGAATCGTAAATCCGAAATTTAGGTAAGAATAGAATAACACGTCATAATTGGTGATAAACAATTGTAAACGCAATAAAATAGTTCTATTCACACTATATTTTTTAAACAACACAGTGTAATACACTCTTTATTGACTACCCTTAGGTATTTTACTTTAAGGCTACCATGTTTATGCACAAAGTTGTAAAGCTATACACAGTACTTTAGTCATAATTAACAATGCGTTGCTAGGAGAGCGGAGGCCCAGCGTTGAAAAGATAAAAAAAAAACACAAAATATAGTTTACTAAGAAAATCATTCATATCAGTAATCTTTGTTAGTCAGTAATAACAAAATTCTACTTACAATTCATTATACTACTCATAACATCATCATTCAAGTGCCATTTATAGCTAGCTACATGTCACCAAAATATCTTGACTTTGAAGGGAAATTTTTCAGAGCAAAAAAATGTAAGCACTAGGACGTTGATGTCTTCTGGTAATACAATGTTTGAAATTAATAAAAATAACTATGAATAGGCTTGGAAAACTTTAGAATGTTAGTTTTAGGCATTTTTATATGCTCCTTTTGCCCCTGTCGGAAAAAAATACGTTCTTGACAATGAAATGTTCTACTTTCGTTTTCTTGCTTTTCGCCATAGCCACCAACAATTTTTTTGTCTTCGCCAACATGTTATCAAACATTATAAAATTAAAACAAACGCTTTGTAGTCACGAAAGTCAGCTTTTGTTCAAAATCAGTAGAGCATCCGATTTGTAAAACAATGTTTGTCAGGCATGCGACGACGTCTACCATCTTGAAAAAAATACAAAATATTTCGCGAATTTTGCGCACGCGCATTCTGAATTTCGCATTCTGAATGAACGTGAACAATCTTGGATCGAAATCATGGACATAGTTTTATTTTTAATCAGAAACAAGTTAGCTAAAGTGTTTTGAGTTTTTGCTTCGAGAAAATATGATTGCAGTGTTGCCTTCGCTTATTTTTGGCTACATACAAATTTTAAATATACTAGTCGTTAGCCCGTGGAAAAATCCACGGGTTCGCCCGTCGCAGCTAAGCTACCATTTTGCGTGACAGACAGACAGACAGACGGACAGACGTATACGGGCATTATAATTTTAAATATATATATATATACTAGTCGTTAGCCCGTGGAAAAATCCACGGGTTCGCCCGTCGCAGCTAAGCTACCATTTTGCGTGACAGACAGACAGACAGACAGACAGACAGACAGACAGACAGACAGACAGACAGACAGACAGACAGACAGACAGACAGACAGACAGACAGACAGACAGACAGACAGACAGACAGACAGACAGACAGACAGACAGACAGACAGAACAGACAGACAGACAGACAGACAGACAGACAGACAGACAGACAGACAGACAGACAGACAGACAGACAGACAGACAGACAGACAGACAGACAGACAGACAGACAGACAGACAGACAGACAGACAGACAGACAGACAGACAGACAGACGTATACGGGCATTATAATATAGATATATATATATATATTTATTTTAAAGTTTTCAGCCATCTATAGCTAGCTAGCTAGCAAAGGCCCAATACGTACTTTTGTAGCTACAAAGGTTGTGCAAACATGTGCAAACCAAGGTAGTTATGATTTTTAGCTATCTTTATTTTATATTATAGTTAAAAGTGAAAGTACTTTTAGCTAGCCATAGCTAGCTACCAAGCCACAGAATTATCAGAGGGTTTTGTGATTAGAATTACTGAAGATGCCTAGCTATAGCTAGCTAGTTAAGTTTTAGTATTTTTTTAGGAACATGCAGTCTTTCTAATTCCATTTTTGTCTTGCGGGCGACTTATTGCTGACGTGAACCTCTAAGTTGAGGCTTTATCACGCTGGCATTTTGGTGGCGTGTAGCTATATATTATACTAGTATTGAGTCATCAAACGTCATCAACGTAACCATGTGTCAGATACAGATCAGATATATACGTTTAGACGTATATAATAACTGGCTCCTTTTGTCTGTTATTGTTGTAACGTGCATATACACCTAAATAAAATCGTATTGTCAAAAAAGCTAACTTGTTATTGTTAGGTTTAAAATTTATAATTGTCTTTAAAAAAATCTTATTGCCCTGCTTTAAATGCCTAAATTCGGAAATTCGGAAAGTATAGCTATTACAGAATCATTTTTTATGCTAATCCCATCAGACTAGCCTAAAAGCATCTCCTAACAAGTTTTAACTCAATATCTTTCTTTTTCATCTGTTTTTCATCATATTGCACTTTTGGTTTTTCACGAAACGGGTCCCCGGAAACTCATTTACAACTAAATGGCCACTATGGTCAAACCAATTGACTTTTTTCAATAATTTTATGTTTGTTGCTTTACTAAGTGTAGTGTCGGAGACTGCATATATACAGACTGTTATATATTTGTATATGTAAGGCACGGAGTGAAGTGTACATAGCCTCTTTGCATTTAACTATATTACGAGACACACGTGTTATTTCTTGTCCTGCCTGGTATCTCTCACTAAGAGATTAAAAGTCATAAAACATAGGATGTTACATTTCATGCAGTCAGAGAAAATTGTTATTTAATCTGTAATCGATTGTTATTTAATCTGTAACCGATTGTTATTTAATATGTAACCGATTAATTAAGACAATACAGACTAATTAGAAGGTACGTACAGATTAATTAAACGTATAACTATTTGGTTAATCAACTTCTTAATCCAGTTTTTTAACCTTTTTCAACCTAATCAACAGCATATGATTTTATTGTTTTGTTTATGTGTTCTGCCTCCTTTAGAAAGAATATTAGCTAGAGTGTATGTAAAAGAAGGTCCGTTCCGGGAGAAATAGGATTAGTTATGTATACCTGTATATACCTTGTGTTGTATTTGAGCTAGCTAGATAGCTGCTAAACATGCCTTCAAGCAAACCTACATTGTGTTTTTTACTACACCCTGTGCACAAAAGCTAGCATAGCTAGCTTTTAGCTCTAGTCTAGTAGCTACCTCCTCAACTGCACTGCAAAAAAAAACAGAAGCTTACTTTAACAGTCTCTAAAAGTACAACTAAAAGCTATTTAATTTTTGCACGTTAAGCTATACTAACAATGCCAAATAATTTATTTTTCACAAAAATAAATTCAGTCCAGCAGAACATAAACATTCCATATATACTTTAGACGCAATTATTGCTTTTCTGTTATTATTCAATTTTTTACGCATAAATTAATTTATCTTCATAATTAACGGAAACTTGAGAAACCAATCAGATAGCAGAACTGACCAGTGTGGCCCAGGGTCATTTCTTCTCGCCGTCCGAGATTGTCAGAAAGAGAAAAATGGGCCTGGGGACGAGGTTGACAGGCCCTGGGATCGAGGTTGAATGCAATTTATTGGGTGAAGCAGGTATTATTAACGCATTTTCATCTGATTTATAAGCATACATTACGTAACAATAATAGCAGTGTTATTATCGCTTTAGGCGTCACTGAAATTATACCAAAAATTCTAGCTTTAGTCAATTAAAATCGCAAGAAATGGCTTAAAAATTTAGAAAGAACAATGTAGTTACCGCATAATAATATGGTCGCAAAGATTAATCAAGCTAAGCTGTTGAAAAGAGTGGAAAGCTTTCACTGGATAAATTCAAGGTACTTTAGCAAAAAGTTGTAAAATTTTGACATTTTAAATAGGGACCAAGCTTAAAAATATCGTTGAGTTTTTTTTACATCTTCTATACAGGAACGGGTTAAGCAACTTATTTGTTTTTGTTAGCTTTATAGGTTTGTAGTGATTATAGTTTTCAAATTTTTCAAACTTAGTTTTCAAATTAAGGTGGTTCCCCAATAAAAAATCTATTTTTTTTTGGAATTTTCAAAAGTACTTCATTCTGATGCAAAATTTATCAGTGAATTCAAAAATGACAAATATATGGCATGAAAAGTTCTAAAAAAAGAAGTTAGGAGCATTTTTCTTGACCTTGGTACGATTTTTTGCCCTTAGCAACACCCTTAGCAACAAGCATTTAGGCTGTTTTTCTTAACGGATTTGCGTGAATTTGAATTGACGGGGGAAATTGTGCCCGAACGAGGGCCGAGCATATGGCGAACGTTTGCCGTTTTAAGGATATACTTTGAAGCCCCAAAATAGTTGATCAAAGGGAAGATAGATAGATAGATAGATGTGCATATTTTACATGGCTAGCCTCACAAATATCGAGGGATATACCCTGTCTATTATTTCCAGGAGGGGCCATGGCTTAGATGGAGAGTCCTAGAGTATTTAATGCTCATTTTGAGCTACGCAAACCCAATTAGGACCCGCGCTCTACTAGACAACTCCCGGCAACATCCAACGGCCCACACAGTGGGCCATCTACCCAATTTCCCTCACATGGCTTGGGTTAACCCGGGGCTATGGTAACATTCACTCGCCCATGTTGAATCGCCGTCAAGAGGAATCGAACCCCGGTCTCCAGCACAGAGTACGAGAGCTATAACCACTAATCTACGGCGCCACATACGAAGCAACAGGCAAGGTAAAATGTAGAAAAATGGGATCAAATGAAAGCAGAAAGAGAACTAGAGCAAGGAAAAGAAAGTTTAATGGTAATCAACATTAGAAAACAGTTGTTTTAACAGCTACCAGTCCAACTAATCAGCAGCTAGAGCTAGCAATAATAAATTTGAGCATTACAGATTCATCATCAACAAAGCGTTGCTCCCAACGCCATCATCGACTACAGATACCCCACTGGTACAAATTGTTTTCGCTTCTGCCAAAACGTTGAAGCTGGATATTTATTCAAAAAAAGATGTGGAGAAACCAGAAAAAGCTGTAGAGGATTGTTATGTACTTTTTAATACAAGTATTTTAAAGGAAATGGTTGAGGACATCCGGGAGATGTCCCACTTGTTCATCAGATGTCAAGTTTGAGCACGACATAGAGATTAAAAAGGGACTTTGCCATTTCTTTTGTTTATATTGCATTAGTTGTGATTATATATTGCAGCTTCAAGAAATGTAAAAGAAGCCAAAGAACAAGACAGAGGGAGAAAACCTTTTGACATAAACATCAGAACTCCAATAGCTTTTCGGGAGATTGGTCGTGGAAACACCATGATCAAAATGTTTTGCAGTACGATATTACACGTATCAAAGCCAGCAGCAAACGGTCATCAGTACCTGTTAAATCTAGGTAAAAAGTACTTTATGCCAAGAGGACAGGATACCAGGATAAAAACCTGGAAAAGGAAAGGGAAACCTATTCAGAAGGAGGATTTTAATTGATTTTCTTGGCTTTTTTTGTATTTTTTTTAATATATTTCGTCTTTTACGGCTTTTTCTGCAAACCACATTTTTTCAACTTCCGACAAAGATATCTCATGAAATATTTATGCTGTTTGCTTCAAATCTTCAGCAAACTTAGTTCTTATTTTGGTCTATGTACTGAACCAAAAAACAGCACACTTCTTTTGTAAATTTTGGTTTTATTATACATAATTTCTTGAAAATATAACCAAAATATTTGTGGTGTATTGAATTAACGTTATTTAAAAAATGGCTAATAATTTTAACTTTTTTATTGCTTCAGTACATACACAGATGTGAACCATCTCCATTGTAAGTTTAAGCTTAAAATAAATATGTGTTCATTAGTTATTTTTGACAAAAGAAAGGACAGTTTTTTAGACAAAATCCTAATTAATTATGTGCATAATTAATTTTTGAGTTTTAAAAAATATTTTTGGGGTTTTTTAATATGGGGAAATTGATTGCACCAAAAATTGTTTTACGAAAATTTTCATGTAAAAATATAATTTTTTTATTGTGGAACCACCTTAAGTTTACTTCGCCTCTCATGTACATTAAAAGTTTGTTATTATTTTAAAACATCCTGATTAGTTTAAAATCTCATGAAATCAAGCTGATTGGTTTAAAAATAAACAATGCTGCTTTTTTTTATTTACGATCTTCGATTTCGCATTTTCGTATAAAAAATGCCGCAAACGCTTTCAGGTTACATTCATGTGTTTTATTTTTTAGCTGAAACGGCAAAACTTGAGTACAGTGGTATCAAATATCCATCTACTATACCCGACACTGAAGAAACTCAATTCCGTCCAAGATTTTATGTAACATTTAAGACGTAATTGTAAAACTTAATTTGAATAAAAAAACAAGAAAATTTGATGTTTGTAATTCTTGTAAAAGTTGTACAAAAAAAAGTGAAAAATTACGTGACTTGAAGTAAGAATGAGAAGTTAGGCGGTTTGTTTATCAACGACTCGTTCAGGAGTTTTGATTTTTAAGCTGTTTTGGCCACCAGAGGGCGTTAAAGGGCGGTTGTCTCGTTGGGCGGTTCAAAACGACTTCTATATCCCCTCTTCGAGACTATTTTGCACCAGTCAAAAAAATCCTAAAGCCGCCCCTGTGTACCAACTTGTTAGACGAATTTGCATACATATGTCCAAAGTTGGGCCAGGCCCGTCAATAGATGGGCCATCCCAACTGCGAACGCACCGACCCGTCTTTTGACAGGCCGTCCCATCTAAAGATGGGCCAGTGTCTGTAGTTGGGTCAGAACATTACCACTTCATAGTCATGTGGGGCATCTTCCTGTGCAAGTGTTTCAGAATATTCAGCATTAGATTGAAGATAGTGTTATGTGGTGAATTTGAAAGAGCTCTGCAGCCTTGTGGTAGATGGATTGACAAATCGCACATCTTGTCGAGTTTCCAAAGCTGCCCAATGGGTTTCTGCCTTGCTTAGGCCACCATTAAAAATATGTTGTGTTCGCGTCCCGAAGACCCCGCAAAAATGAGTCGGTCGGGCGGTCGGGCGTATTTTTTCCCGGGATTTTCAGATCGGAGCAAGCAAATTCGTTCCCAGGGCCAAAACAGTATAGCGCCACTCGACATCGTTTGTAGACCATTTTTCGCCGCCCCGTAAACTGTCAGTAGCCACAGGAGTGCCCTAAAGGAATTAATTTTTACGGAATTTAATTTCCGCAAGTTTTTGTCAATTTTGCATAAATTAGTTCTGGCGAAAAAAATTTTTTTTTGAAAAATATCTCGCGAAATTTTTTCCCGGTTTTTTCCCGACTTACCGACTCGGGTTTTTATTACCAAAAGTGAGTCGGTCGGAGGACGAGAACACAACATATTTTTGATGACGGCCTTACTGCGGCGTGTTGATTGTTGATGTGTGGCCTTTCCAATTTGATTGACTGCTACCTTGATTGGGGACTGTTACTCGAACGCAAGAATTGTTATTTGGATGTGATCGATAAAAAAATTTTTGTGCTGTATAAATAATTTCATCATCTTTTAATGAGAGCTGGTTAATGTCCTCAATCTTACTACAGGATTCTGCATGTGAATTAAAACTATTGCTTTCAGAAAATAGTTTCTTTAATTGAGTCTTCATAATTTCAAACTTCAGCTCTGTGATAGTTCCCTTAGCTAATTTTTCATGTGTGACTAAGATTGGCCGACTTTAGTAAACGGAATGCTAAGAGATCCTCTGATATAGTGTTGTTCCATATGATTTAATCTTGTAGTTTCATTTATGGAATTGTACATTAATCAGAAATGGCCCTGGTACTTAGTCAAAATTTCCCTCTTTATATATATATATACATATAACTTGTCCAAACAAGTTTGTACATTCTGAAGTCCCTCTTTGCAATCTATATCAGCTTCAGAAAGTTCTATTACTGCTTCTTGAGCAGGTCCTTTTAAGGAAAGCAAACCAACCATTCCTTGCTTTTTCTTATCTATTTTTTTAAATTTACTCCAAATGGAAAGGAGCTTTTTCCTGTGGTCATAGGTTTTTGATTTACTTTGTGAAGGGGGTGATTTTTCCAGTTTCAACGTAACTAATGATGAGAGAATGCGGTAGTATGATCTTATGTGTCCCTGTTACCAATGTTGGATTCAATTTACAGAATGTAAGATTGCCTTAGATAACTGGTGTATAACTTCTGGTTTGACCGAATACTGGTTTCACAATACTTGACTATCTTTGACTGATGATAATTCTTTCACTTTGTTCACACACTACTGTATAGATAAATGTGGTTGAGTAACACTGTACTTTTCTTTATCTGAAGACATATAGCAGGGGCTGATTCAGGTCAATTTGGACATCGGCGCCCAAAGAGACGCGTAATTTTAAAATGCTTGAGAATTGCTTTATTTTTTGACTGGGAAATATCAACAGTTTTATAGAGACATTTTGAGTTTCTAATTTCCAGGTAAGGCTGTTTTAGCCAATCTAGAGACAAAGTCTCTAGGTTTTCTCTAAGGCAAAGTCTCGAAAAAAAAAGTACCACGCCCAAAATAACTTTTCTGGATCAGCCCCGGTATAGATACTATCAACTTTGTCAAAAATTAACATGGAATTGCCAGAAAATATTGAGATAGGTTGGCAAATTCAAACATTAAGGACAATTTAGGTAGCAATTGCGGATTATGGAATCTGATTTCAAGAGCTTCTGTGTGCAAGAAAAATTATTTCAAGCATGCAAAAAAAAACTCCGCAGCTGAGTAAACAGCTTCAATGGTTTGTATCGATTTATTTTTTGTATCCTTTGTTGTTTACTTTAGAGTACAACAAAGTCATCCATATAGAATACGATGATCAAATGGAGATGTAGCATTTCGGCTGATGTGTTATTATTCATAGCATGTTTAGTGTTCTCATGGCATGCAGCTATAGAGTTTACAGTGCATTTTCTAAAGGTTAACGGACATTGTGTATTATTTGGACAAATATTTGAAATGAAAAGATTGTTTATTGATGGTTATATATCACTGTGTTGGTTATTTCAAGCTGCACAATACATACTTGGAATTGCTGGTCTGAACTTAGCTGCCAAATGTAGTCTGTATCAATCTAATTCTTTGTAAGTACTATACTTTTTTAGAAAAATAAAAACAAAAGATAACAGGGGAAAATAATGTCCTCAGTTTTTTTTTTTGTATTTTCATGTTCTCGAGAATGTCAAAAATGTTTCCTTGTCTTTCTAAGAAAGAAAGAAAAAAAAGAAAATTGTCAAAAATTACTTTTTGCTATATGTGATAAAGATCAAATATTTGTTCTCACATAAACATCTTGGGTATCAATTTTTGCTACTCAATTATGTGAGCAAACACATGCAGCATAAGAGGATGTTTAAAAAACATGATAGCTAATGGTCCTTAACATAGTGACCAATTATTTATGCAGAATTATAAGATTTCTGTTTGAAACTTTAAAGCTCTTTTTCAGTGTTAATGTTTTAAAAAAGTACTTCTTACGTTTTAAACCTCTTTTACAAAACTATAAAAGGTCTGGGACGGAGAGAACGCTTAGCATAGAGAGGAATGTTTAATCTAAATACTTTTTTATTTTTTATTTTATGAGTTTCAGCAGAACGGGAGTTATGATGAGTTTTCCGATTATCATAGGTTGAAAATTGTGGACATAAATTTAATACTACATATCTCCAAAAGCAAAGAATATTAAGAAAAAGTTTAAAAATAGTTTTTGCAATAATGTTATGTGATCACACACAAAAAAAGACCAATATGAGAACCTAGTAGTTTTGTAAAAGAGATCTCATTTGTAGTAGAGGGTTTATTTTTTATTCATGTCTATTAAACCTTTAAACTTAATTTTTTTTTATATAATTTTCTTACCATTATGTAGGAAATTACATAAGCTTTCTAAAAATATATATACGTTAATGTATCAACATAAAGTTTTTGTGAATTAAAAGTTTTTTAAAATGTCTCACCTTTTTTCTATACTCATGCCATAAACAAATTGATAAACATAGGTTTTATGAATATGCACTTGTTATGTTTTTGAAAAAAAGAGATAAAAAATTGCTTAACACGTTGAGTCCTGACACTTTTTTTGGTGTACTGACCATTGGATTTCCAACACCCAAACCCAACCACGAATATATACATTTCGCAAGTTTAACGTATATATACGTTATTGGGTCTGATTATTCAACAGATAAATATCAGGACCCGATCACGTATATATACGTTAAAGGGATCCCGAGGTACTTTTACAAGTTGGACTCATCTGAAAGATTTGCATGAGAAATGCTAAATGATATATTTACTTTTTGTTAAAACTTCATGTAACTCCTGTATATAGCTTTTTAAATATTTATTTTTCTTGTCGCTCGACCGCCATCTTGGTTATCTTCGACCTTCTTCTTCGTTAAAAATTTTCATTCTAGCCCCAGTCTTTTTTAGTGGCACGTGACCCTGTTACGTATTATTTCAGTAGCGCTTTAATTATTACTGACTGCATAAACATATACCTTCGCGCGGCAAAGTGAAACGAAAGCTCACTACGAACAATTATTTTTTTTAAAAAAAGTTAAAATAATTCTGCATAAAGTTCTTTACGAACGATTATTTTTTTTAAAAAAATAGAAATAATTCTGCATATGTTCTCACATAGCTGAGCAATCAAACGAAAAATAAAATGTGCATGATTTTTATTTCAAAGGACTTTTTATTTGAGACGCAAGTTGTGCATGATTTTTATTTCAAAGGACTTTTATTTGAGACGCAGGTTGTGAAAGTTACTGATCATTCAACATGTCACACATTTGTGTATGGTTTTTATTTCAAAAGGATATATTTTGGAAGGCAAATATAAGTAACAAAATATCAAGGTGTGACTATAAGCCCATAAAAAGTTATAGAAAAAGTTGAAGGGGGAAGGGGCTGCATCACCCCTCCCCCTCCAGCACGAATAGGATTAAGGGCGGTTATAACCTTTGTAATTTGAGACGGCACTCGCATTTGCTGAGGTAATTACCGACATATTTTCAAAACATGTACCTTCGCGTCGGCAATTATTTGACGTGGTAAAATTGCACATAAAAAGTCCTTAGGCCTTGTGCTATCGTGTAAAAAATAGCCGAAGATATAACAACGGAAAAAAGTATTTGTTTTTCCACAGCATAGTTCAGTTGCCTCCTACGGCAATGCACGAACAACAAACTCTTAGCAAAAAAACAGTTAGTTTTACGCTTCAACTGCATCATTAAAAACACTTTGTCACCAATGTAGTTTGATTAAATCATTGCAGAAAACGCTAAAATATATTTAATAAAATGCCGTTTTTTCTGCGTTGAACTTAAATATTTACGCAATTAACTATTATTATTTTATTTCTTATTTTTCTTTGCTTTTCTCCGGTAAAAATAATATTTTTTATTTAGGAGGAAGCTAAAACATTTTTTGTGTTTTGTTAAGTTTAAAAATTTAGAAGCTGCCACAGTATTCTAATAAGTGCGAATATAGCCACAGCAGTTATTATTCGACGCTAAAAATGGCGAATTATGAGGGTTTCGTTGGACATGTATGATGTATGCTTTTAAAAGGTCTAATCATGGAGGTACAGAGCAGCGTTGATGTTAGACAGGATACCTGTCTCTCTTTTATGCTTTCGCACTTCGATGTCTGTCCTGCTTTTGTAACCCTGCTTATTTTAGGGCGCTATCGCAAAGCGCTACATAGTGGAAGAATATCATAAAAACAAACTTTAATTAGACAGTAAATTATGCCTCTCTCTGTATCGTGGGATGAATTAAAGTAGTATTCTTTTCTATTGATTTTTTAATATTTTTTAATAAAAAATATATCCATCTACTGAGTAACTTAGGCAACCTCGTCCCCAAGGATTGTTGAGAACAAGGTTGGCAATACACACTTGAGCATAATACCCCGCCTAGGTCGACAGCTTATAGATCAGTAATTTTTACAACCTGTTTGTTGAAATAAATTCTTTAAAATTTGAAATAAAAGAAATCATGCACACACCTGCTGCTAATATCTTATTTTTTTGTTTTATTGCTTAGACGGCTAGAATATCATGTTGAATTATTTTTTTTAAACAAAAACAAATCATTCGTACAGAGATCGATGTGGAAAGTACATTGGATTTTTTTAACTTTGTTGCCACAGTATATTAATTGTTTTTGGCTATGAAAGTCATTAATAATAGCGAGTGAAAGTCATTAATTTGTGAGCGCTACTGAAATACTATGTAATAGGGTCACGTGCTGCTAAAACGGACTGGAGCTAGTTTGAAATTTTTAACGAACAAGAAGATCGAAGCGGCCATCAAGGCGGCAAGAAAAACAAATATTTAAAAAACAATATCTGGGGTTACATGAACTTTTAACAAAAAGTGAATATGTCATTGGGAATTTCTTATGAAAATCTTTCAGGTAAGTGCAACTTGTAAAAGTACCCCGGGATCCCTTTAATTAACCAATTATATGCCGGCTTTTTAGGATTCAACCAATCAGGAAGGCATCTAGATTGTTAACGTATAGTATCTTCGTGAATTAAACTTTCTTTTTTTTCACCTCTTCAGCCTGTGTGGACGTGTCCATACGTAAGGTAAGTTGTTTATTCTCTTTCATTCGTAACGTGAGAACACAACAGTAATTCGAGGTTTGAGATAAAAAGAAGAGCAGAAGAGAGTTTTGCAGTGGTAGATATACCCTTTATATTTAGACTTCTGCAATTCAATTAAAAAAAACCATTTTTGCGACATCTTTAAATTATTCAAAATAGAGACTGTTAAGAAATTTCTAGTTTACTTTAATTGTTTCTTTCTATTGATTAGAAATGGGCAAACGGTACAGTGCCCAAGAAGCTGCGGAGTTATTGATGAATGATGATGGTGAGATGCACTCAGCAGACTCTCTCGGTGAAGATTGTAGCTCTGATGTTGAATCAAGTTCACAATCAGAAATAGAATCAGACGAATCAGATTTTGATGGTCGCAAAGTATTACAGAATGCGACTCCCCAAATACACCAAAGAGTAAGAGGCAGAGTTTGAGTCAGAGATGGTCGAGGATTTACAGGAATGGGTCGAGGTATAAAAACACGTGGAGTGGGCGAACGTTACGCCAGCCTGAAAAAAGGAAAAGAAGCACTGAAGAATCAGGATCTTCCCCAGAACATCATTTGAGAGAAGATGAATAAAACAGAAGTAAAGAGGTAACAAATCAAGCTAGTGAAAACGACGGCGATAATGTTGATGAAGAAGGTGGTGGGGCAGAAGATGTCGATTTAGAAGAAAGTCTTGATGATGACTCTGAGGATGAATTTGAATGGTCAAACGAAAACCCCACCATAAAACAATTCACCTTTAATGAAGATACTGGATTAAATGTTGAAGCTCCTAATGATGACAATCCTTTGGTTTTTTTTAATCTTTTCGTACATGATGAGTTTTTACAACAAATTGTCGAAAGATCTAATACTTATGCAGCACGTGTTATAAATTCTTCTCGCCCACTGGAAGAAATGAAACAGTTCTTTGGTCTGGTTTTCCACATGGGTCTTGTTTCTATGCCATCATATTGTAGTTACTGGTCTAAAGATCGTTTGTACAAAAATGAACTGTTCAAATCTGTAATGTCCCGAAATCGGTTTCAATCAATCATGTGATTCTTGAATTTTGGTGAGGAACCAGCCTTTCAAAACGATAGATTAAGTAAGATTAGATTTCTTTTGAATCACCTCAACAACACAGTCCCTGATGTTTACACACCTGAAAAAGAGTTATCCTTGGATGAGTCCATGATGCTTTGGTGGGGAAGATTGGTTTTCCACCAATATATTAAGAACAGAAGACACAAATATGGTGTAAAATTCTTTGAATTTTGCAGGAATGACGGATTTGTCCTGAAAACAGAAATTTATTCAGGCACAGAATTTGCAGACACTCAATCAATGGGCCAAACCGCAGCCATTGTCATTCACCTCATGAATCCATATTTGGATAAAGGTTACCATGTTTTCACTGACAATTGGTATAATTCCGTACCTTTGACTAAGTACATGTCACAGAGGAAAACCTACATAACTGGCACTCTACGGACAGACAGAAAACATCAGCCTGATATGGTAAAAAAGAAGAAATTGAAGAGAGGGGAGATGATTTTTCAGTCATCAGACGACATTACGATCACCAAATGGAAGGACAAGAGAGATGTCTGTATGATTAGAAATGCTTTCCTTCCCGAGATTGTAGAAACTGTCAACAGATATGGCAAATCAAAGAACAAACCAAACGTCGTCAATGTTTACAATCATAATATGTCTGGCATTGATAGATCCGACCAGATGCTTTCGTATCATTCTGACTTTTTTTTTCGTATTTAATATTGTCTTCAACAACTTTTGTAGATTTTAGTACAACTGCGTAATGTTGTTGTTTATACATGTATTTCTATCGTCACCGTGGAACACAGATTCATGTCAAACACTGACCATTTTCCCTCATGTCCAACACTGACCTGACCCTTTTCCC
Organism: Hydractinia echinata; assembly: GCA_030067915.1. Lineage (NCBI taxonomy): Eukaryota > Metazoa > Cnidaria > Hydrozoa > Anthoathecata > Hydractiniidae > Hydractinia > Hydractinia echinata. Next base: position 1,235,166 of record JASGCC010000099.1, on the reverse strand, counting down.
ATTTTTTTTTCAACAGTAGAACATATATTTTGGCTATGGCATAAACCGGCCAGTAAAAACTTTTACAATAAAACATATAATTTAACTGGAGACATTATGCGTGGAAAGATATCAATATATCGAAAAGGTTTACGTAACAAGAAAAAAAAAAACTAAACTGTGATATTGGCCATCGATTCGCTGACATCAGCAATGTTTCCTATCGATCTCGCCAAACTTTCATTACAATGGTATATTGACCGACTGCCACGTATACAAAGTTCAATGGAATTAATTAAGGAAAAGCAGATCTTTCTTTTTACCCAGCAGGCTATCAAATCATATTTCTGTTTCCTTTTCTCCGCAATCAACTCAATTAATCATTTAAATAAGTGTCTGCATTCACGACTCATACCACCAGTTGCAGCGAAAACGACCGGGGTGAAGATACCATGCTCAACTGAAAGCACGCGCTCATTGTACATTCTTTTTTTTTCCTTCTCATTCATCTCATAGCATTTCGGAATTTCCTGATGTACATATCTGTTGGCGTTTGGGTTGAACACCCTTATATCAAAAAATGCCATTTGACCTAACAATTTGCTGTTGCTTGATCAAAAGTTTTGCCTGTTAACGGTTGTAGCTTGGGTTCAACTCAAACATCTTTACATACTTCATTCAAAAGGGCAGCAGTAATGTTTCTTAGGTTGTTCCGAAGGCTAATAAAACCCCCCTTTTTACAGGAAAGAGCATGCTGAATATTAAATTTCGACCCACATTCACACAATTCAGGGAGCCTTGAAAGCTCCCAACCATATCTGATACGAACGAGATCCCAAAACTGTTGCTTAGTTAACACGTATCCTTCATCTTTTTAAAGGCAACGTTGTCAACCAGATTGATGCCCCACTTTCACAATTCAAGTCATTTAAACGTTTCTTTTCTGCATCCAAACTTTCTTTAATCTGTGATAACTTCTCTTTATTTCTTCCTTCTTTTTCTGACCTGATCTTCGCTTTCTTAGCAGCAGCATTTGCAGGTGATAATTTACGAATCTGCTTTACAATGTCAGATCTTAAAACTTCCATCATCATGATAGAGTTGGAGTATTCAATTTCACAAATCTCTGAAAACATTGGGATACCTAAACCACCCAATTTCGGAGGCAAGGACAGCAATCGTCTTTCCATTTCCGAACATTTAATACCTCCAGTCAACGCAGGAATAAATTCTAACAAAATGATATTATCCACCTGTTACAAATAACTGCCAATGTTTGGAATCGTACGCATACAGTAAGTAAGTTTATTCTTGTATCCACTTACAAAGCAGCTGTAGGCTGCATGCGGTTGTATCTTTGCAATTTCAGATAACATGGAAATTTCTTTGCACCAATTTTTGATCTTCTGAGCCATGTATTCATCTTTAAACATGCACGATCCAAGGACAGCACCAAGATGTCTTTTACCTGTTATTGTGATGTTCACACTGCTATCACTGAAAACCATATTTGCTTTTTTAAATACATCATTTTTTACTATTAACCAAGATTTTGTTGCCTCTGGAAAGTATCCAAACTTTGGCCCCAGTAAGCAGAGTTGATTCCACCAACGTGTTAGACTGAACAGCTCTCCAGCAGCAGTAACATCATCAGCATAAGCTACTGTCTTTGTTTCGTTGACTACCTCCATAATCATGAATATCATGGGAATTATGGCAATCGCATAAATAGCCATAGCGATGGGATCACCCTGCGTTGTCCCTTCCTCAGATTTCAGCTCCATTCCTCCTAACACAAATAACCTAGATGCTATAGAATAACAATTGTGCATAAACGTTGAAATTGATGGGCAAATTATCTTTATATTATGTAAGAAAACGTTTCTGTTCACAGAGTTGAAGGCATTCACAGCATCCACTAATAACACAGCTTCTGTATTCTCATCCTGAAATATGATGTTCATTGCATGAACCGCAGCTTTACAGCCTGCGTCATGTCCAGCACATGTCTGCAACAATCCAACCGATGAAATGATATCATCACGTACAGCAGATATAACAACTTTGCCCGCGATTCTTCTGAGTACCTCTCCAACACCAATAGGACGAAGCCCTGGGTTCTTATCAAGAGGAATCAAACGACATGCTAAGAATGCTTCCAATGATGCAGAATCTTCCTTGCTAGAGCATAACTTTTTCGTATGACTTTCGAAAATGTTTCACATAAACTGACAGAACTTTCTCCGAAGTTGTTGGAGGCAAATATCCTTCTCCATCCATCCGCATCAATTTCAGATGGTCCAGATCCTCCTTTTGTCCTGATCGCCGCTTTCCTAACTGCCTCTGCATCAATGCATTCATAAGGAATTTGATGAACGATGGACAGCTCGTCTGGTAACAAAACGTCAGGGTCAGCTTTCTGTGCAGTAGGATGCTTCATCCGTAGGTTAGATAAAGTATTTTCATTCAGGGGTAAAATACCATGCTGCATCTTGTTGGTCAACAATTTGATCGCACCGTTAACATTGCCTTTTTGCATGTCTGCCGCAAATTTCTTCGATATTTCCGCCACAGATTTTGGTTTGTTAAAGGATTTTAAATTGTCCTGGATAGTTTGACTTTCCAGAAAAAGTTCCGATAAATTCCCTGCATACCACAATTGCAATCGTCTTTCCAATGCTTTTAGATGATCCTTTGCTTTGCTGTTTTTCAACGGCTTTTGCAGCAGTAAATTAGGCATTACCATGATCGCCTTAAACAATATGTTTTTCAACGCCGTATTATCAAGCCAATCGTTCATCAGTCTGGTGATCTCATCTATATATCGTTTACCAGCGGTACCAGTAGGTAACAAGAACAAGTTCTTCCTCCAATATACATTCTTTTCATAGACATCCGATAACATCTTTTCAAAAATCTTGTCGTCAAATGATCCCCATTTGTATTTTATATCTTCTGCATACGGGATGCCTCAATACACTGAGGTTCGGGTTCTATTGGTGAATGTTTTTTATGTTTACAAGATTTTCCATGTTGTTTCAAACCTTTTTCTGTTCGAAAGGTCCCCTTACAATCTTCACAGCTGAATTTGTAAATAACATCTGAAGTAACGGGTTTTTTCTCTTGCAACATCTTTTACAACAAACAGTTTACGAACAAAGTTAACGTTGAGTATCAACAAATATCAAGTTTAATCTTCTCTTCGCAAAAATGCCCTACCTGGCACACTTTCGTTAATAACTCTAGAGCCATACATGGTATTACTCTAAAACTCCTAGTAGCTGCTGATTTTTTATCATTGTGGATCAAAAATATGGCAAAAAAAAATTCCAAAAATTTACAGCAGGTGGTGTGCCACCCCCATTTTGAAAGGCACTGTTCAAATTATTTTCAGCACTTTGGTATATGGATATTATAATAAACTTAAAATGGTAACATTTAGGTTTATATGTCTAAAAATGTTCAAATAACTTGCACCGTTCGCTTTTAAAGCCCTTTGACGCTTGACGCCTGTGGACGTTATTTTTTTATTTTTTGGGAACACCCACATACGCCCTCTTTTTTTTTTTTTTTTTTTTTAGTTTTCACTAATACTTTGATACCTGCGTTGCTTGTCAATAATTTTTATATGCTGTTCTCATTTAATTGTAAGCATTTCTCAATAAAAAATGAATAGAATCAATCTATGAACTATGTCTCTAACCAGGTGTGCACATATATTTGACTTATTTTCAAATGTGAATAATATTTGTTACATTGGCGCCTCAAAGGGTCATAAACTAAGCCAAAATTGCAAAAATGTTTATTTAATTATTAACATTAACAATATTTTCAAGATTTATAAGGAAGACATAAAGATCTATCATGAAGCTAAAAAAAATTCCAAAAAAAATTACTGACAGTCTGCATTTGAGGCATGATTTTTAATTGTCATGTGACAGACATCATCCGTGCCAAGTTTTACAAGTTATAACCTAATACAAGGGAAGTTGTGTGGGTAGGGCCTTTTTGCTCCCCCCCCCCCCCCCCCCGGGACTACACTCGCCCCCCCCTATACCCCGGCCTGAATAGGGTTAAGTCAATGAGGCAATTCAAGGAATGCATTATCACAAACCTAATTGGCCTACCCAAACCAACAAGATACATGAAACCCTAAGCGTCTTTTCATTATTTGGCTCCGCTTCCACCAACTGAGAAGAAGAAACACCCTTCCAGATCCTGCAAGCATTGCTAGTCAAAGGGAAAACGTAAGGAAAACCGATACTGTATGCCTCAGGTGCCCTGAACAGCCAGCTTTGTGCATCGACCCTTGTTTTCGTATTCATCATCATAACATTGGTGTTGCTGCTTCCGATGAAAATGATTCATCCTTGTCATCTGATGAAAAGTAGATTATTGGATTTTGTCTAACTTTTACAATTTTATTTTTAGCTGACTGTGCTTTCTGAAACTGGAAAAAGAGTTAAATTAACTTTTAAAGTAATGTCATAGTTATTCAATTCAAATGTCAATCCCCTTACATTTGCACAGGTTGTAAAGAAAGAGATAGTGTGTACTATAATACTATTGTTTATATCGTTTGAGGTAATTTTATAGAAAACTAATCACCCTAGGACTAGAACAACCAAAATAAGAAGAACTTTCAAAAATTGACCAAAAACACTAATTATTCCCTTTTTTCCCCAACCGAAAATAATCGTGACTTGGCTATTGTGAAAGATCGTAAAACGTATATATACGTGATCGGGACTCAACGTGTTGAATATATAAACCTTATGTGTTATAATTTGATACTCCAAGGTCTTTTTCTCGTGTTTTGCTCTGGATTGTTTATTGCTGTTGGATTTGCAACCCTCAACTCAATAAATGTTTTTTGGTGACATAAAAATATTTGTTACAGATTACCTTCTTAAAAAATAATTTTTTGAGGAAACTTTTTAATTATTAGTAAAATCAAATTTTTCTATTTCTCAACTAAATAATATTTAAAGGACATTCTCAAAAAAGCTTTGTGCTTTTATTTGTGCTATGGTTTATTGTCTACATCTTGTATTTTTTTTCAGGTTTAATAATAAACAGTCAAGAATACTTTTGTTTGGTTCTTGTCTGCTGTCGTTGTTTATGGCATTCATTTTTAGCGCAGGATTTTATTCTGTTTGTAATTCATTGGATTCTGCACCAGTGTAGGTTTTTTTTTTTTAATTTTCTTTCCTTTCCAAATTAATATAAAAACATAGATTGCATAAATGTAAAAGAGGGTTGTTTTTACTACTCAGTGTAGGTTTTAAAAGATTTAATACTTTTACTGGTAGCCTTGTGGTAGAGCGTTGCTACCAGTGCGGGAGGTCTTGGGTTCAAACCCCGGCCGAGTCATGCCAGAGACTATAAAAGTGTGAATCTATCCTTTCTGCTTAGCGCTCAGCATGAGAATAAGATTGATATCTTAGGCGGTTGTCTAGTTGAGCGATTGTCGTGCTTGCATGACTTTCTTAGCTCAAATGGGAGCTTTAAATAGGAACCAATAGGAACTGAAGAGGTTATCCTGGGTAAATAATTTCAATAATAATAATATAAAAGTATGTACTGATATTGAATCAAAAAAGGAATGTTCTATGCAATAAACATCAATATAACGCATAATCAAAATTTTATTGGGTCAAGACTAAAATAGTTATTTTTCTTACACTAGAAAGAAACCCGAAATCTTTAATTCTGCAGAACTTTCATTCACTTTCTACAATCTTTTCCTTTCGCGTAGACTTGCCGTCGATTGGGATATTGCATCGTTTTTCTTTTGAAGTATGTTCTCGAAATCTTTACGTATATCTTGAAAGTTAATTTTTTCTTGAGCATTTGCTTTACCAGCTAAAACTTGTTTATGAATATTTTTATAGTTGTAATGAAGAAACAATTTGGAATATTGAGTTTAAGTATTTTACTCCAAAATACTTTGATGCAAGTCATTTTTATTCACAATATGAACGAATAACCGTAAGTGTTTTTTGCTTTGGGTTTTTTTCTTGGTAGTCAATTTTTATGCTTTAACCAACCCTCCTCTCCTTCTAACATGCATGTAAATGCAACTTACAGGTGTAACTGTTTTACTTGGAATTTGCAAGTAATCAAAAAGAAAAATTTTAACAAGAATAAAAATTTTTCAATAACAATAACAAAAAAGTATGTATGCTGTTTTCCCTATCTGCATTTCACATTTTAGATGTCTATATGGCTGAATACGTTATGCTTTTGGGGTGGTTTTATACGTAACATGAAGAAATTGGAACGTATTTGATGCTAAATGTCACACAATACTGTGAAATAGAATCTACAGTGGCCAAAAAATATGTAACAGAACAAAGAATTTTGCTTGTACTTGAGATGTTATGTGTAAGATAACTTAATGTTTTTAAGAGGTAAATATTTTTATTATTCTAAGAAAGTAAAAATGTATTTCAATATAAGAAATGTTTGATATAGCCATGGCGGTATAAAAGAACAGGAGATACAACTCACGAATCGTCCATTTAAATCCTATTCAAATTTCTATTGAAAGCGGTGTCCTTTGAAACTATGCGCGATGCAAAGTTCACTGGATATTCACAGATTTGCTGCATACTTGCGTTTGTTTACGTTTTTAAAAAGCCATTAAAATACATATTCCATGAAGGCTGAGGTCTAAGTGGCTTCTGAATTTTATTAGCCAATCATCTTTTGAGGATATGTAAACATTAGAAGCACGAGGAAACTTCAGTATTCTTGAGAGAAAATGGAAAAACATTGAAAATATGTGTTGCAAAAACTGGCTTAAAACTTAAGATATACATGCGCCGTTGTAACGCCGTTGTGACCATGGCACAATTAATGTTTAAGAAAACGTCTCTGAAAATTTCAAGTCGATCCATTGATGTTTGCACAGTTTACAGGCTTTTATTTCTGACATACTTTTAAGCAAAATTTCTGTAAAAAAACGCGGGCAAGAGCCATTGTGAATGTTTTGTTTTGCTGAATGATTCTTTTGTTTCATTTCTACGCTAAAGTTTTGTTTATTTAAGATCTCTTATCGAAAGAAAAAAAGCATGACTCTTTAGAAAGCATCTGAAATTAACGTGTCTAATTAATACACGATAATTTCAGATGCTTTCTAAAAAATCATGCTTTTTTTCTTTCACTTCTTTTCTTAGCCTAGAAGAATAAGATAATAAATGTGAAATGTTTAATGTGAACATAGAGTGAAGAGAGAAACGTTTTTATAGAATGATGTACTTAAGATCCTGAGGAAAATTTTGTTAACATTTTAAGACCGTGTCACTAAATATCAACAGACAAACTTTTTTTATTTTATTTATTTGGTTAACTCTTTTATAAGGACTGTGATCATAGTTTTTGTTAGCTACTGCTACTGCACACAACACTTGCATGAATTAAATTGATTGACAGTTGCAGGCCATTCCTTGAGACGAGTGCGATCGCACACGCACTCGCCCGCACACTCGTAAAAAGATTTATGAGTGCTTTTTATCGCACTCATTTTTTCTTTTTCTAAAATATTATAGAGCGATGAAAAAGGCTATTAAGCTGATTACATAACATTCATTTCTTCGTGATTGATTTTTTTAAAAAGTATAGAGAACATTAAAGTCGGCCCCTTTCCTTCATGCTGACACTCTTATGCTCGGCTGGCGCATTACACTGAGACTCGAACGAAAGACGGAAGACCATTTGGAACCATGCCACAAGTCAGTCCGACCTTCATCGTCACATCTTTTTAAAAGGGGAAAGAGAAATCAAAAATGTCTAGAAATATATTTAATGCAAAAAACATATAGCGAATCTGCCAACACATCATCGCGTTTAACGTTGTTTAAACCTTGCACTTGTGGTTAATACGTTTTACAAAATTCATTTCTATACAGCTTAAATAACATATAACGTTGTGGTAAACAAAAAATAGTTAAGTGTGAATCACACTTGCAAATATTCACATCGCACTTGTAAATTTTGCTTACAAGTGCAATTTTTCGCACACCATAGCACTCGTAATTTTTTTAGCGGGTGCTTTTTGTAGCTCTGTCATAGTTTTATTCAAGAAATGGCCTGCAGTTGGTCCGAGTTGGCCAATCACAATTCGTTTTTGAACAATCGAACTAACTTCCTGTGGACAAATTTAAAGAGGAGTTCGTTTTCTTGGAATTCGGCACCTGTTTTTGCATCACGCATGATTTCAATAGCTCTAAATAAGATGTATCTCCTGTTCTTTTATACCTCCATGATATAGCATAGAATTTAGAGTTTTTTCTTAGTTCAAAATCTAATTATTGAGGAAACTTCAGCTTATATAATTTAATTATTTGAGGAAATCTTTTGCTGATATAACTGTATCTGCAACCTAAACTTGAAAATAATTATTTGAGAAAACTTTGTGCTTATATAATGTTATCAACAAGATAACAGTGAAAATAATTATTTGAGGAAACTTTGTGCTGATATAACGTTATCGACCAGCTAACAGTGAAAATAATTAATTATTTGAGGAAATTAGTACTTATATAATGGTATTGATGAGCTAATGGTGTAAATAATTATTTGAGAACACTTTGTACTTATATGTGACGATTTCAGGAAATTTGATAACAAACTATATAGCGATAATTTTCACTTATCAATGTGTTATATCGCTAACAGTAAGAAAGTTATATATTTCTAGATAAAGGAAGCAAACAAAAGACTTAAAAATGACCAAGAAACTTTAGCTGTTACCTAGATTTATAGTTTTAGTCAGCATTATTTATAATTTTTACAGGATCAAGATCTAGAGAATGAAGTAAGAGGACATTCGTGTCCAATGCCCATTGAACATGCAGATAGTTTAGGCATGTTTTTTCTTTAACAGTGCGCTTGTTTTTATGTAGTTCTTGTTACCAAGAAATAAATTGCGTTGCTTTCTATCCCAGACAACAGCAAATCCAGGGGAGGGGGCACCTTAGAGCAGAAGGGGATCAGCAAAAATAGAGACAAAAGCAGACAGAGGAAAGGTGTTCAGCCCTAAGCAGACATCCTTTTAAGAGAATTCCTTTTTTTGTATTACTTATTGATTCTGTTGTGTTTTTAGAGATAAGAGAGCATTATACAAGTTGATTTTTTATCCATTTACATTAAAAGCATTTTAAATGAAGTTCTTAGTAGTTGATTTTATCCCAGCAACTTTTTGGCTAAACTTCATGATTTGAATAAAATATCATAATTTGTGTCTGCATTCATTAATTTTGCTTTGTTTCCTCAGAAAATTATTCTTTAATTTTGCTATCTTTTTCCAGTTTGTCTTGTGAACATGAAAACCTAAAAATAAACTGTAGAGAATTTTGCAAAATTTCTCCTGCAAACAGTTTCTTCCCTTACAAAAATTACTCCTTACCCATGTGGTAGCCACTACAGGAAAGAAATTTGATAACATTGAACAGGGTAAGAACTAAAATGAATACATCAACATTTTCATTTAATATTATGTAAAATAAAAATGCAAAAGCAAACAACTGACAAAAGGCTTTGTCCACAAGAAAAGAAATACACATTGTATGGCTGAAGTAAACTGTCATTTTCTGTTATGAAAATGCCTAAACTTTTCTGAAAGAAAAACTCATTAACTAGGAATGCAAGAATTAATCATAAAATATAAAATAATCTCCTCATGACATAATTTTATAGCTAACAAAGTTCAAGTTTTAATTTTTTTAGAAAATAATACATAAAGTACCTGGTTATGTAAATAACTACAAATCTAAAATTTCAATTGTGCTACATGCTAATAATGAAAACCACATCAAGAATATTGATAAACACTGGAGTTGGTACAGTGAAACAATTTTTCATCTTAATGGTCACACACGATTATCAAACATGAGCATAAACAATGAAATTTTTAGACACACATACTATTTGGAGTAGTTAAGGCCCGTTGCTTAGCAGCATAATTTTTCTCAAACATGAAATCAACTGAAATTTGTAAATAATCAGGTTATAATTAATTCATCTATAAAAAAAATCAATTTTAGGAAAATGTGAAAAATCATATTTTTAGCTAATTGTGAAACCACAGTTTTGCCTTTTTGGGACCAAATGAAATTTGTAGATAATGATCTATACTAACATTTTAAACCATTTATTGAAAAAAGTAATGATAATCCTTTGAGAAAATCCTCTTTTTGGGCCAAATATTGGGGTTTTTGCCCAAAATAGCACCATTATGATTTTTTTTTTAAAGAAATCCCAAAATGTTACTTTCTAACATTTCTTGATAAGTAACTTTTTAAAAAATCAAATGAATGGACCTGGAGAAAAGATGTGACGAACGTAGATAAGAATTCAAAAAAAAAAAGTTGTCATAGAATAGTTTCATAAGGTTTTGTCCCAGTGCAACCTGTCTAGAGAAAAATCTAAAATAAAAGGGATCTGGACGTATTTTGCAGAACAAAAAAAGTTAAAAGAGACTAACTAAATTAGTGTTTTATTTTTTACGGCGATCAAACAAATTATATTCATAATTCTAAAAAGAATATTAACACATTTTATAAAAAACATCAAGCAAACCTTTTTTGTTGTTTTGCAAGCTACTCAATCGAAAAACATACAAAGAATGTTGTCTTACTTGCTTTCAGCATAATTAGCTATAAAGTTTATGCGTCAGCCATATTGCACTATTATCGATATCGGCAGAGAAAACAAATCAAGTTAGCTTAGCATTGTTTATCGCTATTATAGCCATATCAATTTTCTGTTTAGCGATAATTTTGTTTTTTCATGTAATTATTGCTAAATAGTTATCAATAATAATAGTTTGTTATCAAATTCCCTGGAATTGTCACATATGATGGTATCGACAAGCTAATGGTGAAAATAATTATTTGAGGAAAATTCGTACTTATATAATGGTATCGATGAGCTAACGGTGAAAATAATTATTTGAGGAAACTTTGTATAATGGTATCGACAAGCTAATAATTAAAACAAAAGACAAACTGTAAGTTACATTTAAAAGTTGTTTCAAAATGTTTCCATATACAGTACATAAATTTATTTAACGTATCTTCACAAACATCCCAAAAAACTTAGTGCAATACACAAATATTCTTATACATTAAATAAATTTTCAACTATGATTCTGCACACTGAGTTTGGATGCCAGGATAGGACTTGTTTCATTTTTCTAGAATAAAAATGTTTGAGACAAAAAGTTCTTTAAACACACCGAGTTAACAAATATTGTACATGTAGTGAACTATCGATATAAGGAACTCTAAAGAGATGTACGCAAAGTTCGTCGGTCGATGTACATATAGGTAGATTTTAGTTCGTTATATTGAGGGTTCACAAGGTGGCCACGCCTCCTCTAAAATCCTCTTAAGTCCTCATTTTTGAAAAACCTCTAAAATTCTCTATTGTCCTTTAAAAAGTTGAAAATGTGACCAAATCTCCTCTTTAACTCCTTTATTTTTTTTCAGGTACACTGATAATAGTTCGATAGTTTCACCATTATGTTACAGAGATTTTATATTTGTTATAGTGATATAAACTATCCTTCATGTTAGCAATACGTCTTTCATCACAAGCTTTATTTCAATTGTTTTTTAATCTTTTATCCTGAAAGTAATACGTTCCTAAACATATTTGTTCAGAAATTGATAGACTTAAGAAAACCTAAGATATAAAAAAAAGTTGATCCCCTAAAATCTTCTATTTTTCTTCAAAAATTTTCATTTTTGCGAAAAAACTTCTCTGAATTCAGTGCAAAATCTCCTTTAAAATCCTCTTTTTGCTTGGAAATTTTTTTTGTGGCCACCCTCGTTCGCTGCATATTTGAGTTTTTTTTTCGAGGATCGTTTTTAATACAATTTTTAAACCATTGCGTCAATGTTTAATGATTTCCTTTAGTTTCTGTCTTCTACGTTTCGTTGATACACCTTTTTTGTATCCATTGTGTATTTCTCAATATGCTTATTTTTTCTAATGTAAACCTCATTTTATACTTATGATGCTTGGTATTATTTGATGTCGCATTTTTTTTTCTTCATTCGTTTTATTAATTTTGTTTGTACATGTAATTTCATTGTCATTGGTGATAAATCGATTTTTGTTTAAGTAGAAATCGATTCTGTTGATATTGGCCTCAAAATATGCTTATCTTATTCTTAAATTTTAGGGAATTCAAGCCTAGATGTCCTTATAAAAAGGTGCAATTTTTCACTAATAAATATGTATGTCTTAGTTTACAAAAAAATAAATTATTCATATAAACGTTAAAGCCCACAAAAATATAACATAACTTAACCCAATTATTAATTAATGCATGATCACATAAAATGTTCATTGCTTTGCAGTGGCGCAATCGGCCCGTTTGATATTGACAAATCTTGCCTCTTTAATTGACCGAATGGATGTTTCTTAAGAGGTTCAGTTTCATTATCAAATGATTTAGTTGTGAGACAATCAGTGCGTTGCGTCTGCAGCTTGCGAACTATTTCACCGAATACTGGAATGTTGTGTCTTCGCACCATCTCCAGGTATTCGCATTCACGGAAGGTAAGTATTCGATAAATTTCGCGTGCAGGATTATCGTGACGTAAAAAGCATGTTATTGTCACCAAGTGGCCAACTAAACTAATAAGCAAACCGCTGATGCTTATAATAATGCTGAATACTATAAGAAACCATAAAATTATAAGAACGTATTGATAGAGAATGTTGGGACTGATTTCACACACGAATTTGTTGACGTTATTAAATGTAATTCTCTTGTCTTTTATACTTTCGTGGACATCGCAAAATCCCATTGGCGGCAACAGAACATTACCTAAAATGGAAGAAGCATTTTAAGAGATTTCAAACATTTTATGAAGGAAGTAAAAGAAGTTCTCAACGCACCAGGTTTTGCATGGTCTCGTATCCGGATGTCATGCGACATGCTGTTGTTGTATTTGGTCCATTTTATCCAATTTGGTCCATAGCTAAAATAATTTCCGTTCAGTACTTTATCGAGCAACCAGAAGCCGATGACGCATACGCATACATACATCACCTTGATAAAAATATTCATCACGATTCGAATTCGCATCTTAGATTTTGAATTTATTTTATAGTTGAAATAGTTCTTCACAATCGACTCAGTATCTATGTCACCTTTGAGACTTGACTTCAAGCTGATAATATCAGTGTTGACGATGCGAAACAGTAGATATGGAAAATATTGCATCAAAGCGAGGCTGGCTATAAAAAAGGGCATCCATTGAAACTGCAGGTAGAATACTTTCGTCATAGCTTCACAATTGTAATTTAGTCGATCTAGAAAAAAACCCATTTCGAATGATGTATATACGTCACAAAAAGGTTATATCTAAGCGAGATGAGTAGAGGGAATTTGCTATCCAAGCAAATGTTAACGAAATGCCACCGCGTCAAGTATTTCTTATGAAATGTTTGCTCAGATGGATTCACCGACAGAGAGTAGTTAAAAAGAAGGAAAGAGCACTCGAAACAAGTCGCATCCACTTTACCAAAAAAGAGTTTCTACAAAAGAAGTAGTATTTGTACGTACATGAGCCTTTTTGTTCAGTGGAACACAATCTTCCGTATTTATCTATCCCATCATAATCGATTTCTTTAGGTATGCCATAGTAACCCGATTCCTGTAATCGATCAGACATCTCTGCGTAAATATAAAAACCTTGTATCCAGCAAGCGCTATGGACGAAATCGGAACCTGAAAATTTACAGAAATATATTTTAGTGTGGAGTTTCTTTTTTGCTTTATACAATATAAAATCTTCACGCGAATGAAAGATTTAACAGCGTAGGAAGGTTAAAAAACAAAACGAACCTAAATTGCTTGTTTTCGGTACAATACATGATACTTTATCGTTAAAAAAATCAACACCCATCACCAACGCACTGATGATGAACATTTTCGACATAAAAATACGACAAAATTGGTCTGTGTAGCTATCATGTCGGACTTTTATTTTAATCGATAATATATCTTTTATGCTGCCAAGCGAACCCATCTTTTTCCGTCAAAACGTTGTTGGGTTTTATCGTATACTTAACCCGTAACGAAACTCAATTCTTATCTGTCTTTTACCACATTCCAACTAGTTGTCTTTTTACGTTTTTCTGTAATTGTGATATTCTTTTGGTCTTTCAAATGTTTTTTGTTTTGTTTTAAATTCTATAAAAAAAAAGTAACGAGTTTTACAAATACATTTCTCCGCTAAAATGAAAAAAAAAACATCAGATGTATACAACATGTTTTTTCATTTCATTTTTTTTTTGTTATTTCTTACGTCTGCTATTCTTCTAAATTTTCATCTGCTTGTATTTATATGCATATTCTCTTTATATTTTTTATTGTATGTTATTTACATTTGTTATGTATACCGATGAGACAAGTGTAAAAGGAATTTAAAAATCTCAAAATATAGATAAAAAATATTTTAAATTTTATATTTTACTTTACCTCCAGTGCGTTAATATATTTCTTATTTTCGTTTAGCCTTCCTTCTGCGAAATATTTTAGTGTTAAAACAATTTACAGAGCCATTCAACTTTTTTTGTTTTTCCCATCTGCGTTTCACATTTTTCTTCTCATGCAATATTTTACTAAGCGATTGCATACTCCATCACAAAGAACTTTTGTTCTCATTATCATTTTTTGTCCGTCGTCACAAAGAGCTTATTCAACTCCTTTAGTGTTGTTTTTCATCTTCTAAAAGATGCTTTTTATTTCAGAGTTCGTTTTTTATTACTACTTATATCTTTTTCTTTTACAGCCGGCCCACAATTTGCGTTTCTTTTATAGGAAAATAATTTTCACTGGGTCCCAATAACAAGTGAATTTTTTAATATAATTACCAGTGAGTTTTTAAAGCTTCTGCGTGATGTAATTCCGCGTTTGAAGAATGAAGTTTTTGAGGAAAATGTATCCATACTATTCCGTTACAATTTATGTTGAATTTTTTTTTTTCCTCAAGAGTTGTTGTTAGCTAGTAGCAAAAAGTACTGGGTTCAACTTTGATGCGGAACTACGCAAGCATAAAGAAACAACTCGTACGTACAATCAAATTAAAGTTATTTTGAATTTTCAAAAGCTTTTTAATTTAGTTCTAAGTTCGCACTCGATTTCAATATCTCGTGTTCTCATCCAAATTAAATTCGCACTTGCAGCAGTAAATGAGAAAAAGTGATTTCATCAGCGATTTGCCGACTGTCGGTAACATGTTCGTCTGTTTACAACAAAACTGAGCTTTTCATAAAAAAAAAGTGTTAACGTTCTATCTAACAACCGATTTTTATATGGCCAGTAACACAACTATAAATCAACAGGGGAACACCTACGCATGAAACGTTTCTGATGAAACAAGTCCTTAGAATTAACGCGGGACGCGGATGGGGAAATAATGAAGAAGTCAGATTGATTTAATTTTATTGCTAATTACATCTCGCTAGTTTATTTTGCACAAACAGGTTAAAGGTCGGTTAAACCTTCATTCGTACCATTTCTTTGTAACCCCGTCAACCGTTTGAACTACCCCGTCAACCGTTTAAATTACCCCGTCAACCGTTTGAATTACCCCATCAACCGTTCAAATTACCCCGTCAACCGTTCAAATTACCCCGTCAACCGTTTGAATTACTCCGTCAACCGTTTGAATTTCCCCCCATCAACCGTTTAAAGTAGTCTTTAAGCTGTAAGCGCAAATTTACTTATCTTAAATTTTCAGTTGCAGGTGCAACATACACACATCTGCGAATCGTTAGCACATGCTTTGTTGTATATTTTTTGGTCTCCGGGAGAACCATTTCATCAATATGTTTGTGTATAAATGAAATTTCTTGATTGTTGAAAAGCAATGTTCGTTTTTTTGTTTGATGTCAGCAGAAAATTTTCGAATTTATATTCTGTACAATGTCGCGTGCGTGAAAACAAGGCAAATCGTGGTAAACATATTCGCGTTCACTATAAACATGAAGGAAATTCGTTTGAGTGGAAACCCGCCTTTAGAAAGAAAGTTACTGAAACTTACTCTCTTCATGAAAACTCAGACAAAAACAGTAATATTATCAGTTTGACTTTCGGCGTGTTATTGTGGTGGATGATTTACCAGCTTGCTATGAGATTTTTGTTTGGATGATTTAATATAGGGCAACATGAAAAGCCATAAAATATGTAATATAGTCGGTCAGTTTTGTTCTTGTATTGTTAGAATTTTTTAGTTGGTAAACTTTGTTGTGTTTTTAGAAAGAAACAAAAGACCTATAGCTCGTTAGCTATATTTTCGTCGTTGTCGAGTAGTTTTAGCATCATTATCTTTTGTGTAAAATAAATTTCGCACATAAAATTTCACATTTTTCGTTCTTAAATCATTTTTTTGTTTACTAAAGCATATTGTACTTCAGCATATTTATCGTTTTGTCAGAGTTGTTTTGAAATACGTTCTCTAACGTAAGATGGTGGTTTTACATCAACAACTACACTTGTTTTTTTATGTCAAAGCAAGCATGAAAAACGAAATTTCGAGACGTATATCTTGGCAGAGTTAATGGTACAGTACAGTGTGTACTTTCTCTGCAGGACAAATCATAATCACATAATTAATAAAGAGACTAGTCGTTAGCCCGTGGAAAAATCCACGGGTTCGCCCGTCCTTTAAATATACCAGTCGCAACAAAGTGGATAAAAATATATCGCATTTGATATTCGTGTTTCCGTAGCATGTCTTTCTAACTCAGCGGGGGGTCCGCGCAGAGACAGACAAAATACGGCTATTATTAAAGAGAAGTCGTTAGCCCGTGGAAAAATCCACGGGTTCGCCCGTCCTTTAAATTTACCAGTCGCAACAAAGTGGATAAAAATATATCGCATTTGATATTCGTGTTTCCGTAGCATGTCTTTCTAACTCAGCGGAGGGTCCACGCAGAGACAGACAAAATACGGCTATTATTAAAGAGACTAGTCGTTAACCCGTGGAAAAATCACGGTCGTCTGCACGACACTTTTCTTGGGGACAGACAGACAAAATACGCCTATTATTATAGAGACTACAATCCCTCACAAAGATTCTGAGACTGATTCCCCTCCCCCCTAAATTCAAAGTTGACGTCTCTGAAGTGCAGGTTTGGCTTCGCTACACACGTTCTGCTAGTTTCACATTCAACATTGAGGTAGGGGGAGGGGGAAGCTTTCATACAAACCAAGGCACATCTTATTAATTGCAGTCTCAATAATTTTTGTGAGGGATTGTCTTGAAAAAAGGCAAGACTTAGCCAAATTCAATATTCTTTTAAAAAGGGTTTCGTGCCAGATAGTGTAGAGTGCTAATAAGAACTAGGGGAAGTGTGAGTGTTACTTTTTATTGTTTTAAAGACCTAATATGTTGCTCATCATAGTGTTTTAAACGCGTTACCATGCGTTACTCACGCGTTACTCACGCGTTACTCCTCAAGGTCTATAGACTTTCAGCAGAATTGAACGCGTTACCACACGTTACTGCAAAATTTTATAAAAAATATATAGTTACTTTTTAACTTTGTTAAATGCAGTAACGCGTGGTAACGCGTTGTATTTCATATAAAACAGTAGATATGTGTCATTCCATAAAGAGTAAAGCGTAGGTAACGCGTGGGTAACGCGTGGTAACGCGTTAGGTAATATGTCAGCAGTCTATAATAGGCTTAAGCTTTCCTAAACTGTCTCACACACACATACACACACACACTAGCCTTTCAAATTTGAATTTCCCTTCAAAACTTTGTTTTGATTCCATGTAAGGATATCACGAATGACACATGTGCAAAATTTTCCTGCCCATGTGGCAGCGTTTTTGACTGTTGGCTGTGTACGTGTAATGAGACTTTGGTTTTTATGACCAAAATCTTTCAATTTTGAATTTTTGAGACTATGTGCCTTTCTCTAACATTTGTACATATTTTTCGTACTCATACAAGACCTTATAAGCAGTATCAACACATCTGTAGGTAGGCTGGCTAGTGGGCCAAATGTTTCTGTTCTTTTGACTATATTTGCAGAGAGTATTTTATTTTGTTATGATTTCTTTGATAACCTATAAGTTGTATTACGTACTTGTTCTTGCACAATGTACTGTCCATTTTATTCCAAGTTGCCTATGTTGAACCTGTTCCTGCCTTGTCGAAATTGCTTTAAAGGACTTATGTTTGTTTTGTTTATCTACGTTTAGCTTGTATTTGATGAACCTAAGGCGCTCTGGTCCCTGCCTTTCCTTTCAATTTTTTCAAAATTTTCAAGACAATCCCTCACAAAAATTCTGAGACTGACTCCCCTCCCCCCTAAATTCAAAGTTGACGTCTCTGAAGTGCAGGTTTGGCTTCGCTACACACGTTCTGCTAGTTTCACATTCAACATTGAGGTAGGGGGAGGGGGAAGCTTTCATACAAACCAAGGCACATCTTATTAATTGCAGTCTCAATAATTTTTGTGAGGGATTGTAGTCGTTAACCCGTGGAAATATCTACGGGGTCGCCCGTCTTTAAATTACACGCTATTTCGTGTGCCCGTTGCACGTCGCTTTTCTCGTGGACAGACAGACAAAATACGGCTATTATTAAAGAGACTAGCCGTTAACCCGTGGAAAAATCCACGGGGTCGCCCGTCCTTTATATATCGCATTTCGTGTTTCCGTAACAGGACGCGTCTTTCGCGGACAGACAGACAAAATACGGCTATTATTAAAGAGACTATTCGGTGGCCCTTGGAAAAATCCACGGTTCGCCCGTTCTCTTTATACAGCATTGTGTGTGTCTCGCTACTTGCGGTACCATTTTGCGCGACAGACAGACGTATACGGGTAATATAATATAGATCGGTAACCCGTGGAAGAATTCACGGATTTTTGGCCTAAATCGCGAAAATTAGGTCCGCGAAAAATTTGATTGCTGTAAAATGCGAAAGTTTTTTCTCGCGAAATATTTGTTTTTTAATTCACTTGCATTTGTACATGCAGTTACCCCCGGTAACTGGAACCTCCAAGGGACCAGGGATAATAGTTCGACTTAACGAATGTTCGAGTTTTAAACGAAGCCCCCGTTAAGTCGAATTGAGTCTAAAATGAGATAAGAAGCCCTGCGGCTTAAAGATTTCCGCCATTAGCAATGATCTGAAAAAGTACTGAACTTTGAAGAGGACTGAGTAATATGGGGGAACAAAATCATTGAATATTCTTAAATTTTAAAATTCAATTTTTGATTATTATTGTAACTGTAAATCATAGCTAACTTAACTTACATAAACTTCTTTTCTCTATAAGAACAATTTTAAAAGAAAAATAATAAGCCTGAAAATTGATGAACAATAAAAACAAAATAAGAACAACGGGCAAGGCTGAAAATTTATCGATTTTCTCTTTTTCTCTGAAAAACAACTTGGAAAATATATTAAGGTGGCAGCAATTTTTTTTTTACATAATCAATCAGTTACGAAGGTTATTTTCAGACTATATATTCATATTTTTTCTTTTATAACACACTTGTCACGATTTTATAGCTATAATACATTATCTTTCACCAAAATATTCAGCCTTAACAATTCCTCTTTAAATTAAAATTCATGAATAATTAATTAGTTCTGCCGAATATAGCTTATAGTCTACGTGCTTGCGAAATTGTACAGAAAGAAATGACGTAATTATTAAAGAGAAACGTTAATAGTAGTAGTAGGGGATGGTTATACCCAGGTTTTGGCTCCTTTGACACCTTGACCCTCAAAACCCCCCCGCTTCCACCCCCTCCCCCCTCCCTCCACACCTAGCCCTCTCAAAATCGGTAAATCCAACGGCATCCGAAAATAAATCCGATAACAATCCGATTCCGACAAACCCGACAAACCCGACAATTCTAGGGCATGCGCACAGCTGTCAAGTAATATTGCTGACATCAACAAAAACCAGCGCATGCGCAGTTGAGTAAGGTAAGCCCCTTACTCAAAGCTCGACCACTTATTTGAAGTTGAAATCTGTATATAATAAAGATGAGTTGGTTCAGGAACGCTATCAGCAAACTATACAGCACTGTATCAGCGCCAGTAGCAGCAACTCGCGACGCTCTTGCCGATCGAGTACGGAGCGTGCGGGATACCGTTACCTACTACTATAACAAGGCGAAGGAGCAAATCTCAGGAGCGACAACGCTTCACGATGAGGTCCAACGGATCACCATAGAAGATGAATATCAGGGAATCGCCGACCTCAAACACATGTTCGGAGGGAAGAAGGAGCAAGCCACGAACCAGGAAGGGATCGAGGATATCCAGAACATATTTGATGAGAATGACACCCAATTCTTGGAGGAGGGGAGACGCATCAAGACGTGGCAGTTCAACAAGAACCTCAACCAACCTCTGACGGAGGCTATCATGCAAAAAATCACGCCTCACGTAGACATGCGCGTCAAGGTAGTCTACAGTTTCAGCTGCGACATCTACCGAGGCGGTGGCGACGTGTCGGCTTACCACAAGAGTAAGAGCTCAAAGTCACTATCGAGTATGGTTGAAATCGAGGCCTTCATGGAAGAATGTGAGATGAAGCGCCTCGATCTGGAAGATGCAGAGTTCTGGACCAAAGCCTACTTGCCACCCGACAGAACCATCGAGACCCCAGGAGCGTACGAGGGGAAGATAGTCTTTAAACACGTGCGAGTCAAGATCATCTCCACGAGAGAGCCTCTACTTGGATGCGGACCACTTCCGGATTGGCTGCGGGGTAAAAGGTGCATCTACGCAATGGACGGTGAAGATGCCAGAACTGACAACCTGTGCTTCTGGAGATGCTTGGCTGTAAGGGAGAAGGCCGACGTAAAAAGGGGGACAGCGTTCCTAACAAGGCCAGCCCTCAAACTAGCACGCACGTACTACGAGGACTCTAAGCTAAAGCTTCAAGATGTACGTGCCACGAAGCTCGTAGACTTTGAGGGTATCGCCAAACACTTCAAGATCAACATCAGAGTCTTTGAACCCAAGAAGAACTCTGACAATGCACCATGGCGGCTCGTTTACGGACAGAATCAGTACAAAGAGAGGTTAGACACGATCAACCTTGGTATGGTGGATGGTCACTGTTTCTATATCAAGAATATGGATGTTCTAACTCAGAGCTATGAATGCGAGGCTTGCGGTCAGATCTTCACACAAGCCTGCCACCTCACGCGGCATAAGCAGCACGAGTGTGAGGGTGCAAAAACGACGATAATTTGCAAAGGTAATAAGGTCAAGCGCATGCCGTGCAAGTCCGAGAAGATCTTTTACAACGAGGGTGGTTACAACAAGGGTGGTTACAGTGACGCGGCATGTCGGTGGGTAGAAGCCATGTCGGTGCAAACCGGAAATCATATACACCATGCACTCTGCGGGCATGGTGGTGAACGCGTGATTCGTGATCTAGGTAAGGAGGTCTACCTTGTAGATGGGTATGACCCCACCACTAAAACAGTCTACGAATATCACGGCTGCAAGTGGCATGGATGTCCCTGTCAACCTAACAGAACCAACGCGGATAAGAATCAGTACTATCTCACTAAGTTCAAGGAGGACCATATTCAAAAACTGGGGTATAACATCGTGACAGCTTGGGAGTGCGAGAACCCTTCAAAAAGTAAGGGGTACCTCAAGAAAGAATTTAACCCATACCCCCACTACATCGTGTTTGATTTTGAGGCCCTCTTAGCACCTTTACACCAGCGGCAAACATCCGATCTAACATATCTATCGGAGCATATCCCTGTAAGTGTCGCCATACAGGATAGTTTGAGTGAACATCCAACGTTCATCATGCACGAGTACCCCAATATGTTGGTTAAAAAGTTTGTTGAGCAGCTCGAGCAGAGGCAGGCCCGCATCGTTGAAGAAGTCGAAGAGTTGTACCCGAGACCTGAGGACTTTGATATGCTCCCTGTCAAGAAGCAAGAAGCTTGGAACGAGTGGGTGAATCAAGTGGCGGTGATCGGGCTTAACAGCGGAAAGTATGATATCAACCTGATCAAGCGGTACTTTGTTGAGCGAATTGCTGAAAACGACGACGCGAAGGTGCACGAGAAGATCAAAGTGGCAAAGAAGGATAATGACTACATGTTCCTTACAACCTCGAGATTCAAATTCCTTGACATCAAAAACTTTCGAGCCCCTGGGATGAGTTATGCCGGATGGTGCAAGTCTCTGGAATGTGGGCTCGAAAAGCTCGTGTTCCCTTACGAATGGCGGTCAAGTTATGACAAGCTGAACCACGTAGGCCCAGTCGAGCATGAGGACTTTTATAGTAGTCTTAGCGGGAAAAATACCCTATCCTCCGAAGAGTACCAAACATTCAAGGGAGAGTTTTACAAGCGAGGCTGTGTAACTATGATGGACTGGTTGGCTGACTACAACCTAGCCGATGTGGTACCCTTTGTCGAAGCTGTTGATAAGACGAGACTGCAGTACTACGAGGATGAGATTGACATTCTCAAGGATGCCGTTAGCATACCAGGTGTGTCGATGCTGTATGTGTTGAACAAGTCTCTGCGTCTACACCCCGAGTTAGAGCTCTACGCACCAGGGGACCCCTGTAAGCACAAGTGTAAAGAAGACTGCTTCAAAGCCCGATGCAAGGCCTGCATTGAAATCCAAAAAACCTGCGGTGAGTGCACGAGAAACGAGGCCTACGAGCTCTTGCAGACTGGGATGGTCGGCGGTCCCGCGATTGTCTTTTGCAGGTACCACGAGAGGGATGTGACAGCTATAAGATCTCACATATACGACGAACCCCGCGAATGCAAGACCATTCTAGGGTATGACGCGAACATGCTCTACCCGAGTACCCTGCTGCAAGATTTCCCCTGGGGGAAGGAGAAGCTGATCAAGATTGCTGAACCCGTTGAGGGATTGGAAGCTCTGGAGCAAGGTGTTCTAGACGGCTCGCTCTTTGGATTTGCGCAAGTAGATATTGAGGTCCCCTCAGAGCTGTATGACATGTTTAGCAAAATGTCCCCGCTGTTTGTTGTTAAAGAGATACCTGACACCCAAATCCCCGAGCACATGCAGGAGTACTTGATCAAGACGGGGCGCAAACGTGTTTCAGGAACCAAGAAGCTCTTGGGTTTGATGAAAGCTAAAAAGATCCTGTTGTACACTCCCGTGCTAAAGTGGTACCTCGAGCATGGGCTAAAAGTCACCGCTTTTTATCAGTTCCTCAAGTACTCTAGAGGTAAGCCCTTTGCGTGGTTCCCGGAAGAGATTGCCGAGGCACGACGTCAAGCAGATAAAGACCCCGACAAGCGCATCGCTGGAGATACTGCCAAGTTGAAAGGTAATAGCTTTTACGGGAAGATGATCGAGGACCTAGCAAGGCATGCCAACACCACATTCACGAGAAATGAAAAAGAGGTCGATACAGCAATGAGAAGCCCGTACCTTGAAGACCTTGAAGAGATCGGGGACGCGTACGAGATCCGCAAGGGTAGGCACGGGGTTAGCATAGATAGAGCTTATCAGTGCGGTATTGCCGTCTACCAGCTGGCGAAGTTGCGCATGCTCGAGTTCTATTATGATTTTCTGGACAAGTACGTAGATCGTCGAGACTTTGAATATGTGTACATGGACACCGATAGCGCGTATTTTGCCATTTCTGGGGACGAGTTGCGAGATGTTGTTCGCCCTGAATCCCTGATGGCATACGATGGAGACGTGGAGAACTGGCTTGTTACCGACAAGTACTCGAGTCGAACGGGAGGGTTGTTCAAACCTGAATTCATCGGGTCTCGAATGATTGCTTTGACAGCCAAGTGCTACTTTGTCGAAGGTCAAGAGGGCACGAAGTTTTCATGTAAAGGTATGTCAAAAAGGCAGAATGAAGTAACATGGTCAAGGTACATGAACACGTTAAAGGGTGAGCTAGATACCGCTAAAAATGTAGGTTTCAGGGTGCACAACCAGGGGATGGTCACGTACGAGCAGAACAAGCTGGGGCTCTCGGCCTTCTATGACAAGCGGAAGGTGCACGATGACGGGGTACACACGGTGCCTTTGGCCTTATAGTGAGGCTTTCCCGTCCAGAGTTTTGTGGAGTAGTACTCCACAAAAATCACAACAATATGGAGGTTGTTAAACAATGTACACAATGTAAGCGAACCATACCACTCGGCAACTTCAAAATCAAGGCGCACGGCCACGGTAAAGGGGGACGCAACAAACAATGCAGAAAATGCTTCGATGTGAAGAAGGCCTCGCGAGAGCATACAAAGTGCTCGCATGAAAAACGACCAAGCCGTTGCAAAGAATGCAAATTCTCCGGGTATATGTATAACCTTATTCTGGCCAGGATTCACAATGCTCTAGGACGTGATACGGAGATATCATCCCAAGACTACCTGGGGTGCGACATTTGCACATTTATTGGACACATCCAGGCCCAATTCAAAGACGGTATGAACTGGGGAAACCGGGGGGAGTGGCAGTTCGACCACAAAACCCCTATTAAACACAGAGAGAATGGCGAGGACCCCAGCGAAGAAGTACAATTAGAAAGGCTTCACTACACAAACATCCAACCCTTGTGGGTAGATGAAAATCAATCGAAAGGCAATCGATATATCTCCAATTAGAATGCTCGTTAGATTGTTGTTCACCAACAATCTAAAACAAATGGAATTGTGCCTATGTGTCACCATACTCCTGCCCTATGTCTTGATCCTTCCTTGTTTCTTCCGCTATCGACGTATAATAAAAACTATGTCTAATATTGCAGATATATTTGATGAAGTGGACACCCCACCTCCACAGCATCAAGACAAACCCATCGATAAACGTCAAGCTTTAAAAGATGCAATAAGTCGTGGGCAAAAGCACTTACTACCGAAAAAGTGTACCGAAGCATCACTCGATAAAGCCTCACCCGAGGCTATAGAAAAGATTCACACCGAGTTTGTTCAACGTGAACTCCAAGAGAAGGGGGAAAAGACGGCAAAAGCCCTATCGTCACAAGCTATCAGCATGTACAGCAAAGTTGTAGGACGTATGGTGCAGCTCGACAGCGCGGAGGCTCTATCAAAAGATATTGAAGATGATCCAATCATCAAGGACTCCATGGCTGACTTGGGCCTACTCGTGTACTCTGCTTTTGGTAAATTCCTAACACCTCTTCTACTAGTTGCACACACAGTTAACCACTGCCAAATACCAGTGTCCAAGGTAGTTGAGGGGCAGGAGGATGAACAGCAAGATAAAGATGGGGAACAGTCTATCGAAGATATCAACGGACAATCGTGAACTGTACGAACGATTCAAAATCCAGGCTTTAAATTTAACCAAACTCAATAGCATGCGGTATACGGACTGGTGTAGCTTGACCGGGGATTTGGGCGTGCATGGTCGAGAAATTTTAACTCCAGCAGCGAAGCGCTTCCCACCTCATGTCTGTGTTTTAGAATTTAAACCTTATATGAATGCACTAAGACAAGAAGGCAGATATGTTTCATGAAAATAAGTGATTCTTGTACGTCTTAGACTTATAAGAAATGAGTGTAGATCAGAAACAAGAAGAGAGAGAGTTATCACACATCCAGTAAAGCACCCGGGAAGAGTTGCGCAGGGCCACAAGTTGGCGGCACTGATGAAGAAAAGGAAGGAAGATCTAAAGCAACAAGAGGGCACAGTAGAACCTACAGTCAAAACTTCTTCAGGGGTCAGTACCTTACAGTCAAACGGTGTATACTATGGCGTAGGTACACTTGCCGTGTTGGTGATAGGAGTTGGCGTCTGGTATAAATTTGGCAGGGCCGGCAAAAATGGCGGATAATCCAACGCGAAGCCCGGAGGCAAACCATCGCCTGGCGGCTCCACACGCGAAGCACGAGGAGTAGCGACTAATCCAGAGCCTCAGCAAAAACCCAGCGCATCCCAGATTGACATTTTCAAGATGCGATAAGCCTATAATAAATGACAACCAACGTAACTCCAAAAGAGAAGGAAATCATCGACATGCTCTACGAGACCGTGGTCGATCTCGGTTTCACTTTCGCCTACGCGATGGCGGGAAGAAGTTCCTCGGTATAACGAGCCCATCAACCAAGATGGACACGAGCGATGCTCTCAAGATGGTGGCTTACTTCTCAGCAGGTAGAGGTTCAAGAGAAATGGCTGTCTCCAAAGGTTGGATCCCAGCAAGTATCGTACCTAAACCAAAATAGAAGGTGCCGGTACTACCGGCGCCTTGAGCTACGTGGTCAGAACCCGGCATGGCATGCCGGGTTAAAGGAAGGTCAAAAACCCCATGATGTCCTCGTCACATTAGATAAGATTATGTGTAGTCACCGGCTATACATAAAATCCCAGAATAAATGGTTCTTGACCTTGTGAAAGACCCGCATACGGCGATCTTCACGGGGCCCACCTCGTGTGGTAAAACGCAGCTTGTCCTGAACCTCCTCGAGCAAGAATACAGGCAACACTTCAACAACATCATCATTCTCTGCCCTACAATACAGTGGAACAGCACCTATTTGGAGAGATCCTGGCTCTGGAAAGACGACTACATCTTCATGATTGACCCTGGTGATCAACTCTTCTATTGGATCGAGCAACTATCAAAGCTCCTTGCCGGCGAGGAGACCCTCTTCGTCATTGACGACATGATCGCTGATGAAGCCCTGGATAAGCGCAGAAATTCGCTCCTCGAGCTCGCTATAAGCGGGAGGCACAAACGTCATAGTTTATGGCTGTTAACGCAAAGTTATACGGCTCTCCCGAAAAACCTTCGCAGACAGAAGAAGCAGCTCTTTGTGTGGTACCCATACGAGCGTTCAGACATGAAGCTAGTAGACGAGGAGACCAACATGATCAATGACTGGGAGACTATCAAAGCTGGGTTGAAAAGATCAAAGCATGCTTGCTTATACGTGAGGTTGGAGCATCCTAGGACTTGGAGCATTTTGCAGTAAGATTCTCGAGTGAAAATACACCCGGTTCCACTCAAAAAAACTCTAAATAAATGTCTTATCTCGAAAACTTGCGAAAGAGGCTTATGGAGCAAAGTCAACAGCTCGAGCTCGTTGCACACGAGCTCGAGCAGAGGGATGAAGCCCTTGCCAACTTAGAGAACGATCTCGAGGAGAAGTACCATGAATTTTGTGAACTGAAGCAGAGACACTCGGACCACGTCGCATTCATCGTTTGTGGGTCATTGTTTCTACTTGCTTGTATATCTTATACGATGCTATAGAGTCGCAGATCGCCTTGGGGCTCCGCAGGGGCACTGCGCTAGCAAGAGAGTTTTAGATCGTATTGCGCGACCACGCAATACGATCCCCAGATCCAGAGCACATAGGATAAATATGTCTTGCATCGAGAATTTACGAAAGAGGATTGAGAGGCAGAAACAACAAATTACGGCTCTTGAACACGACCTGATCCAAAGGCAAGCAGCTGTTGACTTCACGGTGGAGGATCTCGAGACGAGTGAAGAAGAAAATATAAGCCTTCGCGCACAAGTTCGGCTATGCTGTTGTGGACAGAATCCGAGGGAAGGGGCTTGTATCGTAATTTACCGCAAGCATAGCACGCAGGATGATGACGAGTACTGTCATTTCCCATATATGCTCCAGAGTGTTCAAAGACGTGATATCCCCAGCATAAGGAGTTGGTTCAAGGGGAACTATTCAAACGGTGAGGAGATTGTTGTCATTGACAATCCCAACGGTATACATACCTTTAACAGATTCGTAGAAGAAGGGCATGTAGAGCGGCGCAAAAACCACTTTAAGCTTATCGATCTCGGTAGAGACGACTTGTACGACCTAGGTGTCCCTGCATTAGAAGACTAAGTCACATCGCCATCCGGCTCCCCTGAATTTTGTATAGATTCGTCCATACAAAATATTTTCGGATGCCAAAATCATTACAAGTCAAAAAAATGTCTTCGCAACAAATTACTCTATTCAACGCAGTGCCCGTGGGAACCATCGAGACTCTGGTAAACAACCGGGGTCAGCCCATGTTTAAGTGTGCTGATCTCGGTAGATTTTTGGGAATTGATGATATTCGAACCTCCTGTAGAGCGCTTAATATGGTGGAGAACACACGCCTTGAGCTACGTGGTCAGAACCCGGCATGCCATGCCGGGTTAAAGGAAGGTCAAAAACCCCATGATATCTTCGTCACCTTGGATAGCGCCCTCGAAGTTACTGCTAGATCAAGAAAACCCAAAGCCGTAGAGCTTATGAGATGGTTAGCCGGGAAGGGAGTGGAAAAATTACAAGACGAGGTCAGGGAGCAGCGCAAACTAGTCGAAGAACAGAGCCAAGCCATTGAAGCAAAAGATATGGCTCTGGCTCTCCTTGCGGATGATCTTGAGGAAAAGGACGCGGACCTTGAAGAAAAAAATATAGCTATGACGCTCCTGGAGGAAGATTTTCAGGAGAGGGGTGAACAAATTGATAATCTTTGGCGGAGACACGTGCCTCAGGGAGATCCTTACGAAAAGGGACTCTGCGTTGTTCGCAAGAGAGATCCTAATGAAAGCGAAGCCAAAGGCAAGTATCCATACTATATGATCCAATGCCATCGTAGGCATCTGGGTACGAGGCTAAATTTTTTAAGCGCGAGTTACCCAAATATGACTTTACAACGCGTCAGCGACAGCACTAGCGCCTTGCACGCCTGGTGGGGTTTTAGAGACGACACTCTTGGCACCGCGAACTTTTACAGGGACCATTTCAGCCTACCCGACGATGAAACGCGGGAGCAATACGAGGAGCTCTTCGACATCTATATGGCTTAGACGCGCACGAGATTTTGTAGCTCTTGCGGAGCCACAAAAAAACACGCCTGATAATGCTGCTTGACCACTTCAGCAAATGTTAAAAGGTACTGAAATATCAAAGAAAAAAGATGGAAGACTATGTACAGAGCCAACAACTTAGAAACCTTTACGATATTCGGGTTCCTGTGTTAAGATGCTGCATCAAGGCAGGATCTAGCGTTGGTTATTGCTCTACTTGCCTGGAAAATTTTAGATTTAGAAATGGTGAGTACTACGAGGGGTTTGAATATCCAGATGATGACGAGCTTCTAGAGAGAGTCGCATCTGGTGAAAAGCCGTGGGCAACAATTCCAGTATGTGGGATCGATGAGGTGCTCGAGGATGATATTGAATGTCTCGGTCTGCATATCGTCTCGGCTGAGGTGAACAAGTGGGGCATGCTCTGCTACGAGGTCATCAAGGATAAGGACTTGAAGCTCTCGGATCTGGCCGACCTGGAAACAATAGGTAATATACTCAACGTTCCGATACCGGATAGACGTCTAGTCGATATTGATTTGCAAAATGCACCCACTGTCATCCAAGGTATCATCTATGGATACCCATTCTATACCCTGCATCCTGTGGATTATCTGCGGGATCAGAATGTTCTAATTGACGATGAAGATGAAATAGATTTGGAAAAACTAGAGGAACGCGCGAGGATCTATTACCATTCTTTTATAACCTCGTGGGGTACCTGAACATCCTCCCGTAACACTCTATGGGGGCACCGGCACTACCGACAGATTACGAGATTTTGTGAGTCACAAGAGTCACAAAAACAACCCATTTACCACTCTTTGACATGCTCTGGGGGTACTTCAACATCGTCGGGGATCAGCATCAACTCCTCCGAGACGAAGCTTCTTTCGGGACCGTCTTTCAGATAGTACAACAGACGGGTACCACCGAAGATACGGTCCAGCCTATACGTTTTCTTGCTCCACCAAGCATCAGTTGCGCGTCTTTTCGCATCACCATGCTCTTCTCCAGGTTGTAGCAGGTACAAGTAAAGACCGTCATCGGGTAGAGGTTTCTCTTGCGGGTACTCCTGTGGAGCCGCTAGGCGATGCTGCTCACTTTTCGCAAGCGGGACATCCTCGAGTTTAATCGCCTTCGAAGGTTTCATATCGATCATGACAGTTTTGGTATTATTGAGACTTTTGACGATGCTGTACAGATGCTTGACCCATGTGGCACTTTGCTCATCAGAGACCAGCTCTTGCGCATCTTGAGGTTTGAAGAGCCTCTCCGCGAGTACCTTGTTGTAAGCCTCCACAAACGCTGTAAAAGTGTGGTGGTACTTGGTAGTTGCGCGCTTGATCTCCACCCCTTTGCTTTCTAGCAGTTTTGTCACATCTGACTTGAACTCACTACCGTTGTCGCACTGGAATGTCTTCGGATATCGGAGAGGTCCTGCCTTATAGATGTCCTTGATCATGTCAGCGACTTCGCTGGCCTTTTTGGTGCGTAGGGGCCTAGCCACTTTGTAGCGCGATGCTACATCGATGCCCGTCAAAATGTATTTGTACGTATTGCCGTACAGCTTGTCATGCGGCATGTATAGCAAGTCAAACTGATGCATTTCATTAGGCTTCGTGATGGTGAAATGAGGGTAGTTGATGCGTTTAGGTCCTCGAATATGTCTAAGCCAGAGCAGTTGACGAGTCAGCCAATGAGTAACCCTCTTTTTGGATAGACTACTCTCCTTCGCGAGTAATTTGATGGCTTTCCGTCCAGTCCAGAGATGCTCCGGAGTGTAATAGATTTGGTTGAGAAACTCAGTCTCCTCCTTGGTAAATAATTTTGACATGTATTTATTATACATGTCAAAACCTTGCCCGGGTACCTTACAAGTATTTGTACGCGACCACCCCTAGAAGGGCTAAGGAGCCAACGATGAACGTCAGCTCACCGTCTTGTTGTTGCTTGGAAGGTGTGTAGTAATCGGATAGTTTCGGAGCTTTTTCCAGCGTCGCAATGTAGTACTGGTATAGATCGTCATCCAACTCCTTCAAACTCTCACCTGCTTGACGCTGTAACTCCCGCTGTTTGTTGTACCAGTCAATCTTTGCCTGTCTATCTCTTACCCACTGTGCTTGAGCAGTTTGTAGCTGCTCAACAGCCTTGTCGTGTCTCTTACGTTCTTCTTCACCATGCCCCGAGAGCTTGCTAAAGAGATAATTTGAGCCGCTAAATGCCAGGGCGTTGATTAGTGCACCTCCTGCCATGATTGCTAGAGTTGCCATGTTTTATTCAATACTCCACTCCGTGGAATCGCCCGTCTAGGATGTTCAGCTGCGCGTCTTGCAGCAAGTACACATAGCACTTGAAATCCCCGGTACTTCCGTCAGCTTTCTTGGTCATGTGGAAAGTTATTCCATCACTTAACCTCTGTAATGGTCTACCCGAAAATCGATGAAGAGCGCGTATCTCTCAGTCATGAACTGCCCGATCGTGACCTCACTGTCATGGCTACCGAACAATTCAAAGACTTGTTCAAGATGGTCCTTTGGTAGCATGGCGTGGCTATACAGTTCATTAGGCTCACCTTCGACAGTGATCGAGATTTTTTCGATCTTGGGATTGTAGAACACCTCGTTGACGCCGGAGTAGGTTTTGACTTGCGCGTGGTCAACGAACAGTAGTAGCACTCCCTTGAGACTCTTTGCAGGTGTATCGATCTGGAGGTTATATGAGGTATCAGACTTTTTAATAGTGACCACCTTGCTTCTCAGGATCCTTTCATAGGGTAGCGCTAGCCTCGAATATCGTGACATCATAGTACTGCTAAGCCCCTCGTGATGCACCTTATCAAACTCTAGAGCAATATTGGTAATCTTGTACTGAGCATCCGCTGGTTTAGCTGCCGTAGACCCTGATGCCGCTGTGCCTGTATCTTTGATGACATCACCATAAGGGCTGAAATGCAGGACGAATTGTAGCCTGTCGTGCAGTCCTCCCTGGTAGAAGGGTAGGTCTCTCGTCAACTCGAACATCTTGCCCAGCGGAATGCAAAAGGTGTTGCCATAAGCCGCCACGATCGCTTTTTCCTCGGACGTACCGACATGGTCCGTTGCTTTTACCTGGAGGGCTCTGATGGTACCATCGTTGGGATTGATGCCTTTCAGAATGAGGTTGTTTTCACGATCGAACTTGGGCAGCCACAAGTCCCTGTACACTGCCAGGGTGTTGTAATCGCTGATGTTCTGCACCTCGTTGCCGTTCAACGTGATACGCAAATTCTGCACCAGGGCCTTGCCAATGTTGCTCACAATGGTTCTCTTCGTGTTCGTACCCTCAAGCTCCAGGTTGAAAAGGAGTTTGAGAGAGCCTGGAAAAATGACTTCGTCCCGCCCCATGTTTGGTACGTCGACGTACAAGTCCTCGTTCTGGTTGATCGTCGACGGGACGTGACTTACTTTAACACGCTGCTTCTTACCTTTCATGCCCAGCATCGTCTTGACTTCTGCATAAGGATCAAGTTTAATTCCGTACATGTTACTCATGTTTTATTAGTAGGGTCTTGCGGGTTGAATAAAATGGCTGAAAATCCAGGATACGAATTAGACGACTTTACACCGGAGGAAAACATTTCAGACGACGCGGGGCAGGAGAGTACTTTCACTACACCGGGACCCTCAGCACAACTTCCAGCAACCACGGGGCCTTCAACACAGGGAGAACAACAAGGTGCTACAGAGTCTAACCTTCCGCAGCAGAGGAGAGAGCTACTAAAATCAAAGGTCGATAGCCTTTACGCACACCCTGGTGAGGAGCTGGGGCAGCCAAGCGCGATACATTACGATGCTTTCGAGATGAAGGAGGGGGGTCAGCTGGTTGTTAAAGAGATAGTGAAAGGGGGTATAACCTTCGGGGAAATAGTGCTTACGAATCAGGATGGTACATTAAAAGCCTTTAACACAATACGAAAGTTGTTAGGCAAAGGACGTCTGCGGGCCATAGGTTTTGACGATTATATTACACCTATCACGGCAGAGGCCGGGAGGCTCGTGGGCAACATAGATCGTATCGAGGTAAATGCGGACACTGTCGAGATGGAGCCACTGCTCGGGAACGTGCTCGACGAGACGGAGAGCTTCATTGAAGATACTTCGTTTGGAGGACCCGAGATCTTCACGGATCGCGAGAGAAGAGGACTCGACAGCGGGATTCGAACGATCCGGGGTCAGCTGAGGATGCTGAACAGCAAGATACTCGTGAGAGATAGTCAGATTGACAAAGTACAAAAAAAGGTGGAGAGGCTCGAGAGAAAGAAGAAGACGCCTGGAATAACCAAGGAACACATAAAGATTGAGGACGGGAATATAGCCTTGGCTAGTAAAGAGTTAAAGAAACTGCGGGATGAGAAGAAAGCCATACGAGAACAACACGGTATAATGTCCTCTGAGATTCAGAGCCAACTGAACCACATCAAAGACACTCTGATGAAAATCGCTGGAGATGACACGTCTACTGGAGAAGCTCAAGATACTCTTCAAGGAACAAGGCTTGACTATCGCGAGCATCGCTTCCGCCGTTGGTCTACTGGTTTCCACCATCGTGCTCGCCGTTACGGGAGGGAACGCCGGCAGTGCCGGCACCTCAGGAGGAAGTGCTGCAGAGAAGGGGTTTGTACAAAGACAGCTTGAAAGGCTGGGAAAGTTCCTGAAATATCTAGCAGGTAAGGTAAGTGCAGCTCTACCAGGAATTATTGGCAGCGTTGTCTCCTTCCTTCTGAGGGTAGTAGCAACTGTTGTCGAATATGTGGCAAGGCATCTATACATTGCCATCGCTGCTGCTGTCGCTTTCGTTGTGGCAGCAACGCGGAACGGAGTTCCCTATGTTGGGGCTAAGAGAAAAAAATCGTAGGCTAATTTGTTGTGTGTACTCTCTAAGCACACACAACAAATTAGATCTAGTTTTTCAGCCAGATGTAGGCAATGATTAGTCCTACCCCTGTTGTAATCAAGGCAGCTTTGTTATCCTCGTGCGGATTTTACCCGCCTCCTTGGAGGTCGGTGGCGCCCTTCCCATGGGCGCCTTGCATACTCGGCTGGGAGTGTTTTGACGACACTCTTTCTTGCCTTAGATGTTTGATATCTGCCATCACATGTTTGCCTCCGGGCTTCGCGATGGTATGCTTGATAGCTCGCTCCGTAGGCTTGCTATTCACATCAACCTGGGCATCGACATTGACATTGGCAGGTGCGATCAAAACGTTGTTGTTATACCCCACAATTTTACCAATACGCAATTCAAGGTCGGAGGGTAGCATGTATACGCTGGGCATGACGGCGAAGTTTACCGGTGTTCGAGCATATTGTAAGACCTTCTGGAATTCCGTGATATCATGCCCTACGTTCTCTTGACGATTTACCATGACTTCAAATTTTTGCATCAATATTTGCCTTGCTGTATAGTTGTCCGCACCCGAGCCGAGTAAGGATGCCTTTGCCCCTGCTTGTGATTCAAGCAATAATACCACGTAAACCCGGATACTCTCGCTTAGCTTGGTGAGCCCCTCTGATGTCAAGCCTTGACTTGTTGGCATGATGAATTTGGCCCAATCCCCTTCAACTTGGGGCCACCATCTACCGTTGGTGAGTGACGCCGATACCGACTTGGTCTTGTAGAGACTATTAGGGTCCGCACCATATTCACGACATACTTGCGCATATCCAGATGTGGAGTAGGGATTCTTATAGCGTGAGAACCCATCGTTGAAAGACATGGGGACCTTCATCCTCGCTAGGATGCGTCGCATGTAATAGTACACGTGAAATTTGAAGATGGCGTTGACAAGCGGTACGGAGCCTGTTAGGTGTTTGGCAGAGATGCCCAAGGCCGTGCTTGCGCAATGACATGCAAAATTCACTTGGATGTTCCAGTAGTCGAGGGCTTGTCCTTTCTTCCAGCCTTGTATGACAGGGTCGTTCAAGTACGTACTTGTCACTTTGATGGGATATTTGGTGAACTCAGGGAATGATACGGGGATATGTGAGTCCATCGATACATACAGGTCCTGATGCTCCAGGTTAGTTATAGCAAGTGGCCATTCACCCCTGTTGGGTGCATACTTTGCTTTCGGGTTGTAGGAGTAGATATTCATGTTTCTTTAAAAGAAACATGAAGCAACTGTACATCACTAGCATCAAGGAGGCTACCATATTCGAAGATCTCCTAGGACAGGATACGAGGATCGCTCTAAAATCGATCACTATTCGACCTACGTGGCTGAACATCTACAGTAACAACGATTTCACCATCCGGAAAGTAGGGTCCGATAAGACGGAAATTAGAATTGAGATCATGAACGGTCTCTACAAGATCGAGGACCTGGCGGCTATCGTCAACAGTCAGGCAGGAGACAGGATCAAGCTGTTTGTCCTGAAAAATGGACTCTGCAGGCTACGTGTCAATGCAGGGTAAACGGTGGTGATTAACAGACCACTGCAAGAGCTCTTGGACCTACCCGCTCCGGATGATGGTAAATTTTACAAGGAGGGCGACCACGATGCATACTACAAAACTGACGTCTACCATCGACTACGACTCATTTGCCCTCAGTTGGATGAAGGCGACTGCCTGCTAGATGGCAAAAAGTCGAAGATTCTGGCCCTGCTACCCACCAAGGAGCTAAATTTGGGGGACATGTTAACCTGGAGTTTTGACACTCCGATATACCTTCCTTTGAAGGGCTCCACAGATCGCCTAGAGTTCATGCTGACAGACGAATACCATCATGAAAAAAATGTCTCGTTCGTAGGGCTAACGATGCATCTTCTTATAGAATAAATATGAGTGAAATTGCAAAGCTTTATCCAAACTTACCGAGTGCTCCTGACGAGCCCGATGAAAGTCAAGTGTACAGACTCCAGAAGATCGAAGAGGTCGAGCAGTACCTCCGCAATGAATCAAAAGAGCGGGACAAGCTCGCTAAAAAGTTTAAAATGCATGGTACATGGGTTAGATTCACTGACCATGTAGTATGCTGTCGGGAATTGGGGTACCGCTTGCTGTCGCCATGGGTGGTATCACAATCGCCGTAGGACTAGGGCAAGCGGGTCTGCGGAATGCCGGCAAGAGGCTAGATGTCAAGTCAAAGAAGCACGAGAGCATCAGGCTACTCGCAGAGACTAAACTCAACTCTGTTGTCGATCTAATCAGCAAGGCTGTTGAGAATGGGGTGATCAGCGACTATGAATTCAGCTTGATCATGCAGGAGAAGCAAAAATACATGTTGTTGAAGGAGCAAGCTCGTCAACGCACGAAACAAGCCGTGAATGCCATCAATGATCGGGAGCGACAGCAGCTTGTTACAAAGGGGCGTGAGGAAGCCAAGGATGAACTGTTAAAAAAACTTCAATCTGCACAGTATGTAAGCTCTACTTAGAGGAACCACCCGCGTATTCGTAGATCTAGTATGTTGATAACATATTAGATCATCTTGACGGCTCCGCAGGGGCTACACAATCTCGAGCAATTCTCCAGTGTCCTGATAGATGACAAGCCCGCAGTCATGTACGACACGTCTCTGCTTTTCAGCGAGCTCTCTCGAGTATTGCTCAAGATTTTTCTGCCACGCGTGAAGGGTGCATGGTTTACAATAGGGACCGTCCGTTTGCATTGAGGCGTCCTTGTACTTGACCTTGCGGATCATTTCCATAAGAGGGGCCTTGTTGAGAGTGGAATACCCCTTTAAACCCAGTGATTTTGCTTCTTTCATCATCTCTGTAACCTTCATGTTTGTTTAGGTGGCTGGAACAACCACCCAACACCTCGCTACTATTACAAGTGCGTGAAACCCTCGTCTTCGTCATCATCAGAGTAATCAGAGTCACTATAGAAGCAAGCAGCCGTAAACTCGTCAACCTTTTTGTATTTGCACTCTTCCAGGTAGGTCTGCATGTAATAATTACAACCTTGCCTGTAGATACTCGCCAGCTTCACGATGGCCTTACACTCGCAGCCACCCCGCGGTACCTTCTTCTTGTGGAAGTTGGTTCTAACTTTACCCTCCCACGTCTTGAGTTTGGTGCTCAGGTATCGATCTTTTTTTACGCTGGTGCTGGTTAAGGGATGTCCTCCCAAGGAAGCCACTTTGTTCAGGATTTTCTCGTATTTTTCTAACCACTCAGGGTATCCACCAAGATCGAAGGACATCGTGAACGCGGAGTCTTCAGAGTAGCATGATGCACCCCTGGAATAGACCTTTTCAGGGATCTTAAGCAGTAGCGTTGCCTGGTTGCCGTCTTGACCTTGATAACCAATAACGAATCGTTCATCCTTGCCTTTGTTTGCTTGGATGGGATCGCTCAGCACAAGGTATTCAATATTCACTTCTTCTATATTTAGCGGAGTTGTACTGTTGTAAAAGTCCATGGTTTTGACAGTTTGTTCACCGAATTTCAACATCCTTTATTGTGGTGTTGAAATCTCAACTAGGATTCTTCTAAGTGCAAGGACAACCGCCGCCATTGTAGGTGATGTACTCTTGATAGCAAGACCAGCCGAGCAGCTTGGTCTTTATCAGGAGTCTGCGTCCGCAGCGACATCTGTCATACTCGTCGAGTACGCGCTCACAGTCATCACAGTGATCGAGGGTCATTTATTTAAGTCATACTTATCGAGCATTTCCTGGGTTCTGAAATGGATGGGAATATGCCCAATTACATCAGGATCCTTATCAACCGCCTTGTTGCACATTTCTTGCGTAATGAAACAGTCCGGGACACCCCCGAGCATCCAGGGATCCTCTTGAACCGACCTGGCGTACATTTCCTGTGTCTTGAAATGGTCTGGAACACATCCGAGTACATCAGGATCCTTATCAACCGCCTTGTTGCACATTTCTTGCGTAATGAAAGAGTCCGGGACAAACTCGAACTGCCAGGGTGCACATTCTTCGCGTCTTGAAATGGTCCGGAATATACTTGATTATCCCGGGATCAACCGCCAAGGGGCCCATTTCTTGCATCTTGAAACCGCTTGGCACCATTTTCTTTAAATCCCCGGGGTGCTCCCTTTTAAAAACTCTGACACACATCTCTCTAAACGCTCTGTTGCGCATTTCACTCTTCGCCCTGTTGCGCATTTCATCTGGGTGAGTATTCATCTTGTCTTGGATGCACATTTCACGAGTCTTGAAAGGGTCTAGAATATATTTGCACCAACTCATCTTTTATTATAGATAGTATCAAATAGCAAGGTCGAGTAAGGGGGCTACCGTTACTCAACTGCACAGTGATCGGAGGTCATTTATTGAAGCGAGTACTTATCAATCATTTCCTGGGTCTTGAAATGGTCTGGAACACCCCCGAGCATCCAGGGATGCTTGTCAACAACCCTGGTCCACATTTCCCGAGTTTTGAGATGGTTTGGAACATATCTGACTAGCTGGGGTTCTTCTTGAACTACCATGCCACACATTTCCTGCGTCACGAACCAGGAGGGGACAAACTCGAGCAGACAGGGCTCCGCTTGAACCGTCATAGTGCACATCTCCTGAGTCATGAGGCGCTCCGGAACAAACTCGAGCAGTGTGGGTTTCCGTTCAACCGCCCTGGTACACATTTCCTGCGTCTTGATATGGTCCGGAACAAACTGCAGTACCATAGGATCCTCTTCAACGAGCTTGGACCTGATCTCTGGCGTCGCGCTCCTCAATACATCAATAGCATCGTCGATATCTGCTTTTGTCAATGAGAAATCGAATCTAAGTTTGCTAATAGCGTTCTTGATGTGGGCCGTTTTATTTTGGAGGGTAGACTTCAATCGAGTAAGGGGGCTTACCTTACTCAACTGCGCATGCGCTGATTTTTGTTGATGTCAGCAATATTACTTGTTGCTTGTGCGCATGCCTTAGAATTGTCGGGTTTGTCGGAATCGGATTGTTATCGGATTTATTTTCGGATGCCGTCGGATTTACCGACTTTGAGAGGGCTAGGTGTGGAGGGAGGGGGGAGGGGGTGGAAGCGGGGGGGTTTTGAGGGTCAAGGTGTCAAAGGAGCCAAAACCTGGGTATAACCATCCCCTACTACTACTTTAATAACAACAAAGATGGCACATTATGGAGAAATTTAAGACGATCTTCATTATGCTACACTGCACAAGCTTTAACTTTCGATAGCATATAAATTTTAAAATAGAGATAGAGAAATGTATGTTCTGGCGCAGCGCACATCGCGCACACGCGCACGCACGGTCAAACCCCACCATACAACACAAGTCCCCATCATACCTCAAATGAGTAAAAAAATTTCTAGCGCATATCGAGGTAAGTCCTCGTCATGCTGTGTTTATTCACGCACATCGAGGTAAATCATGCCTCAAATGAGTAAAAAAATTTCTAGCGCACATCAAGGTAAGTCCCCCGCACACTGCTGACAATCAACGCATGCGCAACGTGACCAACATGCTCAGCAATCTTCGGACTTTGTTGAAATATACATCTTGACCATCCTAGAATAAAAAAATGGTTGTAGTGATAAGGATGAGTTGGTTCAAAAATGCATCAGATCATATCAAAACCCAGGAAATGTGCAACATGGTTGTTAAAGAGGATCCCCACCAATTCTGGTATGTCCCGGACCAGTTCAAAATACAAAATATGTGCAATTGGATAGTTGAAGAAATGCCCCACATGTTCGAATATGTCCCGGATCAGTTCAAGACACAGGAAATGTGCAACAAAGCTTTCATAAAGGACAGCGATATGTTCTAGTTTGTTCCGGATCAATTCAAGACGCAGGAAATGTGCAACAAAGCCGTTGAATGGCATGTCTGCATGCTAAGGCTTGTGCCAAACAAATTCAAGACGCAGGACATGCGCAACAACACGTTAACAACATGTAGGTAAATTCCCAACCTAAAAAAAAAAGACTATAAATAAATGTGCATCAACCGTGAATCAAAATTTGAAATGTTCAAAAATATAGTAGGCATGATATTTATGGTTGGCGTTGGTCTCTCTCTACCACTTATGGCATTGGCATTAGTGCAAGAGTAGAAGGAGATGGAGAATGAACGATCAATTAAAAATTTGGAGGATCGTGTTCGTGATTTAGAATAGCTAGTATAGAGAGTCAAACCATCATAAATAACAGGTTATCTTACACCCCCCCCCGGGTTATAAGATAAATGGAACAATGCAATGACTGCGAACGTGTGCTTGACGAGTATGACAGATGTAGCTGCGGACGAAGGCTCGTGGTAAAGGCTAGAATGCTGTGTTGGTACTGCTACCAGGAGTGTATCACGTATAACGCGGGTAGTTGCGCATGTGCGAGAAACGATAGAAGCAATTCTCGGACCTTGTTGAAAATTCAATAAAGGATGCTGAAATTTGAGAACGAAATTGTGAAACCTCGAGAATTCTACAACTTTGCGTGTACTTTTACAGATATCAATGACATTAACGTAGATTACCTAACCGTGTCAGACCCCATTCCTTCCAACAAAGGCAAGGATCAACGGTACATTGTAGGGTACCATACGCGAGACCTTATAGTGGCCCTAAGGGTAAAAACACCTAAAATCTGGTCTCCAAATGGAGTTAGCCGATACAACGCCAGTGCTGTACCAGCAATGAGTATTGATTTCGAAGAGTACCCCGACTGGGTTGCGAAGTATCGTCAAATTTGGGCTAAAATCGAAGAGTTGATATCTCAAAAATTGACGACGGAACCGGTGAAAAAGGAGCGCTATATTAACGCGAAACTAAAATACTACAAAAACGCAATCACGACTAAATTTCATGGTATGCGGGTACCCTATGATGAACCATGTCAAGTCAGTGCCATTCTGGCTATATCATCCGTGTATATGCAGGGCAAAAATTACTACCCGCAGGTACATGTTGTGGAATGTAGATATAAGGACTTTAAAGTCGAATGGTTGCTAAGTGATGACTAAAATGTTTTATAACCTATACAAGGGTTACAAAACAAAACAGGTGGGGAATCTAAGTACTGCTTGCATACTGTACAGATTGAAGTTTTTTTCTTTTCTTGCTTTTCAAGTATTTCAGGTTACCTCTTATAGTTTGAATGTTGAGGTTAAGTCCTCTTCTCTCGCGTTCAGTGATAACTTCATCAGTGCTGCCAAACGAAGTTTCTTCGATAAGACTCTCCGTCTCATCTAGGACATTCTCGACAAATTGCATCATTTCAATATCATCACCCTTCTCCTCGACCTTCTCATCGACGTGATTGAACTTTTGCAGGAGTGTCTGGGCCATTACTTTACTGCCTTTGTTGGGTGTAGTATAGTCAGTAAATCCTACGGCTATCAGACGCTCCTTACCTAACAACCTTCGTATCTGGCCAACGCTTTTTAATTCACCATTCTGATTCGTGATCACTATACCATCGACAGTAAGTTGATTACCTTCCATTCTAAACTCGTCGTAATGTTCCCCATTAGGCAGCCCCAGCTCTCTAAGATGTTTGTAAAAATCGTCGACCTTTGGTTTTAGTATTTCTTCCCTCTGCCTTGTTGTGGTGTCTTCATGGCCCTGCTGTTGTTCTCCCGGCCTTGGCGTTGCTGGAGGCCCCGCTGGATGATCTTCAGGTTTTTCATCAGGAAGGTCCTCCTCTGTCGTGAAATCGTGTTCATATCGTTGGCATTTATTTTAAAAAAATCCCCCATAAATAAATGAGTGCATTTGGAACTAAACTCGATCCTCACCAGGAGCTTAAAACGATGTTGGGTATTAAGGGGAAGAGGCAGCGTGTCAAGGTAAGCCACGTACCTTCCACAATAGGACAGAACGAAGACCTCTACGTGGACATCCCAAATATAGGACAAAACGATGTCATCTTTCCAGGTAGCATCAAGCTACTGTTTGATATGGAACTTACGGGTACCAATACTAAAAGAACCATCGTAAGCAATATCGGGAAAACCCTGGTGCGAGACCTACGTATCACCTTGAATGGCAACGAGGTACAGAACATTAGCGACTACAACACGCTGGCAGTGTACAGAGGAGACCTGTGGTTGACAAAATTTGATCGCGATAATAGTTTAATTTTGGAGGGTATTAACCCAAACGATGGGAACATCCGGGCCCTCCAGGTAAAAGCTACCGGCGTAAACGGCACAGACGAAGAAAAGGCCATTGTTGCCGCGTATAGCAACACCTTTTCTATACCCATTGGGAAAATGTTTGAACTGACGAGAGACTTGCAGTTTTACCAACCTGGCCTGTATGACAGATTGCAGTTTGTCCTACATTTTGCTGAACATAGCAACGCTATCAAAGACGCCGGTACGGAGGCCTCAGGGTCTACCGCAGCCAAGGCAGCGGATGCCGCATAAAAAATCACTAATATCTCACTAGAGTTTGACAAGGTCAATCACGAGGGTCTCGCGAGCGCCATGATGTCAAGGTATAGTCGTCTCGCGCTACCCTATGAACGGATACTTCGTAGTAAGGTGGTGACCCTTAAAAAAGCAGATACCAGCTACAACCTCCAGATCGACACCCCAGCAAAGAGTCTAAAGGGCGTATTATTACTCTTTATAGACCCTTCAAAAGTGAAGGCCTACTCAGGCGCGAACGAGGTGTTCTACAACCCCAAGATTGAAAAAATAAGCATCGCCGTTGAGGGTGAGCCCAACGAGTTGTATTCGCATGCTATGTTACCCAAAGACCATCTCGAGCAAGTTGTGAACCTCTTCGGGAGCCATGATTCTACGGTCACAATCGGCCAGTTTTTTTAATGAGAGGTACGCCCTGTTTGTAGATTTTCGAACTTCGCCCGACCATAGTCTCCATGGATCTGGAAGACCCTTACAACGCCTGAGTGACGGCATTACGCTACACATGACGAAGAAAGCCGACGAAACTGGGGATATACGCTGCTATGTATATTTGCTTCAGGATGCCCAACTTAATATATTAGACGGTAGATTCCACTCTATAGAGTACTGAAATAAATGGCAACCTTGGCAATCATGGCAGGGGGAGCATTAATCAACGCCTTGGCGTTCAGTGGTACCAACTTCCTATTTAGTAAGCTTTCAGGGCATGGCGAGGCAGAGCGCAAGAGGCACGATGAAGCGATGGAAAAACTACAAACCGCCCAGGCCCAATGGGTACAAGACCGCAAGATAAAATAGATTGGTTCAACAAGCAACGGGAATTGCAAATACAGGCTGGAAAGAGCCTTAGAGAGCTCGAAGATGATATGTACAAGTACTACATCGCATCGAACGATAAAGTTCCGAAATTGTCAGATTTTTACACACCTTCCAAACAACAACAAGACGGAGAACTTACCTTTATCACAGGATCTCTGGTCATTCTGGGGTTTGTTGCTTACAAGTATTTGTAGAACGTTTTTGACATGTAATAAAGGCATGTCAAAAGCACCACATATCGTTACCGAAGAAGAAGCGGAAAAATTAAGCAATATTTATTACACCCCGGAGCATCTCTGGACCGGACGAAAAGCCATTAAATTCCTATCCTCAAAAGCTGGCCTATCAAAAAAGAAAGTCACTCACTGGCTGTCTAGGCAACTGCTCTGGCTCCGCCATATTAGGGGTCCGAGACGTATCGATTATCCTCATTTCACCATTACAAGACCCAACAAGATGCATCAGTTTGACATCTTGTACATGCCCCATGACAAACTATACGGTAGCACCTACAAGTACATTCTCACAGGCATTGACGTGGCTTCGAGGTACAAGGTGGCGAGAC
Source organism: Hydractinia echinata (assembly GCA_030067915.1). Lineage (NCBI taxonomy): Eukaryota > Metazoa > Cnidaria > Hydrozoa > Anthoathecata > Hydractiniidae > Hydractinia > Hydractinia echinata. The sequence goes on along the minus strand of JASGCC010000099.1, from coordinate 1,191,630 downwards.
CCCTACGTACGAAAAAAGCCAGCGAGGTCGCGAGCATGATCAAGGACATTTATAAGGCAGGACCTCTTCGCTATCCTGCAATTTTTCAGTGCGACAATGGTAGTGAATTCAAATCAGATGTAACGAAGTTACTAGAGGGTAAAGGTGTGGAAATTAAACGGACCACCACCAAATATCACCATACGTTTACGGCCTTTGTAGAGAGTTACAACAAGGTACTCGCTGAGAGACTCTTTAAACCCCAAGATGCGCAAGAGTTGGTCTCTGAGGAGACCAGTAGCACATGGGTCAAACACCTATACACCACCGTGAAAAGTCTCAACAACACCAAAACTGCCATGATTGGCATGAAACCTAGTAGGGCGATCAAGCTCGAGGAGGTACCACTTGCGAAGGGGCAACGATACCCCGAAGAAAAGCCATTGCCTAGGGATGGGTTGTACCTCTATCTTTTACAGCCTGGGGAAGAACATGGTGACGCGAAAAGACGCGCAACTGATGCTTTTTGGAGCAAGAAAACGTATAGACTGGATAGGATCGTGGCAGGTAGTCGTGTACTGTACTATTTAAAAGACGGGCCCGAAAGAAGCTTCGTGTCAGAAGAATTGATGCTGATTCCTGAAGATGTTCAGGTACCGCCGGAGCATATCAAGGAGTGGTACTATTTTTTCATAAGTTCATCTAGAGCATCTAGATCTTCATCTAGATCCTTAAATAAAGCAAAGGATTTAATAAGGTGGGGTTCATTATTAAGGTCAATGTCAACTAATCGTCTATCTGCTATCGGAAAGTTGAGGATATCGCCTATTTTTACCAAGTCAGCTAAATCCGATAGCTTCAATTCCGTATTTTTGATAACCTCGTAACAGATAACACCATACTTGTTCACGGCCGCATCAACAATATGCAGCCCTAGGCGTTGAATATCATCCTCTAAATCCTCGTCGATCTCGCGTCTCGGGAATGTTGCCCATGCTTTTTTCCCCGATGTTACCCTGTCTAAAAGCTCTTCGTCATCGGGGTACTCAAAACTTTCGTAGTAGAACCCATTTCGAAACCTAAAATTTTCCAAGCATATGGGGCAATAACCGGTCACTGACGCTGACTCGATACAACATCGTAGTACAGGTACTTGGATACTGTAGATATTTGTTAATTGTTTTTGTTGTACGTATGCTTCCATATTTGATATTTCAATGGCTTTTAGCATGGGGCCAAACGGGTCTAAAATGCCTATTTTTCCAAAGTGTAGAGCTACACTTTGGAAATATTGTGTGTCCACCCCTTGGAGACCGCCTATTCAGCAAGGTCTAGGAGACGTTGGTGAGTATAATGTTCACCAAGCCTAAAATTTCTAACACGGTCCGAGTTGACTTCGATACAACCACGTTCTGGCAGCCAGTTGTAGTGTACGATGGCATTTGGCGTCTCTGCTATTACGACAATCTCTCCGTTGGGGTAGTCAACAAGTTTGTTTCGAATCTTTTGCGCCACGTACCCCTGTTGACCACAGATGGCTAGGTATGAAAAGGGATCGTTGTTGTTCTTCTGGATCACAACCTTACCGTTATCTTTTTGAGGGTCTTCGAGGTAAGGCACGGCACGTTGGTGTAATGTTTCTACTTGGTCTTGGAGCTCCTCAAGTTCATCCCCCAGCACCACAAGTTGCTTGTCTCTGTCGTCTAGAGGAGCGCCAGGGCCATATCCCGCCCCTCAAACTCATCCCGTAGTTTCTCGACACCTTTTCGAGCAAGCCATTTGATTAGCTCTACAGCCTTAGGTTTCCTGGAGCGGTGCACAATCTCCAGGGCTCTGTCCAATGTGACGAAGATATCATGCCAATTTTGACCTTCCTTGAGGGGGGCGGCATGGCATGCCGGGCATGCTGGATCCTGACCGCGTAGCTCAGAGCGCGTGCTCTCCGTTATGTTAAGTGCTCTACAGGAGGTCCGAATATCAGCAATCCCTAAAAACCTCCCCAAGTCAGCACGCTTAAAATGAGGCTGATTTTGCCCATCGAACAGGGTCTCAATTGCTCCGAATGGTACTGCGTTGAATAGGGAAAGTTGCGACGACATTTTAAATATACCAGGGCTCGGCCAGAGGTTTTTACTCGAGAATTTTCCAAGTCCTAGGGTGTTCCAACCTCACGTACAGGCATGCATGTTTGGACTTTTTGAGTCGTGTCTTGATTTCTTCCCAATCGGGGATGATGTTAGTCTCTTCATCAATCAGCTTCATGTCCGACCGTTCATGGGGGTACCACATGAAGAGCTGTTTCTTCTGCCTTCTCAAATTTTTTGGCAAAGCAGTATACGATTGGGTTAGTAGCCACAAACTATGCTTGCGATGCCTACCGCTGATCGCAAGCTCAAGCAGGGATTGTCTCCGCTTATCAAGGCTCTCGTCAGCTATACAGTCGTCAACGACAAACAACGTCTCTTCACCCGCCAACAACGATGACAATTTTTGAATCCATTCAAAAAGTTGATCCTTAGGGTTGATCAGGAACACGTAATCATCCCTCCAGAGTGAGGACCTCTCGAGGTAGGTACTATTCCATTGTATAGTAGGGCACAACACGACTATGTTTTAGTAGTGTCGCCTATACTCATTTTCAAGCAGGTCCAGAACACGTTGTGTTTTACCACAGCTTGTCTGGCGTCTAGCATTTTATTAAACGCCCTGTTTTTTTATGCATTTTTGGATAAGTTGAAAGGCAATCGGAACAAATCCACGCGCCGCCGTGATTGTTGACAAGAGGCCCCTTACAGGCGGGGCAGTACGTGGTCTTGTATATGAGGGGAAGGGGATCAAACGATAGCTTACCCTTCAGGTACCGCAATACCTTGCGATATCTATCGACGAGGCGCGTCTTTTCTTGAGAGACGGGACAGGGCCTATGGTTAAAGAAGGGTATCTTGATTGGTGTTTTCAAAAGTTCAATGTACCGAGGTACAATGTCGTGTGAAAACAAGGTGTAAAGACGTAGATAAAACTCGTCTTGTTGGGACCCTTTAATTTTCTTATCAATTCTGGCTACATCAATCATTTATTGTTTCGGAACTATACTTGCGGGGATCCACCCCTTCTTCACAGCCATCTCGCGGCTTGCTCTGCCCGCGGCAAAATAGGCCGTCATTTTCATGACGTCGTTCATGTCCATTTTTGCAGAGGGTCGTGCAATGCCCAGGAATTTCTTACCTGCAAGAGCATAAGCATAGGTAAAACTGAGATCTACGACAGTCTCATAGAGCATATCTAAAATTTCCTTCTCTTTGGGAGTAATGTTGCTTGTCATTTATTTAATGCATTTAAAAAATATCAATTTGAGGCTGAGCCTTGTCTCGTTGGACCTCGGGGCGGGCTGTGGGCTTGTGGGATTCTCCACTATTTTTACCTCCAAATTTATACCACACTGCAACCCCTATCGCGAGCACGGCAAGCGTCCCTGCACCGTAGATGTAGACGTTGTCCCTCGACTTGTGCGGACCTGATGTAGGTTCCTGATCACCTGATGAAGAACTTTTGCCTACGTTCTTCTCTAAGTTTTCCTTGTTCTTGCGATTCCATTCCGCAAGTCTCTTGCCAGCAGCAACACGACCTTCGTTCTTCTTGACTATGACTTGGTTAGACTCTTCACCCATTTATTTTAAATCCTAAAACTTAAAATAAATTACTTCCTTTTTACTATAAGATGGATAGATAAGCTCTGATCTTCAAGGATCTTTCTCGCTAGTCTCCTCATTATCTTTTTTGGACATGTGCCGGGCCGTGTGTCCCACCACCAAGATAGGCGCTAAACACCTGCCAATTGTGCAATAGACGAGGACCCCGAGGTCCGTCATGGCGTCTCGGATTATCGGGTCTTCTTCAATGTCCTTACGTAAATCGTCAACGCTGTCGATGTCAACGAAGTTCCCAATCATGTTTGCGTATAGGTTAACTACGTGAGTAGTTAACGCTTTGGCCGTATTTTCTCCCTTCTCGTAGAGCTCTCGTTGAACATACTCAGTATGTACCTTTTCAATCGCTTCATCAGGGGCCTTGTCGACAAAGCCTTCTGTACATTTTTTCGGTAAAAGATGCCCCTTGCCTTTGCGTAGGGCTTCCTTCAGGACCTGGCGCTTATCGATAGGTTTTTCGACATGTTCAAAAGATTCTGCGGAGTCAAATACTTGTGCAATCTCTGACATCTTTATTATTAACTTTTTGTATCGTAAAAAGCAAAACGCAATCAGGACATAGGGTATTATTACAGCGATGCTCAGAAATATATCCATGGTTTTATTCTCAGGTGTCTACCCGGCGGTAGTGTCCACGGGCTAGCGTAGTAATTTGGTCCTGCTGCACGAACCTTTTGTCATCTGCCCTGTTAAGCGCTAATTTGTTCACCTTTTGGGTGTATATTTGATGGTTCTTGTGTTGAATTAACACCTGACTTTTGTATATACCGACGCCTTCCTCCAGGCATCGTCTATAATCGTCAAAAGTGATGGACTTCTTGGTAACACATCTCTTTACGCCCTTCGCTTTCCTGTCACCACCCTCCTTCGTAAGGCTTTTATAGGCATATAGCTTTGCCCTCAGTGTTATAAATTCCGTCATAATTTACCCACTTAGTTCGTCTTTCATTAGGCCAACGACTTTTTTGTTCTTCCCCATAGGAAGAGGCCTGTTATCTTCCGCACTGTAGGCGCTCGTATCGAAACGTTTCTCAACGTCCTGCGCGATATCGCGGTAAAAGTCTTCCGTGCGAATATGGTATACAAAGGAGTCCGTGTCCATGTAACAGAGCTGCAGCTTGCTACCATATTTTGGCTGCATATAGTTATAGTGGAACTCGTACATGATTAACTTTGACATATCTAGTATTGCCTGACCTATGTATACAGGCTTGTTCATTTTGACCTCTGTTTTACCCATCTCTACACCTAGGAGGTTTTACTGAACCTGAGGCCACCCTTAAAGTTGGGCTTCATCACGAGCTTCATATATACATCCTCGTTGGTGACAAGTTTGAAATTCCGATGGTTCCGGATATTTTCCATGGTCTTGCCAAACACCGAGAGGTTCATGAGCTTGTAAAAATCCTTCTCGAAGTCATTTCTGGCAGCAGTTCTCAACCTCGTGTTGTGATCTATATATCCCCTAAGCCATGGCTTTTGGTTAAATTGAATGACTCTATGCACCTTCTTCAGCTCAAGCCCGTGCTTTATAGCTTCGTGGAGAGCTCTGATATGCACTACGTACCCACGCTTGTTTTTTAAATTTGGTATCAGTTTTTCGACTTTTTTAATCACCATGCGTTCGGGTAGAAATGGTAACTCGTTATGTGTGTCATGTAACACCTCGGGTAGTCGATGTCAACCTCGAGCAAATATCCATACTTGTTCTTTTTAACAAGTTTCGGGATTCGCCTTTCGGTAAATTCCTCGACATTAGAGATCCACTTGAAGTCATCCGTTGGCAGATCTTGACACATGGCCCATCCGTACAGGTTGTTGGCATCGAGATACTGCAGGTAAGAGGATTCCTCATCCGGATTATAGTGGTCCCCCATATATTTGTTGTTTGCCTTGGCATAGCGGTGTACCGCCTGAGTTATACCTCCTCGGATACCTTTTTCGAACATGAGAACCATGTCAGGGTCTGTGAGGAGCTCTAACATAATTCCGGTATATTTGAGTGCTGCCTTCCATGCTAGGCCGGGTGCGGAGTAAAAGTGCGCAGGATCAAGCTTGTAGTTTGTCAAGCACACGTCTCGAAACGTTTCAAAAACATCGGCCAATAGCAAGACATCTGTGGTGAGATAAACATTATGGTCGCGCATAGTGACATCATCACCCTCTGGAGTGATACAATTCCATACCTTTTTCGCATATTCATAATCCTCGTCACTGATATCCTTCATATTCAGCTTACTGTAAAATGCTTCCTTGGGAGGTAGCTCCAACTCTTCATATCGTTGCCAATCATCCATGTACTCGTACGGGTACACACCTTTTCGAAGCATTAGTCGAAATGTATCATCTTTGTCGATGAATTTTACCATTGATGGTACGTTCGCTTTTAGTTTTTCTTGATTTAATTGCTTTGTGGTATTCAACTTGCAATTTTTACAAAAGATTTTTGCGATATACTCAGCATTTATACTCAGAAAGTCTAGACATTTGTCCGCACAATGTTGACATTTCATGTCACCAGCGTTTGTCCCAATTAGGTTGCTTGCCAATTTGTCTAGGCTTGATGCCATAAATCTGCAGCTACCGATGAACCTGATCTCTATATTCTTATACGCTTCTCCGTCGCCCATACCTGCAAGCGGTACCTTGATTTTAACATTGAAGCTGATGTACTTTTCCGAGTTCTCCGCAATGCAACCAATGTCCTGCGTGTCGTATTTTTCCCCTAATTCCCGGATAAACAGGTGCGCGTCGTATCCGCTTAGATTGTGGAATATGATAGGTATATGACTAGGTATCTTAAATTTAAGGTTACAGTTGTTATGTGCCGCGCCTCTATATAGCCCATTATAATGACAATGGTCCCGAACTTTGCGGTTACTCGCGTCGTTAAAGGGTTTCATACAGATGTGACATTTCGTGGCCTCATTATGTTCCCTTTTTAATACCTCTGTCAGTTCTAACATTGGCTGTTGTGGGAATGTCTTATATAGCCGCCTCACCTCGTCTTCCAGGTGGTTCACGAACCGCGTGGCTCAATCTTTACCACGATAAACCGTTAACGGATCTGGTACATTTCCATATGCAAATGTACTATATGTACACCATCCGGATGGTACATGCTTGTTCAGCTTTTTTGTCTTCGTCCCCCTGGCATCTTCTACCGGGATTAGCAGGCTTTCAAAGTCCGCGTATATAGCAAAAGGTACTTTGAATTGCATCTGACCATCCCTGTATTTTAACCATTTTTCACCTTCTTTTGGCATCATGATTTTAACCGCCTCGTGGTCCCTGCAGTAGTGATAATGCTTGTCCCTCGATTCAACTGTGCTGAATGCCTGCAGGCAGTTCAGGCAAAAATACATTGATTTTGTATTCTTTGAAGTCTCACTGCCTAATAATCGCGATAGATTCTTGACGGCTGCATAGTGGGTCCTTTTACCATCCGTGATAAGCAGCAGGTTCACTTGTCTATTACGCTTAATATTGTGCTCGGATCGCCGCAGGATGTTTATCTTCTTTCCCATTACATACAAAACGTTCACCGCAATGTCCGTGTTGTTCTTCTCAAACTTGGATATGCTTTTGATAGTTGTCGGGAACTCTATACCCTGCCAGTTATATAGATCTACGTAGGGTCTTAGTTTAGATATCCTTTGCATGTCTTTTCCGATCTCTGCATGGTGTAGGGATGCTATGACGCCCCACTTGAAACATGCTTCGTCCTCATTTTTTGGGTTGATGATGGCCTTTTTCGAGGCTATCCATTTAGGTAGTTCTATGTACGAGGAACCCCTTGTTAGCCGCAGTTTATGGAAATCTACATCTAGGTGTAGAATTCTATCAATAGTAAATCCACTCTGGGGTAATGCCGGATGTTCTACGTGTGTTTTGATTGATGTAAACATTTTATCCAGTACATCATCCACGTCGCTACCCTGGAAAATTCCCGTTATATTGCTATTAAAAGGTTTATCTACCCTGATATACTCGTCATCGGCCTCCTCGGGGTCCTCCAAGTTTGGCATGATTTTCTTCTTCCATATGATCCATAGGGACAGCTGTACCTTTGCCGAGTCCATATCTCTTACCTGTTCTTCAACCAAAATTTTCACGTTAGGTCTCACCATCTCTATATACCCGTCGACGTCGGCCTTTTCTACACCAGAAATGCGAAAACTTCGAAATGTCTTGTGCAGCGCGTGCTTATGTTCCCGAGGCGTAAAATCTTGCCCTGGCTGATTATATAGATTTTGAATATCTTCGAGGTAGTCTTCTTCGGCCTCTTCTTCCACTTCATCATGAAGCGTAGGTCTCGCGATGATGTTAGTCGCACTATCTTAGAGATTCATAACTTTACGTTTGAAGGCCGCGTAGGTTCTCTTGACTCCCTCTTTTATAGGCTTGGGAACAGCGTCCACTAACCAGTTGTACCATCCTCGCATCTTAGTTTTCACGACCGAACGATTTTTTGACATCTCCTGTTTTTCAAATACATCCATGGCCCCCGGTGTTGGTATTATTGTCACAGGCCTGACTGGTTTTCGTTGTCCAGCCCTCCTAGGTGGCCTCTGTGGGGAATCCTCCAGCAAAGCAACCAGTTCAGCCTTGCGTAGCCTGTAGTAACCACTCAACCCACGGCTTCTCGCAATATCTCGTAATTCTCGTACAGTACTCGTGTTCATCTTTATTAAAGATTTTTGCATTGGATTTTTCAATCCTATTCTCGTTTCTAACGCATTCATTTTATTATACGAATTCCAACAAGGTCCGAAGATTGCTTCGAAGTTGATTAGGGATTTCCCTAATTGCGCATTTTGCTGACGTCAGCAGTGTGCGGGGGACTTGCCTTGATGTGCGCTAGAAATTTTTTTACTCATTTGAGGCATGATTTACCTCGATGTGCGTGAATAAACACAGCATGACGAGGACTTACCTCGATATGCGCTAGAAATTTTTTTACTCATTTGAGGTATGATGGGGACTTGTGTTGTATGGTGGGGTTTGACCGTGCGTGCGCGTGTGCGCGATGTGCGCTGCGCCAGAACATACATTTCTCTATCTCTAAAATAAAGTATTGTTCATTGGATAATAAAACAATTTGTTGCACTGTAAGTCTGATTTACACGGAAAATTTTAATTTTTCATTTGAAAATATATTGCGTACTAAAATTATACATTTTGATGATATACTTTCTTACATCAAAGAGCTAGATAAAATGTTAATCTTTATCAATTATCGGATTCATTTATCCTCTTTGCTTTCAGACGTCGCAAGGATTTCCGATCAACTGCCGTGTAAATCAGCCTTTGTTGCGCTAGTCTGGATACGCCATTCATCAGCGCATCCAGGCTTCGAATGGTTATCTCTGACTCTCTGACTCCTCAGGCCATTTTAAAGATTCCGCCCCGACACGGTCACCTGTTTTATTCGCGCTCAAAAAAGTCGGTCAAGCGGCAGTCCTGAAAGGTCTAGGAATTCAGCAACGTGTTTTTCGATTGGGTTTCCATACTCTCCGTTGGAGAACTGGAAGTATCGTATGTAGGGAGCATGGGTGTTGTGTGCGTAAAGGGATGACCTAAGAAAGAAGGGCTTCATCAGACGCGTAGGCATTTTTTCTTATACCACTTTCTCTGCTCGGATAGTGAAATTAATGCTTGATCGAATTAAAGCTAGTCGACCTGGCGTTATCGGTCGGTCATTATCACGGGTCTGTTTTTGACCTCTGATAATTTTTCTCGATTTGTTTGTTGGTCATGCTTAACAGATTTGGTAAACGAACGATAACAATATACGTGCGGCGATTAGCGAGGTTAATAAGGAAAGAGAAAAAAATGTGACTAGTATGGGTAATTATAATTGGTAGGTAAATTGCACCTGTAATGGTGGGATTTTGATTGGTTGAGAGAATCACTGCGCCTGGGGTAAGTGACTTAATATACAGTTTGTGAGTACACGCGCACCTAGGGGTAGAGATGTAGAACACGCGCACCCAGGGTAATCTGAATGAATCTAAAACTAGGCTGATGGCCGAGCTAGTCGATAAAATGTGCACACAAGGATAAAGGCTCCACTATGAAAGGGTAAAGCGTGAGGTAAACATACCCAGAAACCCTTACTCCTCGTGGTCACGGCCTTTAGAGACGCGGGTCCACCGTAGATGAACCATGCGGGAGTATAGGATGTACCAAAAACAGTGTACAAGCTAAAACGCCTGTGGTTCAAGTCAGCTGTATTTGCCTAAAGGCTAAAATACACGGTAAGTTTAAACGGACCGTTTAAATGTAACATAAAAAAACTTACCGTGTAAACAGGGAAGATGTACAACTTTTTGCGGTTTTATAAGTTTTTTTAAAAGTTGGACATGTTCAACTTTTGCTAAGTTTTTTTCTATTGAAATTAATAGAATAATTAATGAGCTATTGTTTAAACTAAAAATTTGAGCATATTTTTTCGGTTTCTAATCAAAACCAGTGCTAGTGTTAAAAAAACTTATACATTTTAAAGCTAAGGCGCCACGAGGAACATTTTCATGCGCGTGCTATGCAACATGTCCCATAGCATGCGCATGAAAATGTTTCTCGTGGCGCCACATCTTATTTGTTTCTGCTCTTCATACTCGAAAAAAATATCCATGATTTTTTTCTTCAACCTTGGCCAATCTTTTAGTTCGCACTGGACCAAACTGTCGGCCACTGTACTTCCAAAAATTTGGGCACGTTTTTCGACAGCAGATTGCGCTTCGCATCCATATGTAGAAGCTTGTTGCGGCCGGATTTCATGGTGATCAGCCCTTTGTGTGATGGAAGTTGTCAACGCTTTCCACAGTTCGGCTTTGGCACACTTCTCCTCCGTCATCTTCTTCTCCCGTCGTTTTTTAGGAGCAGGGGTACGTGGTTCATCCTCGTTCATTGTATCGACGGTCTCATCCATATCGCAAGTAATCTCAACGAAATCCATTTGATTATAATGGTCCCAGGTAGAAAAATATGCTTCGTTTACACCTGCACCAGAGGATCTTGATCCAATCTCCCTATTGCGCTCACTTCTATACTTTGTCAATGCGTTATGCCATGACGTTTTGAGCTCGTTTACGGTATACTTCCCATCAAAACGCTCACTCAGTTTGACCATCAGAGCTTCGCGCAACACTCTGTCTCTATAATCTTGTAGAGTGTGGTTCCAAAGCGCGGGATTTTCACGATAAAAATCAATCAATTCTTCCAACTCGTCGGACGAAAGTTGCGCTTTTTTTTTTTCTTTTGTAAGATCACTTACGATAAACTCCATTTGTTCATAAAACTTCCACTTTTTCGATGGAACTTCGCTTCCAGCATTACGTTTAACTTCACGGAGCATCGATGAATGAAGAGAATGGAATGCTTTTTCTAGAAAATCACAGCTATACGCCCCCTCAAATTCAGTGACAAGGTCTATTTTCGCAGCTTCTTTTTTGTCTTTATTTTTGTAATATATATTCCCACTGTCCCATAACGTTGGGTTCGCTTTATAAAAGTTTATTAAAGTAACTTTCTCCTCGTCTGATAGTTTTTTCTTTTCATCCGCCATTTTCGCTATTTTCTCACTAGCTACTCTTCACTTGCAGTTCAACTTCTCAAGAAAAAAACTTGTTTATATCTTTCTGTGATTTGATTGGTCAATAAAATAATGCCTCAAATAATTTTGTAAAATATTTGTTGCAGAAGGTGGGGACACGTGCAACATTTGCTCCACAACAAATTTTTCAGCACATTTTGTCCCCGGAGCACGGGAGCAAAATAGATTCAGATCTATTTTGTCCCCGAAGTTGTGGAGCAAAATGTTTGCTCCATGCAACATTTTTTTGCTGCATTGCAGTGAAAAATAGGCATGGGACACGAGTAATTTTTTTTATGCGCGTGCTATGCAGCAATGTTGCATAGCACGCGCATGAAAATGTTCCTCGTGGCGCCTTAGCTTAACTTAACGTGTAGACAGGTGTATTACCAGCAACTAAACTTTTAAGTTTTTTCTTACAACTAAACGGTCCGTTTAAACTTACCGTGTATTTTAGCCTTAACGCCTTCCTGCTACGTAATAAATGACGCAAACGCACGCAGGGGTACGCGGACACGCGGCGAGTAGAAAATAGCACAAGGCACCAATACCAGAGTTTGTTCAGGGTCAAATGTATGAAGACAGTGTTATTTTTTTGTCAATTTTTCAACAGTATTTTTTTGAAATGATCATAAAAAACATGTATATTGATGAAAAAGATAACAAATTTAATTTAATTTCAAAATATTTTAACCTTACCTTCTACTCAAAGCGAATTATTTTGCGCCATAAGTAATAATTTACACAATATTGTTAAGGGTAATATGACCGGGGAAAAATTGATCAATGGGAGCAATGTCAGACTCTGACACTGCAAAGTATAGTTCGGTTCGATTTGATTCGCCAGAACATCTCACGTGGTGTCATTTACGAGCAGCATAATTCTACACGCGGTACTCCCGCTGCCAATGTCGCACGGTAGAAGAACCATTTCAAAACACCCAAAACTTTCGGATTAAGGTGTTCGACGGTATAAAACGTTAATCACTAACCTAGGTGGATCCGCCCAAAAGGTGGTTGACGCGAATTCGGATGCTCCCAAAGGCGCTACGGGTTGTAGTTCGCCGTAATTTTGTTTGATATTTCGGATTTTATCCTGCAAAATCTTGCGAGATTTTATGGTCCACACCAAGGTCCAAGGGTGAAAACATTAGCAATACTGATTAAAACAATTCCCTGAATAAGAGCACTGGAGGATGAAGCGTCCTGGAGACCTCCTTAGAGAGGGTATATACAGAACCTGCAAAACGATTTTGTTTACCTTCGTTTAAAGACGACAGGACGATATGGGAACTGCTAGAAGAATTTGGCAACATTTTTCACTGACAGGGCCAACACCTGAGTGAGAAGAGCTTGAACCGTTTATGGAAATTTTAACGCCATCAAACGTAAGTACTAGATCAAAGTTAGACCCATTTATGCGATCTTTACTTGAAAAAAGGGCCAAAATGGTTAGAAGCTGACAAACAAGCTTTACCAAATTCTTGGGACCCTGCTGGGAGGATTTACATCGGCCACTTTACTTCACTGTGTAGGAAGAGGCTACTTCACATACTAAGTGCTGTACATTCATGACGATTCATGACTATGACTTTGGATGTATCACAACCTCGTTCCCAGCGCCGTTCCCAGTTGGGTGTATCACACAAACACTGGAAGCCTGAAGAGATCAGGACGGACCACCAAGGGCGAGTATAGGAGCGGGGCGTTAAACATGTTTTTCGCAGTTTGAATTTTGATATCCCAAAGTGCTATTGTTCTGCCCAGATAATAAACGCTGCCCTGATTAAGTATGGCAGCTTGCCCCGGTTAAGAACAGGGCAGAAAATACATAATCAGGGCAACATAATCAGGACAGGCCGGCTTATTACTCAAAAAATATTATTTGGCACTTATAAAAGGAACATAATCAGGGCAGGCCAGTTTATATACGACAGTCTAATATTATTTCTCACTTATTATAGAACGAACATAATCGGGGCAGGCCGACTTATGTATGACAGTCAAATATTATTCGAGACTTATAGAACAAACGTAATCGGGGCCGACCGGCTTATATACGATATTTTTATATTATTTCTCAATTATTATAGAACGCACATAATCGGGGAAGGCTGGCTTATGTATGACAGTCAAATATTATTCGAGACTTATTATAGAACAAATATAATCGGGGCCGACCGCTTTTATATCATTCGTCATCACTTCTGACAAGCAAATAGCCCTGGTGGCAAAGTTGTTGTTGTTCTCAAATGAAACGAAATTTCGTGGCAAATACTAAATTTTGGGATTCGCAAGTTTAATAACTTTTCACCAAACTTTATTCCCGCAAAAAGAATAATTTAGGTTCCGTGAAATTTAGTTACTTCAAAGTATATTATGTTGAAATGTATTTACTACAAGAGTACTTTATACTAAGAATTACGTCGAGACGTTTTTCTTTCGCCATGTCTAGTTTTTAGGGGTGTTCTATCTTCCAGAGAATGTTTAATTCACAAAAGTTCGAAGAAAATGCCAATCACAGCCTGCCTGGCCAGCCATTATATCAGCGTTCATAATCCGGTCACCACAACATAACCAGTGCAAAAAAAACATAATCGGACCATGCGTACATAATCCGACTGTCCCGTTTGTAAACAGGCCGTTTTCGCAATCTGGGCAGAACACTATCGGACGAGAATGTTACACGAAACTCAACTTCTGTTCATATATCCACACAAATTGCAATGATCAAATGAGATATTCACCCAAAAGGCTAGGCTTATACGTTACGAAACAAAACAAGGATTACAACTACAAGAATATATATATTTTTTGCCACGACAGTACATACAAAAATATAACTTTGAAAAGAAAACTATATACTATAGCTATAATCAAAACTTGATACCAATGGATGAAAGTTATCCTTTTTCTTCCTCATCTAGAAGCACTTGGGTTAGAAACTTTTTGTAATTTAGCAAAACCTTTTCTAGGTAGACTCACTATAAAAAATGATCATTCACAAAAAAAAGTCTAGCCTAAACCTTCAAATCACTAAACATTAACCAAATAGACTTTTTTTTCCTTTTTCATCATTAATAATATAGACCACTTTATTTGTTTAAATACAAGGTTGTTGCATTGCTTATTTATAAACATTCGTTGCAAACATAACCTTTTTTCGAAAAGAGCAATGGCAAAAACTTTTTAATTTCAGATATCACAAAAGTTTCTCAGATTTAAGAACTACTCCTACAAAAGGCTTCTTCCTTGTGCATGAGACTCCTTTTTGAATAAAACATTTTGAAAGTATTTTAATTTTTTTAGATCATTCAATCTTTCTTAAGCCATTAACCTGGGAGGTGTATCAACAGATTTTAAACGTCATTCTATTGGACTCTGATTTCAGTTCTGAATTGAGTGATTATGACGACCATATTTTAAATGAGATTCCAATCTTTTACAAAAAATACAAGAGAAACTTTTTTATTAACAATAATAAAAATATGAGAATTTTTCAATTCAAATTAAAAAATGGAGAGCTAGAATGCTTTCACACTGGTATACCAAACTTCAGGTTTGCATATATAATCAAAAGACAAAAATAACTACATGGCGTGAACTGGTGCCACAAGAATATGCTGAAAAAATATTAGAAAAATTATATACATCAAATAAAAATTGACACAGAAAGAATGACATGTCATCCAAATTCAATCAATAAATTAACTAAAAAGTTTAATGATACATACTATTTCCGTGGAATAAATGAACTAGCAAGAATTTTTCTAAAGAACTGCCCTACTTGTAAAGTATCTAATCCATTACCACAAACAGAGCTGCCACCACCAATCCCAATTCGTACCTTTTGGCCCCACCAACGTTTACAATTTGATTTAATTCTACTTGCAGTAATAAACGCAAATATTTAAGCAATAATATATGGGGGTTCAAACACATCCTAACAGTAAAATGCACCTTTTTTCCAAGTATATATGGTTATTCCCAATAATATCAAAGGAAGCTGAACATGTATATACATCATTATGATTTTTATGTGAGAAAGAAGGTTTTCCTGAAATCTTTCAAAGTGACAATGGAAAGGAATTTGTAGCTAAGATAATTACTGATTTTTGAAAACTCATGATGTACAAATAAAACATGGTCGCGTCCATATCATCCTCAGAGTCAAGGTCAGGTTGAGAATGCCAACAAAGTTGTTAAGAGCCACTTGAATCGAATTCTACAGCATATAACAAAAGATGAAAGTGCTAGGACTTGGCTTTGCTTCTACCAGGTATCAGTAGCATCATGAACAACACATGTCATCAAACCATCAATGACATTCCTTTCTGTATCTATCACAACAGAGATCCTATTGCAATGCGGCACCACATTATTCCAGATGATCTATCGTGGCTGAAAAAAACACACATAAAATGTTAAAGAAAATGATGGTAATTCCAGTACAGATGATTCTGGAAGTGATGAAGAAAGGCTTGAAGAAGGAGAAATATCAAACAAGTCAAATGTTGGTATTACAGCAAATGAAATATACCAATCTTGTAGCTCTGCATCACTGTCATCAAGATTCTTTATTGAGAAGCAGGAAAAGTCTAAGCAAAATGATCTAGAAGCAGTCGCAGCTCCAATACAAAACAGTGGAAGTAATGAGTAATGAATTTGATAAACTTAAATTCAACACTGCTTTGTACACATTGGCAAAAGAAAAGGAATATTATAACCTACAAGCTTTGGAAGCAACAGAGTATGGTATTCATCGCAACATCCAAAAACACCCGAAAAATGAAGAAAGGAAATTTTCACTTGGAGACAAAGTCTTAATAAAAAATCCTTTCTATGAAGCACGGAAGCAAGTGAGAGATATCACACAGGCAAAGGAATGTAGTTGGAACAGTGTCAGGTGTACCTTATCGTTAAAAAAAAAGTTGGCAAAAAAATTAGTCGGCAAAAAAAAAAGAGTCGGCAAAAATTTTAGTCACCTCGCCAAAATTTAGTCACTTTTTGCCGAATTTTTTTTTACCGATAAGGTATGTTCTGGAGGTATCTACAAAGTGCAACTCCCAAATGGCAAAGAAACATATGAAAAATCTGTCTTTCAAGGGCAAATGGTACAATACATGGAGATGTAGTTATGATGATGCAAATGAAACACCTAAGAAAATAACATACAACACAATTATGGAGGCCATATCTACTTTTGGGGAATGCACAAGAGAGAACATATACCAGGATCAAAATGGTATAAACGGCGAGATAGGAAAGATATTTCTTTTTTAATGATGAAGTATTACGAAGTGTTGGATTATGGAGTCCTGATGGATATGAAGGAGGAATCAGAAATATCCTCTACCTACAAAGAAAGGTTTCAAGAAGGCATGGCCTTTTTAGAGAACCAAAAATTTCCTTATTTTTTATATGGAACAGTGGCTTGGGAAAGGGACCGCACATGTAAACTTCCTGACATATATCTGTCATTTTTAAAAAACAAAAATTCCGAACATGACTGCTGTACATGTTTTAATGATAGTGTTAGCTGTTTTCATGAATGCTGTATAGTCAAATTGAAATTGTTTGCATCAGCATTAAAAATGAAAGTTAAGTCTTCCACTTATGTACCTATTTCACACCATGAAAAAGTTGCACCACATAACCAAGCAAAAGCAACGCAATCATCAACAACAGGAAATACCAAGACCATAGATAAAAAATTATCTACTACGTCATCCAAAACAGCAAAATCATCTACATTACCAACTCATTTAGAACATCATAAGATAGATTTATTACAAAAATACAATACCAATGTTAACTGTAAAATAGCAATAAATAAGATATTTCAGATTGTCGAGAATCAAATAAAATTAAAACCACCATACACCAATCCATTTATCAGTAATATGAACTACTTAACTTCAGTAATTGGTAAAAACAGTAAATGCAGTACCACAATGTTGAGAGCATCTATTAATGGAGAAAATATCAACATACACTGTCAAGAGGGGGGAAGTTTCAATGCCCTATGTGCCCTTAACAATGTTGTATCAGATCTACAAGGCATTGAAGAATTATCATTTTCCTCTGACAATTTTTATCATGTTGTAGACGAACTTTGGCTTTTAAAAGCAAGAGCGTTAGAAACTGATTTTGTAAATGAAATAGTTCCAGGCAACATGTCTCCATCAGGCGGTTATGATCATCACTTAGTCAAAAAGGTAGCAGAGTCTAAAGAATATGAATGGCATGACTTTGATTTAAGTAACTGGTTCAAAAACAACAATAACGAAAAGTACACTCATTTGCTTTCAGAAATTGGAGTGTAAGTAAATGCCAGAGTGTTTATCAGTTTAAACAAAAGTCAACATTCAGCCTTAATGCTTTTTAAGGAAAGTGTTGCCATCATAAACAACTGCAATAAGCCTCCAATAAAGCATTTGCCCTTGAAAGATGGATTTGAATTGCTAAAAAGTTATTCAAAAAACAATCATTTTAAAATGGGAAGTCTGGAAATAAAGACTGCACCTAAAGAAAATAAACAGGCTAGTATTAGTAAGTATCTAGAAGATTTAATTTTGCCATGCCATGATGAAATCAAACATTATTTTCAACTTATAGAAAGATATTTTTAAATTTACTATGTGTGTGTACTTTTATTTTAAATGTTATTATTTTTAGAATTAAAGTCACAATCAAATATTCATTTCAATGTTGTATCAAAAAACAAATCAGGAGGTACATGTACACTTTTTTAAGGAATAAATCTTATAAGATTATCAGGGTGAACACCAATATGCTCAAACTAGAAGAATACTTGATGCTTGTCAAAATTTGCCTATGCAAACTTATACGTACAGATTGGCAAAAAAGAGAATATATAGATATATATACTTCATTTTTTGCAATATTTCAGCCAATATGGAGGTACTGCAACAGATATATGAAAAGAATGGCAAAATTTCATCACAACAAAAAAATATAAGAAACCCTTTATGGATCACAAAAAATCACATTTTTAGTTACTTGAGTCCACACTTAAATATATAAATTATATATATATGTTATGTTCTTTGGTAACGAATATAAATAAAGAGTGCTCAATGAAATATTCAGAGCGATTATATGTATGGTTAACACAAGTTAAAAACTACAAATTATAGCAACTTCAAGTTTCTTGCTTTTTTGCATTTTTCAAGCTATACATTAAATAAATGTTTAACAACTTTTTATAGAGTAAAATCTATACAACATTTTTTAATTACTTTAACGATTGCAACGTGAATTTGTTTCTGTGGCGACACTTGCTGATTAACTCTGTTATTTTATTGACTAGGTTCTGCACGGATGATACACACTTTTTCCGCCAGGCACAACATATTATATATATATATATTCCCTTTAACATGTCATGTCAAGGTTTTTTAGCTTTTACTTAAAATTACTAATTATAATTATTAATTGTTCTTTTTTAATTTATAATTTTTTTACAACTATTCGCAAAGTTAATGTTCTTAACTTTAAAGACAGTAGTGACTGATAATGTATAACTAAAATTGCTCTTAAAATATATTTAAAAAAAAATTATGTTATTCTAGACGCTTAATATTTTGTACAATTGTCCAAATCTTTTCGCACTTAATAATATATCTAAAGTTTGTCTGTGAAAAGTACATCTATAATGTTCATGATGATTTTATACTGTTATAGGTGAAATTGAAACTTCGTTGAAATCAGGAGAGATGGAATCACCAACCAAAAAATGCAAACTGATTGGTATGTACTTGCATGATGTATTTTCTTTTCTTTGTTAGTCAAGTTATTAAACTTTAAAATATCCTAACATTTTTTAGGTGAGAAAGAAAGGCTATGTAACAAATTGGGGATTACAGATTTTTGTCAGAAACATTTCCCACACTTAGTTGAGGCCGAGATATGGTTTGAAAATAATCAACAAACTCTTGAAATACAGCTAACTCGTCCACTTGTATTGACTAGTCAAGATGAAGAATTGCAAAGCAATATTAAAAGAGCATTGGAGGATCCATGTAGCTTTGAAGACATGAATGAATACGAACTTAGCCAGGAATACTTAATGGACTACTGTGGCTACCATTTTTTTTCTATAAAGGACATGCAAATTGCTCTTAACATGTTAAGAACAAATAATAATAACATAATGGCTTTTTTTTAAAATGAGGAAGATGAACATTTTTAACTTCTATATATAGTAAACATAGTATTTATTTTAGGGATAAGGTAAGGTGTCCTTGAAGGTCTTTTTTTGTAATAACTTTTTAAAAAGAGAATAACAAATATTTATGTTTTTATCTTTTACTCCTTTGATAAAATTCCTTAGACATAAAAAACAGTGGTGTCAAGAATGGTATATGACATAAATAATGTTATTACATTATTTTTATTATTTCAGAGTTTTGAGGTTTTTTATTGGTTTTGTCTTTAGTTTATATTTTACCTGAGGTTTCACATATGAAAAGCTTCTTTAATGTGTACAACGATGTTATTTTTAAAATATATAAAGATTGTTTATATGACGAAAAACTTTACCAGTTTATCTATTACTTGTAACAAGTTACTCTCTCTTTTAATACTATCAAACGTGCTATGATGAGAATTAGCCCTACCATTTTTCTGTCTCTTACCCTTCCCAGCAAAGATTCTTCTTTGTGCTATTTTATGTAAATAGTCTTATTAGTATATATATTTATACGTGGCTAGAAAGCCATCTTGGTTGTTTTTGTGTATAGATTTTAAATGAAAAGACATCTATTAAACGAAATACATTCTTACTTACTGACGTTTTTTATTTAATTTTTGAAAAGTAAAATGGTCGAAATATATATATAGCTATATATATAGTCAAAGTTTTAACTTTATATATATTTGAAAATTTTTTGCTGCCTCTGAACAAAATTGCCCTATTTATTTTTGTGTATTAATTGCTTTGGGTTCCAGAATAATAACACAAAATTGATAGAAACAATGTATTTCTATTGGAACGAGTAGATACAACACGTTCAGTATGCATAGACTATTTATAGAATTTTTGGGGGAATGGGTGGGAATGCAGGTGCCTCCTTCGTGCTTCGTCATATGCACAAATATATAATGCATATCCTGAGCGTCAGGAAAAACGGAGTTGATTGCGGCCTGTTTTCCGATTGCTTTTGCCACAGCATTAGCATTCGGTGAAAACCCATGCGATAAGATATATGATAATGATTCTCTTCGTCCATACCTTCTGTCATGTCTAGACGCTGGTCAAATGCCTCCCTTTCCAAGTAAGCTACGCGCAAGAAAGAGAACTCTAACGCCGAAAGAAACAAATATAGTAGAAATATATTGCGATTGCCGTATGTCATACAATACGGACGATGAAATGGTGTTCAAAGTGCATGGAGTGGTTTCACGATAGATGTGCAAACATTGCGAATGTCCAAGCTTTATCACGAAGGAAATGGTTTTGTAAAAAATGTAAAAAAAAAAAATTTCCTACAAAAAAACCACATCATCATCATTCAACATTTCTTTCCTGTTTTGCCCAAATATCTACTTCCGCAATAAAATATGACCAATAGTTTCTCATTCCTACTTTAACTTATAAAACAGGGGATCTGGGTAATAAGTGCGACTAAAGGAAGCCATATTTAATGCCCAAGTATTTTAAATAAGAGTTAATTTCAAACCACGGAATCGCATTTTGGATAAAGCATCTTCCTTACTTGAGTTGTCCCAATGTCCCTTCAACATATCATAGGCATAGAAGAGCGATAAATTTGGGTGCCACTTAAAATTGATAGGTGGAAACAAAACAAAACAAAGCAATTCGTTCTAATTGAATAAATATAATAGTGCTGACGTGATATTCCTATTGAGCGGAGGTTTCTCCTTCTGTATGAAGGTCTCCTTAACTTCAAATACATATTTAGTACAGTCTGACATCAGAACAGTAAAATTATTAAAATGTCAGCGTGGTGAGAAGACATAAGATGTTCACTAACTGCAGATGTTTGTTGCGTAGCAACTCTTGCTGTGTGAGATGTTTACAAGACCTTACTTTCAGGTGCCGTATAGTTTTGCCAACAGTAAGTAGCGTTGCAGCCACTACACGAAAATTTATATACAACACCGGAAAGCAGGGACCTAGAAAGTTTATTTATTTTATGCTAGCTAAATTGACTTTACGTGTAAGCTAGTTTTACATGTAAGTGAGGCTAAAAGAAGGGGTTTATAACATTTAAAAAATAGTGATATCCTAGGTACATTACCTCCATTTCTTTCTTGAAAAATCTCATTCCGCTTCTAGCCAGCTACGCTTAGCACCATATTCCACGTTTAATGTCTCCAGTTAAATTATGTTTCATTGTAAAAGTTTTTAATGACTGGTTTATGCCATAGCCAAAATACATGTTTGCAGTTTTCTTAAAAATAAATAAATGAGGAAATGGGCTTCCCTCCACTTTTCAATAAATTGAGTTTATTTCCCTGTGATGACTGGCTGTGTTTAAAGGAATTAGAAAGAACCCCAATATTTCCCATATTTGTAGTTTTGCATTAGCCCGACTGTAAGAATAGAAAAATTATGTTTTTCCCAATGATGTGATTTTCCTGTCTCTCTTGTTTTATTTATTTCAACAATAGTTTATCTCCAACTTTATTTTTTTATTCGTAATATATTTCTTATCTGTGTCTTACTTTACGTAAATTCTTGTAGACAATGCTTTTTAATGAATGTATGTTACTTTCCAAGTGACTTTGATACCATGTTTGTGATAACACTTTTCCCATGGAAAATATTCAAATTACATTTTCTTTTCATAAAAACAGCAGTCCAATTGCAAACATTAGTTCAAGTCCTCCCTCACTTATTGCTTTCGTGATTTTTTTCCGGTGAATGATATCTTAAAGAACATTTCACGGATATTTAATTACGCGGATTAGGCCACCATGAAACTGACAAGTGATAACTCCTTGATAATTCTTAAGACTAGTTATTGATCTTTCGAGAACAAAGTCCTCCGTAAAACAATCAAATCTTTGCAATTGATAAAGCGATTTATTAATACCCTAGTTTGCTGGTATCTAAGACGTTCGATAACACACTACAACGATTAAAGCATATGTATTTTGGCATAAACGAATCCAAAAAGATTACATCAAAACAATTGATTTCACTGCCAAAAACAACAACTTACACTGTAGACAATGAAATATGTTTCGTTTACGACTTTGTTTGCACAGAGCTGACTATATTTAATGTTTGGCACAACAAGACAAACATAAACAGAAATCTACCATAACGACTCCGCACAACACTTAACACTGGCAAAAACGATACAAAATCTGTCACAAAATATCAACTAAAACACGATCTTTTGAAAAATTTCCTGTGTGTGCTGACTGACTTCGAAGTAGAAGTGCAATTAAATAGCAGTTTGTTTGATGGGATGTAGAATTGGACCAGCTCATTTAGAAACACTTTAATTTAACATAATTCAAACATATAAAGAAAAAACCCTATACAATCTACAAATCTTTCTAATAATACATAGTCAATACCTAAGTAGTAATTTCTACATCATTTTAACTTCCTGAAAGTTTTCTTTAAAAAATCTCACACTGAACGCTCATTTCACTAAACAGCTATCGACAATATTTGTGTAAAAGTAAAAAAAAGTGAGGGTATAATTTCACTCGGTATTCAACACGTATTATAAATTATTTAAAATCAACACAAATTTATTCACCGCCACAGAAAAATCAAGAAACTGTAAAAACTTAGGCACGAATAAATTTATATTGTGTGTTTAACATAATCAAAAATATTACTTTAAATTCGATGCATTTTACATTATGAAGGACGAGTAGTGAATTAATCAAGAGGGAGGGAGAGAGAGAGAGACTACTGGCAACACTTGTTTCTTCGGCTGTCCGGTTCATTAGTTGGTGCTACTTGGATAGTCTGCGCGTCATGACTAGGCTGGTTGCCAGTTGGACTTGATGCATCTCTTATTTGCTTCTGCGACACAATGTGGTATATTTCTAAATAAACAGTGGGATGTTAAAAGCAAATTTAAAAACACGCCTTCCCTCCCTACATGGGAGGTGATGGAAAAAAATTTTAATTGACCCTTATTCTGAAGGAGGGTAAAATTTTCTTTTTTACTTACAAGGTAGCGTCAAATTTACTAATTTTAGTTATGCGTTTGGTCTGTTTTTTTTAGTTGCGTTGTTATTTAGCTTCTCACTGGAAGTAAATTTAACACCTTTACAATTTTCTAGAACAGTCGTGAAAATAAATTTTGTAACTAATTTTAATTCGAAATATTAACTCAGTCTTAATGAACACTTTTTAGTGCCAAAAATCGTAAGTGCATAAAAACAAAAGTTACTGGATGGACGAAGTATAAGATTAAGAACGGTTGAGAAAAAAACAAATTTTAAAACCTTCTAAAATGTTTCTGAATGCTACTTCGACATTTGTGGAGTCTAACGCAGAAGTTTCTATGAATGATAGTTCGTTTCTTTCTAGAATAGAAATAAAAATATCAATCACATCAGAAAGCCTAAAAATAAAATTCATAAAATAATGTCACGAATTAAAAAACAAAAATACATACAGTAAATGAAATTATTTGTTACAATTATATACTCCAGGTAAATGCAAATTCTATTTTTTGACAAATCTGACACTTGTGTTTTATCTCGCTCCTAACTATACGTGCAAAAAAAAAACGGCCGTAATAGCCCTTTTTCCTTTGGACGGTTTTTGGCCTATTTCCGTCGTTTTTAGCACCTATAATTTCGGATCGGATAAAATGAAGTTCATGACGTTTCATTGCCCAATCATCAAGATGTTTATATGAAAGAAAGTCATCACTCTAATGAACATATAAAGTCACTTAGTTCCAATCAAGCCTTTCAATGGCTCTGATAGCAAAAGTTCCTCATTTAAAAAACTTTAACCAATTATCTCTCCAGGGTTTTCTATAATTAATTGCTACCAAATAGACACAAAAAATATACTTAATCTTAATCTTGCCTACCTCTAATATAACAAAATTGTATCTACAAGAAATTTTAAAAGCTTAAATTTCCAACTAGCTATTTGTCCGAAATTAAAACTGTTCAAGAATTTCGATGTTTAATGTACATTTTAAAGGAGAGGTGAACTGCGCACGGCACGGCTGCTGAATAAAAGTTCATGATAACAGTGTTGATTTTGAAGACTGGCTTGGTCTGCTCCATAATAAACGAATTTACATGTTACAGCCATCATAACAAAAGAAGTCTAGAAACAAAGACTAAGAATGTTTTGATATTGAAAATATTCGTGGAGTTATAAAAATTTGATGTTTTTCACATAAAAACGGTAAATTTTCACCTAAAACTTTGCAGAACGACAACACACGAGATCCAAAATATAAAGCAGTCTGCTAAAAATACAAGTTTTGTTTACATTTTAGTGAGTGCTGAATTATCTAAAAAAATAGAATATATTTCTCCTTATTGTAATGGTGACGGGTCAATACGCTCAAAATAAGGAATCAAGAAAAAGTTAAAGATCAAAATAGCAAAAAATATTGAATAACATATGACGAACATACTATTTTATACTAGCTACTGAACGTTCGTAACAAATTGATATTTACTTTAGGAGTGAAGATAAAGAGAGTAAAGAAAGATTCGTAAATAAAGATGAAGCCACCATATCGCGCGTTCGATTTGTTGTTGAATGTTTCCGGTCTGTATATTTATTCAAATTTGGCGTCATCTTATCATAACAAACTTTACCGTTCGAAGCTCGTTGTTTGTTGTGGAAAAGAGACTCAAAACATGACGAAAATATTGCTGTTGGACATTACAAATATTTCTTAAGTTCAAAGAAGTTTAAACGAAGGTTATAAAATGCTGTTACTACTATAGTACGTAAAATATTCTTAGTTATCTCAAGTCAAAGACCTTATTTTTAAAGTTTACTGGTAAGTACATCTAAAACCTACTTATTTTCACCCCATACGGCTATGAAAATTCCGTAAAAATGTTGTTAGAAAGATATATAGATACTTAGTTGTGAAATATAGTTATTTATTTGTTATCTAAGTAGATTTTATAATCTATAAATTTTTTTCTCTAGCTTAAAATTTATTTTCTGGCTGCCACAAAATATTTTTTTGTTCGCCCCTCCTTTAAACGCTACCTCACAAAATGTGGGTTTTCTAATAT
This sequence comes from Hydractinia echinata, assembly GCA_030067915.1. NCBI lineage: Eukaryota > Metazoa > Cnidaria > Hydrozoa > Anthoathecata > Hydractiniidae > Hydractinia > Hydractinia echinata. The sequence goes on along the minus strand of JASGCC010000099.1, from coordinate 1,166,103 downwards.
AGTTTTTTATGACGACATAATTTTAAAATAAATACCTTCAGATAATTTTGCAAAGAAATTTGGCGAATCAAAGGCAATCTTCAAGAGTGTCGCGGAAAGAAACAAATGGTTATATAATCTTACTAAAAATTGTGCCACCTCCCTTCCCCTGTTTATTCTAATAATACCTCGTTTGTTTAGTCCTCTGGAGCATAATAGTGGTTCAAAATACTAAAAATATACATAACGATTTCGTAACGTTATGTATATTTGCACAGATTTATATTTGCATGATGCCTATTATCATTTTTCGCGAAAACATGATTTTGTTAAAATGGAGAGACGTGTATTGAAAAATAAGTGCGCAGATAATAAACTTGTAAAGGCAAATAATTCCATTCTAAAATATAGAAGTTTTACCTGCGAAAACTTTTGCTTCTTCTGTTGGAACTGCACGGAGATGTCTCAAATCCGATTTATTACCAACTAACATTATAACTATATTTGCATCCGCATGGTCCCGCAGTTCTTTTAACCATCTTTCTACATTTTCGTATGTAATATGTTTTGCTATATCGTAAACTAACAGAGCGCCAACAGCTCCCCTGTAGTAACTAAAATAAAAATATCACAAAACTTTGATGGGCACTGTGCACCTTTAGAACACACTATATTAGTTAATTCATTTTGTTTTTGCGGGAAAAATATAGGAAATTTTATATTAAATAAAAAATGTACTTACGCACTAGTGATTGCTCTATATCTTTCCTGACCAGCTAAAATGATGAAATCGTTATATTACTTTGTGGAATTACTATACCGTATTTTTATTAAAGGTTAAGTGACATTCAACAGATTGCTTTTTTATTAAAACCATAATGTGTACATTTCACGAGTTTAAAATTTAAACTCTCTTAAAATCAAAGTTAAACTCAATTATATAATATATTGAAAAATTTTGTTACGTGATACTAAAAAAAAATAAAAAACAGTTTAAAAATACAATACAACCTTACGTATATATCAAAAACATTCTCTATCATACTTGGTTAGGAAAATTGTTAAATGCCCTAATAACAGTACAACCCAAAATAATGGTTCCTTCCTTTTTGCTAATAATAATATTTCACTGATGTAAAATGTGTAGCTGCTAAAGTTCCCAATGTGCCAAATGCCTTACCTAGAACACTTTTTTCATAATCACTAGAATGGTTCAAAGGAGCCTCTAAAACTTCTGGTTTTATTATTTTGAAATTACAAAACAAAAAATCTCAAGTAGGTGGTTTGCCACACCCATTTTCAAAGGCACTATTTCATTTACACCTAGCATTTTCTCTATTTTCTTCATCTTTTGTGGGTTTGGCACCCTGTTAAATTGCTCATTTTGATCCAAAGCAGCAAAAAACTAAATAACTGCCATCTCATAAAAGAGTGTATTAATTTTTGGGGGATTTTTACCTAATTAACACTTCCATAAGTTTGTGAATTATGGTTAAATACTTTGTAAGAAAAAAATCATACCAGTATCCCAGATTTGTGCTTTTATTACTTTGCCACCAACTTGAATACTTCTTGTAGCAAATTCCACTCCTATTGTAGATTTACTTTCCAAGTTAAATTCATTCCGAGTAAATCTTGACAGTAGATTCGATTTACCCACACCAGAGTCTCCAATTAAGACAACTAAAACAAAATTGATTCCTATTTATACACAGAATAGCTAACTGGAGATAGTTTGAATTTTTTAAGGAAGAAGAAGATCGAACCGGCTGACAAGGTGGCAAGAAAAACAAATATTTAAAAAGCAATTATCAAAACAAAATTGTTCTGAAGTGAAGAAAAAATAATGTTACTGGTAAGAGCATTTTTCAAGCAGGTGTTATATTTACATTACCTGCACATGTTACTTATCTGCAATTAATTTATGAGCTGTCAACTGGTAATGCTCTGTTTATAATTAGTTCTTTATACAAGCAATTATTTTACTGGTGGTAGTTTTTCAATCATTCAGTTGCTTGTTTTACGAGTTACAGTTTGATAAAAATAATACATCTTGACAGTTATTTTATGGAATAGAACATTACTATAAAATTGTCGCGATTTATGATTTTGACCCTGGAGGGGGAGGGGAACTGCCATCATGTTTTTCAAGGATGGGGGGTGTGTGTGGACAAATCACTATGACCCTATGCTATGATCAAAATCATGGCAGCAAATTAACCTCTGGAACTAGATATTTTACACCTTTAAAATCGTAGATGGAAAAGATATCGAGATTGCAATTTATTGGCAAAATATGTGTGCGTTTTTCACATGAAATTTCACATTTTAATACTTTGTCACATAAGTAGTTTCAAAGTTTAATTAAAGACCTGCTTTTACTATGCAAGTAGGCTGTGTTTAAAATTTTACTGCAATAATCTTGATTTTTTGACTGTCGAAAAAATTGACCTGACCAACCATTAAAATATTTATTTTAGGCATGATAATTTATATCTTATTAAATTATCTGGGATGCTATCTTTGATGAATCAGATATAGAAGAGGGAGAAACTGATACTGATTGTTCATGATTTGAAATTCCAGGCCATGCACATTGCTGCTATACCTTTGCACTATACACTTGCACTATAGGTTTGTTTCCCATTTCAAGACATAGCAACTCCTGTGCAGTGTACAAGAGTAAAGGAATTTTGTTACTATTTATTTTTATGCTACTAATCTGATACCTTACAAATTTGTGCACTACAAGCATAAAAGTATTGAAGCATGTAAACCACTGCAAGCCTACCTGAAATCTTACGAAATGTCCTGATTTCGACTTCAATGTTAATGAAGGCCAAAATGCTTTCTTACTATTTGATGTATAGTTGTAAACTTGAACATTAATCGTGGAAATCATGTAACATTATTTGGCCATTCACTGGAATAAATCCTTGCAAAATTTATTACAGCTATCCATTGATTTGCAAAATTGCAAAATTAAACTCTTGCAAAATTTATTCCATTAAGGTAGTTGCAAAAATCTATAAGAGTTGGTCATGGTACATCTTCAGCACAAAGCAAAGACTTGGCAGCCATTTTGACTCAAATACAGGTATTAATCAGAGAGATGCAGAAAAAAACTTTATGATAGGGATACAATATAGTTGTCATGCCAGAAATAAACTTTTGACGATGTGATAAAACACTTTTTATGATGAAAATTGAATTAATACCACATCCGTTGTGCTAAACTGATCAGAATGGCTTCAAGCTAGCATTTGGTGCCTTTGTACAGTTGTTGCTTTTTGTCAGGAAACATAGGAATATAATAAAGAAACAAGTATAATGATTTGCTGTGTGATCATATTTTAATGACCTTGTAACAAAATATGGTGATGAAAAGAACAATGTAAAGTTAGAGATAATTTTTTTTTCAGATAGCGTTCAGAGAACAGCTTGTTTAAAAAAAATTTTTCTTAATCTTTTAAAATTTAAAAAAAACATTAATAGATTTGATGTCATCCCCTCAACTTTGTTATATTCAAATTATTATTACCAGAACTGCATCAAATATAAATGGTGTACATGAACCTTAATACAGGACTTTTTTTTATACAATTGACCATCAAATCAGTGTTCTTATAGGGACAGAACAATTTAAATTTTAGATGCAAATCTTTCATTTTATCTCAAAAATAGTACAAAAATGTGCAGGAAGAAACAACTAAAATATGGCAAATTGTTGACGTGGTTAGACGAAAAGAAGTAACAATACTTTTGACCGATCATTCCAAAAAAAAATCTGCAAAAACCTAAGGTTTTTGCAGGTTATTTCATGTTTGGGATTTGTTTATTAGTAATGCAATATTTTGTTTTCTTAAAAAATATTTTATTACTAACACCATCTTCTCTAACCAACTGTTAAGCAACTTTTAGTGCTATATATAGTTATCGAAAATTAAGCAACTTTGATTGCTTGCTAAACTTTAGTTGCTTATTAAGTGCTTATACAAGCCCTTGCAATTCAGCATTTTTTAAGCATCTGCAAAAAATTGCGTCCCCAATTTCTGCACTTATTAGAACACTGCAGAAGTTTTGGAACTCAAGTAGGCAAAAATTTTCCCACATAGTTTTTGAACTTAACAAAACACATTGGTAAACTTACTACTTTTGTCAGTAATTTATGCTTCTACAAATTTTATAGCAACATAATATTTATAGCATTCTCACTTTACATAATGTCTTGTTCTAAATAAAATGAAAAACATTAGTTTAAATGCATCAATAAATATTGAAGTTCAACACAGAAAAAACGGTATTTAAGTGAATAAATCTAATGTTTTTTGTCATGATTTAATTTAACCACAATTTACAAACTGTTTTTAATGTTTTTTTGTTCTATTTTCAGCTTCTTTTTTGCGCATGCGATCGCACAATTTTACTGCAGCAAATTATTGTAGGCGCGAGCTCATATACTTGAAAAATATGTTATCAAATGCAGAGTGCTTGCCTGAATTATGAAGACTGTATCTATAAGTTATACTTTCCAACATTGATTTATTTGTCTTAAATAGTTACCATGCTATTTAATCGAGTATCCTGGGTTTATTGAAACATAATGTAAATGTTGAATTTCACATAAATTTAACGCAAATGCTGAGTTATGAAATAAAAAAAACTCAAATAAAATATCTGAAAAAATATGGTTGATGTTGCACCAGGTTTTTGTATAGCTAGCTGACAAGGACAATATTGATGATGTGTATTATGAGAAAGATTATGTTCTTTTGACAAGAGAAAAGAAAAAAATATACAGAAGTTTATTTAGAACATTACAGCATGTATGCCACACATTCAGTGGATCACAATTTATCAGAGCAAAAAGGGAAAACTGGTTGCAGACATATATCACTATACAGTCAAACAATCTTGTAGTTGAACTACACACCCGGATAGTAAGCCTGTCATTACATAGTCTAGCTGAAAAAATTAAGCAGATTCCAATAATTAAATATTTGCAAGAAGTTATTATCACCTAGCTAGCTAAAAGACTGGGACGAACGTGATGTGTGACGTTGCAAAGTGCAGAAAGCACAATTCTCTGCAGCAGCTGGTTTATTAAAGCAACAAATTTTTAAATCGTTTATAGTTTTGATAAAATATATCTTATATAGCTACTAGCAATTCCTTCTTATTTTATGCTAAATATGCCAAGTTGCTCAGCTTTTGGTTGTACAAGTCGCTCCCCGTTTAACAAAGAGCTTAGTTTTCATAAGAAACCTTCAGAAAAATCGAACAACAAACTTCGCAAAAAATGGTTGCAAGCGATTAAAAGAGAAGGGTCTTTACCAAAAGGTTCTGGTTTTTAAATCTGCTCAAAACACTTCACTGACGATTGTTTCCAGAGGGATATGATGGTAAGACAAAGTTCATCTGGATTTCTTGAATGCAAAAAATAAAGTTTTCTTTGTATTTGCATATATTCACTGGTCATCAAATCCACACCATTGTATAATTTACGTTCACTTTTATTTTACTAATATTATTTCACTCGTTTGTTCCCCTTTTCCATTTTTAAATTTATAAATTTAATATTTTAAGTTAAATTTTTGTCCTGCTCACCACTTATGATTATCTTTTCTCACAACTCATACGCAGAGTTTTGTTGTTTTTGTTTTGCGCGAATAAAAAACTAATTTCTGACAGGGGGTAAACATATTACTTTGCTAGAGTGAGCTAATGGGTGAACCGATGTCATCAACATCTCGAACGTCAAACGAAAGTAAAGCACGTTCTGGAAATAGTCTCCTTGTTCCTGGTGCTGTCCCGACGATTTTTGTATTTACTTCGGATGTCCCTTTTACCCCTGAATTGTTTCTCATTTAATATGCAAACTTTCCAAGGTGAGGTCCATCACACAAAAGAATTAAAAAAAAGGATGGGCTACTGTTCTCCTTCGTCGATACAATTTCATTTTTTTAACCCTTTTCAAAATACACTCAAATTTATACACTTCAAAACTGGGCCATTCGTTTAATGTCTCTTGTCAATAGATACACATCTGCTACCATTCTCTATGCAAATTTTGGTATACTTAAATTTTCTGATACTGTACATATGAATAATGTTCTTCTTCTACACAAGCTGTATCAAAAGACACTTCCTGAACCTATTTGCTCTACATATGCTATTGACTTCACTCACTTCTGCACTACACAAGCACAATCTAATGGTCTTCTGAAAGTTACCTACTTATGTACCAAACAATTTGGTACTAAATCAATTCGTCATCAAGCTATTATATCATGGAACTCCCTTCAAACTCTTATGCCAAACATAAAATTCCTTGATGCCTTATATTGTATGCTCAAAGAGAGCCTCCAAAAACACATTCTTGCAACCTACTATATATAGGTACAAGGTTTGTCGCACATTACATATAGGTAATGTGTGACAAATCGCTCTGTGATGTTTCAAATCGCTCTGTGATGTTTCAAATCGCTCTGTGATGTTTCTTGTGCTCTATTTATCGTGTTATGATGTGACGTGATGTTTTTGTCTCTCTTTATTTGCTTTTTTTTATTTTTTATTTTTTACAGCGTACAAAACTTTGGTGGTACCAAAAAACTTTCTACTTGATTCCCTCCCGTCTTCTTTCTGTTTATTTAATAATTTAATGACACCAGTATCTACTTTTTGTAGACAATACAGTTCCCTCCCTTTTTTTTTACCTTTGGGTGACCTCTACATTCTTATTAGCTTCTGCTACAGTATATTTGTTTCCTGCCATGATAATTATAGTAACTATTAAAATTTAGCACGTAATTTTTACACATTTCCTTACTGGCAAAATAAATTGAATTGAATTCTAGTTTCGTTTCTGTTTGTCCCTGTAACCTAGTGTTTTCCTAGGCTTGTTGCGTGTTTGTTCTCGTTTCACAGTGACTATCATACCTTTAGCTCTTAGCTATCGTGGTAGCCTCCCTCCAACATTCTCAGCTATGTTTTTATATATAAAAATAAATTTGCATGGCTAGACCTTATTATATGCTTGATATAGACCTTTTTGAATGTTTACATTTTTCGCAGTAAGCCTTTCTGGCTGTGACAACTGCGTGGCAGGCAGAAAGATGCAGGAGCTTGCCGAACAAAGGTCTCTTTTAACCCATTTATTTCTACGAAAACATTGTTGAGGCTTAAAACTATTATCTAGTGTAGATGAATAATTTTTGATTGACATATACTCATATAAAGTTGTAATGATTCCTTTGTGCGAAGAAACAGACTGAAAAGGATCTCACTTCACCTAGCGCCCGCATCTTTTTTGCCTGCCACGCAATTGTTAAAGCCAAAAGGGCTTACCGCGAAAAATGTAAACATCCAAAAAGGTCTAGCTATACTGTACATTGTAGGTAAAAATATATTCTACTACTACTTATTGATGATAATAATAATAATGACAGACCAGTTTCCAACTGGACCATAATTGGGTTCGCGTAGCTCAAAATGAGCATCAAACACTCCAGGACTCCCCATCTAAGCCATGGCCCCTCCTGAAAATAATAGACAGGGTATATATATCCCTCGATATTTGTGAGGCTAGCCATGTAATATATGCTCATCCATCTATCTGATTTTGCATTAAGAACAACAGACATGTGCAAGCGCAGGGCCAGAAAATAAAGACAACAGATCAGAGTGATGCAAGAAATTTAGGTAAACAAAGCAACCAAAGTGAGGAGAATAAGAAAATTAATTTTAATGTCCTTTGTATTTTGTATTCCTGAAAAATCCATAAATTCAGGAAGTAATAACTATTTTTTCACAATCAAAGCAAGTTACCTTTAAAGAGGTAATCATATTCATCATCTTTGGAGCTCATTTTGAGGACTTGATATTTACTTTTATGTTCGCACTATGACTGTTTACGTTAATATACACAGCTCTTGGTAACTTGTCTGTAACTATAAAATCATTCTTCAGCAACGTTGTGTAGAGGTTAGAGTATAGGATTAGCTGGTATTAATATTTGTGAATAACTACCAGCGCTTGATTCTGGTGGATTTAGAGACGGTAAGAATGAGAAATTCAATAAACAGTCGCCATTTTTCTGACACAAACTGGCTGAACAGACGCCCAAAATAAAAGATTGCGTCACGTGACCAAACATTTTTTGCGAAAGTGAAATCGGAGTTTGTTATGGTTGTACACACCAAGTTGTCAAGCAATCTACTACAGCTTGAGTAGAAGAGGATGTTCATATTTGCGGAGCGAAGCAAAGCCCAATTAGCATTTATGCGCAAACTATTATTTTCTAACTAGTCGATAAGGCCCGTGGAGAAATCCACTTAGGCAGAAGGACAATGAAAAATGGGTTGTTTTAGATGTTTGCTGACGTCAGCAGTGCAGTGCAGATAAAAAAAAATTAGCGAAATTTGTTTATTCTTTGTCTGTAATGTGTAGAGCTTGAAACGCTGGTCAAAATAATGTATAGGATCATATGTTTTCGTCGAACCCCTGAGGAGATATAAGGGTTTAAAACTTTTTGCCGACGTCAGCAAAGTGCCCGCAAAAGTACCAAATTTTTTTTTTAAGAAATTTGTATACCCGTTGCCTTTATCGTATAGATCTTGGAACGCTGACGAAGAAAATGTATAGGATGATGTGCCTTTGGCAAACGGTTGCAGAAATATTGGGATTTAAAGGTTTTTTGATGACGTCATCAGTCCATTCCGAAACGGATTTGGGGACCCAGGTTTGGGAAAATTACCCAAATTGGTCCTAGATGGTCCCTAGTTACCCACGCGGTGAAAAATCATTGACGTCACCACCTCGTTTCCAAGTTATTTGGCCTCAAAGTTTTAGGTGCACTGTAATGGCTTCCTTAATTTAATATATGATATTGACGTTAAAGTAGTGTTATTGACGTCGCGCCGTAACGACAGAAAATTTTACATTTAAGACATAACTTTTTCGGCAACATCAAAGGAAAATGAACACATCCACTTTGCCTGTTACAGACACACAGACACACAGACGCACAGACACACTCTCCGTATTATTATAAGAGATAGTCGATAAGAGGCCCGTGGAAAAATCCACTCTTATGCAGAAAGGAAATACAGTCGACGCTCGTTATCTCGAACTCCCAAGGGACCGAAAGAAAAGTTCGAGATAGCGAAAGTTCGAGATAACGAGCGTATTTCATGAAAAGTTCGAACTCAAGGGACCGAAAAAAAGTTCGAGATAGAGAAAGTTCGAGATAACGGAGGTTCGAGATAATGAGCGTCGACTGTAAAAAAAATCCGTCATTTGAATTTTGATACGTCAGCAGCAATAATCCGTCGATGCACAAAGAAATGTTTTAGGCACTTTAGGTATGCATTTTAGGTCATTTTTATCGGGTGATCTACACGTTCTACAAACAATTTTAGAGCAGAGCAATACAGATCTAACGAGGGCTTAACGAGGTTTCTAGCTCAACTGGTTCTCGAGATATGATATTTTGTGTGAGTGCAATTAGAACTAAATTTTCAAAAATTTCCGCAACATTCTTGATTAAAATTATGGGGAAATTTTGCGCTCAAAGTTGGATATTTTGACAGCATCTTCACTTAAAAAATCTATTTATTAAGCCATACTACTCATGTCGTTACTCAAACTTAATGAAAATTTCAACAAACATGGAAAATTTATTAAAGAATATATATTAGACTATTTTTTATATTTATTTTATATGACCGACCAGTCTGAAAATTACACAGATGCGACATGCAATTTTCAGCTTTTTTTGTTTTAATTTTATGCATTACCCCCGTTTTGGTGTCACGTGATACCGCCTGATCAATAATTGGGTTGTAAGGACTCATATTAGATCTTCCTTCGGTTTTATTTGATAAAATCAGAATTACATTGCAGCCGATTCGCGGCCTTACGTAATTCTTAAATTTTATTTCATAAAATCTCAGTCGATCTTACAACCCAACCCTATCAGACTGGTTCCCAGTCTCCTGTCCTCTGTTCAAAGCGTTTACTTAAAAACACCTGACTGGTACTCTTTATCCGCTGAAACAATTGTTTTGTTATAAAATTTCTGCCAAGTTGACTTGTTAGACCAAGTCCCCCTAACTAAAATATCATCCACTGAAAGTCCTGACATGCTTGCTTTTGACGAAGATGCCGAACGTGTGGAATGTCCCTTGAAAATAGAAACATCAATTCCTGCTTCCCTAAGGGTTTCCTTCAACCACCTCTTTACTTCGTTATGAGGATTAATACAACCAAGTAATAATTGAGTTTTACCACTGTCACGCCACGGTTTGGTACGGACTAAGTATTCGTTCAAAGTTTGAACCACACAAAGTTCTTTCTCTTCAGAAAACGTATGAAAAAAGGAACTGGTGGTGCTTTGCCTCGTCTCCAACTCTCGTGAAGTTTGTGGAAACTAAAAGTATCATCGCTACTCGACTTTGTCATGAAACGGATATCTAAGTGATGAATTTCTGAGACACGCGAATCCGAAGTCAATGCTAACAACATAACTTATTTGTAAATGAGTTGTTGTTCCTCAAATTTGATCCCAAAGGTCACTTTTCCTTAATGAATGTTAGCACCTCCTGTACATCCCAAATGAACACATACCTAGGTGGCGGTGGTCTGGAATTAAAAACTCCATTAACCAAAGTGCAAACTTTAGGATGCTGACCAATAGTTTTGCCATAAACCGGTTCATGATAAGCTGATGTGGCTGAACGATGACAACCTATGGTCCTATATTTATTGCCTTCGTCAAACAGAGAAGCTAAGTTATCTAAGACCTTGTTCACATGGCAACAAAATGGATCAATTTTCTTCTCAGCACACCAGCTAGTCCACTTACGCCAGGACGAGTTGTAATTTGATACAGTTCCCGGTCGTCTCTTAATGTTGATGAGTCTAGCAGCCGACTTTGAAACTCCTGATGCCAATAACTTATCCCTGAGGTAGTCCGCGCCACTAGTTTCAAGGAATTTCCCTTGACTAATGGATGAATCTCCCCTAATGGGTTTCTCAGAATGGACATCTGGTGAGGGAGAAGAAGTGGTAATTCTATTTACAACCTCATTAGACCCGGATACTAAACTTAAGATTGCTACGCAGGTGTTACTATAATACTATAATCATCTTTTCCACTTTTTCCTGTTCTACCTTCCTCAGTACTCTTGGAATCAGAGCAACAGTCCATTTCTGTTGAAATGCATCTGTTGCTATGCTGTAAGGGTCTGGTTTTCAGGCCATATACAGTGGAATCTGATGAGACACTCGAGACACAAAATGATCTACCTCCGGGAATCCCCTCATGTGACAAACTGCTCTAAAAATTGAGGGATAGAGTTTCCACTCCGAAGAGTCGTTCGCATTTGAAGACTCCCAATCGGCTTCCACATTCTGACTGCTGGGAAGAAATTCCGCAGTAATCGTGATCCCATTGTGTAAGAGGTAGGTCCATATGTCCTTGCTCAGATCAAGAAGTTGTCGACTGTGGGTACCTCCCATTTTCTAACAGATAAGATAGAGCTGTAGTATTGTCCATCTGAAAATATATCGATTTTAACTGTTTGTTTTTGTTGAAAGTCAAAAGGGCAAGCTTTACTGCGCTTAATTTTAACACATTTATGTGAAGCTGTTGTTCTAATTCTGTCGGAAGACCGCCTGTTGATTTCCCTTGGCAATATGCTCCCCAGCCCTGTTTGGAGGCATCTGTACGAATTAGAACCTGTGACTATGCCTGGATAATCTACCTGGCATTGCAACTCTATGGATTGTTTACCCATCAGATTAACTCCTATTTTGCCCTTTGATTCAAATGAATTACTCCTAGATAGTTGTGACACGCTTTCAAATTTAAAATCTGTAGTTGTTGTAGGTAGCGCAACTGTATTTGAGCAGGTAATACTGCTGGAATAGACGATGTTAGGAGGCCAATCAACTTTGACAAATCCATAACGGTCACTGTTTTACTGTTGTGAACCATCATGCACATATTTTTATTTTGTCCACCTTTCCCTGTGGTAAGAACAGAGATAAATCTCTTGTGTCTACTATCAACCCTAGAAACTCTATTTTCTGTGTTGGTGTCATCATTGACTTTTTTAAATTCAAAAAAAATAACAGATGTTGTAGGAGAAAAATCACAGTGCCCTGGCCATTAGGACTTCCGTTACTGATTGACCTAACAGAAGAATGTCGTCTAAATAAATGACTATTCAAATATTTATCCGTGAAGATCCTGAAAGGCCGGCCTAACCCAAAGCACAGACACAGGAATTTGTATAGATTTCCCGACTATTGAAACTGTACAAATTTTCTGGATGATGGATGTAAAGGCACTGTGAAATAGGCATCCTTCATATCCAGCTTGCACATGTTGTTTTAAAATGTCTCTCAGACAATGTAAACCCTCCATTTTAAAGTGATGGTAGGGTAGTAACTGTTGAGACTGTTTAGATTTATGACAGTGCAATTGCCTCCGTCCTTCTTCCCCACTAGAAATATATTGCTCAAAAACTCCCCCTTTTTTTTATGCAAGGTTGAATGAATGGCTTCCTTCCTCGACATTTCGCTTATCTCCACATTTACCTGGCCTCTCTGCTCTTGGTTCATGTTCGCAGAAGGGGGAGGTGTGACATGAATTGGGTTTCCAACAGAACCATTTTGTATCCCACTACAATTGATAGAATACTTTGATCCTTTGTTAGGATCTTCCATGCTTGCAGGAAATGTTTTAGTCTTCCTGCAAGCGGTACTTGTGGGATAGTTCCTGCAGAAAATAAGATTTTTGATCCATGGATGAACCATTTTTAGATTCTCCAGAGTGACCAGATGTGGAAAAAGCAAATTGTGGATTCTGGGTTTCACCGGTAATTTTAAATTTACCGTATTTGTTTTGATTTTTCCCAACATCAATTTTGAAATTGTTGAAGTTGTTGTTGTTGGAGGAAGCTGCCATGTTCTTTTTAATTGCTGATTTTGCTGCCCTGCGCCAATGGTGTTTTTGATCCCATAGAGAGGGTTGTATCGAAAGGGCTTGTTACGCCTTGTTTTCGCCAAAATCTCTAATGTCTTCTTTTTGGTTTACGAGATTTTGTTGATATGTGACCTGAACTTCTTTCCGAACAGATGTTTGTCGTTTTTCTGCAGCAGTTCAGCCTCATTCTTAAATAATTCTTTGGCTTTTTGCGGTGAACACATGACACCATGCAACATATTATAACGTCGACACTTGTCCAAGTAAAACTACTGATTTTTTAACGTACAAAAGAATCTCTGGTAGAGACACATGAACATCGTCTTGATTTAAGACCTTTGCCTGTTCAACCATGGTCCATATTCTTGATAGGGGCCCAGTACATCCCACGTCTTTGATTGATTTTTTTCCTAGCGCATTATCATTGTTTAGATCTTAAGTATACTTCTTTTTCTTGAGAGTGTCCTTGACAAAATCGTCCAATTTTTAAACTGGATCCACGTTTTTGAGGACGGGATGTTCGATTAAAACAGCCTTCTTTAAAGGTTTGAAAATTCTCGTTGACATATCTAGCCATGCCAGTTGGTAGAGCGTACTGGTACTGCTCCCCTTCCGACACTACCCTGAATCTTTGGTTGTCGGATATTTCCTTCTTCTCAGATTCATCAGGAAAGCCAAGTCTGAAGAAGATGATGACGATGACGACGAATATTTCCGTCTTCTTTTCTTCTTATGAAGCTTTGGCTTTCGTTGGTAGGTTTTATGAGAAGTACTGACTCTCTTTCTCTGACTTCTCTTATCCTCCGTACTCGATTTGCTTTAACAGGTGACGTACGAGGTGTTTGCAAATAAACTCCAGATGTGTTCAGTGAGTCATTGTCGTCTTCACCCTGGTCGTCATTTGACCTCATAGGTACAACGTTATCGTTTGCTTCCTGTTCTTGTGACATAACAAATGCTTCGAAGAGTAGTTATATAAAAACGACGAAGAGTTGAAAATGAAGATTGTCTTAATAACGATCGATGAAAACAAACAACCCTTAAAACTTAAAGATGATTTGAGCTCCTGCTCCAACACGAGCGATAGATTGGAAGAGGACGGGAGACTGGAAACCAGTCTAATAAGGTTGGGTTGTAAGAACTCAGTATTAGATCGACTGAGTTTTATGAAATACACCAGCTTGAATGATTAGGCAGAACAGTGTCCGTACGATGTCATTCACTGTACGAAGTTGGGCTTTTTGCCGGTACTAGGTGAATTGCCCCCCGGAGAGTTGCCCCTGGTGAATTGCCCCCCAGTAAATTGCCCCCTGGAAGATTGCCTCCCGGAGAATTACCCCCGGGAGAATTGCCCCCTGGAAGATTGCCCCCCAATAAAATGACCTAAAATTTTTGTTACGTGTTCAGCCTGGAATTGTTCTTATTTTGTTCTTATATTTTTTAGCCATTCCCAGCCTTTTGCTGCTATAAATATATTTTAACAAAAAAAAGTGTACTTTTTTCTAAAAATATATATATATGTATTTTCTTTTTAAAACACAGTTTTTCACAATGCTACAAATGATAAATCTAAGAAGAATAGGACAATCATTATTCAAACGAAATAACACATTTTTTATAGCAATAAAAGAGACAAATTCGCTTAAAAACGATACAAAGTAAATGTGTGACAAACGTATTTAAAAATTAGTATAAATGCTAAACTAAATACAATGTACAAGGTACAGTAGACTCCCGGTAACTCGAACACCGGATAACTCGAACTTTTATTATCTCGAACTATTTTGCCCGGTCCCTTGAACATTCCCTATTACTTTCTTATAAAAATCACTCGTTAACTCGAACCTCGGTTAACTCGAACATTCGCTATCTCGAACCATTTTCGAGTCTCCCCTTCAGACAATTCCTTCGGATAACTCGAACTTTAAAGGAAAGAGGAATAACAATTTGTTTGATAAAAATTAAATTTCTTTAATTCTAATTAATTCATTTTTGAAAATAGATATAAACTTCACTTATTATTATCAAAATCAGTAATCTTTGACTATACAAAATGTGATACTTTAGTAGTTTTTTTTAAAAAAGAAAAATCGCCTTAACTCGAACTATTATCTTATTTTTCCTAAAGTTCGACTTAACGGGAGCTTCGCTTAAGTCGAACATTCGTTAAGTCGAACTAATTTTCCCGGTCCCTTGGAGGTTCGAGTTAACGGGAGTATACTGAATTATAAAGCCAAGTTATGAGCAATAATGCGTAGGTATTCCATGATACGACGATTGGGGTAGTCATCTACGATATGCAAAATTCTGGCGTTATTGTCAAGATATCGTGTTCGTCGAGGTGGAGCAGGATGTCCTCCAAGATGTTGAAGTATCGAAACACGAACAATAGCCTCCTCCTTTTTTAATACACCCAAGAATTTCCAGAAATTCGGGTGACAAGATGTTAAATGTCCCTGGAAGCTTCGGTGCCATCTCTCAACGCTATTGTTTGTTCTCAGCATTTCTTCTTCAGTTCTATGAAACATGTTCCAAAGATCGATGCTAAACATAGGTGGTCGACGAGGTGCATTGTGTCTGAATCTGCCAATGTATGTGTCTTTAAAATACTCCAGAAGGTCATCTGCATCCCCATTTCGTCGCATAGCTCATCATAACTATTGATGACGTCATTTGGTGGTACAAATGCGAGCGCACAAATCATTCGAAGATGAAGTGAAAATTTGTCATCTTCTTGATACCGTAGTTGCATCCCTAGCCTTTGTATATGTTTCCATACATTTGAGCAGAGATGGTAAAAACAACCTTTAACATATATCTGCTGGTTCACGGTACGAATTGCATTAATCGCATTTCGCTTGAAGTCCAGCAATATTTCTCCTGGACCGTTACCTTGAATTTGGTTGAAAAGTTCTTGAAAAAATATTGTGTATGTTGCTTCTGTTTTATTTGGAAGTAACGCGAATACAGTGGGAAAGATTCTGCCACTACGCTGAGCATGTACAGTATACAACTGAAAAAATATTTCAGGGCACACTTTTAAAGTTCCATCAGCGTACCGAAGTTCTGACTCAGACAGCAACTGCAACCCTTGCCGTGAAGCGAATAATATCGTATAAAAGAAATTGCTCTCCATTCTCTGTTTCTTGAAAATTAGGAGGAAGCACTGGTATTGCTGCACGATTAACAGGAAGTGGAGGCAAACCTCTTTCTTGGCGGTTTGCACGGATATTTCTGCGCATTGTGTCCATTGATGGCAAGTTAACAGCAACACTTTCAGATATGTTACTGAGTTCTAAAGCTAGGATTTGCTGGCTTGTATGAGTCGAGTCATCCGCTTTCCGTCTAATAGCGGATTTAACTTTTGCCACTTCGCAACTGGTTTGAGACGGAGGATGAGTATGCTCATTTGTCTGTTCAATGAAATCACTTGTCTCCGAAAGCTTTATTCTGGATTTACATTGTCCTTTTCTTCGACACATTCCCATGACGTAACGCGTTCGCTAGATTTTTTTGAAATACATACAAATATCCGTTTCTTATGACTTTTCCTTGTCCTTTTTCAGTAGTAGTACACTCCATTGTGATTGAAAACTTTACAAATTCAATCTGGCAAGTTCTTATATAGCATTTTAATGAAAAGTTGTGCAACTGTAAACTACTTGACGGGTGACGCAGAAAAAAAGTAGGACAGGTGTTGAATGCAAGGTACTCTTTGTGTGTGTTGCGCAACCGTTCCTTTCGTTTCAGAAAATGTTGCAACTGTTTTCACACATCTCCTATTTGCATAATAGGCAATATCGTCACTTAAACAGCTGTTAGGGCGTGTACAAAAAATTGAAAAAAAAAATTGAAGATCAGATGTTAAATTTTTTTTTTTTTGGGGGGGGGGTAATTCTCCGGGGGGCAATCTTCCAGGGGGCAATTTACTGGGGGGCAATTCACCGTGGGGCAATTCTCCGGATACCTTTTTGCCGTAGCGGCGAGAATGACCATCTTCGTACAAAACTGGCCATCTTCGTACAGCGGCTAATTTTGTCAAGAAAAGGAACTTTCACAAAAAAGACAAGATAATCTTTTTTATTTAATTTTCAACTATAATACATTCGTTTTACGTTTTAGATGTCTCTTTGGAGAACTAACAATTAGACTCCTGTCTGGATCACATCGCATTTTATGCAAATATTATGATGAATATGCTATTTTAATTGCTGAAGTTGCTTTGAATTAGAAAAATTCACGTTTTAAGTAAGTAGGAGGAGAAGTAAAGTAGGCCCAACTTTGTGCAATTTAAAAGAACTTTTATACCTCCATGCTTTACTATTATAACACTACAATCAAAGAACGGTATTATTTAAAGCTTACGGCGTTCTTCGAAACCAGTATATCAAAATCAACTCCAAGTACTGCAGTAGTTACAAAAATAACATCACTTCATATTTATTCCAGCTTTATGACGAGATATTATTCTCCAAAGTTTTGAAAAACATCTCAGGAAGAAGCTGTTTCGCTTCCGCCATGATGTTTTCCGATTTAAACTTCAAAACATTTCAAAACATTGTTGGGGGTCTTTTTGACGTCATTAGGTCGCATATATTTTCCAGACCCGACACATGTTCTTAAAAAATCGTACATACGCTTTCCTTTACCCCCTGGATTGTTTTATACAGAGCATGTTCAAAATGTATGATGTTCTTTTTCATTCACGTGTGCGTAGTTGCATAACTATATAATGAACAACGACAAAGTTGTAGGCCTTCAATATGAACCTATTAAAAGGTACACAAAGCCTGGAAGTGATTCTGAGTCAAGGTGGGAAAGCTGTTACGTTGTAATATATATATAATATATATATAACTAACTTTTATAGATCATACAGATATGAAAGCTATCGACAATTCACATTGTGGGTATATATCCGAATAGGAAAGGGTTTTAGGCGCGTAATACCGAGTTGCGTCGTGAACAAGATCTACGTTGGTTATAGAAATGGAGAGGGAGACGCGGTGAATGAATTCGACATGGCATGGGTGATCAGAGAAGAAAATTTGGACTGATTGTTGCAGTAAATAAGTTGTATATAATAACATTCATTTAAGTCTAGAATATTTGGTGGAGTTTTCAATTGTTATGTTACGATCGGTTGGTTTTTCATTTGGTGAAATAAATCCCAGTCTTTTTCGACTACTAGCTTCTGATGTGCTTCTTTTTTCACAGTCACAACCGCCCTATAATAGGAAGCTTTTGAAATATCTCGCATGAAACGGTAACTCTTTGGAACCATGATCTTTATGGCAGTGAATCGTTTAGTAGCCTTTGACCAACGAATTCGATGTCGCGGAAGGTACTTTCCTTCTGAATTTTTTTTTGTAGTTTGCTTGACTTCTTCCGACGTTATTGTTATGGTCCAGAATAGCTAGAGCCGTTCCTGCTAACATTTTGTCCTTCTCAAAAAATATGCTTTTAGGAAGGTACCTAATTTTAAACGAATGAAAAACTTCGAGGCCTGCCGTCGAAACATTTTTATTTAGCTTATGCAAATCTTTTACTAATTGCGCCTGCTTTACAACTTTCAACAGGTCATCGTGAGCACCACTTCCCGGCTTGATCCAATTACGTTCTTTCGATTCCTCAGGGCTCATTTCTTGTAATATACTCCGGGGAAGGTGTGTTTATTGCATACGTGGTGAACAACTGATAGAAACCGTTCTACCAATTCTGCCCCGTTTCCGTTACAAGTGGAAATGCTCCAATACAAGTGGTTCACTATTGATGGCGCCCAATGACCAAGTATCTCATAACCTAATGTTGAAAATGAGAGTTATATTCTGTTCCAACGCAACGATTTTTGAAATTTAAAGCAATACAAACCTTTCTTTTTAGAGAATTTAACAAGCTTTTTCAAAATGCCTTTAGCAATATGCCAGGGATCAAATTGATGTTTGATATGTTTATATTTTGTGTTGGTAGCCATCAGTTTACGTATCATGACATGTCTGTCAGTTGAAATAAGATCGATATTCATATCATGGTTATCTAGCAAATTGTCAACTGTCTTTATAAATCCTGCTTTCTCCATACCTGAAAATAGATAATTATTAGCGTGCACCTTATTGCCATCCAGCTGCCACACTATGTACAAATCAAGTTGATTCGACGCGACAAACGAACTTTAAAAAATACCTTGGGAATTTTTTACTGACTTAACATCAATGACGCTGTAATCAATAATTTTATTTGTACGAATGTCCATAGCAGAAACGGTGTAGTAAGTTGCGTTGTGTCCTGGACTGTCACATTGTCCATCCATTGCAAGTTCTAGCGGTTCCTTTTCTTTTATCTCTTCGAGTAACTCTGCCTGTTGACGTGACCACGCTTCTTGTATTTCGGGGAAGATGTAATTGCCTAAATGAATAGCTGTGGTGAATAATCAATAAAGAATTTATATACCACTAAGCAGTAGCAACAAACAGTACCTCGAAGTCTGAAATAAGTTGTTTTTTCGATGAATGGCATGTTTAGTAGGTATGCAAATCTTTTCAGTTTTGGGTATGAAATTCCAGACATCTCTCCAGCAGCCGTTATCAATAAATTTCCAACACCTATTAAAATCAGGACGCGTATATATAACAGTGAACAGTGAAACGCACATTTCAACATTTCAGAATATATCTTTATGCATATCTCTTGTACCGCTACACTTTGGTTGAGAATCCCATCTCGTTTCGCATCCGGATAAACAAGTCATGACAAATGTCACTTTCGTTCCCTGAAACGACTTTTTGTCAATAATAGAGACCGGACTGCCACATTCCATACAATATTTGAAAAGCTTCTCCAGGTTGTCTTCAAATACAAGATAAACTTGTTGATCCAATGGGCAACGTGTTGGAACAACTAATTTGAGTGGGCTAAGTTCTTCTGTAGGAGTATAATCTGGATCATTGGCTTGCATACGCTTAGCTTCCTTCTCCAACCACTCGTCATTGTAGCTTGAATTCATAGTATCGTCCAACCTTGTTAGAAGATATAAGAGCGTGCACTCATTGGAAACAGTGAAAATATTTTAGAAACAGAAAAGAATACGTACCGTGTTGTCGCTTCCATAGTCACGGGGATGTGTGTCGAGGGTAACAGGGTGCTTTTCAAGCCTACAAG
The DNA here is from genome assembly GCA_030067915.1 of Hydractinia echinata. Lineage (NCBI taxonomy): Eukaryota > Metazoa > Cnidaria > Hydrozoa > Anthoathecata > Hydractiniidae > Hydractinia > Hydractinia echinata. The sequence goes on along the minus strand of JASGCC010000099.1, from coordinate 1,145,975 downwards.
ATCCTCTGAATTTACTAAACTGAAGTAGTTAGTAGCGATATAAATACTTCACATACTTTTCAACACAAGAATATGACTTACTATACGGACATCTATATATATACGGATACGGATACGAAAACCATTTAGTTTACATTATTACAATGAACATTTCCATACAGTAGATTTCACTTACAGATGCTTATCTACGGACAGCTCTTTATTTTCATCAATATCGTCTTCTGCGTCTGATATGTCATACTCGCCATCGTTCTTTGAACCTAAAGTGTCCACAAAGCAAATGTAACGAACGATGTTATACATACATATAAACTTATATAGCGTTAAATCTTACCGCTATCGCTGGTGTCGTTGTATTCTTCAGGTGACGGAATTACCAATGTAGACATTTTACTACAAGAATAGCAACTTTTTGGTCCACAATCCACTTGTACTTTCATGTGTTTCCGCTAATAAAAATGTATCTATTTCAGTATGGCTACTTACAAAACGCTGGAAGTTAATAAAGTGAATAGAGTAGTAGTAGGGGATGGTTATAAGTACAAAACAGCTCCTTTGACACCTTAACCCCCCAAAACCTCCGCTAAAAACGCTCCCCCCTCCCTCCACACCTAGCCCTCTCAAAATCGGTAAATCCGACGGCATCCGAAACCAAATCCGATAACAATCCGATTCCGACAAACCCGACAATCCCGACAATTCTAGGACATGCGCACAGCTGTCAAGTAATAATGCTGACATCAACAAAAACCAGCGCATGCGCAGTTGAGTAAGGTAAGCCCCCTTACTCAAAGCCTACCACAGTGGTTGAGTTTTTTTGTACAGAGAAATGAGTTGGTTCAAATATATTCCAGACTATTTCAAGACCCAAGACATGTGTACCAGGGCAGTTCAAGGGGTACCCATGATGCTGCGGTGTACTCCAGAAACTTTCAAGACTCGGGAAATGTGTGCCAGGGCGGTTGAGGAGAATCCCTGGGTGCTGCAGTTTGTTCCTGACCATTTCAAGACCCAGGAAATGTGCAACAAGTTTGTTGAACGGATAGCCCCGCTGATCATCGATGTCCCTGACCATTTCAAGACCCAGGAAATGTGCAACGGGGCGGTTGAATGGAGGTCATGGCTGATCATCGTCGTCCCTGACCATTTCAAGACTCAGGAAATGTGTAACAAGGCGGTTGAACGGAGGTCATTGACGCTCAGGGATGTTCCGGATCATTTCAAGACCCAGGAAATATGCAATGGGGTGGTTGAACGGAGGTCATGGCTGCTCGGGGATGTTCCGGATCATTTCAAGACCCGAGAAATGTGTACCGGGGCTGTTGTAAAGTATCCATGGCTGCTCAGGGATGTTCCGGATCATTTCAAGACTCAGGAAATGTGCATCATTGTGGTTCAAGAGGAACCCCGGTGGCTCGAGTTTGTTCCGGATTGGTTTGTTACCCGGGATATGTGCATGGGTAGCGCCGATCCTCAATTGCTTGATACCTATCGCTCGAGAAAAAGGGAGAAGGCCAGTATTAGGGATGAGCTAGGCCCAATAACGTGGCATCCCGACAGGGTTATAGACTGGTGCTTTACGTAAGAGGAAAAGAAGGATCTCGAGATATTGTGGAGTGGGTCGCGGGAGACTTGAATGGCGGAGCATCTCAAATAAATGACCCTCGATCACTGTAATGATTGTGAACGCGTACTCGATGAGTATGACAGATGTCGCTGCGGGCGCAGACTCCTGATAAAGACCAAACTGCTCTGCTGGTATTGCTATCAAGAGTATATCACCTACAATGGGGGCGGTTGTCCTTGCACTGAGATGATATATTGAGGTTTTCCTGTCCAGAGTTTTATGAAGCATCGCTTCATAAAAAGTAACAAGATGGAGGATGTTAAAAAATGTTCACACTGTAAACAACCCCGACCACTAGGCAATTTCAATATCCAACGCAAAGGCCCTGGTAAAGGTCAACAAACAAAAATGTGCAGTAAATGTCTCGATCAAAAGAAGGCTTGGCGGGAGCGTACAAAGTGCGCCTGTCAAAAAAGGAAGGACCAGTGCGAAAAATGCGATTTCCCTGGCTATCAATATAAGATAGTTATGAACAGGATTCACAATGCCCTAAGGCATGATACAGAGATATCCTCCACAGAGTACCTAGAGTGCGACATTTGCACATTTATTGGACACATTCAAGATCAATTTGAAGACGGCATGAGCTGGAGCAACAGAGGGCAGTGGCAATTCGATCACAAAACCCCACTCAAGCATCGCGTGAATGATGAATATCCCAGCGAAAAGGTGCAGCTCGAGAGGCTTAAATACACTAACATGCAACCCATGTGGGTCGAAGATAACCAATCAAAAGGTCATCGATATATCTCCACTTAGAAGAATCCTAGTTGAGATTTCAACACCACAATAAAGGATGTTGAAATTCGGTGAACAAACTGTCAAAACCATGGACTTTTACAACAATGCAGCTCCGCTAAATATCGAAGAAGTGAATATTGAAATCCTCGTGCTGAGCGATCCCATCCCAGCAAACAAAGGCAAGGATGAACGATTCGTTATTGGTTATCAGGCTACAAACGGCAACCTAGCCCCGCTACTGTTCAAGACCTCTGAAAAGGTCTACTGCATGGGTGTCTCATGCTACTCCGAAGAATTCGCGCTCACGATGTCTTTCGATCTTGGTGAATACCCCGAGTGGGTTGAAAACTATGAGAAAATCCTGATCAAGCTGGCTTCCTTAGGAGAGCATCTTTTAACCAGCACCAACGTGAAAAAAGGTCGGTACTTGAGCACTAAACTCAAGACATGGGATGGTAAAGTCAGAACCAATTTCCACAAGAATAAGGTGCCACAGGAAAGCTGCCTATGTAAGGCCATTGTGAAACTGGGGAGTATTTACAAGCAAGGTCAAAACTACTACATGCAGACCTACTTGGAGGAGTGTAAATACAAAGAGGTCGAGCGATACAGCACTTGCTACTTTAGCGACTCTGATGATGAAGATGAAGGCTTCACTGTCAAGGCCCCTCTTATGGAAATGATCCGCAAGGTCAAGTATAAGGACGCCTCAATGCAAACGGACGGTCCCTATTGTAAACCATGCACCCTTCACGCGTGGCAGAAAAATCTCGAGCAATACTCGAGAGAGCTCGCTGAAAAGCAGAGACGTGTCGTACATGACTGCGGGCTTGTCATCGATCAGGACACTGGAGAATTGCTTGAGATTGTGTAGCCCCCTTAAAATGCGGAAAGGTGACGTTATTACTGAGCTCCAAGGTGGGGACAATATTAGACCCACTCAACCAGATACAGTTTTGCTGACAGAGCCAGGCCTCTATTGCTTCCTCTTGAGGTGTGGCAAACCTGAGGTAGAACCCTGCGGAGCCGTCAAGATGATCTAATATGTTGACCAACATATTAGACTACGAATATTCAGGTGGTTCCTCTAGGTAGAGCTTACATACTGTGCAGATTGAAGTTTTTTCATAAACTCCTCCTTCGCCTCCTCACGCCCCTTTGCGACAAGCTGCTGTCTCTCACGATCATTAATGGCATTCACGGCTTGTTTCGTGCGTTGACGGGCTTGCTCTTTCAGCAGCATATATTTTTGCTTCTCCTGCATGATCAAGCTGAACTCATAGTCGCTGATCACCCCATTCTCAACAGCCTTGCTGATCAGATCGACAACAGAGTTGAGTTTAGTCTCTGCGAGTAGCCTGATGCTCTCGTGCTTCTTTGTCTTGACATCTAGCTTTTTGCCGGCATTCCGCAGACCTGCTTGCCCTAATCCCACAGCGATAGTGATGCCACCCATCGCGACAGCAAGTGGTACACCAATCCCTGACAGCATACTACCGATGCCAACACCTGAGGTGATGACACTTATAGCTAGTAATCCATGGTCAGTGAATCTAACCCATGTACCATGCATTTTGAACTTTTTAGCGAGCTTGTCCCGCTCCTTTGATTCATTGCGGAGGTACTGCTCCACTTCTTCAATTTTGCGCAGTCTGTACACTTGGCTTTCATCAAGCTCGTCAGGAGTACTCGGTAAGTTTGGATAAAGCTTTGCAATTTCCCTCATATTTATTCTATGAGAAGATGCATCGTTAGCCCTACGAACGAGACATTTTTTTCATGATGGTATTCGTCTGTCAGCATGAACTCTAGGCGATCTGTGGAGCCCTTCAAAGGAAGGTAGATCGGAGTGTCAAAACTCCATGTTAACATATCTCCCCAAGCATTTAGCTCTTTAGTGGGAAGCAAGGCCAGAATTTTCGACTTTTTACCCTCCAGTAGGCAGTCGTTTTCATCCAACTGTAGGCAAATGAGTCGTAGTCGATGGTAGACGTCAGTTTTGTAGTATGCATCGGGGTCGCCCTCCTTGTAAAATTTACCATCATCCGGAGCGGGTAGGTCCAAGAGCTCTTGCAGTGGTCTGTTAATCACCACCGTATACCCTGCACTGACACGTAGCCCGCAGAGTCCATTTTTCAGGACAAACAGCTTGATCCTGTCTCCTGCCTGACTGTTGACGATAGCCGCCAGGTCCTCGATCTTGTAGAGACCGTTCATGATCTCAATTCTAATTTACGTCTTATCGGACCCTAATTTCCGGATGGTGAAATCGTTGTTACTGTAGATGTTCAGCCACGTAGGTCGAATAGTGATCGATTTTAGAGCGATCCTCGTATCCTGTCCTAGGAGATCTTCGAATATGGTAGCCTCCTTGATGCTAGTGATGTACAGTTGCTTCATGTTTCTTTTAAAGAAACATGAATATCTACTCCTACAACCCGAAAGCAAAGTATGCCCCCAACAGGGGTGAATGGCCACTTGCTATAACTAACCTGGAGCATCAGGACCTGTATGTATCGATGGACTCGCATATCCCCGTATCATTCCTTGAGTTCACCAAATATCCCATCAAAGTGACAAGTACGTACTTGAACGACCCTGTCATACAAGGCTGGACGAAAGGTCAAGCCCTCGACTACTGGAACATCCAAGTGAACTTTGCCTGTCATTGCGCAAGCACTGCCTTGGGCATCTCTGCCAAACATCTAACAGGCTCCGTGCCCCTTGTCAACTCGATTTTCAAATTTCACGTGTACTATCACATGCGACGCATCTTAGCAAGGATGAAAGTACCCATGTCTTTCAACGATGGGTTCTCACGCTATAAGAATCCCTACTCCACATCTGGATATGCGCAAGTATGTCGTGAATATGGTGCGGACCCTAATAGTCTCTACAAGACCAAGTCGGTATCGGCGTCACTCACCAATGGAAGATGGTGGCCCCAAGTTGAAGGGGATTGGGTCAAATTCATCATGCCAACAAGTCAAGGCTTGACATCAGAGGGCCTCACCAAGCTAAGTGAGAGTATCCCTGTTTACGTGGTCTTGTTGCTTGGATCACAGGCAGGGGCAAAGGCATCCTTACTCGGCTCGGGTGCAGACAACTATACAGCAAGGCAAATATTGATGCAAAAATTTGAAGTCATGGTAAAGCGTCAAGAGAACGTAGGGCATGATATCACGGAGTTCCAGAAGGTCTTGCAATATGCTCGAACACCGGTAAACTTCGCCGTCATGCCCAGCGTGTACATGCTCCCCTCGGACCTTGAATTGCGTATCGGCAAGATTGTGGGGTATAACAACAACATCCTCATAGCACCTGCCAATGTCAATGTGGGGGTACGTGTTGATGTGAATAACAAGCCCAAGCATACCATCGCGAAGCCCGGAGGCAAACTTCCAAGGCAAGAAATAGTGGGATTGGAGGGGGCCCATGGGAAGGGCGCCACCCATGGGCCAAATGCCGACCAAAATCAGCATGAGATAGCGGTAATTAGTAATTACCCCCTTGGAAGAGGGAAAAATCCGCACGAGGATAACAAAGCTACCTTGATCACGACAGGGGTAGGTTTGATCATTGCCTACATCTGGCTGAAAAAATAATCGCAACGTTACTCCTGTGGAGCCGCTAGGCGATCTAGTGTGTTGATAACATACTAGACTCGAGCTTCGCGATCTACGATTTTTTCGAACTGCGATCCGCGCTGCTACCCTTCCCAACGTAGAGTACAACAAACCCAACGGCAGCAGCGATGGCCATGTATAGATGCCTTGCCACATATTCGACAACAGTTGCTACTACCCTCAGAAGGAAGGAGACAACGCTGCCAATAATTCCTGGTAGAGCTGCACCCGCCTTACCTGCTAGATATTTCAGGAACTTTCCCAGCCTTTCAAGCTGTCTTTGTACAAACCCCTTCCCTGCAGCACTTCCTCCTGAGGTGCCGGCAGTGCCGGCGCCCCCTCCCGTAACGGCGAGTACGATGGTGGAAACCAGTAGACCAACAGCGGAGACTATACTGGCGATAGTCAAACCTTGCTCTTTGAAGAGGATCTTAAGCTTCTCCAGTAGAGACGTGTCATCTCCAGCGATTTTCATCAACGTTTCCTTGATAGTGTTTAGCTGGCTGTAAATTTGCTTTGAAAGCAAGCCATGGGCACCCTGCGTAGCCTTTTTTTGATCATTCAACTCCTTAATCTTATCCTCAAGCTCCTTGATTTCCCCATCGAGTTCTTTCACCTTACCCTCATCTGTCCCGGTTTTCTGCTTCTCGAGTTCTTTCACCTTACCCCTCGCCTTGTCAATCTCGCTATGGTATGTGACTATCTTACTTGCCAGACTTTTCAGGTTACCTCTTAGCGTTTGAAGCTCTCGATCGAGCCCTCTTCTTTCACGTTCAGTGAATACTTCATCGGTGTCACCAAATGAAGTCTTTTCTATAAGGCTATCCGCGGCATCTACAACTTTCTCCATCGATTTTATGGCTTGCATGCTTATGACATCGGCCTTGTCCTTCCTCACAATAACATCAACCTCCAGCGCGAGGTTCCGGACCGCTGCCCTATCCCTACCGGGCGTACAGTTGGGTGTAGTGGTCGTAGAGACATATTCGGTAAAGCCCATGGCCCGAATATCTGCAGCCGTCAAACCACTTGATTTTAGTGTACTTAGTGCTAGGAATCCGACCCCATTATCCTTCGTAAGCCTTATATCTCGGAAAAAAAGTTTTTTCCCTTCACGTCTGAAGTCACCTCTGGTTATACTTATATTTACCATAGTTTCATCCGGAGATCCAAGGCCAAAATGTTCGTAAAAATCATGGACTAGTGTTTCCAGTTGGCTTCTCGCGAGTTCACCAAGCGCACCTCCCTGTTGTTCTCCCTGGGTTGAAGGCGTTAGCGTCGAGCTGGCATCGGGTAGGTCCTCAGGCGTACTGAAAGATTCATCCTGCTCCGCGTCTTCTGAAATGTTTTCCTCTTGTGTAAAGTCGTCTCCTTCGTATGCTGGATTAATCGGCATTTATTCAACCCGCAAGACCCTACTAATAAACGCAATGATCAACATGTACGGAACTAAACTTGATCCTTATGCAGAAGTCAAGACGATGCTGGGTATGAAAGGTAAGAAGCAGCGTGTTAAAGTAAGTCACGTCCCGTCGACGATCAACCAGAACGAGGACTTGTACGTGGATGTACCAAACATGGGGCGGGACGACGTTATTTTACCAGGCTCTCTCAAACTCCTTTTCAACCTGGAGCTTGAGGGTACGAACACGAAGAGAACCATTGTCAGCAATATTGGCAAGGCCCTGGTGCAGAATTTGCGTATCACGTTGAACGGCAACGAGGTGCAGAACATCAGCGATTACAACACCCTAGCAGTGTACAGGGACTTGTGGCTGCCCAAGTTCGATCGTGAAAACAACCTAATTCTGGAAGGCATCAACCCTAATGATGGTACAATCAGGGCCCTCCAGGTAAAAGCAACGGACCATGTCGGTACGTCCGAGGAAAAAGCGATCGTGGTGGCGTATGGCAACACTTTCTGTATCCCATTAGGCAAGATGTTCGAGTTGACGAGAGACCTACCCTTCTACCAGGGAGGACTCCATGACAGGCTACAATTCGTCCTGCACTTCGCACAGCACAGCAATGTCATAAAAGACGGAGGTACAGCAGCATCAGGGTCTAAGTGCACCACGAGGGGCTTAGCAGTGCTCTGATGTCGAGGTATTCGAGACTCGCTTTACCCTATGAACGGGTACTCCGCAGCAAAGTGGTCACTATGAAAAAGTCTGATACCTCATATAACCTCCAGATCGATACACCAGCCAAAAGTCTCAAGGGAGTGCTACTGCTGTTCGTAGACCCCGCGAAGGTCAAAGTTTACTCGGGTGCTAACGAGGTGTTCTACAACCCCAAGATTGAAAAAATCTCGATCACTGTCGAAGGTGAGCCTAATGAGCTATACAGCCACGCCATGCTCCCAAAGGACCATCTTGAACAAGTCTTTGAATTGTTCGGTAGTCATGACAGTGAGGTGACGATCGGGCAGTTCATGACTGAGAGATACGCGCTCTTCATCGATTTTCGGTCAAGTCCAGATAATACCCTGCATGGATCGGGGAGACCATTGCAGAGATTGTCAGACGGTATAACACTCCACATGACCAACCGGGGATTTCAAGTGCTATGTGTACCTGCTGCAAGACGCCCAGCTCAACATCCTAGACGGGGGCTTTCACGGAGTGGAGTATTAGAATAAAACATGGCAACTCTGGCAATTATGGCAGGAGGTGCGCTAATCAACGCCCTGGCATTCAGCGGCTCAAATTATCTCTTTAGCAAGCTCTCGGGGCATGGTGAAGAAGAACGTAAGAGACACGACAAGGCTGTTGAGCAGCTACAAACTGCTCAAGCACAGTGGGTAAGAGATAGACAGGCAAAGATTGACTGGTACAACAAGCAGCGGGAGTTACACCGTCAAGCAGGTGAGAGTTTGAAGGAGTTGGATGACGATCTATACCAGTACTACATTGCGACGCTGGAGAAAGCTCCGAAACTATCCGATTACTACACACCTTCCAAGCAACAACAAGACGGTGAGCTGACGTTCATCGTTGGCTCCCTGGCTGTTCTAGGGGTGGTCGCGTACAAATTCACCTAGCAGCTCCACAATAGTTATCTGTAAGATTTTTGACATGTGCTGACTGCGTCTAATAAAGACATGTCAAAATTATTTACCAAGGAGGAGGCTGAGAAACTCAGCCAAATCTATTACACTCCGGAACATCTCTGGACTGGACGGAAAGCCATCAAATTACTCTCCAACGGGAGTAGTCTATCCAAAAAGAAGGTTACTCATTGGCTGACTCGTCAACTGCTCTGGCTTAGACATATTCGAGGACCCAAGCGTATCGACTACCCTCATTTCACCATCACGAAGCCTAATGAAATGCACCAGTTTGACTTGCTCTACATGCCGCATGACAAACTCTATGGTAGCACCTACAAATACATTTTGACGGGCATCGACGTGGCCTCACGCTACAAGGTAGCTAGGCCCCTACGCACCAAAAAGGCCAGCCAAGTTGCTGAGATGATCAAGGACATTTACGCGAAGCCTGGTGGTCTCCAATACCCCAAGACCTTCCAGTGCGACAACGGGTCCGAGTTCAAGTCAGATGTGCCAAAACTGCTAGAAAGTAAAGGGGTCGAATTAAAGCGGGCAACTACCAAGTACCACCATACTTTTACGGCCTTCGTGGAGGCTTACAGCAAGGTACTCGCGGAGAGACTTTCAAACCTCAAGATGCGCAAGAGCTGGTCTCTGACGAGACTAGTACCACATGGGTCAAGCATCTGTACACTATCGTGAAGGGTCTCAATAATACCAAGACTGCCATGATCGATATGAAACCCTCGAAAGCGATCAAGCTAGATGAAGTCCCGCTTGCGAAAGATCAGCAAGAATCCAAGGAAAATCCGTTACCCGATGACGGTCTCTACTTGTATCTGCTACGGTCCGGAGAAGAACACGGTGATGAAAGACGACGCGCGACCGACGCATGGTGGAGCAAGAAAACGTATAGACTCGATCGTATCGTGACAGGCACCCGTCTGTTGTACTATTTGAAAGACGGGCCTGATCGAAGCTTTGTTGCAGAGGAGCTCATGCTAGTACCGGAGGATGTTCAAGTACCTCCAGAGCATGTCAAAGAATGGTAAATGCTAGCGCAGTGCCCCTGCGGAGCCCCAAGGCGACCCGCGACTCTGTTTTTGTGGCCAGAGGGGGGGGGGGGGGGCTACAAAACTACTCATGTGGAGCCGGAACTACGTATTTTGATGCTCCCGGGTGGCCTGTTTTGAAAACAGGCCTATCTCATGACGCGAAATGGTTGCGAGTGCCATCGCCTAGGGGCTCCGCAGGAGCATGAGACGTTCATGCGTGTATGTAAGGCCAAGTCTGAAATGTCTCACACGCTCAGGGTTTATCTCCTCCACAGGGTCGTCACATTCGGACTACGTCACATTCGGACTACATAGTCCAAAGGATGCAAGGTGTAGAACGGGTACCCATAGACGATGCCCTTGATGACATCGGGCTCGCTATCAAGGTTGATGATGTCAACCAATGCTCTATCCTCGACTTGAATATTGAGTATGTCGCCAATTTTCTCCAAGTCCGCCAGATCCGAGAGCTTCAAGCCCTTATCCTTGATGACCTCGTAGCAGAGCATGCCCCACTTGTTCACCTCAGCCGAGACGATATGCAGACCGAGACATTCAATATCATCCTCGAGCACCTCATCGATCTCTTCCACTGGAATTGTTGCCCACGGCTTTTCACCCGATGCTACTCTCTCTAGAAGCTCGTCATCATCTGGATATTCAAACCCCTCGTAGTACTTTCCATTTCTAAATCTAAAATTTTCCAGACAAGTAGAGCAATAGCCAACGCTAGATCCTGCCTTGATGCAGTATCTCAGCACAGGAACCCGAATATCGTAAAGGTTTCTAAGTTGTTGGCTCTGTACATAGTCTTCCATCTTTTTCTTTCACGATTCTTCCGCTTCTAATCCTCTAGGGAAGTGGTCAAAGAGTGGGAAATGGGTTGTTTTTGTGGCTTGTGAGAGCTACAAAAAAATATGTGCGCTTATTCCATGTCTATATCGAACATTCCCTCAAACAACTCCCGCGCATCATCGTCGGGCAGGCTGAAATGGTTCTTGTAATAGTTCGCAGCCCCCAGGATGTCCTTCTTAAACCGACACCAGGTGTGTATTGCGTTAGGATCGTCACATCTCCTGAGTATAGTGCTATTGGGGTACTTTGTCAGCACTGTGCCTATGCTCTTACCCAACCTTATACGTTGACATCTGATCATGTAGTAGGGATGTTGATCATGAGGATCATTCTTGTTAACCACCTGGAGTATCGTATCGCAAGGGTATCCCTGGGGGACGTGTCTTTCTCGTAGTTCAACAATTTCTTCGTCCCTGTCTTCGAGGTCGTCTTCAAGGTTGGCGATGACCACGTCCCTTTGTTCGAGGTCGTCCTCCAGCACCACAAGTTGTTGGTCCCTGTCTTCGAGGTCATCATTGAGTAAGGCCAGAGCGTGGTTCTGCTCTTCGATGGCCACGTCCCTTTGTTCGACTAGCTTGCGCTGCTCCCTGACCTCATCTTGTAATTTTTCGACGCCTTTTCTAGCTAGCCATCTCATAAGCTCTACGGCTTAAGGTTTTCTTGATTTGCCGGCAATCTCGATGGTCCCTCCTAATGTGACGAAGATATCATGACTATTTTGACCTGGCCTGGTGTACCCGGTGGTTACACCCCCTCCTCCTATTTCACCTCTTGAAATAGTCGTACTAGGATCAAGGCCATACTTCCTAGCATTTGGAATACACAGGAATCTCTCAAGGTCGGCTCTTTTGAAGAGGGGCTGACCAGGGTCTCGATGGCTCCCACGGGCACTGCGTTGGATAGAGTAATTTGTGAAGACATTTTTTTTGACTTGTAATGTCTTTGGCATCCGAAAATCTTTTGTATGGACGAATCTATACAAAACTGTGACCTTTCTTGATTTGGCAGCAATCTCCAGAGCACCATCTAATGTGACGAAGAAATCATGTCAATTTCGGCCTTCCGGGGGGGGGGGCGGCATGCCATGCCGGCCCCCCACCATGTATCTTTAAGCGCGTGTTCTCCACTATGTTAAGCGCTCTACAGGAGGTTCGAATATCATCAATTCCCAGAAATCTACCAAGATCAGCACGCTTGAACAGAGGCTGATTTTGTTCATCAAAGAGAGTCTCGATGGTTCCCACGGGCACGGCGTTGAATAGAGTAATTTGTTGCGAAGACATTTTTTTTTTGAGTTGTGATATTTTTCAAATCCGAAAATCTTTTGTATGGACGAATCTATACAAAATTCAGGAGGAAGGTATATAGACCCAGTTCCGTCAGTACTCCTGTGGAGCCGCAGGCGATAAAACCGTGTTTGGATGTAGGTATTCAGATCCAAGTACCTCATCCAAAGAGTCGCCTACCCGCATTTTATACTTGTCGGGAACAAGTCTCCGGGTCGTGCTTTTGAGAGTTGGATGGCCAGTTTATCGCCTGGCGGCTCCATAGGAGTACAGGTCCCCCCGCAGCAGGGGGGACCGGTGAGTTGACACTTGTGAGTGTAATTTTCCAGACTGCAGTGCTTGCGGATGGTATCGGACGTGTCTTTTTTCTTGTACCCCAGCGCGCCTTGTACTACTTCCTTAGCACGGGTCCAGGGCACCTCCAAGGGTGACGAACAGATCAGTGGAATTTTTCGATCTACCAAAGTGGTAGGGCCCATCCCATGGGCGCCCATGAGCCCTAATATGTCGGACCTGGTAGATAGGAACATTGAAGATATCACCATATTTCTAACTTTTTCAATCCCCAAAAATCTACCGTTTTTGTTGAGTGGGGACAGGATTAACCCCCCACCCCGGAGCCTAGTAATAGCGTCGCTCACTTCAAAATCTTCCAGGTTCGAGGGTGCTCCAGCCTCACGTACAAGCAAGCATGCTTGGACTTTTTCAACTCGGTCTTGATATTCCCCCAATCGGAGATCATGTTCGTCTCTTCGTCGATCAATTTCATGTCCGCTCGGATATGGGGGTACCACATGAACAACTGCTTTTCCTGCCTCCGAAGGTTCTTCGGGATAGCTGTGTATGACTGAGTTAACAGCCATAAACTATGACGTTTGTGGCGACCACTGATGGCGAGCTCGAGTAGGGGTTGTCGACGCTTGTCGAGGCTTTCATCCGCAATCATGTCATCGATGATAAAGAGCGTCTCCTCACCCGCTAGGAGCTTCGATAGTTTCTCGATCCAGTCGAAGAGTTGATCCTTGGGCTCTATCAGGAATATGTAATCATCCCTCCAGAGCCAGGATCTTTCCAAGTAGGTGCTGTTCCACCGCAGGGTAGGGAAAAGTATGACAATGTTGTTGAAACGTTGCTTGTATTCATTCTCCAGGAGGTCCAGGACACGCTGAGTTTTACCACACGAGGTGGGCCCCGTAAAGATCGCCGTATGAGGGTCTTTTACAATGTCAAGAACCATTTATTCTGGGATTTTATGTATGCCTCGGGGTATACATAATCTCAAGGTATATATTACGAATATATCAGGGCTATTTTGATGCTCCCTGGTGGTGTTCTAAACCCCACCACCCAGAGTAATGCATGGCGCCGGTAGTACCGGCACCTCCTCTATTTTGGTTTAGGTACGATACTTCCCGGGAGCCACCCTTTGGAGACGGCCATCTCTCTTGAACCTCTACCTGCAGAGAAGTACGCGATCATTTTGAGAGCATCGCTCGAGTCCATCTTGGTGCTGGGGCTTGTAATGCCAAGGAACTTTTTGCCAGCCATCGCATAGACGAATGTGAAGCCGAGATCGACTACAGTCTCGTAGAGCATGTCGATGATTTCTTTTTGCTGCGGGGTAACATTTGAACTCATGGTTTATTATGTGCCTACCGCATCTTGAAAATGTTGATATCAGGCTTAGGTGTGGGTTTTTGCTTGGTTAGAGGCAATGGTTTGGGGTTGTCAGCAAGCTGTGGAGCCGGCGGCTTACGGAAAATATAGAATCCAACTCTTATACAGGCGAGTATGGCAGCGAGACCGCCTGCGCCATATAGATAGCTTGACTGTACAGAACTCACTCCGGAAGAGGTTTTGACTGTAGATTCTTCAGTACCCTCTTGTTGCTTCAGGTCTTCCTTCCTCTTCTTCATCAGTGCCGCCAACTTGTGACCCTGTGCAACTCTCCCAGGGTTCTTTACTGGCTTTGTCTTGACTCTCTCTTCTTGTGTCTGTTCTACACTCATTTGTTATAAGAGTTATAACAAATTTTGTAGATCTCTACGACTCTTTCTCCTTAGCCTCCTCCTCCTGCTCTTCACACACCTTGGTCGCGGTGAGTTGACAGTGATTGACAGTGTGAGCAGCCACCAACAGCGGTGCTAAAAACTTTCCAAAGGCTAAGTACACGAGGATCCCCAAACCTGCCATAGAGTCTTTGATGATGGGATCTTCCTCGATGTCTTTTGATAGAGCCTCGGCACTGTCGAGCTGAACCACGCTCCCCACAGCCTTGGTATACATGCTGATAGCTTGCGAGGACAATGCCTTGGCCGTCTTCTCCCCCTTCTCCTGTAGTTCACGCTGTACATACTCAGCATGAACCTTCATGATCACCCCATCGGGGCCTTGTCAACAAATCCCTCTGTGCACTTTTTAGGCAAGAGATGCCCCTTGCCTTTGCGTATAGCATCTTTCAAAGCCTGACGTTTGTCGAGGGGTTTTTCACGTTGCTCGAAGGCTTCTGCTGGGGTGTCAACTTCGTCGAAAATCTCTGAGATTTTAGACATGTTTATTAGGATCCTTCTATAACGCAAAAAGCAGAGCACGATCAAGATGTACGGAAGAATTATCGCGAGACATAGCCATATCTCGCATAGCATGTTTATTTTTCAAAACAAAACCCTCGCAAGGGAACCCTCTGGGTGTTTTGTTGTTTTTGTTGTTGTTGTTTGAACCCAGAGAGTTTTTGATTCTGCGAGTATACCACTCAGAGCCTTTGGTTCACCATATCCGAGGTGTTTTTCAGTGCTGTCCTGCTTTGCAGGCTTAGCATACTTGCTCTTTATACTCTATACAGAATGTCGTGCTTGTACTACGCATTAACGAAACCCACCTGTTTTAAGTGAGCACTTTCAGAGGCCTGTTCCTAGCACTGACATTTAACCAGCATTTTGGCACAATTTTTCCCCCCGACTGGCACAATTTTTCCCGACTGGCACAGTGTGGTAGAAACCAGGGCGAGACGGCCGCCTCCAGGTAAGGCATGGTCTCGCCTGCCCATCCGTACCCTTCAGCCAGGTCTAAGCCTGCTACCACAATTTTAATATATATCGAGTTTCGTATATAGTAATTCAGTATCACCTTGGGTATTACCTGTGTGAAAATTCACGCATCACCGGCTAGCTCGTTTGCGCATCATACAGAAAACCTCTTGATTATTCAGAAATGTGTTTATCATTTTTGAATGGATGAGGCAAATGAGTTTGATCTTGTTGCTACCGCTTCATACTGATGAGGAGTGACTCAAAGTTGTGAGAAAAAACACATCTATTCAACGCGACCTACAATTCTAAAGGCACCGTGTGTACCCCATCCTCGAGGACCTTCCGCTTATCATAGAACGCCGAGAGCCCAAGCTTGTTTTGCTGATACGTGACCATCCCCTGTTTGTGGACCCTGAAACCTACATTTTTAGCGGTATCTAGCTCACCCTTTAAAGCTCCCAGGTACCTTAACCATGTCAATTCGTTCTGCCTCTTTGACATTCCTTTGCACGAGAATTTTGTACCTTCTTGCCCTTCGACAAAGTAGCACTTGGCTGTCAAGGCAATCATCCTAGACCCGATGAATTCAGGCTTGAATAGTCCTCCCGTTCGACTCGAGTACTTGTCAGTGACGAGTCAGTGTTTCACGTCCTCGTCGTACTCGTCGAGCATTCGAGGGCGAACGACATCCCTCAATTCTTCCTCAGAGATGGCAAAATACGCGCTATCGGTGTCCATGTACAAGTACTCAAAGTCTCGACGATCCACGTACTTGTCGAGAAAATCATAATAGAACTCCAGCATGCGCAACTTTGCCAGTTGGTACACCGCGATACCGCACTGATAGGCTCGATCTATGCTGACCCCGTGCCTACCCTTGCGGATCTCGTACGCGTCTCCAATCTCTTCAAGGTCTTCAAGGTACGGGCTTCTCATCGCAGCATCGACCTCTTTTTCATTTCTCGTGAAGCTAGTGTTGGCGTGCCTTGCCAAGTCTTCGATCATCTTCCCATAGAAGCTATTACCCTTCAACTTGGCTGTATCACCCGCGATGCGCTTGTCGGGGTCTTTATCCGCCTGACGTCGTGCCTCTGCAATCTCTTCCGGGAACCACGCGAATGGCTTACCTCTAGAGTACTTGAGGAACTGATAAAAAGCGGTGACTTTTAGCCCGTGCTCGATGTACCATTTTAGCACGGGAGTGTACAACAAAATCTTCTCAGCTTTCATCAAACCCAAGAGCTTCTTGGTTCTTGGAACACGTTTGCGCCCTGTCTTGGTCAAGTACTCCTGCATGTGCTCGGGGATTTGGGTGTCAGGTATCTCCTTGACCACAAATAGCGGGGACATCTCGCTAAACTTGTTATACAGCTCTGGGGGCACCTCAATATCTACTTGCGCAAACCCAAAGAGTGAGCCATCTAGAACACCTTGCTCCAGAGCTTCCAATCCCTCAACGGGTTCAGCAATCTTGATCAACTTTTCCTTCCCGCAAGGGAAATCTTGCAGCAGGGTACTCGGGTAGAGCATGTTGGCGTCATACCCTAGAATAATCTTGCATTCGCGGGGTTCGTCGTATATGTGAGATCTTATAGCTGTCACATCCCTCTCGTGGTACCTGCAAAAGACAATCGCGGGGCCGCCGACCATCCCCGTCTGCAAGAGCTCGTAGGCCTCGTTTCTTGTGCACTCACCACAGGTTTTTTGGACTTCAATGCAGGCCTTGCATTGGGCTTTGAAGCAGTCCTCTTTGCATTTGTGCTTGCAGGGGTCCCCCGGTGCGTAGAGCTCTAACTCGGGGTGTAGACGCAGAGACTTGTTCAAGACATAGCGCATCGACACACCCGGTATGCTAACGGCGTCCTTCAAAATGTCAATCTCATCCTCGTAGTATTGGAATCTCGTCTTATCAACAGCTTCAACGAAAGGTACCACGTCTGCAAGGTTGTAGTCAGCCAGCCAGTCCATCATAGTTACACAGCCTCGCTTGTAAAACTCTCCCTTGAATGTTTGGTACTCTTCGGGGGATAGGGTATTTTTCCCGCTAAGACTACTATAAAAGTCCTCATGCTCGACAGGGCCTACGTGGTTCAGCTTGTCATAGCTTGACAGCCATTCGTAAGGGAACACAAGCTTTTCAAGCCCACATTCCAGAGACTTGCACCATCCGGCATAACTCATCCCAGGGGCGAGAAAGTTCTTGATGTCGAGGAATTTGAATCACGAGGTTGTAAGGAACATGTAGTCATTATCCTTCTTTGCCACTTTGATCTTCTCATCTTCGTCATCATTTTCAGCAATTCGTTCGACAAAGTACCGCTTGATCAGGTTGATATCATACTTTCCGCTATTGAAACCGATCACCGCCAATTGGTTCACCCATTCGTTCCAAGCTTCTTGCTTCTTAACAGGGAGCATATCAAAGTCGTCAGGTCTGGGGTGCAGCCTTTCAACTTCTTCAACGATGCGGGCCTGCCTCTGCTCGAGCTGCTCAACAAACGTTTTAACCAACACATTGGGATACTCGTGCAAGATAAACGTTGGATGTTCATTGAGACTATCGTGTATGGCAACACTTACAGGGATATGCTCCGATAGATATGTTAGATCGGATGTTTGCCGCTTGTGTAAAGGTGCTAGAAGTGCCTCAAAGTCAAACACCATGTAGTGGGGGTATGGGTGAAATTCTTTCTTGAGGTACCCCTTACTTTTTGGCGGGTTCTCACACTCCCAAGCTGTCACGATGTTATACCCCAGTTTTTGGATATGGTCCTCCTTGAACTTGGTTTGAAAGTACTGATTCTTATCCACGTTGGTTCTCTGCGGTTGACATGGGCATCCATGCCACTTGCAGCCGTGATATTCGTAGACTGTTTTGGTTTGGGGCTCGTACCCATCTACAAGGTAGACCTCCTTACCTAGATCACGAATCACGCGTTCACCACCATACCCGCAGAGTGCATGATGTATATGATTTCCGGTTTGCTCCGACATGGCTTCTATCCATCGACATGCCGCGTCACTGTAACCACCCTTGTTGTAACCACCCTCGTTGTAAAAGACCTTCTCGGACTTGCATGGCATGCGTTTGACCTTATCACCTTTGCAAATGATCGTTGTTTTTGCACCCTCACACTCGTGCTGCTTATGCCGTGTACGGTGGCAGGCTTGTGTGAAGATCTGACCGCAAGCCTCGCATTCATAGCTCTGAGTTAGAACATCCATATTCTTGATATAGAAACAGTGACCATCCAGCATACCAAGGTTGATCGTGTCTAACCTCTCTTTGTACTGATTTTGACCATAGACGAGCCGCCATGGCACCTTGTCAGAGTTCGTCTTGGGTTCAAAGACGCGGATGTTGATCTTGAAGTGTTTGGCGATACCCTCAAAGTCTACGAGCTTCGTGGCACGTACCTCTTCCCGCTTTAGCTTAGAGTCCTCGTAGTACCCGCGTGCTAGTTTGAGGGATTCTTGCGTGATATGCTTTTCACGCTGCTTTCGCTCTCCCCGATAGTGCACCGCGAGGCATCTCCAGCAGCACAGGCTGTCCGTTTTTTCATCATCTTTGTCAAAGCTGTAGATGCACCTTTTACCCCGCAGCCAGTCAGGCAAAGGGCCGCATCCGAGTAGAGGCTCCCTCGTAGAGATGATCTTGACCCGCACATGCTTGAAGACTATTTTACCTTCGTATGCTCCGGGGGTCTCGATAGTTCTGTCGGGTGGTAGGTAGGCCTTGGTCCAAAACTCTACATCTTCCAGATCGAGTCGCTGCATCTCGCATTCTTCCATAAAAGCTTCGATATCCGCCATGCTTGATAATGACTTGGAGCTCTTGTTCTTGTGATAAGCCGACACGTCACCACCACCTCGGTAGATGTCGCAGGTGAAACTGTAGACTACCTTGACGCGCATGTCTACGTGGGGCGTGATTTTTTGCATGATAGCCTCCGTCAGCGGTTGGTTGAGGTTCTTGTTGAACTGCCACGTCTTGATGCGTCTCCCCTCCTCCAAAAATTGCGTGTCATTCGCATCAAATATGTTCTGGATGTCCTCGATCCCCTCCTGGTTGGTGGCTTGCTCCTTCCCCCCTCCGAACATGTGTTTGAGGTCGGCGATTCCCTGATATTCGTCTTGGATGGTGATCCGTTGGACCTCATCATGAAGCGTTGTCGCTCCTGAGATTTGCTCCTTCGCCTTGTTATAGTAGTAGGTAACTGTATCCCGCACGCTCAGTACTCGATCTGCAAGAGCGTCGCGAGTTGCTGCTACCGGGGTTGAAACTGTATCGTATAGTTTGCTGATAGCGTTCCTGAACCAACTCATCTTTTATTATAGGTACATTTCAATTTCAATTAGCAAGGTTGAGCTTTGAATAGGGGGGGGGGATTCCCTATTCAACTGCGCATGCGCTGGTTTTTGTTGATGTCAGCATTATTACTTGACAGCTGTGCGCATGTCCTAGAATTGTCTGGATTGTCGGGTTTGTCGGAATCGGATTGTTATCGGATTTGGTTTCGGATGCCGTCGGATTTACCGATTTTGAGAGGGCTAGGTGTGGAGGGAGGGGGGGAGCTTTTTTAGCGGAGGTTTTGGGGGGTTAAGGTGTCAAAGGAGCTGTTTTGTACTTATAACCATCCCCTACTACTACTTGAATAACGAACCTTTTGTTTCAAACATGCATACACAGACTTAATTTTTTTCAAAACAGTAAAGTCGGTCTGCGTTGCTACTGTTCGTGTCAGTTGATCTTCCACAACTGGAACTAGTTCAAGGGGTTCCGACAATTCTTCTTCCGTGACACTGGAAGTTGAACATTCCACTTCTTCAACTAACTACAAGTATTATAAAAGAATAAAATTATTTTTCATAAGTTTTTAGTGGAGTATATCCAGGGTGTACTTATTAACTTTCCACACTATAACCCTTAGACATATTTACCCTGCGTCTATTCATCTTAGCTGCGCCCGGTCTTTCTACGACTTTGGCAGGCTCACTTATGCACTTGAAGATACTTGGAACTGATCCGGGAACTAGTTTCCGTTGCTTCATTCTCTTCTCTCCTAGAAGAGCATATTCCGATCAATATTAACTCAATTGTATTTTTTTGTAAAAAATATCAATAAGCTTACCAACTACCTAACTAACCTGGTGGCATATACTTTCGCTTGAGTTCCGCACGTTGATCGAAACATTCTTCAGCGAAATGTTCATCACAAACGATAGGATCTTTTGGTATAGCATCTTTTCTCTTGGATTTCAATATTCTTATCCATATCGCTCGCGTATTCTTGTCCGTGGGTAAATGAAAAAAAGAATTCTTTTTTTCATTTTTCTTTTTATTATTATTACATTTTGGAAATGCACAGTACGACATTTTCTTATTCGAAACTAACAAGATTTGTTTTGATACAACAAATCATAAGCGCAAGATATACTACGACGGGGGTTTACTTCTATAGTGATACCTAATGACGTCAGAGCTGGGTTATATATCCGATACTGAAGTTCATCCAGCAATGGCGGCCACGAGCAGCGAAGGTTATGTAAACAGAAAAAAAACTTAAGCACATAATTTGAGTAATGATGCAAATTATGCTTAATAATAATGTTTTTCTATATTCTAAACATGTTATGAATTGGCTGGAATAAAGTTGTTTTGAAAAACGCCGTAAGCTTTAAGGATTTATGGACTGTATTCCATCCAAAAGACACAAAATTCTAGGTTATTAATGACTAAAGACTGTTGATTCCGTCTAAGGTTAGCCTAGCTAAAAGTTAAGTGTCCAACGTGTTAAACCAGAAAGAAATGTTATTGTTGGCACCACATTGTTAATTTTTATTGTTATCTTTAAAAAATATTGTCCCCAATAGTTACTACCACTATATTTCAAAACAAAGCAAGTGCAGTTAGCTAACTAGCTAAATAGCTGACGAAAGACAGGTGTAGTTCAAGCCAGTTAGCTTTAGTTAGCCTGGCCAGTGCGCAGGGACAAGGAAAACATCACTGTAAATACTTTTCTTATATTATCATTATGTTAGCTCTTAGTTATTACATCTACCTTAACCCTGAATTTACAAAAAAAATTAAAATCCATCATCCACAAAGTTTTTCATTTTTTATCCACAATAAAGTTTTCCTTATTTGACAATACTGATTATTCTTTCACTAAAATTACTAAATCTTCAGCATCTACAAAAATGTTTTATGCAAAAATCTGCATCAACATTTGACATACAGTGGAATCTCTCTATCTCGACTACTCTCTATCTCGAACTACTCTCTATCTCGAACTAAAGTCTCGGTCCCTTTGTGGTCCGCCTAAGGTATTTTCCTTTCTTTATCTCGAACTTTCTCTATCTCGAAGAGAGCATTAAATACTCCAGGACTCCCCATCAAAGCCATGGCCCCTCCTGGAAATAATAGACAGGATATATCCCTCGATATTTGTGAGGCTAGCATGTAAAATATGCACATCTCTAATGTTAGAAAATGTTCTCATTATACTTATTGACAAGAATTTATTTCAGCGAATAATTTGTAAACACATGACTGACTCTTAAAATTTGTTGTGAACTTGTGAACTTAAGAAAAAAATCTAAAAAAAAATCATGAAAACTTCTTTCTGTAAAAATCACTTCTCTTAAAGATTACCTTCATCCTCAAAAAACTTTTCCTCATAAAAAAGAAGACAGTTAGCCAGAAAAAGTTGAATTAAAAATTTAAAAAACTTTTAAAATTCAAATTTTAAACCCAACGGGATTGACGATGAATCTGTTAGACGAATTTAGCATTTCTTTTCACTTCTTCCCAGCAATGGATGATCAAGAATAAATAATAGCTCAGTATAGTGATAATTGGTATTCTCGCCTCGTTAGCTTGGCAAAGCACATATACAATACACCAAAAATGGCCAAAAATAAGACGATGTCCATAAAGGGACCAGTAATACGCCATCAGCTCTGCACAATTTCGCGTGTTTTAAAGTATCACCAACCATACTAATATGTGGAGAAAACCAATTAAATTCCACTGACCAATCGCAAGAAAATGCGTTAACGCTTTCTGAGCCGGAACAAAAATACCTTGAATTGAACCTTGAATTGAAAAAGTCGTCGGCAAATCGATCTATTGTAAATTTTCGGAACTCTATTTGTATGAAAAGAAATGACTCTGTGTCTATGCTCCAATTATCTGTAACATTAATTTTTGAAAGAAAATCGGCTGTAGAGTTTTGTTCGCGAGGGAGGCAAATAAATTGGAAAATTAGAATAAACGTAAAAAATAAAGATTCAACACAAATCAGACTGTCTGCAAAAGTTCGAAAATGTTTTATCTTCTGTCGCTGCTTTGGATGGTAGGTAGTTGCAAAGATTGATTTTTGCTAGGACAATACGCCGAAATATGACCTTGCTTTTGACAAATCAACATAATCGCGGATAAGACCAAGTAGATGTGGGGTTTCGTACATTAGTTTTTTTTTTTTCATTAGTTTTTTTTTTTTAAGATTTGCTGTCCTTATTGCTCTATTTATGGCGCGTTCGTCCTCAGAGTTAGAGGGTAGATCATCGCTCTCATATTTGTTAGCAGCTTGCCAATTCTCCCTATCCGCTAACCTTATAAGTTTGACACGTTTCCGTATTAAGTTCTTACCTTCTTCAAGGTGTTCTTTAGCGGCATTAACTTCATTTTCAGCGATGCTCTCCTGCACTCTGTCTAATGTAGTAAGCAGTTTAGTGCAGAATTCCATATGTTTTTGGTTACCTCGCCCCTTCAAGTTAGCTGACTGCAAGCGGCGTTGTTCTTCTATGGTAGCTTCTACCTTCTTCTCGTGCTTTTCTAGGAACCTTTTGGGGATTGTTTCTGCAACGGTAGCAGCAGCTTCCATAGTGGATTCCTGATGCTTGGCAAGTGTTGCTTCGACAATCTTCTGGATATCACCGTATATATATATATATATATATATATATATATATATATATATATATATATATATATATATATATATATATATATATATATATATATATATATATATATATATATATATATATATATATATATATATATATATATATATATATATATATATATATATATATATATATATATATATATATATATATATATATATATATATATATATATATATCAGCATTTGTTGCAAAACTCGATAAACCACAGACCTATCATCTTACGCTTTTAATTTTACTTTTTTATAAATTGTTTTGTTTTTGAACCAGATTTTATTGTTCAACGAAATCTTTTTAACGCTTTAAATTTTTAAAAAGGTTTTACGAGAATTTAGCTCTCCAATGATATGTTTAACATTGTAAAGACAGTAAAGTTCCGTAATTCAACAAATAATTTCCAACGTAAATTGAAAAAGGATATAAAAACAATTAATAATACTACTTCAACATTAGCTTTTACTGACAAAACCAACAATCTGTATAAACTCGACAAAGATCATTACAATAAATTATTAAACGATTCTGTTACATCAAGTTACAAGAAAGTCACCAATAAGATAGACGAGAGAATAAATCAAGATGGCAAAAACATTGTGAAAGGAAAGTATATTGCCAACAGAATACTCAAAAACAGTAACAACTCCTGCTTCATCACACTTAAAGATCATAAAGCCAACTTCCATAACGATCCAAAAGTTAGACTTATTAATCCAGCAAAAAACGAACTAGGTCGCATAAGTAAAGTAATCCTAGATAAAATAAATAGTCAATTACGCGAACTTTTGAAAGTAAACCAATGGAGAAATACCCGAGAAGTTATTGATTGGTTCGAAGGTATAACCGATAAAGATAAATACCGCTTTGTAGTTTTTGACATAAAGGACTTTTATCCTTCAATAACAAAAACATTGTTATCAGACGCAATTCATTTTGCTACCCAACACTTAGAGATAAAAGAAGACGATATAAAAATCATCTTCCATGCCCAAAAATCGCTTCTATTCGACACTAGCAAACAAACGTGGATGAAGAAGGGAGGAGAATTGTTCGACGTGACGATGGGTGCTTATGACGGTGCCGAAGTTTGCGAAGTCGTTGGATTGTTCATGTTAAACAAGATAAACGCAATTTACCCTAACAATGTCGGATTATACCGTGATGATGGTCTTGCCGCATTTAAAGACACCAGCGGACCCGCGATGGAACGCATCAAAAAGAAAATACAAGCATTATTCCAAGAATGCGGTTTAAAAATTGTTATTGAATGCAATAAGAAAATTGTGAACTTCTTAGACATCACGCTAAATCTCGACAATGGAACCTTTAAACCATACAGCAAACCTGACAACATCATTCAGTACATCCATACTCAATCCAACCACCCACCTAATGTCATCAAACAAATCCCAATCACTATTGAGCAGCGTTTATCCGAACATTCTTCAAATGAACAAATATTTAACGAAGTCGCCCCAATTTATGAGAAGGCGTTAAAGGAATCCGGGCACGATGTTAAACTGCAATACCAAGAACGAAAGAAAGCTGTTTCAAAACTCGCAGAAAATAAGAAAAGAAAAAGAAATATAATATGGTTTAATCCTCCTTATAACGTAAACGTATCTACGAAAATCGGAAAGTTGTTCTTGCTTCTTATAGACAAACATTTCCCGAAACAAAACAAGCTCCACAAAATATTTAACCGCAACAACGTAAAAGTCTCTTACAGCTGCACAAAAAACATGAAAGCCTATATAAATATCCACAACAACAAAATCATCAATAACAACGATACAGTAATGGATAGAAATTGTAATTGTATTGTAGGAACAATGCCCAGTTGAAAATAAATGTTTAACAAAAAACATTATTTATAAAGCAACCACAAATTCAAACATCCCCAACTATGAGCGCAAGGTTTACATTGGTCTAGCAGCAACAACGTTTAAACAAAGATATGCCAACCACAAAAAATCCTTTAACACAGCTAAATACAAAAAAGACACGGAACTTTCAAAAGAAGTATGGCGTATAAAAGATAAAAATTACACACCATTAATCACATGGAAAATAATCAGACAATGTAATGAACTTGTCCCTAACTCCAAAGCGATTAAATGCAATTTGTGTTTAGCCGAGAAACTAGAAATCGCAATGTACGATAATAACAACTTATTAAACACGCGATCAGAATTAATATCCAAATGCAGGCACATCAATAAGTACAAACTCTTCCAAAATGATACTATTATTATTATTATTATTATTAAACATATATTTGGCATCTTGGCATCACACACAGACTAAAGACTAGAAGGATCGACGTCACTTTTTATAGATACCATTATATTGTCCTTTGATAACTTTATATTGCTTCTACGGTTTAAATGTCAATTTATTCAACTGAGGATTGCGAAAGCATGAAACTATAGTATTGAACGTAAAAATTGTCTTTGTTTCTTTCCTGTGTGTATAAATCGCTCTTTTTATTGAGCACTCTTTTAATAAACGAAGAGAAAGAAGAAGAATATATATATATATATATATATAAATATATATATATATATATATATATATATATATTTATATATATATATATATATATTCTTCTTCTTTCTCTTCGTTTATTAAAAGAGTGCTCAATAAAAAGAGCGATTTATACACACATATGCATATATTTCTCTTTTAGCTGTTTATACCCACAGGATTAAAAACCTTTTTTTTTGTTATTCTATACGTATTTCTATAGCAATATAATATATATATATATATATATATATATATATATATATATATATATATATATATATATATATATATATATATATATATATATATATATATATATATATATATATATATATATATATATATATATATATATATATATATATATATATATATATATATATATATATATATATATATAATCCTAGATTGACCTTATGGCGACATACCCAAAAATATTACCTTAGGGTGACACCTAAAAATAACTATTTTTTTGGAAAAATTATCTATTGACGACAAAGATCTGCTGCTATGCTTCTTTTGTACAGGTATTAACATACCATCGTAAAAACCTCCTAAAAATTATAAAAGATATATAATTCTTGGTCGCCTTACCGTTTTTCTGTCGCCTTAGCGAAAATAGTATCATTGGATCGACCTTATGGCGACAATATATGTCGCCCTAAAGTCGTTTTTGTGACATCTTCCAAAAATTACAAAAAGCTGACTGGACGTCGAAATACAGTCAAATATGCCTACAGCAGACGCACCTGGTAACAGCGCCACCCACGATGGCTCTAAAGGCTTTTGTAAAATATGAAGAGCGAGTGGGAAATGTCTTATGCGAGATGATGGATATTAGCTCCGTGCGCAAAAATTTAGCTTAAAGGCTCGTTTCCATTCGACTGCATTTTCTGCTATAGCGCAAAATTATTTATTATTATTGACGCATGCGCATTTTGAAAAAATTACTGCTTGTTAAGAGATTTTTTGTGCTCGAGAGCAGCTCTTGAGCTCAGCGCAAAAGTTGAATTCATTCTACTTTTGGCGACGTTGTTTTCTCTCCAACACAAATAGCCAATAATATTTGAGTATTTTACACTATTTCGTAATTTGCCAGTCGTCAGCAAAGTTTAAAAAACATAAACAATAATAAATCTAAAAAAATGGCGGACGACGAAGAAACATGTGTTTCTCCAGACGAAAATGAACTTGAAATGAATATGCTCTATCATAAAATTTTGCAGCAACAACCAAAGAAGTCTAACGAAGAAACTACTGTTGATGTTGCGGCAATAAGACCCCAAGAGGATTATAATATTGAAAGTTTTATCCTGAATATAGAATCATATCCATGTTCATGGAATACTACCACTAGGTCTTATCATGACCAGAACATGCGTATTACTGATTGGGAACAGTTGTCCAAACGGTTTGGAAAACCAAATCGGTTTGCTGTCTCTTTATTTTTAGCTAACCAGCTCTAACTATAAAGCAAATTTGCACCCCACTCTGTTAAAAAAAACTTGCGCAGACTCATATTTTACGAACGAACAAGCATCGGGAATCGTACTAAATTGGCGGGCAACTTGCAAATACTAATGAAAAAATTCAATACTACAAGTGCTAAAGTAAACACTGTATAAATGTGAAAATATTTGAAAGATAAAACAAAATAAATTTCTAAATATATTTATGAAGCCCATCTCAAAAGGTTTTTAAAATATGTCCCTTTCATCACTGTTGCTTATTTCATTTAAAAGGCGGGAATACTAAAAAATAATGAAATAAACATCTGTGAAATAAACAACAAATTAAGTTGTACTTTTTATTCACAACACAATAAATTTAACTACAAATATTTCTGAACCAAAATCAAACTACAAGTTCCTCGAAATAGCAACAAATTTCTCAAAATTACAACAATTTCCCTGTGTTTTTAGTGTTTTCTTAGGAAAATAAATCAGTAAAAGTTCAGTGTTTTCTTATAAGTTTTTATAAAATTGTTCTTATAAAAAATAAGATTAGATTTCCCTAAATATCATTCTAAAGGCCTTGAAAAAGTATTCGTGATCGAACAGCAAAAGGTCTTTTATCAAAATTGCATACAACCCGTTCGAACGTCTCTCTTAAAAAAGTTTTCTTATCCACATTTTCTTCCTCTTGGAACATTAGAGATACCTTATCGGACAAAATTTTCGTCACCTCCAGAAATTTTTGTCACTTTTGTCCGACAAAACATTTTGTCCGATAAGGTAGTTTTAGTTTATAATCTTTTGTTAACAGCAGCAGCCACTTTTTTTTAAATTTCGCGCGTGAAAAAATTGAAGCAAGATGGAAATTAATTTCTGTTTGAGCTTTTTGCGCTAGAGCAGAAAATGCAGTCGAATGGAAACGAGCCTTCGTCAGGTTCTTTCCATAAATTTTATTATCAGTGCACGCACGCCAAATTACTGATTATAATATTTAAAAAAAAAAACGATGGTGTAGATGGGGCCTAATAGGGTCATGTAAATGATAGAC
The DNA here is from genome assembly GCA_030067915.1 of Hydractinia echinata. Lineage (NCBI taxonomy): Eukaryota > Metazoa > Cnidaria > Hydrozoa > Anthoathecata > Hydractiniidae > Hydractinia > Hydractinia echinata. The sequence continues at coordinate 1,117,702 of JASGCC010000099.1, read as the reverse complement.
TCATAAAAGGAATCAGGTCTACTTCTTGGCAGCAACGAATAATTGACTGGGGATAAGTAGAATCTGATTTCAGCGAAGGGCAAACTCTGTTAATTTAAATGAAACAGTAACGAATGATGTCAGCTATCGCAGAAACAATCGTGTCTAAAGGACCTGTATTAGACATTTATTTCACAAAATCTCTGTTTTGTTGACATTCGTTCCTTGATTAATACAAGTAAGAAATTCGGAAAAGGCATTATCACATCACTTTGGAGGCCATTATGATTAAGTAACAGGTGTAGTTAAAAGAACAAATCATCAATGTATTTATACATATCGGGAATGAAGGACCAAAATCAGTTTCTTGAAATTCTGCGGAATAAAATCTGCAATCTTCTCAAATTAAATCAATCTTGCTTGCATTTCATTTTTCTCGCATCCACACACAAATAAACAGAACGCGCTCGCATAAGATATTTCCAACTTGCAGTCAATATTTTTCTCGCGCGCACCAAATGTTTCTTTCGCTCTTCGTATTTTCCAACGAGCCTTCAGGGCTATCGTAGCTATTTTTCTAAGAGCTAGTGAGGGCAAGTAATCTTTACATAGCCAACACTACTGATAGCGGACACATTTTCTCAGGATGTCTTAGCAATTTAGTGAATAGTTTTATTTCACTGAGAGATGAGATAAAAGCAGCAACAAAATTACCATAGTTCTAATCTTACTCGAGAAGCATTGAACAAACGAAATACCAGCAGTAACATCCCTAACTTTTTGTAACCTGCTGCTATGGAGTCTCAAAGTGAGGTAGACGAGATTGGTCATATTGAGCTTTTTTTATCTAGCCTGCGTTGAGTAACGTTTGATTAACCGACCAACCTCGATCCCAGGGCCTGTAGCGTTTTTTGATATGAGGATGAAACGCGTACGAGGCCCTGGTACAACAGACTGAAATTCGCCCAAAATTAAGCATGCAGAGAAAAGTAATGTATGCGTGACGTTTTCGATTAAAGATGGAGTTTTAAGTCTTTTACTGCATTTTTTATAGCTGAATAGCTACCTATAGCTACACCGTAAAATTCCAGAATAAATACAACCCTTGGTAGCTTTCTAGTCATCTTGTGGTGTATGATACATATAGTAAAAACTACAGCACTTGTAAATATTAAAGAATAATTTACACCAGCTGCAAAATGTTGGGAGAAAATTCAGAGATCTTTTAGAGAGCCGAAATTTTCCTGACCGTAACACGTCAAATGCTTAGAGTCAATAGTACGAGGACAGGATGTCATTGGAGTGTCATCAAAAGGATATGAAAAAAACTTTAATTTTTCAACTGTTAGCTAGCTAGCTACCAGATGTCATCAGAAAAAAAGATGAAAAATTTTCAATACACGACTTCACAGTTTCAGTTAACTATTGTTTAAATAAATCTCTCTTTTGTTACAACTCTCTTATTGAGAATTAAAAAAGGAAGTAAACCGTTATAAATTAAGAAGACCATGAAGAAAAGTGAAATAATTTTTTTGTGAAATATTTTGAAAAGAAAAGTTACAATTCCTTTACATATGTTTTAAGTATAGGGTTACTGGCAATAACATACTAAATTTTCATACCGTGAGACTAATTATTTCTCGAAGAAGTAGAAATTACTTGCTACATTTTAATGATTTAAATTTTGAGGAGAATGCTGCACAGATGTTGTTTGAGATTTCTGTCTTAACGATAAAATAGAAGATGTTTTGCCATCATTTGTATTTGATGAACATTGTGACTTCATATTTTGCCTTCCAAAGGCAATTTTGATCAAAAGAGAAAGAAATTTAATGAAAATAGAAATTTATCAGAAAATGTCAAAGCTTGTGTTATTGATGAAGCTTACTGCGTTGACACCTGTTTTGTACTTTATATATATATAGCTATATGACCAATACTTATACTTAAGAATCTCTGTGTATAACAACTGGATAACAAAAAATGTGATATATAAAATAGATATAGCTAGCTAGCTCAAAGCTACACACTTGTCACACAGCTACTACCGGAACAGGAAAAACAGTGACTAGAATGAAACATATTATACCCGGATTAAGAACCTTAACAATAATATCTGTCGATCCAAATAGAAAAAATGTATATATACCTCTGCAGAAAAAAGAGAAAAGTTGGCAAGGAAGGAATATTGCGGATTGGGGTTTTGTGGATATATTTACAACTTATAATAAATGTTTTAAACAAACAAGTACAGCAATTGTGTAATTGTGCAATTTCATCCACCTCAAACAAAGATCATGTAAAACCAAATTCTTCTTGAAGTTGCAAAAAAAGATCTGAACGTTTGCGTTATTATAGCAACCTCTGCTTTTGGTATGGGAGTTTATGCACCATATATCAAACAAATCTACCATATAAGTCCAACAAGTACCATTGAAGACTATATATATACATATGCAACAAATTTGGACAGGCTGGTCGATGAGGGCAAGAAGAATTGGCAAGATTATATTATACTGGACATAATATCAGCACTAGGTGTTTGAAACAAAATAACATTAATGAGCTTTAGATGATGATATAACGCTCTTCACACTGCAATTTTTCTAAAAGCTTATTTGTGCAATCTGGCAGAAAATCTTGAATGTCTTTCACATTTACGACAGTATTAGTTTGCATAATTACGATACCCACAATATCTTTTATTTTTTCTTAAAGTTGTTTCAAAGTCCAATACTTCCGAAAATTTGACTAAAACCGTTTTAAGTTTGTTTCAGCACACAGCCTGCATACTTCAGCACACCCACCATAAACTTTGTGTTGTGATATTTTCTTTCTTATTGCCTAAAAACAATAATATATTAGTTGTGACGTTTTGTATATATTTCTTTTTATTTATAGCTAGCTATACTTTATTTCCTAAATTATTTTCATTTATTTTTCAATACTTTAGCTAGTATATTTGTCCCCAAAGTTTCTTAAAAGATATCTCTTGACATGTGCGGCTTTTTAAGAAAAATTACTTGTCATTGTTGTAATTGTTTGTGCATCTTCAAGCCAACAGCAGCCAGTTACTCAGCATCCATACTACAGTTGCATCTGTATGAAGTTTTTCTTTACTAAAATTAAATTTTCCTTTTTTAAAAATATAAGTATTGTGTCTCAACAAAAGGTGAGAGTACCTGTTACTTTCGTTCGCAGGACAGGATGTTCATCACACCATTCCATTTGAGTTTTGTCAGCTGCCTTTTCCACCATCAGTGAGAAAACAAAAGTAATGTTTTTGATTTTAATTTGTTATTTAATTTAATTTTGATTTGTTTCAAAATTTAAACGATGCAAGGAAAGTCAAAAATAACGTGAATATAAATATTTTCTTCATAAACAAGTAACCATAAAAATCTTCGTAATGCTCATCGCTCGCCATATTTGTTGTTAATAAAAAAAATGCTGTGCTTGCAAAAAAAACTTCTGAATTAATTATCTTTTTAACATAATTTAAAAAAGCCGTACACGCAATCTCATTGGTTGAGTGGGTCTGTTGTACCAGGGCCTCGTACGCGTTTCATCCTCATATCAAAAAACGCTACGGGCCCTGGGATCGAGGTTGATTAACCGACGTCCAAATTCAGTTTACGTTAATTGCCGTGGGTCAATTGTCCAGGAAACAAGGTTCGCTATTTAAAATTTCTACCCTGCAAGTACAGAATCGCAATTTGTGTGCTTTGTCCAAGCTGTAAGATGATGTGCTTGTCCAAGCTGTGAAGATAGTGTGCAGTTTGTTCGCTTACACATTTAGGTAGGATATATACAACGTTAATCTGTGTGCGCACAAGTGTATTTCATTTTTAACATTTAATTACAACGTTTTAGTGTAACTTAGAAATGCGACAAAGCCTACACATACCTAAGGTCAAGCTTAACGGCTTAAGGTATAATTTCTGAAATCAGAGAAGATAAAAAAGGTAAAAATTACAACAAAGTACCGTTAAAGAGGATGTGCTGTCAAAAATTACATTTTCATAAGCAATGGTCATAAAAGAAAAGAAGACAATTGCCATAATTCTTTTAAAGTGAAACCTTTCTTTTTCTGAAATAATCTGTGTTAACCACATGTTAAGATACCTTTGTATACTGACCCCTTTACATTTTTACGAATGCTGGGCTCAGTTTCATTTATGACATTATACAGTTCAAAAGGCAAAGTTTAGTGTTGGGGATTAAGCGTAATCACATGAAGAAGTGTTTTTTCTATACATTTTTATTATTTTAATATGCTAAACTAAGGAAAAAATAAGGAGAAAGAGATAAAAAAGCTGACAACAAAAGACGAAGATAATAATGTAAGAAAATTCGGGTATATAGTATATATTTAGACTCCCAGTGGAAAAAAAAACGCTTCAATAAAAAAAGTCAGGCTTAAAGTTCGCATTTGCAAATTATTTCCCTAACTACAGCCCCTTTAATTTACATGGCCCATGCTGCCATCTTTAATTTGAGCAAACAGAAATAGGTTAGACTCAAGCTGTGGTGATAAATCTAAAAAAATCTGCAAACTTTCTCCCCTCCAAAATGGTCAGAATGTTTGCACCTGCTGGTTGAAAGTTCACTTTTTTCTGAGCAAGGTCTTTTTATTCTCTTACTTTTCTTTTAGGTTATGTTATCCAACAAGCAAATAGATGACATTCGTAGAAAATGGTGGATGGGAATGGAAAACAAAGAAAACATACGCCTCATTCTTCAACCTTGTACTTATATTAAATTTAAATGGAAATATTTTTGACATCGCATGCTACAATTTGTTTTTAATTTCTCTCCGGTTTTACTTTGAACAAGTCCATTATGATGTTATACAGTGGGAAAACATCAATATCTCTTGCCCGGTGTTCTGGTACCTCCTCCAGAACAGTTCCTGATCCATTATGCAGTTTAAGACAGTCAATTTTCAATGATGAACATTGTCTCTCAGTGGCATCAGTAACCCAATGTACAGCATTTGTCTTCTTCCTTTACCATAAATGACAGCATACCATTGTTGGACCTCGTCACTTTCCTTTTTTTTAAAGGCTTCCTCACAATTTTAATAGCCTTTCCTCACATGAATCTTCGTCAGTTTCTTCTTCCATTAGAAAGAGAATAAATCGATAGCATATACAATTGTTTGATACATTTTTAATCTCTTTGTGATGTTATATCATCGTACGTTTTTTCTGTCTTTAAAATATATTTGTAACTATTACCACTAACTTCGTTCGACAACAACAGTTTGTTTTTTACATTTTAGATTCGAATTACATTCATATTCGAATGCGATAGTTCTTTTAAAACAGGTAATACAAAAAATCTCTGTATCGATTTAGAATGCATTGATGGAGGAGAAATTTTCCAACACTTAAAAAGTACGGTGCTTTGGCAGAAAGCAAGTGCAAGGCTTCGTTCATGGAGTTTTTACAAGCGGTATATTTTCTTCATAACAACAACATTGTGCATCGAGACAAAGCCAGAAAACGTGTTGTTAACATTTAAGGATATCGAAACAGCGCATGTCAATTAATGTGAAAAGTTTATCATTTCTTGAACATGATAGTTTAGTAATAACACCTAACGATCTTCGACTTAACTGCAGAGTAATGAAAGAAATAAGAAAATCTTACAGCGTGCAGGACGCCAGTTGTTGCAAGAAAGAATCCACCTAAATCACGTAACGCCCTACATCACCAAATACTTGAACTTGACAACACCATCAAATCAAGACTCTCCGTCGACCAATATAAGCAGGTTAAGAAGACACCTTAAGAAGTTCAAAAAATCAATGAGAGATGCAATGATGATACGCATGCGGGTGTAGACAAATGACAGTAACTCTGTCCAACAGACAACTAACGACAGAAGAAACAAACCGTTTATTAAAAGGAATGTGAGAACAACGGTTATCATGAATATCTAACTACATCAACAACGGGCCTTACAAACTTCTCAAGAAAGATCCTACAGAAGTCATCAAACGAAAAACGGGGCACATCTTAATGGAGTTAAAGAGGAATACATCGACAATAAACAGTATTACCGACTGAAATCTTGTGACGGACCACCACCGCGAAAAACGTTTATACAGCCTATCAAAATTTGCTGCTTCCAGCCTCAACAAATTTACAGCAAGTGACCATAGCAAAAACTCCTAAAAATTCTCGGAATACATAAAAAAAATAAAGGTAGCAGACAACGAATGCATGGTATCATTTGATGTCACATCACTCTACACAAATGTTCCCATAAAAGGCACCTGGAATATCATTAAAGACTTTATCGAAAACGATACTGCATTCGGTAAAAAGACAAAGATTCCAGTACAGGATTTTCTGCGTTTGGCTGAATAATAAGAACTTCTACACTCAAAGAGACAGAGTTGCCATGGGAGGCCCTGCATCATCAGTAGTTGTAGAAATATACATGCAAGCACAAGAGATTCACTGTCAAGCTTGAACAAGATGGAAGTATGACTTTCCTGGACAGTTTGGTCAAACGCAAGAATGGTTCCATGTCAATTCCAGTGTATCGTAAACCAACACACACTGACAAGTATCTTAACTTCGAATCAAACCATCAGAAATCTTGCAAAGAAAGTGTCATACTGAATCGTGCCAATAGTGCAGTCAGTGACAAAAAGGAGAGGAAAGAAAAAATTCGACATGTAAAGAACACATTAACACATCAGGTACCAGCGAGATTCTTCGTCGAGTTTTAGGGCAACACAATATCAAATGCGTTCTTAACTCTAAAGCAACCCTACGAAGCACTTTGTCTAAACCAAAAGACAAAATAAACCTGGAAGAACAAAGCAATGTTGTTTACGAAATCCCGTGTAAAGATTGTGATGTAGTGTATATATGCCAAACAAAAAGAAAGTTAAGCAACGAGTTTAAGAACATTTGCGCGCAGTGAGAAACGGAGATGTAAAGAAAATCAAACTTGCGGACCACGGCTGGAGCGGAAGTTATCAGTTTAATTGAGATGAGAAGAAAATCATTCACAGAGAATCCAGAACAACAGCTAGGAACATAAAAGAAACCATCAACAGTGTATAACGTAACAAACACATAAACAGTATCCTACATCAACTTCCTGAAATTTGGTTACAAGCCCTACAGAAGAAGTAGTTATCTCCATCTAGGTCCGAAAAATGTTAATTACTGTAACTAACTTTAATTATCAGCTTGTTCCTGATTGGTTAATTTTTATGAATTTTGATCCTCTGCAATTATATAAATACGTGCTCAACATCATTTTACTTTGCCCGATGATTGGAGAAGGATCTCCTGAAACGTCGCCTACTAAACTATCATGTTCAAGAAATGATCAACTTTGCACAGTAATATGAATACTGAACAGACAAACCAAAATAATATCTTCAATAAGCACATGTCAAATTAACAGACATCGGTCACAGTACTAGGATCACTTTCGAACAGTCCGTATACTTCTGTTTTAAAGGGCCAAAACAAGCAACATCAAGTGGTCATAACTTTTCAGTTACATGCGGTGGAAACTTCACTAACGTTATATCCTCTTCGATGGCTTTTTCTACCACTGGCAGAGAAACATGAGATGTCCATCGAATATTAACAGCAGTGGCCGTTCCTTAATCTCACTAGCAAATTTCGTTGAATATCTCTGTTGTTACCCAGCCATTGGTACACATGCCATACCAGATGTTTGGTAAGGCTCAATCTCCTCTCCTCTCCTTACTGTCCTGCATGATGCATCCCTCTAACTTTTATGAAGTGCATTTGCAATATCTTCCTCTGTCCAGGTCTTTTTCGTTAACCTCACATACTTCTTACGCATAACGACTAAGTCTAAAAAAAAATTCAGGCCTATCAATAAAGGGGGCCATTGCTCTTGCAAAGGCTCACCCGATTCTGGGAAATGAGAAACTAGCTGAGCCAATAATTGCTCCTCCAATTCCACAAAAAGTTTTTCTGGCTGAGTAATATCAATTCACCTCACATGGAAATCAATGTTATCTTATTATTTGCAGAAAAATAATACAAGATTTTGTAATAAAATATTCGTTTATAAACTTATTTTATTCATTCAGATTGCTTGCCCAGTCTAAATTATTGTAACCTTTGGGAGAGCGATTTATTGCTCAGGTGTTATTTTCTTATTGATAGACTTGCAAATTCCTTACACAATGTATATATATTCAAAAAGCATTTGCAGATGCAGAATGCTAAATTTCACTCCCCACTTACCGAATAGAGCAACTGATAAAAAAACAAAGTTTCGCTTCTTTGGTGCCACAATAGATAAATAACAAAATCGACACCAAATGTTTGATTTTATTTTAACTAAAGAGAAAGATCCACAATCATTAGCACAAATAAACGAAGTTCATCCACGCTGTCTTCTTCAGAATGTACAACATTCTTTTTGTTTGAAATGTAAAATATGCGTTCTATTCCCAGTTGTAAAAAATTCCTACAATACATAATGACTTGCTTTCCAGTCTATAGTGTAATTACATAACCATGAATAAAAAAATAGAGCATGCGAACTTTTTTCCTGACACCCTAAAAATAGTTGGTGAGAAAGTTCGCACCAAATTAGTAAAACACTAGTGGCACTTTCTTCAGAAAATTACTATCAGACTAAAGTCTATTGATTGAAGCAACAAATGAGATTGACACGAGAAAAAGATGGCGCAGCCACTCTGTGGTCGATCAGAAAGTTGCTACAGACAGGTAAGAACTTTTTATGGCTGTAAATATGATCTATACCTTTTAAAATGCTGAATATATTTTGACTGTGGACGTTATGTTACGTATTTTTTATTTTGCTTCTTTTCCATGTTAGCATTTGATTTCCCAGCACTGAATGTTTTTCTGACATCGAAAGAAGTCTGTAAAGAACATGTGCTTTCGTAAAACGGGGTAATAAAAATCTATTATTTTGAATGAAAGTTTTAGGCTAAACTAACGGGTTCTCCACAAAATACTGCAGGCAGACAGTGCAGTGGTTAGTACTGGATTACTAAGACAAACAATACAAAAGTTTCAGATTCGGTTACACCTTGTGTTCCTAAAAGGAAAGTTTTTCTTTTGGTTTTTGGCAGTAGCAAATGATACAGAAAAAAATATGTGCGAAGGAGAGTTGAATGATTTTAAGATGATACTCATGCTACGCAAAATTTTGTGTCAATTCTTGTGCTCGTAGGCATGTTTTTATCAATGCAAAGTGCAATATTTAATGGAAATATATAGAGTTATGGTTTTAAACACACAAAAAAAAGCTAGAGAAAAGTAGGTTCTTCTAGAAAGCTGTGTAGCCTGTGTTGTGAATCTTTCACGCGATGCAATGTTTTGAACTGTGAAATTTCATACATGAGTTGGAAAGTAGTTTTTTTTCTGACACATTTTTTTTAAAAACGAAGCATTTTCAAAAAGTTTGTGTCAACCTTTCAGAACTACAAGTTTAATAAAGAAAATTTTTTTCTATTTTTATAAGTATCAAATACATGGAAATATAAAATACAATTATTTTTTTTGACCAAAATTCCCCTTTAAATTTACAAGGGTGAAAACAATTATTTTACAGTCTGTGTTTTAAATTTATTGTGTATGGGTATAACCTTTTTGTTTTTTTTAAATAGAATTGTTTCATATACATACATACAAAATCACTAATGAAATAGACTTCACATTTATATTTGAAATTGCTTCAAAATCCCCTTACAATATGAGTACATAAACGTGTATATACATAAAAAGGAAGAAATATCACACAGACAATTACCAAGGTGTGCAATCAATCAAGATAGATTTGCTGTAGGGGTCTAAATTGACATAGTCGTCTAGATTAGGTTGGAAAATCATTATTATACTGCCCAACCCATGCTAGCAGCCTTCTGAATTAGGAATAAAGCATGGCGATAAAAATCCAGCATATTTATAATTTATGACAGCATTCCGCGGCAAAAAAATGCCGTCGTAAATCATATTCACAACCACAATTGTCAAAGTTACTTTAGCCATTGTGGACCATATTTTCTATAATAACTAACTTCAAAATAGTATTATATGCTAAAAGAACAAAGTAGTATAAAGTAACGAGATAACGTGGAAAAAGAAATAAAAACCAAAAATTACTTGCAAGCATAAGAACACAACAGAGTTTGCGCAAAATAGCTTGCTAAAATTGATCTTGCGATCTATTGTAATTTAAACTATCGATCGCGTGGGGTCATTGTTTATTAGTTACACAACATACTTATCTACTTGTGCCTTTATAAAAGAGGCAGAGGCAACACCATTAGAGTTTGATGAATGATAATTTTGGTATATTATATATTATATTGTATACGTATTTAGCCTCATTTAATTACTTATATTTGATTGAACATTGGTACAGTATTAATAATTAACTAGTCGATAAGGCCCGTGGAAAAATCCACTACGGCAGAAGGACAATGGAAAAATAGATTGTTGTAGTTTTTTTAATGACGTCAGCAATCCATCCACAAATAAAAAATTAGAACATTGTTTTCACGTTGCCTCTATTGTGTAGAGCTTAAACTGCTGATCAAGAAAATGTATATGATCAAGTGCTTTTGATGAGCGGTTAATGAGATATAAGGGTTTAAAACGGGAGAACTCAAAATAAAACTATGTCAAACCAACCGACACTTGAACGCTGTTACATTACAATTCTTACCATCCATACAACACTAAACGGAGTATAGTCTACTCCCAAGCACTGCGCTATCGTATGATAACAAAAGACAACCAACTACTTTGTAGGGAATTAAATCAACTGAAAGGCAACCTACTTCTACGTGGATACAAATTCAATATGGTCAACCAAATTTTTCAGATAGTATCAAGGATGAACCAGGAGGATGTTCTTGATAACAAGATACGCAAACAAATTACCAACAGTGTCCACGTGAATAATAATAAAAGTAAAAGTGAACAAGATAGTAACGCAGAAACAATTAACACCGTCTGCAATAACGACGTTTTGCCCTTTGTGGTACCTTACCACAAGGGTTTACTGCCCCTTAAAAATATTCTGAACAAACATTGGTCAATTATTACAAACGACCGGGAACTACATAAAATATTTCCAACAAAACCTTTTATTTCATTCAAAAAACACAAAAACATTCAGGACCACCTAATCCGGACAAAAATGAAAAAGGGCGACAAGAGAACTCTGACGGCTGAAATTTTTTTGTAATTTTAGCTTAATTTATTTAATCAAAAATATACGTATTGATAATATACACTGTGTTTTTTCAAAACGTTCTTGCAAATATATTTCATATCCTCACACGGAAGAAACCAAATTAAACCCCATTCCAATGTCTTACTACCTTTAATATTTAAAGGTGGATCGAAGAGACTGGTAACTAGTTTTCAACAAATCGTAAAATGATTACCATTTAATTATGTGTAACACAACTGGCTACCTACTTTCACACTGCGATTTACTATCAAGCTACATAACAACGAACTTGTCTCTCTTTCTTTAAGAAAGCTGTTCTATTACTGGAAACTAACTTGTTCCGCCATTTTACAAAGACGAGTAACGGACAAAGGTACCGTTAATTCCGAAACAGAAAATACAACAACGTTGACATCGGCTACCATATACCCACTAACTGCTTCAAAAGAAGGTTTTTAAATTTATTCAATTCTCTCAAAAAGAAGAGATCTTCGTATCAGCATAGCAACTCACTGTACTCATAATATAAGATCATATTTCATATTTCGTTGATTCGAACAAAATTAAATAATGGTCTGTTAACACGGCAACGCAACAGCATATAGAGGCATGCCTAAGTCAACTTCGACACTTGACACCTCACCTACTTCTCAAACCGATTAAAATTCACATTACCATAGCAACAATATGCACTTGCATTGTACCTAAAAATCTCAGACTATAACACACCGCAGAACGGTCTGTTGGTACTGCTCTTTAACAAAATGTAACGCATGTGTACCTTTAACCTTGTGCAACTCTCAAATTAGGCGTAACTTGCAATTTATTTATAAAAGAAACCTAAGTACAAAGTTGCAACAAACCTTCTAAATTGATTATAACCTATATCGCTATGGCAACAGCTATAATCCACATTGCGCTTTTTTGAAAAATACGAACAACAGTCGATAACGGCCCGTTTAAATATAAATATATATAAAGCAGCACATGACTTCTAACCGACCTTTATTCACTCGAGTAGCTCGTATCACATCATGAAACAGTCACGTATCACATCATGAAACAAAACGATCCTTTGGGTCGTGCTCCGACGGGGCCGAAAACTCCGATGACGGTAGAAATCAACTGACATTATTCTCATTATTGAGTTAGTTAGTTTTAAATAATCAATGAACCAAAGAGCCTACTGTAACACTATGTTCGCTCGTAACAGAACAATTGGTTTTTAAAAATATGCTAGAGAACTAGAAATTGTGTTGCAACCGAATTACAATTCAACAACTCAATGGATTGTTCAACACACGATATGGAAAACGAGAGGGAATACACTGACTTCTATAAAAACAACGAACTTGATTGGTTTACATTATATTTATTTAATCGTTCACAGCAAGTTCTTTTAGATAATGTGAAATCATAAGTCGAACATTTTCAATGTGGTGTCCCACAAAGGTCTATTTTGGGGCCCTTGCTATTCCTAATTTTCTTTAACAAGATCATTCACGTAATTAAAAATGTTTTAAACAAAGAACTAACGAACGTTGCAAAGTATTTACATGATAACGATTTAATAATTAACTTAAAGAAAGAAAAAACCGAACCAGTGTTAATCGGAACAAGTAAAAGGTTGTTAAAAGCCGTACAAAAAGCTTTCAAATTAGTTTATAACTTGGTGGAGATGCACCAAACATTTAGCTATAAATACCTGGGCTCCATTGTCGATTATAAACTTTCATTAAATTAAAATTATAGTAGTGTGTATAACAAAGAATTGGATAGACTTCGGTTGTTGTCTGCCCTAAAACGGCAGTTGGATACCGATATAGCAACCACAATTTACAACACTATGGTCGTACCTCCTTTAACCTTTAACAGCATTATCACTTTGAATTTAAACGACACTCAATTAAAAAAGCTCGCTTCACTTGATAATCGAGCAAGGTGCATCACAAATACATAAGATCTTAGTACAATCCATAACAAGATATTGAGAAACAGTTGCTGTATTGTACGTAAATGTATTGACGGTGAAACTTGTTATAACTTTATCAACTACATCGAAAAGGTGAATCCTACGAAAAATACGAGAAAGAATCAATGCATTTTGAAACTTCCACGATTTAAACTAGATCTTGCAAAGACGGTTTTTATTTTATGGGGCAAGTGTTTAGAACAAATTACCATTACGTTTGAGGACAGAGAAATCATATGTGAAATTTAAAAAATTATTCAAAACTCACAGTTTTTAATCTATTATTTTAACACCACTAATGCCTCGGTACTATTTTTATTTATATATATACGATTTAACTTTTTTAACATTTTATTTCTTTAGCCCCAGGACACATTTGTAAAACAGATCGTCATCAGAAATGTAAATATCATGTAAAAATATTGATATTTATTTTAAAACTGAATATTAACGGAATTTAATATTATCCTTTCAACATCTACCAAAAGGCGACATTTCAAATTTCAAGAAATATGAAATTGAGAATACAAAAAACTGAATATTCACAGAACTTAATATTATGGTTTCAAAATCTACTTTAAGGCAACATGTCAAGTTTTAAGAAATATGGAATTGTCAATACAAAAAAAACTGAATATTAACAGAATTTAATATATATGCTTTCAACATCTACTTAAAGTCGACATTTCAAATTTCAAGAAAGAAGAACTAGCAAAAACAAAAACAGAATGTTAACAGAATTTAACACATATATATTATGTTTCAAAATCTACCTAAAAGGCGACATTTCAAATTTCAAGAAATACCAAAATGTGAATACAAAAACAGCATATTAACAGAATTTAACACCTATATATTATCTTCCAAAACCTACCTAAAGGCGACATTTCAAATTTCAAGAAATACCAAAATGTGAATACAAAAACTGAATATTAACAGAAATTAACACATATATATTATGTTTCAAAATCTACCTAAAGGCGACATTTTAAATTTCAAAAAATACCAAATTACGAATACAAAAACTGAATATTAACAGAAATTAACACATATATATTATGTTTCAAAATCTACCTAAAGGCGACATTTCAAATTTCAAGAAATACCAAATTGTGAATACAAAAACTGAATATTAACAGAAATTAACACATATATATTATGTTTCAAAATCTACCTAAAGGCGACATTGCAAATTTCAAGAAATGCCAAAATGTGAATACAAAAACTGAATATTAACAGAATTTAACACATATATATTTATCTTCCAAAACCTACCTAAAGGCGACATTTCAACTTTCAAGATTTACCAAAATGTGAATACAAAAACTTAATATTAACAGAATTTAACAGATATTATGGTTTCAAAATCTACCTAAAGGCGACATTTCAAATTTCAAGAAATTCGAAATTACGAATACAAAAACTGAATATTAACAGAAATTAACACTGTATATATTATGTTTCAAAATCTACCTAAAGGTGACATTTCAAATTTCAAGAAATACCAAATTGTGAATACAAAAACTGAATATTAACAGAAATTAACACATATATATTATGTTTCAAAATCTACCTAAAGGCAACATTTCAAATTTCAAGAAATACCAAAATGTGAATACAAAAACTGCATATTAACAGAATTTAACACATATATATTATCTTCCAAAACCTACCTAAAGGCGACATTTCAAATTTCAAGAAATACCAAAATGTGAATACAAAAACTTAATATTAACAGAATTTAACAGATATTATGGTTTCAAAATCTACCTAAAGGCGACATTTCAAATTTCAAGAAATTCGAAATTACGAATACAAAAACTGAATATTAACAGAGATAACACATATATATTATGTTTCAAAATCTACCTAAAGGCAACATTTCAAATTTCAAAAAATACCAAATTGTGAATACAAAAACTGAATATTAACAGAAATTAACACATATATATTATGATTCAAAATCTACCTAAAGGCAACATTTCAAATTTCAAGAAATACCAAATTGTGAATACAAAAACTGAATATTAACAGAAATTAACACATATATATTATGTTTCAAAATCTACCTAAAGGCAACATTGCAAATTTCAAGAAATACAAAAATGTGAATACAAAAACTGAATATTAACAGAATTTAATAAATATATATTATGATTTCAAAATCTACTTAAAGGCGACATTTCAAATTTCAAGAAATACCAAAAAGTGAATACAAAAACTGCATATTAACAGAATTTAATAAATATTATGGTTTCAAAATCTACCTAAAGGCAACATTTCAAATTTCAAGAAATTCGAAATTACAAATACAAAAACTGAATGTTAACAGAATTTAACACATATATATTATGTTTCAAAATCTACCTAAAGGCGACATTTCAAACTTCAAGAAATACAAAAATGTGAATACAAAAACTGAATATTAACAGAATTTAATAAATATATATTATGATTTCAAAATCTACTTAAAGGCGACATTTCAAATTTCAAGAAATACCAAAAAGTGAATACAAAAACTGCATATTAACAGAATTTAATAAATATTATGGTTTCAAAATCTACCTAAAGGCAACATTTCAAATTTCAAGAAATTCGAAATTACAAATACAAAAACTGAATGTTAACAGAATTTAACACATATATATTATGTTTCAAAATCTACCTAAAGGCGACATTTCAAATTTCAAGAAATACAAAAACTGAATATTAACAGAATTTAATAAATATATATTATGTTTCAAAATCTACCTAAAGGCAACATTTCAAATTTCAAGAAATACCAAATTGTGAATACAAAAACCGAATATTAACAGAAATTAACACATATATATTATGGTTTCAAAATCTACCTAAAGGCAACATTTCAAATTTCAAGAAATTCGAAATTACAAATACAAAAACTGAATGTTAACAGAATTTAACACATATATATTATGTTTCAAAATCTACCTAAAGGCGACATTTCAAATTTCAAGAAATACCAAAATGTGAATACAAAAACTTAATATTAACAGAAATTAACACATATATATTATGTTTCAAAATCTACCTAAAGGCAACATTTCAAATTTCAAGAAATACCAAATTGTGAATACAAAAACCGAATATTAACAGAAATTAACACATATATATTATGTTTCAAAATCTACCTAAAGGCGACATTTCAAATTTCAAGAAATACCAAATTGTGAATACAAAAACTGAATATTAACAGAAATTAACACATATATATTATGTTTCAAAATCTACCTAAAGGCAACATTTCAAATTTCAAGAAATACCAAAATGTGAATACAAAAACTGCATATTAACAGAATTTAACACATATATATTATCTTCCAAAACCTACCTAAAGGCGACATTTCAAATTTCAAGAAATACCAAAATGTGAATACAAAAACTTAATATTAACAGAATTTAACAGATATTATGGTTTCAAAATCTAACCTAAAGGCGACATTTCAAATTCAAGAAATTCGAAATTACGAATACAAAAACTGAATATTAACAGAGATAACCACATATATATTATGTTTCAAAATCTACCTAAAGGCCAACATTTCAAATTTCAAAAAATACCAAATTGTGAATACAAAAACTGAATATTAACAGAAATTAACACATATATATTATGATTCAAAATCTACTAAAGGCAACATTTTCAAATTTCAAGAAATACCAAATTGTGAATACAAAAACTGAATATTAACAGAATTAACACATATATATTATGTTTCAAAATCTACCTAAAGGCAACATTGCAAATTTCAAGAAATGCCAAAATGTGAATACAAAAACTGAATATTAACAGTACTTATTACATATGGTTTTAAAATCTACTTAACGCGACATTTCAAACTTCAAGAAACACCAAATTGTGAATACAAAAACGGCATATTACAGAATTTAATAAATATTATGGTTTCAAAATCTACCTCAAAGGCAACATTTTCAAATTTCAAGAAATTCGAAATTACGAATACAAGACTGAATATTAACAGAATTTAACACATTTATATTATGTTTCAAAATCTACCTAAAGGCGACATTTCAAATTTCAAGAAATACAAAATTGAATATTAACAGAATTTAACACAATATTATTATGTTTCAAAATCTACCTAAAGGCGACATTTCAAATTTCAAGAAATACCAAAATGTGAATACAAAAACTGAATATTAACAGAAATTAACACATAATATTATGTTTCAAAATCTACCTAAAGGCAACATTTCAAATTTCAAGAAAGAATTTGAATACAAAAACTGAATATTAACAGAATTACTATTATGTTTCAAAATCTACCTAAAGGCGACATTTCAAATTTCAAGAAATACCAAATTGTGAATACAAAATGAATATTAACAGAATTAAAGGCGACATTTCAAATTTTACAAGATAATTCGAAATTACGAATACAAAAACTTAATATTACAGAGATTTAAATAATCAATGAACCAAGAGCCTACTGTACACTATGTTCGCTCGTAACAGAACAATTGGTTTTTAAAAATATGCTAGAGAACTAAAATTGTGTTGCAACCGAATTACAATTCAACAACTCAATGGATTGTTCAACACACGATATGGAAAACGAGAGGGAATACACTGACTTCTATAAAAACAACGAACTTGATTGGTTTACATTATATTTATTAATCGTTCACAGCAAGTTCTTTTAGATAATGTGAAATCATAAGTCGAACATTTTCAATGTGGTGTCCCACAAAGGTCTATTTTGGGGCCCTTGCTATTCCTAATTTTCTTTAACAAGATCATTCACGTAATTAAAAATGTTTTAAACAAAGAACTAACGAACGTTGCAAAGTATTTACATGATAACGATTTAATAATTAACTTAAAGAAAGAAAAAACCGAACCAGTGTTAATCGGAACAAGTAAAAGGTTGTTAAAAGCCGTACAAAAAGCTTTCAAATTAGTTTATAACTTGGTGGAGATGCACCAAACATTTAGCTATAAATACCTGGGCTCCATTGTCGATTCTAAACTTTCATTAAATTAAAATTATAGTGTGTATAACAAAGAATTGGATAGACTTCGGTTGTTGTCTGCCCTAAAACGGCAGTTGGATACCGATATAGCAACCACAATTTACAACACTATGGTCGTACCTCCTTTAACAGCATTATCACTTTGAATTTAAACGACACTCAATTAAAAAAGCTCGCTTCACTTGATAATCGAGCAAGGTGCATCACAAATACATAAGATCTTAGTACAATCCATAACAAGATATTGAGAAACAGTTGCTGTATTTACGTAAATGTATTGACGGTGAAACTTGTTATAACTTTATCAACTACATCGAAAAGGTGAATCCTACGAAAAATACGAGAAAGAATCAATGCATTTTGAAACTTCCACGATTTAAACTAGATCTTGCAAAGACGGTTTTTATTTTATGGGGCAAGTGTTTAGAACAAATTACCATTACGTTTGAGGACAGAGAAATCATATGAAAATTTTAAGAAATTATTGAAACCTCAGTTTTAACCTATTATTTTAACACCACTAATGCCTCGTACTATTTTATTTATATATATACGATTTAACTTTTTTAACAATCTATTTCTTTAGCCCACACATTTGTAAAACAGATCGTCATCAGAAATGTAAATATCATGTAAAAATATTGATATTTATTTTAAAACTGAATATTAACAGAATTTAATATTATCCTTTCAACATCTACAAAGGCGACATTTCAAATTTCAAGAAATAAATTGAGAATACAAAAACTGAATATTCACAGAACTTAATATTATGGTTTCAAAATCTACTTAAGGCAACATTCAATTTAAGAAATAAATTGTCAATACAAAAAACTGAATATTAACAGAATTTAATATATATGTTTCAAAATCTACTAAAGGCGACATTTCAAATTTCAAGAAAAGAACTACAAAAACAAAAACTGAATGTTAACAGAATTTAACACATATATTATGTTTCAAAATCTACCTAAAGGCGACATTTCAAATTTCAAGAAATACCAAAATGTGAATACAAAAACAGCATATTAACAGAATTTAACATATATATATTTCAAAATCTACCTAAAGGCGACATTTCAAATTTCAAGAAATACCAAAATGTGAATACAAAAACTAATATTAACAGAAATTAACAATATTATGTTTCAAAATCTACCTAAAGGCGACATTTCAAATTTCAAAAATCGAAATTGAATACAAAAACTGAATATTAACAGAAATTAACACATATATATTATGTTTCAAAATCTACCTAAAGGCGACATTTCAAATTTCAAGAAATACCAAATTGTGAATACAAAAACTGAATATTAACAGAATTAACACATATATATTATGTTTCAAAATCTACCTAAAGGCGACATTTCAAATTTCAAGAAATACCAAATGTGAATACAAAAACTGAATATTAACAGAAATTAACACATATATATTATTTCAAAATCTACCTAAAGGCGACATTTCAAATTTCAAGAAATACCAAAATGTGAATACAAAAACTGAATATTAACAGAATTTAACAGATATTATGGTTTCAAAATCTACCTAAAGGCGACATTTCAAATTTCAAGAAATCGAAATTGAATACAAAAACTGAATATTAACAGAATTAACACATATATATTATGTTTCAAAATCTACCTAAAGGCGACATTTCAAATTTCAAGAAATACCAAATTGTGAATACAAAAACTGAATATTAACAGAATTTAACACATATATATTATTTCAAAATCTACCTAAAGGCGACATTTCAAATTTCAAGAAATACCAAATGTGAATACAAAAACTGAATATTAACAGAATTTAACAGATATTATGTTTCAAAATCTACCTAAAGGCGACATTTCAAATTTCAAGAAATTCGAAATTGAATACAAAAACTGAATATTAACAGAATTAACACATATATATTATGTTTCAAAATCTACCTAAAGGCGACATTTCAAATTTCAAGAAATACCAAATTGTGAATACAAAAACTGAATATTAACAGAAATTAACACTGTATATATTATGTTTCAAAATCTACCTAAAGGCGACATTTCAAATTTCAAGAAATACCAAATGTGAATACAAAAACTGAATATTAACAGAAATTAACACATATATATTATGTTTCAAAATCTACCTAAAGGCGACATTCAAATTTCAAGAAATGCCAAAATGTGAATACAAAAACTGAATATTAACAGAATTTAACAGATATTATGGTTTCAAAATCTACCTAAAGGCGACATTTCAAATTTCAAGAAATTCGAAATTACGAATACAAAAACTGAATATTAACAGAAATTAACACATATATATTATGTTTCAAAATCTACCTAAAGGCAACATTTCAAATTTCAAGAAATACCAAATTGTGAATACAAAAACTGAATATTAACAGAAATTAACACATATATTATGTTTCAAAATCTACCTAAAGGCGACATTTCAAATTTCAAGAAATACCAAATTGTGAATACAAAAACTGAATATTAACAGAAATTAACACATATATATTATGTTTCAAAATCTACCTAAAGGCGACATTTCAAATTTCAAGAAATACCAAAATGTGAATACAAAAACTGAATATTAACAGAATTTAACACTATATATTATTTCAAAATCTACCTAAAGGCGACATTTCAAATTTCAAGAAATACCAAAATTGAATACAAAAACTGAATATTAACAGAATTAAACATATATTATGTTTCAAAATCTACCTAAAGGCGACATTTCAAATTTCAAGAAATCAAAATTGAATACAAAAACTGAATATTAACAGAATTAACACATATATATTATGTTTCAAAATCTACCTAAAGGCGACATTTCAAATTTCAAGAAATACCAAATTGTGAATACAAAAACTGAATATTAACAGAATTAACACATATATATTATGTTTCAAAATCTACCTAAAGGCGACATTTCAAATTTCAAGAAATCCAAAATGTGAATACAAAAACTGAATATTAACAGAATTAAACATATATTATGTTTCAAAATCTACCTAAAGGCGACATTTCAAATTTCAAGAAATACCAAATTGTGAATACAAAAACTGAATATTAACAGAAATTAACACATATATTATGTTTCAAAATCTACCTAAAGGCAACATTTCAAATTTCAAGAAATACCAAATGTGAATACAAAAACTGAATATTAACAGAATTAACACATATATATTATCTTCCAAACCTACCTAAAGGCACATTTCAAATTTCAAGAATACCAAATTGTGAATACGAAAACTGCATATTAACAGAAATTAACACATATATATTATGTTTCAAAACCTACCTAAAAGGCGACATTTCAAATTTCAAGAAATACCAAAATGTTGAATACAAAAACCGAATATTAACAGAAATTAACACATATATATTATGTTTCAAAATCTACCTAAAGGCGACATTTCAAATTTCAAGAAATACCAAATTGTGAATACAAAAACTGAATATTTAACAGAAATTAACACATATATATTATGTTTCAAAATCTACCTAAAGGTAACATTTCAAATTTCAAGAAATACCAAAATGTGAATACAAAAACTGCATATTAACAGAATTTAACAACATATATATTATCTTCCAAAACCTACCTAAAGGCGACATTTCAAATTTTCAAGAAATACCAAAATGTGAATACAAAAAACCGAATATTAACAGAAATTAACACATATATATTATGTTTCAAAATCTACCTAAAGGCGAACATTTCAAATTTCAAGAAATACCAAATTGTGAATACAAAAAGTGAAATACTAACAGAATGTATTATATATGCTTCCAAAATCTACTTAAAGGCAACATTTCAAATTTCAAGAAATTCGAAATTACGAATACAAAAACTGAATGTTAACAGAATTTAATACATATATATTTTGGTTTCAAAATCTACTAAAAGGCAACATTTCAAATTTCAAGAAATACCAAATTGTGAATACAAAAACTGAATATTAACAGAAATTAACACATATATATTATGTTTCAAAATCTACCTAAAGGCAACATTTCAAATTTCAAGAAATACCAAAATGTGAATACAAAAACTGCATATTAACAGAATTTAACACATATATATTATCTTCCAAAACCTACCTAAAGGCGACATTTCAAATTTCAAGAAATACCAAAATGTGAATACAAAAACCGAATATTAACAGAAAATTAACACATATATATTATGTTTTCAAAATCTACCTAAAAGGCGACATTTCAAATTCAAGAAATACCAAATTGTGAATACAAAAACTGAATATTAACAGAATTAACACATATATATTATGTTTCAAAACCTACCTAAAGGCGACATTTCAAATTTCAAGAAATACCAAAATGTGAATACAAAAACCGAATATTAACAGAAATTAACACATATATTATGTTTCAAAATCTACCTAAAGGCGACATTTTTCAAATTTCAAGAAATACCAAATTGTGAATACAAAAACTGAATATTAACAGAAATTAACACATATATATTATGTTTCAAAATCTACCTAAAGGTAACATTTCAAATTTCAAGAAATACCAAAATGTGAATACAAAAACTGCATATTAACAGAATTTAACACATATATATTATCTTCCAAAACCTACCTAAAGGCGACATTTCAAATTTCAAGAAAATACCAAAATGTGAATACAAAAACCGAATATTAACAGAAATTAACACATATATATTATGTTTCAAAATCTACCTAAAGGCGACATTTCAAATTTCAAGAAATACCAAATTGTGAATACAAAAAGTGAATACTAACAGAATGTATTATATATGCTTCCAAAATCTACTTAAAGGCAACATTTCAAATTTCAAGAAATTCGAAATTACGAATACAAAAACTGAATGTTAACAGAATTTAATACATATATATTTTGGTTTCAAAATCTACTAAAAGGCAACATTTCAAATTTCAAGAAATACCAAAATGTGAATACAAAAACTGAATATTAAAAGAATTTAACACATATATATTATGTTTCAAAATCTACCTAAAGGCGACATTTGAAATTTCAAGAAATACCAAATTGTAAATACTAACAGAATGTATTATATGCTTTCAAAATCTACTTAAAGGCAACATTTCAAATTTCAAGAAATTCGAAATTACGAATACAAAAACTGAATGTTAACAGAATTTAATACATATATATTTTGGTTTCAAAATCTACTAAAGGCAACATTTCAAATTTCAAGAAATACCAAAATGTGAATACAAAAACTGAATATTAAAAGAATTTATTATATGCTTTAAAAATCTTCTTAGAGGCAACATTTTAAATTTCAAGAACTATGAAATTGTTAATACAAAAACTGAATAATAACAGAATTTATTATATGCTTTCAAAATGTACTTAAAGGCGACATTTCAAATTTCAACAAATACGAAATTGATAACAATATAATAACACAATTTAATATAAAAACATAACTAAGGCGACATTTCAATATTAATGTTGCATCCTAATTGATCAAGTACTTATTATGCATATAACATATTTGGCTGTATACGAATAACGCACACTCTGTTATGGGCACATTCTCATTCTTGTCGTTCCACACTTTATGACAGTACAGACAGCAACTGCCCAAGCTGTCTGGTCATTACAAACATACAAACAAAATGGACGGTTTGTCGAAAATATCCGAAAACAAAATTATTCAAATTCAAACTTCATCAACAAAGACGAATTTTGTAACTGGCTTATGAATAGAGTGGCACGTCAAAACACAATACGGAGAAAAATTATTCAGCTCTTGCGTGACCAACGGAAACAGGGTGTACACCAGGACCTTTGATCCAAATATGGTGCAACTTTTAGATTTCAAGTTAAAAAGCGAAAATTTCAACTAATCAACATATGTTTACCTATAAAAGATATGGTATACAATTATTATTGATTTCATTTGATAACCAGCCAGGAACCATAGTTTAATAAGAATTTTTAGCGCAATATAATAAAATGTATAAAAACACTTTTTAGTGAAAAAACACTTGCAACACTTGTTTTTCTCATCGGGTTATTTTTAACCCAATGAGTAAAACTAATATTTCTGAGGAGAATTAAAAACTTTTTTACTGCGATAAGAAAAAACGCTTTCAAAAAAACTAAAACTTATTTTAGAGCAATAAAAAAACATATTTATGAGAAGAATCAAAACTTTTTTAGCGTGATAATAAAAAAAATTGCAACAAAAACCAAAACTTTTTAAAAGAGTGTTAATATTATTCCTGACTATTATAGTTGATATTTTGTGATTGTTAATACATTGAAACAATAACATGCATGTCTTTTCGAATTTCGAACAAAGGTTTTCCATATACTATCATTGTTAACACACGCAATTACAGATAACATTAAAACAATAGACACATGAAATTCTTTTATGTAAACATGACTTCATTACGCAACGTCGTAAAATGCGTGTACATGTAACATTACATTCAGGTGGTACTGTACGGATTTCGAATAGTATACATATATAGCATAGCATACACATACTTTAAAAATCTAAATGCGACATTGGAAATTCAGGAAATATGAGATTGTAAACTGCAGAAAAACAGAATTTAATATATGTGTTCAAAATCTAAGCTGACACATTACGAAATATGGAACTGAGAATGCCAACAACTATATAAATCAAAACAGAATTTTAGAAATATGTCTTTGCAGTCTAGAAAATGATAAAATGATTAACTCTTTTTAGTGCATTTTTTCTTTAACACATTTATATAATAATTTTAAGTGCACATTAGCACACACACAGTTAAAATAAATAAATAAAATAAACAGGTTAAATATATATAACTTGTAGTAACACCCTCCTCCATTAGGATACACAAGTGTTATCTAGCATATACGTAATGATATATTATGCAAGTATTATATCATGTACATGTAAAGAACGACAAACAATTTCAAGAGATCGCATTTAAAAAAACAAAATTTATACAGCAAGTTTATATGAAATGGTTTTATAAAAAAATTTTAACATTCAATGTATAAAAATTAAGATCATGCTTAACTGTAACTTGCATATATGCAATTTATAATTTGTCCAAACAATTTTGCAGGTGTGCCTGCAAATGCATGTGTGATCGTGCATGCCAAAGAAAAAAATCAAAAATCAAAAACATGTTTTAAAAATCTACCTAAAAGTGACATAACTCTTTGTTGGAAACAATCTCAATAAAAAAATTTAAAAAAAAATTAAAAAACTAGTCAGCAGTCCGTTGATAAATCCACTGGTTTGTCGCTCCTTTTTTACCGCATTTTGTGTGTCTCTCTATTGCGGTTACCATTTTTCAGGACAGACAGACAAGGGTATAATAATATAGTTTCAAAATACTTTTTTCAGAAACTGTTAAGTCATTTCCCTTTCGTTTTAAGTTGTTTCACTAAAATATATTTTAAGAATCTTTGTTGGAAACAATCTCTAGCTATACAAATTTGACACATTTTTTTTATATCAAAGTTATTTCACTTCATTTCACGTTATTTGAATAAAAATTGTTTTAACTTTGTTTCCCAATTGTTCAATACACTCCTAAGTTTGTTGGAGTTTAAATTGTTTTAAAACTGTTTCCAACGTAACATATTAGGCCACCCTCAAAAATATAATTGGTTAGCGTCACCTGACCCAATCACTTTGAAAGGTGAAAGTCGAGTCGGGGAGTCGGTAAATTTGTAAAAAATAAACCACACAATCCACGAACAATCTTCTACACGCAACAAAATCCACCATTTACCTTTTCAGCGGTCCTCCGAATTACTGTTGTTACGTCTGAATGCTATTTCGATAGGGGACTGCGCTGCACTATTCAGTGCTATATTTTCCTGCTTCGCATTTATACGGCAATACAAGCAAAAACCATGGGAACGACGTTGATTGTCAAAAATGGAACTTGAAACGGAGGCTAAAAATTCAGCCGGAATACATTTAAAACAAATAACAAAATTTGGCTGCGAAATCTAGTATTTTTGTAATTTTTCGGGAAAAATTTTTATCCGACCGACTCACTTTTGTAATTAGAAATGACGCTAACCAAACATATTTTTCGACCGGTGGCCTTATTATTAGGGAGTGTTCACATATTACGTAATCAAGTAGGGGGAAGGGGGGGTCATCGAAATTGCTTACGCTTGATTATGGGGGAGGGAGGAGGGGTCAAGTGGTTTGATGACATAAGCAAATCAAAAAAAATTAACAGCATATTTTATCATGAGTGTGAAAAATATCAACTATCTAAAGCGTTTGTATTCGCCAGGGGGGGGGGGGTTAAGTAGATGATGACGTAATTTTGGGAGAAGGTCAACCAAATGATTACGACTGATTACATGGAGGAGGGGGGAGTAGAAAATTGGCAAAAAATTGATTACGTATAATATCACGGCTGTTTCGCTACGGTCAAACCGCGGACAAAATTAAAATGGCTTCCACAATTTTTTTTGAAATTTTGTATTTTTATCATTTTTTAAGTTATTGAAACTTTTTTTGTATTTTTTTAATTTTACTGAATTAAAAAGTATTAAAACGATCTACTTTTCTCCTTTTTAAATATATAAATACGTTATACATGTGTGTTATAAATTTCGAGTTATTTCTTCGAACAAAACACACAAAACTAAAAAAAACATTATTTTTGGCGAAAGTATACCATCTTTCCAACCTTGTGCCAACGCCGCGCTACTAGCTACGGACTTGAAAATTGGTATGGGGGGCCTGGAAACATGGTTCTATCGGCCGGTACCGTGCACCGTTCGTCTCGCAAACTATAAACTACTTAAATTTTAAGTTAAAGTCTTCTTCAGGCGCTAAAAAAGAGGAGAAAAAGTTTCCAAAGTGGTGCTCGGGAATTTGATTAGTGTGATCCCTTTTCTGTCTAATTAAATAATTATCTAAACTTCTAAGCAAGTCACAGCGATGGCGTTTAATGTTTTGGTAGGTATGGTTTTTCCCAGCAAAATTACGGCGACCCAGTGTTTACTTTGGACTTGATTGCTCGAGCCGGGAATCCCAGTTCGTAACCGGGATTTTTCGAAAATGTTGGAATAAGCGAGACAACGGTGTCTTATCAATTTTGAAGCTAGCTAAAGTTTGGCAGAGCACGAGGTAAGGGACAAAACAGTAAACTACTTTATTTTGCAGGGATTTTAATATTATTTTTTTGCTATAAGATCACCCTTGATTTTAAGAAATTGTTTTATAGCTTGTAAAACTTCAAACGTGGCTAATTGTTATCTTTTTTAATCTTTTTTCTTCTGTTTTGTATTTTTCTGTAAAGTAGCTATTTTTTGGTCCTACAGTTTTGCATTTTGCATCGTGTTTTGTAGCTAAGTCACTTAATACTTCTTTTTTATATTTAGTTAAGACTTTGGTGGGCTTTCTCAAGATGAAATTGTTGAAATCAAAGATGTTTATGGCTAGCTAGCTAGCTAATCTTGGCTTTATCACAAGATTGGGTGCTATTTTATACAATTTATAAAGAAACACAAAATGATTGCTTTGTATATATTTAATGTATATAATAAATAAACTATTTATGCACAACTTGAGATATTTTCTATTAGCATGATAAACTAGAATGTTGAAACCGTCGACTCTGAATGACGTTTTATTTAATGTATGATGTCACATATTTGGCCCGAAAACCCTTAGGACCAAAAGTGACCTTTTGGACAATTTCGGACAGTTAAATATTACATCTACATCATCTTTAATGGCCTCAGAATCCAAAGTAATGTTTTTATTCAGTTAATAAACGAATTTTAAGCATACATTCAGGCTCTAAAGGCCGTTTTTCACATAATTTCTCACATTTGGCCCAAAAATAACCCTTTGGACAATTTCGGACAGACTAATATGTCATCTACATCATCTTTAATGGCCTTAGAATCCAAAGTAATGTTTTTTATTCAGTTAATAAACGAACTTTAAGCATACATTGAGGCTCTAAAGTCCGTTTTTCACATAGGTCTCACATTTGGCCCAAAAATAACCCTTTGGACAATTTCGGACAGTAATAAAATTAAGTAATTTTCATTCCAGATACTTAACCTAACCTGTGGACCATAAAAAACATGTTTCCTTAACTTTATTCCAGAGATATTGTGGAAGACATTCATCTAAATGATAATTTTTAAGTCATTTTTAGACATTTTGGCCTAAATATACCAATTTCGGACAGGTGTCCAAAAAAATTTTTCTTTTAATAATATGGACAATTTATCTGAGATTATTTTTCTTTTTACAGAATATAAAATTTTTATTTCGTTCTTGAGATATCCTGTTTTAACTGAGAGGGTAATTCGAATTATTTTTTCGTAACATTTTTGTCCGCTTCGAAACAGCCGTGATATGTGAACGCTCCCTTATCATTGTGATTAATATTCATTTTTAAATGTTATGAAGTTATGTAAATACTTCTGTTTGTAAGTTAAGCCTAAAAGACCACCATTAGCTAGCTAATTGAGCTATAAAATTTCCATAGTGTATGGAAACTTTAGAACACACTAGAATGACCATTGTGGTCCATCACACAGAAATGATTGTTTAGTGTAGCTAGCTGCACCCCTCAAAATCAGCCAGACCACATAAAATAAAAATCACTACTGTACCTAGTTTGTTAGCTAAGTAAAAGTAGCAGCCAGCAGGCTAGCATATTAAACAGGCAAGGCTAGGAGCATCTAGCTACACCATCCAAATAATTCAACCTAGCTATAAGGTATAGTTATAGCTAGCTAGCTAAACTAAACGTTCTTGTAGCTGTGAAATAAATATAACTACTACTAAATACGAAATAGATATTACTACTAATGAATGAAAGACATAAACGACACAAAAACAAGATTTAGAAGGTACTGCTCCTAAAAAAACAAACGTAACACTCACATGAACCAACTGGAAGGAGTATCACGGCGGACAAAACAAAATTTCAATATGGCCCCCGCGATTGAGAAAAAAACAGAGCTAAGGTTATGTATATCTTTTTTATTCGCTATTTTCTCCCTAGCCTTCCATCTAAAATTAAAGTACTCTTGGGATAGTAGAGCCTGGGAAAGATGTGGTAAAAAAACAAAGAAGATGCTTTAATATACATCCGAGATAGCAAGCACAAGGGGGTTAAAAGTCAATGTCGCCCTTCAGTAACTTTTTTTGACAGGCGACAAATTTAACGATATATACCCCCGATTTTCAATACCCTGTAATTGACAGGGCCTTTATCACAGGCACCCAAAAACTCTACCAGGTAGTGTTTAGCCTAATGGGAACAAAGTGTGAAAATCCCTAAAAAAGTATCCTCTGGCAAATTTATGAAAATTGCATGTAAACGTTAGGGTGACGGAAAATTGTCACCTTAACACAACTGTCGCCTAAGGGGGCATTTTCTGCGCACGCATTGTCACCTTAAGGTCAATCTAGTGATATATATATATATATATATATATATATATATATATATATATATATATATATATATATATATATATATATATATATATATATATATATATATATATATATATATATATATATATATATATATATATCAGCATTTGTTGCAAAACTCGATAAACCACAGACCTATCATCTTACGCTTTTAATTTTACTTTTTTATAAATTGTTTTGTTTTTGAACCAGATTTTATTGTTCAACGAAATCTTTTTAACGCTTTAAATTTTTAAAAAGGTTTTACGAGAATTTAGCTCTCCAATGATATGTTTAACATTGTAAGGACAGTAAAGTTCCGTAATTGAACAAATAATTTCCAACGTAAATTGAAAAAGGATATAAAAACAATTAATAATACTACTTCAACATTAGCTTTTACTGACAAAACCAACAATCTGTATAAACTCGACAAAGATCATTACAATAAATTATTAAACGATTCTGTTACATCAAGTTACAAGAAAGTCACCAATAAGATAGACGAGAGAATAAATCAAGATGGCAAAAACATTGTGAAAGGAAAGTATATTGCCAACAGAATACTCAAAAACAGTAACAACTCCTGCTTCATCACACTTAAAGATCATAAAGCCAACTTCCATAACGATCCAAAAGTTAGACTTATTAATCCAGCAAAAAACGAACTAGGTCGCATAAGTAAAGTAATCCTAGATAAAATAAATAGTCAATTACGCGAACTTTTGAAAGTAAACCAATGGAGAAATACCCGAGAAGTTATTGATTGGTTCGAAGGTATAACCGATAAAGATAAATACCGCTTTGTAGTTTTTGACATAAAGGACTTTTATCCTTCAATAACAAAAACATTGTTATCAGACGCAATTCATTTTGCTACCCAACACTTAGAGATAAAAGAAGACGATATAAAAACCATCTTCCATGCCCAAAAATCGCTTCTATTCGACACTAGCAAACAAACGTGGATGAAGAAGGGAGGAGAATTGTTCGACGTGACGATGGGTGCTTATGACGGTGCCGAAGTTTGCGAAGTCGTTGGATTGTTCATGTTAAACAAGATAAACGCAATTTACCCTAACAATGTCGGATTATACCGTGATGATGGTCTTGCCGCATTTAAAGACACCAGCGGACCCGCGATGGAACGCATCAAAAAGAAAATACAAGCATTATTCCAAGAATGCGGTTTAAAAATTGTTATTGAATGCAATAAGAAAATTGTGAACTTCTTAGACATCACGCTAAATCTCGACAATGGAACCTTTAAACCATACAGCAAACCTGACAACATCATTCAGTACATCCATACTCAATCCAACCACCCACCTAATGTCATCAAACAAATCCCAATCACTATTGAGCAGCGTTTATCCGAACATTCTTCAAATGAACAAATATTTAACGAAGTCGCCCCAATTTATGAGAAGGCGTTAAAGGAATCCGGGCACGATGTTAAACTGCAATACCAAGAACGAAAGAAAGCTGTTTCAAAACTCGCAGAAAATAAGAAAAGAAAAAGAAATATAATATGGTTTAATCCTCCTTATAACGTAAACGTATCTACGAAAATCGGAAAGTTGTTCTTGCTTCTTATAGACAAACATTTCCCGAAACAAAACAAGCTCCACAAAATATTTAACCGCAACAACGTAAAAGTCTCTTACAGCTGCACAAAAAACATGAAAGCCTATATAAATATCCACAACAACAAAATCATCAATAACAACGATACAGTAATGGATAGAAATTGTAATTGTATTGTAGGAACAATGCCCAGTTGAAAATAAATGTTTAACAAAAAACATTATTTATAAAGCAACCACAAATTCAAACATCCCCAACTATGAGCGCAAGGTTTACATTGGTCTAGCAGCAACAAGCGATTAAATGCAATTTGTGTTTAGCCGAGAAACTAGAAATCGCAATGTACGATAATAACAACTTATTAAACACGCGATCAGAATTAATATCCAAATGCAGGCACATCAATAAGTACAAACTCTTCCAAAATGATACTAAAGACTAGAAGGATCGACGTCACTTTTTATAGATACCATTATATTGTCCTTTGATAACTTTATATTGCTTCTACGGTTTAAATGTCAATTTATTCAACTGAGGATTGCGAAAGCATGAAACTATAGTATTGAACGTAAAAATTGTCTTTGTTTCTTTCCTGTGTGTATAAATCGCTCTTTTTATTGAGCACTCTTTTAATAAACGAAGAGAAAGAAGAAGAATATATATATATATATATATATAAATATATATATATATATATATATATATATATATATATATATATATATATATATATATATATATATATATATATATATATATATATATATATATATATATATATTATATATATATATATATATATATATTCTTCTTCTTTCTCTTCGTTTATTAAAAGAGTGCTCAATAAAAAGAGCGATTTATACACACATATGCATATATTTCTCTTTTAGCTGTTTATACCCACAGGATTAAAAACCTTTTTTTTTGTTATTCTATACGTATTTCTATAGCAATGCTTTTGCCGCTAATCGCTCAAGCGTATATTATTATTTGCCCAATTTTACATAAAAGATATATATATATATATATATATATATATATTATAGCAATGCTTTTGCCGCTAATCGCTCAAGCGTATATTATTATTTGCCCAATTTTACATAAAAGATATATATATATATATATATATATATATATATATATATATATATATATATATATATATATATATATATATATATATATATATATATATATATATATATATATATATATATATATATATATATATATATATATATATATATATATATATATATATATATATATATATCTTTTATGTAAAATTGGGCAAATAATAATATACGCTTGAGCGATTAGCGGCAAAAGCATTGCTATAATATATATATATATATATATATATATATATCTTTTATGTAAAATTGGGCAAATAATAATATACGCTTGAGCGATTAGCGGCAAAAGCATTGCTATAGAAATACGTATAGAATAACAAAAAAAAAGGTTTTTAATCCTGTGGGTATAAACAGCTAAAAGAGAAATATATGCATATGTACATAGTAAAATTACCGATATTTTAACATATAAACAATTAAAAATGATTATGTACAGAATTTTTACAATAAAAGACCTATTGACAATTAAAAGTATGATTAACTAGCGAAAAACAATTAAACCGATCAGTGCTCAAAATAAAGACACTGCGACGTGGCTGGGAGAAAGAAAATAAATCAATCAATGAATAGGAAATAGACATTTAAGACACAGTTACGAATACATAGAACAGTCCCTACACATTCCAGCTGGACAGAATGTGCAGAGTACACGTTGAAGTTTTAAAGTACAGCTGATATCCCAGGAATGGATGAGTGGGAGACCATAACTTAGACTTTATCACCAAGCAATTATCCGGCACATAGAACCGGGTTGTATAGAAATCCATCATTAAAATATGAGATCTCACAACATCCCGGACCGGGTCTTATAACATAAATGCCCAGCAAATGCCCACCTCCATCTAAGCCGTATAGGTTGTTCCCATCCGCCTAAGACCCGTTATACCTTAAGATTTCCCCAAGCTGTACCGTATTATCTTCAACAAAATTAAAATAAAATCTAGTGTATGTGAGGAGGCTAATAGTGTAAAATTTGTTTAAGAAGATGCCGCTACGGCAGTTACACTATAAAAGATAAGCGGAAGAAAACGTTAGAGTGCACGAGTTCTTTGAGAGCCTAATTAAAGGGACCCGTGCACTATGCGAATATAAAGAAAAGAGTAAGTTTGTATGTCTTATTGTTAGCAATAAAACAACAGCGGAAAAGAATAAAGATAAAAAAAGTTTAAAGATGAAAGTTGAGGTAAATCTCACTACATTTGATAAAAATAAATAATAACACAACATATACACAACAAACGAATGCTACTCCTAGAAGCCTCAAACCACCAAAGAAGTACTAAACATAATGTTATAGTTGACAAACAGACAGCGAAGTATCTTCGCCACTGTCACTGCGGTTAGACAATGTAGTAGTAAGTGCTAAGTGGGGACACCGGATTTTCATCCAGTGTCCAAAGTAGATCCTAAATCACTGCACAAAACAAAAAAACAAAAATAATAATAATAATAAATAAAAGATAAATACAAAAATTAGTAATCCAAGGTAACCTCACGCTCATTAAGCCCATTAGGTTGGAATGAATCTAATTAGTGTTGCCAAAAGGATTCTTTACGCCTTAACCGAGACAAACTTTCGGCATGGTCAATTAACGTAAATGACCAATCTTCCATTCCATTATGATCGGGCTGTTCGAAATGAGAGTGAAAGGAAAGCTGTATAACAGGCTTCCCTGAACTAAATTTCTGGTGGCTGCATTTATAGTTGTTGAAACGCACTCTAAACTTAGTGCTGGTACTACCAACATACTGCACGCCACATTTTCTACACTGTGCCAAATAAACAACATTATCAGAATTACAGTTCATTTTCTTACCTTGAATTTTAAAAGAAGAAGAAGAGGAGCTATTAGTGAAAGAATCTGTTTCTTCCACATAGTCACAAACACCGCAACGTTTGCTACCACATTTTTGACTCCCCCCACATACCTTTTCCTTCACCGGCAATTTTGCCCTAACCAGCATATCTTTAAGGTTTTTCCCTCTCCTAAAACCAACTATTGGGGGTGCAGCAAAGACGTCACGGTGTTCTTGATTAGGCGTAAGAAGAAGATGAATGTCATGCAGAATATTTTTAACCTTAGAAAATGCAAGGTGATACGTGAGATTGAACACGAGTTTTTTAGAATGGTCCTGTCAAGTAATTCATCTCTCTTAAACTTCCTTGCTCTCAGTACCTGTTCTCGAACCAGCTTATCACTGTATCCTCTTTTATGAAGCCAGGCCTCTAGTTCGTTACATCTATTGTCGAAAAATTTCCCTTCAGAGCAGAATCTGTTGAGACGGAGAGCCTGGCTGTAAGGTATAGCCTCTTTTGAGTGAAATACGTGGCAGGAAGTAGCATGCAGATACTGATGTGTATCTGTTGGTTTAGTGTGGAGGTCAGTGATAAGTTGATTACCCTGCTTTATAACCTTAACATCTAAAAAATTAACACTTTGTTTGGAATATTCTGCAGTAAACTTAATGGTTCGATGACAGCTATTAAGTTGCTCTAGAAAATCTTTAAGTGCATTTTCCCCATGCTGCCAAATCAAAAAAATATCATCTATGTATCTCCACCACAATAACGGATTAAGTGCTTGCGACCTCAAAAATCTTTCTTCTAAAATACCCATAAACAGAACCGCATAAGGAGGGGCCATTTTTATGCCTATTGCAGTACCCTGTTTTTGTCGAAAAAAACGCCCATCATGTTCAAAAACATTATTTTTGAGCACGCATTCAGTTAAGTCAACCAAAGTGTCTGTGGAGATAGATTTATCCTCGCGCGCGTTTAAGGCTTCCCTGATAGCTGCCAAACCATCTTGATGAGGAATATTAGGATAAAGACCAACTACGTCAACAGTGCATAAGAGAAATTCTTCAGGTAATGTCGGTAAATCTCGTAGTTTTTTAAGAAAATCATTAGTATCCTTAATGTATGATCTAACTTTCTTAGAAATGGGTTGTAAATAATGGTCCAAAAAAGAGGATATATTCTCTGTAAAAAAGCCACAATTTGATATAACAGGCCTGCCAGGAACGTTTTGAAGTCGTTTGTGTATCTTAGGAAGGAGATAAAATCGTCCCGGCCTAGGGTTTTTAACCAGAAAATAATCCATTGTCTCATTATTTACATCCCCCCTAAGTTTGACCCTTTGTAAACAACGCATCACAGTGTGAACAAGGGGGCTGATAACATCACCTTCAATTTCCTCATAAACCTCAGCATTATCAAGCTGCAGGGCTGCTTCCTTAAGATAATCTTCCCTATCACAAACCACTACTGCAGAACCTTTATCGGCCTCCTTGATAACGATGGAACCGTCATTTCTCAGGGTTTTTTATAGCTGCCCTTTCCTCCCTGGTAAGATTTGAGTATTTAATTTCTGTATCTAAGGCTAAGATCTCTTCCTCAAGTCTACTAAGGTACAGTTCAATGGAGGCATCCTTTCCCTTTGGGTTAAATTTCGACTTAGGACGAAACGGATTGAAGACAGAGCTCCCTTCCTCGTTCCTGAAATGCCAAAGTAAACGCAACCTGCGACCAAATACTTCTAATTCCTCTTTAAGACGAGCTCTATTGACATGATGTGGGGTGGGAACGAATTTAAGACCCTTAGAAAGAAGAGAGATCTCAGCCTTTGACAATGTCCCAATGTAGTCAACCAGAGAGGTTGACTACATTGGGGCTTACAAATTTACCAACATATTTATCATTTAAATTATCACATTTTCTGTCGTTACTCACAGGATATGTTATAAAAGAAGTAGAAGATTTGTTGTCATCTGATAATCCTAAATTTTCGCTATCACCCAAGTTAGCTGGGCTAACCGCGGGCTCTTCAAGACCTAAGGATACTAAAGTGACAAGAGTAGGGATATCAGATGACACACCCTCCGCGTACTTAAGCAAATCTTCTTTAAAATTATTGTGTAAATAAAAATGTTCATTTAACCTGGAAGTTGCTGAAACCTTTTTCTCTTCATTGTCACCACACATTTTCCCGATCTTCTTCTTCTTTCCTTTCCGACATTTCAACTCTTCTTTCTCCAAATAAACTATTAGTTTCACCAACCAATCTTTGAACCGATCCCCGTCTATCTCCTTCTCGATCTGAAATATCCGTAACCAAAATATATATATATAGCTATAAGCTTTTTAGCATACACAATTTTGAATTTATATCTTCCTTTTCTAATATGTGTATAGGATAAGTGGTAGCTAGCTATATAAGTAGTAAAAGGGTAAAGTTATAGCTTAATATTCATTTTGTTTATTTACATATAGCTAGCTAGCTAGCTATCTACCCGAATCACAAGCGAGAATTATTCCACTGCAAAAAAACTGTGTAAAATTTCATGGATATTAGTAATATTTGCTGCCTATCTATCTAGCTTACATACACATAGGTAACAACACAAATAAAACAAACATAAGTACAATGTAACACAAACACGATTTAGAACATGAGTACTGGTTTTCAAGGACTTTCGAGGCTGGCGAGCTGTCAAATAACTTAAAAAATTAAAAAAATTACCTTTTGTTAATAGTGGTAGTGAAAGAGTTCTAGAAAGAACTGTTTTTATATCATTTATTTCATAAATAGCTGTAATAAAATCCAACAAATAATAAACTGAGAGTACAACGACAAAATAACACCTTGTCGACAAAATTTAAATGAGAGCAATGTACCGTGGCTGATTTACCGTGGCAGATTAGGACAACTATATCTTACTTCAACCGCCGCGGTTGAATATAAGCGACCGCTTATTTCGAACAAGCGGCCGCGAATCAAAACTGGCGACCGCATGTTCAGGACTGGCGGCCGCGTGTGTCGAACAATCTGGTCCTGCAAAGACACAACGGAGTCTGTGTTTTATACCATATGAAATCAGGCGGCCGCTAAGTATAATCGGCGGCCGCTTGTTCAAATACGCGGCCGCTTGTTTTAATACGCGGCCGCTTGGTCGAAACAGGCGGGCGCTTGATTGCAACAGCGGCGGATGAAGTAAGATGGAGTTGTTCTAATCTGCCAAGATACTGAATTGGACGAACTCGATTCTAGTTTAAAACTCGCGGTAAAACGCGCGGAATAACTCGCGGTCGCTACTTATAACTAGCGGCCGCAACTTACAACTAGCGGCAGCGTGTTACAAATATAAGTCGCGGCCGCAAATTTCACCGCCAGAAGCAGTGTGGATCTGGTCTGTGGAATGTGTATGTCTAGTAGTGAGTCAGCAAATTGTATGGCATGAAGACTTATAAGCCATTAATTACGGTCGCGACTTATGAGTATATAACACGCGGCCACAACTTATAACATGCGACTGCGACTTATGAGTATAAAACTTGCGGCCGCGACTTATGAGTATAACTACCCGCGGCGTCCAGGCTCTGTGCTGTCTCTATATATCTATATAACTAGTCGATAAGGCCCGTGGAAAAATCCACTTAGGCAAAAGGACACTGGGAAAATAGGTTGTTTTAGATTTTTGCTGACGTCAACAGTGCAGATACAAAAGAAAAATTGCGAAATTTAGTTTATTCGTTGCCTCTAATGTCAGAGGTTGAAACGCTGCTCAAAATAATGTTTACGATCATAGGTTTTCGACGAACGCCTAAGGAGATATAAGGTTTTAAAAATTTTGCTGACGTCAGCAATGGCCCGTCGAAACCCAAAAATTTTTTTTTAGAAATTTGTATACCTATTGCCTTCATCGTATAGATCTTGAAACGCTGATCAAGAAAATGTATAGGATTATGTACTTTTTTGACAAACGGTTTCATAGATAATAGGGTTTGAAGGTTTTTGTGATGACGTCCATTCCGAAACGGATTTGGGGACCCAGGTTTGGGAAACTTACCCAAATTGGTCCTAGGTGGTCCCTAGTTACCTACGCGGTGAAAAATCATTGACGTCACTACCTCGTTTCCAAGTTATTTGGCCTCAAAGTTCTAGGTGCACTGTAATGGCTTCATTAATTTAATATACTTTCCTTTGACGTTAATATTATTTTAACGTTAAAAGTTTGGTAAATTAGAGAACAATTTTATGGGCGATGTTTTACAGACTTTATCAAAGAAAATGGTGAAGAATATAATCCACTTTGCAAAAGTCACAGACAGACAGAACTGGCGTATTATTATAGAGATATTCTTCTTCTTTCTCTTCGTGTATTAAAAGGAGTGCTCAATAAAAAGAGCGATTTATACACACGGGAAAGAAACAAAGACAATTTTTACATTCAATACTATAGTTTCATGTATTCGCAATCCTCAGTTGAATAAATTGACATTTAAACCGTAAAAGCAATATAAAGTTATCAAAGGACAATATAATGGTATCTATAAAAAAGTGACGTCGATCCTTCTAGTCTTTAGTATCATTTTGGAAGTATCACTTTAGTATTATTTTGATCTATATATATGTATCTCTATCTTCCATCCGGCGATTTTAAAGATTCCGCCCCGCGTGGGCGATGGATGGCGGAAATCAATAATACGCGTTTAAATGCCAAATGGGCTCCGCTCGCTTCGCTTAGCTCCGCAATAACGGGTCAATTTCGAACGGAACATGGAACGCACGAGAGGAAACAAGATGGTGGATCCGGGATCAAAAACGACGAGCAGATTGACCAAAACAAGGGCAAAAGCAAATTCTTCGCGTTCCAAAAAGACGAAAAAGTTGGCGGCATCTAGTATAGATGCAAGAGTCGAAAAGACTTACGAAAAAGACTATTTGTTTACGTTAGAGGAAGTTTTAAGTATTGGGGGAGACAAGGTAGACTAATATAACAGTCAGGGAAATCCTCTTAATTAAGCTGTATAGCTTAATTTGGAGATCTCCTAAATAAGCTGTATCATACAGCTTAATTAGGTGACATACATCTAAATTAGGAGGTAGAAAAAGTTTTTCCCTGATTTCTCGAAAAATGTAAATTTTAGCAGAATCACCGCTGCAGCTCTTTCATCGTCAGTTTGACCACTATATTATAAAAGAAGAACGGTATTTCCAGCACCCCGGGTTCAAAAGATATGGACTATAAACAACTATAAACAATGGTTCATTGTTAGGGATAGTCTATTTAAGCTGTACTGCATCCTAGTTAGGATGTCACGTCACGTGATACATCCTATTTAAGCGGATATTTTTAAAACTTCAAATTTAGCGGATCTCCGGGGTGCTACGAAAAAACTAATGTATTGGAGATGTTTATATGCACGTAAATATTGGATTTATTCAGTTAGATAGATGCTAAAATTCAGTTAAATGTGTGTTTTAGACGATCAAAGTTTTGTACATCTCAACTAAGCTGTAAAACGCCTAATTAGACTGTATCATACATCCTAATTAAGCTGACATCTAAATTAAGCTGTACAGCTTAATTAAGAGGATTTCCCTGACTGTATAATACCTAGCTAAAAATGTTTTGTTCTATTTGTTTTTTTTGTGTGACCTGTTACCCAAAATCTACCACTGTAAGAAACATTTGCATACCACTAAAAAATAAAACAGCATTGTATCAAATTTTCACGAAATAATGGTGTCCCATTGAAAACCAACTGAGGAGATAGATGGCTCTAGCATCAGCTAGCTAGCTAGCTATAATAGCTAGCTATATTGGCTATATAGCTATAGCTAGCGAGTGTACAATTATTTTTAGAAATGGAACTTTTGTAGTAATTAGTCTTGCATAGAAATATATTTTTGTAAAAAATAATTATTTACAACAATACACCTCTTCACAGTTCCGTGAATTTCGCGTGCGAAGATCACGTGACCATTATGTCATCGTTAAAAAAATATATACGCGCGCACAATCGGAAGAAAACATTCTTATTTTCAACTCACGTCAGTAGGAGCTCGTGGATATTTGTCCTATAAGTACAGAAAATTTTGTTAAAAATATGGAAAAAACTGTTGAGAGTGGAAAAAGAAAGCGTTCCAGAACTTGTGCTGTCATTAACTGCAGTCATAGTGAGTACGACTTGGATGTTTGGGACAGCCAAACTTGTGAAACCCACAAAGTTGTGAGGAGTTCTTGTTGCTGTGAAAAACCTAACGAGTGAGTTTTGATGAAGTTGCGTTTAGCACTTCTTAATGAAGATCTTGCTGATCGCTTCAAAATATCTGTTGGCTTAACTAGCAACATTATAGCTTCATGGTTGAAAGCTGCTTCAGCAGCATTGAGACCTATTGTATATGTACCAGACGAAGATATACTCTACCAAAAAGATTCAAGTCATTGTCCAAAATGCATTCAATTTTAGATGGCACAGAATTTTTTATTGAAACGCCGAAAAATCTGCAAAGTTAACTTGGAGTGAGTATAAACACCACAACACTTTAAAAACTTTGGTATGTGTTGCGCCTAATTCTACGATTGTGTTTGTTTCCAAAGCATATGGAGGTTCTATATCAGATAAGGAAATAACAAACCGTTGTGGCTATCTTGATATGGTACCTCAATATTCCCAAATAATGTTTGACAAAGGTTTCAGAATTCATGAAGAATGTTCGAATCGGTTTATTTCATATATGGTACCTCCTGGACGAAAAGGAGCTGCACAGATGACACCTGCAGAAGTTAAAAAAACGAAACACATTGCAAATTTGAGGATTTTAGTGGAACAAGTCATCAGACGAATGAAAACTTTTCTCATACTGGCAACAGAGTACCCTATTTCCATGTTAAAACTGTTTGACTATGTGGTAACGATATGTGCAGTCCTAAGCAATATGAGAAAACCTATTTATCTTGATTAATTATGTAACATTTTTCTAGGTTTATTACACTATATATATATTGATAATGTGAAAAAGACATTTTGAAATCTTTGAAAATTCATTTTAATGTGTAAATTTTCAAATGTTACATGTAAAAATTATCAAAGATTTAAAATGTCTTGCAGTGTGTATTTTTCATAACATTAATTATGAACTGTCTTTTTTACAAAACGAGCAAATCCACGATTCCGATTCTTCAGGGACATCTTCTTCTTCTATGATATTTACACACCCATAATTGTGATTTTTGTTTTATCTATTTTAAGATTGTTAGTGAATATAGATACATTTTCTTCTATACTCTTGTTGTTTTCAATTTTGAATGATTTTGCCGCTTCTATTACGCTACAAGGTAAATTTTTCAGTTGTATCGTTTTTGGCTCAACTCTATGCTCACCTCGTGTAATTTCAATAAAACAGCTGTCAGGTGCTACAGTTTTTAGCTTTTCAAATAGGTGCTCTCTTTGTTTGTTTGGATTTTGAAGTAATGTAAGCTGCGATGGATTAGCAAAGCTAGAAAACTGATGAAAAGTTTTATTACTTTCTGCAAGATCATTTTTCGTGGTCTTTCCATACGTTTTGTAATGATGTTTGTTGAATGTCAGCCCCGAAATGGGTTTGTGAACAAGTACAGTTTTACAACCTCTTGGTACGTTCCATTTAGCTAACAAACTTGTACAAGAAGGTTTCGCAGCACGTCATATTTTCACCACTAACGTCCTTACTGGTCAACATTTTTACAAGTTTTTTTAGTCTCGTTGTTGTACGTTAACTGATTGCATTTTTTTCCCTCCATGTGCTCTCCTCGCGTTGTTGTGAAGGAAGCGCAAAAATACGTGATCGAACACGCTCAAACATGTTCTGTAAAATAACTCAACCAAGACTGATAATGTAAATAAATATTGCGGTACAGTTGTGACAAAATAAAAACAAACTCTTCGCCCGCATGTTTACTAAACGTGGTGACGTTTTACGTAACATCGACAGATTTTATAATATACCGAAAGCATCAAAACAAGCTGGAATTTAAAATTGACAGTTTTTTATGCATTTAGAGCCTTCAACGAGGAAAAACACTCTGAAACGATAGTCACTTTCATTTACTACTGCCATCTTTGTTTACATTTTATCTTCCGATTATGCGAGCGCATCTTAATTACGTAATCATTATATATGCG
This sequence comes from Hydractinia echinata, assembly GCA_030067915.1. Classification (NCBI taxonomy): domain Eukaryota; kingdom Metazoa; phylum Cnidaria; class Hydrozoa; order Anthoathecata; family Hydractiniidae; genus Hydractinia; species Hydractinia echinata. The sequence continues at coordinate 1,075,389 of JASGCC010000099.1, read as the reverse complement.
CACGCACATAATTTTTGAAACTGCGAACTCGTGTATTGCATGTTTTTATAAGCATATGGATGCTAGGTCAGCCTTCTTGTTCTTTTTCATGTGTTTTTTGTTATATATATATAGGTTTTTAGGGTATTTCCATGTTATTTCACCTAGTTTATGAAACCATGCCTTTGGATTTTCTTCATTTTTTTTCAAATCTGGTAGCTATCATTAAGAAAAGGTCACATACATGCACATGCGTTTTAGTTAAGGCCCATTTTCCAGTTTTAAGGGTCTATTTACACAGTGATTGGGATAACTGCCGGACATGGACATGTCCGATCGTTTTTGAGAGAGTCGGTCAAAAACTTTTAACAAACTTAAAAAACGTCTGGTATTTTTTTAAAAACTTTCATATAATTTCTTTAAGGTAGCGGTATGGTAAATTACACCTCTTCTGTACAAAGCTTTTTTTTTCAACTTTCCTTTTAAAAAAACATTATAAAAGTATATATGTACTTGTTAACAAAAGTTTGTTCTACAATATTACGAAAAAAAAAATTAAAATGTTGTAACAGAAAAAAAATATATATATATATAGTCGAAAGTCTTAAAAAGTGGGTGTGGTCAACTGTGAAGGGATTAGTCTCAAAAGTATACAAGTTTACAGAAAAAAAAATATGTCCACATGTTCAGCATAGTCTGAATTTAAATTGCGTGTCTCATTTTTTTCTCAACTTTAATCGTTTTGAAAATATGCCGTAAATCATCTATAAGATCATAAAAATAACACTCAAATTTTTTTCCTTTTTCTTTCAATCACTTTTGCATCCAAATCCGCTGACCAAAAATTAAAATGAGACACGCGAGTAGAGATCAAACACTCGTGAAGCCGAAAACGAAAGTTTCATGACGTCATATAATTTTTTTTTGAGACAGATCCCTTTTAAGAAGAGTAGGCAACCGAAAATTTTACGAAAAAATTAATCAGAGATATTCCTTAACAAAGTTTTTTCTTTCGACCTGTCATTGTTTACAACAAATAGAAAAGAGAATATTTAATTATTCATTAGTTATTTAAAGTGAACTTGCGGAACTCTTATTCAAAATTTTTTTTGCATAAGAATGCCCCCGTCATAATAAAGCAAAATTAATAATTCTCAAAGCATTTGTTTCTAATATGATGATATTTTTTCTCACGTCAGGGGGTTTGAGGGTGAAATATGAATATAAATGTTCAAAAACAGGAAATGTAATAATTGAGAAAACGATTCTGTTCAACTTTCATTTTTGTTTTGTGAAAATATTTGTTACAATAAGAATATAAAAATGCCAAAAGCAAATAAAACACTGCAGAAACCCAGGCAATGTTTTTTCGTTGGAAGAAGAAGTTGGAAAAAACATGAGAGATGCAGGGTAGGCAGTTTTGATTTGTTCAATAAACAAGCTTTCACCTTGTTTACATTCTTTCAAATAATTCAATTTTTATTTTATCTAGATACGATGGCAGCCTATTCATTTCTGCACTAAAAGATGCCGTAAAAATTAGAAAGAAAAGATCGAAAACACCAAGAAAAATTCGATTTTCTTTTTAATGCTATTGGGCTAGAAACCTCTTGGTAAAAAAAATCATTTGATTACTTCGTTACCATTTTTATTATCATCTTTAAAAAGAAGTTTTGAATGGATTTCTACGATAATTTGACGATTTCGAAGACATTTTTTTTTCAGTGCTTTTTGTCTCGCTTATATCTCACACTTTATGCATAAATATTGCGTAAACAGAAAGTTCTCAATGCTGAAGGTCAGAGATTATTTTTTGTAAACGTGAGTCATAACTCACTTCATGCACAGAAATATTTGATTCGAGTGGAACATTTTGTAACGCTAAATCCTTCAATTTTGAGGAAACATTTTGGAATAAAAATTAGTTCATTGGAAAGAGCAGTTTTAAAAGTAAAATGTTCCTTAAAAAAAAAAATGTAAAAAAAAGTAATTATTTACCATACCGCTACCTTCCCATTCCGAATTTATGAAAATAATGTAAAAGAAGTCAAATACAAGTCAGATACAAGCGTTGCTATTAATTGCGAATACTGAAAAAAAAGTATTTAAAAGTGTTCCTTTGTTCGAAATAAACATGTGCGCACGAAAAATTCTTTTCGATAGACATTAATAAAATTGCTGATGATAACAATTATCAAGGGAGAAAAAAAAAAAATCTTTTTCATTTAAAGTGTTGTTTATAAAAATAGGTTGCACATGTTCATAGTTACGCATTTTAATAATTGCATAATATTTAGAAAAGAAGAAAAAATTCTGTTCATAATTCATAAAACAATTTAGATTCTGTCGTATAGTAACAGCATTTTCAAGTATGTCTTCCGAGGAAAAAAAAATTCCAAAAATAAACACGCAAAATAAGTGGAAGAAAGATCATCCATGGTTAAAGTTCATGTCCATGGGAATGAGATGCACCTTATGTTGCGAATGGAATGAGTCATCAAAGAATTATTCTGATGCATTTATTTCTGGTTCAAAGAACTATCGTATATATATACAGTAAAAGATCACACTTGGTCATCACAACATAAGTTGGCAGTGACACTTAAAGAAAAACGTGTGAAGATGTTGGAAAAGTGTATGGAAAAAAGGTCACTCAACATCTTCCTAAAGACTCTCCAATCGCGCAAGGTTTCAAAAAAATGTCGGAGACTGAGCACAATAGTTTGTTAAACTTTTTGAAACAGCGTACTTTATTGCTATCAAAGGACGGTCATTCACAGACTTTCCTGATCTCCTGGAGTTGGGACAGCTGCATGGATTTAAATTTATTTGTGGATATAGTCATGGGAAAGCTTGTAAGGAATTCATTCATAAATAATAATAATAATAATAATAATAATAATAATAATAATAATAATAATAATAATAATAATAATAATAATAATAATAATAATAATAATAATAATAATAATAATAATAATAATAATAATAATAATAATAATAATAATAATAATAATAATAATAATAATAATAATAATAATAATAATAATAATAATAATAATAATAATAATAATAATAATAATAATAATAATAATAATAATATAATAATAATAATAATAATAATAATAATAATAATAATAATAATAATAATAATAATAATAATAATAATAATAATAATAATAATAATAATAATAATAATAATAATAATAATAATAATAATAATAATAATAATAATAATAATAATAATAATAATAATAATAATAAATATTTAAAGTGGCTAGCCCAGAAAATCACAAAAACCTATAGTTAGTGGATTGTTTCCACTAGAACAAAAAATGATAAACTGCCTCAGCTCAATCAAACATAGTAATCTGTGGAAATTGAAAAGAAAAAGAATAAAAAACAAAAATTAAAAAGTTAAAAAGTCCATTAGAATTTGCCAAATACATTAGAGATGGAAGTCTTAAACGAAAGCAGACTTCCATTACAGGTCACTTGGTCTGGTAGATTATTTCACACTTTTGCAGCTCTAAATGGGAAGGCTTTTTTGCCAAATTCCGTGTTGACCAAGGGAAGTGTGAACCTGTTTTTTGAAGCTCCTCTTGTTTGATGATTAAGACAGTTTTTTGCCAAAAGGAATTTTGAGCGCATGTAATCAGGAGCAATGTGATTCATGGCTTTGAAAACCAATATGGCATCGTTTTTGATGAGTAAATTATTCAGTGAATATTCCCTCTCTTTCCCAAGAAAGGTACGGACACATTTTAATCGTTTTTCTAGTTTTCCCAATCTACCTTGGGTGGCACAAGCCCATGTCGAGGAGCAGTAGTTGAAATATGGCATGACAAGTGCATTAATTAAAAGGTTTTTTGTGTGAGGTGTTAAACAGGATGCAATGGTTCTAATTTTAGAATATTTAATTAGAATTTTTCTATTTATGTCATTAATGTGCTCTTCCCATTGCATTTTTTGATCAAATGTTACCCCAAGATATTTAACTTTTTCGCTCCTCTTCAAAGGAATACCCATATAGTTGATAGTTTTGTTCTCAACTTTTTTTTACTGACTGTGGTTGCTGAAAAAGATTGTTTCAGTTTTGTCCGTATTAATAGTCATTTTGTTATTATTCAGCCAGAGATCGACTTGCGAAAGTTCTAACTCGACCTGGGAGACAAGGGTATCCAAGTTTTTATGGGATGAAATAATTATTGTATCATCTGCATATATAGATGGTGGTAGTTTGAATTGATGACAGATTTTAAGTCATCAATATACAAAAGAAAGAGCAGGGGCCCCAACACAGATCCCTGTGGCACCCCATAAGCGTCTTCATGAAGCAGATCTGATCCTGTGTCGTTTACAAGAGTCAGCTGCATTCGGCCCTTTTAAGTAGGACTCGAACCAGTCAAAGGCAGCATCTCTGATGCCAAAACACCATAGTTTTTTTAACAAAATTTTATGATCAACAGTGTCAAAAGCTTTTTTAAGGTCAATGAGCACAGCACAAACAAAGTTTTGTTGGTCGAGCTCAGTAAGAATAAAATCAGAGACATCGACTACTGCAGTTTCTGTGGAAAAGAGTTTTCGAAATCCGGACTGTCTGTCATTCAGGAAGTTGTGCTCAGAAATGAAATGAGACATTTGCTCATGCACTAACTCAAAAATTTTCATAGGGATTGGCAAAATGGAGATAGGCTGATAATTAGTAGGATCTGTTTTATTGCCACTTTTAAAAATAGGCGAGACCCTTTCAGTTTTCCAACATTTAGGTACATAACCAGTAAATAAAGATTTGTTGAAAAGACTTGATAAATAAATACTTAAAACTGACGAACCTGCTTCTTTCAGTAAAATTGTCTTTGATGTAAAAGTAATGTTCAAACTAAAACGAGTGAACTTCATCACTGTGTTATGTGATGGTAGTACTGATTCTGCTATCATTGAAAAAGAATGCATTTATGTGTTGTTTTTTGATCCTGATGATCATGTCCCAACTATTTCATTTTTCCCATTGAAAGATCCTCCTAGCCAAGATGCAGTAGGTGTAGCACGTGGTATTAGAGAAGTTTTTTCTCAAAATGAAATCGCACACTTTGATTAGTCGAATGGTTTTTTTTGCAAATGATGGAGCTAGTGTAAATAGTGCCATAGATAGAGGGCTTATCGCTCAGTTTCAAAATAGTGGTATGGAATGGGTTGTCTTTGTATGGTGTCTGTCACATGGTCTAGAATTGGCATTGAAAGATAGCTTGTCTGAATACATGAGTGAGGTACATAAAAGCTTGAAAGGATCCTGAGGTACTTTTACAAGTTGGACTTACCTGAAAGATTTTCATTAGAAATTCAAAATGACATATTCACTTTTTATTAAAAGTGTATGTAACCCTAGATATTGTTTTTTAAATATTTGTTTTTCCCGCCACCTTGATGGCCGGTTTGATCTTTGGTTTTCGTTTTCGTTTTCGTTAAAATGGTGACGGGGTCAGACGTGTTCTGTCGAGCTCGTATTTTGTGATAATATTGTTATGCTTTATCATTAAAAGAAAGTGTTTTGTTAGCAGCGATGTTATTGGAATATGCTCTGGTGACAGTTTGTTACAAGATAATGAAAGTTTTATTTCTTCAAGTCTTTGGACTGATGGGAGAAAAATTCTACCATCAACTAGTAAGAATTTATGCTTTTTGATACTTCTAGCTGGAGATATCGAAACACAGCCAGGTCCAAATTTGTTGTTGTTGGTGATGACTGTGACTCACAGATGTTGGGGTCGGTTGTGTTAGTTGAGACAGAAAGGTTGCAAACTTGGTGTCTAAAGCCAGCATGATTTCGGCTCTCATGCTGTTCACTTTTTCTAAAAAATAATCTGTTCGTATTTGTATTGCTTTGAGTTAAGCTGTCATTAGACCTAGCATTGGAATGGTTTTGTTAGGGGTGGTATTGGACTTGCTGTTGCTCTGGGATGTTGACAACTCTCTTTCTTATGTTACCTTTTACATGATTTAGTGGACAGCTAAGGTCGAAGCATTTGTTACTGCTGATAGATGTGGGACACATTGCAGGATGAAAGAAGCGGCATTTTTTGCCTTGAGTGCATCCTGTTTGTTTCCGTGTTCCATGCCTTACAAACTTATTGCAGGGTTTCGGATGACTGAACTTGCAGTTTTTGCCTGTGATGCCATATTTACAACGTTTTTTAGTGTAATGAGTGCGAATTTCTTTCTCCTTAACTTGAGGATGTTGTGGATTTTGTTCTTGTTGTTCATTCATAACACTTTCTTGTAAACATATATTATCAAGCTTTTCCTTTTCCACTTGCCGTTTCATGAAGTTGGTTCTGCGAAATGCTTGCTGATTTTCTTGAACAATTATTTCAGGATAAAGATTGGTTTGGGCTTGGGAATGTTCCGGGCTCTCATTAAAAAGTGTTTCATTGTTCTCAGATTCGAGAGTTGTGTTTTGGGTTGCAGTGACAGTTTCCGTGTTGGTAGACGGTACATTGGTATTAGTGACAACATCCGATTCACAAGTTCCACAAAGGTAGTGAAAACCAGGAATTTTGAAAATGTCGATTTTTACATTACCATCATCTGCAATCATGTTCAATTCTTCAAGCTTTTTTTTAAAGCATGATTTGTGGACTTCTTGTCCACAAGATGCGTATGACAAAAAAGGTTTGTCAGAGAGTTCAAAACAATATTCTTTACAACATATTTGGCAATTGTCTGGAAAAAAGTTCTTAACTCTTTGCAGGAGGAGATCAATGAGATTTTCCTTAGTTTCCTTTTCTCTAATTGGGGTGCCAAGGTGATCCAATGTTTTCAAGATAGTTTCCTTGTTGCATTTGCATCGAAAAATTGTTTTTAACTGTTTTGATGGTTTTAAGGGATCATATAAACGAAGATAATCTCCGGTTAACGTGTCTGGTGCTTTGGAGCAAGGATCTCCCACAATGATTGTCCATATATTGATCTGGTTTTGAATGTCTGGTTGACTAGTATTGTTGGTGGCAGGAGCTAGGTTGGGACTGGCAGGCTTTTGGATAACCAAAACTGACATTGTACTGTAGCCAATTGATATCAAACCGAAATTTAATAAAATTTAGATAAAAGGTAATGGCACACACCTGTTCAGCTGCACATAGAAATTCCAAATTAATATGTGCAGCCGGTCGAGCCGGTCTAACTCACCAGATTATTATCAAAGAGAGGCATGAAGATATTCCATCTCAATGTGCAGGGGTTTGCTTGCAAACATAGATCAAATAGCCATTTTATTGCATGATTTAAAAAATATGGATATTTTAACGCTCTCAGAAGTACACATAAACATAAACACTTATAACGATAATGCTGATCTCTACTATATACCGGGGTACACATTCATATATCGTAATAGAAAAAAAGGCAAGGGTGGAGGTGTAGCTATGTATATTTCAGACCGCATTAAGTGGAAGCACAGAACAGTTTGGAGCATGAAATGTTAGAATGCATATGGGTGGAGATTTTTCAAAAAAACTCAAAAGTTTTTTAGTTGGGACCATCTACTTGCCAAAAGATTTTGAGAGTTTTCTTAATAACATGTTACTAATGGTCAACCTCTTGGGAGACTTAAATGTTAATTTTTTGAAAAAGTCTGATAATAAAAACATAAAAGACATTTTACATCTTCATGGTTTTAAGCAAATAATTAACAAAGCGACAAGACTTACAGAATTAACTGAAACATTAATCGATTGTATTCTGACTACTCGCACTGACTCAACATACGAAAATGACGTCATACCAGTTAGCATCAGTGATCATGACATGATAGGTTTTGTACGAAAGCTAAGAAGGGACAGAGTCCCGTCAAAATTAATAAGGAGTCGAAACTTAACGAAATTCATAAAGTTATGAATAAACGAGACAAAGCTCTTAGAAAGGCCTGCAAGTCGAAATTAGCTAGCGATTGGAAAATATACCGCAAACTTCTCAACAAATGTACATTCGATATTCGAACAGCTAAATCGGAGTTCAGCAAAAACCTACTTGCCGAAAACAGCACTAATCCGAAAAAATTTTGGGATACGATCAAAAAAATAATGCCAAATAAATCTAAAAAAGTTGCCTGAGACACATCAGAAACATCGGGTAGCGCAAATTATTTATGTTCATTTTTCTCCACAGTTGCTTCTCAGCTGAGGGGTAATGCCATTCTTCTGAAAGATTTCGTATGAAGAAAACCAAAACGGCCAGTTTTGAAAACTGCCTCTAAGTTTAAATTCAACTATGTATCAAAAGTTTTCATAAAAAAAGAATTAAAAAAATTGAAACGAAACAAATCCACTGGTGTGGTGGACGACCTTCCACCAGCATTACTCAAAGACTGTGCATCGCAAATTTCAAAACCACTTTGTCATATAGTCAACCTTTCTATTGAAACATCTGAAGTGCCAGGAGAATGGAAACATGCACTCATAACACCAATATTTAAAAAAGGATCGACAGATGATTACAATAACTACAGACCAATTTCAATATTACCCGTCATCTCAAAGATTTTGGAAAAAGCAGTATATAATCAAATAATTGATTATTTAGAGGGAAACAACTTACTATCTCAACATCAATTTGGGTACCGTCGTCTCAGATTAACCGATCTTGCTGCTAGTTTGTTACTTGATAACATAAGAAAAGAAGTTGACAATGGAAAACTAGTTGGAGCAGTTTTTATGGACCTATCAAAAGCTTTTGATACTGTTGGACATGGTATTCTACTCGAGAAACTCGCATCATATGGTATTCTTGGTAACGAACTTAACTGGTTCACTGATTATTTGTTTAACCGGAAACAACAGGTAGTCATTGATAATGTAAAATCTGAACAACAATCAGTGGTATGTGGCGTTCCCCAATAATCGAAGGTCCGTTGTTGTTCTTGATATTTTTCAACGATTTTGAAGATATCTTAATTGAAGCACGTGTCATTCAATTTGCAGATGATACTGTAGTTTATTTTGCCAGTGGCAATTATGTTATCTTAGAAAATGTGCTGAAGGGGAACTCAAATCCATCGAAACATATTTGTGCGATAATGACCTGGTAATTAACCTAAAGAAGGGAAAATCAGAATGGATGCTATTCGGTACGAGTAAGAAACTGAAATATACACAGGGTAATGTTAATCTGTCCTACAACTGTTTTGAAATCAACAAAACAAAGCAGTACAAATACCTTGGTTCACCTGTGGATCCCACCCTTGCTTAAATGTCAACTTTGATACCGCTTACAAGAAAACATCAGGCAGACTGTGTTTGTTATGAAACCTTCGATCATAAGTCGACGACAAAACTGCAGAAAAGATATATAATACAATGGTAATTCCGATTATCACGTTTAACAGCATATTCAACTTAAACTTTTCCAACACGCAGCTGAACAAACTATCGTCATTAGACAGACGTGCAAGAATTATAACCAACAACGAAAATCTACAACCTATACATAATACGATATTACGACATGCGTGCAACGTTGTACGTAAATGTGTTGATGGTAGATCCTGTGTCAATTTTGTAAAGTACTTCGAGTTAACAAATCATGACCCAGCAACTAGAAACAATCAATGTATGTTGAGACTGCCCAAAGTAAGATTGCAGGTGGCAAAAGGTGGCTTTTATTATATATGGGTGCTAGCATTTATAATAAACTGCCATTATATTTGAGAAAAGAGCCTTGTTATTCAAAATTTAAAGGTCAAATTAGAAATTCTATTTTTTGATAGTAACTATGTATATGTACACCACCAGATGGCAACAAAGTTGCTTTACTAATTTTGCACTATCATTTTCAACCTTCTTTTGCTTTTTTTACTTCTTTTTTGTTTTGGTTTTCGATGCCCTTTTGTGTGCTACCTATGTGTTGTTTCATATTTTTTTTATCTTTATCTTTTAGTCCACTTTTAACAATTCTTTCACTATTAATAATTTTTAACACTATATATATTTTAATGTTTTTAACAGGACACATTTGTAAAGCAGAATTATTCTGAAATGAATATCCTCTATAAATATTGATAATAAATAAATAAATAAATAAATAAATAAATAAATAAATAAATAAATAAATAAATAAATAAATAAATAAATAAATAAATAAATAAATAAATAAATAAATAAATAAATAAATAAATAAATAAATAAATAAATAAATAAATAAATAAATAAATAAATAAATAAATAAATAAATAAATAAATAAATAAATAAATAAATAAATAAATAAATAAATAAATAAATAAATAAATAAATAAATAAATAAATAAATAAATAAATAAATAAATAAATAAATAAACTCAAATTAATGACTTTCATTCGCTATAATTAATGACTTTTATGGCCAAAAACAATTAATATGCCTTCACAACAAAGTTGAAAAAATTCAACATATTTTCCAAATCGTTCTTTGTACGAATGATTTTTAATTTTTTAAAAAAATAATTAAACACGATATAGTAGCTGTCTAAACAATAAAACGATATCTATCTATCTAATTTATTTCAACAAGCAGGTTGTAAAATTTACTGATCTATAACCTGTCGACATGGGTGGCGTATGATACTCAAAATGAGTATTGTCAACCTTGTTCCCAGGGATTGTTATACATAAAAAGAAAAATCTAACAATCCTTGGGGACGAGGTTGCCTAAGTTACTCAGTAGATGATACCTTATTCATAGAAATTTTGGCAAGCATTAAATTTGGCAATTTTGCTCAAAATCTGCAAGTTAAGTGCTCGCCAAATTTAATTTTTTTATACATCGCCAAGTTAAATTCCTAATGACATATTCACTTTTTGTTAAAACTTCATGTGACTTCCAGAATAAGTATTTTAAATATATATTTTTCTCTTCGTTCGACCACCATCTTGGCTATCTTTGATCTTCTTCTTCTTCTTTGGTGGTGAACGCACTTTTCTTTACTATGTCGAAACAAAAAAGAATAATTGAACTGTGAATATTTATGAATGCTTGTTAGTTTGTTGCGTAAAAATAATTTTTGTTTTTTATTAGGAGAAAATTATGGAACAAATTTACTGACAAGTTCTCATTTTTCAAGAAAACAATGACTTCACTCGCGAGTTATTAACCAATCAGGAAAAAAATTTCAGCTTTTGCACGCTATTTCAGCCAATCAGAGAAAAAATATCAGGTTTTTGCACTGTAGAATTGAGAAATAATTAAAAATTGCACTCATTTCTTGGTAGAAAACAAAAATATAGCATATTATTTTGTGTAGATGAGCCAATTATAAGAAGTTCCCTTTCCAAGACATTCTTTTTAAATATGTAATTTGAATTTTTTGTGGAAATCTTTTTTTTCTTAGCACATCACAGACAAGCCCACTTTTATGCTTTGTTCTTAAAAAACCTGTATACCTATGTGTGGATCATAGTAATTGTTTTCTTTGAGATACGATAACTGACATTTGAAGTATAATTCCAACTTTTTATGCAGTGACTGTCACCGCATACATGATTTGAGGTAGATGAGCGCCATACAAAATAGTTTCTGTTGGGTCTGTATCAGTGTGATGTCTTTTAATCTTTCTTTGCATTGCTCTATATTCTATTAGCAACCTTAAGCAATAATGACGGGATAAGTTTAGGACTGGAAGAAGTTGATGTTGTTAACGTCCCGTTGCCGTCGTCATCTCCAATGTTAAGCAATTCTCTAAAAAACGCGGTAAAATTTAAAACAAATATGGCGTCTTTTTGAGATAGTAGAAATGCACTTTTGCTTGCGTATAGACTTAATTTCAGACGAAGAATTTTTTTTACTTCACGATTTGAACACAAGTAAAAAACCCTGATTTCCCGTTTTGGAAGTATAGAAATTTTGATTTGGATGCAATGACAGATGCTGAGTGCCTTTCGGAATTTAGATTTGTGACAAATTTATGTCTTACAATCGCTCTATTTTTAATGGTATCGAATCATTTTATGTTTTTTTGGAAAGATTTGCTTATCCTTCACGCTATTCTGATCTTATTCCACACTTTGCAAGGCTTCTTCAAGAGTTGTGCATGATGTCCAGTACCATAATGGATGGCATATACAACAATTACCACCACTTATTTCCTCATTCAACCAAGCCTGGCTTGTTCCAGATAAACTTGAATCTTATGCTGATACTATACACTAAAGGAGCACCCCTTGATTTTTGCTGGGGTTTCATTGATGGTACTCTGAGACCAGTATGTCACCCAGGTCAAGATCAGCGAGTTTTGTATAACGGACACAAAAGGGTACATGGGATAAAATTCCAATCAATTGTGGCCCGAACGGGCTAATTGTTAATTTATATGGACCTGTCAAAGGACGCAAACAGGACAGCTCAATGTTGCAAATGTCAAACTTGTACCCAAGTTTGCAGCAACACTGTATTCGACCTAATGGAGACTCACTTTGTGTGTATGGGGATCCTGCCTACCCACGGCGAATTCAGTTACAAGCTCCATTTAGAACAAATGTGCACATGACTGCAATGCAAAAAGATTATAAAAAGGCCATGAGCAAAGTGAGAACATCTGTTGAATGGGTATTTGGAGGAATATTACAATTTTTAATAAGAAATAATACAATTTGCCTTCTTAGATTTTGCAAAGAATCTTAAAATACAGCTTAGTGAAGTCGGAAAAATGTACTGTATCTGTGCCTTGCTTACGTGACCTTAGAACGTGCTTATACAAATCAACAACATCGCAATATTTTGACATAGATCCACCATTACTAGAGGAATATTTCCACTGAAAAAAAAACTATTTCAGATGTCCTGAAGAAGAAGCTTGTAATCTTGTAATCTCTTATAATAACACGGAGCTTCTGTCTGTCTGTCTGTCTGTGTGTGACTTTTACAAAGACGATATTTTTTACCACCCGAATGCGCGAGTTCTTCGAGTTTTTTTGTCAATATCTTTTAACGTCAATATCTTATATTAAATTAATGAAGCCATTACAGTGCACTTAAAACTTTGAGGCCAAATAACTTGGAAACGAGGTGGTGACGTCAATGATTTTTCACCGCGTGGGTATCTAGGGACCACCTAGGACCAATTTGGATATTTTCCTAAACCTGGGTCCCCGAATCCGTTTCGGAATGGACGGGTTGATGACGTCATCAAAAAACCTTTAAACCCTAATATCTCTGCAACCGTTTGTCAAAAGTACATGATCCTATACATTTTCTTGATCAGCGTTTCAATATCTATACGATGAAGGCAAAGTGTATACAAATTTCTAATAAAATTTTTTTGGGTTTTGACAGGCCATTGCTGACATGAGCAAAATTTTTAAACCCTTATATTTCATTAATCGCTCATCAAAACCACACGATTATATACATTTTCTTGATCAGCATTGTAAGCTCTACACAATGGAGGAAACATGAAAACAAGTTTCTCAATTTATTTATTGTGTATTTGCACTGCTGACGTCAGCAAAAAATCTAAAACAAGCTATTTTTCCATTGTCCTTCTGCCTAAGTGGATTACTCCACGGGCCTTATCGACTAGTATATATATATATATATTCAACATAATACTATTTGTATATAGTTCGTTTATTAACAGTTTTAAAAAAGTTTTTTTTTGAAAAAAAATCTTTATTTTTTCTGTAAAAACTGAGCAATTAGCCCAAGCATTTGTTGGTTGGTTTGCTAAGCCGCCTTTATTTGCTCCACCATTGTATTAAACATGTTATTTTGACTATCTTGACGGGATCTCAACTCTTCTTTTTGAAGCTCAAGCTCTTGAGCCGTTAGGTAACGATCATAATCAGCTTTTTCTCTTAAGAACTGTATCATATCAGGTTCAGAATTTCTTCTTTGCTTAGCTAGTGGACTCTCTAGATCATCCAGCTTTTTCCTATCTTTCGTTTTGGAGAATGTTTCCATGGCTTTTTTGCGCATTTCCTCTGCTCGCTCCTTTTCTCTTTTATTTTTCTCGTTCTCCTTTTCCGCCTGATTAAGTTGTTTTTTAGCAGTCTGCATGCGATCAACAATATTCTCCATTGCTTTATCAGGGGGGGTGGACTCAGGAGAAATTCTAGTCACCTTTTCCTCGTCCTTTATTTTTTGCTGATACTGTGCTAGCAATAAGTTAAATCTGTCACGGACAGCTTGCATATCTACCTTGAAATATAAATTCTTGTTAGAAGTAGCAATTTAAATGCTCTGCAATTTCTTTCCAGATATTTCCTCGTTCTCTACTACGTGCTTTGGATTTATACGGTTCCATTAACAGTATTTCTCAGCATAACAATACATCTTTATTATCGTTCGACACCATTATAGCCCCAAAATGACCAAATGTGTAATTTATTAACAGAATCTTTTTTTCTAAAAAAAATTGATTTCCGAAGGAAAAAATACTTGTTTACATGTTGCCTATGGTGTGGGTGCTAGCTACTTGGCTAGCTGAAGTGTTTACAAATGCCTTTGCCCTTAGTGAAAAACACAACAATTCATACCTTGTTTTCTGTGACTGATTCGAATTATCCATGCTCACACAGTAACCCACACCTACACACACACACACACACACACAGGAGTGCAGAGCAAAAACAACAACAAAGACCACAGCAACAAAGCTAAAAAAAGAAAAGAAAAAAAGTAACTTCTTGCAAAACATCAAGTCCACAACTAAATCTTAGAGCAATAACATAATTAATTCCATATAAATTAGTTGCTTTAAGTTAAATTCACAAAAAGTCGTATTTTTAACTGCAGGATACTCACGCTTTCTAGAAGATGTCAAAATGACGAAATCTTGTTGTGAACTTCATATGGACGGTGAAACAAGTGGGAATCTTCTGCTACCGAGTATGCACATTCGAAAATAATGACGTAATCTATTAAAAATCCCGTCGCTGATGCCCTCCCGTTCTCCCTGTTTAAGGTGGCTATTAACATACCTGGACCATGTTTTAACAGCATTTTTATCCATCAGTAATGGATACGTTTACATCGCTGTAGTATACGTTGAAATAACGCATTCTTCTGCCCAACGTGCGGTAGCTCCATGCATAATGCGGGAATTCCTTCATAATAAAACACAAAATCTCTTTCCTCTTTAAAACCTCACGGATATATTGTTTCAAAATCTCTCCAAGAGATATGTTTTTTTTCTATTCAGCAGTGTGCATTGCACGTGCTGCAGCTGCCATCTTTTTTTATCTGTTTTGCACGTGTGTTGCGTAGTGCCAAACAGAATTATGGTATATGATGTCGTGGGTAAATGCCGAAAGGAATTAAGGTATAGGCTTAAAAATGTTTTTAATTTTATTTTATTTGTTTTTGTTGTAATTTTGATTTTCATTCACTTTGAAATCATTTCATTTCATTTTCATTTTGTTTTTGTTATGAGAATTTTAATAATTTTTTTTTATGTTTTCATTTTACTATTTCTTTCCTTATTTCTTTAAAAAAATAATAATATGGCAAATAGTCAACCATAAACAACAATAGTTTCATGTGCAATTTTTTTAGCAACAATAGTTTCATGCGCAATTTTTGGAATCTTTTGTGTAATGTTTTGTTGAAAAAAAAGTATAGAATAAAATGTTTAGAAAGATAACATTTGTTTTAAAATGTGTAAGTCTTAAGAATATAAAAAAACATGTGCATCATCATCATTCTCGGCTTAACGTCCGGTTGGACGGGGTATATTAATGACCCTCTTCCAATCTGATCTAGACTGTGTTAGATCTAAACTCAACTTCCTCTGTATCAAGTCTGTCCTTATAACCTCCTGCCAAGTCTTTCTCGGTCTGCCTCTGGGCTTTGCCCCAGGAACTATCAAGTCTCTACACTTTCATACCCAATTATCCTCCTCCATTCTTTCCAAGTGCCCCAGCCAATTCAATCTTCTTATCTGGATAACATCTTTAATTCTACGGATACTTAGCCTGCTTCTTAGCTCATCTGAACTCTTTCTGTCTCTCAGACTGGGGTTACACATCCACCTAACCATTCTCATATCATTCCTTTCTAAACGGTCAAGATCTTCCTGCTTCACTGCCCATGTCTCACTACCGTACAACATAACACTTCTTACACAGGCCTCATACAACCTACCTTTTACCTCAATTGACAAGACTCTGCTAGTCAACAAAGGAAGTAACTCTCTGAACTTTTTCCAAGCAGAACCTATCATGCAAGTAACACTTCTTCCAACACCCCCTTCACTGCCCAACATATCACCTAAGTAACAGAAGTTCTCAACTATCTCTAACGAGCCACTGTTGTACATCATTAAAGCTGGAAATACTTCATTCTCTATAATCTCCCCTTTGCAACGCTTGCATACAAACTGAATGTCAGCTCTTAACCTTCCACCAATACTACTGCACTTCTTATGTACCCAATGCTTGCAAGTCTGACAAAAAATTGAGTTACTACCAACCCCTTTCCTGCAACCTCCACAAGGCCACTTTCCAACTACAAGGTCACACTTGGCTGCAATGCTACTAATCATGACTTTAGACTTTGCTGTGTTCACCCTTAGCCCTTTCTCTTCTAGTCCTTTCTTCCACTTCTCAAGCTTTTCAACTAATTCTTCCATCGACTCTGCTATGAGAACCAAATCATCTGCATACAATAACTCCCATGGACAACCTGTTCTGAACTCCATCGACAGCGCTTCTAAGACTAGAACAAACAACAAAGGACTAAGTACAGAACCCTGATGTACACAAACATTTACACTAAATTCATCACTAAGTGAATCGTTAGTCCTGACACGACTTCTAGCATTGCTGTACATAAACTGTACCATCGTAACTAGCCACTCATCCACACCTAATTTTCTCATAGCCCACCAAATAACTTTACGTGGCACTCTATCAAAAGCTTTCTCTAAATCTACAAAGGCAAAATAGAGATTCTTTCTCTTTCCTAAATACTTTTCCTGAAGCTGTCTGAGTAAAAATATTGCATCTGTAGTGCCACGCCCTGGAACAAAACCAAATTGCATCTTATCTATATCAATTCTTTCTCTAAGTAACTTATCAATCACTCTTTCAATAACTTTCATTACTTGATCAACCAACTTCAAACCTCTATAGTTACCTCTTTCTAATGCATCACCCTTGCCCTTGAAACAATTCACTATTACACTCGACTGCCACTCACTCAGAATAGCATCATCCTTTATAATCTGATTAGCAAGACTTGTAATAAGCTCAACTCCAACATATCCAGATGCTTTTACCATCTCTGCAACAATACCTGATACTCCTGCAGCCTTGCCAATCTAAAATTTCCTAATAGCCTCCACTACCCATTCTGTCTTGATCTGCATAGCTGGCCCTTCTACAACATCATCATCAGACAAATTATCCTCATCCCAATCAAACTCAGTGTTAAGCAACCTCTGATGATAATATTTCTTCCAAGCTACCCTTTTCTCCTCCTCTGTGCTAGCCAAAACACCTTCATCATTACGTATACACTTCTCACCTACAACATCTTGATTAGTCTTCTTCATTTGCTTTGCTATCTTGAATACCTCATTGCGCTGGTCTTCCCTTCTTAACACATCTGCAAATCTGTTTCTCTCTGCTTCTGATTTTGCCTTATACACTGCTGTACGAGCACGACGCTTAGCTTCTAAGTAAATATTTTTACTACCACCTGACTTCCACTCTTTCCAAAGTTTCCTCTTTTCCTTTATACACTGGTCAACCTCATTATTCCACCACCAGGTCTGTCTATGTCTAGCTGGTCCTTTCGTCCACCCATAGGTATCATCAGAAGCTTCTAGAAGACAATTCTTCAAAGTAGTCCAAGTACTTTCAACATTGTCACTATCACATGACCATTGTGGGCTAACTGCTGAACTTTTGCACTAAATTTTCTTGCTACAATCTCTTCCTTCAGCTTCCAGACTTTAACGACGGGGCCTGTACTTTCCCTTGGCTTCTTTAACACTCTTCAAGATAATATCACAAACCAGCAACCTATGCTGGGAAACACACTCTTCCCCCGATATAACTTTCACGCCCTTCACCACTCTCTTGTCTGACTTTCTAACCAGGAAGTAATCTATCTGTGTCTTACAACCACCTGACTCATATGTTATCAGCCTACTCTGTCTCTTACTGAATGATGTGTTGCAAACCACCATGTCCGTTGCCATTCCAAACTCAAGCAATCTCTCCCCTTCCTTATTTCGTAAAACTTTTTTAACAACAATTGTTTTAATAAACAATAGTGTATATTGTTTCACATAATTAACAAGCTGTCAAATTTTATTACTTTGTGCTAATACTTTAGGGGGATTTTATTTTTAATAAGTTTATAACAATGAAATGCGCAATTACAAGAAAATAATTACTGTACTGTTTTATCGTGAAGCTTTTGCAACTAAAATATCATTAAAGTAATTATGATAAACAAAAGATAAAAGGGCTTTCGACTTGCAGGATAAGGTTTGTGTAGCGCTTATGCAGAAGCTTACATTTGGACTGTATTGTATATTAGGGTACATTCCATTTAACACGGAAAATGATACAACCAGCTTAATCTGTTTACCTTAACAAAATAGAATGAGCTATGTAAGATTCGCAACATTTTCATGAAATTCAATGCGAGGGTTTCATAAATTATCTTGGTTTCACATGTTGTAAAAGTTAACACGTTAAAATCGCTGAACCATTCAAGTTCAATACCATTAGTGCTATATAACTCAAGTTTCGTAATCAATTGACTGCGACTTATAGTGTCGAAGGCCCTACTCATGTCAATGAACACAGCTGCAACCATTTTACCATCCTTTTCTTTTCTTTTGATATTATCAGAAAATAAAGTAGCTGCTGCTAGTTCAGTGGAACGCTGTGGTCCAAATCCAAATTGTGAATCCCTGAGGAGAACATTTTTTTTCGGAAAAGTCTGAAAACTGTTGATGTGCTATTTTTTCTATCAACTTGGATATCGCAGGTATGACAGGTATTGGATGATAGTTTTTTAATGCAATCTGATGAACCTGATTTGAAAATTTGTATAAGTTTTGACACTTTCCAGTCGGAAGGAAATAAACCAGTGACAAAAGACAAATTGATTAGCTTGATAAGAGGTGCCTTGATGACAGAGTTTGTTTAGTTTTCCTCTCAGGTTTTTCTTCGAAAGTAAGCCAGGCACAGGGTTATTATGGATGTGTCTTAATTTTTGGTGCGATGTTATCAAAACACAAAACCTTTATATTGAGCTTATTCCAACATGTGTTGACATTATTGGAATTAATAACATGTTCAAAGTCCTTGTGTTTACGTATATTACAAGATATCTGGAGTTATCTTATATCTTTTATACTTGATAAACTTGGGTTTGAAGGATTGGTGGTTTTTTAAACACATGATATTAGTCATGGTCGCTGTAACGGATATAACTGTCAAAGTCGATATTTAATTAAATGCTTTCTTTGCTTTTTCCTTATGCACAATAAATCTTTTTTAATGGTACCATAGTGTTACAACTTAGCCTTGTGTAATTATACCTTTAGTTTTGTTGCTGTTTATTCCCTTATTTGTTTTTAGAAATAACTCTTAGCTCATAAGGCAATGTTTAATAGTAATTTAATAATTTAATTACTCCAAAAAGCCTGTTTGTGTTTTTCGCATAAGCATATCCCAACCTGATTCTAAATTTTGCTTGCTTATAAAAAAATATAAAATATGACCAAGACAGATTTTTAAAAAAAAGGATAATTCTGTGAGGAAAAAATTTCTGCTAATAGGAAATCTACTTTGTAATACTCCAATACGTTTGTCTGTGAGCCATACTTTTTTTTTTAATCGTAGATGTCATTAAATTTTGTACCTATAATCAAAGTAATGACCCCCATCCTGCTTTTTAAAAAACCCCAGCGACATTTGAGACTGTATCCTATATGCGATTCTGTGCTTTTGTATTATTTCAACTCAGGGAAACGCTAATGAACCATTAGGAGGTTCTGAATCTAAAGGCACGGAATCACATTCTTCTATTTTGGATATTCATTTAGTCATTTTAAAGGTCCCTTTTTGACCTTTTTATTTTAAGTGCTTTGTATTTGTAAAATATTTCTTTTCTATAGGTTTCCACATTTTAAGAGAATATTTCATAACATTTTTAACCACATATAAATCTTAAATAAACCAATATCAAGATTTTATCTACCAACGAAATTTGCGATCAGGCTACATATATAAACCTTAAATGTATTTATTTTGAGGTTTTTAGTTACCTAAAGCTAGGAACGAAAGAGGTACTTTCATTTATTTCCTTGCATTATCCTGCACGATCATAACATTGCAAACCTACAATCTTGGACAAAATTATTGAGACAAAGGCAGTCTTTTCCTTATTTTCAAAAATGGACAAAAGTGTTAAACAGTCAATGGGCTGCAAAGTTGCTACTTTTGCACACATAGGCCAGGCAAACAGCATTGAAAAGTTGCTAGCACATTCTCTAGCACGCCTGCACACGAAGGCCCCAAAATATGTGGAAAATGGTTATGCTGCTGTCAGCAACAATTAGCACATTTTAAGAGTTTGGACATAACCAATAGCCTAAGTGTCCTAAGTCCACTCTGAACTTTGTCAAGTCCAAAATGTGTGAATCTAATATAGAAATAGCCTACACAATTACTTGTGTTGGCGAACTTCAAAATTATCTGTCTTGTCTCAACATATTTTGACCAATATTATAGCTAACACATTTTATTACTTTATTATTTTCAGCTACCATAACTTTATATTATGGTTAATGGTGAACGTTGCCAACCTAGCAACAAGCCACAGATGTGTGATTCTAATGCCTTTTACTAAATTTGGCTAGATAGACATTTGAATATATATTGCCTTTTTACGGGTAATGTGGGTAAACAGTTTTGACAAATGTAGCACATTGTGTCGAGAAAGTTCAGCATGACTGCCTGTGTTTTTATTACAATCAATACTGAAAACAGTTTTGGGTACTCTTTTCATTGAATGAAAAATATTGAGCATCTGGGAATAATAATATTACCAAAGCTTTAATTATATATAATGGATGTATGTATCACATGTTTCATAAGCTGTGTGTTTAAGTATTTAGGGACGACACAAGATATCCTTTGAAAAGTAATAGTCACAATGAATTGAATGGTGGTCTGTAATGCCATGCATTTACCCTACTCATATTGTGTCATGGAATGTTATAATGTGCCTGGTCAAGCTTAATCAACATTTAGCCTAAAAAGAAGCCCATTTGGTCTGAATTTTTTTTAACATATGCACAGGCTTTAAGGGAAAGACGTTGCTAAAAAAATAATGCCTATTTCTTTGTTATTCGGTCAAAATCCATTTATATATTCTTTAAAAAATCTTATTGCCCTCGCCTACTAGATGTCTGGTAAAAGGCCTTCTTGAGAAATTCTTGAAAGTCCTGTATATCAGATTAAATTACTGTGAAAACCTTTTCTAGTCATAAAACTAAATACCTCATAGCCACTTATTTGTATTGGAGACACAAAAACTGAGTTTACACACACTATGATTTTTTTAATTTTGGATCTTTACTTTAAATACAGTAAAAAAATATGTTCACCAAATCTTGGTTTTGAAAGAACAAAAGTTTAATCTTGAAATTAATTCTTTCCACATATAAATCCAATCTAGCATACACATTTTTTTCTTGTTTTACAATTACGTCGTCTAAATATCTTTTTAGGACGATTATGAGCGTCTTCTGTCAATTGATGAAACTGAAGAACTGGAAATAACAGATACAGCCCATGACAATTTATCGGAGCTAAAAAATGAAGTAAGTACTATTATTATTATTTTGTTATTATCAATAAAGTATGAAAACCTTTTTACCAATCGAATATATGACGTAATTT
The DNA here is from genome assembly GCA_030067915.1 of Hydractinia echinata. Classification (NCBI taxonomy): domain Eukaryota; kingdom Metazoa; phylum Cnidaria; class Hydrozoa; order Anthoathecata; family Hydractiniidae; genus Hydractinia; species Hydractinia echinata. Next base: position 1,053,516 of record JASGCC010000099.1, on the reverse strand, counting down.
AAGCAACCTAAATTTAAAGGAAAAGGAACAAACAAACAAGAAATAAATAAATAAATAAATAAGCAAATAAACTAAACTAAAAGAATATAATTTTTTGAATATATAATTGCTTCATTAAGTTTCAGATTTAAAATAGCACTTGTGTATCGAGTCTATACTGTAAAGTTAAAGTGTCTTCTTTGAGAGGATCAAACTTTTGTTTTTAGCTTCAATCTTATATAAATAATCTGGGGCTTGATAATTTGGAAGTAAAACAAGAAGCTCCATCGGCATCACAAGATGACCTACCCAAGAAAAAAAGTGCAGAGAAAAAGGAGGATGTAAAGACAGAGAAAATAAAACAGGAGGTTGCAGAAGATATTAATTTTAAAGCATTTTTGTCTTCCTTATCAAACTTTAAGCATGACAAATGCTTACTAAAAAATTGTGTCCCGTGGTATAATCAGGTATGCAACAGATGTTATATATTCTTTTGAATAGCAATATTTGTAAATAAGCATGTTTACGGCAAACATTAACGTTTATATAGGTCGCTCATTTGCAGAAATCTCATTCCTCTTTCAATCCTCAAGATATTAAAGACGTTCAAACTCTTGCAACGAAGTACTGGCAAAATGATGTGGAAATGTATCAAATGGGTAGGTTGATATTGTCAGTTTTGAAATCAAACTGTTCTCTAGGTTGGCACAATATGCAAAACAATAACATGATCTTTGCATGGAAATACTATTGGTGAATTATGTTGGAACTTTTCTTACAGCAAAAGAAGCAGATAAATCTTCTGACACTCAGTGGTTGCGAACAGTTTTGAAGTCAGGAACTCAAAGTGACAAAGTGGCTTCTTTGACCATGCTTACACAGGTTGGACTAAATTTAAATTTGATTTCATCGTTGTTTTTACTCTCTTCTGATTTGATGTAGCATAATTTATTTTACTCACCTTTTGCCTGCTAATTAAATCAATTTTAATCAGGACTTCATTGTCCCTACATTATTTTTGGTTTATTAGTGTTTTTAAAAGGAGGATGACTTGACCTTCTGTTTCTTAACAGGAATCTCCAATTCATTGTATGAGAAGTTTGGAAGCTCTAATGAATATGGCAAAGAAAAAATCAAGACGAGAAGCTTTAATTGCTGTTGGTAAGATCTGTTCATATAAAGTAAACTTGTTTATAACTATGAGCATGCTTCTGACCCTGTTTTAACGGATTTGTATATACATTACGTATTGTATATACAGTCAAACCTGCTTTCTCAGTCACCTCTATAAGGCCACCTCTCTACCATGTCCAGTATTGAATCTCCCCATGCATTTTTTTAGTACAAATGCTACTGTGTAAGAGAGCTACCTCCTCAACACAGCCAACAGCCAATTTTATAATACAAGATAAATAATTACCTTTATATGATGGCCAAGTTTTTAACACAAATGTATATGTAAAGGCGTTAATACACTATCTTATATATTAATTCCCTTGTGTGAGTGTGCAAGTGAGTCCATGGCACAAAAATCACAGGTCACTTTCTTATTTCTCAAGCATTGTCTCTCCAAAGCATGCCCTTACGCTAAAATTTACTAATTTAAAAAAACAATGCAAAACGGTGGTTTATTTGTTGTTTATTTTTAAAGCCGTACGGGGTCGTTATGAATATAATATTTTAATTTTACCACCGGTTTACTATGTGCGCGCCGTATTTCACAGAAACAAGTTGTTTATCAACTGAAAAAAGAAAACCGAAGCGAAGAAGGTCTCGTTTTCAAATTAATCCTGAAAAAAGTTATTTCCAACAAGGCATGCCAATGTTTACTCATCATGAGGCTAGCTTAAAGCTTATTTGTTCTTCTATGTTTTCCATTTTTGTGTTCTGGGACCAAGGTTGCTTTCTTTTATAAAAAAACTATCGCATTTGAATATGAATAATTCGAATCTAAAATGTAAAAAACGTTGTTGTGGAGCGAGTATAAAAAGTTAATGTTGTTGTGGGAAATATTTTTTAAAAAGAAGAAAAACGTACGATGTATAATGTCACAAAGAGATCTAAGATCCAGAGAACGCTACCTAGCGACCTACTGAGAAAGCCAAAGAAAAGCAGGTGTGTTGTTTAGAGTATCTGGTACAAAAATGAATTTAGGTGTATAACGATTTTTTAGCCATTTTAACTTTCAGAGCTAACCTCTCCCTTAAATATTAAGTTCCTTGTTGTGTCTTGAGCCTGAACATATTTTCTTAAAGTACTTTTTTTAAGAATGTACTCTGAAAAATGGGTCAGAAGTTAAGAATATCCTAAGAATATGTCCAACCTCGATTGTTTGTTCTAAATATAAAAAGAATTTGCCAATAGCTATAGCTATATAACTTATAGCAAGCTTTATTTTATTAAGGCATTATATATTTTCAGGCCATAGCCATGCTAAGAATATATTAAGAATAATGAGGATAGTATTTTTCAAGAAAGTTAAGAATATTGAGGCTGAAACAAAAACAAAAACACTATTCTTATAAAATACAGCGTGCATATCTTAGAGAAGAATTTATATAAGCTGTAAAAATAAATTTTTCCGCTGTTACTGTTTTTAACGGAGTGGGTGATTCAGTGTTGATGTCGTTATAATAAACCTCAATGTAAACAAACTTAAATCCACGTTATCTGTTACGTTACGATCGTTTGAAATATATTCGATTCTTATATTCGAAAACGCTGCATTGTTATCATGTACGGCACGTTTGCGCTATTTTCTTGATACATAAAATCAAAATAATTGATTTTGTTGATTATGAGTTTGGGTGTGTAAGGCAAACTGTTCTTTTAATATTTTGGATTGAATTACTACGGTAGATATACAATATACCGAAATGATTCAAGTTTTTATATTTCTCTTTTATGTGTTGTTAACTATTGATATCTTATATTTTGAGTAAAATTTGGGAGGGTTGCTGTATGCAGTAGACTGAATAGCTGATTTGGTATGATGCATTACAAACTGTACATTTTGGAAATTTTTTAATAACCTTTTTTGTATGACTTAACGAAATTGTTGGATTTTTTTTTTAATGTCTGGTATACGATTTTCTCTGGTGTCTTCTGGCATGACAAAGCAATTATATAATTTTAGCAGATTTAGCATTTTACATACGGTTGTTAGACACCTTCGATTTTGTTAGACATTTTACATTTTCATTTTATTTTTACTTTATTTTTATTTTTTAGTTGCACCTGCTTATATTTTTAAACGTTTTGTTTCAGCGGGTATAAATATAGAGTAATGCAGATTGTGAGCAACCTTGATCCCAGGGCTTTTTTTCTCTTTTTGCAGTCCCGTTATAAGAAAGAGACAAAGAGCCCAGGGGTCGAAGTTGGATTGTGAGTTTTAAAATTCCTATTAATTTGTTGTATGTTTTCGTTTGGTAACCTTTAGATGGATTCAATAAGAGATTCAGTGGATTCTTCCACGGGAATTCGGCTAGTTTTTACTATTTTACAAACGACTTTTATTGTTTGCAGTCCTACTAAAGTTGAATTTCCAATGTTGATACACACCCATCGTATGGAAATCAGTTGATCTACTTGCTGATTACTTTCATTGACTATATGAGAATAATTTTGGTGTGGTGTAATGGAAATACACTGCATAAGGCATCTAATGAAGCAAGATTTGGACTGTGACTGTTATACAGAGATTTTTTATAAGACAACCACTTTTTCTTCTCCCCTAAGTAGCTGTCTTAACGTTTTACTGTAGTTCATCATTATTTTTTGTCTTACCTTAACAACCCAACGTTTTTTTCATCCCATTTATTTTTTACTTCAGATGCATTACGTCATCTTTGGATTTCTGACATTTTACCAGAAAGAAAATTAAGAGTATTTGAACAGGTACAGATTTTTTACAGATATTTTTTGCAAACCTTAAAACACATATTTTATCCAATGAGGATTTTATTAGTTTTGCGTAAAAAAGATAAAATTCTGCTTTGATAGCAATAATACCATAATTATCCTAATATAGTGCACACAGAAAAAATAAAAATAAATTATTTTCGAAAATAGTGTGCTTTAAATGAGGGTCCATTAGTGTTATCTCTAGAGACGAATCTTTTACAATTTGCAGTAGCAATTAAGGACACTTTTATTTATGGAGAAAGGGCGAGAGAACAATAAATAGAAAAGTTTAAAAATTTAAACAATAAATCATAATGTATAATATTATAATTATCAGCCCATTCTACAACCGAAAAAGGATCCTCATCCTCAAGAAGTTCTTTTTCTTATCATATAAAATATTGTACAATTTATTCTTAAAAAATAAATTTAAATTTAAAATAAGTAGAACCAGTGTAGAGAAATGATTTATGCGCTTGCTAAAATTGTGAAAGTGTTTTTGTTTTTTTATAAGAATCTATTTCAAAGTCTAAAGCAGCTATGCAATGATGGAAGAAAAGACTCACAGATTAAATTACTAATGACAATGGCGTTCGAGCATCAGTTAAAATCTACATACTTAGAGTACATCGAAATAATACAGGTACTCATTTTATCTATTTTCATTGTATATTTTAAAGAATATTTTACAAATATTTAACTTTTTGTTTGAGCACATTGCACTGAATGTAAGCGATTATTTCATACCTTGCACGCGATTAAGTTGAAAAACCTAATGTGTTCATGTAATATTTGACATGATTTAGCAAATGCATTTTCTAGTATGCTTAAACGTCATCATTGTTTCTTTAAAACTCTCATTTCAGTAATTTGCGATATAATCATTTTCACACGAAATTATACCTTTCTGCCCTTTAGCATTTTCCTTGTAAATGGAAATGTATCAGTTATGTATGATACATGACTGATACATTTTAATACTTTTGTAAAAAAATTGTTTTGTATGAACAAGTTCTTTAACATAATATCTTTCTTTTTTTTTCATTTAGAATTTATCAAAGGATCCTCTCGTAAACATTAGAAATAAAGTTTTAGGTAAGTCAACTTTTACTACTCGATAAGAAGGTTTATTTGATATTATTGCTGCTATGACATGTGATGTTTTGTGTTTAGGCATTATCTATGAACTTTTGGTGCTGAAACCTGAACAGGAACAAGTATGAGTTCAAATTATTTATCCACTGTTTTATCTTCTGAAGTTATTAAAACTGACGAACTTTTTTAGGTTTAAGGCGAAAGACTCTGTTCTAATTAAAGCAGGGAATGGAAGAAACGGGTATGAAAGCATGAGTTTTTACCTCTCGTATTTTAGAAATTATTGGCAATGTTGGTAAATAAACTTGGTGATCCAGACAAAAAGGTAGCTTCAAAGTCATCTTACTTGATGTCCCAACTCAGTAAGTTGTTACTGTTTTTTTATACCTTATGCAAACTGCTTTCAGATGCCTTGTTGGGACTATGTGACTACCACATAAGAGAATTAAAAGACATGTTTTAATAGGAACTATACGTTATTCATGTAGAAATTTTATTTTGTTTCAGTACTAAAACATCCAAACATGAAAAATACTGTCATCCAAGAAGTGGAAAGAATGATGTTTCGACCAAATGTTTCAGAAAAATCTCAGTAAAGATGTTCCCATTTTTTGCTGGTGTTTTCATTTTGTGTTTGCATATTAATTTTCGTTTTTCTATTCAGATATTATGCTATATGTTTTCTCAATCAAATTGCATTATCCCACCAAGAAAAAAATGTTGCAACAAAATTAATATCGATATATTTTTCATTTTTCAAGGTATTCTTTTTTCTCCCTGTTAAAAATATACTTCATTATATAACAATTGTGCACTAACACTGCTCAAACTTTTGTATTCAGGTTACAGCTGCACGCTACAAAAATAAAAAATCAGTAGACGCGCAGCAAACAAAGTTACTAAGTGGATTATTGACTGGTGTTAACCGTGCTTTTCCTTATGCTCAAGGTTAGTGTTTAGATAACTAGAGGTGACCATTGTGTCTTGAAATCTAGAAAGCCCTTAAAATACTTGATAATTTTTTCAGCTTGTTATTGATTGTTTTCATTCTCAAAGTAGGCAATTGCCTGAAATTTGATAATGAAATTAAAGTGTGGTCACATAACTACTTACTACTTACTAACAAGTAAGTGAATCTAAATAATGTTTTATGCAGTTAACTGTTCTGCGATAGAGTAATGTTTGTCCAGTTGTTTGTCAAGTTTCATGTTGTACTTTTCTACAAACCAGGTCAAACTTGCTAAGTATTGTATAACACGCTTCAATTGTTCATTGCGTCATGGAATTCCTCTAGACTGCAGCCTTCAATGAAACTACTAATAAATGTCTTTTTGTGTGTATACAAGTTAAAGTAATCTGATGTCAATACTCGATGATATAAAATTTTAGGAGAAGAGGGGGAATATGACGAGAAGTTGAACACGCTGTTTAGATTGACACATATCGATCATCTTGGGACTAGTATACAAGTATGTTGGTTGTTGTTGTCATGACTAAAACATATTTTCATTAAATTCTCTGTTCTTACAGTCAAAGACTGGTGCAATTTTATGTCTTTCTATCAGCCCTATGTTGAATTGAGTTATTATCTTTTATTATCATCATACCGATATTTTTTTTCTTTGCAGGCTTTTATGTTGATCTACCAAGTAATGGAGTCGAGGTAATAAGGTTCTTGAGACAATCTATCGGTGTAACTCACTGGAATATTATTTAATATATTGTCTTTTCTATTTGCGCAGGCAATCCGTGTCTGATCGATACTATCAGGCATTGTATGAGAAACTGCTTGATCCAGAGATAAAAAATTCATCAAGACATGTAAGCAAATTTTCATTTTTAAGCTTTAAAGTCTACTTTTTTTTCTTGTAGCATGTCAATTTTTTTTCTTTAGACAATGCTTTTAAATTTACTATTTAAATCAATGAAAAATGACCCCGCTTTGAAGAGAGTAAAGGTTTGTAGTTAAATTTTGTTATGAAGGTTAATCATATTATACCCGAGAGGATATACAAAGTGCATGAGGCATCTTCAATTAGGCATAACTTTCTGTTAAAAGTTTGTGACTCCCTGCCTTTTAATAATGAAAAAAATTGGGTGGAATTTTTTTATTTCATGGAATTTCCGCAATTTTTCTTAGTTATTCAGAAATTCTTGAAGGATCATTTTCATTTGAATTTTGACAAAATGACATTTTGTCAAGCACGCACGCTATACCAAAAAAAATCTTGTGAGCTTTTTGCGATATAGCGAAAAATGCAGTCAAATGGAAACGAGCCTTAAGTCAACAGTATTGTTGCGATTTTATCTATAATATATATTCACCTTTTGCCTGTCTGTAAACCAAAGATCGTAGCTGCGAGCAACGACAGGAGAAACCCCATGCATTTTTCCACAGGATAACGATTACACTAAGAGATCAGAGGTAGTAAAATTGAATATCTAAAGGTAGTCTTTCTACAGTGCCTATGAGTTTTTAATACTATCTTTAGGAAGTCAGATTTAGCGAGTCAATACTGTACACAAAGGTGAGTCAGAAATACGACCTTAGGTAGTCATTCGAAAATGAGGACCTTTCGTGAGTCAGGTTGACGGCTTTTAGTGAGTCGAATTAAGGAGTAATTAATACTACCGTGGCGAGTTTTTGTAAATGACTATCGTAACCTCGTTCAAAGGACTGCCATTACCTTGTCCTGATGACTATATTTACCTAGTCTAAATGTATCACTACCTTGTTGAAAAAGCATACATTGGTAAAAGTTCTCTCCGATATAGCATCACTTTCCAATTAGGTGCTGTATTATCCTTCAATTTTACAACATGTTTCTGTATAAAACTAAAAAAGGCTTCTAAGCATGCAGGATACGCCAGGTTAAACATATAATGTAATGCAAACCCTACTTCGGAAGCCATAATGAGGCTGTCAGTTGCATTTGTTCCATTACCATCATTTATAACACGATATGTTAAGCCCGTTCTAAATACATCTAATAACTCAGGAACATAACCAGTAGCACACATCTGGACAAAAGTGCCAAAACTTTAGAAGAGGTTTGTTGCATCTTCTGCAGCAACTCTAGCATGGGCATTTGATATTTCTCTAAAAGGAAAAGTCAAGCTAATGGTTTGACTCTTAGTACTGTCACCTTCTCACGCCCCAAGAAGCAAAAACAAAAAAACAAAAAGTAACATGTAGCCCCTATGCTTTGCAATGTTTAGAAGACACACTAGAAGTTCACACTGTTTTAAAATGTTAAAAACAAACATTAATTTGTTGTTGTTTTTTAAAAAAATTATCTTTCAGAAGAATGTTTATTTATCTTGCCATCACATGTAGCTTCACAACTAATTTTCTCCATCAAATTAACATTAATATGCAGCTTAGGAGATTGCAATCTGATGATATTTGCAGCATTTTTAAATTAATACTGTTGAAAACAGAGATCAACATCCAACTCTGTTAAACGCTTGAATTCATCAATAATCTGAACAAACAGAAAACAACCCAAACAAACAAAAAAACAACCTAAACTAACAAAAAACAACCTATATATTTTCTTGTACTGCCCATATGATTTATATCTGGTACACTAAGTAAAACAACCACAAGTTGCTTAGGAATAAAAACAGTAGGCCCTATTGTAAGAAATAGCAGTATTCCCAGGTCGAGCCAAAAATTCTAATAAATCATGTACACGGTTGACGCGATGAAAGTATAATATACATTGGGGAGATGAATGCTTTTTACCTGTCGAGGTTCTTTCAACAAAGGGAACTTATCAAATAATTCAGCTACACTACACTCATCCTCAATAATTACTTTCCTCCACCATGAAAATGTTTTCTCCATAGCAACGTTTAAGACCGGCAGCTTTCTGTTATACTGATGCACATTAAACTGCTTGAAAAGGGTTTGTCTATGCATCTCCATGGTTCTATCATCTTCTCCCTGAGCACAAGCAGGTAGGTGATTTCTAATACCCCAGACATTGCTTCTTCTAATCGCTCCTTCGACTTTATTAGCCGCATCCTTTTTTGATTGTTTAGAAAACTTGCTTTTCATTAAGATTATTTCAGGAAGCTTTTCCTTTTTTTCAGAAGAATTCTCTCAGTTAGCGCTCATAATCAAGGACTACACTAAGTTAACTTCTTTGCAACCTTCTTCTCCCTTATCTGAGAAAACAACCCCAAAGTTGAATTTTATGTTCTTTATACTTTTTACATCTATTTTTTTTCATTTTTGATGTTTCTCCTTTTTCGCTTTGTTTTTGTTTACATTTAAAGTTACCATATTTAATTTTAAGATTCGAACGTTTCCATGATGTTTCAGCGGGCATTTCTGGCAAATACTAACCGGGTTGCGCACTAATCGAGTGCCTCTTAACCTATCAGATTGCGTGTTTTAATTATTATCGTGTTTTGCCCGTTTACCCGGGTAATAATACGATTGTTATGCATCAAAAAAATGAAGACAATGCATTGTTGATATAGCATAGTTACAACCATAGAAAATGCTGGTTTTCTAACATGTCGCGTAAAATGTTTTTATAAAACACGACAAATAATTTATTTTTATGCCATTTTGTGAAACACAACACCCCCAACTTAGTCACATGACAGGGCCTCTGCTTCACGAGACTATTGCCATAATCAATGACTGTCAAATGTTTTTTTTTGACTGAAATATTTTTTCTAGTGGCATTTATATTGGTTAAAAATAGGTTATTATGGTCAGTTTTACGCTAATTTCGGTGTTGCTATGTTTAGGCTCTGTGAATGAAAAAATGTTTAACATCTAAAGAAAATGTATTACAAAAACTTAATAAGCCAGCTGTAGCTTATGTTTACTTGCATAGTCATTCTACTGCAAGAAACTCCCTTATTTTGATTCTTTTTTTCGAAATGGTAGCAAAACATGTCGTTCAATTCGATGCGAATTGAACGACAAGTTTTGGTGTCTGCCTAAACCATAGAGTGAAAAAGCAACAAATAAGAAAATTTTTAAAGGATAATAATGAAGTCCTTTGTTCCAAGATGTTTTATTTAGCTAGTTAGCTAGCTATTATATGTAGCTAGAATTTAAAAATAAAATTCAAACTATTACTAACTAGCTAGCTAGCTACAACTAAATATATTGAAACAAGTGACAAATGGAAATTAAATTTTGCAATAACTATGGACGCTACTTTATTAAAATTATGTCTGTACAATACAGAAGTTAGAATAATCCTTATGTAACTAATAAATAATACTCCGAACAAAAGGATTGAACTTACAGTCGACAAACAGAGAGTTTAATGAAAAAAATTCCCTGCGAAATTTGATCATTGTCTTTGTCTCACTTATTTTAAGGATCTATTTTGCTAACAATCAAAACTATTTTGGGAAAACGAGTTGTCACATGCTTAATTTCATCCAATGGATAGTGTTTGCTATTGTTTAACTCCCCGCGAAACTTGATCCCCGGAGCTTTACTTTGGCGCTGCATCTGCGTACCAGTATCTTGAGTCTAAACGCTTACAAGTTGTCGTCAAACTCAAAGGTATAAGATAAATGGCGAAAGTTTCATACGCCCGATATCAATATATATGTACTGCTGATATATAGTTGTGTAAACTGGGATACACCTCGCGGACACAACGCGTACCCTTGCTAAGCGCTAAAAAGAAAAATGAGTTTAGCTCTCTAGAACCGATAAATTTTAGTTAGCTAGCAGGATAGCTACTTACTTAGGTAACTAAAAACTTATCTGCTCAATGTAGCAGCTAGTGGTGGTAGTATACTATTATATATAACTTATCAATACATAGACCTTCCTAATAATCCATCAAACATCATAAATCTAGATAATCTCAGAGTAAAGAGCAGACTAAGTATTTTTATGACTCTTTTTTTTTGTGACTATTCTCAACGTGCAGTTCTTACCTTAGGGTAGCCACGATGACTAGATCTTGACTATCATAGGCTATATATCAGTAATGACTACCTATACCTACTCGGAATGACTCAATAAAATTTCTCAATGTAGTGTTTCTATAGTTGTTTTATATACGCTCATAAATATTTTAGTTTTGGCAAGGGTACATGCCAGTCAGTGTGTATGATGTCTTTCACAAATGTTTTGTTGTTGTACCGTTGTTGCGTTGTTCTATCATAGGGTTATGAGCACGCTTATTCTGGATTTTGTGTTGGCTAAATTTTCTGTACAGACGATATTGTTGTGCTATGTAAAAATAAAATTTTGTTTTTAGTCATTCATAAAACGATTATTGCAACTATGTTCACAAGAACAACCTTCGTTCTCTTGTGGAGTTCTTTTTCTGCTATCCGAGGTAGGTAAACAATCCACATTTTTTTTGTTTGCTTTGTATCACTTTCTATCCAGTCTGATTATTTTAGTGCTAAACGTTTCTTCTGTTTATTCTAACATAGTTGTGTTTATACAGTTTCTTTGAAACATAGAAAAAAAAAGTATAATAAAATAACAATAAAGATATAAAACATCTTTAAAAAGATCCTGCTAATTATTGATCATTTTGACATTTTGACCCAGATCATCAAGGTTAAACCTGGTATCAAAACTATGATGCAGCAAATTGAGGTATGTTTTGTTTTAACATTTAACATAAAGATGACATTATGTTAAATGGAAGAAGTTGGAAAGAAAAGCTTCGCATTTTTTAGTTCTGAAACGTAACTTCAACATTTGAATTATTTTTCATACTAACTGTGTATATAAATACTTTTTATCTATTTTTTGCAGGATGAAGATGGAGAAGAACATTTTAAGGACGTTGTTGTCAGTGACTGTGAAGTTGGAATTGAAAACGACAGTCAAGAAGATGATGACGTGATACGTGAAGATACTACAGATGAAGAAACAAAACCAGCAGGACCTTCTTGGACGTTTATAAATAAAGATACGAAAAATGAAACATATGACATAAATCATAGAAACCCACTCTATGCTGGTGCAGAATTTTCATGTGTCTGGGAGGCTATACCATTGTTAAAACATTTCCATCCATCAGTTCAGCATTTCAGCTCCTCGGTATTGCAGGTATCGTATTCTTTAATGTTTTCCAATCTGCTGCAATCTTTGTCAACACAAACCTGTGATTGAACCTGTTGTTGATATTAGGGAGAAATCATTGAATATAAAGGAGATCCACTGCAAGATTTTACACTGATTAGGTAAGCAGAATATAGATTGCGTGAGATTCTCCTGAGTTTGAAAAAAATTGAAATACAGTTAATGTTTGTTTTATGCGTCTGACACGACCATAACACTTCCGTTGTAGATTTTTAGACAGATTTATGTATCGAAATCCAAAGAAGAAAGAAGTAGAACATGGCATTTCTCTTATGCAGGTATTTGTTTTTGACGTTGTTTATTGGGTTGTAAAAAGATATTTTCTGTTCACCTATATTTTCTTCTCGATCATTCCCAATTCTTTTTATTTGTACTTGTAACTCTTTATACCCTAACTATTTGATCGTTTTTCAACTACTACCAGAAATTCCACCGAAATTTGTTTCTATACACCTTTCATGTAACTAAAGCAGAAATGAAATCTGAAAATAAAGATGCATAATTTACAAATGCTGCGAAACAAACCAAACTGTTCTAACGATGATGATCCATAATTGAGAGTTACTAAATACTTGACCGTTGGCTTGAGTAGGTTTTTGTTAGGGGAATTAATTTTGCAAATCAGTCAAGAAAAATTTCACGATAATTTGTTTCGCTAATTCTCCGGAAAACTTTTCGCTAGGCGGAAAATATGTCAATTTGTGAACATTTCTGACATGAATTAAGGAATCCTTGAGAATGCCATAAGGTTTTGGACTTATTCTTCTTTAGCCAAAAGAATTATCGGCACGATTGAAAGAAGAACCAGTAAATTCGAAAGTATTTCTACAAAAATCTAAAGATAAAATAAGACAAGACGAGTTGTTTTTCTACCTCTACTTTAAACAAACAGAAAAATCGGATAAAAAATTAAAAACAGAGAAGAGTGATGGGGACGAAGAAGGTAGATATACAATTTGATTTGTGTACTATCTGATAAATGACGTGTTTGTGTGTTCTATAGTACTTTTGTCCAGTTATATTTTTCAGAGACGTGTAAGAAAGCTTCAAATAATATACACGTCTAGGACTATTTGAGCTTGTTATCTAGAAGACTTGAATTGCTCTTACTATCCTTGGTTATATACAGCTTAATTTATTTGAATTTTTTAGTATTATCTGAAGAAAATATATTTGATGTTGACTTTGCCAGGTGGGTGACTTTTATTTATTTTGTATCTTTTTATTTGTTTTTGCAACAAATATTTTCTGTAGTGAAATGAAAAAGAACAAGAATAAGAAATCTAAGAATGAAGATACCGGAGAAAGTGAAAGTAGTGAAGATGAATGTGGGGGAGGTAAAAAGAGAATTTTTTGTATGTTCTGATGTTTAAAAAATGAAGTTGTTAAAATTGTTAAAATTGATTGTATTTTAGATGAAGTTTTCGATTATGATAATATGGGAGAAGAGAGTGATGAAGGTTGGTAAACCAAATGAAATTTTAACCGAGTTTTATCTACACGGATTACGAGTAAACGAATAAGCTTTTTCCTGGAAATTTTCCTTTTCACATTTTTTCTCTTATTTTGTAATGTTTATGTAGCAGCATTTTGTTTAAATGCCAAAGTAAATCATATTTTTAGACTTCGATGGAACGCCAGCTCATAAAGACAAAACATTTGCAGATAAAGATTATGAAGATGTAAGTAGAAGCAAAACAAAAATATCGCAACGAATAATCGTCGTAAAGTAACATATTTGATATTGTTTGTAGGCTTTGTTTGAGAATTTAAACTCAGATGGCGAATCGATCGATGGTGATGATTCTGAAGGAGCTAAGATGTAAGACATTTGTAACTCAGTGCTAGTTATATACGATTGATTGCTGATTAGCTTACCGTAAACACTCTAATAAACGCCCCAGGTAGAGAATTTTAGGAGGGCGTTTATTGGAGAGAGACCAAAAAATAAAAAGTCAAATATTCATTTTTTTAAATACCTATATTTTCCAAAAAAACTCACCGTCTGCGTCACCGTTTCCGTCTTACCAATTGAAGTCAGTCCCTCATTTTTATGATTTCACGTAAAAATCAATGCTTGTCTTTATTTCCCTGTAAATTGCTTGCATGACAAAAACTCCCCTTTTTGACTGAAGAAGGCAGTGTTTACGATACACCAGGTGGTTTAAAAAGACCTTGCTTCACACTCGTGTGCTTACAACTATGGAAATGTGATTCAAACCTTAATCAGCTTTAAAGTTTCCTTGGCTTTTTGATAGAGTCTTGTAGCTTTATATTTACCTGTAGTTAATCGAAAATTTATTTAGAGAGTGCAATATGGATTCCATGTTTGCTACTGCAGATGAGGTACGAGGTTTTTACGTCAAAGGAGTACTAACGATTGATAACAAGTTGTGCTTAAAATATTCATTATAATGTGAATATAAACTGTGAGCTTTGGTTCTCGAGATATTTAACGTCAAGGTAGTCCTACGGTCGCCCATAGGCAGTGTTAAGTAAAATACTAACTTGTGTGACGTAAGTCCGCGGGGATGTAAACAAACGCATTCTGAATGAACGAAGCGAGGGAATGCTAAACTGTGCCTCCTGTGAATGTCTAAGAGTAATTTTATGATGTTGTGAAAAAAATATCTAGAATAAAATGATGTTTCACCGTTATAAATATAGTTTTAGAGTTTTAGACAGTATTACGTGTATTCGAAATTTTTCTTGTGTTATTTTTGTATCAAAACAGGTGCTTCATTTAATTTGCTAGATTTGAAAATAAAACTTCAAATGATTATGCGCAATAAAGTGTACTGAAAGTGACTTTGTGGTAGCAAAACAAATCAAAAACAGACTTAAGGTTTTTCTTTGTTTTCCTACTTTTGCATTTTGCTAAATTGTTGAAAATTATTTCTTCTACGATGATGTTGTTCCACTGGAATTTAACTTGGAAGACCAAGAAGTTAGTGAATCCTCACAAGTCCTGCTGAGCTATGTACGCCGTGTGACGTCACAAATCAACAAAATATGTACGAAACAATTTGGCTTTTGTTCGATAATTATGGTGTTTTGGGGACGAAATTTGGACATACAAAATGCGAAAATTTAAAAATTTTCATGACATGTTGTTTCCGTGATATGTAGTTTTTATGCCATATTATTTTTATACCATGTTGTTTTCGTGAATGTTTTTATTACATAAAAACATATGTAGTTTTTTTCGTTAGTTCTCCTTTAATTAATTTTGTTGAATTTTATACTGGAAGTGCTGTGTTAAGAAGGTTTGGGTGATTTTAGGGAATCACTATTATCTGGTCTTGCAAACAAACTTCGTAAGTAACTCCCTCCTTCGTATTGAAAAACACCCTCCTTCGTTTTAGTTTGCACACTTACTTGAAGGTGACGAAACAGAGAAAAACAGTTCAGGCGTACATCCGAAACAACAAGAATGGGAGCAAAGACACGACAAGAAAAATTGGAGACGTGACAAACGGAAGAAGTTTAGTGGAAAGCTGCAAGTTAAAGGCCAACAATATAACGAGAGAAGGAAAGTGAAAAAGACTTAAATATTATGAAATGTTTTTTAATGAAGAATATATTATGCACTGAATGTATTGTGTTTGGATTATTGAGAGATGAAAGCACACAACAAAATAAGTCTGATGTGGATTATTTACAATGTATGCGGTATACATTGCGATTTGTAAATAAAGTATTTTGCAATTTAAATGGTGCGTCATATTTCAAGTAATTTGATTAGTTTTATATATGTTATGTTTTAGCCCCCCCTGCTTTATTTTACCCTCCTTGAAGACTTAGGAACTTATTTATTCCACTCGCCCCTCCCCACCTTAAGAAATGCGAACAGACCCGATGATAGTGAAATCATGCGCATCAATTATGATGCTTGTAATGGTTTGCTTCGTCGTCCATGGTGCATCAGGCGATGTATATGACAGCGCGGATCCGTTTGATGTGACAGAAAATGAGCAAATAAAAATGTTTAACATCGTTTATTTAGCTTCCTCCCTCCATTTAGGCTCCACCCCCACCACCACCCTAAAAGGAATTATGGTATGCATTTTATGTATGTTAAACGGCAAAGTAAAGATGTACTGTGAAGAATAGTTATCCACAAAAAAACTGCCTCAAAAACGTTTTGAAAATATTTTGACCACTTTGTGATTAAATATTTAAAATAACAATTCTAATCATTATTTTTTTAGTAAATTAACAAACATGGCTTTGTGTTGTGACCAAGTTAGGAGAATTTATTAGTAACTCGTCATGGTCTTCGTCACCGGTAACTTTGATCGTAAGCGTCAGCATCATATTCGCCGTTCTCGTCGGCATCTTCGTCGTCGACGTTTCCTTCATCAGCCTCAACGCTGTCATTTTTCTTCTTTCAAATTCCGCACGCGGTAGGACTTCCACTTTAGTTATATTTAATGTTGATTTGAGTTTGCATACAGAGAGTATAAATGCCATGCATACCATGCATAAACAACATGGTACATTATCTTGCAAAGCGTCTTAATCTTCCTCAAAGTAGGTTTCTATACGACGACTGCATTTTCCGCTAGAGCAGAAAAAGCTCGGAAAGCTTTTTCAACAAACATGCGCAATGAAGTAAAATGTCAGCTGACTCGACGTCAAATTATGCTCCCGAGTTTTTCTCAAAAAGTTAAACTTATTCGAGTTTTTCAACGCGTATTTTTTCTCTCGAGCTTTTCAGCCAATGAAATTCAAGGAAATGTAAACAATAAAATACTGAACATGAAAATAAGATTAGTTATAAGCAAATTTTTAGTTCTTTTATTTGGTAACTAGTCGATAAGGCCCGTGAAAAATCCACTTAGGCAAAAGGACAATGGAAAACTAGGTTGTTTTAGATGTTTGCTGACGTCAGCAGTGCATATACAAAAAAATGGCGAAATTTTAAAAGTTTTAAGTGCATTGTAATGGCTTCATTAATTTAATATAAGAGATTGACGTTAAATTAGTGTTATTGACGTCGCGACGTTTAATTTGTCGATTAAAATTTGAGACATGCATTTTCGGCTAACTTCAAAGGAAAATGAACACATCCACTTTGCCTGTTACAGACAGACAGACACACTTTCTGTATTATTATAAGAGACTAGTGGAAAAGGCCCGTGGAAAAATCCACTCAGGCAGAAAAATAGATTGTTCAATGTGTTCCCAAACTTGTAATATGCGTTCATCAAAGTTTGGATTTCACTATTCGCCGTTTGTTGTGGAACTTACCTCCAAAATAAAATATATAAAGTACATGAACATTCAGTAAAACATATTACCCTATTCAATTTAAGTTTTTTGGTGAGTTCTTTAAAGTTATGTCCTGGGTTACAACCAAAATCATCTGGTAGTTGTCTAGATCATATTGTAACTAAAATTTTCACCGTACCACCGTCTTCATCTTCACCATTGTCACAAACAAAGTATCATCGCCCAACCAATTGTTTTTTGCTAAGTCCAAACGAAAAAGAAAAATGTTTGGAATGTGTATCAGTTTACAATGACATCAGATATGACGAGAAAAGTAGTAGCGGTCTCTTCATCTTACCAAGTCGCAGGCGTTTACGTGACTACAAAAATTATATCCGCTCCTATAAAGAAAATTGGAAACATTTTTCTTAAAATTTCAACCCAATATGAAATTATTCTCATGGATGAGATGAAAATTCTAGAAAATTTAGTGTGGGACAAACACACTGGAGATGTGATTGGTTTTGTGGATCTTGGCGACACAAAATTGAACAATACCGTACTACAAAAGCCTGATGAAATAGCAATTCCTTCCAATTATTATCCACTAGTCGATAAAGCCCGTGGAGAAACCAACTTAGGCAAAAGGTCAATAATAAGAAAGTTGTTTTAGATATTTTGCTGACGTCAGCAGTGCAGTGCAGATAAAAAAATTCGCGAAATTTGTTTATTCTTTGTCTGTAATGTGTAGAGGCTGAAACGCTGGTCAAAATAATGTACAGGATCATATGTTCTCGACGAACGGCTAAGGAGATATCAGGGATTAAAAATTTTGCTGAC
This sequence comes from Hydractinia echinata, assembly GCA_030067915.1. Taxonomy (NCBI): domain Eukaryota; kingdom Metazoa; phylum Cnidaria; class Hydrozoa; order Anthoathecata; family Hydractiniidae; genus Hydractinia; species Hydractinia echinata. Next base: position 1,035,392 of record JASGCC010000099.1, on the reverse strand, counting down.
GTCAGCAAAGACCCGTCAAAACCTTAAAAAAAAAAATTTGTATACCTGTTGCCTTCATCGTATAGATCTTGAAACGCTGATCAGGAAAATGTATAGGATCATGTACTTTTGATGAACTGGTGCAGAGACATTAGGGTTTGAAGGTTTTTTGATGACGTCATCAACCCGTCCATTCCGAAACGGATTCGGGGACCCAGGTTTGGGAAAATTACCCAAATTGGTCCTAGGTGGTCCCTAGTTACCCACGCGGTGAAAAATCATTGACGTCACCACTTCGTTTCCAACTCCAAGTTATTTGGCCTCAAAGTTTTAAGTGCACTGTAATGGCGTCATTAATTTAATATAGGATATTGACGTTAAAGTAGTGTTTTTGACGTCGCGCCGTAACGTCATAAAATTTAACATTTGAGACATACTTTTTTCGGCAACTTCAAAAGAAAATTTCGGCGACTTCAAAAGAAAATGAACACATCCACTATGACCGTCACATACACTTCGTATTATTATATAAGACTAGTCGATAAGGCCCGTGGAATAATCCACTTAGGCAGAAGAATAATGGGAAAATTAGGTTGTTTTAGGGTTTTTACTGACGTCAGCAGTGCATAAACAAAAGAAAGTTGGCGAAATTTGTTTATCCCTTTCCTGTAATGTCCGGAGCTTGAAACGCTGATGAGAAAAATGTATAGTATCATGTGCTATTGACGAACGGTTAGGAAGATGTAAGGGTTTAAAAATTTTGCTGACGTCAGCAAAGTCCCTACCTAAAGTACAAAAAAATTTCTTTAGAAATTTGTATACCCGTTGCCTTCGTCGCATAGATCTTGAAACCCTGATCAAGAAAATGTATAGGATCATGTATCTTTGACAAACGGTTGCAGAGATATTGGGGTTTAAAGGTTTTTTGATGACGTCAGCAACCCGTCAGCAAGTTTTAAGTGCACTGTAATGGCTTCATTAATTTAATATAGGATATTGACGTTAAATTACTGTTATTGACGTCAAAATATTTAACTTTTGAGACATAACTTTTTCGGCTACATCAAAGGAAAATGAACTCATCCACTTTGCCTGTTACAGACAGGCAGAACTGGCGTATTATTATATAGACAAGCTGTTTCCCGTGGAAGAATCCACTGATTTCTCATTTAATTCATGTAACAGATATACGTCCATCAAAAAACAAACAATACAGCAGTGCGAATCTTACAATCTGCATTATTATATAAATGACCAAAAAATTGAAGGTATCCAACAACTGCAGTATAATGTGATATTTAAAATCTAAATCTACTAATATTACTTGCTCTGACCCTCTGACAATGCAAAAATTATTCGGAAAGAAGTTTACCAAAGCATTTTAAACTACATCTCACCCATAAAATTTATATCACTCAAAATGTCACATACAAAAAAAGCTGATCAATGTCAAAAACAAATCTTTGTCAATGTATATGTTAAATTAGTTAGTTTATTACAAACCCTGCCAAAGGTTGACACAAAATGTGAAAAATAAGCAATAAATTGTGCCTCTGGCAGAAATTTTTATTTAGGTTTAAAAAAATGGATTGGATAAATTATAATGCAACAAAACGTTTTTTTATATATTGCATACAGTACTTCCTCACTAAACTTTAGACAAAATGTCAAAAAAAAAACTTGGGTTTTAAAACCCCAAATTAATAAAAGTCAGTCCTTTTAGCAACTTGCATGCTGTTTTACCATCAATAAGTCCTACACAAAATTTCAAATGTCACAGTATTCTGTCACAAATGTTCACATAAAATATATATATAAAATAACAGCTTGTATAGTGTGAAACCAATTGGCAAATTTTTGTTTTGGCTAATTAGTCAAATTTGAAATACAAAAAAAAAAGTTTGAGTCATAATGAGTCATGTTAAAACTACAACAATCAATCTAACAGTTCATTTTATGTCAATTTTTGCACCAAATTTGCAACACAAATTCTAAATAATACTAAATTCACTTATTTTGGTCCATTGCATACCCACGGTCTTCCACAAAAGTTTAATCAAAATATAAAAGATGAGAGGTTAACGACAAAATCAAAGTTTGCAAAATTTAATTCTTTTGGTATATATCTATTGCATATGCCCTCCAAAACAATATTTTAATCCAAAATGCAGAAAAAAAACAGTTTGCAACAAAAATCAGTTATTCCGATGATATTGCATACACTCTTTCACCACAAAAGCTTCACAAAGTGTAAAAAAAAGAATGGTTGTAGGAAGTATATACTTCTGATTCAACAAATATTTTTTGACTTTTTGCATGTTGTCCTTACCCATTAAATCTTACCCAAAATTTTAAAAAACTGCGATTTGGAACGCATCAAATTTAAATAGAAAAGGATCAGTCATTTCGTTATGTTGTACAGAGTGCTCGCCAGTAAGAATTTATACAAAATATAGAAAACACAGCTTGCAATGTGTAAAATCTAATTTTTCTTCTGTGTATGGTCCTTCCTCACAAAATAACATAAATATGTCAAAAAAAGTTTCAGTTATAACATCTAAAACAACAAAAATCAATTCTATCAGTATATGTCATGCTATTGTCTTGCACAAAATGTTCACCTTAAAGTTTCACAAGGCACAGCCTGTAAATTAAAAACAACTAAGATCAGGTATTTTGGTCTATTTCATACCATCCTGTCCCAAAGAATTTATATAAAATGTAAAAATTGAGTGGTAAAACAGAAATTTGCAAAATTCCAATTTTTTTATATGCATATTGTATATGCCTTCTGCAACAATAAGTTAATCCGAAATGTCAAAAAGAAGAAAAAAATAGGTTACAAAGAGTATAAAACCGAAATCAACAAAGTAGCTCTTTTGGTGTATTGAATATGGCCATATGCACAAAAGTTTACACTAAATGTAAAAAAACGGTTGTGTTTAGTAGTTCTACATCAACAAACGTCAGTTCTTTTAGCATGCTGATTTATGTCTTTGTCCACAAACTCTTACATGAAAATGTCAAAACCATAAATTGGAAGAAATTAAATTTACATTTTAAAAATAAGTAATTTCTGTACTTTATTTTTAGAAATTTTTGCAGGAAAATAACTTCGCAAGCCAAAAAAAGAATCAGGAAAATGTTTATAATTTTCAGGGTTAATAACGTTTGATTTTGATGGATTTTGTGGAAATTTTACATTTTGTATATATAATGTCAGTTGAATTTCTCATTTTAATATAAAAACAGGAATGGCTTGCAAGGTGTAAAGTCAAATTCTACAAAAATTAATTCTTTCGGTATATTGCATGATCCTTTTGCCACAAAAGTTAACATAAAATTTCAAAAAAACAACAACAACAGTTTGTATATATTATATATACACTATGTATATAAATGGAAATTCACCCCAGCCTTTCCTGTACATTTTTTACCCAAAATGTAAAAAATGTAAATCCTTCCCCCGCCTCCCCCTAAAAAATAAAAATAAATAATAAATAATCAAAATCCCATGTAAATACTGCAACAAAATCAAAAAATGTGAAAGTTAACATAAAATTTCAAAAAAACAACAACAACAGTTTGTATCTCTGTCAAATAAGAATTAAAAAAACACAAGTTTTTTCGGTGTTAACATGTATATAGTACTCCCTCAAAAAAGTTTAAACTTTTCTTAAATAACACGAAATGTCATAAACAAAAACATTTGAGTCAGAACATCTCGAACAACAAAAATTAGTACACTTAAACTACCAGAATTACTACATGTTAAATAAAAATCGTTTTGTCATATTGCATGCAACCGATGTAAGTTTAGTTACACAAAATGTGAAAAATACATTATATATATTTGCATAAAAAAGCTAGCTAACAAACATGTCTCGCATCAATAATATCATGAAAACTGAAAAAAACATAAACAAACCTTACAGAAACCTTTCCATACTTCATTTATATACCATGCCCCTTTTTAAATGTTTTTGTAAAGATTTATTTTGAAGGAAAGAGTAGACAAATGCTTAAAAAGAACAGCCATCTTTTTTGCAAACACAATCTCCGTTACTTTGTGCTAGGAACTTCATTTAACAAACTTTTTACGTTTGTTTTGATCGTCAGGGGAAACTTGGAATTGTCAGCAAATAAAATTGCTTTATTTTGATCACGTGGTTTGATTCATCTAATTAAATTTTTTATCTTGATCACGTGATTTTAAAACGTAAACAAACAAAACTCGCGGCTTTTCTCGACAAAGAAGACATATTTTTTTCGGTAACATCAAAGATTTTTTTTCGGCTACATCAAAGAAAAATAAGCATATCAACTTTGCCTGTCACAGAGACACGGAACTGGCGTATTATTAATAGAGATTATTTTGGAAAGCAGTGGGTATTTTGGAAGATGATGTTGGAATGAAAGTTGTCGGTGTGACCAGTGATGTGCCTCACCTAACCGAACCATGTATCGCATGCACAAACAAATGACACTTGTTAAAGACATAAATGATGATGTTGATGTTAAATATCGAATAATGAAACGTTATACAGTGGACTCCCTATAACTCGAACAGCCACGGGGAAACGGGGAGAGGTTCGGTTAATAGAGAGTTTGGAGTTTTTCCAAGTTTTTGTATAAATGGCCAATTAAGCGTGATTTTTCTCCCTTATATGGAATAGGGACGAAATCTTTCTTTGTACAGGATAAAATCTCGACCTTGTAGGCTAAAGGCCGGTTTCCATACAACTGCATTTTGCGCCCAGTCGTAAAAAGCGCCGTGACTTTTGATCTCCGCATGCGCATTATCAGAATAATGCCGCTGACCTCACGCTTTTGCATGCGCTGGGGCGATTGAAAAAAAGTTGAACAGGCTCTACTTTTTGCGAGCTACATTTTGCGCTTCAGCTTAACAGCCAATCAAAAGGTAGAAATCTACATGAATTACGAAAGAATTTTTAATTAGATCATTTCAAGATGGCTAGCAACATCTCGTTTCTGTGTTAAATTTTTGTCAAAGCCAAATGAATGTAGAGAATCAGAATATATATCAATCAAGTGAAGTAGATGAAAAACAAAATAACATTAATGAGTCTGTGGAGGCACAAAGAAACAACATTGTAAACAAACTTAAAAAGACTACTCGTGATCTGACAACATTAAATCCTTAAGCAAAACGTTGTATAGTCCTTTGATTCTTCTTTCTATGGAAAGTCGTCTCATCCACATGTTTTTCCTACGTATTTTACAACGTTGTTTATTTCTACGCCATAAAAATATTGCTAGGACTACTCTCAAATTTTGCAGCAACAAATATCGTCTGTTTACATCAGCCATGTTTTGCAAAAAACACGTGAGCAAAAATCGCTAAATGGAAATGGTTCGGTATATGTGATAAAAGTCGCGGCGCATTTTACGACTGGGCGCAAAATGCAGCTGTATGGAAACCGGCCTTAAGAACGGACTGAAAAAATAAAAAATATTTTATCTCAACGATTTATTCTTGGGAAGAAAATAAATCCGAAATGAAAAGCCCTTGCAGGCTAAAAGATTTCAGATTCTTGTTCGCGTGTAATTTTGTTCCCTATACCTTTCGAGTTCGCCAGTAGCCCGTTTTGTACAGAACTTCTACAATGTTGTTCCGTCATTTCAAATAAATAGGTGTTCACATTATTATCTTAAACTTGCAAAATGTTTCATGTAGAGCGCGAAAAAAAATACGCGCGAAGGTGCTCGTGAGCAAAGAGAACATCGTAATATCTAACCATGTAACAATGCACAAACGATAAAAAAGCAATTATTGACTACAGTTGTTTTATTTACGATTAGAAAATAGAGTTTTCGTAAAAATGTCATTGTGGCGGTTTAGTTTATGCAGTTGTATGTATCAACATTGGCCTACAATCAATGTTCTTGAGAATGTGCTCTTCGAGGTTGCTGAAATAGGTTGCAAGTTAGGAGTCAATACTGTCCAGTTAGGCGGCAGCAATCTAATGTATATTATTCCAGTTTTCTGTGTGGCAAATGGCTGTGAAACAATCATTCGTAATACTTTTTGATAGGCTCCACACTATACCGCTGTGTTTATCGGTCTTGAGTAACGAGAAAGCACTGTAAGTGTTTTTATAATACGATGGTATTTAAATTATACCGGTCGAAGTTATATGCGGAGTCAACAGTTGTAGAATACTAATAGTAAGTAAAGCGAGCAGGGATATATGCTCCATGTTTTTCTTCTCCGAATGATGAATGAAATACAATATGGAAGAATTCTGCTTGTTTAGCATCGTGTTAAACTTTACAAGATGAATAATTAATTATGTCATGGTGCTTTGTGTTATCGTAAAGTTAGCGTACTTCTTCTCAAATGTGATCTCCCCAAAAGTGCACATAAAATACGAAGAAAATTGTTCAGTGAATGGTACTAATTTGATATGGTATTATGGAAATGAAACTGTAAACATGAAATCATTTTATTGTTTATCACATCTTGTGGTGTGCACATTCCTTTTAGTCATCATATTAATCACCATATCCAGTTAAGCGTGCAGTTCCTCGCTGTTTTCAACAGAAAGTTTTTTCACCACCTAAGGCACATCTACAAATTTTACAACATTGCACTATATCACAAAATACAAGAAATCGTAAATAAATAAACATAAAATGTTCAATAAATTGAGAAAATGCATATATTGCCAAAATATTTACAATAACTAACCATGAAGAACGAGAGACATTGTACGTGGAAGAATAACAAAAACATCTATAAGTTGACATTACGACTCAGAAAACATCACACATCAGTCTTAGTCGAAAACCTTGCCGCATCAATTACATAAAACAGGTGCACAAATTAAATGCGAAAGTACATGATTCAACTTTAAGGTAGATAGCAGACATTGAGAATGGGTAGTTTTGAAAATATGTGTGCACGTTAAATGAAAAATGAAGTAAACATTATTCTCATATAAAAATGCAGTAGAGTTGAGAAAACAACAAATATTCTCCAAAATAGCTAGTCCAGGTTTCCTATGATATAACGCTTCGATTTCACAGAGAATATTTGTTGTTGAGGGGAGAAAATTATATATCTTGAACTAATAGTTTATGTATCCAATAGTGTATGTACACGGTTCATTCATTATTAATAACATTGCACTTGCGCCACACAGCAGCATAGGGTTTGAAGGAAATACCATATCACAAAATCAATTTCTCAGTTGATTCTTCATTCTGTTACATGGTATAACCTGCAGCTCAACTCTACTTTCAATCCATAATCCATAACGACTGCTCTTAAAATAGACTTAAAATAAATGAAATAACAAAAAGTGCATTAAATTAATTTAGAAGGAAAGTAAAAAGTCTCTTAGAGTTAAAAGTTTTAGAACTACACAAAAAATGGAAGCTCATAAAATGCAAGATGTATTTGTATATCCAATAACTTATTTAAAAAAAGTGAAATCATATTAATATTAAAAAATATTTCCTTATTATATAAATATATACAAAAATAAAAAAGATACAGATATAATACAAAAAAATAAATAATTCAAAATACTGAACAAGTACATGTTTTGCATAAGAAATTCAAACTCTCTTTTGCTCTTTTGTAAACAATATTAATAAACTTATTATTTTATTTTATTACTGTAAACAACACGCTCTGAGTCCGAAAGTTCCTATGAAAACATGCACATGCAAACAAAAAAAGAACCCCCTCCCCCCTCCCGCTGCTATCATTGTGGCTATCTACATACACATATATTGCAGTTACTTTTAAATTATTCCATTTTCTTCGCTAATTGCTAATTTCATTCCTTGCTGATAGATACACATGGTCATTTCATAATTTGCTTCTCTTTGTTATATTTATTTACAGGTCAGCCTGATCTTCACAGCATCATGATCTGAAAAATAAACACATTTTACTACAGTTTCAATTTCTGCATGGTCAAATACATTATTATTAATATAAACATGATCAAGAAGAGAACCATCAATATGAGTTGGCTCATGCACAACCATAGTATAGTTACTTAATACTTCTGCAAGTCGATGTGAGCCTGGATTTAAATAATCAACATTAAAATCTCCTAACAAAATATGAAAATCCTGTGCATTCAAACGCTCACATAGGTCATCACAAAAAGATGATAAAGATGAAGAATTTGACCGGTACAAAACTCCTATAGAAATAAGTTCCTCTGCAAACGAACTTTTCCTAACTTGTACTAAAGAGAAACCAGGAGTATCATTCTGGTAAATAAAAGGAAAACAATCTCTGTAACACACTGCAATACTTTTAAATTTGTCTACATCACAATTAGGATTAACATCAAACATAGGAAGTCGACCTGTTACTTCTGTCATGTCATGGTCAGGTAACAATTGGGTTTCAGTTAGACATAATATATCCGATTCTTTCAATTCCTCATCATGCTGAATGTCAATAGCATGCCTCGATAAAGATCTGACATTCAACAAAGTGATCACCAAGGAGCTTTTCTCTAAAGGCCAAAATACTAATGGTGATAATATACTTTTCAACCTCAACCTTTCATATTCATCAGATGCATGTTTATCTGCCTTGATTGCCTTTTGCTTAAATTCACCTGTTAAATACAATCCAGCTAAAGATGTGACACGACTCATAGCAACATACATTTGGCCTGGATTGAATTGACTTTGTCTGAATAAATCAAAACTAATAACAGCCTTGGGTAAACTTAAACCTTGAACTTTATGGACAGTGCAAGCCCAAGAAAGCATCAGTGGAAACTGAGTTCTTTTGATAACCGGTGATGAAAGGTTTCTTTTTACCACATGAATATCAGTATCAGTCCTTCCAATTGGTACAACTTGGTGCAACCTTGCATAGTGTTCTTTTGATATTCTGAAAACACCAGTTTGAGCATTGTCAAATTTCACATATATTTTTTGAACATAATTATCATGATACAATATGTGAAAAACAGTCCCTATACACCCGTTGATTAATCCATCATCAATATCTAGATTTGTAGTTAGCATGTCCCGGGCACCAATTTTAAGAACCAATTGTCTCGCAAGACCACCAGTATCAGTTTGTTTTCTATTCAAAGCTTCATCAATAATATGAGATGGTACATCATTTGGTATTTCATCAATAGCATTTATTTTACACAAAGTACCATTTACACGTTGTAACATATCTTCATTATGTTTAAGAACAGGCGCATTTTCTGCAAATAAATGAAGGGCATCAACAGGATAGTTGTGATCATTCTTACTGATAAACCTTGATTTCAAAAGGTTTTCATTGTGTAAGATTTGCAGTTCTTATATTGTTTAACAGATTAATAAAAACATCATCGCCTTTCTGTCGCATGACTTTTGTAAGTTCAGCTAATTTGAAGTTATGCCATAACTTTAATATGCTTACAAGAAATCCATCATTTGAGTAAACACGCTTTCCCATGACAGGGGGAAGTTGATAAAGATCACCGCATACTATCATGCTTTTTCCAGCAAAAGGAACCCGACTTGGTCCTCCAAATATTTCTATTAGTCTTTGGTGGATATTGACAAGAAGGGTATTTGAAACCATCGAAATTTCATCAATTATGATAATACACACCTCTGCTAACTTGTTTCGTAAATGAGTTCGCATTTTATCACTAAGGGGGACATAATTATTCCCATGAATTCCAAAACATGAATGTACTGTTGGAGCTACAGGACAGACTCTTTGCTTTTCTGCTTTTTCACCTTTGTACATTAATAATTTTGTGAGAGATTTGTAAATAGTTTTGATCAAATACGACTTTCCACATCCACCTTCACCAGTTAAAAATATAGACTGAGGTTTAACATCAGTAGGTGAAATGCAGTTACGATTTTTTATAAATTTTCTTGCCCAAGTGAACACTGTTTCAAATACTTCCCGTTGCTTAACATTAAGAGATCTGATATCTCTATTAATCTCCTGGTCTGATGCCACAACAAAGCTGTTTCTAGGTAGAGACGATAAGTTGGAACAAGTTGGTTCAGTTTCATTTTCTGTGTCATCTTGCTCCCTTGATGCTAAGAAGTCAACTTCTTCATTTACCTGTTGTGCAAATGGATCTTGATTAGTGTCCATGTCAGCTGTGAAGGTTGCAAAAGCTTCGTCAACAATTTCACTATATGGTTCTAACGTTTGTTTGTTCGCATTGACAACATTTAAAACTCCTGGATGGTTAAGCTTCTCCGTGTAAGTACCATCAAGTAAATCAGATTCAAAACGAAAAGGATAGTATAAAAACAACAAGTGATGAGCATACTTTTCTGGCTGAGTATGTCGGTTGGGTGTATATGATCGAACACAAGCACGAACCTTACGACACTTAAGTTTTTGTTTAGAATTCATGAGAGGTATGGGTGATGGATACGTAGAAGGAATGTGATTAATTTCCATGGACTCATCATTCAAAATTATAGGTTGGTTATCGTTGTCACCTATTTCAGATTTTGTGGTGTCTAAATAATAAAATGCTAAAAATTCTGCATAGCACATTTTATCCAAAGCAGCATATTTACCACTTTTGAAAGTAGTATCAGGTCTGATTAAATAACGATCAAGCATGTTTGTTTTAAATATATCAACACTGTCATCAGGTAGCTCTTCAAGTTCTGTCTTACTTTTGCACATTCTAAACCGGTCTTCTGGTAAATTACTATTTGCAAAGATTACTTTAGGAAATGTTTTTCGAAGCCACAATTCAGGCATTAAATGATAAACTGCTTCTTGAACAGAGCATTCCCTATGATTTGAAAATGCATTTGCAATTTTAATCATTTGTTCATATTTGTTGTCGCTATTTTCACGTGCCTCTGACAATGCTTGCTTCATTGCACGTGAACATTCATCTTCTGATTTGGAAAGATACTTACACATGTATGTTATTGCTTTATAGTGATTAAAAACCGGCTGCAAGTCAATGTTTGCTTGCCATGCAAGAATTCCCTCTGAAAAATAGTTATTCACAAAACACGAATTGGGAGGGCGCCGTAAATGAACTTGGAAATCTAAGTCTGATGATATAGAAAGGGCGTTATAGTATTCACTCTCTGAAATATCTAAACTTTTCAGTATACCAGGTATGCTTTCTGGAGATTCAAAATTCTCACTTTGAGGATCAATGATATTCCTTTTCTTAGGAAAAAGGTTGCAATTTATATAATCCTGGACTTTGCTCAATATTTCTTCTCTCTTTGATAATATATCTTCCCTGTACGCAGAAGGCATTTTATCACTAAGAGGTTCAGCTACTATTGTTCGATCAGTGAAAAAATGTCCAAAATTAAACCGACATACGCTATTCTTATACTTTCGACAAGTTTTAGAATGGGAATGAATCTGGAACATTTTTACAGCACTAAATAACTCTGGTTCTGTTTCAGGGTCTGGAAGGTCTGCTCTTATAATTTTATCAACAAAACTTATATACTCTTCAACTCCGCAACAAAAGATTTAACAGTTTCCTTAAAATTGTTACTGAACATACCAGCTGTTAAATTGTTACCACAAAAATTTTTCATTGCAATATTTATTCTACTTTTCAAATTGATTTGTTGAATAACATGATGGGCATAAAATATGTAGTCTGCATCTGATGCAAATTTTTGTGAATAATTGAGTAAACGCTGGTTGAAATATTTAATTGGACTTAGCTTTATACAGCGTTCAACATTGTACCCAAATTTACCAGTTGGAAATAGATGAGGATGGGCCAGTTCTTCACAATTCTCGTCACTTATAATGGATAAAGGTTTTTTTCCTTCCCCAGGAGCAACAACTAGTGTGTTGTTATCTATTGCATGTGGAATTTTGGAGGTCATCACAGTTTCATTTGCAGCTATTCTGAACAAATCTAATGGGTTTTCTTCTTCCTCCTCATTAGAATCTATAACATCTTCTGACCCTTTATTAACAATTACTTCCAATTGTGTATTTTCATTAAAACATAATAACTCTGACGGTATTGTATTCATATCAATGACAGTATTTTGATACAAAGGGTTATTAATTTTCAAATATTCTAAAACATCCTTTAAAATTTGTGGTCGTACAGGTTCAAAGTACACATGGCCATTATACATTAGTTTACGTTTCAATTTTATTAAAACTAACCCACTGCAGTCAGCCGATCTTGGAAGAACATCACATATATCTGTATTTTCTACAGGTACATTGCATATTGCCCCCTTTAGCTTTGGAGATTGTCCTTTTGGCATTATTGCAACCTTTTTAAACAATAACCTTTGTGCAATCAAAACTCGTTCAAGTTTTCTTAATAGTGGATATACAGGGGGAAAGTCAAAAATCTCTAACTTATTTGAAACAGCCTGACATGGTATTCGGGGATTCTTAGCCTTTAATTTGGCAAGTTTGACAGACATAACAGTTACCATTATAGCTTGAAACTAGGAAAAATTGGAAACTTTTTAGATCTGTGATATTATACTTTGCTTCATCAAACTTCAAAACAGATCGTTTGTACAAGCACCTATTGCACACCACACAAATATAATATGGTCCTTCCTTAATCATATTCTTGAAATTAAATATTCGTCTTTCCTGAATCTCACTTTTCTTATGATAAAATGCTTTACTGGATCGTTCTTTGAATTTCTCACTATTATTTGCATAAATTTCTTTTCTTATTGACAACACATTGTCACGCTCACTCTCGTAATACTCTTTTCGTTTTAATTTTCAGAGTTTAGAATGTAGTGCTTTTTTCTGCTCATTTTAATTATTTCACATTCATCTGCATAGTGCTCTTTCCTTTTTAATTTTATTTGCTTGTGTTCAACTGAATAATGTTCTTTCCTTCTTAATTTTATTTGCTCCTGTCCCACTGAATAATATTCTTTCCTTTTCAGTTTTATTTGCTCCTGTTCCGCGGCATAGTATTCCTTACTCTGTTTTCGCTTTCTAGATTTAATGTTTTCGTTAGTAGCATATTGCTCTCTTAACCTTTGTGTAACTTGCTCCTTTGAATTTTGATACTTTTCTCTCCTCTTTTTTCTTTTAATAGAAGCGGAAATCTGAGTCAATTGGTTTTCACTTATATGAACCTTAACAGGTTGCAACTCATATTGAAGAGAAGACTTATTTTGTTTCGTCAAATAAGAGTCCTTGATGTAGCTCTCCACATCAGTAATATTTTTAAACTTTAACAACACAGAATAACCATCTGCAGTAAATGAACCATCATTTCCCCGACTATGGGAGTTAAATATAAAAAAGCAGGACTTGTTATATAAAATCGATGTTGTAAAACCACCTATCATAAACATCATCCCACTACATTCTGCAAAGTTCAAAAAATTATTTTGGAACCAAGTTAGTTCACCATGTAAATTGTCTAAAAAGGTTACAGATAATTGAGTGCCCTCTATAGAAATTGAGTTTGGGAGTTGATAAAAAAAAATAGCACCAGTTGTAAGAAGTGACTTATATAAACAATCACTGTTATCCAAAATATGGTCTAAATCCCAATCAGTCCAGAGTGAATCTTTGCGAATAGTTGACCAAATGATAGCATGCATGGCATTTGCTACACATTGAGTACCAGCACTTTCACCAAATTTTTCATTGCCTTGATGAAAATTTCCTTGAACAGACTTGACAATACTGTAAGCAACGCCTGGGTTACTCTCTGCAGGAGACACTTTGGGAGTGTTCATACTAAATTGTGACAATATAAACGAGAGGGTAGCTAGCTAACTAATAATGTAGCCTATGCTGATGTACTAAAAAATATGTACAGCTATATATACTGTAGCCTATGCTGACAGAAACCTGCTGATATAACACAATGGTATAAACTATGTATATATATAAGCTTTTGCTAATTAAGTGTTTAAACAATTCTTTCTTTATCAAGTTTCGGTTATATAGTTTCAATATGTATTTTCATTCAATATGTATTTTCATTCAATGTTCTTTCTTTCAATCTTTCAATAAGTATTCAGTAATTTTCTTTGGTCAGTTTGGGGCAAACTGACAGGAAGGAAAAGACCTTGTGCCCCACCTGAAACACAACGAAATTCAGAAGACCCCTGGCAAAAGAAAGGGGTTTAAGAAAGCCGCTTGGCAAAACTAGACACAAGAAGAGAATATCTTAAATGTTGACAGAACTGAAATTTAAGCAGTTGAATAATTATACTAACCCAACCAAATATTTTTCTTTGCTTCAAAAAAATAACTTCGCTGTGCCGCGTGGTGAACAAGCTGGAGTATAATCAATATGGCGCGCTGGAACACGGTCACTTGAAAACAACGACTGACCCCTGGAGCTCGGTTAAGTTGAATATATTCCGTCTCGTTACAAAACATAACTGGAAATAAAAAATTTGAAGGAGTATCTAGCATAGCTCATCAAATAATATTAAATATCAAATTTGTAACGCAGTTTTCCTTCTTTCCCAATTTTACGAATATTTAGATACGCACACAACGCGTAGAGCTAGCACGCGGGGCCAGGCCGGACTTTAAAAGTTGTGACGTTACGGCAGTCGGTTAAAAAATCGGTCGAAGAAGAAGAAGAAGAAAAAGACCGCCCGTTTTAATAAGATCTCGGATGTAATCCGAAATCTTAATTAGGGTTTGCTTTCTTGTATGAAGGACATCTTTTTCAACAGTTTGTTTTAAGTCCTTTAGTGATCTCATCATTGCCTCCCCGAAAGAGGCTGAAATCTTCAAGAACACTTATAGCTTTCGTTCGCTGGTTTGGTTACTATGTCTTCATATTCTTCGTCGTTATTTTCTTCATCCTCTTCGTTTTCTTCTTGGGTTCCAGTTACTTCAACAATTATATCAGCAGTTGTTAGTCTGCCATGCGATGTGGTTACTTCGATGTCGAAATCCATCCAGGTACACCGAATCGGGCAGCAACATCTTTTGGAGCAGTTCCTTTCTCCAACTCCTTTAACGCTTTGTATTTTATTTTGCAGGACTTGTTTTCTGCTTTACATTTTGTCCCAGCAACAGACGCCATGATTGTAAAACTTCAATACCAAAGAATCGTGTTTACGTTTTGTTCGAATGACATTCGAATCATTTAAGACCCCTCACACATGTAGATATGAAACATTCGAATCAGTTAAGACTCTATTTACGATTACAGAGCCAAAACAATGCAAAAAAACTGCTTGTGACATATAAAGTCCTAGATACATGTTGCGACGTTCGAGTTATAGAGAGGAAATTCCCGAAGAGACCAAAAAAAACGTTCGAGTTAAGGAGAGATTCGAGTTATAGGGGTTCGAGTAATAGAGAGTTTTTTATGAGAGTTTATTAGGAAATTCCCACCGTGCCAGCGAAATCGTTCGAATTAAGGAGAGATTCGAGTTATAGGGGTTCGAGTTATAGAGAGTCCACTGTATTTATTTTATTTTATATATATTCTCTCGCAGTTTAAAGTGTTTTACCCTGAAATGAAATTATAAGCAGGAATTGACACGAAGTTAAAAAGCTACATACAAATATCATAGTTACTTATCCCACAATAATTTTCTGTTTACTCCATTTTTTACATATTGAAATAAAAGTTTGTCTGCCGAAATTAACATTTATTTTAAGTGTGTGGCTATAAAAATAACCGTTCAATTCAGGAACTCTGTACATCAATGATCTTTTTCCAGTGAGGTAGATATTTTTTAATGTCGGTACGGGGTGACCTTATCTTTTTTCTTTTGGCGGTGATTGATGTAAATCTATTTTGTCTTTAATTAAAGAAGTGATCAAGTGCTCCAACAAATTCATAGCTACTTCTTTTTCAACTTTTTCATTAGTTATGTTTCTCATCTTTTCAACATTTCCCTTGAACTGAGAATTTGTATTGCGAATTGCACCATAATATTCATTAGCTTCGTCAAGAGAAACAATATACCCTTTAAATTCATTACGGGTCTCTCGGAATAACACTCATCCTTGGATAGCTTGCGTCTACTTGCTTTTATAAACTTTTTGAACTATACTGCTCTTTAGGAGTTCCTTATGGTTTTACACGTGGATAAATAAAAGCAGTGTTGTGCTTCGTATTTTGTGCCTAGTCAAACCACGTTGACATACTTTTTCACAGATATTTGGAAGCAGGAACAGCATTATTTATCTCCTTAAGTATTCTACGAACCTCTGAATTAAAATATGTGTCTTGACTATCTTTTTTTCTTATGACTTTTAATAAGACGCTGCCATAAAAGCCAAAGTTGTTGTTTCAACATTCGTAGAAATGTGTGATTTGGTATGGGCTGCGGTCTGTCATGGTGGTAACGAATAATGAACACATTGGTGAATCTTTCACACGGAGTCAATTCATGTGGGAGATTACATGAAAAACTAGCCGAGGCAGTGATTTTATTTATAAAGCGGGTCGAAATTGATTTTTAAAAGAATGCCTTAACATCTAGTGCTCATAATGTTGTATTTATTATAGTGTAGTCAAATCTAGCTTCTGACAAACCTACTGTACAAGTTATTAACTCACATCTTAGGTGGCTAGTGTTTGAAACCTTGAAACGCAACTTCAGGAACGAAAAGTTGTTTGATGGCGCGCCGTTTACTTATTTTTGCGCAAAAGGCGCTGTTTTTGCTTTCCGTACAAAAGTTTGGCTGATATTTTTATGCCATATTGAGTCTTATCGCATGTGCTGGTTGTGATACACTGGTTACTGGTTACTTGTTGTGGATTTTCTTGTATGTATTTAGTCCTTATCTTAGTCTTTCAACTATGGTTTTACATTGATTTCATATCATTTTGAAGGTTAAAACATTTGGATTGCATCATTTAAGGAACATTTGAAGTTCCTTCTGCAGACTTTGATTCTATTTTTTTATTCTATATTATTTTATCTTTAAAGTTTATACCAGTGTTGCAAATGGTTTTGTGTCTTCATTATGATGATGCAATCATTTTGAAATTTGTCATTTCAGATGATTATTCATCCCACGGTGTTGACATCAATCAAATATAATTGTAAACACCAGGTTTCACTTTATTATAGACAACAACATTGTTGGTTACATCACAAATCTATCGCCAATGAAGTCCAGAGTTTTGCATTTGTGATGCCTTTGAGATAGCTGCTTTTATATTATTAGGCCGTCATCAAAAATATGTTGTGTTCGCGTCCTCCGACCGACTCACTTTTGGTAATAAAAACCCGAGTCGGTAAGTCGGAAAAAAAACGGGAAAAAATTTCGCGAGATATTTTTCAAAAATAAATTTTTTTTCGCCAGAACTAATTTATACAAAATTGACAAAAACTCGCGAAAATTAATTTCCGTAAAAATTAATTCCTTTAGGGCACTCCTGTGGCTACTGACAGTTTACAGGGTGGAGAAAAATGGTCTACAAACGATGTCGAGTGGCGCTATACTGTTTTGGCCCTGGGAACGAATTTGCTTGCTCCGATCTGAAAATCCCGGGAAAAAATATGCCCGACCGCCTGACCAACTCATTTTTGCGGGGTCTTCAGGACGCGAACACAACATATTTTTGATGATGGTGGCCTTAGTATGTATAGAGCCTAGAATTATGTATATACTGAACAAAAGAACAAACAGCTCTAACGTATAACATCCGTATCTTCTTATAATAATACGGAGTGTATGTGACGGTCATGGTGGATATCGTCATTTTCCTTTTATGTCGCCGAAATTTTCTTTGAAGTTGCCGAAAAAATTATGTCCATTTTGCTAGCGGGTTTACTTTGTTTACATCACGTGATGAAAATGACTCAATTTGATTTGCTGAAATAAATTTAACGGCTAACTTTTGAAAAATGGTGTCCTCTAGCCACCAAAAAAACCCACAAAAGAACGATCTTGAAAAAAGTAAAATAAGTGGTTCAAAAAAGCATATTTAAAAAGAAAAAAGTCCAAGTGAAGAAGTAGAAAAGTGAAGTTGGAAGTGAGAAGTGGAGCTACGTGGAGCTAGAAGTAAAGTAAAGTTAGAGGTAGAAAATAAAGGCCACCAAAAAAAAGCACAGAAGAACGATCCCTTTACCTTGAAAAAAAGGAAAAAAAGTGGTTCAAAAAAGCATAGCTATATATTTAAAAAGAAAAGAGACCAAGTGAAGAAGTAGAAAAGTGAAGTGAGAAGTGGAGCTAGATGTGAAGTAAAGTTAGAAGTAGAAAACAAAGGCTAGAGTTTGAAGTGGATTTGAAGTCACAAATAGTAAGAACTTTGATATTTTTAGACGTTTGTTTGGTTTTTATGTCGCTGGAGCAAGCAGACTCGCATTTACCAGGAAAAGCCTCAGTTTTATATTTTACCGCGTATGTAGCCATATTTGTTTACGTTTTTTTGCATAATTCATGATGCACTGGCGCGTATTATACGAAAAATGCAAAGAGGAACCCATAAGTAAAACTATGAAACATACCAAATGGAGACTACTTGGACATATCTTTAGACTACCAGAGACTACACCTGCACAACAAGCTATGAAATACTACTTCGAAATTCCTAAAGATGCAAAGAAATTTCCAGGAAACAAACGAATTACTTTACCAACTTCTAGAGAGTAATGAACATTGAACTGTTGTATTTATTGTTTATTGTTTGTTTTCAGATTCAACATTGCATACTAATAAATAAGCAAATGGTTTCATTCCTATCTATGTTGAATCTTTTAATCTTCAAGTGAAACGCCTCGACATGCCATCAGTTAGTTGTCCAGTGCCTGGCTGCACCTACACCACGCCAGACCTCGATGCTGTCATCATTGCTGCACTACTGACAACCCATGCTACCACGCATTCGAATCAACCTACATCGGTATCACCCACGGCCAAGATTGAACGAGTGAGACGTCCCACTGTTACTTTAGCCGGAACCTCTGAGGATTGGAAATACTTCCTGACCCGCTGGATTGAGTACAAGACCGCTACCAAAATCACAGGTAGAGATGCTGTTCTCCAACTCCTTGAATGCTGTGACGAGCAGTTGCGCAGAGACCTCACCCGATCCACCACTGGCATGTTGGCCGAAAAAAGTGAGGATGTCATCCTTGCTTCAATGAAATCACTCGCTGTCAGGGAGGAAAACGTTATGGTTGCACGAGTTGCCTTAAACAATATGAATCAAGATCCTGATGAGCCAATAAGATCGTTTGGGGCTAGATTGAAAGGTCAAGCTGGTGTATGTAAATATGTTATTCCCTGCCCCTCGTGCAGCCACGACGTGGACTATACCGAACAAATATTATGTGATGTTCTTGGTCGTGGTATCTCCGACCCTGATATTCAGCTGGAGCTTCTTGGACATACGAACCAGGACATGTGTTTGGAAGAAGTGCTCAAATTCGTTGAAACAAAGGAAGCAGGGAAGCGTTCTGCAACACGCCTCATCGATCACCACCAGGCTGGTGCCGTCCATAGCCAGTACAGAAGGGGTAAACGAGACTCCTTCAATAAGCCAAAAGAAGACAATGACACCAACCGTGATACCAAACGCGATTCTGGTTCAAAATGTGGGTACTGCGGAACAAACTGCCACAGCACTAGCGCATCACGATCCCGTCAATCCACATGTCCTGCATATAATCACAAGTGTGGGAATTGCCAACGCCTGCATCATTTTGATCACGTGTGTAGGAGCAAAGATCGAAAAAACAAGGAGAGAAAGCCTGATAATGCTGCAGTTGTCGAGGAATCCAGCACGATATTCAACTCACTATGCTCATTGAACACAGCATCTGCGGATCATGTTGATCACCACTGCCACAACAAATCTAAAAATGTTTGGAAGAAAAGTCCATCTCCTCCACAACCGTTTCTCGATTTGTCCGTGCGTATCGTGGCCGATGACTACAGCGAGCTGGGTTTTAAATTTCCACATGGTACTAACGAGTCAACTATCACCATACCGGCCAATGGCAGACACCGGCTGCCAAAGTTGTCTCATTGGTTACAAATGGATTCAGCGATTCAACCTTTCTAAAAGTGATCTCATCCCGGTCCGAATGAAAATGGACGCCGCCAATGGACAATCTATCAAAATATTAGGGGCTATCGTCATCCGCATCGCTGGTATCAATTGCCACGGGTCACTACAAGAAACGAAGCAGTTTACGTATGTGACTAACGACTCTGACAAGTTTTACCTCAGTAAGAGTGCCTGTGTAGATCTTGGCATTGTATCACCTGAATTCCCTATGATTGGTGCGAATACCATCACTGTACCTGATCCAACTAATGAGTGTTCATGTCCAAAACGATCAGCACCGCCACCACTTCCTACCGAACTGCCATATCCACCAACAGAGGAGAACCGGGAAAGATTGGAGCAATGGCTTCTTAACTATTATAAAAGCAGCACCTTCAATGTATGCGAACATCAACCTCTGCCATTGATGTCCGGGCCACCCATGAAGCTGATGATCGATGAGAATGCTGAGCCGACTACACATCATTCGCCAATACCTGTACCGATCCACTGGCAAGAACAAGTAAAAGCCGACCTAGACCGCGATGTAGCTCTTGGAGTTATTGAACCAGTGCCCATTGGTGAACCCGTGACATGGTGCCACAGAATGGTAGTGTGTCCAAAAAAGAGTGGCAAACCGAGACGCTGTGTTGACTTTCAGGCTCTTAACAAACACGCTACCAGAGAAACTCACCACACACAATCACCATTCCATCAGGTTCGCACGGTACCTCACCACACCAAGAAGACCGTATCAGATGCTTGGAATGGGTACCATAGCGTTCCTCTTTGCAAGGAAGATCGCCACTATACAACTTACATCACACCGTGGGGTCGCTACAGGTATTGTACCCTACCTCAGGGCTACATTACATCTGGAGATGGTTATTCTCGAAGGTTTGACGCCATTGTATCAGACTTTCCCGACAAAATCAAGGTAACCGATGACTCTCTTTTATGGGCTACCGATATCGAGAAATGTTTCTTCCACACTTGCAAATGGTTGGACACTTGCGGGAAAAACGGAATTATTCAAAATCCCTCAAAGTTCAAATTTGCCCATGATGTGGTGGAGTTTGCTGGGTTTGAAGTTACCCCTACCAATGTCCGTCCAGCACCAAGCCTTATGCGAGCCATTGCCGATTTTCCTGTACCGCAAAATATAACAGACATCCGTTCCTGGTTCGGTCTGGTCAACCAAGTAGCATACACATTCAGTATGACGGACAAAATGCTACCCCTACGCGAATTGCTGAAACCTCAGT
Source organism: Hydractinia echinata (assembly GCA_030067915.1). Taxonomy (NCBI): domain Eukaryota; kingdom Metazoa; phylum Cnidaria; class Hydrozoa; order Anthoathecata; family Hydractiniidae; genus Hydractinia; species Hydractinia echinata. The sequence goes on along the minus strand of JASGCC010000099.1, from coordinate 1,014,190 downwards.
CTTCGTTTCAATGGAGCGATGAACTCGACGAAATATTTGCTGCCTCTAAATCAAAAATCTTAAGTGAGATTGAGGAAGGTGTACGCATATTTGACAAGTCAAGGCTCACATGTATAGCAACAGACTGGTCAAAGAACGGAGTTGGTTTTTGGCTGCTCCAAAAACATTGCCTATGTGAAGGGAAATCTCTCTTCTGTTGTCGTAGTGGTTGGAAGGTTGTGTTAGTTGGCAGTCGGTTCACTCACCCAGCTGAGTCCCGTTATGCACCAGTTGAAGGTGAGGCATTAGCCGTTGCACATGCGTTGGACAAGTGTCGACATTTTGTTTTGGGTTGCAAGGACCTAATCATTGCAGTCGATCATAAGCCGTTGCTCGGACTCTTTACAAACAGATCCCTGGAAGACATACCTAACAACCGATTGCGGAATCTTAAAGAACGCACACTGAGGTATCGTTTCACCATGCAACATATTCCTGGCCTGAAGAATCGAGTTCCAGATGCTCTGTCGCGCCATCCATCTGGCGACCCGTCTCCGGAACAAATGGTATTACCTGACGACATTTCGTTTATAGCTGCTTCATCGGCATTGAATTCCCTTAAATCCACAACCTGGGAGGATGTTCGTCAAGCAACTACAGCCAACGTCGAAATGCGAGATCTAGTTCATACCATTGAGTCTGGCTTACCTGAACACCAGACGGAGTGGCCCCAGAAATTGCAGGTATATCATCAATATCGCGATCAATTGTCCACTGTTGATGGAGTCGCACTTTACAAGGACAGGGTCATCATACCTCCACGCCTACGGCCTAACATACTATCCAGCCTTCATGCCGCACACCATGGTGTCACATCGATGAACTTGAGGGCCGAATCTTCCATCTTCTGGCCAGGTCTATCTGCAGATATCGTAAAGTTACGTCAGGGATGTCAAAGCTGCGACCGTATTGCTCCATCGCAACCATCAGCTCCGCCGAAGCCTCTGCAATATCCTGATTATCCGTTTCAGCAAATCTGTGGCGACTTCTTTCATTATGCCGGCCACAACTATCTTGTCTGCATTGATCGATACTCCAATTGGCCGATTGTTGAGGAGGCTCGAAATGGTGCGAAAGGATTAATCGACTGCCTCCGCCGAACATTTGTAACCTATGGTATACCGGACGAATTCTCCTCAGACGGTGGACCTGAGCTGTGTGCATCCTCCACGTCCACTTTCCTGCGTAACTGGGGTGTCCACCACCGAATATCATCAGTTGCGTATCCACACAGCAATTGTCGAGCTGAAGTTGGTGTGAAAACAGTAAAACGTATGCTAACGGATAATGTTTGTTCTGATGGGAACCTTGACACAGACGCATTTCAAAAAGCCATGCTACAATATAGAAACACGCCTAATAAAACCACCAAGTTATCACCTGCAATATGTTTGTTTGGACGACCCATCAAGGATTTCGTACCCATCTTGCCAGGTAAATACCTCCCCCACCCTACGTGGGTGAGTGTCCTTGAAGATCGCGAAAAGGCACTAAGGCGTCGTCATATGGCCATCGCTGAGAGACTGTCTCTGTATTCTAAGCAGTTGAACCCACTTTGTGTGGGAGATCAGGTGCGAATCCAAAATCAGACTGGTCTCCATCCTCTTCGATGGGACAAAACCGGCTCGATTATCGAAGTTCGCCCGCATGACCAATATGTGGTTCGAATTGATGGATCAAGACGGGTGACTCTACGTAACCGTAAATTCCTTCGGAAATTCACACCTGTTCGGCCAAACTTACCATTGGACCAGCTTATGAACGCCTGGCGATCAATCCCACCAGCCTCTAGGCCGCCAATCACCTCTAAAGCTGTGGAACAACCCATCGATGACAGCCGCTCCACTCAAGACTTGCCACAGGGATCTACACCACCCCTCTCAAACACTCCGCCTCCACAAGCATCGCATGATAGTGACACATACTTTGGTCCTGACCAGCCAGCTGCTGACAACCGTTTGGATGTACCGACCGCCTCCTCGTCACCGCCTTATCCGTCCCCGGTTCGTCGATCTACAAGAGAACGTCGGCAACCATCTCGTTTCGAGGACTATGTTATGAACTAATACATTTAATCGTCATTATATACTGCACATCTCCTAATGACTGGGGGGAGATAGAGAGTAATGAACATTGAACTGTTGTATTTATTGTTTATTGTTTGTTTTCAGATTCAACATTGCATACTAATAAATAAGCAAATGGTTTCATTCCTATCTAACTTCTATAGATCAAGATATCAAAACAACTCTCAAAAATAACCCAACACTCCCTGTTAAGCAATTTACAACAACTGATGACCTTCGCACACTAAAACATATTGCACAAGATAGAAAACGATGGAGTGATTTATCTAAAGTCATTTGCCTCGCCTAAGATAAATAAAACACTGTTTTTTACAAATCGAAAAGGCATAGAAGAAGAAGAAGACTGGCGCGTAACTAATGTATTGTCCTAAAATTCAAAATGCTACATAAAGCTGTTAGCTGACTAACAAACGGAAAACTTTGGTTTGTTGAACTGTATTGCTTCTCTTTATATGTGTTTTACTAAGCATAAATAGCTAGCTTTAGTTTTAGCTTAGTGTTCCCAGTTTAAGTATATTTAACTGGGTGTCTTAGCTACTGTTAGCTAGCTAATGTTAGCCTCCAAGTCCACCTCCCCATCCCATGGCTAGCTCTAACCTATGACTTCTGTTGTTATTCCTCTTTTTTAATTATCTATAGCTAGCTACTATAGTTTCCAAACTTCTCTTCTTTTATGAGCACGAATTATGATGTAACAAGCTAGCTAGCTACCTACAAAATCTTTCAAAGACTTGAACTTTTGCAGGATAGTAGGATGTATTTTTATGCCCATAGAATATATATAATTTTTTTCACATTTTACCTGTGAACTTTACAAGGGGGACCACATGCACTATGACAAGTGGAACGAATTTTATAGAATTTAAAGTGTGTGTGTTAAGTTATTTTTTATTGTTTTGTTTCTGATTTTGTAATCTAATGGGTGATGACTATATGCAATGAAATGACTAAATTTTGATGTGTTTCATAACCTTTTTGTGGAAGATTGATGGGTAATGGCAATATACGACATGCTGAATGAAATTATTTTTGTTGATTTAGATGTGTTTCTCAAAAACCAATCTGTTTTACATTTTGTGTAAACTTTTGTTTGCGAACCGTATATATACAATGTTTCCAAAATAATGATCTTTTTTTATTCAAGTTTATTCTTTGCTTATTGATTTTTTGACATTTAGGTTCAAAATTGTTGGTAAAGGGCAGTACGGATCATCATACTAAAAAAGAAAATCTTTTGTGTTCTTAACCGGTTGATTTTTACATTTTGTCTAAATTTTTGTGGGAGAGAATGGTATGCAACTTAAATGACTGATTTTTGTAGATTTAAATTTGATGTGTTCTAAACTATGGCTTTTTCATATTTTTGTATAAGCTTTTAAGGGAAAGACAATATTTAAAATATGTAAAGAACTTATTTTTGTTGATTTGTGCTAACTCTTGCAGGCCAACTTTTTGACATTTCCGAATAAAATACTGAGAGTTTTCAACATAATCACTTATAAGATGTACATATTTGAGATACGTTATTTCTGACATTGTTATTATCCATGTTGTGACTGTCGGCGTTGTAACTGTCGGTGTTCTTACTGTCGGTTTTGTGAGTATTGGTGTTGTGAGTGTCTATGTTGTGAGTGTCGTTGTTGTAACTTTTTATCAACTAGATTTTGCACCTTGCAAGCTGTTCTTTTTTTATTTTGTGTAAGATTTGACATTTGACATTTTGTGTAAGATTTTAAGAACATTTTTTTTTGTATATGCACTGCTGACGTCAGCAAAACATCTAAAGCAACCTATTTTTTAATGGCCTTTTGCCTAAGTGGATTTTTCCACGGGCCTTATCGACTAGTTAAATCATTATTAAAATAGACTTTGGAAATAATGCCAGTGTATCTCACATCGTGAAAACACATCACAGAGTTTCAGCTGTTTCCTTTTTTGTTCAACCTGGGGAAATGTTCACCTGGTTTACCTGTATTTTTGCAAATCTAGAATAAAAACCATGAAGTCATGTGGCGAAATGAATCACAAGATCGTCACTGGAGTTGTTTGTTTATACAATCAAGGAATAAAAGGATGGATAGAGGATATATATTGTTTATATAATCTCAATATCAAGGTTTACGAGAATAGCTTTCAGCTCCATTTTTTGAGGATTTTTTTGGATTAAAATTTGAAGTATACCGCAAATGACGAAACAAACGCCCCCTGCTAAATTACCGCCCCTGCCGGGATAAGCGCTCCCCCCAAAGGGACATTTTTTTCAATAAGCGCCCCTGCATGAATAAGCGTCCCTGCATGAATAAGCGCCCCCCCCCTATAGCCAAAGGGGGCGCTTATATTTCATCACACAGCTATCAGAAGGGGACACTTATTTGGAACAAGGCATAAAAAAAACAAAGTTTTTGTTTAAATGTATTTTACTAAACAAAAGTAAAGTTTTATCTTAAAAGTGGTGTTTTAACGAGTTCCTTCAAGTCTATCTCCTCAATAACCAGCTCAAAGTGGCTATATTTTGTTTTATTCCTTCCAAGCTCAGTTGAGAGGATATTTGCTGCCTTCTTGTTATATAAAAGTGAAAAAAAGAAATATATATATATAATGACACATTTTACTTGTTTTTATTTTGGTACAGTTAATAAGTGCAACTGCTTAAATAAGCGCCCCTGCCAAATAAGCCCGCCCCCCTACACATAAACATTGTAAATAAGCGCCCCAGGCACTTACTCCATCATTTACGGTATATCTGTTTTTAACTTTTTTCCTGTCGCAACTTCTATTCCAATATGTTTGTAAAGATTTTTGAGAATCACATCCAGGCTGCTACTTTTTATAAATTCCCCTTCCCCTTAAGTGATATATTTTTTTCCTCATTCGCAAATTTGTTACTTAAAATCGCAGTAATATGATGTGAATGGTACAAACAGGACTTGCCTAGTTGGTTTTACAGGAATCATTTTTTTCGCTTACCCACTGTTGTATCTCTGTTTTTATTATATACTGTATAGTCAATTGGGTATATTCTTTTGTTATTCATGGTTTTTGAAAATAATTTATTGAAAGAAAAAAAATATTATTGATATCTTTTTTTATAGTAAAAATTCTTTACAGTGTTTTTTTAATGCGACATCACCCTCTATATGCAAGTACTGCTGCTACCTCTTACGATGAACATTCGCACAAAAGCGTTGATAGTTAAAAACTTCCTTGTTTCAACTGCCAGAAGGTCAGAGTGCTTAAGCCGTCCTACTTGCAGGATTTGGGACTTATATATCCTGGTCAGTATGACCAGGCGCTCTTGTACATATGATAGTCATTGTGTTAAGACTCTGAAATATTCGTCTATATTATTTCATCTCCTACTTCTAACACTACAAAACTACCATCAGACCTCCCACGAACTTTACACTACTTTCTTGTTTTTCTTGCATCAGAAGATTTTGACCATGTTTTAATTTATTTATTATCGTGTAGCTTTATATAGTATACCCAAAATAATGAAACCAGTAGATATATATTCTATTCGAATTTCCGGAAATCTCGCATCAAATGAGGGTGTTCATTGTCTTGAAATGATTGTTTTGATTTACTGTATATTGACAATGTTATAATGTTCGAAATTCACTCGAGTTGTGTGCTCTCCAACCATATCTCAGTTATCGAACACAACTTTTAATATGATTCAATTTATCATCATCTCTTTCTCTAAGTTTGTGCCTTAATATTTTATACCAAATTTTATCATTGTATATTTTATATTTTAATAAATACATTTTAATTATTTATCATCATAGTGTTGTGTGAGTGTTCAAACTGCTTCAGTTCTTGTTGTTTTTACATGAGACATTAGAAATTCGATTGACAATATTTTATGTTAAAACTTGGACATCCATGTGTATGTGTACAAATTAAAACAACATTTTACGACGTTTCGGGTGTCATACACCCATTTTCAAGTAAAATAAAAATTATACAACAGGTCTATATAAACAAGAACGTTGCCATAGATACAAGATATATAAACATAATCAATACAATATTTAAGTATAAAGTATGTGTACAATACGAATGTGTGATCAGTTTTCTTGTTATTTTTAAATTTAACAGCCATTTTATTCTGAATATTTTTTTTCTCAAGTGGGAAATTGATTTCTATTAAATTTAAACTTGAGAGAAAAAGCTCTCGAGCTTTTTCGCTGAGCTGGAAATGCAGTCGTATGGAAACCTTTATGCAACATTTATTTTTGTAACCTTGCGGGTTTTTTTGTTTTTGTGTTTTTTAAATTCTTACTTTTTTTTTCTAGCAACTGCTTTAAGTAGTGATCTCAAAGCTCATGTTGGAATAATGTTTATACATTAATACAACATAAACGTGGACAACATTATAAGACTAAAGCCCCTCAATGAAGGAGAGTGTGAATAGAATGCCCCGCCTGGCTTACTGTCTAGGAAAGTCTCAAGGAGAAGAGCCTTCCTGACAATAGTGTATAAAAGAATTCTATATTTAGAAACTTTATCGCCTATCTCTCCTAAACTTTGAGATCGTCTTGTTGGCCCGAGAAAAAACTAAATCGACTTTGTTTAGAAACGACATGATGTTCGTAATCACACTAGCCTGCAAACACAGTTGCTATGCGAAGGTTTTGTCACGTTTTTCTTGAATTTAACTCATGTTGACATGTCATCATATTTTATGACAACAATAGTGACTAGGGAGTGAATAAACACAGATTTATTTTTCAAAAACATTCTTGAGTATTTTTTCGTGTTTCTTCGGATTGTTGAAGTCGTACACCCATCGTCAGTGTTACAACAATCAGTAGTTGATCAGTAGATGATTAGTGAATCACAGCCTACGTAAATGGCTTTTTCATTACTTATCGTTAGAAGAAATTCATCTCTAATGTTTTAATCGACAGAAGAACAAAGGTACGACCATCAGTAGAAGATAAAGTTAGTTCTGAGGATGTTAACCCCATCGTCTGACGAAACAGAAAGAATCCTCTTAATGCTGATCCACAATGGTTAAACGCTTAAGTGGTTTATTCCAGTGTTGTTTTAGCGTTCAGTTTTGTTTATTGTGTAAGGAGAAACGTCTTCTTTTCTTGGTAGTCAACCTCGTGTCAGAGCTTCTTAGGTTTTTTACCCCAATTCGAAAGACCTTAAAATCACCCGGGGACAAGGTTGTATGTTAGTTAAGGCAGTAAATATTGCAGCTTAATTCACAACTTAAAGTCAGTTGAAAATTCATGATTAAATTTAAGTAGATAGCACAGTTATTATTTCCCTGGGTAACTGATTATTTCTTTTAATCTATAAATCGATTTTGTAAATGAAATTTAATCTAGATAACATAAAATTTGTATTCTGATCGAATAGACTATTGTTTCAAGCTTATCCGTTCGTTGAGGTTGAAATTCGCAGCATGCGAAGTTATTAACATAGACGTTGGTGTTTATCAGTGAACCGCGTTCAATAACAACAAGTTGACGATAGATGTGATTTGTAATTTCTCGAAATTACCGGTTGCTGCTGAGTTGTTTTTGTTGTGGTTACGTTGTTTGTTTGTTTTTTATTTATTTACTTGCTTGTTTGTGGCCAATATTTTGATCTTTTCACGTTATATTGTGACAAGTTTTTATTTATTTTGTGACCAACCATGTTGTCAAACTTTTCGTGTCTTCGTTAAGTAGATGATGACGTAATTTTGGGAGGGGGATCAACCAAATAATTACGACTGATTACATGGGGGAGGGGGGAGTAGAAAATAGGCAAAAAATTGATTACGTAATATGTGAACACTCCCTTGGTAGTGAGGCGTTGGGCTCACAAAATAAAACATAAGCTAGAGAATTAATTCATAAAGATTAGAAAGCTATTCTCCACACCTGTTTTATAAATATGTAATCAAAGCAATGTTAGTTTAACTGTTTAGCCTTATGAAGTATTTAAATATGATGTGATGTGATTGCAAAGTATTATTTGAGTTTCGTTTCATAATTTAATTAATGCTTCGTATTTAGTGATCTAAACTGAAGTGGAAATAAAACTTCGTCCGCAGGGACTGTTCATGGTTTTTGCATTAATAAGTGGAGAAAAGTCAAAAACAATCAAAGGCCTTTGGGACGAGGTTTGACAAATTTTTCAAATGTATGTGCCCTATTACAGTTAGTTCCAACACTTTACAATTGCAAAGTATAGACGTGTTAACTTTCCATTTGCTAAGGTGGTATACTGTTGTTATGGCGTTTTGCAAACAACTTTTTGTGTTTTACAAAGAAGCGTAATATCTTATTTTATGTGTAGTCAATTTAAAAACACAAGTAAAATATCTAAATACGTTTAGAATACGTTACTTTAATCTTAATGTGTAGCAGCAAAACCACCTCTGAGAAGACTTGAGTTTTTAAAAGATATAATATTATTTTCATTGATATCGTTTACGTGTTAAGTTTTTTTGTTTCTGTTTTTAGACTGTGCAAATAAAGCTTTATTGCAATGTTTTGTTACAAATTCGTCTCCATACTTGTTTTCGTATGTTTGATCATCTCGCTGATTGCATGTTTAATGGGCACACTTACTAAACAATGGTGGATTGGTGATTTCGAAGCGATCGTTCCACTTCAAAATGTTACTCGCATCCCACATGGATATAAAATGCATTTACTGTTTGATGTGCGATTTGGTTTAACAGGAGTGTGTTATCGAGTCAAACATGCGTTGGTTCATAATGATTCCTTATCTGAACCTCTCCTAAAAGAAATGAAGAAATGTCCATCAACAGATTTGCCAGATAATCTTGTATTGCGAAACATAATGAAGGAAAACCAAAAGCGTAAGCAGATTTCTTTATACCATGTTCCCAGTGTGGTGGACGGCTTAGGACAGCAGACCCTGTATCAAGTTTAACACGTGTTGAATTGATTTATTTCAGCATTCAAGAATACTTTTATCTGCTTGATATTGTGTTTGATATTCAATGTTCTCGCTCTTATCTTCGCGTTGATCAAGCTACCATGTTTGACAATATCGGGAAAGAGAATGGTTCTTTTTGCCACCCTCATCCTCGCACTGATAGCTGGTAAGTTTTTTTTAGATTGCGGAACCGCAACCATTCTCTGTGTTTCATAAATAACAGTGTATAAAGAAATTTAAGATAAACATTAATCATCCCAATATATAAGGGAGTTAGTATTAGGCCATCCAAATCTAAAGAGAACTTAGAAAAAGGAAGTATTAAATTTGTACAGGGAGAGTGGGAGGGTGATCGGTTTCGAGCTTCGTTGATGTGAAAAGGAAAAGACGGGGAGACTGCCAAAATGGTGCGTACGTATTTATGGATGTTTTCTGGTAAAATATATCTACTACGCTACATTTGTAAACATACTGTAATTATTATATTATAGGCACGGCTGGTTTCGTTTCACTAAATTGTTGAAGGCGGGGATTGCGTGAAAACGATTCACTTTTTCTGTCTTTTTTTTAGCTATCGTTGGTATAGCAGCATTAATAATATCTGATCAGAAGATTCACTACAACGCGCCGTTTATGAAGTTTTTCCTTTCGTCAACCCCTCATTTAGGAGAGGATGTCACACCAATGGCTGTCCAGATATTACGTCGTGTTTTTGCAAAAGTGAAGACGACGAATTTGTCTGATAATTTCGAAAGGGGAGCTTCGTTCGATCTTGTCTGCGTCGGTGTGGCGTTTTTGTTGTTAGCCGTTATTTTATCACTCGTGGAGCATTGTTGTGCAAGAAGATCCGGCGACGACGAGTATAAATCCCGACTCATTGCCGAAGGTTATTCCTTGCCGGAAAAAAGGCACGATAAATCGGTTTCTATGTAACGCAAATTAAAATTTTTATCCTGAAGATTTTATAAAAGTTTGTTTCTGGCCATGTAATTAAATATCGCTTTCAGTGGCAGCCCACATGCCAGTACATCCCAATGTTGTTCGTGAACACGCAAGAACTATTTCACGTTCGTGCCCATGCAACTATATCGAACAGATAGTAGTAACATTATAATAAAAAACTACAATTTGTACGGTATGGTAGTTTTTTTGTAGCAATATTCAGGCCAGAAATTTTGGTTCAGGTTCAGCCGTTACTATTCATTTTTTTATATTCAGGGTCAGCCATTAGCATTCAGGTTCAAGGTTTTTTTTATCCTGGTTCAGCTTTTTTTTATATTCAGTTTCAGCATACATTCTCGTTCAGCATTGTTTTTTTTCATTATCTAGTGAAACATCATTTTTATTTTTTTATATGCTGGTCATTATGCCTTTAGTTCTGTTTTTTTTTTATTGAAAATCAAGGACCTGATCTGGTCTAGATTATTGCTTATTTCTTTGATTTCTGGTGGTCAGGCCAGTTGGTAATAATGACGGACCTAACTGCAGACAGTTTGACAGACACTCCTTTATCACTGGTAAGCTATAAGAAATGAAAAAAAGTCAATTAACGGATTTAGCAGTTAATACTGCTAACAGTGATTTATGAGAGATATTCTAACTTACTTATTTACTTACTTACTTTGTAATCGCTTTTTATTCTCTAATAGTGTTTTTTGTGAAAGAGCAACAATATCTTGTGGAATACAAGGCGTTTTTAAACTGCTTTCAGCTAAGAAATTAGCTGCGTCCAAATTTTCTGTACGTTTTATTGCTGATCGAATGGAATCGGTACTGACACCGGGATAAATTGAAGCAAGCATTGCCTCCATCCTGGTTCTCTTTGTGAGACGTTGATGTTAAGAATTGTTCCAATTTTAGGACACTTTTAATTGCGTTTTCCGTTCTAGAATGTGATGGTTTTCACGACACAGATTGTCAAAGACAGAGGTCATTAAATCTTCATCGTCACTATCATCTTTAACAAGAAAATTGATATCTATAGTCAATCTGACATATAGTTTACCCTGTCTATACAGCTTCTTAACCTGGTCAAAATTCCATTTAAATTGACTTGAAACAGCAGGAACACATATTTTACTCCTGTCTCTCTTCATAAATTCAATGTTATGTGTACCTATAAAGAGTAATTTTGTCCCAATCGACTCAATAATTGTTTTCCTGATCTCACTCTCTTTCATGTTTAAATTTAAAATCACGAGAGCTTGCTATAATTTCCTCTTCATTGTCATCAATGTCATCAGATGTTTTTTTTAAAACAGTTACTAAAATAGTGTGATTTTTTCCTGGATCCAGCTTTGTTTCTTTTTTGTTTGCGAAATCTATGTGGATACGTACTCTTTGATTTATTCGGAATGTTATAAGAATTTGCACAATTTTGTATCAGTGATGTCTGACCAAGGCTGATGCTGCTTTAGAACTACTTCTTGCAGTACACGTTTTTTTTTTATAAGAAAGATGTTTATAAGAAACCTACATGTAGAATCTTCAAAAATTAAGAAACTTTTACTACTACATTCTATGTCTATTTCTGAAATAAGAAACTTGTTTCTAATTAATTCTTACAATTAATTGAAGAAGATGTTACAATCATCACTAGGGAGTATTATTGCATGAAAATTTTGCGGCATGAAAATTTCGCGGTCATTTTAATTTCGAGGTTTTTTTGCCCAAAATTGCATTTCGCGGCATTTTAATTTCGCGGTTGAAGCCAAAATACAAATTTCGCATCATTTTAATTTCGCGGTCCAAGAGGAAAAGTGAATTTTGCGGCATTTTAATTTCGCGCCTTTTTGGTTCCGACCGCGAAACCGCGAAATTTTCATGCCGCGAAATTTTCATGTAATAATAGTTTTATTACGTTACTGTACCTAAGTTCCCATTGGGAATAATACACACCACAGTAAATCATCAATAAAACACGCACTCAATTTACAAGGTCATTGCATTTGTACTGCAGACGAGTTAATTTTCCATTACATAGAATTCGAATTGAAAATTAAGAAACTAAATTCGAAACTTTTGGAACTAAAAACATGGGATTTCAGCAAATAAGAAACTTTTAGAACTAGGCCCTTCGCCAGGTTTCTTATAAAAAAAACGTGTAGGATGAGATATGTAGGAGTGGTAGGGGTCCTTACCAACTCCTCTTGGACCAACATTCGTACTTCATATTTCATATGTTTATTCATTTTTGTAACTAAACACAAACAACTGTTATAATGTTTTAACTAACATAACTTCAAGATATATTAATATCTCTTATTTTTAGTATCTACACATTTTTTTTACAAGAAACCGAGTACTAAGAGCTCTGACATTTAAAAAACTTTTACTATTTACTCAAAAAAATTAAGAAACGTTTTTAACCGGTTGTAGCCAATAGCTTGTTACAAAACACAAACAGGCAAAACAAACCCAGTTGGGCTGCACATCTGATACTCTTAGCTACCAGCATCTGATGCTTTGATTAAGCGTAAAATTAACATTAACGAACTTCCACCTTTTAACAAACTTACACAACAAGAATAAACAAGAAGACTTTCGTCTGGACCATCTGTGCAACAGAAGACTACCCTCTGTTCCCATACAGCAGTAGTTCCTTGTTGCCCTATTATCAATCGCAAAAACAAAATAGTCTCGCCTTGCCCTCTGGTCGATTTCTCCAGGTGATTTTTTTCCTGATGAGGCTGAAAGTTTACCTCGCCGTTCTCATTCCAGAAATAACCAAATGTTCCTGAGATTAAGGATTGAAAATCGCGGCAGATGTGTTCTTCACAACCAACCTATGTTTACACGAAATACACGTTTAAGAAGAATATAAATTTCCAAAACTCAGTACGGAAAAGACAGAAAAAGTAGCGAGTATATAATTAGGGTAGTCTACGCATGATACAAGATTTTTTTTAAGTAATACCCCATTCACACATAAAGTTAAAACATGTTTTAATGTCGTTTTATAAAACCATGTTTTATATATACCCGTTCATACCACAGTAAAACCTGTTTTAATGAAGCCAGTTTTAATAAACCTAGTCTTAATAAAACAACCTGTCGAGGTTGTTTTATTCGTGTTTTATCTAAAACCATGTTTAAACATAAATAAAAATGGCGGATCGCTGGCGTGATAGTGCAGCACGAGAAAGTTTTTCACAACATTAGAAGATATATGAAGCAAAATATAAAGAATTAAATGTAGCTGAACTCATATTCGAATTAAGTTTTTATTCAGAAGAAAATCTTGGTGTATTTTACGTTGGTGGAACTATTATAGTGGTTATGCACATCAGTAGCAGTAGCTAGCTACACATTCATATTGAAAAAGGATTCCAATATGCAAAGTAAACATGAGGCTGTATATCTGAAGACACTTTGTTATTAAGCTGAAGGCGAAGTTTTAAAAGTGAAATGACGATTGTTGTTGTGGTCTGCTTGCAAACGTTCAGTTAAATAAATTTTCAAGAAACATTATTATGGTGTAGCTAACCTAGCTATCAGATAGCCAGGAGACCCAGCGTAATTTTTCTTACCACCGGGAAATCGGAGTAGTTAAGGTGGGAAAAATTACGCTGGGTCTCAAACGATTTTTCTGCGGCCAAAATCTGGCCGCGCTTTTTGATTGGCTAATTCTATTGTTCTTTGCTCACGTGGTCCATGTCGGGGAAAGCCCTTTTCATCCGAATATTCCAGCGAGTGGTTTCACTCACCCTAACAAACATTAGTAAACTATAAAGTTTTTACCACAGTAAGATGTGGCCAAGCTTGGTAAACAACTCACAGATAAATTAAAATGGCCTCCGAAGCGATTAGTCACATTGTCCAATTTAAACTCGGGGTTTCCGCTGAGTCATTCGTTCGCGTCTAAGCTTTAGTTTGAGAGAAACTCATTTTATCCACTCGAAGAAGAAAGCTTAGTTAACTAGGCTAGCTATCAGATAGATTCTTTATAAACTTTATTCATGGTTCTGACCAGAAAATATTTTTTACTCCTTTCAAAGAGGAACTTTAGGTGTGAATGGTACATGTAAAAACCGAGGTTTTAATGAAAATCAGTTTAAGTAAAACCAGTTTTGTTAGGTGTGAATGGGGTATAAGTCAAAACTTTAGCAGGATAAACTTTATTTAGGCGTTGAAATTATCAACATAAGGGACATTGTTTTGTATTAAATGGTGCTGGTGCCTATGCTAAAGCTTCAAGAGCGTTTATTTACGGCAGTCTTTTTCTTGTGATTATGTTTTACGTCAATTTTAAATTTGCCCTCAATGATCATGGTTTGTCTTGTTGTTAGTAAAAAAGAAGGTCCTTAAAGGAGAGGCGAACTGCGCACGGCACGGCTGCTGAATAAAAGTTCATGATGACAGTGTTGATTTTGAAGACCAGACCGACTGGCTTGGTCTGCTCCATAATAAATCAATTTACGTGTTACAGCCTTCATAACAAAAAAGTCTAGAAACAAACACTAAGAATGTTTTAATATTGAAAATATCGTGGAGTTGCAAAGATTTGATGTTTTCCCCATAAAAACGGTAAATTTTCAAAACTTTGCAGAACACACTAGACCCAAAATCTAAAACAGTCTGTTAAAAATGCCAGCTTTGTTTACATCTTTGTGAGTGCTGAATTTTATAATTGAGTATTTTTACACATTTTCCAAATGGGTGACTAAATTAAAAAACAATGGAATATATTTCTCCTTATTGTGATGGTCACAGGTTAATATGCACAAAATAATGAATCAAGAAAATAGCAAAAAATGTTGAACAACATGTGACGAACATATTTTTATTATTTTATACTAGTTACTGAACGTACTTAACAAATTGATATTTACTTTGTGAGTGAAGATAAAAAAAAGTAAAGATTCATGAATAAAGATGAAGCCATCATACTGCGCGTTCGATTTGTTGTTGAATGTTTCCGGTCTGTTTCAAATTTGGCGCCATCTCATCATAACAAACTTCATCGTTCGAAGCTCGTAGTATATTGTGGAAGAGAGACTCAAAATATGAAAAAATATTGTTGTTGGTCATTACAGATATTTCTTCAGTAAAAGAAGTTTAAACGAAGGTTATAAAATGTGGTTACTACTATAGTACGTAAATATTCTTAGTTATCTCAGGTCAAAGATCTTATTTTTGATGTTTACTGGTGGTAATAAGATCTGAAACCTACTTACTTTAATGGGATTAATTTTCGCGGGGATTAAATTTCGCGAGCTCGAAAATTCGCGAAATTTACGGGATTAATTTTCGCGAATTTTCGCGAATGAGCTATTTTTGAATATTTCGCGAGGACTTAATTTCGCGAAGAGGACCTTTTCAAAAAATTCGCGAGGACTTATTTTCGCGAATGAATGAAATTAAGAAGAATTTTTTTCATTGATGTAACATCTTTATTCACCTCACCATATACAAAAAAACGAAAAACTATCAATCGTCGTCCTCGTCAATAATGAAGGTATCAAATGCATTACGTTCCATTTCTTCACATTCCCATTCAGAGTCTGAATCGTCATCGTCATCATTTGTTTGTTTTGAATATCGTATACCTAATTCTTCTTCGCTCAAAGTGGCTATTCCTCTCACTCCATCGTTGTTGACGGTAAAATCAAGCATTGGATCAATGTCATTGAATGGATCAAGACAATCAAGACCTACCAGCCCTTTTTCAATTGCACCATTAATCCCAGACGCTTTTCATCCACTAATAATCGTGTTTTGATTGAACAGGTCAACCAACCATTGTGCATGTAGAGGCTTCAATATGGAGAGCTTCAAGGGAATGTCGATGTCATGGAACAACTTCCCTTCATCTAACTGCATGGTTATCTGTGTACTGTACCAGTCATTGAATTTCTTTTTCATAAACGTTTTAGCAAATCCATTAACTGTCAAGTCGAGTGGCTGAAAAATGTGAGTCATATTAGCAGGCACACATGATATTTCGATGTTGTGTTCACGAAATAGATCCAAAACAGTAGCTGTCATCTGTCCAGTGAATACGTCCATTATTACCAATGCTTTTTGATCGTTAGCCAGATTCTCCTCATCCCAAATTTTTGCGATGTATGGGACTAAAATCTCCTCTATTAATTTGCATGCTTCTTTCTCGTTGCTATAGTGTATTTTGTTGACGCTTAGTGAGAAGTCGTCTGGAAACTGAAACCGAGGTAAACTCTTACTTGTTTTCCCTCCATAAATAAGTTGCATGGGCAAAAAATTGTTTGACAGTGAGATGGAAAACGTAGCGGTAATGGTTCTCTTGTCAGTGCTTCCGTTGATTACTACGTTTGATGAACATCTTTTTGCTAAAGTTGTACGACCTACTGGAACATACTTTGTAGGCGTCTGATCGATGTTAATGATCAACGAATCCGGGCTTTTTCTTTATTAACGCCTTTGCAGTGCTAACAGCAACATCCTCGGCCGAGTTAAGGACTGACCCTACGCAGTTGAATTCCATCGGATTTTTGTCGCACACTATAAGGGCAGTCAATCCTGTTTAACCAACGCCTGAATTCAATTGTCCATGGTTAAATTAGTATAGAAAAGTTATAATAAATTTTAATCCGATATTGACGGCAATTAGATTCACACATCTTGAACTTGTCAAAGTTCACTTATCAATGTTCAGAGTGGACTTAGGACTTCGGATCTTAGGTTACTTGGTAAAGACGAAATTCATAAAATGTGCTAATTGTAGCTGACGTCAGCAAGGTCATTAATCACGAATTTCGGGGCCTTCGTGGTCCCCGACGTGAATTATTTCGGTGTGCGGGCGTGCTAAAGAATGTGACTAGCAACTTTCAACGCTCTATGCCTGGCTTACTTGTGTGCAAAAGTAGCGACTTTGCAGCCTGCCGGCTGCAGAGCATTGACTATTTGACTCTTTTGTTCATATTTGGATAATGAGTAAAAAACTGCCATAGTCTCAATATTTTTGTCCAGGATTGTCTGAGAAAGTGAATTTTTGCGTTTTTCTTCGTTTTTTTGTGGTTTCCATAGGTTCTTATGCCCAGAATCGGTCAATATTGGACAAAATGAATCTTCTCAGACAATCGTGGTCACAATATGTTGGGACAAGAGAACGAATTTCAAATTTCGCCACCACAAGTAATTGCGTAGGCTCATCCTATATTAGATTCACACATCTTGAACTTGTAAATGTTCAAAGTGGACTTAGGACTTCGGATCTTAGGTTATTTGGTAAATACGAAATTCATAAAATGTGCTAATTGTTGCTGACGTCAGCAAGGCCATTAATCACGAATTTCGGGGCCTTCGTGGTCCCCGACGTGAATTATTTCGGTGTGCGACCGTGCTAAAGAATGTGACTAGCAACTTTCCAACGTTCTCTGCCTGGCTTACTTGTGTGCAACAGTAGCGACTTTGCAGCCTGCCGGCTGCAGAGTATTGACTATTTGACTCTTTTGTCCATATTTGGATAATGAGTAAAAAACTGCCTTAGTCTCAATATTTTTGTCCACGATTGTCTGAGAAAGTGGATTTTTGCGTTTTTCTTCGTTTTTTGTGGTTTCCATATGTTCTTATGCCCAGAATCGGTCAATATTGGACAAAATGAATCTTCTCAGACAATCGTGGTCACAATATGTTGGGACAAGAAAACGAATTTCGAATTTCGCCACCACAAGTAATTGCGTAGGCTCATTCAATATTAGATTCACACATCTTGAACTTGTCAATGTTCAGAGTGGACTTTCTTAGGTTATTTGGTAAATGCGAAATTCATAAAATGTGCTAATTGTTGCTGACGTCAGCAAGTCCAGTAATCACGAATTTCGGGGCCTTCGTGGTCCCCGACGTGAATTATTTCGGTGTGCGGGCGTGTTAAAGAATGTGACTAGCAACTTTTCAACGCTCTCTGCCTGGCTTACTTGTGTGCAAAAGTAGCGACTTTGCAGCCTGCTGGTTGCAGAGTATTGACTATTTGACTCTTTTGTTCATATTTGGATAATGAGTAAAAAACTGCCATAGTCTCAATATTTTTGTCCACGATTGTCTGAGAAAGTGGATTTTTGCGTTTTTCTTCGTTTTTTGTGGTGGTTTCCATAGGTTCTTATGCCCAGAATCGGTCAATATTGGACAAAATGAATCTTCTCAGACAATCGTGGTCACAATATGTTGGGACAAGAGAACGAATTTCGAATTTCGCCAGCACAAATAATTGCGTAGGCTCATTCTATATTAGATTCACACATCTTGAACTTGTCAAAGTTCACTTGTCAATGTTCAGAGTGGACTTTCTTAGGTTATTTGGTAAATACGAAATTCATAAAATGTGCTAATTGTTGCTGACGTCAGCAAGGCCATTAATCACGAATTTCGGGGCCTTCGTGGTCCCCGACGTGAATTATTTCGGTGTGCGGGCGTGCTAAAGAATGTGAGTAGCAACTTTTCAACGCTCTCTGCCTGGCTTACTTGTGTGCAAAAGTAGCGACTTTGCAGCCAGTAGTATAGGAAGGGCGATATAGGTACGTTTCACCCTCCCTTCACACCTCTACCCCCAAAACCCCGCCTACCCGAACTCCCCCCTCCCTCACCAAAACCAACCTGCTCGCCAACCACCTCACCACCAAAAACCCCTAAAAACCCCGCCTCTTCCGCCTTGCACCCCTCTTTTTACCAACTTGCCCACCTCCCGATCGACAAAACCCCGCTTCCACACCCACCCCCCTCCTCCACCCCTCTCCAAAACCTGTGAACCTGACGGCATCCGAAACCAAATCCGAAACCGATAAATCTAACGCATGCGCACACGCCATTAGTAATAATGCTGACATCAACAAAAACCAGAGCATGCGTAGTTGAGTAGGGGGAAAGTCCCACTATCCCAGAATCTTTTAGTTGAGGCCTATATATAAAAATGTCCCATATCAATCCGGGAGCCCGCCGATAGAATCCAAGCTTCCAAGGATCCCTAAACTCAAAAAACCCTCCGAGTTTCAAGCAACAACAACAAAAAAAAAAACCAGGGGGGCTCTTCAAAATAAATAAATGGACATATGCCTACTAATCGCCTTGCTCCTACCGTATACCCTGATTGTCTATGTCCTGTTTCGATATAGACTACTAATAAAAAGGATGTCAGATCTCGCTGAAATATTTGATGTAGTTGATACCCCCGCCCCACAAGAACATCAAGACAATCCCATTGATAAGCGCCAAGCATTGAAGGATGCCATACGTCGTGGGCAGAAGCACTTACTACCGAAAAAGTGTACCGAAGGGTTTATCGATAAAGCCTCACCCGAGACGGTAGAAAAGATCCACAATGAGTTCGTTCAACGTGAGCTCCAGGACAAGGGTGAAAAGACAGCCAAAACCCTATCGTCACAAGCAATCAGCATGTACAGCAAAGTTGTAGCACGTGTGGTGCAGTTTGACAGCGCGGAGGCTCTGTCGAGAGATATTGAAGAGGACCCCATCATCAAGGACTCTATGGCTGACTTGGGCCTCCTCGTCTACTCTGCTTTTGGCAAATTCCTAACGCCTCTTCTAGTAGCTGCGCATACTGTAAATCACTGTCAAATACCCGCGTCCAAGGTGGGTGAAGAGCAGGAGGATGAACAGCGAGAGAATAATGGGTAATAGTCTATCAAAGATATCAATGGGTAATTATGAAATTTATGAAAGAGCGAGAAACAAGGCTCTATCTCGAACCAAAATCTCTACCTTACGCTATTCGGATCGGTGCAGTTTGACAAGGGACCTTGGTATACACGATCGTGAAATTTTGACTACGCCGGCGGATCGCTTCCCAACTCACGTATGTATTTTGGAGATAAAGCGGTATACGAATGTGATAAGAACGTCTGGCAGATGCGGTTTGAAGCCTGCTAGAGGGAAGTGATTTCTCAAGTCTCATGGCTTAAAGAAATGAGCTCAGAACATACGCAAGAAGTGACAGTCATAACTAAGCCGGTAAAGCACCCCGGAAGAGTATCCTGGGGTCACAAACTGGCGGCACTGAAAAAAATGAAGAAAGATCTAAACCAACAAGAGGGTAATGTAGAATCTCCAGTCAAAACCTCTTCTGAACCCCCTGTGCAGTCAGGCACTATATACATCTATGGTGCTGGAGGTCTCGTTGCTATACTCGCCTGCGTAGGTGGGGTCTACTATATTCTACGTAGGCTGCCCATGCAGCAGCAGCCAACTAAAACCTCGGAACCATCGCCTGACAGCTCCGCAGGAGTACACACAGCTCCCAAGCCCACGCGACAGCCTGATATCGACATTTTTCGTATGCGTTAGGCCCCTAATAAATGAGTTCAAATGTATCACCACAGCAGAAAGAGATTATCGATATGCTCTACGAAACAATCGTGGACCTTGGGTTCACATTTGCCTATGCGATGGCCGGTAAAAAGTTCCTTGGCATCACGCGCCCCTCCACCAAGATGGATACTAGTGATGCCCTCAAAATGGTGGCTTACTTCTCGGCGGGCAGGGCCAGCCGCGAGATGGCCGTCAGCAAGGGATGGATCCCGGCATCTATAGTGCCAAAGCCAAAATAGAGGAGGTGTAACCACCGGGTACACCAATCCAGGTCAAAATAGCCATGAGGCCTTCGATATATCTCCAACTCAATGTGCAAGGTTCTATCTGCTACCGGCAGACAGAATAAATGACTCTGGACATCGTGAAAGACCCGCATACGGCGATCTTCACAGGGCCCACCTCATGCGGTAAGACTTAGCGAGTCCTGGACCTCCTGGAGAATGAATACAAGCAGCATTTCAACAATATTATCATTCTATGTCCTACAATACAGTGGAATAGGACCTACCTCGAGAGAGCTTCACTGTGGAAAAATGACTACGTCTTCCTCGTGGACCCCAAAGGTCAACTCTTCGACTGGATCGAGCAATTATCAAAGCTTCTAGCGGGTGAAGAGAGCTTGTTCATCGTTGATGATATGATCGCTGACGAGAGCCTCGATAAAAAGCGACAACCCTTACTAGAGCTCGCCATTAGTGGAAGGCATAAACGTCATAGCTTGTGGCTATTAACGCAGAGTTATACAGCCCTGCCAAAGAACCTGCGGACACAGAAGAAACAGTTGTTCATGTGGTACCCCCACGAACGCTCTGATTTGAAGCTGATCAATGAAGAGACGAACATGATTAACGACTGGGGGACTATTAAAGCTGGGTTGAAAAGATCGAAACATGCTTGCTTATATGTAAGGTTGGAGCATCCTAGGATTTGGAGCATTTTAAAGTGATTTCAATATATAAGATTTATAGAATATCGCCCTCTTTCATCTATCATCATGGTAGCACGCGTGATATATAGAGGACTGTGATAGGGTTGGTATTAATGTGAACCACAGGTTCACATTAACTATGTGACGAAAACATCATGGGGTTTTTGACCTTCCTTTAACCCGGCATGGCATGCCGGGTTCTGACCACGTAGCTCAAGGCGTGTGTTCTCCACCATGTTAAGCGCTCTACAGGAGTAACGCAGTTCCGGCTCCACAGGAGTAACATAGTTCCAGGAGTAGTTTTGTAGCTCTCACAAGCCACAAAAACATTTACCACTCTTTTACATGCTCCGGAGGTACTTCAACATCCTCCGGTATTAGCATGAGCTCCTCCGCCACAAAGCTTCGATCAGGCCCACCCGCCAGATAGTATAACAACCTCGACCCTGCCACGATACGGTCCAGCCTATACGTTTTCTTGCTCCACCAAGCGTCGGTCGCGCGTCTTTTAGCATCACCATGTTCTTCTCCAGGTTGCAGCAGATACAAGTATAAGCCGTCATCTGGTAGAGGCTTTTCCTCCGGGTGCTGCTCACTTTTCGTAAGCGGGACATCTATCAGCTTGATGGCTTTCGAAGGCTTCATGTCGATCATAGCCGTTTTGCTATTGTTCATGCTTTTGACGATAATGTACAAGTGTTTGACCCATGTGGTACTAGTCTCTGACGAGATCAGCTATTGCGCATCTTGAGGCTTGAACAATCTCTGTGCGAGCACCTTGTTGTAGCTCTCGACAAAAGCCGTAAAAGTATGGTGGTACTTGGTAGTGGCCCGCTTAAGTTCGACCCCTTTACTTTCCAGCAGCTTCGTCACGTCCGACTTGAACTCACTACCATTGTCGCACTGGAAGGTCTTGGGATAACGGAGAGGTCCCGCTTTGTAAATGTCTTTGATCATCTCGGCAACTTCGGTGGCTTTCTTGGTTCTCAAGGGTCTCGCCACTTTGTAGCGTGAAGCTACATCGATGCCCGTGAGTATGTATTTGTATGTGCTGCCGTACAGCCTGTCATGCGGCATGTAGAGCAAGTCAAACTGATGCATCTCATTGGGTTTCGTAATGGTGAAGTGCGGGTAGTCGATGCGCTTGGGACCTTTGCGGGTGTATCGATCTGGAGATTATATGAGGTATCAGACTTTTTAATAGTGACCACCTTGCTTCTTAGGATCCTTTCATAAGGTAGCGCTAGCCTCGAATACCTCGAGATCATAGCACTGCTAAGCCCCTCATGGTGCACCTTGTCAAACTCTAAGGCTATGTTGGTAATCTTGTACTGAGCATCCGCTGGTTTGGCTGCCGTGCTTCCTGATGCTGCCGTGCCTGCATCTTTGATGACATCACCATACCCTGCAAAATGCAGGACGAACTGTAGCCTGTCATGGAGTCCTCCCTGGTAGAAGGGTAGGTCTCTAGTCAACTCAAACATCTTACCCAACGGGATGCAAAAGGTGTTCCCATACGCTGCCACGATCGCTCTTTCCTCATCTGTTCCAACGTGGTCCGTTGCTTTCACCTGGAGGGCTCTGATGGTACCATCGTTGGGGTTAATGCCCTCCAGAATGAGGTTGTTTTCTCTCTCAAACTTGGGGAGCCAGAGATCTCTGTAGGTAGCGAGCACATTGTAGTCGCTGATATTCTGCACCTCATTGCCGTTCAACGTGATACGTAGGTCTCGCACCAGGGCCTTGCCAATGTTGTTCACGATGGTTCTCTTCGGGTTCGTACCCTCAAGCTCCAGGTTAAAAAAGAGCCTGAGAGAGCCTGGGAAAATGATATCGTCCCGCCCCATGTTCGGTACGTCCACGTACAAGTCTTCGTTCTGGTTGATGGTACTGGGGACGTGACTTACTTTAACACGCTGCTTCTTGCCTTTCATGGCAAACAGCGTCTTGACTTCTGCATTGGGATCTAGCTTAGTTCCGTACATGTTACTCATGTTTTATTAGTAAGGTCTTGCGGGTTGAATAAAATGGCTGAAAATATAGAATTAGACGATTTTACACCGGAGGAAAACATTCCAGACGACGCGGGGCCGGATGAATCCTTCAGTAGGCCCGAGGACCTACCCATCCAACCTGATGAGCTAGCGCCAGAGGAGCAGGGTCAACAAGACATCATGACTCTCACGGCAAGGGAGAAGCTACTGAGATCAGAGGTTGACGATCTCTACAATCTCCTTACGGTGCGGTTGGGGGTACAGCTTAATGCGATACATTACGATGCCTTCGAGATAAAGGAGGAGGGTCAGCTGATTGTGAAAGAGATAGTGAAAGGGAAAAAAACCTTCAAGGAAATAGTACTTACGAATCAGGATGGTACATTAAAAACCCCCAGCACGATACAAACGTTGTTAGGCAGTACGCGTATGCAGGCCATAGGTTTTGATGAATATCGGACACCCAACAAACGTAGTAAAGTAAGGGCCCAGAAACTTATGGACGATATAGATCGCGTTGTGGAAAGGCCCGACGACATCGAGATGCTGCCGCTGCTCGGGGATGTTCTAGACGATACGGAGAGCCTGATCCAAGATAATTCCTTTGACAGGGATGGAACCTTCACAGAGCGTGAAAGAAGAGGGCTCAACCTCGAGCTTCAAACGCTCCGGGGCAACCTTAGACACCTCAAAAGCAAGATGATATTTTACGATAGCGAGATCGATAAAGCGGGAGCCAAGGTGAAGAGGCTCGATAGCAAGAAGGACACACCTGGAGTATCTGAAGGGCAGCTAACCATCTGGAATGAGGACCTCGCGAAGGCCAATGAAGAGCTAGAACAGCTAAAGGATAAGAAGGAAGAAGCACGAAAAGCGCACGGTTTGCTTTCCTCACACACCCAGAGCCAACTGAAAGTGATCAAGGAGACTCTTATGAAAATCGCCGGAGAAGACACGTCACTGCGGGAAAAGCTCGGGATCTTGTTCAAGGAACAAGGCTTGACCATAGCGAGCATCGTCTCGGCTATCGGTCTACTGATTTCCACCATCGTGCTCGCAGTTACAGGTGGTGGAGGTGCCGGTGCCTCAGGAGGAAGTGCCGCTGAGGGTGGGAAAGGTTTTGTGCTGAAGCAGCTGGAAAGACTCGGAAAGTTCCTGAAATATCTAGCAGGTAAGGCAGGTGCTGCTCTGCCAGGGATCATAGGCAGCATTGTCTCGTTCTTCTTCCGAGTAGCCGCGAAGATTGTCGAATACGTAGCCAAGCATCTATATATGGCCATCGCGGCTGCTGTCGCTTTCGTTGAAGGACTACTCCCGTGGAGCCGGAACTGTGATCTAGTTTGTTATCAACATACTAGAACGCTGCGATTATTTTTTCATCCAGATGTAGGCAAGGATGAGTCCTACCCCTGTCGTGATCAATGCAGCTTTGTTGTCCTCGTGCTGATTTTTCCCTCTTCCAAGGGGGTAATTACTAATTACCGCTATTTCATGTGGATTTTTCCCACCTCCTTGCATACTTGAGGAGGGTTGGTTTGAAACCAATCCTATCTCATGCGAATTTTGGTCGGCATTTGGGGTATGGGTGGCACCCTGGGCTCTCAGACCCTCAATTTCTTGCCTTTGACCGCTCCGCGTAGGGACGGGGTTTAGAACCCCTCCTCCCTTTGAGGCACGGCTAGGTGTAGTTTTCTTGGATTCGATCGAGCCTTTCACCAGTTCGCCCGCAGCGGGCGAACCGCCAGACGATCTTGGAGAGCTCTCCTGCGGTGCCGCCATGCGATTAATATCAAGGTTAACTCTAATGGTGAAGTACTCTTTGCTGATGAGGATTTTGTTCGTGAAATTCATGATATTCCCGATGTGAAGGCCCATATCACTTGGAATCATGTATACCCCATGAGCAATCGACCTTGCTACGTGCATACTGGAGCACACTTTGGAATCGCTTTATTTCCTCACCCCTGTTACTAGGCCGGAGGATCAGCGCTTCAAGGGTCGTCAAGTACAAGCGTTGGTCATCGATCGAACTACCTTGATTGCCGATAATGTTCGACCTCGCGTTAGCCTGACTCTGAAGTATGAGATAGGCGTAAAATCTTACGCTTTGGGATAACCGTTCAATACCTATACGCGTAAGACCTTGCGAAGTTTCGAGAATCCATCGACTCCATGAATCTTCATCGAAATAGCTGGGACCCGAGCCGGGATAGTCCCCTCGATGGGCTTGCCAACTACTGAACAAGGTCTCGTTCCTCCACTCGCTCTCGCTGTCGCTTACCCCAAATTCACGTGCCAGTTGCTGGAATTTTTGCTCATTGAAAGGATTGTTGAGACGTCGGAACCTATCCGATCCCGGTAGAGACACTTCGAGATCTTGAAGGACTTTACGAATCTGGAAGTACACGTGGAAGCGGTAAACGGATCGAATCAGAGGCAAAGAGGTGGTTAAAGGCTGCATAGAGATACCACGAGCAGAAGTTGCGCAGTAGGTAGCAAAATTTAGCTGTGTGGACCAGATACTGAAAGGGTGACTCTGCCACACTCCAACGGCTGTACCCTGGAGTTTGTAGTCGACAAAGATGCTGGGGAATTTCGCATTGAACGCGGACCCCTTCGCATCAATAGCGATGCTCTGAACCGAGAGTTGCTCACCCTTCAGTCTCTCGAGATAGCGCCCATGATTAGGTGCATACTTTGCCTTTGGATTATACGAGTAGATATTCATGTTTCTTTAAAGAAACATGAGACAACTGTATGTTACGGATATAGAGAAGCCTACGATATTCAAGCCTCATCTGGGGGAGAACTCGAGGATCGCTCTGAAATCCATTAGTATCAGGGGGACTTGGCTCAATGTGTTTGACGTCATGAACCTGAGGATATTTAAACAGGAAGCGGCCGCAATATTGAAGGTGCATATCAAGATCGAAAAAGGATTATATCGGGTCGAGGATCTCGCGGCTATAATCAATAATCAAGCCGGGGATAAACTCAAAGTGTCTATCCTTAGAAACGGCATGTCAAGGATTAGTGTTAGCACGGGCTATAAGGCAATAATGGATCGAAAGCTGGGAGATGTATTTGGTTTGGATAATGATATTGCCCTAGTATTACCCGCGGGGGACTATGACGGATCATACAGAACAGACGTGTACCAGCGACTACGACTCAAGTGTACACAGATTGATCAGGAGCACAGCTTGTTTAATGGTGAGAAATCGGATGTATTGGCCTTGCTCCCGACCAAAGAGCTAAATGATTGGGGGGATATGTTGACGTGGAGTTTTGATAACCCCGTATACCTCCCTTTGAAGGGTTCCACAGATCGCTTGGAGTTCCTGCTAGCTGACGAGTACCACGATAGAAACATTTTGTTTACAGGCTTAACGATGCACTTGCTCATAGAATAAATGACAGAGATTACAAAGCTTTATCCGAGCTTATCACCGAGTGCACCCGATGAGCTTGATGAAAGCCAGGTGTACAGACTACGCAAAATCGAGGAGGTAGAGCAGTACCTCCGCAATGAATCAAAAGAGCGGGATAGGCTCGCTAAAAAGTTCAAAATGCATGGTACGTGGGTGAGATTCACTGACCATGGGCTATTATCTATAAGTGTTCTCACTTCGGGTGTTGGAATTGGTAGCATGTTATCCGGAATTGGTGTACCGCTCGCCGTGGCTATGGCTGGCATCACTATCGCCGTAGGACTAGGGCAAGCAGGTCTGCGGAATGCGGGGAAGAAGCTAGATGTCAAGTCGAAGAAACACGAGAGCATCAAGCTACTCGCGTGGACTAAACTCAACTCTGTTGTCGACCTCATCAGCAAAGCTATTGAGAATGGGGTGATCAGCGACTATGAATTCAGCTTGATTATGCAGGAGAAGCGAAAATACATGCTGCTGAAAGAGCAAGTCCGTCAACGCACCAAGCGGGTCGTTAACTCTATCAATGAGCGGGAGTGACAGCAGCTTGTCGCGAAGGGGCGTGAGGAGGCGAAGGAGGAGCTTTTGAAAAAACTTCAATCTGTGCAACATGTAAGCGGTATTTAGATGAGCCACCCGCATATTCGTAGTCTAATATGTTGATCAACATACTAGACGAGTACAGTCCCGGTATCTGGATCGACTGTATAGAAGCGGTCATACACAACGCGTTTCTTCCTCTCGGATAGCTCTCGCGCATACTGCTCGAGATTCTTCTCGCAAGCTATGGTAACGCATGGTTCGCAGTAGGGACCATCAGTTTGAGTTGAAGCATCCTTATACTTCACCTTTCGGATCGCTTCGATAAGGGCGGCCTTGTTCATGGTTGAAATATTACGGATCTTTAGCGCTTTGGCTTCCTTTCTTAATTCGGTAACGAACATGTTTTTTATATATGTCGGCCGAACCGGGCTACATTCTATTCAGATATATATCGATGACCCTTCGATTGGTTATCCGCAATCCACATAGGCTGCATGTTGGTATAGTGGAGCCTCTCGAGTTGCACTTCCTCACTGGAATATTCACCGTTCTCCCTATACCTTAGTGGCACCCTGTGATCGAACTGCCACTCCCCCCGGTTTCCCCAGTTCATTCCACCACTAAATTGGGCTTGAATGTGCTTCATGAATGTAACAATATCGCACCCTAAATATTCCTGGGAAAATATCTCTGTATCATACCTTAAGGCATTGCAAATCCTATTTAGAATAATGTTATGCAGATACCCAGGGTGATCGCATATGGAGCATAGCCGTTTTACTTTTATATGTGGGCACTTGGTTCGTTCCCGCCACGCCTTATTCATATCAAGGCATCTGATACACCATTTCGTTCGTTGCCCGTTGCGTTGTATCTTGAAGTTTTCTAGTGGTAATTGATTCTTACATTGTGTGCATTTTTTAACCTCATCCATCTTGTTACTTTTTGTTGAGTACTACTCAACAAAACTCTGGACAGCATTTTTTTTAAGCTATTCCAAATAGGATTCCTTATTGTCACTCTCGTCATCTGAGTCGCAAAGGTAGCGGGTAGTACGTAATGTTACGGTTTGATACTTGCACTCGTCCAGAGAGATCTGCATCTGATGGTTTGAGCCTTGTTTGTAGATGCCGGATAGTTTGAGAATGGCTTGGCACTCGCAGCTTTCCCCTAACGGGACTTTTCCGGAATGAAAGTCCGTTTTGACTTTGCCATCCCATTCCTTCACCTTTGCCGTGATGTACCTGCCTCTTTTCACAGGCGGGGTGGCAAAGGTTTGTAATTTCAAAGCTTGTACCGTGGTCATGATGCTATTAAATTTCTCCAACCATTCGGGGTGATTAGAGATGTCGAATGACATGGTGAGTGATGATGTCTCGTTATAGCGCGAGGCACCTCTCGAATAGAGCTTCTTGGGTGTTATGATTGCCAAATGTCGAATCTTGCCACCATTTTTATAGCCAAGTACGGTGCGCTCATCTTTGCCTCTGTTGGCCGGAACGGGATCGCTTAGCACGATATTATCATTGTTGACATCTTTGATATTTAATGGAGCCGCCGTGGCATAAAAGTCTCGCGTATTAACATTCTCGGTACCAACTTTAAACATTCTTTATTATGTTAATATTGGGTTCAACTAGAGTTTGGTACATGGACAGTAGCCGCCATTGTACGTAATGTATAAGTAATAGCAGGACCAGCACAAACATTTTGCCCTGTATAAGGAGCCTCAGTTGGCATTGCAGGCATCGGTCGTACTCATCCAGGGTCACTTCACACTCGTCACATTGTTCCTTCATCGTTTATTTGACCCCTCCACAAGATCTCAAGAATGGCCTTTTCATCCTCGGGGAAACACCAGTCTATAACTCTATCGGGATGCCATGTTATTGGGGCTAGCTCATTTATAATCATGGCCTTTTCTACTTTTCTCAATTGATGGGCATTGAGTATCCGAGGATCCACTCCTTTGTTGCTACGCATTTCCTGGGTCATGAACCAATCGGGAACATATTTGACCGCCCAGGGGTATTCTTGAACTGCCCCAGTGCACATTTCCTGCGTTTTGAAATGGTCCGGAATAAACCCGAGCATCCAGGGTTCCTCCCCAACTGCCTGGGAACACATTTCCCGGGTCTTGAAAGAGTCCGGCACAAACTCCAGCATCCAGGGGTATTCTTGAACCGCCATCGCACACATTTCCCGTGTCTTGAAATGGTCCGGGACATCCATAAGCCCCGATGGATCCTCCCCGACTGCCTGGGAACACATTTCCAGGGTCTTGAAAGAGTCCGGCACAAACTCGAGCATCCAGGGGTATTCTTGAACCGCCATCGCGCACATTTCCCGCATGCGTTAGATTTATCGGTTTCGGATTTGGTTTCGGACGCCGTCAGATTCACAGGTTTTGGAGAGGGGTGGACGGCGGGGTTTTTAGGGGTTTTTGGTGGTGAGGTGGTTGGCGAGCAGGTTGGTTTTAGTGAGGGAGGGGGGAGGTCGGGTAGGCGGGGTTTTGGGGGGTTGAGGTGTGAAAGGAGGGTGAAACGTACCAATATCACCCTTCCTATACTACTTTACCACTACTACCAGGGGTATTCTTGAACCGCCATCGCGCACATTTCCCGTGTCTTGAAATGGTCTGGAGTATGCTCGAGCACACCCGGCACCGCTTGAACTGCCACAACACAAATTTCCCGGGTCTTGAAATGTTCCGGGACATCCCGCAGTATCCAGGGTTCCTCCCCGACTGCCTGGGAACACATCTCTTGCGTCTTGAAATGGTCCGGAACATATTTGAACAGCCAGGCATAGCTCTCCACCATCCTGTTACACATGTCCCGGTCAACGAACCAATCCGGAACATATTTGAACAGCCAGGGATAGCTCTCCACCATCCTGTTACACATTTCCTGTGCATTGGAAGACATTTTATTGTGAGTCCGGTCCCAAGCGCCGGTCCTTGAGTAAGGGACTTTCCCCCTACTCAACTGCGCATGCTCTGGTGTTTGTTGATGTCAGCATTATTACTAATAGCGTGTGCGCATGCGTTAGATTTATCGGTTTCGGATTTGGTTTCGGACGCCGTCAGATTCACAGGTTTTGGAGAGGGGTGGAGGAGGGGGGTGGGTGTGGAGGGGCTGGAAGCGGGGTTTTGTCGATCGGGAGGTGGGCAAGTTGGTAAAAAGAGGGGTGGAAGGTGGAAGAGGCGGGGTTTTTAGGGGTTTTTGGTGGTGAGGTGGTTGGCGAGCAGGTTGGTTTTAGTGAGGGAGGGGGGAGGTCGGGTAGGCGGGGTTTTGGGGGGTTGAGGTGTGAAAGGAGGGTGAAACGTACCAATATCACCCTTCCTATACTACTCAGCCTGCCGGCTGCAGAGTATTGGCTATTTGACTCTTTTGTCCATATTTGGATAATGAGTAAAAAACTGCCTTAGTCTCAATATTGTTGTCCACGATTGTCTGAGAAATTGGATTTTTGCGTTTTTCTTCGTTTTTTGTGGTTTCCATAGGTTCTTATGCCCAGAATCGGTCAATATTGGACAAAATGAATCTTCTCAGACAATCGTGGTCACAATATGTTGGGACAAGAGAACGAATTTCGAATTTCGCCACCACAAGTAATTCCGTAGGCTCATTCTATATTAGATTCACACATCAGAGTGGACTTTCTTATATTATTTGGTAAATACGAAATTCATAAAATGTGATAATTGTTGCTGACGTCAGCAAGGCCATTAATCACGAATTTTGGGGCCTTCGTGGTCCCCGACGTGAACTATTTCGGTGTGCGGGCGTGCTAAAGAATGTGACTAGCAACTTTTCAACGCTCTCTGCCTGGCTTACTTGTGTGCAAAAGTAGCGACTTTGCAGCCTGCCAGCTGCAGAGTATTGACTATTTGACTCTTTTGTCCATATTTGGATAATGAGTAAAAAACTGCCTTAGACTCAATATTTTTGTCCACGATTGTCTGAAAAAGTGGATTTTTGCGTTTTTCTTCATTTTTTGTGGTTTCCATAGGTTCTTATGCCCAGAATCGGTCAATGTTGGACAAAATGAATCTTCTCAGACAATCGTGGTCACAATATGTTGGGACAAGAGAACGAATTTCGAATTTCGACACCACAAGTAATTGCGTAGGCTCATTCTATATTAGATTCACACATCTTGACCTTGTCAAAGTTCACTTGTCAATGTTCAGAGTGGACTTTCTTAGCTTATTTGGTAAATACGAAATTCATAAAATGTGATAATTGTTGCTGACGTCAGCAAGGCCATTAATCACGAATTTCGGGGCCTTCGTGGTTCCCGACGTGAATTATTTCGGTGTGCGGGCGTGCTAAAGAATGTGACTAGCAACTTTTCAACGCTCTCTGCCTGGCTTACTTGTGTGCAAAAGTAGCGACTTTGCAGCCTGCCAGCTGCAGAGTATTGACTATTTGACTCTTTTGTCCATATTTTGATAATGAGTAAAAAACTGCCTTAGTCTCAATATTTTTGTCCACGATTGTCTGAGAAAGTGGATTTTTGCGTTTTTCTTCGTTTTTTGTGGTTTCCATTGGTTCTTATGCCCAGAATCGGTCAATATTGGACAAAATGAATCTTCTCAGACAATCGTGGTCACAATATGTTGGGACAAGAGAACGAATTTCGAATTTCGCCACCACAAGTAATTGCGTAGGATCATTCTATATTAGATTCACACATCTTGACCTTGTCAAAGTTCACTTGTCAATGTTCAGAGTGGACTTTCTTAGCTTATTTGGTAAATACGAAATTCATAAAATGTGATAATTGTTGCTGACGTCAGCAAGGCCATTAATCACGAATTTCGGGGCTTTCGTGGTCCCCGACGTGAATTATTTCGGTGTGCGGGCGTGCTAAAGAATGTGACTAGCAACTTTTTAACGCTCTCTGCCTGGCTTACTTGTGTTCAAAAGTAGCAAATTTGCAGCCTGCCAGCTGCAGAGTATTGGCTATTTGACTCTTTTGTCCATATTTGGATAATGAGTAAAAAACTGCCTTAGTCTCAATATTGTTGTCCACGATTGTCTGAGAAATTGGATTTTGGGGTTTTTCTTCGTTTCTTGTGGTTTCCATAGGTTCTTATGCCCAGAATCGGTCAATATTGGACAAAATGAATCTTCTCAGACAATCGTGGTCACAATATGTTGGGACAAGAGAACGAATTTCGAATTTCGCCACCACAAGTAATTGCGTAGGCTCATTCTATATTAGATTCACACATCTTGAACCTGTCAAAGTTCACTTGTCAATGTTCAGAGTGGACTTTCTTAGGTTATTTGGGAAATACGAAATTCATAAAATGTGATAATTGTTGCTGACGTCAGCAAGGCCATTAATCACGACCTTCGGGGCCTTCGTGGTCCCGACATGAACTATTTCGGTGTGCGGGCGTGATAAAGAATGTGACTAGCAACTTTTCAACGCTCTCTGCCTGGCTTACTTGGGTGCAAAAGTAGCAACTTTGCAGCCTGCTGGCTGAAGAGTATTGACTGTTTGACACTTTTGTTCATATTTGGATAATGTGTAAAAAACTGCCTTAGACTCAATATTTTTGTCCACGATTGTTTGAGAAAGTGGATTTTTTCGTTTTTTTTCGTTTTTTGTGGTTTCCATTGGTTCTTATGCCCAGAAACTGTCAATATTGGACAAAATGAATCTTCTCAGACAATCGCGGTCACAATATGTTGGGACAAGAGAACGAATTTCGAATTTCGCCACCACAAGTAATTGCGTAGGCTCATTCTATATTAGATTCACGCATCTTGACCTTGTCAAAGTTCACTTGTCAATGTTCAGAGTGGACTTTCTTATATTATTTGGTAAATACGAAATTCATAAAATGTGATAATTGTTGCTGACGTCAGCAAGGCCATTAATCACGAATTTCGGGGCCTTCGTGGTCCCCGACGTGAATTATTTCGGTGTGCGGGCGTGCTAAAGAATGTGACTAGCAACTTTTCAACGCTCTCTGCCTGGCTTACTTGTGTGCAAAAGTAGCGACTTCGCAGCCTGCCAGCTGCAGAGTATTGACTATTTGACTCTTTTGTCCATATTTGGATAATGAGTAAAAAACTGTCTTAGTTTCATTATTTTTGTCCACGATTGTCTGAGAAAGTGGATTTTTGCGTTTTTCTTCGTTTTTTGTGGTTTCCATAGGTTCTTATGCCCAGAATCGGTCAATATTGGAGAAAATGAATTTTCACAGACAATCGTGGTCACAATATGTTGAGACAAGAGAACAAATTTCGAATTTCGCCACCACAAGTAATTGTGTAGGCTCATTCTATATTAGATTCACACATCTTGAACTTGACAAAGTTCACTTGTCAATGTTCAGAGTGGACTTTCTTAGGTTATTTGGAAAATACGAAATTCATAAAATGTGATAATTGTTGCTGACGTCAGCAAGGCCATTAATCACGAATTTTGGGGCCTTCGTGGTCCCCGACGTGAACTATTTCGGTGTGCGGGCGTGCTAAAGAATGTGACTAGCAACTTTTTCAACGCTCTCTGCCTGGCTTACTTGTGTGCAAAAGTAGCAACTTTGCAGCCTGCCGGCCGCAGAGTATTAACTATTTGACTCTTTTGTCCATATTTAGATAATGTGTAAAAAACTGCCTTAGACTCAATATTTTTGTCCACGATTGTCTGAGAAAGTGGATTTTTGCGTTTTTCTTCGTTTTTTGTGGTTTCCATAGGTTCTTATGCCCAGAATCGGTCAATATTGGACAAAATGAATCTTCTCAGACAATCGTGGTCACAATATATTGGGACAAGAGAACGAATTTCGAATTTCGACACCACAAGTAATTGCGTAGGCTCATTCTATATTAGATTCACACATCTTGACCTTGTCAAAGATCACTTGTCAATGTTCAGAGTGGACTTTCTTAGCTTATTTGGTAAATACGAAATTCATAAAATGTGATAATTGTTGCTGACGTCAGCAAGGCCATTAATCACGAATTTCGGGGCCTTCGTGGTCCCCGACGTGAATTATTTCGGTGTGCGGGCGTGCTAAAGAATGTGACTAGCAACTTTTCAACGCTCCTGCCTGGCTTACTTGTGTGCAAAAGTAGCGACTTTGCAGCCTGCCAGCTGCAGAGTATTGACTATTTGACTCTTTTGTCCATATTTGGATAATGAGTAAAAAACTGCCTTAGTCTCAATATTTTTGTCCACGATTGTCTGAGAAAGTGGATTTTTGCGTTTTTCTTCGTTTTTTGTGGTTTCCATTGGTTCTTATGCCCAGAATCGGTCAATATTGGACAAAATGAATCTTCTCAGACAATCGTGGTCACAATATGTTGGGACAAGAGAACGAATTTCGAATTTCGCCACCACAAGTAATTGCGTAGGCTCATTCTATATTAGATTCACACATCTTGACCTTGTCAAAGTTCACTTGTCAATGTTCAGAGTGGACTTTCTTAGCTTATTCGGTAAATACGAAATTCATAAAATGTGATAATTGTTGCTGACGTCAGCAAGGCCATTAATCACGAATTTCGGGGCCTTCGTGGTCCCCGACGTGAATTATTTCGGTGTGCGGGCGTGCTAAAGAATGTGACTAGCAACTTTTCAACGCTCTCTGCCTGGCTTACTTGTGTGCAAAAGTAGCGACTTTGCAGCCTGCCAGCTGCAGAGTATTGACTATTTGACTCTTTTGTCCATATTTGGATAATGAGTAAAAAACTGCCTTAGTCTCAATATTTTTGTCCACGATTGTCTGAGAAAGTGGATTTTTGCGTTTTTCTTCGTTTTTTGTGGTTTCCATAGGTTCTTATGCCCAGAATCGGTCAATATTGGACAAAATGAATCTTCTCAGACAATCGTGGTCACAATATGTTGGGACAAGAGAACGAATTTCGAATTTCGCCACCACAAGTAATTGCGTAGGCTCATTCTATATTAGATTCACACATCTTGAACTTGTCCAAGTTCACTTGTCAATTTTCAGAGTGGACTTTCTTAGGTTATTTGGAAAATACGAAATTCATAAAATGTGATAATTGTTGCTGACGTCAGCAAGGCCATTAATCACGAATTTCGGGGCCTTCGTGGTCCCCGACGTGAATTATTTCGGTGTGCGGGCGTGCTAAAGAATGTGACTAGCAACTTTTCAACGCTCTCTGCCTGGCTTACTTGTGTGCAAAAGTAGCGACTTTGCAGCCTGCCAGCTGCAGAGTATTGACTATTTGACTCTTTTGTCCATATTTGGATAATGAGTAAAAAACTGCCTTAGTCTCAATATTTTTGTCCACGATTGTCTGAGAAAGTGGATTTTTGCGTTTTTCTTCGTTTTTTGTGGTTTCCATAGGTTCTTATGCCCAGAATCGGTCAATATTGGACAAAATGAATCTTCTCAGACAATCGTGGTCACAATATGTTGGGACAAGAGAACGAATTTCGAATTTCGCCACCACAAGTAATTGCGTAGGCTCATTCTATATTAGATTCACACATCTTGAACTTGTCAAAGTTCACTTGTCAATGTTCAGAGTGGACTTTCTTAGGTTATTTGGTAAATACGAAATTCATAAAATGTGATAATTGTTGCTGACGTCAGCAAGGCCATTAATCACGAATTTCGGGGCCTTCGTGGTCCCCGACGTGAATTATTTCGGTGTGCGGGCGTGCTAAAGAATGTGACTAGCAACTTTTTCAACGCTCTCTGCCTGGCTTACTTGTGTGCAAAAGTAGCAACTTTGCAGCCTGCCGGCTGCAGAGTATTGACTATTTGACTCTTTTGTCCATATTTGATAATGAGTAAAAAACTGCCTTAGTCTCAATATTTTTGTCCACGATTGTCTGAGAAAGTGGATTTTTGCGTTTTTCTTCGTTTTTTGTGGTTTCCATAGGTTCTTATGCCCAGAATCGGTCAATATTGGACAAAATGAATCTTCTCAGACAATCGTGGTCACAATATGTTGGGACAAGAGAACGAATTTCGAATTTCGCCACCACAAGTAATTGCGTAGGCTCATTCTATATTAGATTCACACATCTTGACCTTGTCAAAGTTCACTTGTCAATGTTCAGAGTGGACTTTCTTAGCTTATTTGGTAAATACGAAATTCATAAAATGTGATAATTGTTGCTGACGTCAGCAAGGCCATTAATCACGAATTTCGGGGCCTTCGTGGTCCCCGACGTGAATTATTTCGGTGTGCGGGCGTGCTAAAGAATGTGACTAGCAACTTTTCAACGCTCTCTGCCTGGCTTACTTGTGTGCAAAAGTAGCGACTTTGCAGCCTGCCAGCTGCAGAGTATTGACTATTTGACTCTTTTGTCCATATTTGATAATGAGTAAAAAACTGCCTTAGTCTCAATATTTTTGTCCACGATTGTCTGAGAAAGTGGATTTTTGCGTTTTTCTTCGTTTTTTGTGGTTTCCATTGGTTCTTATGCCCAGAATCGGTCAATATTGGACAAAATGAATCTTCTCAGACAATCGTGGTCACAATATGTTGGGACAAGAGAACGAATTTCGAATTTCGCCACCACAAGTAATTGCGTAGGCTCATTCTATATTAGATTCACACATCTTGACCTTGTCAAAGTTCACTTGTCAATGTTCAGAGTGGACTTTCTTAGCTTATTTGGTAAATACGAAATTCATAAAATGTGATAATTGTTGCTGACGTCAGCAAGGCCATTAATCACGAATTTCGGGGCCTTCGTGGTCCCCGACGTGAATTATTTCGGTGTGCGGGCGTGCTAAAGAATGTGACTAGCAACTTTTCAACGCTCTCTGCCTGGCTTACTTGTGTGCAAAAGTAGCGACTTTGCAGCCTGCCAGCTGCAGAGTATTGACTATTTGACTCTTTTGTCCATATTTGGATAATGAGTAAAAAACTGCCTTAGTTTCAATATTTTTGTCCACGATTGTCTGAGAAAGTGGATTTTTGCGTTTTTCTTCGTTTTTTGTGGTTTCCATAGGTTCTTATGCCCAGAATCGGTCAATATTGGACAAAATGAATCTTCACAGACAATC
Organism: Hydractinia echinata; assembly: GCA_030067915.1. Lineage (NCBI taxonomy): Eukaryota > Metazoa > Cnidaria > Hydrozoa > Anthoathecata > Hydractiniidae > Hydractinia > Hydractinia echinata. The sequence continues at coordinate 976,940 of JASGCC010000099.1, read as the reverse complement.
GTGGTCACAATATGTTGGGACAAGAGAACAAATTTCGAATTTCGCCACCACAAGTAATTGCGTAGGCTCATTCTATATTAGATTCACACATCTTGAACTTGACAAAGTTCACTTGTCAATGTTCAGAGTGGACTTTCTTAGGTTATTTGGAAAATACGAAATTCATAAAATGTGATAATTGTTGCTGACGTCAGCAAGGCCATTAATCACGAATTTTGGGGCCTTCGTGGTCCCCGACGTGAACTATTTCGGTGTGCGGGCGTGCTAAAGAATGTGACTAGCAACTTTTCAACGCTCTCTGCCTGGCTTACTTGTGTGCAAAAGTAGCGACTTTGCAGCCTGCCAGCTGCAGAGTATTGACTATTTGACTCTTTTGTCCATATTTAGATAATGTGTAAAAAACTGCCTTAGACTCAATATTTTTGTCCACGATTGTCTGAGAAAGTGGATTTTTGCGTTTTTCTTCGTTTTTTGTGGTTTCCATAGGTTCTTATGCCCAGAATCGGTCAATATTGGACAAAATGAATCTTCTCAGACAATCGTGGTCACAATATATTGGGACAAGAGAACGAATTTCGAATTTCGACACCACAAGTAATTGCGTAGGCTCATTCTATATTAGATTCACACATCTTGACCTTGTCAAAGATCACTTGTCAATGTTCAGAGTGGACTTTCTTAGCTTATTTGGTAAATACGAAATTCATAAAATGTGATAATTGTTGCTGACGTCAGCAAGGCCATTAATCACGAATTTCGGGGCCTTCGTGGTCCCCGACGTGAATTATTTCGGTGTGCGGGCGTGCTAAAGAATGTGACTAGCAACTTTTCAACGCTCCCTGCCTGGCTTACTTGTGTGCAAAAGTAGCGACTTTGCAGCCTGCCAGCTGCAGAGTATTGACTATTTGACTCTTTTGTCCATATTTTGATAATGAGTAAAAAACTGCCTTAGTCTCAAAATTTTTGTCCACGATTGTCTGAGAAAGTGGATTTTTGCGTTTTTCTTCGTTTTTTGTGGTTTCCATTGGTTCTTATGCCCAGAATCGGTCAATATTGGACAAAATGAATCTTCTCAGACAATCGTGGTCACAATATGTTGGGACAAGAGAACGAATTTCGAATTTCGCCACCACAAGTAATTGCGTAGGCTCATTCTATATTAGATTCACACATCTTGACCTTGTCAAAGTTCACTTGTCAATGTTCAGAGTGGACTTTCTTAGCTTATTCGGTAAATACGAAATTCATAAAATGTGATAATTGTTGCTGACGTCAGCAAGGCCATTAATCACGAATTTCGGGGCCTTCGTGGTCCCCGACGTGAATTATTTCGGTGTGCGGGCGTGCTAAAGAATGTGACTAGCAACTTTTCAACGCTCTCTGCCTGGCTTACTTGTGTGCAAAAGTAGCGACTTCGCAGCCTGCCAGCTGCAGAGTATTGACTATTTGACTCTTTTGTCCATATTTGGATAATGAGTAAAAAACTGTCTTAGTTTCATTATTTTTGTCCACGATTGTCTGAGAAAGTGGATTTTTGCGTTTTTCTTCGTTTTTTGTGGTTTCCATAGGTTCTTATGCCCAGAATCGGTCAATATTGGAGAAAATGAATTTTCACAGACAATCGTGGTCACAATATGTTGAGACAAGAGAACAAATTTCGAATTTCGCCACCACAAGTAATTGCGTAGGCTCATTCTATATTAGATTCACACATCTTGAACTTGACAAAGTTCACTTGTCAATGTTCAGAGTGGACTTTCTTAGGTTATTTGGAAAATACGAAATTCATAAAATGTGATAATTGTTGCTGACGTCAGCAAGGCCATTAATCACGAATTTTGGGGCCTTCGTGGTCCCCGACGTGAACTATTTCGGTGTGCGGGCGTGCTAAAGAATGTGACTAGCAACTTTTTCAACGCTCTCTGCCTGGCTTACTTGTGTGCAAAAGTAGCAACTTTGCAGCCTGCCGGCTGCAGAGTATTAACTATTTGACTCTTTTGTCCATATTTGGATAATGTGTAAAAAACTGCCTTAGACTCAATATTTTTGTCCACGATTGTCTGAGAAAGTGGATTTTTGCGTTTTTCTTCGTTTTTTGTGGTTTCCATAGGTTCTTATGCCCAGAATCGGTCAATATTGGACAAAATGAATCTTCTCAGACAATCGTGGTCACAATATATTGGGACAAGAGAACGAATTTCGAATTTCGACACCACAAGTAATTGCGTAGGCTCATTCTATATTAGATTCACACATCTTGACCTTGTCAAAGATCACTTGTCAATGTTCAGAGTGGACTTTCTTAGCTTATTTGGTAAATACGAAATTCATAAAATGTGATAATTGTTGCTGACGTCAGCAAGGCCATTAATCACGAATTTCGGGGCCTTCGTGGTCCCCGACGTGAATTATTTCGGTGTGCGGGCGTGCTAAAGAATGTGACTAGCAACTTTTCAACGCTCCCTGCCTGGCTTACTTGTGTGCAAAAGTAGCGACTTTGCAGCCTGCCAGCTGCAGAGTATTGACTATTTGACTCTTTTGTCCATATTTGGATAATGAGTAAAAAACTGCCTTAGACTCAATATTTTTGTCCACGATTGTCTGAGAAAGTGGATTTTTGCGTTTTTCTTCGTTTTTTGTGGTTTCCATAGGTTCTTATGCCCAGAATCGGTCAATATTGGACAAAATGAATCTTCTCAGACAATCGTGGTCACAATATGTTGGGACAAGAGAACGAATTTCGAATTTCGACACCACAAGTAATTGCGTAGGCTCATTCTATATTAGATTCACACATCTTGACCTTGTCAAAGTTCACTTGTCAATGTTCAGAGTGGACTTTCTTAGCTTATTTGGTAAATACGAAATTCATAAAATGTGATAATTGTTGCTGACGTCAGCAAGACCATTAATCACGAATTTCAGGGCCTTCGTGGTCCCCGAGGTGAATTATTTCGGTGTGCGGGCGTGCTAAAGAATGTGACTAGCAACTTTTCAACGCTCTCTGCCTGGCTTACTTGTGTGCAAAAGTAGCGACTTTGCAGCCTGCCAGCTGCAGAGTATTGACTATTTGACTCTTTTGTCCATATTTGGATAATGAGTAAAAAACTGCCTTAGTCTCAATATTTTTGTCCACGATTGTCTGAGAAAGTGGATTTTTGCGTTTTTCTTCGTTTTTTGTGGTTTCCATTGGTTCTTATGCCCAGAATCGGTCAATATTGGACAAAATGAATCTTCTCAGACAATCGTGGTCACAATATGTTGGGACAAGAGAACGAATTTCGAATTTCGCCACCACAAGTAATTGCGTAGGCTCATTCTATATTAGATTCACACATCTTGACCTTGTCAAAGTTCACTTGTCAATGTTCAGAGTGGACTTTCTTAGCTTATTTGGTAAATACGAAATTCATAAAATGTGATAATTGTTGCTGACGTCAGCAAGGCCATTAATCACGAATTTCGGGGCCTTCGTGGTCCCCGACGTGAATTATTTCGGTGTGCGGGCGTGCTAAAGAATGTGACTAGCAACTTTTCAACGCTCTCTGCCTGGCTTACTTGTGTGCAAAAGTAGCGACTTTACAGCCTGCCAGCTGCAGAGTATTGACTATTTGACTCTTTTGTCCATATTTGGATAATGAGTAAAAAACTGCCTTAGTCTCAATATTTTTGTCCACGATTGTCTGAGAAAGTGGATTTTTGCGTTTTTCTTCGTTTTTTTGTGGTTTCCATAGGTTCTTATGCCCAGAATCGGTCAATATTGGACAAAATGAATCTTCTCAGACAATCGTGGTCACAATATGTTGGGACAAGAGAACGAATTTCGAATTTCGCCACCACAAGTAATTGCGTAGGCTCATTCTATATTAGATTCACACATCTTGACCTTGTCAAAGTTCACTTGTCAATGTTCAGAGTGGACTTTCTTAGCTTATTTGGTAAATACGAAATTTATAAAATGTGATAATTGTTGCTGACGTCAGCTAGGTCATTAATCACGAATTTTGGGGCCTTCGTGGTCCCCGACGTGAACTATTTCGGTGTGCGGGCGTGCTAAAGAATGTGACTAGCAACTTTTCAACGCTCTCTGCCTGGCTTACTTGTGTGCAAAAGTAGCGACTTTGCAGCCTGCCAGCTGCAGAGTATTGACTATTTGACTCTTTTGTCCATATTTGGATAATGAGTAAAAAACTGCCTTAGACTCAATATTTTTGTCCACGATTGTCTGAGAAAGTGGATTTTTGCGTTTTTCTTCGTTTTTGTGGTTTCCATAGGTTCTTATGCCCAGAATCGGTCAATATTGGACAAAATGAATCTTCTCAGACAATCGTGGTCACAATATGTTGGGACAAGAGAACGAATTTCGAATTTCGACACCACAAGTAATTGCGTAGGCTCATTCTATATTAGATTCACACATCTTGACCTTGTCAAAGTTCACTTGTCAATGTTCAGAGTGGACTTTCTTAGCTTATTTGGTAAATACGAAATTCATAAAATGTGATAATTGTTGCTGACGTCAGCAAGGCCATTAATCACGAATTTCGGGGCCTTCGTGGTCCCCGACGTGAATTATTTCGGTGTGCGGGCGTGCTAAAGAATGTGACTAGCAACTTTTCAACGCTCTCTGCCTGGCTTACTTGTGTGCAAAAGTAGCGACTTTGCAGCCTGCCAGCTGCAGAGTATTGACTATTTGACTCTTTTGTCCATATTTGGATAATGAGTAAAAAACTGCCTTAGTCTCAATATTTTTGTCCACGATTGTCTGAGAAAGTGGATTTTTGCGTTTTTCTTCGTTTTTTTGTGGTTTCCATAGGTTCTTATGCCCAGAATCGGTCAATATTGGACAAAATGAATCTTCTCAGACAATCGTGGTCACAATATGTTGGGACAAGAGAACGAATTTCGAATTTCGCCACCACAAGTAATTGCGTAGGCTCATTCTATATTAGATTCACACATCTTGAACTTGTCAAAGTTCACTTGTCAATGTTCAGAGTGGACTTTCTTAGGTTATTTGGTAAATACGAAATTCATAAAATGTGATAATTGTTGCTGACGTCAGCAAGGCCATTAATCACGAATTTCGGGGCCTTCGTGGTCCCCGACGTGAATTATTTCGGTGTGCGGGCGTGCTAAAGAATGTGACTAGCAACTTTTCAACGCTCTCTGCCTGGCTTACTTGTGTGCAAAAGTAACGACTTTGCAGCCTGCCAGCTGCAGAGTATTGACTATTTGACTCTTTTGTCCATATTTGGATAATGAGTAAAAAACTGCCTTAGTTTCAATATTTTTGTCCACGATTGTCTGAGAAAGTGGATTTTTGCGTTTTTCTTCGTTTTTTGTGGTTTCCATAGGTTCTTATGCCCAGAATCGGTCAATATTGGACAAAATGAATTTTCACAGACAATCGTGGTCACAATGTGTTGAGAGAAGAGAACAAATTTCGAATTTCGCCACCACAAGTAATTGCGTAGGCTCATTCTATATTAGATTCACACATCTTGAACTTGTCCAAGTTCACTTGTCAATGTTCAGAGTGGACTTTCTTAGGTTATTTGGAAAATACGAAATTCATAAAATGTGATAATTGTTGCTGACGTCAGCAAGGCCATTAATCACGAATTTCGGGGCCTTCGTGGTCCCCGACGTGAATTATTTCGGTGTGCGGGCGTGCTAAAGAATGTGACTAGCAACTTTTCAACGCTCTCTGCCTGGCTTACTTGTGTGCAAAAGTAGCGACTTTGCAGCCTGCCAGCTGCAGAGTATTGACTATTTGACTCTTTTGTCCATATTTGGATAATGAGTAAAAAACTGCCTTAGTCTCAATATTTTTGTCCACGATTGTCTGAGAAAGTGGATTTTTGCGTTTTTCTTCGTTTTTTGTGGTTTCCATAGGTTCTTATGCCCAGAATCGGTCAATATTGGACAAAATGAATCTTCTCAGACAATCGTGGTCACAATATGTTGGGACAAGAGAACGAATTTCGAATTTCGCCACCACAAGTAATTGCGTAGGCTCATTCTATATTAGATTCACACATCTTGACCTTGTCAAAGTTCACTTGTCAATGTTCAGAGTGGACTTTCTTAGCTTATTTGGTAAATATGAAATTCATAAAATGTGATAATTGTTGCTGACGTCAGCAAGGCCATTAATCACGAATTTCGGGGCCTTCGTGGTCCCCGACGTGAATTATTTCGGTGTGCGGGCGTGCTAAAGAATGTGACTAGCAACTTTTCAACGCTCTCTGCCTGGCTTACTTGTGTGCAAAAGTAGCGACTTTGCAGCCTGCCAGCTGCAGAGTATTGACTATTTGACTCTTTTGTCCATATTTGGATAATGAGTAAAAAAACTGCCTTAGTCTCAATATTTTTGTCCACGATTGTCTGAGAAAGTGGATTTTTGCGTTTTTCTTCGTTTTTTGTGGTTTCCATAGGTTCTTATGCCCAGAATCGGTCAATATTGGACAAAATGAATTTCTCAGACAATCGTGGTCACAATATGTTGGGACAAGAGAACGAATTTCGAATTTCGCCACCACAAGTAATTGCGTAGGCTCATTCTATATTAGATTCACACATCTTGAACTTGTCAAAGTTCACTTGTCAATGTTCAGAGTGGACTTTCTTAGGTTATTTGGAAAATACGAAATTCATAAAATGTGATAATTGTTGCTGACGTCAGCAAGGTCATTAATCACGAATTTCGGGGCCTTCGTGGTCCCCGACGTGAATTATTTCGGTGTGCGGGCGTGCTAAAGAATGTGACTAGCAACTTTTCAACGCTCTCTGCCTGGCTTACTTGTGTGCAAAAGTAGCGACTTTGCAGCCTGCCAGCTGCAGAGTATTGACTATTTGACTCTTTTGTCCATATTTGGATAATGAGTAAAAAACTGCCTTAGTCTCAATATTTTTGTCCACGATTGTCTGAGAAAGTGGATTTTTGCGTTTTTCTTCGTTTTTGTGGTTTCCATAGGTTCTTATGCCCAGAATCGGTCAATATTGGACAAAATGAATCTTCTCAGACAATCGTGGTCACAATATGTTGGGACAAGAGAACGAATTTCGAATTTCGCCACCACAAGTAATTGCGTAGGCTCATTCTATATCGGATTCACACATCTTGACCTTGTCAAAGTTCACTTGTCAATGTTCAGAGTGGACTTTCTTAGCTTATTTGGTAAATATGAAATTCATAAAATGTGATAATTGTTGCTGACGTCAGCAAGGCCATTAATCACGAATTTCGGGGCCTTCGTGGTCCCCGACGTGAATTATTTCGGTGTGCGGGCGTGCTAAAGAATGTGACTAGCAACTTTTCAACGCTCTCTGCCTGGCTTACTTGTGTGCAAAAGTAGCGACTTTGCAGCCTGCCAGCTGCAGAGTATTGACTATTTGACTCTTTTGTCCATATTTGGATAATGAGTAAAAAACTGCCTTAGTCTCAATATTTTTGTCCACGATTGTCTGAGAAAGTGGATTTTTGCGTTTTTCTTCGTTTTTTGTGGTTTCCATAGGTTCTTATGCCCAGAATCGGTCAATATTGGACAAAATGAATCTTCTCAGACAATCGTGGTCACAATATGTTGAGAGAAGAGAACGAATTTCGAATTTCGCCACCACAAGTAATTGCGTAGGCTCATTCTATATTAGATTCACACATCTTGAACATGTCAAAGTTCACTTGTCAATGTTCAGAGTGGACTTTCTTAGGTTTATTTGGTAAATACGAAATTCATAAAATGTGTTAATTGTTGCTGACGTCAGCAAGGTCCATTAATCACGAATTTCGGGGCCTTCGTGGTCCCCGACGTGAATTATTTCGGTGTGCGGGCGTGCTAAAGAATGTGACTAGCAACTTTTCAACGCTCTCTGCCTGGCTTACTTGTGTGCAAAAGTAGCGACTTTACAGCCTGCCAGCTGCAGAGTATTGACTATTTGACTCTTTTGTCCATATTTGGATAATGAGTAAAAAACTGCCTTAGTCTCAATATTTTTGTCCACGATTGTCTGAGAAAGTGGATTTTTGCGTTTTTCTTCGTTTTTTGTGGTTTCCATAGGTTCTTATGCCCAGAATCGGTCAATATTGGACAAAATGAATTTTCACAGACAATCGTGGTCACAATATGTTGGGAGAATAGAACGAATTTCGAATATCGACACCACAAGTAATTGCGTAGGCTCATTCTATATTAGATTCACACATCTTGAACTTGTAAAGTTCACTTGTCAATGTTCAGAGTGGACTTTCTTAGGCTTATTTGGTAAATACGAAATTCATAAAATGTGATAATTGTTGCTGACGTCAGCAAGGCCATTAATCACGAATTTCGGGGCCTTCGTGGTCCCCGACGTGAATTATTTCGGTGTGCGGGCGTGCTAAAGAATGTGACTAGCAACTTTTCAACGCTCTCTGCCTGGCTTACTTGTGTGCAAAAGTAGCGACTTTGCAGCCTGCCAGCTGCAGAGTATTGACTATTTGACTCTTTTGTCCATATTTGGATAATGAGTAAAAAACTGCCTTAGTCTCAATATTTTTGTCCACGATTGTCTGAGAAAGTGGATTTTTGCGTTTTTCTTCGTTTTTTGTGGTTTCCATTGGTTCTTATGCCCAGAATCGGTCAATATTGGACAAAATGAATCTTCTCAGACAATCGTGGTCACAATATGTTGGGACAAGAGAACGAATTTCGAATTTCGCCACCACAAGTAATTGCGTAGGCTCATTCTATATTAGATTCACACATCTTGACCTTGTCAAAGTTCACTTGTCAATGTTCAGAGTGGACTTTCTTAGCTTATTTGGTAAATACGAAATTCATAAAATGTGATAATTGTTGCTGACGTCAGCAAGGTCATTAATGACGAATTTCGGGGCCTTCGTGGTCCCCGATGTGAATTATTTCGGTGTGCGGGCGTGCTAAAGAATGTGACTAGCAACTTTTCAACGCTCTCTGCCTGGCTTACTTGTGTGCAAAAGTAGCGACTTTGCAGCCTGCCAGCTGCAGAGTATTGACTATTTGACTCTTTTGTCCATATTTGGATAATGAGTAAAAAACTGCCTTAGTCTCAATATTTTTGTCCACGATTGTCTGAGAAAGTGGATTTTTGCGTTTTTCTTCGTTTTTTGTGGTTTCCATTGGTTCTTATGCCCAGAATCGGTCAATATTGGACAAAATGAATCTCCTCAGACAATCGTGGTCAGAATATGTTGGGACAAGAGAACGAATTTCGAATTTCGCCACCACAAGTAATTGCGTAGGCTCATTCTATATTAGATTCACACATCTTGACCTTGTCAAAGTTCACTTATCAATGTTCAGAGTGGACTTTCTTAGCTTATTTGGTAAATACGAAATTCATAAAATGTGATAATTGTTGCTGACGTCAGCAAGGCCATTAATCACGAATTTCGGGGCCTTCGTGGACCCCGACGTGAATTATTTCGGTGTGCGGGCGTGCTAAAGAATGTGACTAGCAACTTTTCAACGCTCTCTGCCTGGCTTACTTGTGTGCAAAAGTAGCGACTTTGCAGCCTGCCAGCTGCAGAGTATTGACTATTTGACTCTTTTGTCCATATTTGGATAATGTGTAAAAAACTGCCTTAGACTCAATATTTTTGTCCACGATTGTCTGAGAAAGTGGATTTTTGCGTTTTTCTTCGTTTTTTGTGGTTTCCATTGGTTCTTATGCCCAAAATCGGTCAATATTGGACAAAATGAATCTTCTCAGACAATCGTGCTCACAATATCTTGAGACAAGAGAACAAATTTCGAATATCGCCACCACAAGTAATTCCGTAGGCTCATTCTATATTAGATTCACACATGTTGAACTTGTCAATGTTCAGAGTGGACTTTCTTAGGTTATTTGGTAAATACGAAATTCATAAAATGTGATAATTGTTGCTGACGTCAGCAAGGCCATTAATCACGAATTTCGGGGCCTTCGTGGTCCCCGACGTGAATTATTTCGGTGTGCGAGCGTGCTAAAGAATGTGACTAGCAACTTTTCAACGCTCTCTGCCTGGCTTACGTGGGTGCAAAAGTAGCGACTTTGCAGCCTGCCGGCTGCAGAGTATTGACTATTTGACTCTTTTGTCCATATTTGGATAATGAGTAAAAAACTGCCTTAGTCTCAATATTTTTGTCCACGATTGTCTGAGAAAGTGGATTTTTGCGTTTTTCTACGTTTTTTGTGGTTTCCATAGGTTCTTATGCCCAGAATCAGTTAATATTGGACAAAATGAATCTTCTCAGACAATCGTGGTCACAATATGTTGGGACAAGAAAACGAATTTCGAATTTCGCCACCACAAGTAATTGCGTGGGCTCATCCTATATTAGATTCACACATCTTGAACTTGTCAAAGTTCACTTGTCAATGTTCAGAGTGGACTTTCTTAGGTTATTTGGTAAATACGAAATTCATAAAATGTGCTAATTGTTGCTGACGTCAGCAAGGCCATTAATCACGAATTTCGGGCCTTCGTGGTCCCCGACGTGAATTATTTCGGTGCACGGGCGTGCTAAAGAATGTGACTAGCAACTTTTCAACGCTCTCTGCCTGGCTTACTTGTGTGCAAAAGTAGCGACTTTGCAGCCTGCAGGCTGCAGAGTATTGACTATTTGACTCTTTTGTCCATATTTTGATAATGAGTAAAAAACTGCCTTAGTCTCAATATTTTTGTCCACGATTGTCTGAGAAAGTGGATTTTTGCGTTTTTCTTCGTTTTTTGTGGTTTCCATAGGTTCTTATGCCCAGAATCGGTCAATATTGGACAAAATGAATCTTCTCAGACAATCGTGGTCACAATATGTTGGGACAAGAGAACAAATTTCGAATTTCGCCACCACAAGTAATTGCGTAGGCTCATTCTATATTAGATTCACACATCTTGAACTTGTCAAAGTTCTGTCAATGTTCAAAGTGGACTTTCTTAGGTTATTTGGTAAATACGAAAATCATAAAATGTGATAATTGTTGCTGACGTCAGCAAGGCCATTAATCACGAATTTCGGGGCCTTCGTGGTCCCCAACGTGAATTATTTCGGTGTGCGGGCGTGCTAAAGAATGTGACTAGCAACTTTTCAACGCTCTCTGCCTGGCTTACTTGTGTGCAAAAGTAGCGACTTTAAAGCCTGCCAGCTGCAGAGTATTGACTATTTGACTCTTTTGTCCATATTTGGATAATGAGTAAAAAACTGCCTTAGTCTCAATATTTTTGTCCACGATTGTCTGAGAAGGTGGATTTTTGCGTTTTTCTTCGTTTTTTGTGGTTTCCATTGGTTCTTATGCCAAGAATCGGTCAATATTGGACAAAATGAATCTTCTCAGACAATTGTGGTCACAATATGTTGGGACAAGAGAGCGAATTTCAAATTTTGCCACCACAAGTAATTGCGTAGGCTCATTCTATATTAGATTCACACATCTTGAACTTGTTAATGTTCAGAGTGGATTTAGAACTTCGGATCTTAGGTTATTTGGTAAATACGAAATTCATAAAATGTGTTAATTGTTGCTGACGTCAACAGGCCATTAATCACGAATTTCGGGGCCTTGGTGGTCCCCGACATGAATTATTTCGGTGTGCAGCCGTGCTAAAGAATGTGACTAGCAACTTTTCAACGCTCTCTGCCTGGCTTACTTGTGTGCAAAAGTAGCAACTTTGCAGCCTGCCGGCTGCAGAGTATTGACTATTTGACTCTTTTGTCCATATTTGGATAATGAGTAAAAAACTGCCTTAGTCTCAATATTTTTGTCCACGATTGTCTGAGAATGTGGATTTCTGCGTTTTCTTCGTTTTTTGTGGTTTCCATAGGTTCTTATGCCAAGAATCGGTCAATATTGGACAAAATGAATCTTCTCAGACAATCGTGGTCACAATATGCTGGGACAAGAGAACGAATTTCGAATTTCGCCACCACAAGTAATTGCGTAGGCTCATTCTATATTAGAATCACACATCTTGAACTTGTCAATGTTCGGAGTGGACTTAGGACTTCGGATCTTAGGTTATTTGGTAAATATGAAATTCATAAAATGTGATAATTGTTGCTGACGTCAGCAAGACCATTAATCATGAATTTCGCGGCCTTCGTGGTCCCCGACGTGAATTATTTCGGTGTGCGGCCGTGCTAAAGAAAGTGACTAGCAACATTTCAACGCTCTCTGCCTGACTTACTTGTGTGCAAAAGTAGCGACTTTGCAGCCTGCCGGCTGCAGAGTATTGACTATTTGACTCTTTTGTCCATATTTGGATAATGAGTAAAAAACTGCCTTAGTCTCAATATTTTTGTCCACGATTGTCTGAGAATGTGGATTTCTGCGTTTTCTTCGTTTTTTGTGGTTTCCATAGGTTCTTATGCCAAGAATCGGTCAATATTGGACAAAATGAATCTTCTCAGACAATCGTGGTCACAATATGTTGGGACAAGAGAACGAATTTCGAATTTCGCCACCACAAGTAATTGCGTAGGCTCATTCTATATTAGAATCACACATCTTGAACTTGTCAATGTTCGGAGTGGACTTAGGACTTCGGATCTTAGGTTATTTGGTAAATACAAAATTCATAAAATGTGATAATTGTTGCTGACGTCAGCAAGACCATTAATCATGAATTTCGCGGCCTTCGTGGTCCCCGACGTGAATTATTTCAGTGTGCGGCCGTGCTAAAGAAAGTGACTAGCAACATTTCAACGCTCTCTGCCTGGCTTACTTGTGTGTAAAAGTAGCGACTTTGCAGCCTGCCGGCTGCAGAGTATTGACTATTTGACTCTTTTGTCCATATTTGGATAATGTGTAAAAAACTGCCTTAGTCTCAATACTTTTGTCCACGATTGTCTGAGAAAGTGGATTTTAGCGTTTTTCTTCGTTTTTTGTGGTTTCCATAGGTTCTTATGCCCAGAATCGGTCAATGTTGGACAAAATGAATCTTCTCAGTCTGAGAAAGTGGATTTTTGCGTTTTTCTTCGTTTTTTGTGGTTTCCATAGGTTCTTATGCCCAGACTCGATCAATGTTGGACAAATTGAATCTTCTCAGACAATCGTGGTCACAATATGTTGGGACAAGGGAACGAGTTTCGAATTTCGCCACCAAAAGTAATTGCGTAGGCTCATTCTATGTTAGATTCACACATCTTGAACTTGTCAAAGTTCACTTGTCAATGTTCAGAGTGTACTTAAGATGTGACTAGCAACTTTTCAACGCTCTCTGCCTGGCTTACTTGTGCGCAAAAGTAGCGACTTTGCAGCCTGCCAGCTGCAGAGTATTGACTATTTGACTCTTTTGTCCATATTTGGATAATGAGTAAAAAACTGCCTTAGTCTCAATATTGTTGTCCACGATTGTCTGAGAAATTGGATTTTTGAGTTTTTCTTCGTTTTTTTGTGGTTTCCATAGGTTCTTATGCCCAGAACCGGTCAATATTGGACAAAATGAATCTTCTCAGACAATCGTGGTCACAATATGTTGGGACAAGAGAACGAATTTCGAATTTCGCCACCACAAGTAATTGCGTAGGCTCATTCTATATTAGATTCACACATCTTGAACTTGTAAATGTTCAGATTGGACTTAGGACTTCGGATCTTAGGTTATTTGGTAAATACGAAATTCATAAAATGTGATAATTGTTGCTGACGTCAGCAAGGCCATTAATCACGAATTTCGGGTCTTCGTGGTCCCCGACGTGAATTATTTCAGTGTGTGGCCGTACTAAAGAATATTACTAGCAACTTTTCAGCGCTCTCTGCCTGGCTTACTTGTGTGCGAAAGTAGGGACTTTGCAGCCTGCCGGCTGCAGAGTATTGACTATTTGACTATTTTGTCCATATTTGGATAATGAGTAAAAAACTGCCTTAGTCTCAATATTTTTTTCCACGATTGTCTGAGAAAGTGGATTTTTGCGTTTTTCTTCGTTTTTTGTGGTTTCCATAGGTTCTTATGCCCAGAATCGGTCAATATTGGACAAAATGAATCTTCTCAGACAATCGTGGTCACACAATATGTTGAGACAAGAGAACGAATTTCGAATTTCGACACCACAAGTAATTGCGTAGGCTCATTCTATATTAGATTCACACATCTTGAACTTGTAAATGTTCAGACTGGACTTAGGACTTCGGATCTTAGGTTATTTGGTAAATACGAAATTCATAAAATGTGATAATTGTTGCTGACGTCAACAAGGCCACTAGTCACGAATTTCGGGGCCTTCGTGGACCCCGACGTGAATTATTTCGGTGTGCGGCCGTACTAAAGAATGTGACTAGCAACTTTACAACGTTCTCTGCCTGGCTTACTTGTGTGTAAAAGTAGCGACTTTGCAGCCTGCCGGCTGCAAAGTATTGACTATTTGACTCTTTTGTCCATATTTGGATAATGAGTAAAAAACTGCCTTAGTCTCAATATTTTTGTCCACGATTGTCTGAGAAAGTGGATTTTTGCGTTTTTCTTCGTTTTTTGTGGTTTCCATAGGTTCTTATGCCCAGAATCGGTCAACATTGGACAAAATGAATCTTCCCAGACAATCGTGGTCACAATATGTTGGGACAAGAGAACGAATTTCGAATTTCGACACCACAAGTAATTGCGTAGGCTCATTCGATATTAGATTCACACATCTTGAACTTGTCAATGTTCAGAGTGGACTTAGGACTTCGGATCTTAGGTTATTTGGTAAATACGAAATTCATAAAATGTGATAATTGTTGCTGATGTCAGCAAGGCCACTAATCACGAATTTCGGGGCCTTCGTGGTCCCCCACGTGAATTATTTCGGTGTGCGGGCGTGCTAAAGAATGTGACTAGCAACTTTTCAACGCTCTCTGCCGGCTGCAGAGTATTGACTATTTGACTCTTTTGTCCATATTTGGATAATGAGTAAAAAACTGCCTTAGTCTCAATATTTTTTTCCACGATTGTCTGAGAAAGTGGATTTTTGCGTTTTTCTTCGTTTTTCGTGGTTTCCATAGGTTCTTATGCCCGGAATCGGTCAATATTGGACAAAATGAATCTTCTCAGACAATCGTGGTCACAATATGTTGGGACAAGAGAACGAATTTCGAAATTCGCCACCACAAGTAATTGCGTAGGCTCATTCGATATTAGATTCACACATCTTGAACTTGTTAATGTTCAGAGTGTACTTAGGACTTCGGATCTTAGGTTATTTGGTAAATACGAAATTCATAAAATGTGATAATTGTTGCTGATGTCAGCAAGGCCACTAATCACGAATTTCGGGGCCTTCGTGGACCCCGACGTGAATTATTTCGGTGTGCGGCCGTACTAAAGAATGTGACTAGCAACTTTTCAACGCTCTCTGCCGGCTGCAGAGTATTGACTATTTGACTCTTTTGTCCATATTTGGATAATGAGTAAAAAACTGCCTTAGTCTCAATAATTTTTTCCACGATTGTCTGAGAAAGTGGATTTTAGCGTTTTTCTTCGTTTTTTGTGGTTTCCATAGGTTCTTATGCCCAGAATCGGTCAATGTTGGACAAAATGAATCTTCTCAGTCTGAGAAAGTGGATTTTTGCGTTTTTCTTCGTTTTTTGTGGTTTCCATAGGTTCTTATGCCCAGACTCGATCAATGTTGGACAAATTGAATCTTCTCAGACAATCGTGGTCACAATATGTTGGGACAAGGGAACGAGTTTCGAATTTCGCCACCAAAAGTAATTGCGTAGGCTCATTCTATGTTAGATTCACACATCTTGAACTTGTCAAAGTTCACTTGTCAATGTTCAGAGTGTACTTAAGATGTGACTAGCAACTTTTCAACGCTCTCTGCCTGGCTTACTTGTGCGCAAAAGTAGCGACTTTGCAGCCTGCCAGCTGCAGAGTATTGACTATTTGACTCTTTTGTCCATATTTGGATAATGAGTAAAAAACTGCCTTAGTCTCAATATTGTTGTCCACGATTGTCTGAGAAATTGGATTTTTGAGTTTTTCTTCGTTTTTTTGTGGTTTCCATAGGTTCTTATGCCCAGAACCGGTCAATATTGGACAAAATGAATCTTCTCAGACAATCGTGGTCACAATATGTTGGGACAAGAGAACGAATTTCGAATTTCGCCACCACAAGTAATTGCGTAGGCTCATTCTATATTAGATTCACACATCTTGAACTTGTAAATGTTCAGATTGGACTTAGGACTTCGGATCTTAGGTTATTTGGTAAATACGAAATTCATAAAATGTGATAATTGTTGCTGACGTCAGCAAGGCCATTAATCACGAATTTCGGGTCTTCGTGGTCCCCGACGTGAATTATTTCAGTGTGTGGCCGTACTAAAGAATATTACTAGCAACTTTTCAGCGCTCTCTGCCTGGCTTACTTGTGTGCGAAAGTAGGGACTTTGCAGCCTGCCGGCTGCAGAGTATTGACTATTTGACTATTTTGTCCATATTTGGATAATGAGTAAAAAACTGCCTTAGTCTCAATATTTTTTTCCACGATTGTCTGAGAAAGTGGATTTTTGCGTTTTTCTTCGTTTTTTGTGGTTTCCATAGGTTCTTATGCCCAGAATCGGTCAATATTGGACAAAATGAATCTTCTCAGACAATCGTGGTCACACAATATGTTGAGACAAGAGAACGAATTTCGAATTTCGACACCACAAGTAATTGCGTAGGCTCATTCTATATTAGATTCACACATCTTGAACTTGTAAATGTTCAGACTGGACTTAGGACTTCGGATCTTAGGTTATTTGGTAAATACGAAATTCATAAAATGTGATAATTGTTGCTGACGTCAACAAGGCCACTAGTCACGAATTTCGGGGCCTTCGTGGACCCCGACGTGAATTATTTCGGTGTGCGGCCGTACTAAAGAATGTGACTAGCAACTTTTCAACGTTCTCTGCCTGGCTTACTTGTGTGTAAAAGTAGCGACTTTGCAGCCTGCCGGCTGCAAAGTATTGACTATTTGACTCTTTTGTCCATATTTGGATAATGAGTAAAAAACTGCCTTAGTCTCAATATTTTTGTCCACGATTGTCTGAGAAAGTGGATTTTTGCGTTTTCTTCGTTTTTTGTGGTTTCCATAGGTTCTTATGCCCAGAATCGGTCAACATTGGACAAAATGAATCTTCCCAGACAATCGTGGTCACAATATGTTGGGACAAGAGAACGAATTTCGAATTTCGACACCACAAGTAATTGCGTAGGCTCATTCGATATTAGATTCACACATCTTGAACTTGTCAATGTTCAGAGTGGACTTAGGACTTCGGATCTTAGGTTATTTGGTAAATACGAAATTCATAAAATGTGATAATTGTTGCTGATGTCAGCAAGGCCACTAATCACGAATTTCGGGGCCTTCGTGGTCCCCCACGTGAATTATTTCGGTGTGCGGGCGTGCTAAAGAATGTGACTAGCAACTTTTCAACGCTCTCTGCCGGCTGCAGAGTATTGACTATTTGACTCTTTTGTCCATATTTGGATAATGAGTAAAAAACTGCCTTAGTCTCAATATTTTTTTCCACGATTGTCTGAGAAAGTGGATTTTTGCGTTTTTCTTCGTTTTTCGTGGTTTCCATAGGTTCTTATGCCCGGAATCGGTCAATATTGGACAAAATGAATCTTCTCAGACAATCGTGGTCACAATATGTTGGGACAAGAGAACGAATTTCGAAATTCGCCACCACAAGTAATTGCGTAGGCTCATTCGATATTAGATTCACAAATCTTGAACTTGTTAATGTTCAGAGTGTACTTAGGACTTCGGATCTTACGTTATTTGGTAAATACGAAATTCATAAAATGTGATAATTGTTGCTGATGTCAGCAAGGCCACTAATCACGAATTTCGGGGCCTTCGTGGACCCCGACGTGAATTATTTCGGTGTGCGGCCGTACTAAAGAATGTGACTAGCAACTTTTCAACGCTCTCTGCCGGCTGCAGAGTATTGACTATTTGACTCTTTTGTCCATATTTGGATAATGAGTAAAAAACTGCCTTAGTCTCAATATTTTTTTCCACGATTGTCTGAGAAAGTGGATTTTTGCGTTTTTCTTCGTTTTTCGTGGTTTCCATAGGTTCTTATGCCCAGAATCGGTCAATATTGGACAAAATGAATCTTCTCAGACAATCGTGGTCACAATATGTTGGGACAAGAGAACGAATTTCGAAATTCGCCACCACAAGTAATTGCGTAGGCTCATTCGATATTAGATTCACACATCTTGAACTTGTTAATGTTCAGAGTGTACTTAGGACTTCGGATCTTAGGTTATTTGGTAAATACGAAATTCATAAAATGTGATAATTGTTGCTGATGTCAGCAAGGCCACTAATCACGAATTTCGGGGCCTTCGTGGACCCCGACGTGAATTATTTCGGTGTGCGGCCGTACTAAAGAATGTGACTAGCAACTTTTCAATGCTCTCTACCTGGCTTACTTGTGTGCAAAAGTAGCGACTTTGCAGCCTGCCGGCGGCAGAGTATTCACTATTTGACTCTTTTGTCCATATTTGGATAATGAGTAAAAAACTGCCTTAGTCTCAATATTTTTGTCCACGATTGTCTGAGAAAGTGGATTTTTGCGTTTTTCTTCGTTTTTTGTGGTTTCCATAGGTTCTTATGCTTAGAATCGGTCAATATTGGACAAAATGAATCTTCTCAGACAATCGTGGTCACAATATGTTGGGACAAGGGAACGAATTTCGAATTTCGCCACCACAAGTAATTGCGTAGGCTCATTCTATATTAGATTCACACATCTTGAACTTGTCAATGTTCAGAGTGTACTTAGGACTTCGGATCTTAGGTTATTTGGTAAATACGAAATTCATAAAATGTGATAATTGTTGCTGACATCAGCAAGGCCACTAATCACGAATTTCGGGGCCTTAGTGGTTAGAGATAGGGAAATGTATGTTCTGGCGCAGTCCCTAAATCGCGCACGCGCACGCCACAGTCAAACACAATAAATCAATACCATCCAGTACCATGCGGTGTTGAGTCATGGAATTCAAGGGTAAGTCCCTAATAATCCATACTTAGTCATGCATATAAAAAATCATGCAAAAATGAGTCAAAAAATTCTAGCGCAATTCCCTATTATACTACGCACATCAAAATCATACATCAAATAAGTAAAGGGGGGAATTCTCTCTACAGTATGATGACGTCATCAAAAATCAACGCATGCGCAGTTAAGATGCGTTAGTTTTTGACCACTATGAAATCCTTTGACAAAAATAAAATTCATGCAATAAAGAGAATGAATACATACACTGTCAAACAATTACGAGATATTGCAAAAGGTCGTGGACTTACAGGGTATGATAGGCTGCGCAAGGCTGAATTGATTTCTTTATTGGAGGACGTACCACAGAGACCACCCAGAAGGGCTGGACAACGAAAGCCAGTCAAGCCTGTGACTATAGTACCAACGCCAGAGGCCATGGACATTTTTGAGTGACAGGAAATGTCAAAAAATCGTTCGATCGTGACAACCAAGATGCGAGGATGGTACAACTGGCTAGTTGATGCTGTCCCCAAACCTATAAACGAGGGGGTTAGGAGAACTTATGCAGCCTTTAAACGTAGGGTGATGGATCTCTATAATAGGACAGCTAATGCGAGACCTACACTTCATGATGAGGTGGAAAAAGAGGCTGAGGAAGACTATCTTCCAGATATCAAAAATCTATATGATCAGCCGCAGCAGGACTATACCCCTCAAGAGCATAAGCACGCGCTGCGCAGGACCTTTCGAAGTTTTCGCATTCCGGGTATAGGAGGGGCCGACGTCGACGGATATATAGGGATGGTACGACCCGACGTGAAAACCTTGATTGAGGACCAAGTAGAAGATATGGACTCGGCAAAGATACAGCTGTCCATGTGGATCATGTGGAAGAAGAAGAAAACAAACCCGGAGGGGGCCAACGACGAGCACATTGAGGTGAAGAAAGCCTTTAACAGTAATATGGCCTCAGTCTTCCAGGGTAGCGACGTAGACGACGTGCTGGACAGGATGTTTGCTGATATCAAGACGCACGTGGAGCATCCGGCATTATCCCAGAGTGGATTCACGATAAGTCAAATTCTACACCTGGATATAGATTTCCATAAACTGAGGCTAACGAGAGGGTCATCGTTCATAGAACCCCCCAAATGGATAGCGTCAAAGAAGGCCATCATCAACCCAAAAAATGAGGATGAAGAGTGTTTCAAATGGGCTGTGATAGCATCCCTACACCATACCGAGGTGGAAAAAGATGCACAAAGAATCACTAAGTTGAGACCCTACGTAGACCTCTACAATTGGGAGGGTATAGAGTTCCCTACACCAATCAAGGAAATATACAAGTTTGAGAATAATAATAAGGACATTGAGGTAAACGTCCTATACGTGACGGGGAAAAAGTTCAACATCCTGCGGCAATCGGGGCACAACGGACGTAGCAGGCAGGTGAACCTGCTGCTTATCACCGATGACAAAAAGACTCACTACACAGCCGTCAAAAGTCTATCGCGACTCATAGGTAGTGATACTTCAAAGAACACAAAATCGATGCATTTTTGCCTGAATTGTCTACAGGCATTTCCTACATATGAGTCGAGGGACAAGCACTATGGCTACTGCAAGAACCACGAGGCTGTTAAAATCACGATGCCGAACGAGTCTGAAAAATGGTTATTCTACAGGGATGGCCAGATGCAATTCAAGTTACCTTTTGCAATATATGCCGATTTTGAAAGCTTACTAATACCAGTAGAAGAAGATGCCAGGGAGACCAAGACGAAAAGGCTGAGTAGGCATGTACCGTCCGGATGATGTACTTATAGTACCTTTGCCTATGGGGATGTACCGGATCCCTTAACACTATACAGGGGCAAGGACTGTGTGACGAGGTTCGTGAACCACCTGGAGGACGAGGTGAAGCGTCTATACTATACCTACCCGCAGCAACCCATGTTGGAACTGACAGAGGTGCTACAAAGGGAACATGACGAGGCCACGCACTACCACATCTGCCTAAAGCCGTTTGACGACTGCAAAAATAACCGTAAAGTTAGAGATCATTGTCACTATACAGGGCTGTATAGAGGCGCGGCGCATAACAGCTGCAACCTCAAATACAAGATACCGGGTCATATTATATTCCGGTCATATTCCACAACCTCTCGGGATACGACGCGCACCTGTTTATCCGGGAATTAGGGGAAAAGTATGACACCCAAGTTTTAACGTTAAAATCAAGGTACCACTTGCAGGTATGGGGTATGGTGATGGTGAGGTGTACAAGAAGATAGAAATCCGCTTCATCGACTCCTGTCGATTAATGCCATCCAGCCTGGACAAATTGGCAAGCAACCTCAACGATGAGTGCAAAAATCTCCGCTGGTTTTTCAATGAGGATGACACGTTTAAACTCATGCGCGGGAAGGGTGTGTATCCGTATGAATACATGGATGATTGGCAACGATTTGAAGAGTCGGAACTCCCCCCCCCAAGGAGATATTTTACAGTAAGCTGAATATGAAGGGGATTAGCGATGAGGATTATGCCTATGCGAAAAGGGTATGGAATTGCATCACCCCAGAGGGTGATGTAGTCACCATGGGCGACTATCACGATGTATATTTGACCACGGACGTACTGCTATTGGCAGATGTTTTCGAAACATTTCGGGGCGTGTGCTTGGCAAACTACGGTCTCGATTCCCCGCATTTCTATTCGGCTCCAGGTCTTGCCTGGAAGGCGGCACTCAAGCATACCGGGATCAGGCTAGAGCTACTCACAGACCATGACATGCTTCTGATGTTTGAGAAGGGCATCCGAGGAAGCATAACCCAGGCCGTACACCGGTATGCCAAGGCAAACAACAAATACATGGGAGACCAGTACGATCCAGGGGTTGAATCCTCATACCTCCAATATCTAGATAGCAACAACTTGTATGGATGGGCGATGCGTCAAGACCTTCCAACGGATGGCTTTAAATGGGTGTCGAGCGTTGAGGCATTTACAGAAAAGCGAATCGAGAAGCTCGTTGAAAAGAACAAGCATGGCTACATTTTAGAGGTAGATATAGACTACCCCAAGAGGCTACATGACAAACATGACGAGCTACCATTTTTACCTGAGCGCACGACGGTCCACAAGGTCTTGGATTGAGGAAAGTGCATAGAGTCATTCAATTCAACCAAAAACCCTGGCTTAAAGGGTATATAGATCATAATACCAGGCTGAGAACGGCTGCCAAAAACGAGTTTGAGAAGGATTTCTACAAGCTGATGAATTTAAGCGTGTTCGGCAAAACCATGGAAAATATACGGAATCACCGCAACATTCAGCTGGTTACCAACGAGGACAAGTACACGAAGTTGGTCATGAAGCCGAATTCCAAGGGTGGAAGCCGGTTTAGCAAGCACCTCCTAGGTGTAGAGATGGGCAAAATGGAGGTCAAAATGAACAAACCGGTGTATATAGGGCAGGCCATCTTGGACCTGTCAAAAATGGTGATGTACGAGTTCCACTACGACTACATGCAGCCAAAATATGGTAGCAAGCTGCAACTCTGTTATATGGATACAGACTCCTTCGTATACCATATCAAGACACATGATTTCTATATTGATATAGCCAACGACGTCGAAAAAAGATTCGATACGAGCGCGCATAGCGAGGACGATAACCGACCATTACCCATCGGCAAAAATAAGAAAAGAGTGGGTCTGTTGAAAGATGAACTTGCAGGAAAAATCATGACCGAGTTCATCGCCCTGACGGCCAAGCTATATGCCTACAAGAGTTTTACAAAAGAGGGCGGTGATCGCAAAGCGAAGGGTATAAAGAGATGTGTGACGAAGAAATCTATCACTTTTGACGACTATTGACGATGCCTCCAGGATGGCGTTGATATATACAAGAGCCAAGTCTTAATTCAAAATAAGAGGCATCAGGTCTATACCCAAGAGGTATCAAAGTTAGCACTCAACAGGCCCGTGGCCATTGCCGCCTGGTGCCTACCCGGGAATAAAATGGAAGTGTGTTTGTATATCGCTATATTTCTACCCTATGCCATGATCGCCTATATTATTTTTCGATACAAAAGGATATTAATAAAGATGTCTGATCTTGCACGAGTATTCGACGAATCCGCAGAAACCTATGAACAGATAGAGCAACCCATCGATTAGCGTCAGGCTTTAAAGGAGGCCCTACGCAAAGGCAAAGGGCATCTCTTACCTAAAAAATGTACGGAAGGCTTTGTTGACAAGGCTCCTGATGAGGCCATTGACAAGGTACATGCTGAGTACGTACAGCGAGAACTCAACGAAAAGGGTGAGAAGACGGCCAAGGCGTTGACTACTCATGTGATCAGCCTCTATGCGAACCTGATTGGGAATATTGTAGATATTGACAGTGTTGACGAATTGCGCAGGGATATTGAAGAGGACCCCATCATTAAGGATTCCATGACAGATCTTGGTATCCTTGTGTACTGTACCATTGGGAGGTGTTTGGCGCCCCTCTTGGTAGCGGGGCATACCGCGAGGCACATGGGCAAGAAGAAGGAGGAGGCGGAGGCTAAGGAAGAGCCCCGGACGGTTCTATAAGATAAATGGAAGAACAGAAACAAGAAGAGAGGGCCATCACAAAACCGGTAAAGCATCCGGGAAGGGTTGCGCAGGGACACAAGTTGGCTGCACTGGTGAAGAAGAGGAAGGAAGAAATGAAACAACAAGAGGGTACTGTAGAGCCCACAGTCAAAACCTCTTCTGGGACCAGTTCCGTGCAGTCGGTATACATGTATGGTGTAGGGACACTTGCCGTGTTGGCGATAAGGGTTGATGTATGGTACAGGTTTGGCAGGGGTGAAAATGAATCTAACAAGCCAGCGACTAATCTAGAGCACCAGCAGGGGAAACAGGGTAAAACTCAGCCACATATTGAGATTTTTAAAATGCTATAATGAATGGCAACAAGCAAGGCTCACATGGATAGCAACATTAGTCCGAAGGAAACAATGGTTATTGACTCCTTATGGGATTCAGTCAGGCTGGTATCGTATACAATCCTCATAGCCATGGCGCGAAGAAGGCCCTAGGAGTTTCCAGACCTGGGGCAAAGATGGATTTGGAGGACGGCCTGAAGCTCGCCGGCTATATGACGGCAGCGATCTTGTTCGACGAATACGCGATTAAGCAGGGATGGTATAAAAAATCATTGATACCTCCAAAATGAGCGTCCAGTAAAATTTCTATTTACCCCAAGGGTAAATAGAAATGGAGGAGACCAAAAAATGCTCGAAATGCAAGCACTATCTCCCATTGAACCATTTCAGGGTGAAACGTAATGGTCAAATGCTAAGGCAATGCATCACCTGCCTCTCTTCCATCAAGGCGTCAAAGGATCGCGCAAGGTGCCGCCCCCGCAACAGGCCTCTACATGAAAACAAGGAGGTCATAGCTATCTGTAGGGCCCATATTGAGGCCCAGTTTTCCGAAGGAATGACCTGGGAACACTACAAGTTTGTTCATATTGATCACAGGATACCGTTTAAGTATATAGAAACCGGGAGGTATCCGACGGTTGCCGATGTTGCCGGGGTATTGCACGAACATTCAAGGCAATATATAAATGGAGGCCAAAAAATGTTCGAAGTGTAAGCACGTTTTAACCCTGGACAAGTTTAAGATCAGGGGGAATAGTAGAACAAAAGCTTGCATAGGTTGCCTGCACAAAGCGAAGGAGAGGCGGCGTACCAAATGCAAGGACGCTGTTATCGAACACGAGGTAGACCCTCTTGATATTGACAGGGAGATTCAAGGGTTTAAGCAGGATGAAGATTACCTACTTCTTTACACCCTGTAGACATACGACATTATATCCCAGTACGCCGAACTCATCGGAGCACCCCCTGAGAGCCAGGAAAAGGCACTGCTCGTCGAGAGGTACCGCAAGGTATTGCGGTGTCTACAAGGTAAATTAACCTATTCTCCACTACCCCTCGAATATAAGACTCAAAATACCAAGCTCTGCCCTGCCTGCCGGGGGTCTTTGGTGAACAATCACGGTGGTGTGTTGATTTGTTCAATATGTGCCGCGATATACCCAAAGGTTCATAATAGAAAATGGTCTTATTATTAAATGGACGTCGTGAAGGAACCCCATACGGCAATCTTCACAGGCCCGACATCATGCGGAAAAACGGTCCCGTCCTTTAAATAATATAAAATGCGGCTACCAGCTACTATACGATTAAACCTATACATTTTCCTGCTCCAAAAGGCGTCGGTGGCGCGTCTTTTCGAGTCCCCATGTTCTTCCCCCGGTTGTAACAGATAGAGGTACAACCCGTCCTCTGGTAAGGGCTTTTCTTCGGGGTATTCTTCGCTTTTTGCAAGCGGTACTTCATCCATCTTCATAGCCTTGCTAGGCTTCATGTTAATCATGGCAGTCTTGGTATTATTGAGACCTTTTACGATAGTGTACAAGTTTTTCACCCAAATACTACTAGTCTCCTCGGAGGCCAACTCCTGTGCATCCTGTGGCCGAAAGAGCCTTTCGGCGAGTACCTTGTTATAGCTCTCGCCAAATGCCGTAAATGTATGATGATATTTGGTGGTAGCCCTTTTAATCTCAACACCTTTACCCTCTAACAGCTTCGTTACATCTGACTTGAATTCAGAACCATTGTCACACTGGAAGGTCTTTGTGTAGTGTAAAGGTCCTGCCTTGTAAATGTTCTTAATCATCCCTGCAACCTCACTAGCCTTTTTGGTACGTAGAGGCCTAGCTACCTTGTACCTTGAAGCCACGTCAATACCTGTCAATATGTACTTGTAGGTGCTTCCATACAGCTTGTCGTGGGGCATGTACAGCAGATCAAACTGATGCATCTCGTTCGGTCCTGTAATGGTAAAATGAGGGTAATCTATACGTTTTGGACCCTTGATATGTCTCAGCCACAATAGTTGACGAGAAAGCCAGTGAGTGACTAGTTTTTTGGACAGACCACTCTCCTTCGCGAGTAATTTGATGGCTTTTTCGTCCAGTCCAGAGATGTTCTGAGGTATAGTAAATTTGACTTAATTTCTCAGCCTCCTCCCCGGTAACGATATGTGGTTTTTCCGATATGTCTTTATTATACATGTCGGAAAACGTTCCTACAAATATTTTTAGGCAACAAACCCCAGCAGTGATAGCGAGCCAACGATGAACGTCAATTCCCCATCCTGTTGCTGCTTTGAGGGCGTGTAAAAGTCGGATAATTGTGGGGCCTTCTTCTTTGAAGCGATATAGTATTGATACATGTCGTCGTCTAACTCTTTTAGGCTTTTACCGGCCTTTATTTGCAGTTCCCGTTGCTCGCTGAACCAGTCAAGCTTAGCTTGTCGATCACGTATCCATTGAGCCTGAGACTCATTTAGCTTTTCCTTTTTCCTTTTCCTCGTCATGCTTCTTCCGTTCGGCCTCGCCATGCCCTGATAGTTTGCTAAATAGATAGTTTGTGCCGCTGAAGGCTAATGCATTTATCGCAGCACCCGCCACGATAACAGCGATTGTGGCCATGCTTTATTAGTATTCGACGGAGTGGAAGCGCCCGTCCAGGATGTTCAGCTGCGCGTCCATTAGCAAGTATACGTAACATCTGAAATCCCCAGTTCCGTCAGCTTTCTTGGTCATGTTCAACGTTATCCCATCACTAAGCCTTTGCAGAGGCCTTCCAGAGCCATGCAGGGTATTGTCATTAGAGGCCCTAAAATCGATACACAGGGCGTAGCATTCATTGAAGAATTGGCCGATGGTCACGTTGCTATCATGGCTACCAAAAATGTTGACGACTTGTTCCAGATCCTTGGAAAGCATGGCATGAGAGTACAACTCATTGGGCTCACCCTCGACAGTGACGCTAATCTTCTCAATCTTGGGATTGCAGAAGACTTCATTTACACCAGCATAGGCCTTCACTTTCCCATGGTCTATAAAGAGTAGCAAGACACCTTTGAGGCACTTGGCTGGGGTATCTATTTGAAGGTTGTAGCTGGTATCAGATTTTTTCATGGTCACCACCTTGCTTCTCAGAATCCTTTCGTAGGGTAAGGCGAGACGACTATACCTTGACATCATAGCACTTTCTAGGCCTTCATGGGAGACCCTGTCGAACTCCAGCTTGATGTTGGTGATTTTGTACGCAGCATCGGCAGCCTTGGCCGCCGTAGATCCCACGGCCGCCGTGCTTCCATCTTTAATCACGTCGCTATGTGGGGCAAAGGCCAGAATGAATTGGAGGCGGTCATGGAGCCCTGCCTGGTAAAACGGCAAGTCTCTCGTCAACTCAAACATCTTGCCCAACGGAATAAAGAAAGTGTTGCCATACGCCGCAGCGATGGCTTTTTCCTCATCTGTTCCAACGTACTCAGTAGCCTTGACCTGCAGGGCTCTGATGGTACCGTCGTTGAGGTTAATACCCTCAAGAATCAGGTTGTTTTCCCGATCGAATTTTGGCAGCCACAAGTCCTGGTACACTGCCAGGGTATTGTAATCAGATATATTTTGTACCTCATTGTTATTTAAGGTAATGCGCAGATTTCGAACCAGACTTTTCCCAATGTTGCTAACTAGGGTACGCTTCGTATTTGTCCCCGTCAGCGTCAGGTCAAATAGGAGCCTGAGACTCCCCGGGAATATAACATCATTCTGCCCCATATTTGGTATATCTACATAGAGGTCTTCATTCTGGTTAATGGTTGAAGGTATATGACTTATTTGGACCCGTTGACGGCGTCCCTTGATGCCAAAGAGCTGTTTCGTTTCTGCATATGGGTCCAGGGTCGTTCCGAAACTCATGTTTATTATATATGGATTTTTCTACAATAAATGGCTGATAATCCAGCATATACGCATGAGGATGATATTGGGGAGAAGGATAAAGGCGGAAAGGATGATAGGCCTGATACTACGTCAAAACTTCCATCAACTCAACAACTCCCGGGAACATCGGGACAACAACAGCATGGAGACGCTCCGGCTACCGGTATTGATACGGCCAGGGCGCTATTAATCATGAGGGTCGATAATCTGTACGCCCAAATGAAAAAGGATGATAGGGTGGGGCCCGTCAATGCGATCAACTATGAAAATTTTAAAGTTGGGGAGAATATTCTTTTATATAGGGGCGTAAATATTAGTGATTTAATTTACAAGGAGAAAGGTCTTGGATTAAGAAGCGCTAAGACCATTTTAAAAAATTTGGGGGCAGAATTCGTGGGAGATATGGGTTTTAAGGAATATATCACCACGCCCAACAAAGGGGGTAAAGCAAGGGCCCAGAACCTCGCGAATGAGGTTGATGTCCTTGTGAATAGGGGTGAAGAGGAGGGTGAGGAGGAGGGTGAGGAGGAGGGTGAGTATATTGAGATGAATTCGTTGGAAGATATTGAGAGGTTTATAGACGAGTCGCAAAGTTTTATAGATACTTCATTTGGTGAAGGTGGCCCTGCCAAGGATGAAATAAGAGAGATTAATCAGGCGGCACAAATTGCCAAGGGCGCCGTGCAGATACTGAAGGCAAAGGGGATCCTATACAGCAGTGAGATTGAGAGGGCCGAGGGTAAGTTGAAACAACTCGAGGAGCCGGGAAAGACGGAGGACAATGGAATCCAAACCATATTAATAAGGAGATAGAAGGCAGACCTTGAAAAATTTAAGGATATAAAAAAGGCCGCGCAAGAGGCAGAAGGGATACAAACCAAGATAATTTACAGCCAGCTGAGACACATCAAGGACACCTTGTTGAAAATTGCCGCAGATGACACGTCCCTAGTTGAAAAGCTAAAAATACTCTTCAAGGAGCAGGGTTTGACCATAGCAAGTATCGTCTCCGCTATTGGTCTATTGGTTTCAACCATCGTGCTCTCCGTTACGGGAGGTTCTGCCGCGGCAGGTGCTGCAGGAGGAAGTGCCGCGGGGGATGCGGGAAAAGGCTTTGTAGAAAAGCAGCTTGAAAGGCTCGGAAAGTTCCTCAAATATCTGGCAGGCAAAGCAGGCAAAGCATTACCTGGGATTATTGGTACCGTAGTCTCGTTCTTTATCAGGGTAGCGGCAACTATCGTGGAATACGCGGCCAAGCATCTGTACATAGCCATCGCGGCCGCTGCTGGGTTTGTCGTGCTATATGTTGGAAAGGTCTAATATTAGTTATTTTTAAGCCATATATAGGCAATTAGGATCCCTACCCCTGTCGTGATCAATGTGGCCTTGGTATCCTCGTGTTGTTCCCCCTGTAGGGCATGCATAGGAGGTGTAGCATGCCCGGGGGGTGTATATGGTATAGCCCGTATAGTATGATCGGGAGTATGTATTGGAGGTGTAATAGGTGTGGCATGCTTGGTATGTATAGGATGTGTGGTATGCATAGGTGCTTTGGTAATATGCCTGGGGCGTGTGGCATGTGTAGGTATTTTGATAATATGCCTTGGTGGTGGTTTGATGACCCTCTCTGTATGAATAGGCTTGTTATTCACATCAACCTGTACCCCCACATTGACATTGGCAGGTGCGATCAGAATGTTGTTATTATACCCCACAATCTTGCCTATGCGCAGGTTCATATCAGAAGGCAACATGTAGACGCTGGGCATGACGGCAAAATTCACCGGGGTTAGGACATCTTGCAGCACCTTTTGGAATTCCGTAATATCATGCCCTACATTCTCCTGACGTTGTGCCATGGCCTCAAATTTTTGTAACAAGATTTGCCTTGCCGTGTAGTTGTCAGCGCCAGACCCGAGTAAAGATGCCTTGGCCCCTGCCTGTGACCCAACTAACAAGACCACGTAAACCCGGATACTTTCACTCAGCTTGGTAAGACCTTCCGATGTTAGACCTTGACCTGTTGGTAGGATGAATTTTGCAAAATCACCATCAACCTGTGGCCACCATGAACCGTTGGTGAGTGAGGCACTTACTGATCCAAATTTATAGAAATCATTGGGGTTGGCACCATACTCACGACATACTTGTGCATACCCGGAGGTTGAGTAGGGATTTTTGTACTGAGAAAATCCATCGTTATAAGGCATTGGCACTTTCATTCTTGCCAGAATGCGACGCATGTGGTAATAAACGTGGAATTTAAAGATGGCGTTGACAAGGGATATGGAGCCCGTCATATGCTTAGCAGATATGCCTAAGGCCGTGGTTGCGCAATGGGTGGCGAAATTCACCTGGATGTTTCAGTAATCCAGTGCTTGTCCCTTCCAACCCTCAATGACAGGGTCATTCAGTAAATTTGTTAAGGGTCTGATGGGGTATTTGGTAAACTCGGGGAATGTCACGGGTATGTGTGATTCTATAGACACGTACAGGTCCTGATGCTCCAAGTTGGTTACGACAAGTGGCCATTCTCCCCTGTTGGACTTGTACTTTGCCTTGGGGTTGTATGAGTAGATATTCATCTTTTGTTTTAAGACAAAGATGAAGCAACTCTACATTACTGATATCAAAAAGCCTACACTGTTTGAAGACTACCTGGGACAGGATAGTAGGATAGCCCTTAAATCCATTAGTATCCGGGGTGAGTGGCTGAATATCTATAACATCAATGATGTCCCTGGGGGGACATGCTGACTTGGAGTTTTGACACTCCCATATACCTTCCATTGAAAGGCTCTACGGATCGCCTCGAGTTCATGCTAACAGACGAATTCCACCACGACAAAAATGTTTCGTTCACTGGACTAACCATGCATTTGCTGGTAGAATAAATGGCTGATATAACGAAGCTGTACCCAAATTTGCCAAGTGCACCTTCACAAGGCGCCGACATGCCGGAGGAAAGCCAGGTCTACAGACTCAAAAAGATTGATGAAATAGAACAGTATCTGCGAGATGAAATCAAGGAGCGGGATAAGCTTGCAAAGAAGTTTAAAATGCATGGCACGTGGGTGAGGTATACGGACCATGGTCTGTTAGGTATAAGCGTTATCACGTCGGGACTTGGCATAGGAGCCATGGCCTCCGGCCTAGGAGTACCCTTGGCTTTTGCGAGGGGTGGGATCTCGCTTGCCATGGGCGTTGCACAGGCAGGGTTACGCAATGCCTCAAAAAGGCTCGGTGTCAAATCCAAGAAACATGAAGGTATAAGGCTATTGGCCGAATCGAAATTGAACTCTATTGCTGATCTCATCTCAAAAGCAGTAAAAAATGGGTTGATTAGTGACTATGAGTACAGCCTGATCGGCCGGGAGAAGCAAAAGTATATGTTGTTAAAGGAACGGATGCGACAACGTTTTAACCGTATTGTGAACGCCCTCAATGAAGAGGAGCGGGCCCAGCTAGTTGCTTGGGGGAGACAGGAGGGTAGGGATGAGTTTTTAAAAAACGTACAATCTGCACAGTATGCAAGCGGTATCTAGAGTCCCCGCCTGAGTATAGGCCTTAATTTTATATATTTTATAGGACCCGTATGTCCTATAAAATATATGGTTTTTTTTTAATCCTCACCTAGCATCCATTCTTTTTTGAGGTCCTTATATCGGCATTCCGTAATATGTACCTAGTTTTTACCTTGCACATATACCGATGAAATAGCCAGAATGGCACTGGCTTGGCAGGGCTCATCATAGGGTACCGGCATACCATGGAATTTAGTCGTTATGGCATCATTGTAGTATTTAAGCTTGGCGTTCACGTAACGGTCCTTTTTTACGGGCTCTGTCGTCAATTGCTCAGATATCAACCCCTCGATCTTGGACCAGATTTGGCGATACTTGGCAACCCAATCTGGGTACTCTTCAAAATCAAGAGTCATTGCCAGTACTGCATTGGCGTTGTACCGGCTGACCCCATGCGGGGACCATATTTTAGGTGTTTTTACCTCGAGGGCTACCACGAGGTCTCGTGTATGATAGCCTACTATGTACCAATTATCCTTATCCCCATTGGCAGGAATGGGATCCGACACTGTCAGGTAGTCCACGTTGATATCATTGATGTCTGTAAAAGTAGCAGCAAATGAGTAGAAAATTTTAGGGTTTACAATTTCTTCTTCAAATTGTAGCATCTTGTTTATTGTAATTCAAACGACTTCAGGGAATTGCATGTCATTGTACATACGCACCCACCCCCCATTATATGTGATATATTCATGATAGCACTGCCAGCACAGCAATTTACCATTTACCATGAGCCTTCGTCCGCAGGTACATCTGTCATACACATCCAACATACGCTTGCAATCCTTACATTGTTCCATTTTATCTTATGATTCCAATGCATCAAGACGATCCTCTAGGTCCTGAATCCTAAAAAGCCTCATTTGTCTCATCCGTTCATTCTTCTCGGATTCTCGTACCAGGGCCAACGCCATTAGTGGTATGGAGAGGCCGATGCCAGCCATAAGGGTCATGACTACCGCACTTCCAAATTTTGATTGACAGTTGATGCACATTTATTAGTAGTATCTTACAACAAAGATTGTAAGATAACCTTGACTTCAAACCAACCCCCACAGATTTTTAAGGTCTGCCTTTTCATCCTCCGAAAAGCACCAATCTATGACCCTACCCGGATGCCAGGTTACTGGAGCTAACTCCTCCTTAATTCTAGCCTTGTCCGCTTTCCTTTGGCGATAGGCTCTTCGCCATTTAAGTTTGCTTTTCCTATTCGCTAACATCTTCTTACTAATAAACCAATCCGGTACACATTCGAATAGGTAGGCAGACCTTTCAATGGCCCTTTTACACATGTCTTGAGTCTTGAATTGATCCGGCACATACATGAGTGCCCAGGGATCCTTTTCAGCGGCATTGTTGCACATGTCTCGCGTTTTGAGCTGGCCCGGTACATAGCCGAGCATCATGGGCTCTCCTTCAACAGCCATGCTGCACATATGCTCCGTCTTGAAATGGTCGTATATATACTTGAACATAACGGGATTGTGTTCAACGACCTTGCTGCACATGTATTGCGTCTCGAATTGATCCGGCACGTGCCTGAACAGGTAGGAATCCTCCTCAACAGCATTGTTGCACATGTCTTGCGTTTTGATTTTGTTGGGGACATACTCGAACAGATGTGGATCCTCCTCAACGGCTTTGTTGCACATGCCCTGCGTTTTAAACCGGTCCGGGACATACACGAACATCGCAAAATCCTTTTCAACGGCCTCGTTGCACATGTCCTGCGTCTTGAACCGGTCCGGGATAAACGCGAGCGCATAGGGCTTCTCCTCAACAGCCTTGATCCAATTTTCCTTGCTTGCAATATCATTCTTGAGATGTTGAATCAGATCCTTCTTGCGCAGTCCCTGAACGCCTTTGCATAGTCCACGACCTTTTGCAATATCTCGTAATTGTTTGACAGTGTATGTATTCATTCTCTTTATTGCATGAATTTTATTTTTGTCAGAAGATTTCATAGTGGTCAAAAACTAACGCATCTTAACTGCGCATGCGTTGATTTTTCATGACGTCATCATACTGTAGAGGGAATTCCCCCCTTTACTTATTTGATGTATGATTTTGATGTGCGTAGTATAATAGGGAATTGCGCTAGAATTTTTTGACTCATTTTTGTATGATTTTTGATATGCATGACTAAGTATGGATTATTAGGGACTTACCCTTGAATTCCATGACTCAACACCGCATGGTACTGGATGGTATTGATTTATTGTGTTTGACTGTGGCGTGCGCGTGCGCGATTTAGGGACTGCGCCAGAACATACATTTCCCTATCTCTTCGACCCCGACGTGAATTATTTCGGTGTGCGGCCGTACTAAAGAATGTGACTAGCAACTTTTCAACGCTCTCTGCCTGGCTTACTTGTGAGCAAAAGTAGCGACTTTGCAGCCTGCCGGCTGCAGAGTATTGACTATTTGACTCTTTTGTCCATATTTGGATAATGAGTAAAAAACTGCCTTAGTCTCAATATTTTTGTCCACGATTGTCTGAGAAAGTGGATTTTTGCGTTTTTCTTCGCTTTTTGTGGTTTCCATAGGTTCTTATGCCCAAAATCGGTCAATATTGGACAAAATGAATCTTCTCAGACAATCGTGGTCACAATATGTTGGGACAAGGGAACGAATTTCGAATTTCGACACCACAAGTAATTGCGTACGCTCATTCTATATTAGATTCACACATCTTGAACTTGTAAATGTTCAGAGTGCACTTAGGACTTCGGATCTTAGGTTATTTGGTAAATACGATATTCATAAAATGTGCTAATTGTTGCTGACGTCAGCAAGGCCATTAATCACGAATTTCGTGGCCTTCGTGGTCCCCGACGTGAATTATTTCGGTGTGCGGCCGTGCTAAAGAATGTGACTAGCAACTTTTCAACGCTCTCTGCCTGCTTTACTTGTGTGCAAAAGTGGCGACTTTGCAGCCTGCCGGCTGCAGAGTATTGACTATTTGACTCTTTTGTCCATATTTGGATAATGAGTAAAAAACTGCCTTAGTCTAAATATTTTTGTCCACGATTGTCTGAGAAAGTGAATTTTTGCGTTTTTATTCGTTTTTTGTGGTTTCCATCGGTTCTTATGCCCAGAATCGGTCAATATTGGACAAAATGAATCTTCTCAGACAATCGTGGTCACAATATGTTGGGACAAGAGAACGAATTTCGAATTTCGCCACCACAAGTAATTGCGTAGACTCATTCTATATTAGATTCACACATCTTGAACTTGTCAATGTTCAGAGTGGACTTAGGACTTCGGATCTTAGGTTATTTGGTAAATACGAAATTCATAAAATGTGCTAATTGTTGCTGACGTCAGCAAGGCCATTAATCACGAATTTCGGGGCCTTCGTGGTCCCCGACGTGAATTATTTCGGTGTGCGGCCGTGCTAAAGAATGTGACTAGCAACTTTTCAACGCTCTCTGCCTGGTTTACTTGTGTGCAAAAGTAGCGACTTTGCAGCCTGCCGGCTGCAGAGTATTGACTATTTGACTCTTTTGTCCATATTTGGATAATGAGTAAAAAACTGCCTTAGTCTCAATATTTTTGTCCACGATTGTCTGAGAAAGTGAATTTTTGCGTTTTTCTTCGTTTTTTGTGGTTTCCATAGGTTCTTATGCCCAGAATCGGTCAATATTGGACAAAATGAATCTTCTCAGACAATCGTAGTCACAATATGTTGGGACAAGGGAACGAATTTCGCCACCACAAATAAATGCGTAGGCTCATTCTATATTAGATTCACACATCTTGAACTTGTCAATGTTCAGACTTGTCGATGTTTAGACTTGTCGATGTTCAGACTTGTCGATGTTCAGACTTGTCGATGTTCAGACTTGTCGATGTTCAGACTTGTCGATGTTCAGACTTGTCGATGTTCAGACTTGTCGATGTTCAGACTTGTCGATGTTCAGACTTGTCGATGTTAAGACATGTCGATGTTCAGACATGTCGATGTTCAGACTTGTCGATGTTCAGACTTGTCGATGTTCAGACTTGTCGATGTTCAGACTTGTCGATGTTCAGACTTGTCGATGTTCAGACTTGTCGATGTTCAGACTTGTCGATGTTCAGAGTGTACTTAGGACTTTGGATCTTAGGTTATTTGGTAAATACGAAATTCATAAAATGTGATGATTGTTGCTGACGTCAGCAATGCCATTAATCACGAATTTCGGGGCCTTCGTGGTGCCCGACGAGAATTATTTCGGTGTGCGGGCGTGCTAAAGAATGTTACTAGTAACTTTTTATGGAGTTATATGTGGGACAATATTCGTGTACGGTTTTCGTCGCGTCGTAATGCTTTTCGTCGCGTCGAATCTTTCTTCGTGGCGTGGTTTTCTTTGACTCGTAATAGTTTTCGTCGTGTCGTATCTTTCTTCGTCGTGTGGTTTTCTTCGCAGCGTAATGGTTTTCGTCGTGGCGTATTACTCATGTTGGTGTGATCTCATGTTTCGTCGTGTTGTATGTCACTTCGTGGGGTTTTTCACTTTGTGGCGAAATAGTTATGCTTTTTTACACGGAATTACTAATTTCGTGAAGCTTTTACACAATATATTTCACTTTCTTTCTAGTGGCTTTGGTCTTTCTACTGGGTAGAGCTAGCTATTATTTTCGTCATTTTCTTTTAATAAACGATACATTCTTACCTATAGATTTAGCTAGCTAGCTATACATTTTTAGTATGGCTACACTGTATAATCTATTATCTATTTTGTAGTTTAAATGGATTCTGATGAAAATATCAAAAATCAAGTAAACTAACTACATAAACATAAATTATTACATAAAACTCTTACACAACACATAATATTTCTTCATAATCACAAATGTAAAACTAACTTAAAAATAGAATATAATTTTTAGCACTAAACTAAAGGTTTTGTTTATTTCACTGCACTTTATTCATGTGACTTGGATTTCTTGTAAGCGCTACACGAATTTAGTAATTTCGTGTTAAAAAGCATAAAAATTTTCGCTACAAAGTAAAATACGCCACGAAGTGAAATACACCGCGAAGTGAAATACGCCACGAAGTGAAATACGCCGAAAAGTGAAATACGCCGCGACGAACACACATACGACTCGACGAAACGTAAAACCACCCCACAAAGAAAGATACGACGCGACAAAAACCCCACCACGAAGAAAGATACGACACGACGAAAAGCATTTACGACGCGACGAAAACCATACACGAATATTGTCCCATATATAACTCCATAACTTTTCAACGCTCTCTGCCTGGTTTACTTGTGTGCAAAAGTAGCGACTTTGCAGCCTGCCGGCTGCAGAGTATTGACTATTTGACTCTTTTGTCCATATTTGGATAATGAATAAAAAACTGCCTTAGTCTCAATATTTTTGTCCACGATTGTCTGAGAAAGTGAATTTTTGCGTTTTTCTTCGTTTTTTGTGGTTTCCATAGGTTCTTATGCCCAGAATCGGTCAATATTGGACAAAATGAATCTTCTCAGACAATCGTAGTCACAATATGTTGGGACAAGGGAACGAATTTCGCCACCACAAATAAATGCGTAGGCTCATTCTATATTAGATTCACACATCTTGAACTTGTCAATGTTCAGACTTGTCGATGTTTAGACTTGTCGATGTTCAGACTTGTCGATGTTCAGACTTGTCGATGTTCAGACTTGTCGATGTTCAGACTTGTCGATGTTCAGACTTGTCGATGTTCAGACTTGTCGATGTTCAGACTTGTCGATGTTCAGACTTGTCGATGTTAAGACATGTCGATGTTCAGACATGTCGATGTTCAGACTTGTCGATGTTCAGACTTGTCGATGTTCAGACTTGTCGATGTTCAGACTTGTCGATGTTCAGACTTGTCGATGTTCAGACTTGTCGATGTTCAGACTTGTCGATGTTCAGAGTGTACTTAGGACTTTGGATCTTAGGTTATTTGGTAAATACGAAATTCATAAAATGTGATGATTGTTGCTGACGTCAGCAATGCCATTAATCACGAATTTCGGGGCCTTCGTGGTGCCCGACGAGAATTATTTCGGTGTGCGGGCGTGCTAAAGAATGTTACTAGTAACTTTTTATGGAGTTATATGTGGGACAATATTCGTGTACGGTTTTCGTCGCGTCGTAATGCTTTTCGTCGCGTCGAATCTTTCTTCGTGGCGTGGTTTTCTTTGACTCGTAATAGTTTTCGTCGTGTCGTATCTTTCTTCGTCGTGTGGTTTTCTTCGCAGCGTAATGGTTTTCGTCGTGGCGTATTACTCATGTTGGTGTGATCTCATGTTTCGTCGTGTTGTATGTCACTTCGTGGGGTTTTTCACTTTGTGGCGAAATAGTTATGCTTTTTTACACGGAATTACTAATTTCGTGAAGCTTTTACACAATATATTTCACTTTCTTTCTAGTGGCTTTGGTCTTTCTACTGGGTAGAGCTAGCTATTATTTTCGTCATTTTCTTTTAATAAACGATACATTCTTACCTATAGATTTAGCTAGCTAGCTATACATTTTTAGTATGGCTACACTGTATAATCTATTATCTATTTTGTAGTTTAAATGGATTCTGATGAAAATATCAAAAATCAAGTAAACTAACTACATAAACATAAATTATTACATAAAACTCTTACACAACACATAATATTTCTTCATAATCACAAATGTAAAACTAACTTAAAAATAGAATATAATTTTTAGCACTAAACTAAAGGTTTTGTTTATTTCACTGCACTTTATTCATGTGACTTGGATTTCTTGTAAGCGCTACACGAATTTAGTAATTTCGTGTTAAAAAGCATAAAAATTTTCGCTACAAAGTAAAATACGCCACGAAGTGAAATACACCGCGAAGTGAAATACGCCACGAAGTGAAATACGCCGAAAAGTGAAATACGCCGCGACGAACACACATACGACTCGACGAAACGTAAAACCACCCCACAAAGAAAGATACGACGCGACAAAAACCCCACCACGAAGAAAGATACGACACGACGAAAAGCATTTACGACGCGACGAAAACCATACACGAATATTGTCCCATATATAACTCCATAACTTTTCAACGCTCTCTGCCTGGCTTACTTGTGTGCAAAAGTAGCGACTTTGCAGCCTGCCGGCTGCAGAGTATTGACTATTTGACTCTTTTGTCCATATTTGGATAATGAATAAAAAACTGCCTTAGTCTCAATATTTTTGTCCACGATTGTAGTTATTACTGCACCACGCTTGCTGGCAGCCTGGATATATTGTTGCACCATGTCATCTATACTTCCAAGTAACAGCGGTCTTCCACGTGGTTTGGACACTAATGCAGATGATGGTTTGACCCCTCTAGAAGCAGCACTTTTGAGCTCTGCTTCATATTTCTGTCGAAACTGGCGAACAGTACTTTCATTAAGTTTCGGGAATTTCGACTTGAACTTTCTCACACAAGCTGAGTTCCCAATCTCAGTTGCATATTTTCCAAGACGATAGCGATCTTATGGCGTGTATTTCTTGTAGTTTCCTCGCTTTTTTCCAGACGAGTTTTCAATTTCGTCTTGAATTGCATAGTGATCGATGATACCAAGACCAGTCTCTGCGACTGATAGTTGAGACACTCTTAAGTCTTAAAAAGAAAGAGTTAAAAGACCTGTTAAAAAACCCGTCATGCCATATAGGTATCTCGGAATAATGTAAAAATTCAGTCATGTTTTCAAGAAGGACTGTGTGTCTTGAATTGATGGTTCCAATAAATTTCATATCATACTATGTATATTTTATTCTTACCTGTTGCGTGTTCGTTACTCGCCATATCGCTATTAGTTACATATGAATACTGACCAAACAACCCAACAATGAAATACGATCCTGTGTGCAAGTTTCCTAGTCACGTTATAGTATGGTTTCTACTAGCACCTTTTTCAACACTTTATCAAGACTATTATTCAAAAAATAATAAAATTGCAAGTAGAAACCAACCTGTAATCTTCAAAACGATGATTTCCTTTTCGAACTTTTTTGTTCAAATATAAAAACACGCAATATAAAGTACAAGTGTCAAAAGTAAATACTAGCTTCCATCGTTCACGATGACGATGAATTATGAAAAGACAAGCGAGTTCACCGCTGCCGTCAGAGGTTATCACTTCTATCGAAATATTTGGCGTCCATACATGACCGAAAAACTGGAGTGCTATCATGAATTTGGAAACGTGTTTGATATGTTTGCAATTAAAACTTGCAAAGCCAGTGGAGAAGTTGTTGGTCACCTAACTCGAGAGATTTCGCGCGCTACAAAGTTTTTGTTGGATCGTGGAGCGAAGGTTTCTGCAGAGCTAGTCATAACATCACATTATAGACGCTCGCCTCTAGTTCAAGGGGGTCTCGAGATAGCATGTAAAGTTATAGTAAAAATGCCAGGAACAGTAAAAAATCCACTGCTGATGGGACGATATTTAGAAATTATCAAAGACCTGTATGCTGAACCGAAGAACGAAGTGATTTTAGGAAGCTTCCTTAAGGCGGGGGCAAACCAGTCCAACATTTCATCCAACATGCAATTTTTGTGATGTTGGATGAAATGTTGGACTGGTTTGACTCACTTCAAAATTTTGAAAAAAATTGAAATTTTAAAAAAAGAAGAAAAAAATCGTGTTGGACGATGTTGGATGAAGTTTGATCGCCGTCAAACATTTCATTCAACATTTTCGGCAAGATCAAAGGAATTCTCTATCTGAGTTGCGTGAATTTTCATGTTGGATTGGTTTGGTGGTACTTTTCATCCAACATATAAAAATCCCGCGAATTTCGAACGTTGATGATATCAGATGGGATATTTCATTAAGGAGGAAATCGAAACCCCCCACATCCATCCGAAACATTTCCCTAAATCCGAATCTGTATTCGATCTTCAATTCTTTAATGATATTACTAAAATATCCATTTTGTTCCCTCCTCTTTGTCCACTTTCTTGTTTTTCCGCGGGTTGGTTTTTCATCGTCTGAATCGACGAGTTTGTTCAGCAACATAAGCAGCACTGAAGAATTCCTTCCGTCCGCCATTTTGTTTTTCAGGAATGAATGAACTCTTTATCGTTCGAATGTTTTTAAAAGCAGTCCCACAAACCTAAAACTTTGCTTCATCCAACATGCATTTTTTTATCCAACATTTCATCCAACATGGGAAAAAAATGTTGGATGAAATGTTGGACTGGTTTGCCCCCGCCTTTACGCCAGTACAACAACAAAAACAGCCGATGGTAAGACAACTTCATAGAGAGAAAGCAAAAGATTCGGGAGCAAGAGTACCAAAAACAGCATGTCATGATATTAGAAGAATGTTTTCAATTGCTTCTAACAAAAGACAGGAAGAAACCAAAAACGACAAATCTCATGATAAACCCATTGTAATCGAATAATGTTTGTAAAAAGTAAATGTAGCTGCAATGGTGTTTTATTTTTTTCTCTCTCTCTACCAACCCACACGCATAAGTCAACGTTTCAGATGTTATTTGAAAGTACTTTTTAAGAAAACTGGGAAAGAGGTTATCGTGAAAGTGAAACAATAAGAGGAAAAATATTTCGTGAACTTTTTACATAACGAATTGGCTTGCTACGTGTTAAAAATGGCATTGTTTGGTTGTGATTCTGAAATTCAGCAAACGTTAAAAAAAGAAAAAAAATTCAAATTTTTCGCGAGGATTTAATTTCGCGAATGAGCTATTTTCAAATATTTCGCGAGGATTCATTTTCGCGAATGGCCGTTTTTCAAATTTTTCGCGAGAACTTAATTTCGCGAAAATGGCCAAAATTCGCGAAATTTAATCCCCGCAAAAATTAATCCCTTTAAAGTAGTTTTACCCCATTCAGCTATGAAAATTCTGTAAAAATGTTGTTAAAAAGATGTATAGATACTTAGTTGCGAAATATAGTTATTTATTTGTTGTCAAAGTAGTTATCTTCGTAGATTTTAGGATTTAGAAATCTTTAAACTCAACCAATAAGAAGTCAAGTGTGCATAGTGTCAGTTCTTCTACAAAAGTGACTATAATATATACAAACTACAAACATATAAATGAAAATAAACGGTCTCTTACAAGCTTGGATAAATACAAGAACAAAGGCTCATAAAACAAAGTAAAAGCTATATAATACGTAAAAACATCTATGTTATATAGTAAGAGTATAATCTGCTGAATGATAAAAGGCAACAACGCTGAGGACTGTATCGAAGACTAAACCAAAAACTGCATAAAAAATACTAAAAACGATTGAATAGCATAAGTCTAGGCAATAGTTGAAGTAAAAAACCCTGGTAGATGGGAGGGAGGCGGAGCATATTGAGAAGAAGAACTGAAGAGGAATGGGATGAAGAAGCATGGCCTATATATAGGTAAAACTGCAAACCTAGTGGTCAGCAGTTCTAAGAGGTCAGCAGTAGGAGCTAACCAAAACAAATCAGCTGCAGTGCTGTGTGAGGACTTCATACTAGCTGAATTTAAACCCTCATAAAACTTATGAGGAACTTAAACTCAACCAATAAGAAGTCAAGTGTGCATAGTGTCAGTTCTTCTACAAAAGTGACTATAATATATACAAACTACAAACATATAAATGAAAATAAACGGTCTCTTACAAGCTTGGATAAATACAAGAACAAAGGCTCATAAAACAAAGTAAAGGCTATATAATACGTAAAAACATCTATGTTATATAGTAAGAGTATAATCTGCTGAATGATAAAAGGCAACAACGCTGAGGACTGTATCGAAGACTAAACCAAAAACTGCATAAAAAATACTAAAAACGATTGAATAGCATAAGTCTAGGCAATAGTTGAAGTGCCAATCCAAAGTGAATAGGTGTGAAAAATAGAAATAAAAATTAAGCTAAATGTGATGCAATAACCTGTTGGGCGGACACGCGCTGCGCCAGGGGCATATGTAGGTAAAGATACATGGCATCGGACTTCCAATCACCCAAAAGTGAGATGACATCTAAAGAAACCCCCGCTTCTAATGCAAAGGTAGCACCACCACGCCGGAAGGAGTGGGTCCCATACTGAGAAGCAGGAATGCCTAACTCTAAAAGTACCTGCTTCATACAAGACATAAATGACTTATAGGTAAAAACGCAGAGCTTAGGGGTAGAGGAGTCTCTCCAGCAAAAAGCCTGGCTATTAGGTAAGGCTGCCGTGGTAAAAGAAAATGCATGTTGGACAGCTGTAACAGGACATAATGAGGAGCCTGGAATAGCCACCAATGGAACAGCAACTGTACGCTGACCAAGTTGAATGGTTTTGCTCCATCGAACTGTTAATGTAATACCTGTACTAGAATACACAAAGTCTGACCTAGTAAATTGGCGCTTAGGATCAAACGAGGCATCAGAATGAGGAAGTAAATGTGCCTTA
This sequence comes from Hydractinia echinata, assembly GCA_030067915.1. NCBI lineage: Eukaryota > Metazoa > Cnidaria > Hydrozoa > Anthoathecata > Hydractiniidae > Hydractinia > Hydractinia echinata. The sequence goes on along the minus strand of JASGCC010000099.1, from coordinate 934,101 downwards.
CGAAACAACCCAAAAAAGGCCACAAGGCAAATAGCCCAAAAGGAGGCATGGCGACTGCAATTTAAATTAAGACGAGACCGCATACAAATAAGCAAATCAGGCAAAATAGGCAACTTGGGTTGTGGAGGTTTACCAAGTGTACGTTTAATACCCTTGAGGACTGTTGATAAAATCCAGTTGTGGGAAAGTGGATTGGGAAAACCCATCTCACGATGCAAGAGCCCAACAAAATTGATATACTGACAGAAAGATTGTGGTAACAAGAACCTGGCAAGATAGGCTGCATATAAACACAAAAAACTATTAGAGGTGGGTACTAGTGACATCGACATGAGATCGCAAAACTTCCTGTAGGTGGCATAATGCGTACGGTAACTACTTTTTGTGGATACAGCATAGGTAGCTTGACGGAAAAACAGAACATCTGACATCAATCCTAGGGTAAACTGGTCCAAGCCTAAACAGAAATGGAAAACTTACCTAGTAACAAAAAGTAGCTGAACAATGACATTTGATCAAGGGCCGAAAGCTCAAACAAGGACTTATTATAGTAGCGAACAAGGAGTTCCGCAAAAGCAAGAAAATGCGTGGGGTCGTGTAGACGCGACACATGATCAGCAGTAACATTATTTATTCCCGCAACATGAAATACTTTTAACCGGAAGTTGAATGTTGCTGACAGCCAGAACAATCGCCGGAGAAAGTACATCATTATGGGGTTTTTAGTGGTACCTTTATTAAGCATGTGCCCACCGAACAGCAGAGAGTACAACGCAAAGTGCCTCTTTAAAATTTATATGTAAAGTACTGAGGCACGGGTAGTCTACTAACAGATTTGAGTAGAACCAGTCACCTAAAAAGTATGCACCGACTGATGAACTGCATGCATCAGTTTGAAGTTCAGTAACAGGACGTTTCTCATGAAAATCACATTTCCAACTGCTGCAGCTGCCTTTTGGAGGCCCTTTTGTAATGTAAAAAAGAGGAAATAATTTCCTGCAAATCAAGTAACTTCTTAGGAGGCAAGGATAACGTGAGTTCCACTGTATTCAGACAAATACCTAGAAAAATCAGACATTGACATGGAGGAACTACCTTAGGAGGACTAAGTTCAAACCCTAAAGAGAGCAAAAGAGAACATAAAGTGTCAAATGCCAACTTACATTCAGCTTCTGTCCGGCCGATGACTAGAAAGTCATGGCGCCGTAGATTAGTGGTTATAGCTCTCGTACTGTGTGCGGGAGACCGGGGTTCGATTTCTCTTGACGGCGATTCAACATGGGCGAGTGAATGTTACCATAGCCCCGGGTTAACCCAAGCCATGTGAGAGAAATTGGGAAGATGGCACACTGTGTGGGCCGTTGGATGTTGCTGGGAGTTGTCTAGTAGAGCGCGGGCTCTAATTGGGTCTGCGTAGCTCAAAATGAGCATTAAATACTCTAGGACTCTCCATCTAAGCCATGGCCCCTCCTGGAAATAATAGACAGTGTATATCCCTCGATATTTGTGAGGCTAGCCATGTAAAATATGCACATCTATCTATCTATCTATCTTGTGACCTCTAAAGCGCCATTTTAGACCTAATGCTGACCAATTAGCAGGGTGTACTGGGACAGATCTGTATGCATGTCGTAAGTCAACCTTTGCCATATAGTAGCCAGGACGCAACAAACGAGCAGCATCATCAAGTGTTTGGAATTTTTGCTTCTCAATGTCAATGTAAGAGTTGACACCGAGACCCGGAGGCATGGAACAATCGTGAATAAGGCGGAGGTCCTCAGAGTCTGCCTTTGGAACTGCGCCAAGCGCACTAATAATGACAGGCTTAGATGGCCAAATTTCATAATTACCTGCAGAAATTTCCTCCTTAATAATTGTTTCCACTTTGTCAAAAGCAAGTGAGTTAACCGTAGAAAAATAATTGTGCATTTCAGCTGATTTGAGTTCTGCATCCTTTGGAAGGAGTTGGAAACCATTGATAACACCAGATAAAAGAAACTCGTTATCTGGGTCATCAGCCAGCTCAGTAGTCCATAGAATAATGTTAAGTGGAGAAGAAAATTGAGATAGTCAATTGTCGCCTGGGACCCCGTGTGCATGACCAGCATGTAGCTTGCCACAAACATGGGATCCATTCTTCCTATTACAAACATGGGCAAAACGACAATCCTGTTTAGTGCAACCCTTAAGTCTATTGCAGTTACGGCAAATTTCCTGCCCCTCAGTAGTATGGGAACCAAAAGGAACACCCCCCTTGCCTGCTGAAGAAATGCCTCCTCTGGAAGAAGAAGAGGGCCCATAAGATTTTGGCGCAGAAGCAGGTACAGCCCAACGCGGCATAAGCATCACTTCATGGAGGTGGCTGTTATCAAAACTCCATGGGTAGCCATAAGGGTGCTGAAGAATCCGATATTCATCATCATACTTCAATACAGACTCCCAGGTGTATTTACGAGCCAACTCCATGATTTTTATACTATATGAAAGGTAGTCCCTAACATCAGCAGACGTGGGCAGCCTATTACAAGTTAGAAATTCGTAGAAAATACGTAAATTGGCAATAGAATATTGTTCAACCGAAATAGCTTCAATTTTTTGCTTCTTTTCACCAACAGACAAAACAAGCTTAGTTTGGTGGCCAGAGTCTGATGTAATGACTTTTTCCTCTTCCACTGGCCGTAGACGAGACACGAAATCGACAATACGGAGTGGCTTACCTTGGCCTGTGTCAGAGGTTCGGGATGGTCGAAGAAACAGCTCAGAGCTCCGCTGCTCCTGTTCTCTAAAAATGGCCGCCAATCCGCGTTGTTGTTGTTGGGCAACGACCTCATTTAGCACCGGGCTAAGTGGTCCCGACACACGACGTACAACATAATTAGCACCCCTTCATATTTTATCGACAAGAAAGCCCGACAGACGTTCATTCACAGTACTCCAACCAGATGGACCCGACAGATGAACCCTCATTGTCCCACATCCTCTCTATCGCTACATAACAAATACATACTTTTTCTGTCAATAATCCATAACCAACGTAATATCGCATAATACTGCATAATACCTTAATACTACTATCTATCGCTACATAACAAATACATATTTTTTCTGTCGATAGGCCATAACCAACGTAATATCGCATAATACTGCATAATACCTTCATAATACCCTCTATCGTTCCATAACAAATACATATTTTTTCTGTCGATGGCCATAACCAACGTAATATCGCATAATACTGCATAATACCTTCATAATACTCTCTATCGTTCCATAACAAATACATATTTTTTCTGTCGATAGGCCATAACCAACGTAATATCGCATAACACTGCATAATACCAACATAATACTCTCTATCGTTCCATAACAAATACATATTTTTTCTGTCGATGGCCATAATCAACGTAATATCGCATAATACTGCATAATACCTTCATAATACATAAAAAATACATATTTTTTCTGTCGATAGGCCATAACCAACGTAATATCGCATAATACTGCATAATACCTTCATAATACTCTCTATCGTTCCATAACAAATACATATTTTTTCTGTTGATAGGCCATAATCAACGTAATATCGCATAATACTGCATAATACCTTCATAATACATAAAAAGTACATATTTTTTCTGTCGATAGGCCATAACCAACGTAATATCGCATAATACTGCATAATACCTTCATAATACTCTCTATCGTTCCATAACAAATACATATTTTTTCTGTCGATAGGCCATAATCAACGTAATATCGCATAATACTGCATAATACCTTCATAATACATAAAAAGTACATATTTTTTCTGTCGATAGGCCATAACCAACGTAATATCGCATAATACTGCATAATACCTTCATAATACTCTCTATCGTTCCATAACAAATACATATTTTTTCTGTTGATAGGCCATAATCAACGTAATATCGCATAATACTGCATAATACCTTCATAATACATAAAAAGTACATATTTTTTCTGTCGATAGGCCATAACCAACGTAATATCGCATAATACTGCATAATACCTTCATAATACTCTCTATCGTTCCATAACAAATACATATTTTTTCTGTCGATAGGCCATAATCAACGTAATATCGCATAATACTGCATAATACCTTCATAATACATAAAAAGTACATATTTTTTCTGTCGATAGGCCATAACCAACGTAATATCGCATAATACTGCATAATACCTCATAATACTCTCTATCGTTCCATAACAAATACATATTTTTTCTGTCGATAGGCCATAATCAACGTAATATCGCATAATACTGCATAATACCTTCATAATACATAAAAAATACATATTTTTTCTGTCGATAGGCCATAATCAACGTAATATCGCATAATACTGCATAATACCTTCATAATACATAAAAAATACATATTTTTTCTGTCGATAGGCCATAAGCAACGTAATATCGCATAATACTGCATAATACCTTCACAATACATAAAAAATACATATTTTTTCTGTCGATAGACCATAATCAACGTAATATCGCATAATACTGCATAATACCTTCATAATACCCTCTATCGTTCCATAACAAATACATATTTTTTCTGTCAATGGCCATAACCAACGTAATATCGCATAATACTGCATAATACCTTCATAATACATAAAAAATACATATTTTTTCTGTCTATGGCCATAACCAACGTAATATCGCATAATACTGCATAATACCTTTATAATACTCTCTATCATTACATAACAAATACATTATTTCTTTGTAGATAGGCCATAACCAACGTAATATGCCACATTATTCCGCACAACTGTAATAATACTCCTTGTCGCTTTAACCAATATAAACAGGCGAATATTCTAATGCTCGCCAAGATGAGGAAAACGTTGTTGTATAAAATATACAAGATTTAATGTTGGTTACATATCCATGCACAAACAGAAACGATATTTTGCACAATACACTGTCGCAAAGAGAGTTTAGAAAGTCGTAATATCAGTCAATCTGAGGGAACACGTATTGTATTATAGAATGGACAAGCATTAACATGGCATAAACATCCCTACACAAATAAAAATGATAATTTGGATAAATGGCGTTCCGCGAAAATACATATTCATGTCCTAATATCAGCTAATCTAAGGAAACACGCAGTTCTATAAAATAGACAAGGTTTAAGTTTGGATACACATCCATACACAAACAGAAACGAGATTTTGCTCAAATACCCCTTTGCAAAAGGACATATTACCGGCCCTATTGCAGGCTAAACAAAGAGACGCTTTTGTACTATATATTGAACAGGCGGTAGTGTTCTATGCTCATCGATAACCAATAGAAAAGATATTTTGGACTAATACCCTCCTGCAAAATCACATATCAGAAATCATAAAGAATGCCAATCTGAAGCAAGACATTATACTACACATTTAACAGGTCGTTGTGTTATGTACTTATCCATACAGCAGTAGAAACAAGTATCCATCCTGGAAATAACGTATCAAAAGTCCTAAAGTAGACCAATCAATGCAAAGACATTACATAGTGAAAAAAACAACCATTGAGGTTGGATATACATCCATTTACCAATAGAAATGATATTATGACAAAATACTCTTCTGCGAAATGACACATCAAAAGTCCTACAACATATCAACAAAGGGAAGACCTTACACTATAAACCAAAATAACATTGATGTTGGATAACAATCCATACACAAATAGACAATATGTCTTGGACAAATACCCTCCCGCGAAAGGACATATTAAAAGTCCTGAAGCACGCCAATCAAGAGAGGACTGTATACTTTAAACTAAACAAACACTGATGTTGGATACACGTCAATACACAAAGAGACACTATATTTTGGACAAATACCTTACCGCGATATAAAAAAATGAAAGTTCTAAAGCAGACTAATCAATATGCAGATTTTACACTGTAATTGAACAAATATTGAGGTTGGATACACATCCATACACCAATAGAAATGATATTTGGGCTAAATACCCTCCAAGAAAATGACACATCAAAAGTCCTAAAGCCGACCAATCAAAGGAAAGACTTTACATCTTAAATTAAACATTCAGTGAGGTTGGGTGCACATCCATGCACCAATAGAAACCATATTCTGGACAAATACCCCCTCGCAAATGACACAGTAAAAGTCTTAAAGCTGTTAGATTTGAGGGAAGATGTATAGTATGCACTAAAAAGGCGGTATTGTTCTATACCTATGCATATGCAATAGAGACGACATTTTGGAGTGATAGCTTGGCATAACCTTATTTAAAAAATGACCTAATAGATCTATTCAAATAAAGCCTCACTAAACCAGTAAGTGAATGGGATATTCCACAATACATGGCTAAAAAACAACCTGGATGAAAGCAAAGGTCGAAATCCTAGCAGAAAAATTAAAAGGAAGTCTGTAAATGTGAGACACATCCATACGTCATTTGAGGTATCACTTTTAGAAGTTGAGGTATGTGCAAAATAAAATCTGAGATATTTTAAAAGACCAATCAAAGAGAAAATTTTACACTGTACCCTACACAAACACTAATGCTGGATATACATCCATACACAAATAGAAACAATATTATGGAGAAATACCCTCCCTGGAAATGACGCATCAACAGTTCTAAAGCAGACCAATCAATGCGAAGGCTTTACACTATAAACCAATATGAGGGAACACGTTGCACTATAGAATAGACAAGCATTGAGGTAGGATACAAATCCATCCACTAATAGAACAGATAATTTGACAAAATACCCTCCGCGAAAGCTAATTAGTAAGAAGCCTTTACACTATACATTGAACAGGCTGTAATGTTCTGTACTCATCCATACACCAGTAGAAACGATATTTTGGACAAGTATTCTCCCGCGAAAGGACATATTATAAGTCCTAAAGCATGCCAATCAAAAAAATCAGTGGGATATACGCTTGCGGTGGAGAGCGGTCATGCACCAGTGACAAAGGACGATTTTACGATTCCTTTTAAAATCAAACAACTCAGCAATTATTAAACTAGTCGTTAACCCGTGGAAGAATCCATGGGGTCGCCCGTCCTTTATATATCGCATTTCGTGTTTTCGTAACAGGACGCGTCTTAAGTGGCAGACAGACAGACGACGGCTATTATTAAAGAGAAGAAGGACAACAGAAGCATTCCTTCACTTCTGACAGAATTTAAATGCTTCTAAACGGATTTTCAACTATCTCCACAACAGATTGTGCATTTTTAACGGCTTTTGTAATTAAGATGCATCGAACCCGTTGATGATAATTTCTTCTTCGTTGCCTAAATGGTGGTAAAGTTGAACTCAGCAATTTTATTTTGCACCATAAGTTTTCATAACAGTAATTAAAGTGGTAGCTGCTTAACTTCATTTAGCATAAGAATTTAGAATTGTGTTGCAGCCAAACTGCATTTGGTTACTTTCACTTTTTGGCCAGAAGTAGCTAAGGAGCTAGCTAGATAAACACACCTTTAACATAAAAATAAATAATACTGGCTAGGATATAAAGCTGTTATACTAAACTGAATAGTAATAACTAAAGCGTAATTTTTCGTAGCGATGTGTAGCAGTACGTTATTTTCTGTAGCAGGCCGTAGTAGAGCGTATTTCTTTGTAGTAGAGTGTAGTAGCTTGTAGTAGAGTGTAGTAGCCTGTAGTAGACTGTAGTAGCTTGTAGTAGAGTGTAGTAGCCAGTAGTAGAGCGTAGTAGAGCGTATTTTTCTGTAGTAAAGCGTATTTCTCTGTAGTAAAGTGTAGTAGCTTGTAGTAGAGTGTAGTAGCTTGTAGTAGAGTGTAGTAGCCTGTAGTAGAGTGTATTTCTCTGTAGTAAAACGTATTTCTCTGTAGTATAGTGTAGTAGCCTGTAGTAGAGTGTAGTAGCTTGTAGTAGGACTTAGTATTTCTCTGTAGTAGAGCGTATTTCTCTGTAGTAGCTTGTAGTAGAGTGTAGTAGCCTATAGTAGAGCGTAGTAGAAAGTATTTCTCTGTAGTAGAGCGTATTTCTCTGTAGTAGAGTGTAGTAGCCTGTAGTAGAGCGTAGTAGTAGAGCGTATTACTCTGTAATAGAGTGTAGTACGCTGAAGTAGAGCGTAGTAGCCTGTAGTAGAGTGTGGTACGGCGTCTTTTTCTAGTGCTGCGCAACATAGGCATCCACATTTAGAATGTGACTAAAAAGCCAATTACAATTCATCACTATACAAACTCTATCTACAAGAAAAATAATTATTCACAGAGCCAAAACTATGGTTAAAAAACGCAGGGGCTTACAGCAGTTAAGCTTCATACAAATAGTTTCAAAAAATATTCTAACTTTTCAGTCAAAGTGAACTGGCGAAAACGGCGTTCAAATGACTACCATCGCCATAATGGTCTCGCACTATATACAAACGAAAAAATATCTGGACATCTTCCCACAAAGAGATTCTTATCAGTACATCAATTGTAGTTGGTAGATAAACAAGGCATGAAGGCCGATTCGCGAGTGTTCATGATAATATCAGAAACAAAGAAACAAATTTAGCAGACACGCCTAAATATTCCTTTTCAATTTCACATCTTGTGTTTTACTGCGCTCACTCAACGAGACATGATCCGTTTGTTTGAGCCTTACAGAATACATTACAAGCAATGTATGTCCTAAATACCATGAGTGAATCCGAGTGGTCACTATTACGCTAGTATTTATACATCAATCGTCAATTCCTCACAAGTTACTTTGGGCATATTAATTTTGCTCTTGATTGTTGAATGTCTAGTTGTGGTTTTACGGAAGAACAGTTGAAATTTCAGTACTTTTAAGCTGGAACTTGAACAATCGGTCTGTAATGTCATCCATACTTCATAATTTGCAAGTGCAGAAATTGAGACTCTAAATTACTCTACCGTGTTTGACATTTTCAAAAACACTACAACAGACTTCATGGAAAAAGTAAATGAAGCCGTTTCAATGTGGTTTAAATGTCCAAATGCAATGCTTGGTAGTCTTACTCTGTGTGAAACGAAACTAAATCTGGATATTTTTACATCCAACAAAGAGCATTTGATCAGTAAATCAAGTGTAGTTAGTAGGCAAACAAGGCATTAGGCCGAATCGCTAGTGTTGAACATAATATCGGATACAATTTAGCAAATTTAGCAGACCCGCCCAAATATTCCTTTTCAATTTCACATCTTAGGTTCTACTGCGCTCACCCAACAAGTTCGAAGTACCTAGAATGCACACCATGGCCCTCCAATAAAGCGAAAAGTGTTTATCCATACATGATCAGCTTGTCTGAGCCTTACAGAATACATCACAAGCAATGTATGTCCCAATGACCATGAGTGAAGCCAAGTGGTCATTATTACGCTAGTATTTATACACAGATCGTCAATTGAACACAAGTTACTCTACGCAAATTAAGTTTGCTCTTGATTGTTGAATGTCTAGTTGCGGTTTTATGGAAGAACAGTCGAAATTTCAGTATCTTTAAGCTGGAACTTGAACAATGGGTTTGTAATGTCATCCATACTTCAAAATTTTCAAGTGCAGAAATTGTTACTCATAATATCAGATACAAAGAAACAAATTTAGCAGACACACCTAAATATCCCTTTTCAATTTCACATCTTGAGTTTTACTGCGCTCACCCAACGAGACATGATCCGTTTGTTTGAGCCTTACAGAATACATTACAAGCAATGTATGTCCTAAATACCATGAGTGAATCCGAGTGGTCACTATTACGCTAGTATTCATACAGAAATCGTCAATTGCTTAAAAGTTACTATGCGCAAATTAAGCTTTATCTTGATTGTTGAATGTTTAGTTCCGGTTTTACGGAAGAACAGTCGAAATTTCAGTACTTTTGAGCTGGAATTTGAACAATGGGTTTGTAATGTCATCCATACTTCAAAATTTTCAAGTGCAGAAATTGTTACTCATAATATCAGATACAAAGAAACAAATTTAGCAGACACACCTAAATATCCCTTTTCAATTTCACATCTTGAGTTTTACTGCGCTCACCCAACGAGACATGATCCGTTTGTTTGAGCCTTACAGAATACATTACAAGCAATGTATGTCCTAATTACCATGAGTGAATCCGAGTGGTCACTATTACGCTAGTATTCATACAGAAATCGTCAATTGCTTAAAAGTTACTATGCGCAAATTAAGCTTTATCTTGATTGTTGAATGTTTAGTTCCGGTTTTACGGAAGAACAGTCGAAATTTCAGTACTTTTGAGCTGGAATTTGAACAATGGGTTTGTAATGTCTTCCATACTTCATAATTTTCAAGTGCAGAAATTGTTACTCTAAAAATTGCTCTACGGTGTTTGGCATTTGCAAAAACACTACAACAGACTTCATGGAAAAAGTAAATGAAACCTTTTCAATGTGGTGTTTATGTCCAAACGCAATGCATGATAGCCGTACACTGTGTGAAACGAAACTAAACGATTCGCCAGTGTTCATCATAATATCTTGGTCTTGCAATGCTCAATGAACAAATACAACTGGTAAATGAGACGGAGGACAACCCATTTATCCCAGATGCCGAGGAAATGATTGATTCGGCTCCCTTAGAGACGATCGTAGACGAGAACGAAGGCAATAGTGATATTGAGATCGATTAGTGTTTGTTTTTATTATACTTTTAGAAAGATATGTTGTGTTTATTAAAATCGTTGTTTTTATTTTTTAGCACACTAGATGTTTGCATAATTTTATAAGCCCCCTCCCATTTACCACCCCCCCCCCCCCCTTCCCGAATAAGCCCCCTCCCCCAAAACCCATTTTGACAAATAAGCCCCCGGGGGCGTAATCGATCATTTACGGTAGACGTAATAGATCTTTCACGGTTGCGCAAAGCATTCTGGGTAATCACTATGACAAAATACAAGAGCACAGCTAGCAGTGAAAAATTTAAGACCGATAAACTTGTTGAATACAATCAGAAAACTGTTCTCCCTTACAACCCTCAACAGAATCCAGCCCAAAGTTGATCAATACCTTTCACAATCACAGTCAGCGTACAGGCCTAACAGATCAACAGGAGACATAATATGGGCCCACAGATTTCTAACAGCAAAAGCACAGCTCTACCAATATCTTGAAATACATATAATTGGAATAGACATGTCCTCAGCCTTCGATACCATCAACAGAAATGAACTAATGACAGAATTGAAAACCTTCCTTGATGAAGATGAATGTAGAATGAGCCGACTACTACTCAGTAATACAAGCATCAATGTGCAGTTTGCAGATAGTCCTCCAGAAGACATCAGCACAAACGTAGGATCACCACAAGGAGATGCAATTAGTGGAACATTTTTTAATATAGCGTTTGAAAAAAGCCTTAGAACACTACAAGGGAATCTAAACATAAGAAGACCAACGATAGAACATTCATACGCAAAGATTACAAGCCTACCAAGAGAATTAATATATGCAGATGACACTGATTTTCCAACAGAAGATAAAGCAGAAAAGGATTACCTCAAAAGCATTGTTAAAGACACACTTGCAAAGCATAATCTACAAGTAAACGAAAATAAAACGGAAGAAACTGAGATAAAGAGAAATAAAGATAAAATTGATGAAACCTGGAGAACAGTGAAGAAACTGGGAAGTCTACTTGGATGCTATGAAGACATGACGCGAAGAATACAACTGTCATATGCAGCATTCAATTCAATAAAACAAGTATGGTTAAAACAGAACATACACTGGGAGAAGAAATTAACAATCTATAAATCAATAGTAAAACCAGTATTAACCTACAATTTCGGAACATGGGGACTGACAAAGAAAGAGCAAAACGAAATTGATGTAGTACATAGAAGACAACTTAGAAATATTATAAAAGATAAAAAGATCAAGAATAAAAAATTATACGAAAAATGCAAAGAGGAACCCATAAGTAAAACTATGAAACATACCAAATGGAGACTACTTGGACATATCTTTAGACTACCAGAGACTACACCTGCACAACAAGCTATGAAATACTACTTCGAAATTCCTAAAGATGCAAAGAAATTTCCAGGAAACAAACGAATTACTTTACCAACTTCTATAGATCAAGATATCAAAACAACTCTCAAAAATAACCCAACACTCCCTGTTAAGCAATTTACAACAACTGATGACCTTCGCACACTAAAACAGATTGCACAAGATAGAAAACGATGGAGTGATTTATCTAAAGTCATTTGCCTCGCCTAAGATAAATAAAACACTGTTTTTTACAAATCGAAAAGGCATAGAAGAAGAAGAAGAAGAAGCTAGCAGTGATGCGTGGTGGTGTGGTTTTCCTGTTTATACAAGTTAAATTTTAATCAATTCTTATATATTTTACACAAAAAACGATAATTAAAAAAGCTAAAAAGTTAAATCAAGCGAGGGTGATGGCTTCGGCTGAAGATATTGAATGTTTGCAGAATTTTTTAGAACTTTCTAAAGCTGAACTTCCATTTTTCCTTTCCCAGCGTGGGCTTCCAACATCTGGATCACATGGAACGTTGGCCGCAAGAACTCCGATTGCTCATGAGCAAAAAGTAGAAGTAAAAGCCACTGCTGAATATACAATTTGCTTTTGCGTAACATGCGAAAACACATTTGATTCAGACAAAGAGCTGACTTGGAATGTTTGGAAGGGTAAGTCGGTTTAAAATAACTGAAACAAATACCCTTTTTGGTTGGTTCGTTTTTAACGTAATTTCGCACGTTTTCTTCTCCCTTCGAAATTTGAACTGTACATTCTAATTTAAGTAGTTGTGGAAGAAAATTTGCCATTGGTATTCCATCTAAGGCGGACGTCACAAATATCTGGTGTTAGAGTCATTTAAGCACCAAAAATAGAGTCGGTCGGTCGGTGAATGATAACTCAAAAATTCGAAAAATTGTATCCAAGCATCCAGCCATTAACGCGCGCCATTAAATCGCCGATATTTAATGATAACTTTGGCACCTCGTTTAAATAGAGTTTCCGCGCGCCGTTCTCAGAACCCTTTTCGCATTTTAAAGCGAAGCACAACAATAATGGTGGGTAATCGCTGTGGGGAGACAACAAGCGTATAATATTTTTTTGTCATTTTAGTTTTTCCGACTCAGTATATCAAAAATTTCTATCAAAAATTAGGGTCGGTCTGGTGATTCTAACACCAAATATTTGTGACGTCCGCCTAATCATGTGCAAAATTTGATTGTTGTTTCAAAGATGAGGATAGATTTCAGCTATAAAATGGCTACTGACCAGTTTTGATCCTGCCCTGTAAAATACAAAGCCATTTGTCAGGGCACAGACCTCACAAGCTTGGTCTGAGCTCGGGCTTTGTATTTCACAGTACGTTATCAAAACTGGTCAGTATTTGTTTATTAATGATTATGTAATTAAGATCCCAGCTATCGTTCAAAGTGTTTCCCCTCTTTGAAGGCTTGAAATGCATAAAAAACTGTCAATTTTGAATTCCAGCTTGTATTGATGGTTTCGGTGGTAAAGTAGCTGTATATTTATTTTTACTATAAAGCCAATGTTTAGCTACCTACTAATAAAAAGCCTGTAATTAGTAAGTTAAAAAGAACACCCACTGTGCAGAATGATAAAAGATAAATGGGCTGTGGTATTTCTTTTGAATAAACTTTATTGTATTTTTTAATAAACTTCATTCAAGATAAAACTATCATGACTTCTTTTATTCTGAACTTCTGGTAACCAATTAAGTAAAACAAGAAGCTAAGTAGATAGATAGATAGATGTGCATATTTTACATGGCTAGCCTCACAAATATTGAGGGATATATATATACCCTGTCTATTATTTCCAGGAGGGGCCATGGCTTAGATGGAGAGTCCTAGAGTATTTAATGCTTTTTGAGTTTCGCAGAACCAATTAGGGCCCGCGCCCTACTAGACAACTCCCAGCAACATCCAACGGCTCACACAGTGTGCCATCTCCCCAATTTCCCTCACATGGCTTGGGTTAACCCGGGGCTATGGTAACATTCACTCGCCCATGTTGAATCGCCGTGAAGAGGAATCGAACCCCGGTGTCCCACACAGAGTACGAGAGCTATAACCACTAATCTACGGCGCCACAAGTAACCTCAAGATATCCTCCTTTACACAAACCAGGGTTTCAAATAACCTGGAAAATCCTTAAACTTGAAGTATAGACCTATATTCTGAAATTTTAAAAGTAAATCTCAATTATTACGATACACAACATTTTGAATTACTACATACTAGTTGATAAGGCCCGTGGAAGAATCCACTCAGACAGAAGATTAAGGTTGTTTTGCAGATTTTGCTTAGAGAGACACGGAACTGATGTTATTGTAGACAATGATGGTTTCCCAGTTGTTGGTTGCATGTCTTTCTTTTGAGTGGTGATTTATATTTATATTCTTCTTGGGAATATCCAACACCCTCTTAGACGGTGGAGAAGACTAATAACCCATCATCAAAGTGGGATGCGGATTATTGAATGCTGGCTTCCTGTCAATAAAATGATAGAACACACACACACTTCTCAAATTTGACTGTGAATAGATGGTTATAGTTACTTAGACTGGTACGATTTATCTTTTTTTTCAATATAGCATTGGCTATCAGTTGTCTTTTCAGAAATGGAAAAGGATGCAACCTGAAAGGAAAACCTGAAATATTGAGGTATTGGAAAATATCTATAAAAATAATTGGATGGCTCAAAAGGTTTGAGTCATTGATGGTATGACAATACTTTGCTGATAATAGTAGTTATCAAGATAGGATGGGTAATCACTCATAAGGTTTTTCAAACGTACAAGAACTCCTCACAACTTTGTGGATTTTACCAGCTGTATTTACTATAACTGCAGCTACTAACAGCACAGGTTCTGCCACACTTTCTGTTTCCACAAGATTGGACCAAAACAAACACAGTGGAACAGTGGCTAAAGCTTGGGAAGAAAAAAACTCATCCTTGCAGCTAATTCCTTCAAAAGTGCTGTTAAGTGTAGATCAACAAATTATATTGCTAAAGCTTCAGCCACACATTAAGGAAATGGCATTGCTAATAAGCCTGATTTTGCTGTTCAACAGCCTTTTTCTGCAGCCGCCCAACATCATCTAGGAATGGAAAACTTGAATAACTCAGTGGACAACCTCGTTTTGGATTTGGAGCATGTGCAATAACGTTGACCTCCAGGAGGAGAAAAATCCCCTCGACACCTACAACAAAAAAGTTTAAAAAACGTTTGTTTAAAACTAAACTTTGGCTACGATAAAGAGTAAGGCTAAGTCTGTAACCTTAAATTTTGATGCAGTTGGATTTAAAAGCAATCCAGTGAAATTCCTTAGAGAGAAAATTAGGGCTCAATTAGGAAACTCTGGTTGTATTTCGGCCACAAGAACACAAATAGAGCCCTCAACTTTTACTGACACACAACTTCTGCCACCATTTTCCTCCTGTGTTGCTATAATGACAATGTTGATGCTTTGCGCACTTATTTTCTCTTTTATTCCGCCTACCCCTCCTGTGCCCAAAAGGGACGTGGAAATAATTAAGAAGTGCGAGTATGTTAACTTTGACCTGCTTCTTCCTCCCATGCTTAATGCTCTCTTAGCCTCGTCTATTTCGATGGATTATATTGGTGAGTACGACCTGAATGTAGAAACAGTGGCAGTAGTCCCAGTGTCTGTCTCCCTTATAAGAATGACCGCAAATAAGTCACACATGAAGGATTAAGTCCTGGTCCTTAGCATTGAGCAATTACCTAAGATGTGTGTTGTCTTTTTTCTGCATCTTTGCCAGGAAATGATTACATACCAGACTTTTGTAACTTAGTTTGCCAATCAATATGGTTTTTTTGCTGTCTACAACGCATTTGACCAACTCCATTGCTTGCACATGGCTAGTGATCCAGCACGTTGGTTGGATGCATAGATGACCTTTTTTTAGTCAGTACATGCGTAGGCCTCATTGCTTCCTTCAACATCATCCTCACAATCCCAGGCTCTAGCACCTCTTCATCTCGCCTCCAGGACCAGGATCTGTTTTTCTCGTTTCGAGAAAGGGCATTTTGCGTCCACTTGTCCAAACCGGTTTGAACAGAGGAGCGGAGTTGAAGTGAGAGCATTGTCCATATTTTTACGATATTATATATCTGAGGAATAAAAAAAGGGCCTCATTGCGCCTTGTTTAAGGAAATAGGTACTCAGAAGTATAGATTCCATTGCAATTACAGTGGAACCACTCATCACAAGAATTGCATAAAATGGCATGTCCGTTGTTTTTAACTGGTTTTCCACACACACTACAGGGTAACTGTATCATTTACACTTTAAACAGAAAAAGTAACAAATAATAAATCGAAAAAACTTGAAGTTCTGATGAAAGTTAAAGCGATCATAGAAAATGAGGGAAAAAGAGAAGATAAAAAACATATACTTGCAAGAATTACTCCTGGCACCATTTTAAACTGCAGTTATTACGATAGCAGAGGAGCAGTGATGGGCCGTCAAGACCGTACCCTTGGAACATCTCTCCTAACTTAGATCTATTAAAGATCAAAATTGAAGAGGCGTACAGGGCCTCAATCTTGACAGTCCCACCAGTGAATCAGAACTAGAGATAAAGACTATTACTGTATCACATATGCACATTGTACCAGGAATTCCATGAAAAAAACAACACACATGAATCTATATTGGAGAATTTGCACGTGCAATTTTTTAATTTTTAGTATTCACTTATGGAGTGGTTTAAAAGTGTTAAAGGGGAAGTAACCTCAAAAATGTGAAATTTTTTTTTCGACTACATATTTGCATTTGAACTTATAAAATCAGAAAAATAACACATAAACACAAGAATTTATTTCTAAATACCTATATTCCCTGTTCATATCTCCGTAAAAACTTTGTTTTTGAAAAAGCGCGTCAAAATAAAAAAGACTGGGTTCTAATTTGAATATGACGTTTATAGTTCAAAAACATTGCGCTAGATAGACAAGGCCCTATGTTGCTGCTTATAATGCAACAGACTTTTCGAATAAGAAACAAAAAAATGCATTATAGTTTCTTGTCCAGTGACAAAGAAAACACTGTTCCAGACATTTCGGCTCTAAACCCATTTAGTTTTGAGCCTGAAATGTCGTTATAAGAGCAAGATAAATTTTTAAGTTCAAACCATGAGACGAAGTTATACCAAAAAGAAGGCAATCGAATTGGAAACAATAATTGGTGTAAATGAGGTGGTCACTGTAGACCGATGAGTTTATTCTCTGAAAGTTTGTGCTGCAAAGATAATAATGAAATTCCTGATGACTACTTCGAAAGTACAAATAATTTCGCCAAATATAAACTCTTTCATATTTATAATCATGACTGAAGTGATATCCATTTTATATCTTTAACACCCTTCTGTCTTCAATTAATTGAAATTGTTAAATTGAATCATGTTAAAAATAAAAAGTCCAATAAAAAAGGAAATACATTTTCCATACGCACAACATGATAAAAGTTTCTCACCAAGCTCTTTACAATAAACTTTTCAACACAATCTTTTGTGAAAAAAAACATCTTGCTCTTCATCCGAATATTTTATGCAACTGCATCTTTGAAATTCAATGAAGAAGGCCCGGAAAGCAACAATGATGAAGGGATTAAAAAAATAGAATACCGAAGATGCGTTCTAATGAAGAAATACAATAATGAGATGTGCTCTCAATGAGTGTATGTGAACAGGGGGTAAAATTTAAATTTCCTATGTTAGGAAAATCATGTATTACAGATTTGAATGGGTACATAATCGATTAGAAAAAGATGTTCAGAAAGACATACCATCGCGTGCTTTATGGGCAATCCGCAATAAATACTCTAAAGCCGATAGATATTTCCGAATTGTTGTCATTACCCCCGTCTGTCAAGACATGCATGCGACGAAGAAAACATTTACTTGTGTGAGTTGCATAATTTTTGAACTTGATAGTCAAAGTAAGTTTGGAAAAAAATGAATCAACGAGACGAAGTTATCAGGAATTCATTAATGTTAAAAGAAAGAATTATCATTGTGTAAAATATAATTTTTGTTGGCTTGGTACGTAATTGTTGGTTACGAACACGAAGTTTATACGAGCTTGTGTCTTTTTATTTGATAAACAAATACGAAAGAAGCATGTGATTGGTCGGTTGATACATACAAAAACAAATGATTTACGTAAATCAGGTAATGCCTGAAGATCTCTTTCAAAGCAGTCTGGCTCAAAGTGCGTGGAACATATATAAAATCCTGAATCCTTAGGCAAGGGACCAGTTCTTCTAATGTAACCATCTTTTCGAAGCTCGTTTTTCTCTGCGCTTGGAATTTTGAAAAAAACTACAACATCGTCAACATTTCTTTGATTTATTAATTACCAGTTCTGTTAGTGCAGTTGATGGCAGTGCAATTTGGCATGTTTTAAGCTGTTAAACGCGAATGTTTAAGTAAATTAACAACTAATACTACTACCACCGCCAGCACACTACACTTTCTGAACTTAAAAACATCATAATTTCAACTCGACCCCAATCCTTTTAAAATCGCAAAGGGGTCAGAATAACGAAGAGATTTCACGCGTAGTAAACACAAGTTTTTACAAGATGGAGAAACTTTAATATTGAAAATAAATAGGTATTTCAAGTTTTTTTTGTGGCGGCTACTGTTTTTTTAAATAAAAAATTAGAGTTTACTTCCCCTTTAAATATATTAACGAAACACATTGCTTTGTCGTTAGAAGTAACCTATAGCAAATATATACTGCAGGAATACATGACAAGAGAGGGCTATGTCATACCATGTTGTATTCACTGCAATCATCTACTATTTTGTTTGCCGTGTCAATCCGCCCCTCAACATGGCCGCAGACTATCTTTTCACGGCAGGTTATATTTTCTCGTAACGATTGTGTTTCTTACTAAAAGACATTCTTTTTTAAACTCCAGTTCCATTTCAATCTTTTGCTCCATACAATTCTCGTGGGCTAGATGCATGTGCAGTGATGTTTTAAAACAGATGATCATTCCAATTTATTTTAAAAAAATTATAATTTGTTAGGATTTGTGCATATAATGTTTACAAAATCAAGATTTTTAATTTTAAAAATGTTACCACAAGATTTTTAGTTCTGTAAATTCTCAGTGATCTGCTGTTATAAGACCAAAAAATAACTTTTTGAGGAAAATGATGATAATAGGTATAATTTACATATAAAAATTGATTCTTTCCAGGATACAATTTCTGGCAACAATAACTTACACTGTTGAACGTCATAATACTTAATACAGCCATTCATTGGAAAGCCGTGCTATTAATAGTATACATTAACTGTGGAAATTTGCTATTAAAAAGTTTAAATTGATGTTTTTTTCAGTTATCTGCTGAATAATAATTTTATTTTTTTTTGAGGAAAACGTTAGGCCAGGGTTGATTTTTTATATAAAGAGAATATTTTTTTTAAATATAATTTCTACCAACATGAAATGTAGCTAATTCCATACATGTTGTGAAAGAGCTGGCACATTTGTATTTATTTTTGAAAAAAAGAGACAGTGTACGTCATCTTTTCAAAGATATCTGAGTTAAGCATATAATTAACTTTCTGTAGCCTGAGCTAGATTGAATTTTGTTAACTAATTATTTTAAGTAAGCTTATTTTTTAAAGCAAGACGAATAGTGCTGTGTGCTCACTTTAGTAGTAAGAATACTTTGTCTTAAAAAGTTATTTTTTACTTTTATGATACATTTATCTTTGACATCTATGTTAACATGCTTTATTAAATAAATACCAGTTTTGCCACTTGAAATACAATTGCTCAGAAGATATTTTTTGTCTTGTATGAAAGAAATTTGTTTACTTTTATGATACATTTATCTTTGACATCTATGTTAACATGCTTTATTAAATGAAATACCAGTTTTGCCACTTGAAATACAATTGCTCAGAAGATATTTTTTGTCTTGTATGAAAGAAATTTGTGAATACTTTAAGGCAAGAAATTCTGTTGTTCTTTGCTCACGTGATCATTATTGGGAAAATCTTTTCTTTTTAATGTTTTCACGAAGCGAATTGAACGGCGAATTGTATCTGAGCATGCGCAGTTTTGTTTGTTTGATTTTGCATCGAAATATTCGCTTCGCTGAAAGTAGAAACAGTTCCTACTTTTTGCGGCTAAAGGTTTCTTTTACAAACAAGAGTTTCAAGAAAAGAGGTAACTACAAGAAAAGAAAAGAAAGTAGGAATTTTTTTAATTTACTAGGATTATACGTTCAGTTATTCAGGTTTTGCTGAGCTATAACTACCTTATTCCATGAAATTAACGAGTCATGAAATTAACGCGGTTTTTCAAATATTCGCGTTAATTTAATGATCGTTAATTATATGCAGTGTTAATTTAAAGACTGTTAATTTCATGACTGGTTAATTAAAATACTTTTAATTTGGTAACTTTTTTATAATATATAAAGCCTAAAAATCATAAAAATACAATTTTTTTTACAAATTCTCTACTATTTCCTCCTCATCGGACGATAGCTCAACGGTGTTCTCTTTTTCAGCAATCTTTTTTTGAAATAGCTTTTGTATAATCTTCATACTCGATCCAAGTGGAAAATTAACTAAAAGCACTTTTTCTTTAAATTTTTAACATTGTCTTTCCAAACAACGAAAACTTTTATTTCGATTTCCAAACCGCCATTAAATAGAGAAGACCGCTTTACTACCGTGGATTCGACTGTTGCCGTAATTTTTGCTTCGTGTGATATCACATATTCTCAAATTCGCGTTAATTAAATGCGTTTTTGAAAACAACCTTGCTCAACCGCGTTAATTAAATGCCTTTTTCAAAATAATTTCATTGAACCGCGTTAATTTCATGACCGTTAATTTAATTCGCGTTAATTTCTTGACTCGTTAATTTCATGGAATAAGGTAGTTACCATGTGAAAATCAAATCCAATAAGTAAAATTTAGTTAAAAAATAATTTTTTGAGGAAACTAATTTATCACACCGCAGTTTGTAACATGTAATTGGTAATAATGTAATAATGTAATTGGTTCTAGAAGCTTCAAAGGTGGATATGTTTTGGATAAGTTAGAAGATTGGATTAATGAATTAAAGATGCTGAGTAAAATTGCTAAAACAGAGTCGCAAGGGGCATAAAGTTGTTTTATCAGTGCCTGGCTACAAGCATAAATTAACGTACTGTATGCGAACATACCACACATATATAATTATTGGAAGAAGTACTCGTAGTTATTGAATTCGAATTAATACCAGCACTGACGGGAGGTATTAAAGTAAACAAAAACGAGAGACAACTGCTGTCACTCTCGATTAAACTTGGTGGTCTTGAGATACCAATATTCTAAAACTTATCACAAATAACTGAATATCTTGGTAAACAAATAAAACAACAGACTCGACAATATGAAGAAGATCCAGAATTGAAACAAAAGAAAAACCAATCAAACAAAATAAATTGCTAAGATTAGTGTCATTCTCGATCATGTCAGAAATGAAATGACTAAGCAGGAAATCAGTCTGAACGATATCAACCAGGAAGCAGTGTATCTAGTTGACTGACTACCTTCAAGGAACGAGGGATACACAATTAACAAGCTATGCTTCTGGGCTCTGATTCGAATTTTAAGTTCACAATTGATCATGCTTTGTCATGCAAAAAATGTGGCTTCGTTTCGCTTAGACAATGAAATCCGTAATGTCACCGGGATGTAACTAAAAGAGGTTTGTCATGATGTACGTATAGAACCGTGTCTACAACAGTTACCTGGTGAGCCATTCAACGAGTGGACAGCGAATGTTTCTCAGGAATCGAGAGTTATGTATGCACAAGAGGTTTTTGGAACACTGGTCAAATGGCATTTTTAGATGCTAAGGTGTGCTACCAAAAGCATATGATGTAAATAAAAAGGAAAAAAAAGAAAAATTACATTAAACTTATTTTGCAAGTAGAGCATGAAACTTTAACGCCACTAGCGATATCCGTGTGTGGCGGAATGGGTCGCGTGTGTCGAAAAACAGACCAACAAATTATTTTATTGCAATGTATGTACAGTTGACTCTCTCTAATCCGAATCTCAAGGGGGATAATTTTTTTTCGGATTACAGAGATTCGGATAGTAGAAAGTAAATTATGAGAGTTTGTTAAGGAAAATTGACGGTGACTTTTAATTTGTTCGGATTATAGAAAGATTCGGATAATAGAGATTCGGATTAGAGAGAGTCAACTGTATATACGTTTTAATTAAATATAATGTTCAAAAAAGGACAATGACCATAATTTTTTTTTGTAACATACTGTGTGCTTCTATGCTACCTTTGGTGGAGCATGATGACGGGTCTATTCAGAAGCAATACGCTAACTATCTTGTGAACTGCCTTAGTCTATTAGAATTACTAAAACCTTTTTAGAAATAACTGAACAAATTTTACTGTTTTGCAAAAAAATGCTAGAGTACTATTGCTTTTTAGGAGTCGAAATACACCCAATATTAGCTAAATCAAATTTATTTCATACTATTATTAACTAATAGCTATTTTCAACCGGTTATTATGAGAAAGTCGTAGCGTTCAATGGCTAGAGAGCCTTAAGAACGGGTCTTGTACAGCACAATATAACTTAACTTCGTTAGCAACCATATCGTCGCTATAAATATAGACAAGTAACATTGCCGGTAAAACGTGAAAGATGCAGTCATAACTCAATTTTATTTAGCTAGTTACACTATATTAATAACTATGTTCCTCCGAATAGTTTTTCTAACAGCTACGACAAAAAAAGTCCATATACATTTTTATCATTTTGTCATGAGGTTTTAGTTTTAAAAATATTGAAAGTTCAAAATCACATTACACTGCTTCCTATAAACAGCAAAAAAAAAATAATTTTTCTAAAAATATCGTTTTTATTTGTGTATGGATAGTTATTCAAATCTACTGCTTGTTTCAATATCTCTCTTGTTAGATGTATGGATAGTGTCCCACATTCCTCCATTCTTACTGCGTTGAATAAAGTATTCCGTGAATTGAGCTGTTAGAACATCTAAGGTTGGCGTGCTAAATATTTTAATTTGCGCGAAGGTAAGTTCAACAAATGCGTTTTTCAAATGATGCATGTATATTGATAAAATCTCTATTTTTATAAGGTATGGATGGATCTCTCATTTGCTTGGTGTTTACTGAGTAGAACTAATTTTGTATACACAGGTCTGCTCCGCCTGAAGGTATTTTGCAAAATATCCTTATAATATTGTATGGTGGTATGGATCGGTCTCCCTTGTTCCTGCTTCTTACTGAGTGGAATAAAGTCTTCCCGTGAATTCTGAATTCACATGCCAGGACATCTAATATTATCGCGCGTGCTTGTTATCTGAGTGGAATGAAGTGTTTTTAGACATAGGGTAGGGTCTTCTTCTTGATTGCTTCTTTGTGGTGTAGAATAAAGTTTCGCTTTTGATTCGCTTACTAGCTAAATCTCCTTTTTAGTAGTGTATGGATGGATATCTAACATTTTATTCAGCGTGAAAGGCAACTTCCAAAATTCTCATTTCAAACGATGTATGGATGGGTCTCACACTCTCGTGCCTGTTTTCTGAGTGGAATAAAGTCTTTTCTCGAATTGGCCGACCAAGAGATTTAATACTTCACCTTTCGCGATAGCGTTTTTATCAGATATCTTTTAGGTTGTATGTCAGGATCTTTTGCTCCCTTGCCTGTTTACAAAGTAGAAGAAAGGTTTTTTATTCGCTTGCTAGAACATTGAACATTTCATTTGGTGCGAGTTCTTCCTACAAAGTGCGAGAGAGCTTTAACAAAATCTACTCGCCCCGTTCGATTTTTGAGTAGAAAAAAGGTAATCGTTGGACCGTTTTTTTATTCTGTTCTTTTTTTTATATTGCGTAGGTTATGCCCCAAAATACTTTTTTAATGATGAATTGATAGGTTTCGCTACTTGTCTAATTGTTTTTTAATCAGAAAAGCTTTGCTTGTTTAGCTTCACAAGACATTCAATATCGTATTTATTGCGGGAATGGTTTCCTAAATTTTGTTTTCAGTATTGTATGTGTAGGAATGGATGGGCCTGGCTACTTGCCTAAATATTTACCCTAATAGGACATCTTTCCCAATTACTTAATTCAATTCGCTTGCTTGTGTACTGACTAGAATAAAGTTTCCCCTTGCTTTTTTGTACAGCATGCGTTTCCGAACAAACTCGTTAAAATTTAGAACAGTTGTACACGTTTCATGTGATCAAAAAAGACCTTAAATGTTAATCGAGTATTTAGTAGGCCTTTGCGTTTTAATTCTCAGTATTTAACCAGAATTTTAAATTTTGTTTAAGGATGAATTTCACGTTGCAAAAAATTAAAAGCGTACGGTATGGATGGATGCGTTGTTTTATGAATGACAAGCATATGCCATAACCCATTGGGTAATTCATTACTCTGCAATTAATAAAAGAGACACAGTTACATTAATACATGCAGTCATGCCGAGCATGGTGATACATACTAACTTTTTGTAGCCCTTCCCTGGCCTCTTCCCAGGTTAACTTGTGTTATGTTATATAAGTACAACGTCGTCCGTAGCGAGGTTATAATAATACAACCTCGTCCCTGGCTATAATCGCTGTTGCGATGTCAGAAAAATACAACTAGTAACTTTTTAAACGTCCTGGATATTTAAGTTACACTTTAATAAGGGACATTAAATTAACGTGAATTTTTTTAAAAATCTGGCTAAAAAGCGAAAATAGCCGAATACCAGTTGGTGAAGTCTAAAGTTTGTTAATTCAAGGAGACAACAGTTTCAATAAACCTGTAATACTTAGCTAGGCTTTTTAACTCACAATTAATTTTGTAACAACAAGCTTTATGATGTGTTTTATTTGAAGTGACATTGAATTTTGTGAATTCCACGTAAATTATGTCTATTGTTGTAAGACTATGAAAGTTATTGGTTCGAATCCAATCCATCTTTAAAAGGTGGTAGTTCAAATTGAAGAACAACATGGTGTGCAGTAATTAGTTTCATACTGCAGCAAACAATAATCCAAATCAATTCAAAATTTATAATTCATACAGTAATACACTTATTCTGTCTTTTTGTGTGCAAAATTGCGGTGTAATAGAATAAGCTCCATTAATCTCGCCCAAAATCTACAAAAAAATCGAAGGTTCAATTCGATATCCGCGGTATTTTAATTATTTTTAATTGCCATTGATAATAAGAACCGCCGTACGCTTTGTTACCCAGTCTTTTGTAACCACATCATCAAGTTCTATCCATGCCAGTACCGATAAGTAACGATATGGAGGAGATTCTTATTTATCTTTTGCTGCTTTTTTAAAATGGAAACAAGTCAGAAATTTAAGCTCTTTCGAATTTTTCTACCGTGATTAATCAAAAGTTAAGGCTCTTTACATTGCTGTTTAATGGTTCGACAACGAAGATTTGAACAGTCAGATTTGAATAGTAAAGTTGTTGGGTTTTGACAAGGTTTAAAATGTTCTCCTTATGACTTTTTTGACTTCTAAGGGCTTTGTTTTTACAACATACTCACTATAAAAAAACGGACAATATATCGATAATGTAGAATGGATATTATGTCCATATGCACTGGAATGAACGGGCTTCTAAAATATATATAGATATATTGACCATATGTATGAAAAATGGATATAATGATGATTTTTTCAGGAGATCCGAGAATCCATATAATATAGAGACCTGGTGACCAGTGTCAGGACGGAGCGCATCGGTGCTGCGTCTATCCGCTGCACTGCAGGGCGCTCCGCGGTTTACGGACTACTGCATCCTTGTTCCCCACCCTCTTCCCTGTTTGCAGACAAGGAAATATAACACTAAGATTTATTTATTTACGCCATCATCAGGTATCTACAAACTTGAGAAGCCGCCACTTACACTAGGCTGAGGCTGTAGCCAGGATACCCAGCTCAACCTTCCATAACATTTCATATCATATTTTATGGCTAGCCTAGTTATTTAAGCTTTCTTTGATAGAGAAAGAAAAAATTGATCATAAAGGCGGTTTGAAGGGCCAAGGCTGGGTCTCCTGGCTAAATTTATGGCTAGACAGACTCGTTTTTTCACAGAACTGTGCGTTTATCTGCACGATAGTCGTTTAGGGGAAGTAGCTAATGTTTATTTACAGGTAATCAAGATTCTAATATGAAAGTGGAAAATAATAAACTGCCGTCATTAGCTAGGAGGGGGAGGGGTGGGGGTGGGTTTTGGAGATGGCCAGCCAGTTAGGCGCGTACAAGAGTTATCTTACCTTTCTTTCTTGCCTCCAGCGGTGAGTTAGGGGGCCACCAATCCATACTGTGTATTTTACCGTGCTCACTCACAAACAGAGTTGTTTGCCATGGTATAGACAACCGCAAAAAACTAAATTGCTTAAAAAGGATAACTACCATAACACAGGAACTCACAGTATAGTACTAAACTTGCACAAAGTAAAAGGCTAAGAGTATAAAATATCAATTGTTTAATAACAGTCTATGAAGTGTTCTATAATGGAAGATCATTTGAGACTTAAGTAGTCAGAATCAGATAGTTTGTTGGGAAAGGTTGCTGAATATTGTTCCATTATTTAAAAAAATGAACGCCGAGCGAATGTAGATTGAAGGTGGTTGTATATCTACACTAGGTACACTAGGTAACTTGTGAGTGAAGTGCAGAACAAGTATATTTCGAGCTAAAAATGGTTCCTTCCTGATCAATATAGTAAATTTCAAAAGGAATAATTGAAACAAGAACGTGTTGAAATTTCAATAAACACATTGAAAATGTGTATGTACTTTTCATGAAACAATCACACAATGGTGCCATGGCGAAAATTTATTTCATGAAATTTAATTTCACTTTTCGAAAGTTTTCTTCAATTCAATTCAATCTTGCAAAGTTTCTACGATTAAAGTAGGTAAGATATATTCTATCATCTGAATATATCTTCTTGTTTCATGAAAAAGATCTAGAGTGGATCTCAACAAAGAATTATCCTGGTAGCAAAATGGAAAAGTTGCTCCGTGAAAAACTTAAAAATAACAACAGCAAGCGAAAAGGACAACGACACCTTATTTCATGGGCAGAAGCAATGCATATAAGGACAAACAAGACACAAAGAAGGCAGATAATAAAAGGAGAATTGAATTACATAGTATGTAAATCTGTGGAGACGTTGATAAAAATTATAAATGTTGAAAATTATATTGTATGGTATAGTAAAACTTGCGAGCCAATACTGTTTATGTATAAAATAGAAGTAGAGGGTTTAAATTTTACAATTTTACAATTTTTTAAATTTTACAACGAAGGCTTGATGCTGAAATATTTTGCTCAATGTGTTTTTATTTCTAAATATATACAGTATTAGGATATGGTTATTAGAATTAGGTAACATACTATATTTTTATCTCAAAATATAAGTCAATTTATTTGCAGATTTTTTTGGCTTGGTATTCTAAAAAAATTTGTTTGTTATTCTGAATTTTGGATAGTGAAACATACTCCAATACGTTTTTGTTGATACATGTTGTGTCATCATACTTTATTTTCTACTTTTTCAGATTTGAAGGAACACATTCAATTAGCATTGGATTTTTTGGGTAAAATGCCGCCATCACAAAACAGTTCTCAACTATGATGGGTAGACTTCATGAAATGTTATAACACCATTGCGGAGACATTGGTGTACCTCGTGTTGAGGAGAAGTCTGGCGAAGACAGTGACTTCGACTTCCCATGGATGGAAAATACAGGAATTGATGGTAAGTAGAATTGTTGTTACATTTCTTGACACTTCATATATCATGATTTTACACTCATTGTGAAAACATTCGGATTGAGGTACTGTAGGGTTTAAAAAATAGTGGCAACAACGAAAATGAGCTGTTGAAAAGATGTGAAGAAGAAGTCGGCATACTCAAAAAAGAAATGTCTAGCTACTTGCTTTTTTACAAAGATATTATGGAATAATTGGAAAATGAGATAGATGTCAATAGCTCCAACTTTTATGCGAATGAGGTATGGTGAATGCTTCTTTTGCCTAATTGTGCTAGTTTATATTTATTTTTTTGGTTTTGTCAAATGTACAGGATTCTTCTTTATTGTGTGCTTCTGATTGGGATATCTTGACAACAGCTGTTGCAGTTTTAAAACTTAGGATTAGATATGGTTTCTCAAATGCTTCGCTATGACATTTTTTTTATATTTCAGTGCTTACCAATGGCGAAAAGGTTAATCCTGAAGAGAAGCATGGACTTCGCGGAGAGGCAACTATTGGAAGGGTGTCAGGAATTTGCGGGTGTTATTGCCATTGATCAAAACATATCTGCTATAGACAATGAAGATGATTTGAGCGACAAAAACAGTGACAGTGAAAGCGATTTTTCCCTGTCCGGCTCAGACAGTGACCCGGAATAATGTAGCTTTTATCGTCTGTATTTAATATTTGAACCACCATAGCTCTTTTCCGGGATTACATATTTTTGTAAGATTTCGTATCGTATCTGAAATCTTGTTTAAACGGGCTTTTTCCTCCTTCGTTTCCTCCTTCTCCTTCTCACTCATTCCACACAGTATGTTCTATTGTTTGTAATCAATTTATATTATCAACTTGTGTCAAGTCATTAAAGTATGTTTCTGAACCATAAAGGGAATAAAATAAATTGAATTTGTTCCGAAATCTTTTAGCCTGCAAGGACTTTTCATTCTACTTCAATCAAGAAGAGAAAAACTATTAGCTCTATACTATATTTCAACTATTTGTAGAATATATATTTTTCCCTTTTTAACAAGTAGTTAATTGCTTCTTAGAATAATACAAGACGTATAGTATACGTAAAACTAGCACACCTCATACGTGACACTGTATTATATATATTCATTTGTGGAAATAAATTGAAATCAATCACAATGTGCTATCAAACGGAAAGTGAATGTTTCAAAATATCATTCCCGGCATGCTATGTAATATATTAAAAAGGATGGCCACAAGCTTGATCATATTTGTTTTGAAGTAATCATATAAAAAACTTTCTATATTAACAAAAAGCAATATATAAAGAAGTAGCAATCTTCTTGTGAAACATTCTGTGATGCCACGGATGCTAATGGTTTTGACTTTCGTAGTGCATGAGCATATTTTTAGAAAAAAATAATTATTTGAGGAAACTACAAAGAAATTTTGAATTACTGTCAGTACATTCATATACATTATGAGAACCATCACAAAACCATTCAATAAATCTGAAAGTATAACTCATAACTTTCAGTCTGTGAAATACAAAAACACCACTAGATTTTATCAAGAAACTACAACTACAAACTACAATCGTTCAATATATATTAACAATTGTTTCACAAAAAACAGATTCTTCTATATTCGAAAGCATAACAGATTAATCCTTAACGAAGACGGCGTGATACATATTTGCCTAAACTTCGTTGCGGTATATGTTAACAAGTTTTAATGTTGTGAAACAAAAAAAGGTTTCGTTCAACCAAGAGATAATCGGTATATGCAAAAGTATTCAGGTCTTAATTCATCGAAACAAGACAAGTAGAGTTCGTATATGTGACAATACCTTAGACACATTTCATTTTCCGGCCAAAATTAAGCGAAACGAGAGAAACATGGAGCGCTTAACTGATAATGCCATAGACAAGTGCTGACTTCGGTGATTTTTGTTCTGAAATTTCATTTTATTGTCAAAATTGAACGAAAAAAGAGAAACATGGAGCGTTTAACTGATACTATCATAGACAAGCGCCAAATTCGGTAACTTTTGTTCTGAAATTTTATTTTCCGGCCAAAATTGAATGCTACAAAAGCATTATCTAAATGGTTATGTAAGGCCCAATTCACCAAAACAACTGAACCTGTTATGTATAGATTGCTTCTATCAATGGCCTAGCTCACCGAAACAACCAAATCTATTATGTACGGATTGCTTCTAGAAACAGGATCTTTTTCCTGAATGTTTATCAATGGCTCAATTTACCGAAATAACCGAATCTGTGATGTATGGATTGCTTCTAGAAACAGGAGCTTTTTCCTGAATGTTTATCAATGGCTCAATTTACCGAAATAACCGAATCTGTGATGTATGGATTGCTTCTAGAAACAGGAGCTTTTTCCTGAATGCTTAACAATGGCCCAATCCACCGAAACAACTGAATCTGAGATGCATGGATTGCTTCTAGAAACAGGAGCTCTTTCCTGAATGTTTGTCAAAGGTCTAATTTAATGAAACAACCGAATCTGTGATGTATGGATTGCTTCTAAAACAGGAGCTTTTTTCTAAATTTTTATCAAAGGTCTAATTTACGGAAACAACCGTATCTCTTACGTAATACTGATCACTCGCCTTCACTAATGGTATTTGGAACATACATTGCTTGTGATGTATTCTGTAAGGCTCAAACAAACTGATCATGTATGGATAAACACTTTTCGCTGCATTGGAGGCCATGGTGTGCATTCCAGGTATTTCAAACTCGTTGGGTGAGCACAGTAGAACACAAGATGTGAAATTGAAAAGGAATATTTAAGCGGGTCTGCTAAGTTTGCTTCTTTGTATGTGATATTATGATCAACACTAGCGAATCGCCCATTATGCCTTGTTTGCCTACTAACTACACTTGATTTACTGATGAAAAAGCTCTTTGTAGGATGTAAACATATCCAGATTTAGTTTCGTTTCACACAGTGTACGGATATCATGAATTGCGTTTGAACATATAAACCACATTGGAAAGGCTTCATTTCCTATTTCCATGAAGTCTGTTGTAGTGTTTTTGCAAATGCCAAAAACTGTAGAGAAATGTTTAAAGTAACAATTTCTTCACCTGAAAAGTGTGAAGTATGGATGACATTACAGACCGATTGTTCAAGTTCCAGCTTAAAAGTACTGAAATTTCGACTGTTCTTTCGTAAAACAGAAACTAGACATTTAACAATCAAGATAAAACTTAATTTGCGCAGAGTAACTTGTGAGGAATTGACGAATGATGTATAAATACTAGCGTCATAGTGACCACTCGTATTCACTCATGGTATTTAGGACATACATTGCTTGTAATGTATTCTGTAAGGCTCAAACAAACTGATCATGTATGGATAAACACTTTTTTCTGTATTGGGGGGCCATGGTGTGCATTCTAGGTATTTCAAACTCGTTGGGTGAGCACAGTAGGACACAAGATGTGAAATTGAAAAGGAATATTTAAGCGGGTCTGCTAAATTGCTTCTTTGTATGTGATATTCTGATGAACACTGGCGAATCGCCCTTTATGCCTTGTTTATCTACCAACTACAATTTATTTGCTGATAAAAAGCTCTTTGTGGGAACATGTCCAGATTGTGTTTCGTTTTTATATAGCGCGAGACCATTATGGCGATGGTAGTCTTTTGAACGCCGTTTTCGCCAGTTCACTTTGACTGAATAGTTAGAATATTTTTTGAAAATATTTGTATGAAGCTTTACTGCTGTAAGCCCCTGCGTTTTTTAACCATAGTCTTGGCTCTGTGAATAATTATTTTTTGTAAATAGAGTTTGTACAGTGATGAATTGTAATTGGCTTTTTAGTCACATTCTAGAAGTGGATGACTATGTTGCACAACACTAGAAAAAGACACCGTACCACACTCTACTACAAAGAAATGCATCCGTACTTTGGTTTTATGCAAAGAAATACGCTTTACTAGAGACAGGTACGCTTTACTATGCTCTACCACGGCCTACCACACTCTACTACAGGCTACTACGCTCTACTACAGGCTACTACACTCTACTACAGATAAATACGCCGTACTACAGTCTACTACACTCTACTACATAGAAATACGCTATACTACGCTCTACTACAGCCTACCACACTCTACTACAGGCTACTACGCTCTATGCAGGCTACCACACTCTACTACAGATAAATACGCCGTACTACAGTCTACTACACTCTACTACATAGAAATACGCTATACTACGCTCTACTACGCTCTACTACAGGCTACTACACTCTACTACAGATAAATACGCCGTACTACAGTCTACTGCATTCTACTACAGAGAAATACGCTCTACTACAGAGAAATACGCTCTACTACAGAGAAATACGCTCTACTACAGAGAAATACGCTCTACTACGCTCTACTACAGGCTACTACACTCTACTACAAGCTACTACACTCTACTACAGAGAAATACGCTCTACTACGCTCTACTACAAGCTACTACACTCTACTACAGGCTACTACACTCTACTACAAGCTACTACACTCTACTACAGGCTACTACACTCTACTACAAGCTACTACACTCTACTACGGGATACTACACTCTACTACAGAGAAATACGCTCTACTACGCTCTACTACAGGCTACTACACTCTACTACAGGCTACTACACGCTACTACAGGCTACTACACTCTACTACAAAGAAATACGCTCTACTACGGCCTGCTACAGGAAATAACGTACTGCGACACATCGCTACGAAAAATTACGTTTTACTACATTTTACTACAAGGAAAGAAAGGGCTTGCTACACTCGACAACAGACATTGATGAGCCTCACTACAGTGTGCTACATGGAGAATAGGAAATCATTATCTCCACAAGGCTTGGGAACGTACATAGGTCTAACGCATGTTGAATACGTTATCTCCTTCATATTCAGGAAGTAATACGTGGACGACTTATTACTACACTCGACAACAGACATTGATGAGCCTCACTACAGTGTGCTACATGAAAATACGCACCATGCTACACTGTTGTTTAGAGTCTAGGCTATTGTGTGCTAAAGCGGGGCATATGGAGAATAGGAAATCATTATCTCCACAAGGCTTGGGAACGTATATAGGTCTAACGCATGTTGAATACGTTATCTCCTTTATATTCAGGAAGTAATACCGCTATTATTAAAAAGACTAGTCGATAAAACCCGTGGAAAAATCAACTTAGGCAGAGGAAAGGTCAGCACTGTCAAGTTCATATACATATAAAAATTTTTTTTAGAATTTTTGTCACCCGCGTAACATGTGAAGAGCTTGAAACTCAGATCAATATAATGTATATAAACATGTACATTATAGGAGAAAAGTTGAGGAGATATATTATACCTTTAAGTATTTTGACGTCAGCAAGGCCCCGTCAAACACTATTTCTTTTTTCAGTAATTTGCTTACATGTTGCTTCTACTGTATAATGTTCGAAACGTCTATTGGTTTTTCGGTCAGTTGCTCATAAAGTTGATCTTGTTAACTCACCACATGATTTTTTAACAAGAGCTCTAACAAATATATCACCTGCAACATGTGTTTTTACTGAAACTATTTTCCTGCTAGTCAACATAGGATAAGCTTTCTGTTGCTGACCTAAACTACCTTCTTTTTTTTTAGAAAAGTAATCTTTAAATATAGATGCCATAACTATTGGATACAATTCCTCTTTGGGACACAAGGGAGCTGAAATGGAAGGGATAAGATTGGGATCTAATGTTGTACCAAAACTTTCTTTGTTTAACTCTCAATTTTTCCGCCAGTGATGGGTATAATTTGAATTGTGCTCTTGTATTGTACCTTCTGTGGACAGGCCACGTTCCATAAGCCATTCTACACAATCTTTGTTTTCCATTATTACAAAAACAATTTGTATAAATGTTAAACAGCAAATAACTATAATATAATGACTTAGAAGTGTGTACCAACGCTAGCTAAGTGTTTACCCTTTGCTGGAATTCTAAATTTTTTTTCCCTAAAAGCCACTTCGCCCAGACCTGCGCGATATGAAACTCTGTAATGTAATTACTTTGACGCGGCGGCTTATATTCAAGATGGCGATCGGATTTGCATGGAATTAGCTTAGTTGCTCTTGTTTGTTTTACCTTAGTACTCTCTAATCCGGCAAAAAGGGTTTCTTAAATACTAATTATTTTATATTCAAGTATTTAGAGATAAGTTGTGGGAAGCAAGCTTTAAATGATTTACAGAGATCGATGTTAATTTTTTTTTAATTGTATAAAACTGTTTTTAATTTTGCAGCAATGGTATATTAATTGTTTTGTGGTTGTCGTTGTTGTTTCAGGTGAGTGAATAATATGATTCCAGACAGATATGAAAGTAACCTATTTTTTTAATTTTTTTTTACAATGTAATCAACTCCCTGTTTTAAATAGAATAAGAAATCCTACACATCGCCTTATGGAAAAATCCATTTGAGCAGAAGAAAAATAGAGAACATTTGACATTTGAATATTTGATGACGTCAGCAGTGACGCGTTCATATAAATAAAAATTATTTTTAGAAATTTGTTAATTCGTTGCATTTTGTGTAGAGTTTAAAACTCTGATGAAAATATTGTATAGGGTTATATGACTTTAACGAATGGTTAAGGTGATAACCCTTTAAAATTTTGCTTCAAACACTGATCAAGATCATGTATAGGATCAGTTTTGACAAACGGTTGAAGATATATTGGCGTGGCAGGGTATTTCTTCATAATATCGTTTCTATGGAAACGAAATTATTCAGAATAATGTCATACAGTGAATGATATCATGTACGATGTGTGTCATTAGTGAGAGGGTATTTCTCAAGAATATGGTTTCTATTGGTGCATGGGTGTACACCCAACCTCACTGCTTGTATAGTTTAAAGTGAAAAGTCTTACCTTTGGTCTGCTTTAGGACTTTTGATGTGTCATTTCACAGGAGAGTATTTAGCCCAATTATTATTTCTATTGGTGTATGGATGTGTATCCAACTTAAATGCTTGTTCAATTACATTGAAGAGACTTCCTATTGATTGGTTTGGTTTAGAACTTTTGATGTGTCATTTAACGGGAGGGTATTTGTCAAAAATATCGTCTCTATTGTTTACCGATAGGTATAGAACAATACCGCCTGTTTAGTGCATAGCTTCTTGTGTCATTTGCAAAGGAGTACTTTTCCAGAATATGGTTTCTATTGGTGCATGGATGTGTATCCAACATCAATGCTTGGTCACAGCGTAAGGTCTTCATATTGATTTGTCTGCTTTAGAACTTTTGATGCTTCATTTCGCAGGAGAGTATTTGTCCAAAGTATAGTGTCTCTTTGTGTATGGATATGCATTCAACATCAGTGTTGGTTTGGTTTACATTGTGAAGTCTTCCCTTTGATTGGTCTGCTGTAGGACTTTTGATGTGTCGTTTCGCGGGAAAGTATTTAGCCATAATATTATTTCTATTGGTGTAGGGATGTGTACCCAACCTCAATGGTTGTTTATTTTACAGTGTAAGTCATAGTGTTTATTTTAGACCGTGCAAAAATGTAAATTTGAGAATTCCAAAAATTAGTTTTTTTGGTGCTACAGGCTCAGTTTTTAAAATTTCTAATTGAAATTTTCCCACTTGATGTATAAAAAAATGGGGAATATGTAATCAAATTTTCAAGAGCTTTCTTGGATTAGATATTCCAATATCGCGATTACAATTTTATCTACTGCAGATTTGTATTCAAGGTGTTCTTTCTTCTTATTAGCTTAAATTACCAACTGATAACTGAATTTTCGAAAACAAACGCCAGGAGCACTTTTTAATGGATTATTCCATTGAAATATGACGTTTTATTTTAAACAAAAAAGCCTCTACGAAGACACCATTTAAACTGCGCAACAACCCTCGGAAACTGCAATTACTTGTAGAATAATCACGAATTTGAAATGGATTACTGAAAAAGTAATTTAAAGAGCAAGCATGGATTAGATATTCCGCACGGTGTTGTCCAAATTACACCCAGAATGGGAGACAGATTTTTCGTAACATGATCAGTTCCTTTTACGAACTAAGTCAAACTAAATACAACATGTTTATGCAACTTTATAATAGGAACAAAATAAACTAAAGCAGTTTAAGGAGCACTTTGAGAAGACTAATTCCATTAACACTAATTCCACAACTTCGTTATATTGACAACTTCTGTCCTGAGATTTTCAGTTTTTATTTTGCTATATGAAGATGCCTCAGTATGTCATTTTTGCCAAATTACGTCTTTGAGACACTTTGAAAACGCCACCGAGAAACGAATTCCATAACTAAGAGCGTTCAAGGATTGAAAAAATTCCAATAAAAAATTAGCAACCTCAGTTGTAATCTTACAATGGTATTTAATTTGAGTAGATGTTTTCTGATCGATGGTTTAAAAAATTATTCTCCTCTTTAAGAGAAGAATAATTCGTTCTAGAAGGCTCCTTTAATTGATGTTACTCCCCTTAAGTGTTATAGTTGGAAGTCCGATAAACATTGATGGATAGTGATTTTTCCCTCCATATTCTATAAAATGGGAGAGGTTATCAGAATTTAAAAATCAAGAAAATCGGTGGAATATTTTCAGCTTTTTTACTCTGATCCTAACTTCAATGGAATATCAAATCCACGGAGACTCTTTAAATGGGATAAATTTTATACTTATGCCTTTTTGGAACACCCTTGTTCCATGTAAATATAAGAATTTGAAAAATTTTACATCTTGCTCAAAAATATTGTCATTTTTCTTTTCACCTAAGTTTTGACTTTTAATTTGGAATTCTTCCATATCTGTTAAAAAAGTATTTTTTCTTTTTCCTAATGATACGTTATATTACTGACATGCCTTCTACATAATTTCAGCCTAAGAGCCTTTACGGATAAAAAGTTATGACCTGTGGAATTTTCACTACAAACAACAATGGAATAATTTCATGGCTCTAATCTTTAATGTGCTATAGCTTCTCTACGGCACTAGCTTCTTGAGTCGGACAAAAATCATTGGAATATTTTAATTTTTATGCATCTAAGAGATTTATTTGATTTAAGAACTAATCAAGTTATACTATTGAAATACTGCCCCGAAAAAAAGAGATAAAATTTACATTTTCGCACGGTCTAAAATAAACACACACGTAAAGTCTTTGCATTGATTGGCCTGCTTTAGGACTTTCGATACGTCATTTTCAGGGAGGATACTTGTTTCTACTGCTGTATGGATAAGTACATAACAGTAACGCCTGGTAAATGTATAGAATAATGCCTTGCCTCAGATTGGCATTTTTTAGGACTTGTGATATGTAATTTCGCGGGGAGTATTAGTCCAAAATATCTTTTATATTGGTTATCGATGGGCATAGAACACTACCGCCTGTTCAATATATTGTACAAAAACGTCTCTTTATTTAGCCTGCAATAGGGCCGTTTCTCTTTTTGCAAAAGGCTATTTGAGCGAAATATCGTTTCTGTTTTTGTATGGAAGTGTATCCAACCTCAAACTTTGTCTACGTTATAAAAACAGTTTTCCGTAAATGGCAGTTATGCGAAATATTGTGGCATATTACGTTGGTTATGGATTATTGACAGAAAAATATAAATTTGTTATGGAACGATAGGGAGTATTATAAAGGCATTATGCAGTATTATGCGATATTACGTTGGTTATGGCCATCAACAGAAAAAAATATGTATTTGTTATGGATTATGAAGGTATTATGCAGTATTATGCGATATTACGTTGGTTATGGATTATTGACAGAAAAATATGAATTTGTTATGGAACGATAGAGAGTATTATGAAGGTATTATGCAGTATTATGCGCTATTACGTTGGTTATGGCCATTGACACAAAAAATATGTATTTTGTTATGTAGCGATAGAGAGTATTATGAAGGTATTATGCAGTATTATGCGATATTACGTTGATTATGGATTATTGACAGAAAAAATATGTATTTTTTATGTATTATGAAGGTATTATGCAGTATTATGCGATATTACGTTGGTTATGGATTATTGACAGAAAAAATATGTATTTTTTATGTATTATGAAGGTATTATGCAGTATTATGCGATATTACGTTGGTTATGGCCTATCGACAGAAAAAATATGTATTTGTTATGGAACGATAGAGAGTATTATGAAGGTATTATGCAGTATTATGCGATATTACGTTGGTTATGGATTATGGACAGAAAAAATATGTATTTTTTATGTATTATGAAGGTATTATGCAGTATTATGCGATATTACGTTGGTTATGGCCTATCGACAGAAAAAATATGTATTTTTTATGTATTATGAAGGTATTATGCAGTATTATGCGATATTACGTTGGTTATGGATTATTGACATAAAAAATATGTATTTGTTATGGAACGATAGAGAGTATAATGAAGGTATTATGCAGTATTATGCGATATTACGTTGGTTATGGCCTATCGACAGAAAATATATGTATTTTTTATGTATTATGAAGGTATTATGCAGTATTATGCGATATACGTTGATTATGGATTATTGACAGAAAAAATATGTATTTGTTATGGAACGATAGAGAGTATTATGAAGGTATTATGCAGTATTATGCGATATTACGTTGGTTATGGATTATGGACAGAAAAAATATGTATTTTTTATGTATTATGAAGGTATTATGCAGTATTATGCGATATTACGTTGGTTATGGCCTATCGACAGAAAAAATATGTATTTTTTATGTATTATGAAGGTATTATGCAGTATTATGCGATATTACGTTGGTTATGGCCTATCGACAGAAAAAATATGTATTTTTTATGTATTATGAAGGTATTATGCAGTATTATGCGATATTACGTTGATTATGGATTATTGACAGAAAAAATATGTTTTTGTTATGGAACGATAGAGAGTATTATGAAGGTATTATGCAGTATTATGCGATATTACGTTTATTATGGATTATTGACATAAAAAATATGTATTTTTTATGTATTATGAAGGTATTATGCAGTATTATGCGATATTACGTTGGTTATGGCCTATCGACAGAAAAAATATGTATTTTTTATGGAACGATAGAGAGTATTATGAAGGTATTATGCAGTATTATGCGATATTACGTTGATTATGGCCTATCGACAGAAAATATATGTATTTTTTATGTATTATGAAGGTATTATGCAGTATTATGCGATATTACGTTGGTTATGGCCTATCGACAGAAAAAATATGTATTTTTTATGTATTATGAAAGTATTATGCAGTATTATGCGATATTACGTTGGTTATGGATTATTGACAGAAAAAATATGTATTTGTTATGGAACGATAGAGAGTATTATGAAGGTATTATGCAGTATTATGCGATATTACGTTGGTTATGGATTATTGACAGAAAAAATATGTTTTTGTTATGGAACGATAGAGAGTATTATGAAGGTATTATGCAGTATTATGCGATATTACGTTTATTATGGATTATTGACATAAAAAATATGTATTTTTTATGTATTATGAAGGTATTATGCAGTATTATGCGATATTACGTTGGTTATGGATTATTGACAGAAAAAATATGTATTTGTTATGGAACGATAGAGAGTATTATGAAAGTATTATGCAGTATTATGCGATATTACGTTGGTTATGGCCTATCGACAGAAAAAATATGTATTTTTTATGTATTATGAAGGTATTATGCAGCATTATGCGATATTACGTTGGTTATGGCCTATCGACAGAAAAAATATGTATTTTTTATGTATTATGAAGGTATTATGCAGTATTATGCGATATTACGTTGGTTATGGATTATTGACAGAAAAAATATGTATTTGTTATGGAACGATAGAGAGTATTATGAAGGTATTATGCAGTATTATGCGATATTACGTTGGTTATGGATTATCGACAGAAAAAATATGTATATGTTATGAAGCGATAGAGAGTATTATAAGGGTATTATGCAGTATTATGCGCTATTACGTTGGTTATGGATTATTGACAGAAAAAATATGTATTTTTTATGTATTATGAAGGTATTATGCAGTATTATGCGATATTACGTTGGTTATGGCCATCGACAGAAAAAATATGTATTTGTTATGGAACGATAGAGAGTATTATGAAGGTATTATGCAGTATTATGCGATATTACGTTGGTTATGGATTATTGACAGAAAAAATATGTATTTTTTATGTATTATGAAGGTGTTATGCAGTATTATGCGATATTACGTTGGTTATGGATTATTGACAGAAAAAATATGTATTTGTTATGGAACGATAGAGAGTATTATGAAGGTATTATGCAGTATTATGCGATATTACGTTGGTTATGGCCTATCGACAGAAAAAATATGTATTTTTTATGTATTATGAAGGTATTATGCAGTATTATGCGATATTACGTTGGTTATGGCCTATCGACAGAAAAAATATGTATTTTTTATGTATTATGAAGGTATTATGCAGTATTATGCGATATTACGTTGGTTATGGATTATTGACAGAAAAAATATGAATTTGTTATGGAACGATAGAGAGTATTATGAAGGTATTATGCAGTATTATGCGATATTACGTTGGTTATGGCCATCGACAGAAAAATTATGTATTTGTTATGGATTATGAAGGTATTATGCAGTATTATGCGATATTACGTTGATTATGGCCATCGACAGAAAAAATATGAATTTGTTATGGAACGATAGAGAGTATTATGAAGGTATTATGCAGTATTATGCGATATTACGTTGGTTATGGCCTATCGACAGAAAAAATATGTATTTGTTATGTAGCGATAGAGAGTATGATGAAGGTATTATGCAGTATTATGCGATATTACGTTGGTTATGGCCTATCGACAGAAAAAATATGTATTTGTTATGTAGCGATAGATAGTAGTATTAAGGTATTATGCAGTATTATGCGATATTACGTTGGTTATGGATTATTGACAGAAAAATATGTATTTGTTATGTAGCGATAGAGAGGATGTGGGACAATGAGGGTCCATTTGGTTGGAGTACTGTGAATGAACGACTGTCGGGGTTTTTTGTCGATAAAATATGAATGGGTGCTAATTATGTTGTACGTCGTGTGTCGGGACCACTTAGCCCGGTGCTAAATGAAGTCGTTGCCCGAACTAGGTTGTGTATTTTTTTCGCTAAGATATTTTTTGGGTCCAAAGAACCACGGGCCCCTGGGTCGTACTTGTACGAAGTGACTTGCACATTTCCGCAGTTGAAAGGATAATCTTGGTCTCTGGTTCTCTGGTTTGTCTCTTTGCTTTCCTGTTGATTTTCCCATTGGTACAAATAGGTACTAGTGATTTTCCAACGTAAACATCAAGTTTTTAAGTTAATTATGGTTAAATCAGATCAATCTAGCAACAGAATTGTTTTTGAAGAAATCCTATGTTAGGTTTTAGTGTATATACCTAGTAGAGGCACTGTTCTGCCCAATCTTAGGACGCTGCCCAATCTTTGGACATAAAATTGCCCGGTCTTAAGACTGGCCGGCCAGTTTTAAGACTGGGCAGGGCGTCACAAGATTGGGCAAAACACCATGTTAGGCCCATCTTTGGACGCCTTTTAGATTTTAAAGAAGGGATGTGCCACACAACCTCTGTTGTTTGCAAGACCCAACAAACATTCTCGGGCACATTAAAACAACATATTTTGGGTACTGTCGAATTGACCCATGATTGACCCGGCCAGTTTTTGGACACAGTAGAGTAAAAATCGTAGCTGTAGAGTATGTGTTATACATTTAGCATTTATATACAGCTTGTAGTGGCTAAATTTAAAAAATAAAATGTTTATATTTATGAAGAATCAGAAAAATCGTATTCAACCATATTATTAGTTAGCTAGCTGTTAATTTCATTGGATGAGATGTTTAGCCAGCTATAGCGAGCTGTAGCCAGCTAGCTAGCTAATATGGTTGAATAGTTTCAATTTTTTTAAACACATGTTTAATACATGGTATATATAAATTTTTGGTCTTTTGATTTTCCAAGAAAAGTTTCAATTTAAAGTTCCTTTTAAGAGGTAGGGTATAAAAATTTTATTGTTCTGTTTGTCTTCCACAATTGTTCTAAGATTGGGCATGTACGTCTATAGATTGGGCAGTCCAGTCTTAAGACTGGCCACCCATTTGTCACTGTCGGAAGATTGGCCTGGCCAGTCTTAAGACGGGGCGTGTTCCAAGATTGGGCAGAACAGCACCAGCTGGACTGCCTGCCCAAATTTTTTCTTTTCTCTTCTCTTCTATTTCTTTCTTTTCTTTTGCTCACATTTTTAACCTTTCCATTCATTCTTTTTTTCTCTTTTCCTTCCCTTCCCAACCACCATCCTGTCGAGGCTAATAATATGCAAACTTCCCCAACCCACTTATAAATATGACAATAAGACGAAGGAATTTTGGTAAATTGTCATGCTAAACAGACATACCAACAAGATTACAGGTAAACTTCAAGTTGTGAGTTGCATCAGGTTAGTTGCTTTCTGCACCAACAGCGAGTTACTCACTTTTTCAACTGATAAGTGGCGCCGTAGATTAGTGGTTATAGCTTTCGTACTCTGTGCGGGAGACCGGGGTTCGATTCCTCTTGACGGCGATTCAACATGGGCGAGTGAATGTTACCATAGCCCCGGGTTAACCCAAGCCATGTGAGGGAAATTGGGGAGATGGCACACTGTGTGGGCCGTTGGATGTTGCCGGGAGTTGTCTAGTAGAGCATGGGCCCTACTAATTGGGTCTGCGTTGCTCAAAATGAGCATTAAATACTCTAGGACTCTCCATCTAAGCCATGGCTCCTCCTGGAAATAATAGACAGGGTATATCCCTCGATATTTGTGAGGCTAGCCATGTAAAATATGCACATCTATCTATCTATCTATCTATCTATAATAACCAGAAAAATAGGGGTTGCAGCAGGTTTTTAGCTTATAAGAACTTTTACGTTATAAGAACTTCGTTGAGCAAACATTTGCCCCAACTTTAATTTCAAGGTTTTTTTGTATTGTAGGTTTTTATATTTGACTTATTTCACATTAAAAGGGGAATTTCATTTAATTAGCCTGTAACAGGATAGTTAGCCAATACATGATACTATACGATTTTGAAACGAATTTTAAACACGTTTTTGCCAAAAAAATTGTTTCAAATCGCTTTGTTAAATTGAAAATCGTTTCATAATCGTTTTGCATTCGTTAAAACTTAAAATTAATTCCTTTTAACACTTCGTTTTAAAATAGCTTCCAATATAGCATGTGTATCACACATCACTGATTTCTAAAGAAATTTAACTATCAAATTCTTTAACTTCTGCATGCTTCATCACAAAAATAAAACGGGATCATAGAAAGCAAAGAGATCGCTGTAGATTGTTTAAAAAGCATGAAAACAAGATCGAAAAAGCAAAAAGATTGGCCTAGGTCGTTTTAAAAAACAGTCAGAACGTGATCATAGAAAGCGAAAAGATTGCAGCAGATCATTTAGATTAAAACTATAAATACGCAATTTTGCTAGTCTTTTCAAAGAAATCAACTTTGCGTAAATTTTTGTGATATCTGTCGAAGTGAGATAGGAATGTCTAAAAATAGT
This sequence comes from Hydractinia echinata, assembly GCA_030067915.1. Lineage (NCBI taxonomy): Eukaryota > Metazoa > Cnidaria > Hydrozoa > Anthoathecata > Hydractiniidae > Hydractinia > Hydractinia echinata. The sequence goes on along the minus strand of JASGCC010000099.1, from coordinate 890,646 downwards.
TTCAAGTAAAAAAAATCACATCACAATTTTAATTGTTTTTTAATTGCTTTGGGAAAACAATTCGTTTTGTAATTTGTTTCAAATTTTGTTTCTAGATTTGTTCCCACTTTGTATCAGTTTGGAGGTTAAAACACAAAATAAATTCAATCACTTCACGTTTGTTTCATGAAAGATTGAGTAGTACAAACATAATAAATCGCATAAACATACCAGCTTGCCACAGCAAAAATAAGCGTGAAAAACTTGAACGCGTGGTTGAAAAACTTGAAAGTTAGTTGAAAAACTTGAAAATACGTAAACGCCTTGATTTTGATTTAGAATTAATAACTTTTTAAGAGCTCTGACTCTGGCTTCTCACTTGTGTATCAAAAAACGTTGAACCTAAATGCCTGAAAAGTAGATCGTAAAATATTATATATAGTTATACAATTAAATTTTTATTTCCCTATGGGATAAAAAGTGGTGTGATTTTTTTTTTTTTGAATAAAGTACAAACTGTACTTTATTCAAAAAAAAACTTGATTTACAACAAATCGAGACATATAACACAAATTTACAGATGGTCCCTCATACTATTACACTCAGTTTCTCTCTGTTTGTGGCTTTAAAAATTTCTTCTTTATATTTATTTGAAAATACCTTTAAGCATAACTACCTGTCAAGGTGAAAATTAAAACTAAATTCATGTGCAAAGACTACACAATAAACGTAGTCTCTTTGTAACATTAAAAATAAGCACAACAGAGTAGGGTTACAACAAGCATAACTGAGAAGGGTGTCTGGAATTTGGCGGGAAACACGTAGTAGTATTGAAGGATTATCAATGTGAGAATTGACTAGCTACCCTGCTAAATGACTAGCTACCTTCATCATCATCATTCTCAGATAAACGTCCGTTTTCGTGGGTTGGACGGGGTATATTAATGACTTTCTTCCAATCTGATCTAGACTGTGTTAGATCTTTAGTATGAAATTTTTAGTATGAATGTAAATTATCTTTTCGTAGTGGGCTTTATTTAAAATTAAAATTGAAAAATAATAAATGCATGATAAATAAAGAAATTATGCTAGCTATACATTTTAAGCAATTTTGCTTGAGTGCTCAAAGGGGTGGTTCACTTAAATGTTTAAATATTTTTTAAAAGTATATTTGTTTTTATTTTTAATAAAAGTTTATGCAATAAAGGCTTTTTATGCATGTGTCTTTTTAGAGTGATTTTAAACTATAAATATTCTGATAGAGTCAGGGCATATGTTGAAAAAAACAGACCTTAGACGTTTTCTGTGTGTGTGCGCGCGTGCCATCGTATACCTTTAATGGCAAGGCCTGTTTGACTGACGATAATTCTTTCAATTTGTGTAGATAAACCTGGTCGAGTAACTACCAATATCTTAAAATCTGTTGCAAGTTTTAATGAAGATCTGGTGAAATTCAGCATTTGCACATGGTTTAAACATTTAAAGGAGGGGGTGTCTATTAGAGAGGGGAATTGAAAAAATAATTTCCAAGGTGGCATTCATTGAAAGCATTACAGTGTTCCTCCAATATTTTTTTTAAATATTTGTTATTTTCTGTTTTTGTTGTTGTTATTTATTAATGGAGATGAGTATGGTTTCATGTTGAAATTACAACAATCATATATTTGCATGGGCGATTGCCAATTACCAATGACATTTGCTTGTGGTGATATAGTTGGTTTGCCTTTTAATTTTAGTTATAAAATGTAAGAATTATATACATTGAGCACTGTACCAATCCAATATGGATGACAACAACTTTAAAGCGCAAAAACTTATTGTTTACAATAAACATCTCCCATACAGTGATCAGTTACATGAGGAAAGTAATCGCAACCTAGCGGATATAAAGTTTAATTTATCTCGAGCTGTTATATTTCAAGAGTTAACACCTGGTATTCTGGTTTGGTGTAATAGGCTTGATACGTAAGTTCGCCATTGTCATTTATTAAATTGTTTATCGGTAAAACTAGACTGACGAAAGCTGATATAAGTCAAAGAAAGTGAAATTTCTCCTTTTTTAGTTACCTACGCCTAAATGGTAGAAATTTCTCAAAAGAAGATCATGTATCTTTTATAAAATTGCTTTACGAATTGATGGTGATACCTGACTTGGAACCACAATTTGTGAAAGGTTTCGCTACAGTCCTTAACAAACTTTTAAAGTAAGTACCACTTGACATAAAGCTGACAAAACGAATTTCACAATCTTTATTTTACATCTATTTGCTCCTTTGTATTTTAGGAAAAAAGAATTATTAGATAGAGATGATTTGCAGTTACCATGGATACCTTTATATGAACTTGTCAAATCAATACGCTATTCCAAACTTGCACCTCTAGGTTTGATGAAATTTCCTAAGTAGGTGATATATTATACAGAGTTAAAAAGCCTATACTTCTTTTAAGAGGATGATAACAAGAGAGTTTAATAATCTGTTTTGGGTATTCGTTGAGGATTTGCCTTTCATCTTGATACTTTTGGGGTTTTAATTGTCAAACTGTAGTTTTTGACCCTTGTCCTGTAATTGGTGATCAACCTGCATTGTTTTTAGAAATTAATTTTCAAGTTCTTCATTATAAAAATGTTGGGGAGTGCCCTATATGCAATTGTATTTAATTTTCTATTTTGTTTGAATTTTAGTAAGTTCAATGACTGTATCATCAACATTGTTAAGTTTGCTAGACAGTAAGGATATATTATTTTTTCAGTCATATCCTAAAACTATATGTGCTTATTTCTTCAATCTTTTCTTTAATGTTTTTTTTGTCATTTAAATGGGCAGTTCGTTGAAAATTTATATATATCTAGCACTTTTTATTTTTTATTTACAGTTACTTTCCTATTGAAGCAACAGAAGAAATGATGCTCGAGTGGAGACCTTACATGTGTCCATTCGACTCTGTGAAAGTAAATGCTGCCTATTATTTCTCAAGATTTTTACCAACGAAACTCTCTGGAGAAGAGCAAGTGAAAGGATACAAGTTAGTGATTTTGACAAGTTTCCCTTGATTTTATAAGTTGACCTGTGTAAACTCCTTGGTGGATGTCTTACCTAAATATTAAAAAATTGAGCTGTGAAGAAATATTTTAAATATATACATTATATATTCGCCTTGTATGTTTCAAAAACTGGTAATACTGTTAAAATGACTGGGTTGATATGTATGATTGTTCAATGTAAAAAGTCCCTCCAAAAATAGCATGCCACTGCAAATTATTTGTTAGTTTATGCAATCAATTTGGGAAAGAAAAAACAGGAAGCATTTGAAAGTGTGAATTTTTGTTATACAAAAAGTAGTTCAGTGGACTGTGGAAGTATCTACTTGATTAGAAAGGCAAAACATTTTGATAACGTCAGCAATGACCCTATACAACAGACATGGTTAGCGTGTTGTTTTAAAGACTAGTCGATAAGCGGTGAAAAAATCCAGTTAGGAAAAAGAACAATGGAAATATCTGTCATTTGACATTTAATGACGTCAGCAATGACGCTTTGATGCACAAAAAATATTGTGTAGAACTTGAAACTCTGATCAAGAAAATGTATAGGGGTCATTCCGTACCAAATTAAAAGATTTTCAGAATGATCCCCTGTCGACCCTCTCAGATTTTGCTCCAACTTTGTTTATATGACACTATGGGTAAGATAAGATAACCCTGAAAATTTCAGCTGATTATCTTATTTCGTTCGGGAGATATTGCTATTTAAGTAAGGCCTACGAGCAATAAATTTTGAACTTAGGAGAGCAAAAATGAAAAAAGTGCATAGTTCAGCATGCTATATCTTAAAAATTTTAAGATATAGCAATTTTCACTTTTGCTCCCCTGAGTTCAAAATTTATTGCTCGTAGGCCTTACTTAAATAGCAATATCTCCTGAATGAAACAAGATAATCAGCTGAAATTTTCAGGGTTATCTTTTCTTACCCATAGAGTGTCATATAAACAAAGTTTGAGCAAAATCTGAGGGGGTCGACATGGGACTACTTGTTAAGTTTGTATGGAATGACCCATAGGGTCATGTGGTTTGACGAACGATTGAAGAGATGATAATGTTTAAAGGTTTTTGATGACTTCATTAACCTGTCAGTTCTGAAACAGGGGGTTGACACAGCTCTTTGAATGGTACTATTTTGGTACCACGTGATCCCTGGTTACCCACACGGTGAAAAAAAATTTCTTATCTGATTGATGCTGATAAAATTTCTTTTCTATAAATTTCAGGCTTTGGCTTCCAGAGTTTTTCGATTACTGGATCCACTGTACTCAAAACATACCATCCGTTGCTGAGGTTTGATATTAAGTAATGTTTATTTTTTTGTTGACATGTGCTGCTAAGTTGTATGCAAGTCTCTTTACTTTCTTGATAGGAATATACAAGATTGTTTATGCGACTAGCAGAGTCAAATGTTGGTTTAATTGACTGGAATCCTTACATGCCACAGGTATCTATTTTTTTTTATTTTCAAAACAAAGAAGACTATATATAAATTAGTTATAAATTTTTAGTTAAAAAACAGGATATTATTTAATACTATTTGTAGAATGCAGAGTATTTTTTTTGCCCAAAAAGATTCAGAAATTACTAATAACAGCTAGAGAACTGTGCTCTCCTAACTTTATTTGTGTAGTGTATTAGGGAAAAATGAAACACCTATTACCCACGATGAGAATACTGGAAATATTTCCTAAACTGCAAACTAAAATTATATGGAAGTACATACTTTCTGAAAACCAGATAAATTCCATATCGAATAGTCCTTAATATGTCATAAAACAAACTTGGAAGATGTAAAAAAATTATTAAATACCTTTTTGGAGTTGGAGACTCTTGAAAAGATACAGACATATAAAGCTTATTATTACAAAATCACACCCTGTTTTAGTACTCCACTTGAGTACTAAAACAGTTTCACGATTTTGTTTTTTAAGGTCTAGCTCCCAATTTATATCTATATTGTTTTCATGGTTTTTCGTTATGCTTTTTTTACCTTCACACTGTGATATCTTATTAATAAAAAAACAGACACTGTTGAACAGCTTAGTATGTCCAGAACATTATTATTACAGTTTGTGAAAGCTTGTACCTTTTAGGTGCTTAAAGCAAAAATTGTTTTCAATATATAGAGATTTAAGCTTAAACAAACTTGTTTGTGGTTTTATAATTTCCCTTTTTTCATTTTTTCCGGTAAAAAAAATTATATTTTTATTCAATATTGATATTTTTTGAATTTTAAAGGGGAAGTTCGGTCAAAAATTATATTTTCATAATCAATAGTCATAAAAGAAAAAAAACGGATACCATAATTCTTTTCAAGTGAAACCCTCTTTTTTCTGAAATAATCTGTGTTAAACACGCGTAAAAACACCTCCGTATATTGACCCCTTTACATTTTTACGAAGACTGGGTCGAGTTTGAATTATGACGTTTTATAGTTCAAAAAGCGAAGTTCGGTGTTGGGGATTAGGTGTAATCACATGAAGAAGTATTTTGTCTATACATTTTTATTATTTTAATATGTCAAACTGTGCTGCCATCGGCTGTACAAATCGAAGTAGCGATAATTAAAAGACAGAAAAAGATAAGGGGAGCGAGAAAAATAAGGAGGTAGAGTACGAAAAGCTGACGACGAAAGACGAAGATAATAACGAAAGAAAAAATCGGGTAGTCTCTTATCAGATTCCCAGTGCGAAAAAAAATAAAGAGCTTCGAAAAAAATGGCTACATAATATAAAAAGAAGTGGTACCTTGCCGAAAGACTGTGGATTTTATATTTGTTCTCGACATTTTGAACCAGAATGCTTCGAAAGTTTTGTTAGCTATGTTTGTTAGTTATGTGTTTGTTAGCTACGTTTCAAACAGCCAAACATTTGTCTTTCTCGTATTTAGAAAAACTCAACACAATTTCATTTATTATAGCCATTTCCAAAACAAAACCATGTCAAAAAAATTATTACATTTCCTTCCCATGTTCGCATTTTCTTTCCCCAGCGCTGAATGTTTGTTTTTTTCACATCTAAAATTCTTCAATAACATGCTTTCGTAAGACGGGGGTATAAGTTTTGGTCTTGTCTTCTACCGAGTGCATTGCATCACCCCTTAAATTATTGAGGGCAGACAGTGCAGTGGTTAGTACTGGTTTACAAAAAAAACCATCCCAAAAATTTCGGCTTCAGTTATACATTGTTTTTCTAAAAAGAAAAACCTTTAAAATAACCCCTGTCTCAAGTTTTGATTTCTGAGCACGCTTTCTTATTCGATTTGTAAAGCTGAGTAGAATAAAACAACCACCGTTGTGTTTTTTTGTGATGTTGCTTTGGCAGTAGCAAATAATACCGAATAAAATATATGCGAAGGAGAGATGAATGATTTGGAGAAAACTCATGTTAGGCAAAATATTTTGAGAGAAGTTTTGCATCAGTTGTCGTGCTCGTATGCATATTTTTTTATCAACGCGAAGACTAATATTTAGAGGGAATATGTAGAGTTTTGTTATGGTTTTAAACACGAAAAAGAAAATTATGCTTGGCTAATTTTTTGTTTATTTTACCTTCGAAATGATTGTCAGGAATTTCATTTGTATCCCTGCAACACAAGCCTCTTTCACTGTACGACTCCATCGCTCTACAGTGCATTGGCATCAGGTATTGTTGCCGATCCTAGAAACTTCTTTTTCTTCCTCATCACTCTTGGAACTACACGTTCGTAATTTATTCAGTTCTTCCAAAGAAAGTTCTGGTTTGAAATTTAAGGGACTAAGAGCAGATAAGTCAGGTATGTCATCATTTTAGAGCTTGAATCGCTGCGAATTGGATCCATTGCTTACAAATTGACACTGTATTTTCAAAGAAGTAATTTGTTACAGATTTGAAAAGAAATAGAGCTAGAAAAAAGTAGATTCTTTTAGCAAACTGTGTAGCCTGTGTTGTGACTCTTTCACGCGATGCAATGTTTTGAACTATAAAACGTCATACTTGAGTTAGAACCCAGCTTTTTTTTTTCTGACGCGATTTTTCAAAAACGGAGATTTTTAAGAAGTTTGTGTCAACATTAGAGACATTTCCAAAACTCTGTGTTTAATGAAGTAAAGTTTTTCTGTTTTTATAAGTATAAACACGTGGAATTATAAAAAAAAAAAAAAAATTTTTAGACCGAACTTCCCCTTTAAGCTTTACAATGATATAAAAATAACGACTTAGCTCTTTCATGTATCGTTAAATTGCATCAATGATCAATTTTTATGTTTCCTTCAAAATTACTTTAAGTAATTTATATTTTTTCAAAACTTCCACTAGCTATATTTTTACACCAATTCTTCTGCTTGTTTTAGATTTTTAGTTTATTTTTAAGCAGTTTAAATCTACCTGTTAATGGGTCGGTGAGAAATGGTAGTTTGAGTCTGCGTAATATGGTTTCACATGTCAACACATCAGCAAAGTGGTTTGTTTATATGATTGGTGGAGACAGTTTGGTTTTAGATTACCTCAAGAAATTGTTTACAACGTTGGAATCTTTTTATCATCCCTCAAATCATGGAAAATTTTCAGTATGTTTTTTTTCAATTCCAGTTAAAAAAAGATTTCCTGTCGATCTGTATTTGTTATTTTGCAAACTTAACTTAGAACACAAATCAAATAATTGCACAAAATAGTACAAGCAACAACATAGATTCAGTGTTGCCAACAAAGAAAACGCTAGGCATGTGGAATATTGCATCACCCATATTGGTTTTTACACATGCAATGAAGACCTATAAACAGAATGCCTGATTCTATTCAGGCCTGTGTGGAGGCTTGCAAATGTGATTTCACACACTAGAATAACAACCATACTATAACATTGTTTTAGGTTACTTTACTTGCCTTCCTGAATTCAATTATTGATCAGTTTGTGAGACGTTTACACAGTGAAAGACATGCAAAAGAAAATTGGTTTACAAAAACTCCAGATCATGTGAAGATAACAGACAATGAGATTTTCAGATTTGCAAACATGTTAAAGGACGTGGCGTTACTGTCTGTCTACAGTAAGTCAGGCAGCTTACAAGCAGCTGCAGTTATGCAGAATTTAGCGTTGTTACGACCAGACCTTGTTTTGCCATCTTTGCTTGAAAGGTAGGTTCTTTTACTTCTGTATCAATATTTGCTACGGAAACAAAGTCGCACAGCAAACTAGAAACAATAATACTTTGTAATTTGTTATTGTGTAGTAGTAAGTAGAATTTGAACTACAGTCATCAGAACTGAGAATCAAACCTACAAGCTTATTTAATGGTTGTTCAATATGAGGTATAATTATCATGAACCATGATAGCCTATACATCCATAAAAACTTCCATCTTACATTTTTAGCTTTTAAATTGCTTTTTATCAAAATTTTATAATTCAGTAGTGGTGACCTAATATTGTGCTTAGAAACTCAAATTGTTGCAAGATCTACGTATATATAAAACACAAGTAATGCAATGGTTACATTTAATGGGAAATATGGGCATTGTGTGTATTTATACCATTTTACAGGACTTTTGAAGCATTGGAAACATTGGTAGAACCTCATCAAGTCACAGCAACACTAACATGTATAACTTCTGTGGCACGCAGTCTAGTTACAGGTGGAGAACATTTTCCTGAAGCACCCACGCATGTCTTGCCATTGTTGCGTCTGGTCTTGCCTGGTTTGGATCCAAACGATTTTAGAAAAAGCATGTCGTCTTTCACTTTGATATCTGCTATTGTTGGTTTGGTGCCAATGGTTGATTGTATGCCAGCATTGCATGCTGGGTTGGAAATGACTGATGTTGAGAAAGAATTATGTGAAGCGTCAGGACAATTTGAAGACTTTATTCTTCAATTTGTTGATAGGTACTTTGTTATTATAATTATTGTTTTTGCAAAGTTGCAAATATCTTGCTTAGCAATGGGAAAAGTAAAATCAAACATGGCTGAGTTGTGACACCTAAAAACTGTCTCTTAGTTAGACTTTAGAGAGTCTCTTATTAGAATGTGTAAAAATAACATTATTTACAACTTCCTCCTTTTTAAAAAATTAAGTGATTTAAAATTTCAAATTGCATTCACTTAAGAACAGCATTAGTTTTTTCTCTCCACGAAAAACTAGCCCTAAAATCTCATCAAATCTTCTTAATTTTGGGGAAAAATGTCAAAATCTTAAATTAAATCATGTAACTGAAAACTACTGCATAAATATGCAGAAACAGTGAACGCAAAATGCTAAATTGCTGACAAGACTCATGAATTTAATAAACAACACTTCATTACAATATTTTCAACATTGTGTTTTCAGGTGTTTTGTTTTGATTGAAAACAGTAGTGCTACTGATATATCTGAGCAAGACAACCTCATGACTGACAGCATGAATGTTCAAGAAGGAATGATTGGGATGGGGATGGAATCTACCCTGCAAACTGTTTTTATGCAATGCTCCCCTCAAATATTCAAGGTAGGTTAAAAAAAAAATGATAAATCAATAAAAAAATTATTGTTAACAACCTATCTACGATATTGTTTCGTTATAGTCTGTATTGCATGGTATTTTTCAATTTGTGTCAACCCGTGTTTTGGAAGTAAACTTTGCTGGCAAAATGGTGTCAGATATGTGTCGAGCTGCTTCAAAGTCATTTCCGCAGATCACCTTAAAGAAATTTCTTCCTTTCCTTTGCACAACAATTACAAATTTAGCATCAGGTGTGTACAAATTTTTGTTGCAGTCAGAGAAACTTGAAATCCTTGAAATCCTTGAATATCCATCATTCTCTGGAGAAAAACCCTTAAATATGAATATTGCCCGAAACAGTTATTTCTAGTTCTGGAGCGTTGCCTTGTATAAAATGTTTTTTTTAATAAATTATACTAAAAAGCCTTGAAAAACACCTAAAAATAGTTTAAAAAAGATAAAATTGGTAGACATCCTTTTAATGTTGATGTCATTTTATTTACATTCTTTAAGAGTGTTCTCAAATCTGATGTCTGGGAGGAGTGACAAAAAATGATTTCCACTTTGCACAATTGTTGTTTGTTTTGATTAAATTATTTCATTTAGTGGAAGGTATAGAGAAAGAGGAAAACATTGATGCAGAGTTACTTTGGTACCTGGAAGTGATCTCTGAACTTGTCCGATGTGATGGGAAAGAGTTGCTTCCATATAAAGACTCTTTAAACAAAGTTCTCAAGCAAACCTTGCACTTAAAATGCAAAAAGGCATATTCAAGAGCTGGAAAGGTCAGTACTTCTCTGTCTTGTGTTTGCTTGAGATTATAGTATTTTTATAATTTTATTTTTGTATTTAGTTTTTAAAAGCAATCCTGTCATCATGCTCTGAAGTTTATAGTTTGGAATGGCACAGTCAACAAATTGGTTTCGAAAAGGATCCTGCTCAACATTTTTATATCCGTGATTGGGGTAAACCTGGCGAAATAGATGATTTGAACATGTCTTGGCATATTCCAAGTTTGGAAGAATTAGAATTTGTAAATGAATTAGTCAAAGAACATTTGTATCCTGAATTAGATATAATAAGAAGCTATATTAAAGGAACTGCCACTGTGACAAGGTACATGGTAACAAACCATCTTGTGTTTTTTTAGTCAATTGACTAAATCCCCACCTGCCAATAAATATTTGTGTTGTAGGCACTTTCTGCGTTTATTTTTTTTTTAATATAATAAGTTTGTTTAAGTTAATTTTTGATCTGATTATTTGATCATATTGAGGCCTGAATGTGGAGGAAGAATTGGAGATGGCCTATGTATAAGTTTCTTTCTCTTCTTTTCTTAACTATCTACTGGTGCTAAAGCATTGCATGCCAGAGCTATCCTAATAAAATAGAAGATCGTTTTGTATTTGAGAAACACAGGATTCTTTGCAAAAAGGTTTTTTGTGTAAATGTATTTACTTTATCAGAGATGAGCTTCACCAACGTCTTCAAATTGTTGCAGTTATAGTATTTGGTAGCGCAAGTACTCTCCCAACATGGGAAGATAAAAAAGTAGAAGGTCTGGCACCACCTAGTTTGGTAACGAGGGAGCGTACTTATAATGTCACAAGTGTAGGAGAGCTTACATCATTTCAATGTTGTGCCACCAGAAAGGAGATTGTTCTAATTATTCACGATTTGTTTGGTAAGTATTTCAATGTTTCAATGTTTATTTTATCACAAGCAACATGGTTTGATAAGTTTATGATTTTCTCATTACTGCATCAGTAATGTATGAGCTGCTGTATTTAGAATTTATGTCAAAGGAAAATGAAGATGACGCTAAAGCATTCCGCATTATTTCTAAAATTTACGATTTTTTATTGTTACACCATGGTGTGAACTGGAGGGAATTTAATGTCCGATGGAAAAGTTCAATGGCAGTTAAAAAGGCCTTAGCAGATAAGGTAACTTACACTAGCACATCTGTAGATATAAACTTTTAAACAATGTGATCATTTGTGTAGCAGTTGGAGTGATTTTGATGTTTTTTAGTTGCACGAAAAGAAAAGACATGTTCGTGCTATTCTTATTGAACGCGTACAACTGCAACACGAAATGAGAGTACTTGATCGTCATTCTGTACCATACACTGAAACGGATAAGATGGTTATCAAGGACCTGGTTTTAATGAGCACCAGTGATTACACTGAGGTATTTAGGATGTTCTTTTAACCTGATGCAATTATACTGGTACTACTAATGCTTTTTCTAAAAGAGTTATTTTTCAAATTGAAATTCCTTCCTGCAAATTTAGTTAGCTGGATCGATGTTGATCGTTCTTCTTTGGTGCAACTGTGGATATTTAATATTAATATAATATTGATACAAGAAATATATACGACAAATTTTCCCTGAATTTTTCTATGGATTTACAATGCATATTGTCAAAAATTATTTGTATGATAGGTTCGTATCGACTCACAGAAAGTTCTTTTCGCTTGCCTGGAGATGTTTGATTATTCAGCACGTTCAATACTCCCGCTTCTTCTTGAAAACATTAAACCTGATCCTGATATTTCACATGAAAAGTTAAAAGGAACTTTGTATGTATTACAATATCCAAGATTGTTGTACCTGATAACACATTATTGGGAAGCAATGGTGAAGGCGTGGCCTATGATCGTAAAAGCTGATCAATCTGAAAAGCCTTCAATTGTTAAGCTAGTTAATCTATTGGTTCTTCGGTTGGAATCCAAATATGACACCCTTGGATTTAAACGACAGGTATTTTAATATGTACATCATGTTTTTAAACAAATTTAACAAACTAGCCGGGGAACCTGGCGTCGCACGCCGGGGTAAGCGCCACAAGTGTTACCCAGTATTGAAAAGCCTGTGGAGCAATTAATAAGAACCGTAAACTGTGCCACACATTCAGGTGGAGCACTCTAGTACAGGTATGCAGTATGTCGTAAATCTGACACAGAGCATTATGGTGTTTCAGGTATAATATATTTAAAAAAAAAAACTTTCCTGCACAATTAGCTTAGTCTACAACGCGTTGTTACCCCGTCATAGTAAAAACACCTGACCAAACTTTGTTATTGTTTAGAAAATTTTTGCGGTGAAAGTTCAAAAATGAATGTTAGTCCGGGCTGCGCGCTTAGTACAGTTAAAAAATGTTGCACATTCATGTAGTTACAATACCTTTCGATAAAAAAAACTTTATCGCAACTTCGGTTAAGCAGAAACACAGGAAACAGCCCGTCGTTAAAACTGGACTGAGCGCTTAACCTTGTTGCACATGCGTTTATGCTTAATACCCTTTTGGCACAGTTTATTCATGATGTTAACTCCATCATAGCAAAAAAAATAGTCAATATTATTTTATTTTGCAGAATAAGTTTCAGTAAACGTTAACAAATTAATCATGACACCGGAATAAGCACTTAGTACAGGTAAACTATGGCACACATGTCTATACGCGTAATAGCCTTTTCCGAAAATAACAACACAACTTCAATATAAATAAAAACACACAAAACAGCCCGTTGTTAACACCAAGTTGAACATTTATTACAGGTAAACCGTGGGACACATGAGTTCTAGGCGTAATACTATTTTTCCAAAAAAACTTTATCACAATGGTTTAAATAAAAACACAGGAAACAGTCCATCCTTACTCTGTCCAGCTAAAAAAATTTAATTTGCCCAATTCTCATGACAGTAATAAAATGTGTAGTTATATAATAACTATATTTAGCATCATAAAAATTAATAAATAAAAAATTTGTTGAAGCTAGCTAAAAACTGCATTTAGCTACTTTCACTTTTTAGATAGAGGTAGTTCAAGAGCTAGCTAGCCACAACTCCAACATAAAAATAAATATTGATATACCAAACTGAATAAAAACTTAAATAAGAAATTTGTTGAAGCTAGCGAAAAACTGCATTTGGCTACTTTCACTTTTTAGATAGAGGTAGTTCAAGAGCTGCTAGCCACAACTCCAACATAACAATAAATATTGATATACCAAACTGAATAAAAACTTTAAAAGGATGGGAATAAATACGGTTTAGCTAGCTAGCTAGCTTCAGCAGAATGCCTCGAAATCTACGTTCCTAGCAAAAATCTTAAAATTGGTTTGTTTAAGATTTATACATGGCTAGAGAACGTGATAAATATAAAGGGCTGAAACGTTAAGGTGTAGTTAAGTGCTTCAAAGAAAATGGGAAAAGATTGGGAAAAGATAAAGTGTGTAAAAGCAATGTAAAAGCAATCCTTCCTCTTGGCCTCGTGGTTGCAATATTCTGATGAACTCGTGAAAGCCCTGGCCAAAAATTAAACGCCAGGTTGCGCAAACACGTGAGACAAATAAGGTTTCTGATTGATTAATGAAGTTAAAGTCTGGCGCAAAAGGGTTGACAGGCTTATTACTCCGGATTAATGGTCCGGATTAATGGTCGGGGTGGCTAGGTCGACAATATGGATTTTTTGCAGTGGCGAAGGTCGTGGTAAAAAGGGACGTGACTTTAAAAAGATGTATAAAAAGGTTGGTAGGACGATAAAAAGGTTATGAAAAAAAACAAATACTATGGTTGTTTCAGCATTGTTCAGGCGTGGTTAGAGGGAAGCAGCGATGCGCAGCTAAGCTACCATTTTGCGTGACAGACAGACAGATGTATACGGGTATTATAATATAGATTGTACAAAAATTCGAATTGTTAAATAAAGTAAAAAGACTTGGGCATAAAATTGAATTTGTTATAAATTCCAGTATAAGTTAGCGAAATATGATATCACCAAGCTAGTATTTTTTTTATGTATTTCTGCAGATAGCGGATACTATCCAGATGTAGTTGATAGGTTATGTCCTGTGAATATTTAGGTTACAGCAAAGTGTCAAGAGTTATCAGAAATGATTTTACAAAGTAAATACCCAGTGCCTGCTTCATCAATGGAACAAAAAAATGAATCAATACTGCCGACTGTTGATTTACTAACACAAGCTGAAGTGAATTTGAAATATATGAATAATGAAAGCGAAAGGTATATCATTTGCTTTTGTTGAATTCGTTATTTTTTTAAAAAAAAGCATTTTGTTTGCTCAGTCAAATATATTTTTTGTCACCCCAACATACGTGTTGTGTATTACGTGATCATTTTTAAAAATTTTAGCGTATTTATTGATAACATTCATTTTTTACAGAGGTTTACTTACTATTAAACATAGTTACATTTGATGTTTTTACACCGAATATCATTTTCGGTCTGGATTGGGGTAGGGGTTAAATGCTCTTTGTGTACGAATATTAGTTAGTATGTTTTTTTTTGTTTTTTTTGAGGTTGGCAAAGTGGACAAAAGCATACACTTTGATTTTTGTTTTTTCACACCTATACTTTTGTTGAAAAATGTTGAAGCAGAATGTTAGTCTGGATCATGGCACGAGAAGCCTTGTTTCCTAATGCTTTTAAGAAACTTAAATTTTAACTTAATTAATAGTATAAATGATCAGTCTTCTTGGTGAACTTAAACAAATTAAGAGTCCTAGAGCACAAAGTGTTTAGAACGCTATTGATAGACTGACTTCTATTTTCTTTTTTCTGTTTAGATTATATCATGTACTAGTCGAAGATTTAGCAAATTTACTGGAAGACAAGAATATGTAAGGGTGATTAAATCTATGGAAGGCGTGTTTACCAGGCTTCCACTTTTTTCCAAATCATTGTAAATTTCTTGTAAGCTAAATTTTCCTTTTCTGTTAGGCAGTGGAGATGTGCAGAAATTTGTATGAAGCTATTATCTTTGTTACTTACCAACGAAATCAACATGCCATTGAAAGTTGTCCACATTTTTGTAAACTTCTTGGTGCATGACTCGTTGCGCATGAGGAAGGTAAAAATTGCAGTACTTCTGTAATAAAAATATGTGTGGGGGTTAATAATCGTTTTGAATTGAGTATTGCAGTATGAGCCTTGTGACAAATGCAGATCGGTGGTACTGGCAAATCCCTTGAAAGTTTAAAATACAGTTTAAAATACTGGACGTATCCTAACGTAATTTTTTTTTTGGCCAATCAAAGGAGATTAATTTGATACCTCAATGCCAATAGCATTAAAAGCTCTATTAAGATTTGACCTGCATAAATCCCTAATATGCAGTGATGTTAATGCTGTCATTTTTACGTTAATGAATTGATAATGTTATGTACCTTTTACAAAACCATTTTTTCCCCCCCTTTTCTGTCTGTTTGTAAACATTGAGATAATAATAATAATAATAACTTTCTTCAAATTTTTTTATGTCTTATTAAAGTTTGCTGTGAAAGCAGTGGTGGCTATACTACATCAACAGAAACTAAAGCAACCAAAAATCTCTGTTGACTTTTCGAAGTTTGGCTTAGATACAAGCAGTTCAACCATCTTACAATTGTGTGCAGGTGATGATCGAGAAGATAACAGATGGCTACAGTTTCAAATAAACGCTGCACCAAATTCACAAGAAGAAATGGACAAATTTACGTTTGTTGACAAAACCCATTGGGGATTTCAGGCATGGCCTTTAGAGTTAAAAACTTATGACGTGAAGCGATTACAAAAAATGGATAGAAGCAAAGAAGAACTTAATCCTACAGAATTAGTTATATATGAAGCGTTTTCAAATAGCGAATTTTTAAAAACGTTTTTTAAGTTCTTTTCATTAGAAGTAAACAAAGGACAAGACACGTTTCGCCAGATTCAATTTTTACTATACAAAGCTTTATTTCGCAATTATGGTAGTACATTATTATTGGAAGAATTCAAGCTGGTCTTAGTTGAACTTTTAAGTGATGCTGTTGAAAGCAAGCATCGTTGTGCGTCTGAAGTTATCGCAGGTGTTATACGTGGTGCTAAGAACTGGAATTATAAGAGTTTAGATTCTTTGTGGAGTTTTCTGTGCCCTCTGCTGAAAGATATATTTAGTACCAAAATTATACCAGAAATGTTACGAGATTGGACTATAGCGTTGATTACTTCTACAGTAAGTAAATTTAACCTTTTGAATACTTTTTTAGTTTTTTTTTCTTTGGCCTAAAACTTTTGCATGAAACATTTGTCTCGGTCTCTATTTTGAAGTTGCGCAAGGGAACTGAAATAAACTTAAACAATTGCTAAAGGTTGTTATAAACCATATTCATACAAATTTTCCTGTATTTTTTGTCTCTCTGTGCTAGCTACCTAAAATACCTGCTTCTTAAATTTTTCTTTTTTTATTATTCATGCACAGTATGATATCCTATTTTTTTCCAACTATTTCAATATATGAATCTATATTATAATACCCGACTTTCCGTCTGTGAGTCAAAGAAGATAGGTGCGAGTAAGGACAGACAAATTCCAGGGTTTTTCCACTGTGAGTCAAAGAAGATAGGTGCGAGTAAAGACAGACAAATTCCAGGGTTTTTTCCACTGTGAGTCAAAGATGATAGGTGCGAGTAAGGACAGACAAATTCCAGGGTTTTCCACTGTGAGTCAAAGAAGATAGGTGCGAGTAAGGACAGACAAATTCCAGGGTTTTTCCACTGTGAGTCAAAGATGATAGGTGCGAGTAAGGACAGACAAATTCCAGCGTTTTTCCACTGTGAGTCAAAGAAGATAGGTGCGAGTAAGGACAGACAAATTCCAGGGTTTTTTCCAGGACCATGCCACTACAATCGTGGACAAAATTAATATTATTTTTAAAAAAATTAATAAACGCTTACCAAAATTCCCTTTTCCCCCACTTCGGTGTTGTCTCGAGTTGCCCGACAGATGTCTTTTTGATTGGAATAATCTGTACCGCACGAACTCAACATTAGGGTGTTTCGTTATATTATGTCCACGATTGTAGTACATTAAAATTATTTCACATTCACTAAAAACAGCTTCTTTGTCTTGATAATTTAAACAAAACACAACCAATCCGGGGTTATCTCAACTCCTCAAATCTCCTCTTAAAATGGACTTTTCAAAATACATAGAAATGCTACATTTGTACAGCAATAATTTGTTTTTCACTCATTACAGTTCCTTGAAAATCTCCTCAATATTCTGAATTTTTTTTGGAAACACCATCATCTTCCTAAAGAAGTTTGAAAATTTTCATTAAAAGTCCTCAAATCTTCTCAAATCTGACTTTATAAAGTAAGTATTAACCCTGCTCATAAACAACACTATGTTACAGGAAAGCAGAGATCCAAATCGTTTCCATCAACTCTTCACTGTTCTGATGGATAATCCTATCTGTGGTGCGGGCGGTTCATTGGGTGACACAAGTCGCTTAATGATGTTACAAAACACTATCGCCCAACAAGAATGGCGTGTTGCTGATTTATATCACCAGTTGTTTGAATATCTCAAGCCGCAATTTTCACATCCTTACAAAAATGTGAGAGATCGAATTGGAAGGTAACTTGTTATTGCATAGTTGTCAGGGTGGTCACACCTCCTAAATAAAATCTCCTTCATTTTGATTTCTTCCAAAATTGTTTATGGTGGTACCCATATTTTGTTTCTACATTTTATGTGACGAAAAAATTAGCAGATGTTTATTTTGTAACAGGCAATTAAAAATGGACAGTCTCTCTGACATTCAAAAAAAGGCTTGGTTATTGGTAACTTCATTTGCTCCTAAAATGTTTGCAAAATTTCTTAGTACATTTTTTAGTGTTTTCTCCTAGAATTTGACCCTGATGCCTCCTAAATTCTAAAATTATGAAGTTTTAAACCTGTGACAACCCTGCTTCTTTAAACGTTATTTTTAAAAATATCACATAAAGTTTGTTCGTTTGTCCGTCACAGTAATCGTTGACGTGTTCTTTTTCTTAGCGTTCTGTCGTATGTGTTTATGTGCGACATCAAATATGGCTGCCAAGCCCCCACCCTTTCACCTCGCATTGGAACATTTGTTGATTTCGTGATTGAAGATTTAACCGTGCTCAGTACTGACGTTCTTGAAGCAGCAGTGAACAGTCCACGAGCATCCAGTGAACTTCAAAATGGTAGCCAAGCTGCGGAAGTTAAAGAAGTTCAGAATGGCGACGAGATGGAAACTGATAGTGAGGATGAAAACAAGAGGAGGGACAGAGTTGCGAAAACAGGTATGTATGTTCTAACAACCGTTTGTAGTTTGATAAATTTTGTTTCGTTTTTTTTATATTTATTTTCTTTTTTCATTTAGTTTTGTCTTTCCTTATTAACAACTCATTCACGATGCAACCAATAAACAAAGATATTTACAGATTAATACCTGTGGTACGTACACGTACTTTCTCGTCATGTTTTTAACAATGTCACCTCTGTCTCTTTTTGTCATTTTTTACATTGTGAAGGAAAAAGCCTACCCATCCTCATAATTCTCACTATAGACCTCCATATGTCTGATTTTTTTGAGTTGTTCTTTAAATAGCTCATCCCACTTGAAGCACGTGAAGATGATCCAGATATTAGTGAAAACTGCAAAAAAGTACGTGCCTCGATTATTTTCGTTTAGAAGGTTACAAAGATACAATTGAAAATATTGGTGTAATCGAGATTTCTATTGTGTTTGTATGTAGCAGAAATACCGCTCTTTTAGGCTTTTCGACTACTTGCTTCTAAACCGGTGCCGAAAGATATGGTCAGTATTGCAGTGTCATCGATTATCAAGGTATTATTTTTTTTCGTGTTAATATGGTGAAACATTGTTTTTTTGGAAAATATACTGTCTCTCGAAATGTTGTTGCTTTTAGGTGTGTGACTATAAATCATGGAATGCGAGAAGGACAGCTCTAAACTTTTTGCAGGTATATCAAGTTACCTTTGATGATACTCTGTGTATATACATTGAGACAAATTTATTTTAACTACTCGGTAGCCCGTGGATAAATCACGGGTTCTCCGCCCTGTGCATGTCATATTTCGTGTGTCTGTAGCACGGCTACAAAATCGCGCAGTGATAGAATACGGGTTTTAATATTAGAGACATTCGCTGTTTCCCTGCATGTTTTTTATACGATTTTTTTAGGTCATGATTTTTCATAATTTTTTCGTCTTGGATACTGATGAAATCAGAAAAGAAGTTGAAGGAGTTATCACACGGAGATTATTAGACGACCAGTTGGAGGTAATAGCATTTACAACTATTTTAGTTTTTTTCTTAGTTTAGAGTAAATCTGCATGTGAAAAAAAAATGTTATGTTCAGCTTGTTACTTTTTTATCTTTCGTGTCTTCTTTTTAATCAAACAGATTTCCTTTTTAGAACAATTTGACTTAACGTTTTATTTAGATGTTTAAAAAAATTAACATTTTAGTGTCATCATCATGTACAATTTTCTCTTTTTCCCACTGTCCAAACATTTTGTAAAAAACGAAGTATTTTTAATATCAGGACCAATTTTAGCCTAAAGCGACTTATTTAGGCGACATCGAAACATTCTTTCATATTCAAATCGAAATTTTTGGTAAAATTATATTTTGACGTGATAAATAAAGAAAAATTCCGTTTGAATAAAATATTAATACGACGAATCTTCTCTCCAAGGATGAATGAAGTAGAATTATAATTTGATAAAAAAATAAGAAACACCAGGACTAAGATTTCTTGACTAAGAATCGAATTTTTTCAAGATGTCAAACGAGTGTTTTCAAAAATACTGGAAAACGAAATACCTATACAGTCAACATTAGTTTCTTCTACTTTCACACAAGTTCTACATATTACATATTGTTTTTTTTATTTAATTTTTGTTATTCTTACTATTGCACTAAAATACTCCATATTTTCATACGGAGTATTTTATGAGTTCAATTTTTAATTGGTTAAAAATCCGTGTATGTCGTTTTTAGGTTCGTGAAGTAGCATCAACGTTATTGAGTGGATTAATTCATTTTGGTTACATCAAAGTGAAAGATGAGCTTCTGGTATGTTTGTTGCTGATGAGTTTTGTTTATCTTCTTCGTCGCGCGAAACCTCTATGTATTAGACCACCTTTATTTTTATCCCACGCGTTCAGTAGCTATATATATTCATTTCTCCTACAAAACTCCTTTTTCCTTGTCGTGGGTCATCAAAAAAGTTTATATTGTCTAGAAATCCTTTTCAAAAATGGCGAAAAAAAAGATTAAAAAAGCACGACATGGTATCGAACTGACAGCGGAAGATTTACAGAAAAGTAAGGTCGTTTGTTTGCATCTACGATAGGGAGTCCTCGATAAGTTCTTCTGCGTAGTGGCATTCTTGTTATACTATAACTTTACTTTTGCATACAATTTCTTTCTAACATTGTTATTATGTTCTCTCACGCAGAGGTTTTTTTCGTAGATACCGCTGCACTGCATGTCAAACATGGCGGGTTGCTAGGGTTATCTGCGTGTGTGCTGGCTTTTCCATACGATGTTCCCTTGTGGATGCCTGAAGTTTTGTTAGATGTCGGAAACTACCTGCATGACGCCCCGCAAATCCAGGTATTGTTTCACACTACACTAACCTGCATTTATTTTGGTAACGTTAACAATCTAACTGAATCTTCGAATCGCCGATTGATTTGTGGAGAGTAAGAAAAGATGTGATTTTTATTTCTAGGCAACTGTTAAAAAGACGTTGTCAGAGTTCAGGCGTACCCATCATGATAACTGGCAGATGCATCGACAGAAATTCACCGACGACCAGTTATCAGTACTCACTGATTTGTTAATCTCGCCGAGTTATTACGCTTAACAAAGACGAGTGTAAACTAGTCTTCCGATAGACAGATGACGTCAATTTCGTTAGGATGGTGACATAAATAATGACGTCCTTCCCATTGGGAGATGTAACTTAGTATATTATACTTCTAAATTTAATAGGATATTTCATAAAAGTATATACATTAATTTTGTGCAAAGAAGTTTTTGGATTTACTTTAAATACTATATTTTTTTCTTATATTCATATAGTTTCTTTTTTAAATAGTCTTCAAAAATATATACAGTTGACTCCCGGTAAATCGAGCAGCGGATAACGCGAACTTTCACTACGTCGAACCATCATCTTGAGTGCATTGAACTTTTCTTATAAAATACTTAGGATAAATCGAACCTCTAACGTTCGTTAACTTTTCCAATTTCTTGGACCCCTGAGGCTAATAACTCGAACTTCTTGCTCCAGAAAAGGGAATCAAAGGCTAGAATGTCAGGTTTGAAATTTCTTGTTTTAACTCCTGACGTAATTACAAATGTTGCCTGCGCAGCAAAATTTAATTTACAAGAAGGGAGTATGCCCCCTCTATTGCCTAGATTGCACCTTTTCCCAGTAACTGTTGCTCCACCTCTTGAAAAAATCGATTTAACTCGAACTGTTATCTGATTTTTGACTAAATTTAACTTAACGAGGCTTCGTTTAACTCAAACATTCGATAAATTGAACTATTTTCCTCAGTCCCTTGGAGTGTCGAGTTACCAGGAGTTTAATGTATGTATTTCTTTTCTTGTTGTTAACATGCAAAATTCAACCAGCATTTCAAAATGGCAGAACTTTTATTATAGCTTATTAGTTAGGTTGCTTAACATATGCTGTGTTATTATTTTCAATATTTTTACACTTGTCACAAAAATTTATCGAGGTGTAATTATGTTTTAGTTCTTCTATATTCATATAGCTTTTTTAAGTAAAAATGGAATTAATCATTAATAATCAAGTCATTCATAAGGAGGTGTTCACATGCGTCTGGTTAGACGGGCTGACTTAGTTTGCCGGGCTGGAATCCACACGCCCAGGCTGAAAATTAGGTACATGAAAAGGGTGTATTTTTCAATTAAGTTTTTATATATATTTGCTAATCCTAAAGCATAAATTATTATTTTTCACCAAAAACTTTATTATTTTCAACAAAAAGATAACATTTGTTGATAAAAGTTTATTTTTAATATCTTTGTTATGAATTGTGTTTTAATCATGCACAAAAAATGTTTCATATGGGAAAAATTCAGCCTCCGTGCTGGGATTTCGGTTGAAAAAGCGAGATCTCGGTTAGCCGGGCGTGGTTGCTTCCTATATGATAGGTTGTTGATTTATATGAGAATTGGTTAAGAGAGACGAGATCACGAGCGAGAAAACTGAACCATTTCGGCTAACCGGGTTCATATGAACACCGCCTTATGTAGTTATCGCATGCCCTTGTGTTGACATTTTTTTTTTATTTAACAACAGAAAGTTTTGTTTGCAAGGAACTGCTGTTTATGTGACTACATAATGCGTGATGAGTTTATTTTAAGTATTTTTAATGTTATTTTTGTTTTTTATTTTAATAGCACTATATCGAATTGTTTGAGATGTGTCGTTTTCTTTTTCTTTTATTCTTGTCTAACCATTCTTGGAAGTTTAATTTGAATTCTGTGTAACTGTTTTTCTGATTGACTGTTTTGTTAGTTTTCTCAAGTAATAAGTGTTTTGGTGTTTTGCTTTATTTTCCAGTATCAAGAAATAAATTAATATGGCAGAGGAGGTTTGGGACGAGATTAGGGAAGCTCAAGATGGCCGACATGAACTTCATCTAATTGGTGACGAAGTAACCAATAGGTTGGAGAAATCAAACGGTCAACTACCTTCAGGTTTATACAAACTTATTTCATTGAACTATCTCGAAATATCCGATACTAAACTGTCCGCCATTTCTGATGATGTCGGCGCGTTAAAGAGTTTGTTAAATTTGGCGCTTCATCGAAACGAGCTAGTAGAAATCCCGGATGGTATAAACCAGTTGGAGAAGTTAAAGTTTTTAGATCTTTCTTTTAACAAATTAACCTCGTTACCAGACTCCTTACTGCTACCCTGTGTGCAAACATTAAACTTCAGTAATAATGAACTTAGCACCCTCCCAGATTTCAGTGGATATACATGTTTAAACATTTTATTCACAGAACATAATAACCTCACCGAGTTTCCGTCTGGGTTAAACATATTAACCGGATTTTCGGAACTGAATGTTTCTAATAACCAGATCACTAGCGTTCCAGGAGATGTTAAGGATATGCAGACGTTAAAGAATTTAGATTTGTCAAATAATTCTTTACAAACAGTCTGCGGTGAGTTGATCGACTGTCGGAAGTTAAAGAATCTAGATTTGCGCAATAACCCGCTAAAAGACAACCGACTGAAAAAGATGACTGTTCAGTGTAGTACAAAGGCTATCTTGGAGTACATAGCAAAACAAAGCAAGACTGGCGGTGGAGGCGGAAAGAAGAAAGGGAAGGGAAAGAAAGGACATGTGGAATCTGAAGAGAAAGATGAAATCACGCGTAAAATATTTATTCTTCAAAGTAAAGAAGATGAACGGCGTGTAGTAACGACGGAGAGTGTCAAAGAGGAGCGTCCATATATCTGTTGTACCGTTGTCAAGCAACTTGATCTCGCTGACCCAGCTTTTTTTAAATCATTCATTAGCTTGCAGGTAATTCAGCCGTATTGTTTTTGTATTATGTAAAGGTACAGTGAAATTAAGTTTGTCTCACTGAGTTCAAAATGATGTGTCTGGTGTAAAGGAAACTTCTAAAACATTTTTTATACCTGTCAATAACCAGACTCTTAATGCAAAGTCTTTTTCTTCCTCAGCCCTACTAACCACAAGCATGTGTTCCCCACCATGTTAAAAGTTGCTTTGCGCCATGAATTAATAACCTGTATTATTGTTATTATTATTGTTATAGACCAAGCTTCATGAAAACGAATGTGATATGAGGACAAGGGCTACCATAGCAACGCACAGCTTAAGTGATTTAAAATTTCCCTTGAAATATGAAGCCATTTCTCCTACCGACCTACAGATTGTCGCTCTTGGAAAAACGAAAAAATGCGTTGCTGGTAAACTGATAGCAGATCTAAAGAACGAAAGAGAAGCATTGAAATTAAAGAAGAAACGACAAGTTAAAACCGGTTTGTACAAGTATGTAGGCGTATTCTTGATGTATACTTTCATCTACCTACGTCCTTTGTAAAATGACTGCTTTTAGCTATCCTTGTTTGGTTGTAGATATATATCATATCTGAAATGTCACCACAGTTATTTTTATTCCTCTATGTTATCTACACAAAAGTAGGCTGTTTGCGAAAAAAATTGATCTTTGATTAACGAGGGTTTATTCTTAGAACATCTCAATATTCAATTTGCATTACTCGAACAAAGAGAATATACGAAATCTGTTCTTTCGATTCCATTTCTAAGATTTTACTTGGTGCAAATGCTTCTTGTAAATTAGTTTTTCTTCTTTTTAAGCGTACGAAATATCTTCCATTCTATAGATTTATCGACCTGGTTGACGGTAAGGAACTGTTGGCGTGTATAAAAAACAGTGATGGTGACGTCATATCATTTCCACCAATTACAAACAGCGAGATGACAAAGGTATTGAATTAAGGTGTTCTTGTGTTGTCACGTTACCATATCAGCATATGACTGACCCTCAACTATAGCCATTCTCCCCTTGAATGTTCCAATAACGTCGGGAATCATATTTATAAGGCCTGGAGAACTTTTTTCCGACTGATCGTGAAAAGCGTCGAAACCCTACCAGATTTGTGAAAGAATGTTTGTACCGTGGACAATCTGGAAGAGTAAAGCCAATCAAAATTTAGTTTGTATTCATATCTAACAAGCGAATAACTTCTGATTTCTAGATCCATTCTTCCGTTGCGGATGTTTTTATAGAAGTGACATCGCCTACCAGTTTACCACAGTGTAAATTCGTCATGGAGGAGATCATTCGGCAGATGTATCATTTAGGATTCTCCTCCGTTGTGGATGAGATGGAAGGTATAGTTCTGGAGCAAATGCGTGTTTGTGATGAGAAGGGCGACTTGAGAGTGGTGTATCCATCGAAGATTGATCTCGATTTAAAAGGCATCCCGGTGGAGCGTGTAGATTGTAAAACGGAGTAAAATATTTTGAATTGTATAAAATGATTTATCATTTTCTAACTTAAAAAAAAATCTACACAACCTTACCAAGGTTCAATTCAATGGTTTTTTAGAGTGACTTATGTTATCCGGAAGCTGAGCTTATGTTACCATCAACACGTAAATATGAACCACGCGTCTCTGAGCATTTTAAAGGTGGGAGGAGCGATGGTCAAGATTTTCCGTGGTTTCCAATTTTACAATAATTTTACCCTACAAATCAAATCAACGTCAGACTTTTATGAAAATATAGTGGGCTAAATTAAAATCGCGTAAAGTAGTAAAAAATACTCAAGATTGCGTTACATATTTTCCGATAGTTTGAGACTTTTCTCTTCTTTTGCTGTGCGCACGTGGTAAATTACAGACTGATCGAATAGAGAGCATCGAAAATAGAATGGCGAGATTACGTTGCCTCGATATGCCGTGTCAGCGACATTAGGTAAGGTAGTTTAAAATGTCTGCCTGACTATTCCCCTCTTGGGATTGACACAATAACAAAACTTTATATGTCTTTCAAACCCAAGTGAATTATTTCAAACTCATCCTTTCCATAAGCTTGGTTTCCAATAGCCAAAATTTTGTGGCACAACAGTTGCATGACAGTCACTGTTACAACGTTTTTGGAAACACATTGTACAACAAAAACGAAACAAGAGATGTCGCACAACAAATGTAGAGATAGAATTTTTTCTTTCTCTATGCCAGTTGCACAACAATTATGGACTTTATTGGAAACCAAGCTTTAGTGTAAACTTCACAGTGTATGCGTTTACCAGCGCATGCTACATATCCACACAGGCGTTCGCTAAGAAGCGCCAGGAAAACCATGGCCAACTTGTAAACTGCATCAGTCAAAATAGCAGTAGGGGACTTGAATTTATTTGGTTCTTCTTTGAACTTCCTGCTTCTCTTTTAGAATGAATTCACAAAAAGGTGTCTCTGATGTTGTTGTTTGAAAGTACGTCAAAACCAACGAATGTAGTAACTTGTAGAGAAAGCCTTTTACATCTTTTAACAAAAAAGGTTTATGCAATCTCGGTCCCTAACTGCAAGTGTGTTTTGATTTTGCCCAAAATCTATCCCGGTCGCTTAAATGCTACTTTCAGAAAAAACTGGTTCCATTTGAAATTTTAAGTCAGAAATATTGAAAGCAGATGTTTTGGTTAAAAAGATATAAAAAAAAGAGCAAACTCGTTGTCTCACGGATCAGGCTTAATTTATCAAAGATAACTGACTGTCACTCTGATTTCAAAGGTAAATTTTATCGAAAATATATTTTGGGTTTTCTTTTAACTTTTTCTCGCATGTACTTCTCTTATTATAGACACAAATTTAAGATTTAAGTACTTTTGATGAGAATTTCCAACCTTTTCCGAGATTAGTAGTAGATTAGACCAGTATTTTCATGAAAAATTGAGAACATTTTACTATTTTAAAAGAAATCCCTTATAATAATCCGAAGGGTGTGTCCGTCTGTGACAGGCAAAGTGAATGTGTTCATTTTTCATTGAAGTTAGCCGAAAAAAGCATATCGCCGCGAGTTTTTGTTTGTTTATATTTTAAATCATGTGATCAAAATAAAACAATTTGATTTGTCGAACAAAATCACGTGATCAAAATAAAGAAATTTCATTTGCCGAAAAATGCAAGTTTCCCTTGACGTTCAAACCAGCCGTAAATTTTTTTTTCAGATTCAGAAAGGGAACTGAAGTAGGTTGCTTTGACAACATTCAGTTGCAAATTGTTTATTTTGGTTTAAGCGTAAAAGAAGTTTTAAGCTAGCTACAGAAAAAAAGAAGTTATTATTGATAGTTAGTAAGTAACCTATTTTCTTTACTACATACGACTAAGGAGTATATATATCCAGAGAATTTTTCTTTTTGTCAAGAATAAAAGACGATGATCTACAACAGAGATCATTTTTGTCGAGAATAAGAGGACGACCGAGCTACAACAAAGTAAGAAATTGTATTGTATTCAGCCTCAATGCTTCTTATAAACTTTCAAGACATCAAACAATAATTGATTTCTTGGGTTTTCAAGAAAGTAATTGAAAATTCTGAGGAACCCAGTTGGGCCCAATGATTTATGTATATATCCAAGATCTAAGGAGGAGAAAAAGAAGACAAAATTTTGACATGATATTCTGAATTCCATTATGAAGAAAATAATATCACTTACTTAATAAGAAAGACGTTTGGTAATTTCCTTAAGCTCGGTCAACCCACCCGTTTCGAAAGAAAGAGACGGGTAAATGACGTCATCATTAATCCCCATATTTCTTCAACCGTTAGTTAAAAACACATGATACATTATTTGATCAGCATTTTAAGCTCTACACAATAGAGGCAACGGGTGAACTAATTTGTAAAAAAAAAATTTAATGCATTGATGGGACTTTGCTGACGTTAGCACTCTTATATCTTCTTAAGCGCTGATCAAAACCGCGCGATTTTGATCATTATTTTGTGCATCGATGGGTCGTTGCTGAATCTTTCCACGGGCCTTATTGACTAGTATTAGAATATTAGAGATTTTAACGCCACGAGCAAAGTATTTCTGTACCCATGTAGCATTATGCCTTTTTGGAAAGAAATTTAGCTGGTTGAAAGCGAGTCTTTCCTTAGATTACGTTGCTAGATATTACCTCGAGGGTACAAATTATATGCGGAACTTATTAAAGCGGCTGAATGGTCCCAAAATGCTTCTAACATAGTTTTCAGAAATGAATGTATTTTTAAATGAACAACGAAAAACTCAAATGGCCTGAAGAAATGATTTGGCGTGGCGATTTTGGGGGATACAAGGACTATTATTTTGCATTTTGTTGTGACAAATTATGACCACCGCCAAATTTTCCCTAAATGTTTTGATTTGCTAAAAATATGTACTAAATTCAGAAAATTGCAGCCGGAGAAAAACACAACAATACCAACGATTTAAAATATACTCAAATGGATTTCTTCTAAACGAGCATGACAGGAGTACAATGTGTGTTTAAAAAAATTCCCTAATTTACAACTGAAGATAATGGAGTACGTCCGTCCTATAGCGATGTCTCTGTCTGCAACAACTGCGCACCAGGTGGAGTTTCTTTTAGTACAGCGATTTGCTCCTTTAATGCGCGAACCTAGAAAAAAGAAGTGTTTACAGATAACGATCTGTTACGTTCTATAAAAAAAAAACATCGTTTTTGCGTATCACATCATTCCTTTATATTGGAAGCGTACTTTGCAGGGGTTATTCTGTTAAATAAGAAAAACTGCGACATACCGTACGACAAACTACGGTCGTACGACACACTATGATATGACGTGCGACAAACCACGATATGTCGTACGACAAACTATGATATGTCGTGCAAAAGATGTCGAAAAGGTGGCGAGAATTTTGAAATAAACCGTCATAGGATAGAACATTCAATAGATTATTCTACAAACCTGAATTTGGTATTTTTCAGCCATTTGTACTAACTGCTGTTCAAATTTCTTTAACCGACTGGCATGGCGTTTCTTGGCTTTCTCGTACGCGGTAACCAGAGCTCCATTGGCACGTTTTAAATCACTAATATACTCTGCAGTTTGTTTATGCCTGATTTCTGAATTCTTAGAAAGTTTTTCAAGTGTATCTACTAATTCTTGTATTCTGTGCTTCAGTTTACGTTCTCGTCGCGACGCTTCGATTAAATCGACCGGAATTTCATCCGTGGAGGAGTATTGTAACAACTCGCTCTGTCCCGGTGTTGTACTGTGTGTACTGCTGCTATGTGTCGAGAGGGTTTCGTCATCCTGAAATAGTTTAATGTTAAAATTTCAATCGATATTCTTTTCAGTGTCAACGCAAAGGATAAAATGCTCTAATAGAAAGATTTAAATGCAAAACAAAATTATTCGGAGTATCATTTTTCGTTATTCCAATAAAAAAATGGATTCGATTTCACTATTTTGTTTTGTAATTCTTGAAATTTTTTAAAACCGCCGAGCCAACTTTAATCCCGCAAATTTTTCCTTTCGCAAAAACTTAGTCCTCTTAAGGGAGTTGATTTTATACTTACAGGAACAGATGATCCAGATGGCAACGGTCTCTTCCCATCTTTCATCAATAACTTTCGTTTTTTAATTTGCTCCTTCACCTCTGATTTTAAATGTTCTATATGTACAATATAAGCTTGCTCCTGGGCCTCCCTTGAATTCATTTTAAGTTCTAACGCTCGTTTTTCTTTCTCTAATAAATAAATACGATGTTTTAACTCGGCCCGCTCCTCTTTAAGAGCCTGCATCTCTTGCAGTATAACAGCCGTTTCAATGTCCATGTTTAGTTCATGTGTTCTCTCTGCACGTTCTAAAGTTGCACCCTCATCCGTTGGGTTATCACTGTATTCATGTACCGATTCAAGTTCAACAACGGTACCTTTATATATGCCACGTTCAGTTTTAAGTCGTTTAATGTAAGAACGAAGTCTATGTTCTTCGTCTTTAGAGAGCGTGTCCGTGCATACAGAGTTTTGAGAGCTACCCGTGCTCGTACGACTTTTATAGCTTCTATCCAGGCTATCCTGTTTTAACTTCTCTTCTGCTGAAATGATGGCGTTTTCATACTTTTTATCCAGTTTGTGTAGTAGCGATTTTGCTTGCGTCTCGGCGTCCTTACGCTTGCTGTGATATGACTTGATCATGTCCTCCTCTTCGACGTACCCCAGTTGTTGTGAACTCGACGATGCAATGGATATGTTAGAATGAGAGGACTTAGTCGACGTGAGAGATTTGATTGTATCGAAATTTCCTATCCCAGCCGCGTGACAGTTAGCAGCGTAAATGTCTGCTTCAGATTCTTGCAACTGTAACATCACTTCGTACGTTTCAAGTAAATGTTCTGTATTTTGCACCGCTAGTGACCACGCGGTACTGTTTGACTCGTATTTACCACACAGGAGACTTAACCGTTCTGCGTTTTGTTTACTCTCATCCAAACTCAACTGCAGCAAATCGTTTTGTGATTGTAAGTGAGCCATACGGCTTTCCAGTCGTTCAACATTGATAGCACCTACACAGAACAGCGAGAAGATTTTCATAAAAAATACCTATCGAAATTATTAAACAATTGATGGAAACGCAAGTCCCCTACCTTCTTTACTTTTCTCATCCACTTCCGCAAGAAAATGATGCGCAAGTGTCCTCAACACTTGGTCGTATGTATGATACGTCAACAGCGTGTGTAGTAAAGTTTCTGGTATGCGACCATGTAAGTTACGTATCTAAAGTAAAGATAAATGAATCAGAATCACCGAACACCAATAACATAGGATTTCAATAAACAAAACCATATTTCGTTACAGAAATATCGTGAACATTCAGAGTTAACTTACGATAGCCTTTGAAATTTCCGATCGATGAGTGTCATCTCCAATTGAAGATCCTAAGTCACTCGATTCCATGTGTTGACCCCTGCGTAGGCTGCTCTCGGGACTTATTGTATATCCCTTAGAATTGATGGCAACAAACGCTGAGCTGGGATGTGATGGTAAGCTGTTCGTACTATGACTAGGCGAATTCAACGAATGCTTGCGTGCTTCTGAAGCAGACCGTTGCTGTAAATTAGGCGATTGTCGTGGAAGTATTGGCGACCGATTGTCCAGGCTAGCCGATCGATGTGGCGGTTGGAATGTGTTTTGCTGTGCTCCTCTAGTTTCAGACACCGCACTGGATGACCGTTGCAGCGATTGTGGAGAATGCGAGCGGTCATGGTAGGAACGATCCAGATGTGTCGAGTGTGAACGGCGATGACCAGACCCAGCTGAACCTGTTGATGGGATGGGTGACGGCTCTCGTACACGGGCTTCGATAGAGTCTTGAAGGCTTCGATTCTAAAATTTAAACAAAAATCACGTTATTAGCGAACACAAAAGAACAGCAAACCTGAAAAAAATAATATAAACGAAACAGTACCTTCTTTCTCAGTCTTTCTTTTTCTTCTCTGATAGTTAAATTCAACGTTTTCACATCTTCAACTTCTTGTTCGGATTTTCTTAACTTGGACCGGAGATAGTTGTTTTCTTGACGAAGCTTTGAGAACTCCTACAAAGAAAACTCACATTAATAATTATGACAAAAAAACATAATAAACCTACGGGTTTTTTTTGTGCGACTTACACTGAGCTTTTCGAACACGCTCCAATTCGATCCATAACCCGAACTCAAACTAGTAGAACCATAATTTGAACTGCAATTCGAAAACGAAGAAATAGCAGACAAACTTCTTTTCTTTCTTCGTTTACTGGATCCGCAAAGCATACTCAGAGCATTCATTTGGTCTAGTTTCATAATGCTTAACGTACAGATCGAGAATGAGTTTATTATGTACGAGTAAGCGATAATATCAACTGACTCACACCAACGTAGAATCAAAACAGTGATCCACTTAAATACGAACTAGATATTTTGTTTTTTCTCTCAAGTGCTTTTATACTTTTGAGTTTAGGAAGTGTCAATAGAACTGCGGTCAAACAAATTTAGAAATCTTGTAATCTGTTCATGAGAAAACTGCTGCAACGTAATCAACAAAACTAAAATTGTGACAGTTTCTTTCTCCCTAGATACTTTCTTAATTTAGCATGAAGTTTAAATAGGCGTGCAGAAGCCAATCGTGCGTATAATAAGCGAATACGCCACTTTATCAATCATTCTGAAAACTCCCTCGATAAATGTTGTTATAACAGTGAAAAGCATTTTAGATCCGACTCCAAATAATTCAAACATAAAAATTTTGAACGATAAAAATACCACACTCATTTACAACATCAACCATGGGAAGTTAAAATTATTGCAACATCAGCACTGAGTCAGTGCTATATTTCCTCATTTATTCAACTCATTCTGACTCATGTATTACCTAAAACAACTTCGACGTTGGCACGCATACAACGTGCGGTTAAAATCGAAACACTAGCAAAATAAACAATGACGTCAAAAACAAAATGGTAGCCGTAAACATAAACAAATCAATTGATACATACTTCCTCGACATGAGTTGTATTTCCCTTCTGATACACATATCCTTGAACGCTGATGTCGTGTAGCTGTTTCTCCACTAAGACAAGATCAACATAATGTTAACAGATCGACAAAGATTATCAGGATTGAGTAGTTGCGGTTAAGTAGAAATTAGTGCGGACTTTAGGTGTCTTAGCTGAAAACTTTAGACAGTAAATCAATGAAAATTAAAAAAAAAAATTAGTATGAATTGAAACATAGTAATATAAACAAATTCAGTTACTATGATGTCATCGCAATATTATCGCTATTTTGACTCCCCTCTTCTGATTAATCATATCTAAATGCATCTGTTGAGCTTGCTTATTTCCCCCTCGTCTGCGGTACGTAATAGCCAAGTGAAAAGGAGTTAGCTAAGCATTTAATGACTGCTAAGTACAGGGCACTTAATGCAAAACATGACGTCATTACTTACATGTTCGTTTATCTCGTTTTAAAGAGTCAACTTGATTTAATAAGTCTTTCAGTTGAGCTTGTGCATTTATGTTAGTCGGTTCCGGTGATTTCGAAACCTAGAAAGTACAACAAATTTTGTCAGTTAACTTTCCAAATTACGTAAGCCACCGTGGTGGAGATTCTAAGTGTTACGTCATACTTACATTTCTAACTTCCGCCATTATGCTGCTACTTATGTCTGTTTCACTTGGAGCTAACATATCCTGGTCAGCTTTTTTAGTTTTGCGATCTCCGATTCCTTCAAGAGCGCCGAGAACTCGAGAAAGTTGTTTCCGTAGATCGTCGCCATCTTGTTTTTCTGGATTTTGCTCTCCTCCTTTTTGTGGAGTTGACAAATCGTTGCCGATTGTATCGTGCGCTGTTGCAAGAAAGTTTACTTGGTTTGGTCCTTCGTCATCAAGATGGTGATCGCAGTTTTCACAGGAACATTCTGAACAGCCATGTGAGCCTAAA
Organism: Hydractinia echinata; assembly: GCA_030067915.1. Lineage (NCBI taxonomy): Eukaryota > Metazoa > Cnidaria > Hydrozoa > Anthoathecata > Hydractiniidae > Hydractinia > Hydractinia echinata. The sequence continues at coordinate 857,297 of JASGCC010000099.1, read as the reverse complement.
ATCAAATACATCCGCTTGGAATATCAACGACGACCACAACAACGACAACAACAACAACAAAAAAACAGTAAATCGAAGATATATAGAATGTCAAGGATTTGAAGAAATTATTTCAGTTCACCATGTAAGTTGAAAAGTTAACTAGGAAAAGTTACCATGCAAGAAAATTATGAAACAGACCCTTTTATATGTTAGGTAAAAAAAATATAGGAATAGTTTCTGCTCTTTGAGAACGCTTTACCTTTTGTAAAACTTGTGGAGCTAAAAGCTCTTTTTATCCTACCCAGTGTGCTTGTTCCTACTGAAAACCATGATGTTCTCTTGCTCGGACTTTTAGGTTGTCTTTGCAAAGAGCTTCTTAGCAGTGACATATTCCCCTATTATTTTTTTAAAGCTCCTTTTCTTATCAAAAAGATTTTTTTCGTCGTTTGTGATGAATTAAAACAAACTGTAAATAGGGCTTTGTGTTGCTTCATGTTTCTTATAGAAATAGATGTTAATGAAATTCTTTCATTCGTTTTTTTTTTACCTTGCATAAAAATTTTATGAATAGATGTTAAAACACAAGCAACAAAAAAGCTGAATGACTGAGACCTTAACATAACAACAATGGATTAATCAAGAAACATAAACAACAGGCTATTTATCCAAAAGCACGAAACTTTAAAAGTAAAACAGGGAAAGTATGATAAATATTTTTCCCATTGTAAACCACATTTTTAGTTTGTCTTTGGGAAACGTGAATCTCCAAGTGAGGCTCATAACAAGAAGATATGTTGTGGATAAATATTTGACATTCCAAACTTTAATTAGCTTAAGTGTTGCCATGGCGTTTTGCACAAACACACTCAGACATCCAATTACAGAACAGTAGTAAAATCGAAACCATGCTAACTTCACGGCACAGAGCTTTTAAGAGAATCTTGGTGAAAATGTGTTTTTCTGACTAATTTGTCAAATTTTGTTTCTGACCGAAACAAGTAAAGAAGTAACAGGGCTTTAAAATATCTCACAATGTTTAAAATTTATAACTTTAGAAGGACCAATAGAAAAGTGATGTTGCTGTAGAATAGCAAGAACAGGTTTACATACGCAAAGAAGATGTATTAACCTGAAAACATAAAATATTTGGAAATGAAGACATTTAGTCAACCTGCAGAATGTAAAAGTAACATTGGGCTTAAGGAGGACTGTTAAAATCAGTCGACTTTTCCAGAAATTTATAACCAAGTGGACACACACATACCTTGGACTTCCAAATCTGATGTTGATCCTGATCTTCCCTCTTCATCATCCTCCTCTCCCTCCTCCTCATCTTCCTCCTCTTCAATGATAACGTTACCATCTGCTTTGTTAAGCTTCCGTCGTAATTCTGCAATGACACTTTGAAGTTCGGTAATACGCATGGTCTATAAGAAAGGAGTATCATCCGATATTTAAGCTAGGGTTTTGACATTGGAAAATCAGTATAACTGGCAATGCTATATTTCACTTTTACGTCAGGAATCTAACCTTTTATATTGCAATGACATATGGAAGTACATTCTTTATGTTCTACAAACTCACTAATGAAAAGTCAGAGAACATTGCTTCTTTACCAATTGATGAAGAATTTATTACATCAACATGTACTTCAATGTGAAGACTGAAATATTCATGACAACAAGTCTTTCTACTCTGATGTATGCCTTTCTACACTGATGTATGCCATTTTACTCCTGTTTTACATACCTGAGATTGTAATTTTTCTTCAAAGTCCTGTTGCATCTTCTGCTTTTCATAATTCCACTGCGACTGTTGCTTTCGTAAGTCATCACGTTCATCACGTACTAGCTGTAAACGACTGTTCAGGTCATAAATTTCATTTTTATAAGATGTTAAAGCAGCTAAATGCAACTAAAAAGAAAAGGAATTTGCTGTACTGGCTCAGCCTTTCTAATTCAAGTTATTTTAAAATTAGTTGCATGCTTTAAGTTGGCAACCTTGTGTTTCACGTTGGCAATACATATTCTGTTCTCTGCTATACACAAACAAGAGTTAATGTACTTAGAGAGAAGATAAGAGCAAAACATTTGTATGTTTAAATTACATTATAGTTAAAAGCACGCCGAAAATTTGCAGACGTGAATCGAGAATTTTTGTTAACACATTGGTGTGAGTTAGAAAGTCTTTTGCTTATCCTTAGGCTTGTCTTTTTACTTATATTTGCATAGTGTAGATAAAAGTTGGAGTTGTTATTGCTTTTGTCCACTCCCCTAAGACAAAAATTGAAGGATAAAGCTACCTTATATTCCTTTTTCTTTCCCTTTAAAATAGAAATCTTTCCCATTTGAAAAAACTTTACACTTTTCTAAATCCTGATTCACTTTGAAAAAAAATCAGATTTTCAACCAAGTAGAAGATTTTCTGCTTATTTATCTTTTTTCATTCTTTCAAGACAAGTAGCTTTATCAAATATAAACAAAGATTTTGCTCATTTCTTTTTTTAAACAGAAAAATTCAACATTAAAGAGAAAGCAAACAAAAAACGAAATGTGAAGAACACATGTCTTTGCTTTATTGTTTACGAGGATGGTTTGTTACATAATTCATCTTAAAGAAAGATTCAGAAATAGATAATGTTGGGAAAAGCATCATTTTTTATCTCAATAATATATAACACAACCTCTAACACAACATCTAATTTTGAAAATACTATTAAAGTACCTTAATAAGACTAATTTTTCTAAATTTTATTCAGTTTCTTAGATTTCTAACATTGCAGCAAGTCTTACAAACAATGCACATGTATCATGCTGACTAAGAGGTTGTTTAAAAAAGACAAAAGCGAAGTTCAGACAAAGTGAAATTCAACAATTCAATTTGACCTAAGTAAAATGTCCCCAGAAATGATAAAAATTCATGTAAACAGTTCTAAAGAAACATATTATGGACTAAAGTGACTCAAACCATTTTGAGTTCACTTCAGGTTTCATGTAATACCCTACAAGTATTACCACACGACAGGGTTATAAACAACCTATCAATGTTCATTGTTCTATAATATTCAATAGGTTCTATATAAGCACTTTTCAGACGCAAGCTTAAGGAGATTTTTCGATAAACCAACTACAAAAAAAAGTTGAAAATGAAGCTTCACAGACTATTTCAGAATAGGTGGAAAAAGAAGTGAAAAATGGCAGGATGCCTCAGTTTAAACAAAACAAAACTAGGAAACACTCCGAGGAAGCAAAAAAAAACAAAAAAAAAAAACATACCAATCTTAATTTTAAAACATAAACTTTTACACTGTCAACTGAGTGAAGCTGACGTTGTCTCTTCATTGTAAACGACTGCATTCTCAATGCAATAAAATATTATCTTTTTGCTCTATATCCAATTTGATAACTATCTATCTTTAAAAACTTTTAAACTCAAAGCAACTGTAGTTACGTTTCCTTTTTTCTCATAGAGATGTGGTTAACTCAAATACATTTTTGAACATAACATTCTCAAAAGCACATTTGCTTTTTACGAGTATTACAAAAACTTGCAAATTTCTTCTGTTGATTCTTAAAAATACTTTGAAAATATAAAAAATTTATACATTTAAAATTTATGAAGTGTAATAACTAAGATTTTTTATGGCATAGTGACAAACTTTTTTTTTTCTCTTAAAAACTGATAAGAAACAAAGAAAAGTAGAGAATGGAAGTTCATTAATAATAAACGTTACAAGCAGGTGAAGAATACTTGCGAAATATCAAAAACAGAAATCATTAAGTTTTTTTTCTATTTCATTACTGAAAAAGTGTGAAACTGAACTGGTTGTTTTATCTTAAGCTACTACTCCTGTGGTGTGCCAATATGGTGAAATAAAATCTTTATGTTCAGGCGACAAAACAGTTTAGATGACTAATCACATTAAGAATGCAGTCGTAAAACTGATAAAAATCAAACTAATGAAAATTGAGGGGAAAAATGATGGCACAGTTTTAATATGGTAAACTTTTTGTTTACACAGGAAACAAACAACAGTGCCAAAATAAATATGCCATTTTTTGGATTAAACTTGTTTTATATATAACAAGTCAAAAAAATATAAACAGTTATTTCAGCCACATAAAAAACAACAACAAAAAGATTAAAAAATATGGTGTAACTAAAACTTTCAAAGTTAGTCACACTCCTCAAATGAAAACTTATAGATAAAAATATAAATTTGATGGATTTTTTAGGAAAATAAACATTCTTATGGACACAACAGTTTAAGCCAAAGATTATACATTTATTCTATCAGAGACTGAGATAATATATAGGCATCAGACATGTTAACATACAAAATGCCAACGTACGTACAAAAGTGTAAATCAGAATGTCAAAGAAAAACTTAAGTATACACAGCTTAATTTATGATTCACACTTTAGTTATAATATCTTTTATTTAAACGGTGCCAGACAAATATCATTTGTTTATCAACATAAAAAAGAGTTTTAAAATGGTTAACTACTTAGAGCAGATTTTAGGAGACAAATAACTTTGTGATGCAGAGCTTATGAATTACGATAAAATCTTTAGTTTAAATGACTGCACAAAAACAAGCGTCACATCTTTTGTTACAATTTATCTACAAATTTTACTTAATTGGGGGAAACACTAAGGAAGATTAAATCAATCTGATTTTATGACACCAGAAAAAAATAATACATAATTAAGAACATCATCATTATCATTGGCTAAACGTCCATTTTCCATGCTAGCATGGGTTGGACGGGGTATGTTAATGACCTTCTTCCAACCTGATCTAGACTGTGTTAGTTCTGAAAACAAAAATTCCTCTACATCAAGTCTGTCTTTATTACCTGATTGACAAAATTAAAAAAATATAATAAACAAAACAAAAATAAACCTACCCTTTTTGACATCTCTAAGTAGTCTGGGCCTGAAGTTTCCCTTGCATCATCTTTTATATTTTTTGTCTCAATAGGGTATTCGTGTCGTCCATGATTACTTGTTGTATTATTCACAACATTTTTCTCTGAAGACAAGGGATCAATAATTTTCAATTTTTCTAAGTGCAACAATGTTTTATGGTCTAAATAATCTTCAATCCCACCAGCACTTTTCCGATGGGGGTTCGTATCTGAATCCCATGCAGCAGCAAGTTGTTTTATTTTTTCATGACTTAATTCAAGTTCCATATCGAAAGTAGATTGGTAACTCGCTTGTGGCTGTTTTCCTGCCATGTCTAAAAAACATTATAATCACAGTTAAAACTACATTTGTAGCACGTGAAAAACCTTTGCCCTGTAAAAGATTAGTGTAATGCTATCATGATGGCATCATCATTGCTGTCATGGTGAAAATTATAATTATACACATTTCTAAAATTAAATGGAGTGATAATTCTTCAGTGCTTTACCTTTTCTGATCTCCTCCTTCCTCGCTCTCCCCTTTTCAGCCATTTGTAATGGCACTTGTGTTTCAGAATCAGTACTGTAATATTCCGGTGAAGAGTCTGAACTAGATTGATTAAATTCCCCACACAATAAAGCGCTATTTTCACAAAATTGAAAGAACTGAGAATAAGATATTTTCCCTGTTTGACTTGCTCCAAACTGCTCAAGTATTTCTGATATGTTTCCCTCCAAACCAATTTGTTTACGGACTTCTTCCAAATCAGACCTAAAAAATCACAAACAAACTCAATGGTGAAAACCTCACAAGAAGCATCATTCCTTGCTCAACACAACTCTTTATTTATTTCAGAAAAAAACTAACAAAAATATTTCAAGAATCACTTGAGAATACAGTAAAACACTTCACAATAACTTACAAAATGTTAAGAGGGTGGTACATTTAACATTTAATTGACTTCAGGTATCTCATTCAAAAAATCACATTTTTTATTTACTTCATAGTGAGGTTAAGTTTGTTGTGAAAACTTGCAGTTGGTGTGAAGAAATAAAAATTTAAAAGAAACCAAAGTTACTCAGCTACATTAACTTGTGTTTTTGTCAATAAAAAATAAGTATATAGTAAAAAAGGGTTTAGTTTTTTTTCAAATCATTCAAAAAAAAAATTTATTGATTAACTTTCAAATAGACTTTTTCTTAACACAATAGCCATGTGGCAACATAAAACAGTCAGAAGTAGAATGATGAAATCCTGGACTGTTAAACATTAAATCTTTTATTATGATGATAAATGAATCATAAAAAAACACTTTTTAGTGAAATCAAATCCCTTTTTTCCAAAACATATAATGAAGCTATAAACAAGAAATATATGTGGTGTGGCAGACAGTAAACATACTTCAATCCATCTGAATAAAGTTTATTACGAAGTAAACTATCGTCATAACTTGTTTGGCCACATATAAACCTACATTATGATAACGAGACAATAACGGCAAAGAAAAACAAAAGTTCATAACTTAACACAAAAATATTTTAAAAACATCTTCATGACTAAATGTATTTAACTATAAACATTCAAGAATAAGTGTATACATCCAAAAATAATTTTTCACTTAAAATTAAACAGCCAATTGAGAATGATTTCACATTTCTTTAATAATTCAATCCTATAGGTAAAAAAAGTAAAATTACTCATTCAGTATTTTAGTGAATACTTTTACTAACTTCGAAAATGTTTACATAATTTTTAACTTTTATCTAAGTGTGTTACTTTCACACAGGAGGTAGTATATATTTCATTAGTTGGAACTATAGTATTAAATTTCTTTAATAATTTTCATCAAAGCAGGAAATTTGCAATACAGTGCCGGTAATTATTTTCACATAAAATTATGTTCAATTAAAGAAAAAATGAATTGTTTATAAATATTTGCATGTTACTTTTCGTTAAAACCCACAACACGAATATGCTATATATTTAAAAAATTGGATTTAGTTTTCACAAAGTATTCATTTTTTTTTCTTGATTAATCTTAAACAACTCAACATGGAATATTCATTTTTTAACTATAGGAAAAACAAACAAAAAACAATCAACACTCATTAAAATAAATCATTCTTTAAAATTGCCACAAGAACTATAAAAAGTAATAAGGGCTTGTCTGGACCAGTTTAAGACTGGGGAAAAAATATTGTCTTGTCATATTATGTACTATTTTTTACACATTGACAAAATTATTATACGACCTTTGCAATATTTTTTAAACGTAAGAAGCATAAGGATCCCTAAAAATAAAGCAGAACTCAAGCCTATAAAGTGCAAAAAACCTCCTAAAACACAGAAAGACATTTCAGAAAAAAACCCACCAGTTTATGTCTTTTGCACAGTAAGATGTAATGGCCATTTTCTATACTTATATACTATTAGTTAAATTTTTCACAAATAACATTTTATTTCTTACTGCCCGAGCTTAATTAAGCTCTTAATTAAGCACTCCTTTGAGAAAATGTTTAAAATAAGCCCCCTTTCCATTAATTGCCTCAAGGTTCTAATGGAACATTTTTATCACAAAAGGGAGATCTATATATTAAAGCAGGCATACACATTTTGAAACCTGTTTATAATCTTAAAGCAAGTACTAAAAGCGATAAAATTTTAAGAATTTTTACTAAATTTGCTTACTGTAAATCCTCCCTCTTGAAGAAATGCCTTTTTGGGGTAGCAATTTCGGGGGTTTGAGTTGAATTGAGCATTTATGGTATTTCTGCCAGATTTTCATATCTTTTAAAGACAACTTTAGCAAAGTTTAAATCAAAGAGAAACAAAAAATAATTAGGCAAGGAAAAAATTTGGCAGGATCCTGTGACTTTTTTAATTTTTCAGAAAAAATTTTCACCCAACGGACTGACTCACTTTTGTAATTAGAAATGGTGTTAATCAAACATATTTTTGAGGGTGGTCCTATTGTTTTTGACCAAACTCATGGAAAACCACTAAATGCAAGATCCCAAAATGATTCACATAACAAATGTGAAACAGGGTCTTCAGTAAGTGCTTTACTTCATCAGACAACGAGTTTACCCCTTGTAAAACAACTTTATCCATACCATATAGGAAATTGTCATACCACTTTCTTGCCAAGAAATTTATTTTCTGGTTTATTTGATCCAAAAGAAAAAAAGTTATTTAAGAAAATTGTTTTATTTTTTTAAAAAATTTTACTTCAAACCTGATAGATTTTGCTATTGCATACCACTCACGGGGCGCCATAGATGAATTCCGATGTTTACTTTTTCAGTGATAAGCTCTTTCGGCTCTGGCATCTGCCATGGCAGGAAAAAAATAGGGAGGGGGGCTAGGTGAAGCAAATTTTCAGTCCATTTTGCCGGGATTGTTTGGGACTTTAAACAAATTCAAATAAATCAGAAGGCATCTATCTGCACTTGACAGTTTAAAACCTTGTTTGATGTGAAGAAATCCACAGGAAAAGACCTCTCTTCACTAAATCCAAATTTTCCCTGCCATACAAATGCCAGAGCCAAAGAGCTTACTGCTGAAAAAAGTAAACATAACCACATATATATATAACCAGGAAAATACAAACTAAAGATATTTTATTTCTAAACCCAAAACTAAGCAAGACTGCCAAAAGAAAATAGCTAGCCAGCTAAACTTATCCATACCTGAATTACTTCAAAAATCCTTTGGTAACAGCTAGCTAGTTAAAAGATTATATTACACAAAAAACCCACAATTTATACCTATCTAAATAGCCATCTCGATCCTTGTCACAGGCAACAAAAATTTTCTTTACAAAATCGTCCATGGAAGTTGATAAGTTTCCTCTAAATTTTGCATCGTGTTCTTCTGGTTCATTTCTGATCATAGATGGAAAAACATCTGAGTGCCGCTAACAACTACAATCAAGTGAAAAGCTCCCCTTCCGTTAAACAATAATTTAAACTCCCCAGTATGAACCGTCAACAAAATTTGATTAGTTCTGCTCCGCTGAATAGAAGAAAAATAAAACTATACGGTAGCCGACACGAATGTTCTCCACCCTAGATGTTGTATTTTACGCCACATTTTTAAGTAGTTGGTTCTACGCCGCCAGACTGAAAAACACAACAGAGAAGGAAATAAAAACAAAATATCTTTTAAATTCAAGTAACACACTATTATTATTTTTGGTAAAAAAGATATAATTACACCAGTATTTTAAAACCACTGAAAAAATGATATACATTCAAAATGACGTCATCGTAAATAATATTAACTTCATAAGATCAGAAGCGGTTTCGGTAATTGCTCCAATTATTGTAAATTTGTTTCTACTAATAAATAATCACTTAAATGACATTTTCATAACAAACTGGACACCTTGTTTCGCTGTGAAAGTCACAAAAAAATGGGACAAAATTGGGATCGAAAGGTTAGGATAAAGGAACAAACGATTCAGCAGCTAATTAAACATTAGGCAGCTGTCTACACATAACAACGCATGCTTAATTAATCTGGGTTTTTTTAATTAGGCAATAAGAAATCCAGTTTATTTGTTTTCAATAAGCTATTTGCTCGAGGTCGTTGCATCGCAAGACACAGATAAGATGAGTTGGTCAATTAGAGAAGTTTCTTTGATCTGCAAGATGCACTAGGATAAAATGAATGAAAACATTTCATCATACATAACTTTATAATTATCAGCGGGAAGACATCTTAACTAGTATTTTGTAATCTTAATCAATTGAGGGTTTAAACGTGATATGAAGGTCTGGACATAAAGATATTTTTTTTAAAAAATCAAATCCGCCGCCGTGTAAAAGCAAAATAATTGTGTAATTATGTACAATATTTAATATGGTATATTAGAGTTTGATGACATGAAACTGTTCTGTAACATGTACTATTTCGTATGGGGTTCAGGATCGTAATGAATTATTAAAGGAAAGAAAATATTGTTCTTTTCTATCTTTGTTGACATCTGCGACCCTTCCACGTGGTACAAGTCTATGTCTTCTCCACATGGCACGAGTTTATGTGAACAATATCACAAACATCCAGATGCGGGAGACCTCAAAGCACGTGTCTATTCTGAGCCTTTGTTCTCGTTAACTTTCATTCTTCTTAAATGCAAACGAAGATAATTTATTTTTACTAGATATTTTCAAATCCGTTTTGGTCGCTAAGTTGTGGTTGCTATTTCTTAGGGCATCGCGTGAGCCATTAGCTTGCTCGCTCCAGGCCTTTTTTTCTTCGGCGCTTAATTTTTTCCATTGAACCATTATGTCTTGAACGAAATTTTCACCTTTCTCCTCGTCTGTCTTGCTTTCCGTCTGTTCCTTCATAAATAACTGGAATCCGGTTAGCCTAAACAAAGAATATATTGTATATTATTAATAAATAAATACTAGTGGGTTCCATCAACGTCAAGATGTGTATGAATGAAAACAAATGCGCAACATCAAAAAGGATTTATATTGACCGCATAATTTAATTTTTTTTTCGGCGATGTTAAACCAAAACTAGTCAGCTTTGAAAAACAGCGCAAGCTAATCGTTGGAGGGTTTGTTTACACCCAAAAAAATCGAAAATTATAATAGTAGTAACTCCATTATTAGTTAGATTTTTTAGATCGAATGAAAGATAAAAAAAGTAAAGCAAAAAATAATTGTTATGGAACCAATTTCATGTCTGTTACTACGATTTCTTATACCAGTTTTTTATCTCAGTAAACTAAAAAATATGATCATACTTTTTAGGAACAGGTGCTGTATTCTCCTCCCCAAGGTTTTTTTGTTTAGCAACAATTTTATTGGATTTCTTATTTACCAAGGGAAGTGTGACCGTTTTCTTTTTTATTTGCTTCTTCTCGACAGCTTTGTTTCCTGAAAATAAATAAATAAATCAAAGTTTGTTTACCAACTAGCGACAGTCCAGTATTCTAGCAAGTAAATATTCTTTAACATAATCCTTCAAATGTATATTTCTTTTAAAGAATGAAACTGTCTGAATTTCAAGTGGTTGCTATGTCCTCTATAACTTCAAAAGAATAATATGTTTGATTTGGTTGTTAACATACCAGTTTTGTTTTTCTGCAGCTTTTGACTTTCAAGGGTTTCGAAATAATTGGTACCACGAATGGAATTATTTCCTTTATGTGCACCCACTTTGAATGGATTAGATCCAGACTGACTGGACGCACTGTTTGAAATCTGACCTAGAGACATCAAATTCATATTAGATCACGTAACATCATCTTACACGTGAGAAATAATTACGTTTTTTGTCATTAAATAAACCGCCGAACTTCGAGAAAGCCTGTTCGTAGGACGCTCTTGGAAAGAACGTGCAAGAATCTAAAGTCATTTTAAGTCTTTTAATATTCTTAACTTATTCTAAATTTAGGAGGAATCCTGATGTTCTCATATAATTTGTTCCTACAACAAGACTTTTGTGTAGACTTTTAAAGGTAATAATTCAATAATTCAATATAAAAAACCCGACCACAACAAACTCACTTTCAGAAGTTCTGCTTTTCTTTAAATTTTTCAACAGTTCTTCTCCGTCATTTTTTCGCCCTCCGTCGTTGTTGTTATTTTTTATTGACAGCGACGCAGTTGTTGATCTAATGGACGCAATAACGGAAGTATTAAAGAAGATGTACAGGTTACGACGAAAACCGCAATGTTTACATTCTCAGACACTTTGCTTACCACGTCGCTAGTGAATCTCCAGGGAAGAATGAAAGCAGAATTTACGTTTGGTCAAAGTATTTTAAGAATGTGGTTTGGGTGGACCAAAGAAACAAAGGCTTTACCAGATGCCAAGGCTTTGTTTCTTACGGACATAATAATTAGATATCTATATATGGTATATATAGATATCTAGATATCTAACCATTGATATTACTGCATTTTGCCTGGACTGAAATTCTCTCTGGGAGTGGAAACTGAGTTTGGTCGTCAACACACCACAATTTAAGCAAAGCAGCAATGGCAAAAAAATTACGATAAACTTTAGAATATGATTTTTGCTCACTTTTTAGTCAGCAGAAAAATTCATTTACGTAACTGTTTTTTTAATTGGAGATTAACTTTGATGCTAAAGTACTTCTAAAAACAAACCAACCCAAAATCTCACCTATGATTGGTATTTTCAACATTTTCTTTATCAAAATCAACACTTTCCATAAAATCATCGTCATCTGAAAGTTCGAATTGATCACTTTCATTCCCACCCTCTTTTTGAAGGACTCCTCCTCCTCCTCCTCCTCCTCCTTCTTCTTCTTCTTCTTCTTCCTCATCATCTTCTTCTTCCTCATCATCTTCTTCGTCTTCATCTTCTTCTTCTTCTGCAGCTTTCGTTTGTGCAAGCTCAGTAAGCCTCTTAGCGATTCCAAGTTTTCGCATTTTGCTGGCATATTGAATAGCTAGACCGACTGCTTCCAATGACATTAACTTGCACAGCTCTATCGCACGATACTCGCGATCTGACTTGCAAGAAAGCTATAAAAGTAAAATCAGTTTGTAGAATTCAAGTATGAATGCCAACTGAGCGTCAAAGAACTTCATAGCGTATAAAACAAAAAATAGTATTAAACGTAGCGATAATATTACATGAGATTTCTTGAGTTTTTGTTGTGGATAAGAACATGAGGCAAAAAATTGTATTGTTACATAATTCTCTCAAATTGGTTTCAAGAACCACGTGTTTTAGAAGTAATGACGTCACTTAAGCCTCTCTTGTTTTTATAAGTGGTAATTTGTAGGTTGAAGTGTAATAAACTTACTGCGAATAATTGCATGAGCAGTTGCGTTTGTTGTTTTTCTAAATCCGACACGTCATCGTCGATATCGGTTTGAACAAGTCGGCGATTGAAAGTTACGTTGGACGAGATTAATTGACTCTTGATTAACTCGTGCTATATGAAAGAAGTATAATATTGTATTTTCATGAAATATTAAGAAATAAAGAATAGAAAAGAATTTTTTTTTAAAAACTCTAAAGAGAAACTATAAAAAAGTTAATAAGTTGATTAACTTTTTATAGTGAAGTTGCTTCAAGCTCTTCTCTTCATTTTTTCATATAATAACTGCAAGGTTTTTGAATGTTCGCTTTTTTCGCTGAGGGGGTGTTTTTATAAGCCCGGTTACCCGAGTTGGTTTGCCGGGCTGTAATAAGAGTCGCAATAGACATGCATGAAACTTTAGGTTTCGCATTATCAGTAACATTAAATCCATTGTTTAACTTAAAAAAGGAAACGAAAAATTGTATTGCAAATTGAAGAATATGTTTGTTTTCTTTCTAAAATGGTTCAACGGCAAGCCTAAAACGTCCTCAACTTGTTTTAAATTTTGAAACTGCTCATTAATTAAAACATAGTGTGAGTTCTATGTTTTATGAACGCTTCCTACACGAACGCAAAAATCGGATACAGGTTTCCGTTCACTGATCTTAATGCATCGAGAGTGACAAGTAGAAATGAAAAGATGTTTTATTAACGGACGATGTTAATTGCGAAGCACTGACTACGGAAATAGATTACAAGTCTATGCTTTCCTTTATGCGAAAGCTACGTTTCCTTGTCATTAACCAACGGAAGTGTGACCATACAATAGATTGAAGGATAAAAACAATGCACAAGGTTTATGGAGTTAAATTCCTGTTTCACGAACAAATTATACATGAAGAGACACTAAAGCCGTCTTCCACATTAATAAAAATAAATATAATATGTACCTCTTTCATGGATTTTTCTGTTTTTATATCACACAATGGTATCTGGAATGGGATGACTGTCGGGACAGGGCGAGGCAAAGTTGCTGGAAAGTTGGCACCCTTACAATATATACACCTAAAAATACCATCATAGGTTAAGTTGCATACCAGTAACCGAACAATACCACGCATGCGTCGTAGAAGTGTTAATCGCGTGGTTCTACTTTTATCAACCAATCAAAAAAAAAAACATACAGTACTTATATTGAGAAGGTGAACTTCGCTTAGTATTCATAATAAAAATATTACAGATAATTGTGATTAACGCTGGATAGACAGACAAACTTTCCATCATAGACATCATAAGATGGCGAGAAAAACCTTTGCTAGCTTAAAACTCAAAACCGCACCTGAAATTTTTGCCTCCATTATTCGTCCAAAAATTGCTGTTCAAATTACTCCTTGAGTACGTTGTCTAATCACCAAAAAGTCAAATGTTACACAAAAAAGTGATACTAACCTAATTTGAGCGGACCTCTCTTCGATCCCAACAACCCAGTAATTGTCTGATTTATTTTTCGCCTGTAAAAACAAGTTGAAAGTGAAAAATTTTTAAACAGTAATTATGCCACATTTAGTGTTTCATTGCGCTATATGGCGTCATAAATTTGCCAGCCTGAATTCTAACAGTATATTTTAAACTGATGAGACACCAAAATAATTCACCTTATGCTCTTTAAAATCTTACCTGTTTCTTCGTGTTCGCTATTGGAATCCAAGAATTTGAAGACCTCTGCAGCAAAAGCACATCTCCAGTGGAATCCGCCATAGCTGGTGTTCCTTCAGTAGAAAATCTGAAAAAAATGCTTGTATAAATAACTCGTGAATTGGAAAGTAAAATTTTCTTTCATAGAGTTTAACCAATAGACGACTGGTCCCGTAAGCGAGGTCAAAGATCGGGCAAAAACCACCCAAGATTTGTTGTAAGTAGTCCTGAGGACTAGCCTGTAGAGAGAAAGCGGTTAAATTTAACTAGTACTATTTAGGTTTGTCTGAAAAGCTAATTATTTTTTTTGGAAAATGTTTTTTCAAACAGGTAAATTTTAGATGCGCGGCGTTTATTGGAATACGCGTTTATCAGGGAGCGGTATTTATTTCAAAAAATAATTATTAAATAAAAGAGAATAAAAACTGAAAAAAAAGATTCACTTTTCAATTACAGTTGCCACTTAAACTTTTTCTAGAACAAAAATTTTGGTCCCGTCAGCATTTGCAGCCTCGCTAACTAAAATTTGTCCTGGTTTCTCAAATTATTCGCTATCTCGAGTTAATTTTTAGTCCCTTTTCGTATGTTTTTTTAATGTTTATAATCTTTTAAAGGTAAGGTTGTATTATTTGACATTCTTTTCTTCTAAATTATACCGCAATTCGTCAAAAAAAACCCAAAAAAAACCAAAAAAACCCTGTTATCTCGAATTTTTGCCTGGTGTACCCTCGAAAATCGCGCTATCTTAAACTTCTTGTCTGGTCCACTTAGAAAACAGTTCTTCTTTTTGGTAGACGGTCTTGCAAAGGACGGTGTTAACTCAGTTAAAAAAAGAATTAAGATGACGTCATCACAATATCACGTGACCACTTCAACTTCATTTTATAAAGATTTGTAAAAAAGAGTCATGCTCAAAAAAAGTGCATTGTAAAAAAATAAGTTATATATAGTGAGACTACATTTGACCACCTATGCGAGATGATATTTTTTCATTTAAACGCCAGAGCGGCTCAGTGGGAAGAATTTTGGACAATAATCACGTGGTCATTTTACGACAAATGCGCATGCGTAAAACCATCAGGTAATGTAAACATGTTCCAGACCAGCGAAGTAAGGTGAAAAAATGCTCTGTGAACTGGCTGAATTTAAACTCGCCGAAGTGAATCAGCTGATACTGAAATAAGATACGTGAACCATTCCTGATTCAAAGTAAAAACTGTCACCAAACTAAACAATGCTAAAATATGATCGACTTACCCCAACCACGTGAGACAAACACGTGGTTTCAGTGATACAGATTCATCAGCAAACACTTTCCATGAATTCTTATTAAATCTCATGTTCAATACACCAAAACTTTGACAGCCTTTCAAGCCTGAAATAAAACATACGCCCGACTTTTAATTCGGACTGACCAACTTCACTGCAAAACTTTTCGCAAAGCTACATCATAATTTGCGCAAAATATAAAAGAAAAATATATATCATAAAGTTAGATGTTGAACAAGTTTTTTTAAAAAATTAATATTTTAAGCCTATTTTTGCTGAAATATCCTAATTCTAGTAAAACTTGAAATTTTAAAATGAGTGGTCAGTCTAGCCTTGGTTTCGATCATAACAACATAGAAGTGCTTCCTGACAACAAATTGTAAATTCATTAAGCCTCGCTGCCTGGATACGAGAACACATCGCTATTCTATAATACTTGCCTTAATTCATCACGTACAAGCACTGAAGTTAAATTTTAAGAACTTTGATTCAATATTTTCCTCCTGAAAGACTTGTCCAGGCAATAAGTATGACACCGTTTGAAAGTCACTTCAGTCCTCTGCAATTTCATATGTACAACGTTGCGTTCCTCACACAAGGGTATGTGATAGGAAGCTCAGCCCCTTTTCCCTTTGTGGATGTCATATATCCCATTATTGGTACAAATTAATGGTACAAAGGGTTAATTATAAAAAACGTTTTTTCAACTTGCAGGGCTGGTATTGTGTTAGTCACGCAGTTTGTTGAAGAGTTAAAAAACTTTAGGTGTTTTATTGATCCTCCCCATTATCCCTAACCCCCAACCCCTACAAGTTAAAAAAAGCATTAGACCTTACGGCAAAAATAAACTTAAACTTCCATAATTGTATATACCTCATTACTGACAACATTTAAAATTTAATTATATCACTTAAAGGGGAGAGTACCTGCTGCTTTTTGGTAAACTGCCATAAATTGCTGCTCGTGTATTGCCATGCAAACAATAGGTCCTGGTATACTAATTAACTGCGTTTGTATGCCACCAACAGACAAAATTCTCAAGAGACGAGCACTTGTTGCGATGATTATGTGATCACTGTTTGCACATATACACTAGAGAAGAAAAAATCATTCGGTGCGTTGAAAATTATCAAATATATATCAGATACAGTACACATCTGTACATATACACGAACACGCAAGGAACCGAGAAATATGTCTAATTAACCATCAAGCAACGGAAATTTTTTCGAATAAGCAAGGGACCAGAAATTTATCCGACATACCTGATTGGTAAAAAAAAGTCGGGAAAAAATAAGTCACTTTGACATAATTTAGTTAGTGACTTTTTGTCAACTAATTTTTTAGGACGAAATAACCAGTTTGAATTTTTAAGCTTTTTCTTTCAATAAAAGCTTCAGCAAAAGGACATTGAAAACTATAAAAATCATTCAATTTTAATGATTCTGTTTTCATTTTCTTTTATTTGAACATTCTCTCTGCTTTGATTCTCATTCTGCTTCGTTAAGATTTGTTCAAATTTTAGTTGTTAGTTGATAGGATTTGATTGAAACGTTATTTAGAAAGAAGATGAGACTAATAAAAGACTGTTGTTATCCTCATCGTTACTGTTATGGTCTTATAGATACTGAATTGAAAAATCGGAATAAAATGAAAATGGCCAAAAAATGATTGGCAAAAAATGGTGGTCGAATAAAAAAAATTTGAAAAAATTGTGGTCGGCAAAAAATATAAGTCACTTGACGAAAATTTGTCACTTTTTGCCGACTATTTTTACCAATAACGTAGCGGATGTTCGAATCAATGGCATTCGAATTTGCGGATGTGTACTGTAAATACTGTTTGTCATAATATGATGTATACCTCGATATTTTCCCCGTCAGGCATTGGGATGCTCCATTCTTTATTGCTATCCCATGATGCAAAGTGAGTGCACATCAATTTACTAAAAAAATAATATTAAATATTGTGAATATTTTAATATCTTTTACACAAAATGTACGTAACAAAAAAATACAACAGCTTGGATAAAAAAAACTGTTGCAGGGTGTAAAAAAACAAAAATAATATAAATAACATAGGCGCACATGGTAAAAATAATCTTTTCAGAGAAAAAAATATAGGGCATAAATATCATAGTTAAATACCTGGGCATGTTGTCTTGTTTTTCGCAAGCAAAAAGAACAACAGTGTTTGAGAGCACAGCCATTGTATTATTCATGGCATTCGGTATATGTAGAGGGTGGCTAGTTTTCGTGTCATGAAATTCCACGTCGATTGACGATATGTCATCCTCAGAATGACAACGAATGATTCCTACAGCGTTCCACACCTGTGAATTGATGTGTTGTTGTTAAAAAGGTTATAAAATACATTGATTTTGAAAAGATAAAATCAAAGTAGCGTGTAAAAATGTTGTGACTTAAAGGTCTGATGATACAAAATGGAAAAATAGAGCTAATATTATGCAGAGAATGAGGGGAAAAAATTATACATAAAAGGGCAAATAATAGATTTGGTATTGATGAAGCACTTAAAATTTGACCTGAATTTTCCTGACATTCCTGACATTTTTTAACTAAAAACAACATTTTCAAATTTTCTGCCCTACTTTTTCTTACAGTTTTTATTGCTGATGAAGTAACTGACTGTTCAATGAAGAAGAAAAAATGCAGTAAGAAACAGAAAACAGGATGAAAAAAATAATAAGCTGAATATTTTATGGGGAGATTTTGATGGAGACTTTGTTAAAGTTTAAAATTCATCATTGTTCCTGACATTTCATAAAAACACAAAATTTTCCTGGCATTTTGCCTATAATTTCCAAAATTCATGACAATTTCTGTCAAAGTGAACACCATGGATTATTTATTTAAATTTGGACCTTCGTACCATAAATCTGTGCATTAAATGAACAGGTGTTGACGACGGTTGAAATGGCTTCTGTGAAAATGCAGTTTCTTCAACTTTTGCTTTTGGCTAAAAAAAAATTACCAATAATGATTTAGTATCATAGCTATAATGTCCTACAGCTTTTCTGTCTACTCTCCTCCCCGACCCTTAGACTACGCTTCATGGCAAAATTTCTTGAAAACATGGCAAATTTTCTAAAATGTAAGTCAACCTCTCTCCCTACACTAAATACAATTCAGCAGAAGAAAAAACTCATGACAGTTAATTGTAGCTCAGGAGAACATTTTACACCATTACAACAATTACCTTTTCTACAACAAAGCTTGACAAGGAATCATTATCTTCATCTATAACAGGCTTCTTCAGATCACCCAGTAAACCCTCTTTTATTAGATCTAAACCAAAATTACAGGTAAAGAGTATCTGAGATTTTCATGTTACAGACAGACATAACAAGACTACAGAAAAATGAAAGAATTTTTTATTTCCTCCACAGCTACGGATCATAAATGAAAACCAAATGTGAAAATAGATGAATAAACATAATAAAGAGGTTATTCCACAGAACACAGGATACAAAAATCCTAAAACTTTTCCAGTATTTTCTGCATGGGTGAGCAGGGGTGTATAACACTAATAACTTTGCAAGTAGTCAATTCTGCAGAGTTAAGCATTATTTTACATGGTTACTTAAAGCTGGCCACACTTACTAAGTGAAATATTTGTATCATCTACATCAGCATCATCATCATATTCTGCCTCATCATTCAGAAAACTATCCGCATTGTTTAGCCGGTGTTTCTTTGTTGCAGTGACTGGGACATCATCTTCATCATCATCATCAAGAACTCTTTTTTTACTCTTCTTCGCAGAGGCACTGAAATAGATTCCATCATTTTCGTCATCACCTTCTTTAGCATCGCCCTCCATCATGTTGTCATTTAACAACATATCACCAAGAATGTCATAATCATCACCCTGTGTTAAGTAAAGTAAAGATGTGTATCTCTATTTAAACACTTTCAGTTTAAGGAAGTACTTTAATCAAAACATCGGCAGGAATGACTTACAAATTCATCAATTTGGTCTTTGGAAATGGGTAAAGTACATATACCAATTTCACCCTGCAAAAGACATACTACACATATTATTTCTTTATAAATTTCAACAAGTAATATAAATTCACACACTCACCTATTAGGATTTTAAAATATTTGTTTATACAAAAGTTAGTGTGGAAACAAACTTTGTTTTTGTGGATACTTTATTACATGAAAATAAACTGCATAAAAACAATACCGCTAAATGTTAATATTCATGCTTTTTTTTAAAAAAATTACACAAACAAGATCATATGTCACGCAAAATCTTACATCCACATCA
The DNA here is from genome assembly GCA_030067915.1 of Hydractinia echinata. NCBI lineage: Eukaryota > Metazoa > Cnidaria > Hydrozoa > Anthoathecata > Hydractiniidae > Hydractinia > Hydractinia echinata. The sequence goes on along the minus strand of JASGCC010000099.1, from coordinate 837,348 downwards.
GCAAAAAGTACAGTTTTTCCATCGCTGCCATTCCATTGTAGTGAGGTTATGCATTTATTCAAATGTTGCTGGTATCTAAACACAAATATAAAAGAAATAAGATCAACAAAATATGCAGCTTTTAAGAGTGTATTTCAGCATATTTCTGGATTATAGTTATTACTCATGATTGTATTATTTTCAAAAATAAAAAGCAATCCAATGATATTCAATGATACAGTCTTTCTGTAAACATTCAAGATTTGAAATGTTGTAACCTACTTTTTAATGCACTTCCTAGCTGACATGTCCCATGTAAATAATTCTCCATTCGTAGTTGCAGAACATACATATTTACCACATGGTGAGTACTGGACAATGCACACATTCTTAAAATCAAATAAAATAACCAGAGTCACTATTGATGAAAATATCAAGAATCTCATGATTAAATGTTAAAAAAATATTGGATACTATGCACCAATAATTAACTTAAGGAAACTGCAACATTAATATGCAACTGATCTAATTTTAACGGTTATATACATTGACTGCTTATACTGGTTGAATATAAACTTCCTTATTTTGCAAATTGTATGTGGACCTTTCAACCAAACATAGATATTTTAATTGTCTAAACTTTTCAGTATATCAGGTATGCTTTCTGGAGATTCTCACTTTGAGAACCAATGATATTCCTTTCTTAGCAAAAAGGTTGTGATTTAAAACACTGTATTACAGTCTGGAAGTAACAGAAGACAAGGGTTCTCTTTTAACACAACACTAATACAACCTTTTAGGCCAGCAGAATATTGTTAAAGCAGTAGATGGTAAAAACAAGTTCATAAATTAACAGGATCAAACATCTGCAAATAAGCAATTGAATGCGAGTCTCAAATGAATACAGCATCCAAATTAGTCCCCCAAAAATATATAATACAAAACACTCACTTCAGAATGTTCAGCAGGCAAGGTAAAATCCTCGCTCCAATCCACTGTAGAGAAAACCTAATCAAACAGATGAGAAATTTATTGAAATATGCATGGTCTTGAAGCAGTTACTAAATATTTATAGTTTTCCTACCTTAAATGTCTTCTCAAAAGGTACAACAACATGCTAAAAATGCATACAAATATATAAATATTATATATTGACATTTTTCTCTCTCTCTAATTTTCAGTAAAGTAGAAAACGTGTTTTAAATGATAGTAGTATTTTTGATAAACACAAAGGAAACTGATGGAAAAATTTAAACAAATCCATTCAAGTATAAAATCCACAAATGTACAATCACAAAAAACAGAAAATTAACTTTCCTTGGTCGTAGTATTTGCAAAGAAAATAACACTTGATATTAAAATATGCTGTACCTTATTTTTGACTGGACTCATTGAAATAACACACATTTGGTTTGAAGAACTAAAAAGAAAAAGAAAAAGTTTAATGTTACACATCTTGCTAGATTAAGGAACAATACAATACTGCAACTAGAAAAAGATGTTAATTTAGAAAAAGATGTTAAAATGGAGAGACCAAAAGATGCTGTTTTACGTCTTTTAAATACCAGACTGTTTTTTTTATCTGTATTTACTTTATTATTATATACAAACCTATTATATTTTGGTAAGATGTCAAGAACTTTGGAACATTTCTAAAAATAACAATCAATATTTCCTTTTAGATGCCACCAGAAAATAGGCTCAATTTGCTGGATTTTGTAAACACAAACTTATCATAAAATCATAACATTTAAATGAGTTCAAGAAATTTTTTTTATATATTTCAACTTTTACCTGTGTTCCTAAATCCCATATTCTTAGTGATCCATCACAGCTACAAGAAATCTGAAATAAGAAAATAGAAGCAAATGAACAAAATTAAATAAATAAATAAATAAATAAATAAATAAATAAATAAATAAATAAATAAATAAATAAATAAATAAATAAATAAATAAATAAATAAATAAATAAATAAATAAATAAATAAATAAATAAATAAATAAATAAATAAATAAATAAATAAATAAATAAATAAATAATCCATACCATATTATCATTATTCCCAATACACAAACTAAATACAGGGGCAGAGTGGCCAGTGAAAGTTTTTTGTTCTGATCCATCAGAATTAACAATTTTGACACTGAAGTCGCTAAAAAATAATGACACATTTAAAAATATCTACTGCAACTATTTCCATAAAGTATAACATTCTAGTAGATGGATATCCAGTTTCTGAAGTAAATTGTTAGGTAGTTGAATTGGAGCCTTGTGCAAAATTAATTCAAGTCATAAACAAAACATGAATTTACTAACATAAAATTTAAATGTGGGATCCACATAGTACTAAAATTTACTGTTTTAAAAAACGTAACACATAATAAAAAGACTATTGTCATTTACCTTGAAGCAGCACCAACTTTGCTTCCATCTTCACTAATACATATGTGATTGACTGAAGCAGTGAATCGAAGTAAAACACTGTCCAGAATAAGCTGTAAAAATAATTTGAAAACTTTGTTACTTAAATCTCCACAAAAGAACATACTGTAAACATTCAATCAAGCCCCCTATTTTCAAATAACCCCCATTTTTAATTAAGTCCCAATAGATGTTTACCTTAGTTGAGTACAGTACTACTTTTATCAGAAAAAGCACATTTTTTGTGGTAACGATTACATATTTTTATGCCAGTGAATGTCCCAGCTACGGACTGAGAACAATATATCTAGTTAAGGATTTGGAATAAACAACATGTTATTAGAACAAACACTTACATCAGGCAAAGAATATGATTTCACTTCATGTAAATCATTTGCAAGTACAACTTTTTTTCCCTAAAAATATAACATGAACAAAGGGTAGTGGATGGACATTTTGAAACTTTAAACAAAAGAGAAGACACTTTCATACATAGATTTTTAAGGTCGGTTCCCATAAGGCATCCAACTGGCGTTAATCACTATCTGTATGTTAACGCCTCAATTAGACACTGGTCTATAAAATACCTGCCAATGTTCGCACTAGAAGAATTTTGGCATTAAAACTTCTTTTTTGTGTCTATTTTGCACAGAATTTAATGCAAAAGTGTGAAGAAAACATGCAGAAATATGTCAGGTTTCTTTGATCTCAGCATAAACGCTGATTAGCTGCCTAGAAAATTATCACAAAACTTTAATTTCGAAATAAGTGTCTAACAGGCAGTTAAGTGGCGCGTAATGAGTGTCTAACTCGCGCTACAGGTACTTTTTACGTTCAGACTAGGCACTAAGGTACTTAAAGATCATACTCAGCAGGATAAACGCCAGTTAGACGTCAAGTGGGAACCAAGCTTTAAATAACAAACCTTTGAAACCATGCAAGTAACTCTGGAACCTGCAGAAATTGATACAGTTTCATCATCAAATAGATCTGGATAAGAACGAACATCTCCCTCTGTCCCAGCTGTAATATATGACCTAAAATAGTAAATGAATATAATGTGATATCAATTTAATTTAATCAAAGAAAAATTAAAAATCAACTTAACAATGATGTACAATATCAAAACCCAAGAAATTTAATGCTATGCAGTTTCAGATATTGTCACTTCTGCCCTGCCCGCTTAGTTGTTATTCCTCTTGGCACCAATTCGATATGGGCAAGCGAATGTTACCATGTCGCCATTTCCCTCATTTCCCTCACATGGGTGTGTGATCAAAAATACATGTTGCTGAAACTTAGTGCCAACATGAATTTTATAATTTATTTACATGCGCACTGTTCCTGTAAATTTCCCAGTACAGTGCATAAAATTACATTTAAAAAATAACATGAAAAAAATCTAAGGAAATAAAATGTTGTTGAAAACATTTTTCACTTACTTATAGTTATTTCCATATGCAGCAAATGTTTGGCCTTCGATATGAGCAGTACGCAGGTCATCAATTTTAATCATATCTGTACCTTTATTTTTGTGTCTATATATGGTTAAGAACAATCATACATCAAGAAAAACTCCATGTTTTTACAAATTTTAGTATAAAACTAGTATAACAGCACAAGACTTTGCCATATAACTCCATTTACTTGGCTGAGCAAGACAATGTAAACAGAAAAATGACAACTTTGTAATGAGCACGAAACAAGGAAGTTGTGACGGCTCCAATTATTACATTATTGTTATTTACCACCATGAAAATTAACTTCTTCATGTGCCACAAACCGTTATGGGGGTATAAATAACCTCCAAAAGCGTTTTGAATCGTAACACAAGTATGAGAGTCACTTAAGGTGCAGAGGAAAAAAATGAATAATGAATAAAAATGTTTCACATGGTACTTCTGCAATGCAAACAATGATAAACTGAGATACCAATTTTAGCTAAACTTTAGAATACAGTATGGCTAAAGAACCGTTTTTTTTAGCTAAAGAATCGGTAACGTTTCTTAACTACAGAGCCAGTAAATTTTTATGTCAAATGATTTCATTTTGACTACCATGCGTGGTGCGCTCTTTGCAAAATTGTAGGATGTTGTACTTTTTTACTCAATTATCTTGTTTAAGTAGAAAGATTTATTGAATTGTGGATGCAAGATTGCAGAAGCATAAAGGCAACACAAGGAAGGGTTAAAAAGAATCCTGATCTTGACTGTTATGTGTTCAGAACTTGTGGTCAGAAATATACATATTTTTTTATGTATTACAAGTTTATGTATTTTTGCAAAGTTTTGATAAAGCACTTATTACTTTTGCTTCCAATGTTTCTCACAGAAAAACACATAAGCGATATTGGATTTTAAGCGTGATTAGACCAGAAAAACGTATGCACAATTCGGTTTTAGGCGTGTGTGGAGGCGTGGAATTGCGATCACATGCGATAGAATGAAAGACTGTATAATTATATAAATAAAAACACAAGAAAGTTCCACCTGCAAAGGCTACTTTGAATAAGTGTCCCAGGTGCTTATTCCAGTGTGAAAGTAAAATTCATATAGTTTGTTACGAATTGTGTACAACTCCTGAAGTCTAAAAAAAGGCACTTTAAGCTTCAGAACACTTAAGTACTCAGTGGTCAAATGTTCCTAAAACATTATTCTTTGCAAGTCATGTAATAAATTCAGTTGAGTGTATTGTTTTGCCCCCAAGATATCATATATCATCTTTGCAACAAGAATATGAATATCTATACGTTGCTGCCTAACTGGGATTTCATTTACAGCCAGATGATGCAAACTTGGCCCACTATATTTTTTTTAATTTGGGTGCATTTTGCTATAAGCTTCATGCTACATCTTAATACACCTTTACGATAATTCGGGAAAACTAACACTCCATCGCAGCTTATTTTGCGATCGGAGGAGGTAAACATCACACTTTTATAAGAGTTTATTAAGGAGAAAACACGTTTTTTCGTGATAACTTTTCTTGCCGTGTTTTGTTTTTAATGAAAAGTACACATAAGTTGTATCTTATTATTATTAACGTTTCCTGAAAATTTGAAAGAAATTGATACGACGGAAGTTAAAAAACTGGAGAAAACACGCTTTCGTCTCTAACAAACTCTCATAAAAACACGATTTTTACCTCCTTTTTTCCGATATTGTAAAACGATGGAGAGCCGTAGGAACGCATGTACAATTGAATTATCGTAAAGGTGTATTAGGAAATCTCTAAACTAAATTCTACAGCCCAGCCTAATAAAAGCAACACAAATTACAGAGATTTCAATGGCAGTATGTTAATAAAACACAAGAAAATCAGCAGCCTTTAAGCTAAAATATTCTGCCAAAAGAACAACAGTAACAACAAATGAAAACAAAAATCACTACTGGCGCTTCTAGTAAACATTTCTACATTTCTCTGTGTTCTGTTCTGTTTACATTTTCAACCCGCCAAAATTGAAGATCACATATTTAGAACGTTTCCCGCCGAAAGCCATCGAGACAAAATTCCTTGTCCGGCTTTTGCACTTCTTCACAATTTACTATGCAGTGCAAAGAAAATAGTGTAATTTGCCTTTTTTGCAGCGGCGGAGAGCAACGCCTTAAATAGGGGGCACGTCGCACAGACTTTGCTCGAGCTCACTGCAACGAACGACAAAGATAGGTAATGTAAGTAGCTAAGCATTACACCTGGAGATGTAGTTATTTACCTTCTTTCCTGATCTGACATTTTGTATAATTTTCTTTTCCAGTGACGATACATTGCAAGAAATTCATAGGTAGCTAGACAGAACTGTGGACATCTAACAAAACGAAAATATGGGCAAAAAAGAATTCAAACATCTATCAAAATCTGTAAAACCTTTGAATTATAAAATTCAGTTACAACCTGATTTGGAATTGCATAATTTCAAAGGAGAGGAACTTGTTGATATTGAGGTTAGTTTGTGCTTAATTATATTGCCAGCTGTGGAGTTATGTTGAAAGTAAAACTTCTCTTAAAAATGATATGAGATATATAAGCACGACGGTAAAGCACGACATTAAATAAGATAGATTTTCTAACGTGCATGATAACATCAATCTCGCTATCCTTAATACCAATGTATTGTTTTACATGTTCAATAGATTTTGTTAAAAGATCTCTTGAAATAGAGAGTTTGACATTGAACTCTTTTATGTCAAACTGAACGAATGTGCAAGAACTTTGTTTTCAACTGTTCGAAACTAAGAAATTGCGTCTTTCGTGTTCACCATGGTTGAAACTTGTTCAACTATTTTCCCAATGATCTTTCTAGGGATCCTCTCCAGGATCGTTTCAAAAATAATCGTTTCAATTTGTATAATATTTTATTTGAAACAATCTCTATACGATTTTGAAAAGAATTTAAAAAAGGAAAATCCAAAAAAATCGTTTCAAATTTGTTTCAAAATAGTTTCAAATCGCTTTGTTCAATTGAAAGTAGTTTCACATTCATTTCCCAATCGTTTCAAAAAAATTAAAATTAATTCGTTTCAACACTTTGTTAAATCCGTTTCAGTTCAAATCGTTTCAAAATCGCTTCTAATATAACACATGTTTATCACACATCATGGATTTCTAAAGAAATTAACTATCAAATTATGTAAATATCTACATTCTTCGTCATAAAAATAACAAATCGAGATCATAGAAAGTGAAAAAATCGCTGTGGATCCTTTAAAAATCATAAAAACGGCATCGTAGAGAGCGAAAAGGTCACTGTATATCGTTTAAAATTCATGAAAAAGGGATTGTAGAAAGCAAAAAGGTCGCTGTGGAACGTTTAAAAATCATGGAAACGGGATCGTGAAAAGCGAAAAGATCGCTGCACATCGTTTAGAAACAGTAAAAACAGAATCGTAGAAGAAGAAAAGATCACCGTAATCATTTAAAATCATGAAAATAGCATCGTAGAAAGCTAAGAGATCGCCGTAGATTGTGTAGATTGAAACTATGAATACGTAATTTTGCTAGTCCTTTCAAAGAAATTAACCTTGCGTAAATTTTTGTGACATCTGTCGAAGTGAGAAAGGAATGTCTAAAAATTTTTTCACGCAATAAATTCATTACGTTTTTAATTGTTTTTTAATTGCTTTGGGGAAACAATTCTTTCAGAATTCGTTTCGTAATTCGTTTCAAATTTTGTTTCTAGATTCGTTTTAAAATAGTTTCGAAATCGTTTCCCATCCGCTTCCACTTCATATCATTTTTGAGCTTATTAAACAAAATAAATTACAATCGTTTCAAATCGCTTCATGTTCATTTCATGAAACGATCTGTAAACGATTTAAAAAAATGTTGATACGACCTTCATGTGAAACGATGGTGGAGAAGGTCCCACTAATTTTCCCAATTTCACTCTTTCACTGTTCATTAGTATGGAGTAAAGCCCCAATATATTTATAGTTCTAAATAAGTATAAACACATCATAAATATATGTATATAAATTTCTAACACAGTTCTTCCAACACAACATAAATATATATATATAAATTTCTAACACAGTTCTTCCAACACTCCTTCACTTTAAAGCTGTAAATACTTCATTGTCGATAATCTCACCTTTGCAACTTTGAATGTCAGCTCTTAACCTTCCTCCAATACCACTGCACTTCTTATGTACCCAATGCTTATAAGTCTGACAAAAAATTAAGTTACAGCTAACCCCTTTCCTACAAACTCCACAAGCCCACTTTCTAACTACAAGGTCACACTTGGCTTCAATGCTACTAATCATGACTTTAGACTTTCTGTAGTCACTCTTAACCCTTTCTCTTCTAGTCCTTTTTTCCACTTCTTGAACTTTTCCACTGATTCTTTCATGACTCCCCTATGAGAACTAAATCATCTGCATACAATAACTCCCATGAACTCCACCAACAGCGCTTCTAAGACTGAAAAAAAACAAAGGATTAAGTACAGAACCCTAATGTACTCCAAAATTTACACTAAATTCATCACCAAGTGAATCGTTAATCCTGACATGACTTCTAGCATTGCTGTACATGGACTGTACCATCTTAACTAGCCACTCATCAGCCCTTAAAATTAGAATTTTTTTAGAAGTTTTATTGCCGACGTGAGATACATTTCAACTGATTTGCGTCGACATTGCGTTGGCAATATTTTTTTGTAGTGAAATTTTTCAGCTGGCAATAACTTTCGTCATTCACTTTTTATTAGGGCAAATGAGAATGGAGTACATACCTTCCTACCTTTCGTTAGGTTAATAGTTCACTGCCAACTGGCTTTTTATGTTTCGAGATGAACTCATTAGGTTAGGGCATCATTAGGTTGTATATCGCAGAAGTCGCCGGTGACATGCTTCGAAAATGCTTGTCACCGGCACAGTTTAACATGAAGCAAAACTGTACAGGAGACTCAATTGTTAGAGTCTTCGCAGAATATCTCTCCTCACAAAACCGAGGGCAGGGCTGACTTATTGCCTGCTGTGTCGTGTGGGAGGAAGAACTTCTGGACTTCTTTTTAATACGATATACAATTTTTTCGATTATTATTACGAATTGAACGGTACCACAGTATTTCTGTAGCCTGAATGATTTTAGTTAGTGATAATGGCTTAACTTACTGAAAATCGAATGTAATTATTTTGTAGTCGCAATGAGTGGTAGTAGCTCAAACAAAAACAAAATTATTGTTATTTAAAAATTTCACAACAAAATTACGTTGGCAATTTTTTTGCCGACGCAACTACGGTTTCTTCGTATTTTACGTCGGCAATTACGTGGGCAGTGCCGAATGCCGACGCTAATTTTAAGGGCTGCTCATCCACCCCTAAATTTTTCATAGCCAACCAAGTAACTTTATGTGGCACTCTATCAAAAGCTTTTTCTAAATTACAACGGCAATATAGAGATTCTTTCTCTTTCCTAATCACTTTTCCTGAAGCTGTCTGAGTAAAGATATTGCCTCTATAGTGCCACGCCCTGGAGCAAAACCAAATTGCATCTTATCCATATCAATTCTTTCTCTTAGTAACTTATCAATTAATCTTTCAATAACTTTCATTACTTTCATAACTTCATTACTTTAACCCTGTAAAGTCTAAAGTTCCTAATGCATCACCCTTGCTCTTGAAAGAATTCACTATTACACTTGACTGCCAGTCACTCAGGATAACACCATCCTTTATAATCTGATTAGCACAAGACTTATAAGCTCAGCTCCAGTATATCCAGATTATTTTACCATCTCTGCAACAACACCTGATACTGTTTAATTATCACTTTCATCATTTTGTAATGCGTGTATTTTGTTAAATTTATAGATTTAGGAGAATTTGTAAATGTTTATTTATCTGAACATGGTCCTAACAAGACGTGAAATTTAAGTAACAAACTGCTGGGTTTTTTTTTGAAACATAACAACCAATATCAAGCTCTATTAATTCACTGAGCACTCTTCATCTTGTTTTAATTATACTTACACACAATATACAAATTTATAAATATATATTTTGAGGTTTTTAGCTACCTCGATGGGGAATAGTTGGTATTTTTGTTTTATACTCCCACTGTGATTTTTAGCTACCTTATTTTCTCATTTTATATTTGGGCTGAAAGTGAAAGTAGCTACCTAGCTAGTCATTATAGCTAAAACTTTAGCAATGTTAGTATTTATTCATTCTTTGTTTGGAATAAAAATACAGTGTGTCAAGCAGGACATCTGGCACAATATGCTGCCATTGATTAAGCTGTTTACCCGTACTTTTAAATAACTATCTTCAGTTCATAATACACACAAATTTTATATATTTTTATATATATTTTGTATTGTAAATTGTGCACATGCTAACAAATTCATGTGCATGAACAAGGTCAATATACATTGCCTTTGCCTGGTTCGAGTCCTACTTAACGGGCCGAATGCAGCTGACTCTTGTAAACGACACAGGATCAGATCTGCTTCATGAAGACGCTTTTGGGGTGCCGCAGGGATCTGTGTTGGGGCCCCTGCTCTTTCTTTTGTATATTGATGACTTAAAATCTGTCATCAATTCAAACTACCACCATCTATATGCAGATGATACAATAATTATTTCGTCTCATAAAAACTTGGATACCCTTGTCTCCCAGGTCGAGTTAGAACTTTCGCAAGTCGACCTCTGGCTGAATAATAACAAAATGACTATTAATACGGACAAAACTGAAACAATCTTTTTCGGCAACCACAGTCAGTTAAAAAAAGTTGAGAACAAAACTATCAACTATATGGGTATTCCTTTGAAGAGGAGCGGAAAAGTTAAATATCTTGGGGTAACATTTGATCAAAAAATGCAATGGGAAAAGCACATTAATGACATAAATAGAAAAATACTAATTAAATATTCTAAAATTAGAACCATTGCATCCTGTTTAACACCTCACACAAAAAACCTTTTAATTAATGCACTTGTCATGCCATATTTCAACTACTGCTCCTCGGCATGGGCTTGTGCCACCCAAGGTAGATTGGGAAAACTAGAAAAACGATTAAAATGTGTCCGTACCTTTCTTGGGAAAGAGAGGGAATATTCAATGAATAATTTACTCATCAAAAACGATGCCATATTAGTTTTCAAAGCCATGAATCACATTGCTCCTGATTACATGCGCTCAAAATTACTTTTGACAAAAAACTGTCATAATCATCAAACAAGAGGAGCTTCAAAAAACAGGTTCACACTTCCCTTGGTCAACACGGAATTTGGCAAAAAAGCCTTCCCATTTAGAGGTGCAAAAGTGTGGAATAATCTTCCAGACCAAGTGACCTGTGATGGAAGTCTGCTTTCGTTTAAGACTTCCATCTCTAATGTATTTGGCAAATTCTAATGGAGATCACTTTTTAACTTTTTAATTTTTGTTTTTTATTCTTTTTCTTTTCAATTTTCACAGATTATAAATGTTACTATGTTTGATTGAGCTGAGGCAGTCTAAGGTTTATCATTTTTTGTTTCTTTTTTGTTCTAGTGGCCCCCAGTGGAAACAATCCACTAACTATAGGTTTTTGTGATTTTCTGGGCTAGCCACTTTAAATATTTATTATTATTATTATTATTTTTATTAACTCCTGCTCTATTTTGATTAATTTAGGTCAAACGAGAATGTACAAAGATTACTGTCAATTCGTTGGATATCGAAATATCATCTGTTGTTTTTCATTCTGACACACAAGGTGAATATTTTTGCTTGTCTTTATTATTATGAAACAATAGTTTTTGTAATGTTAAAACTTAAGACTACCCATGGAAAAGTCCACTTGATTAGAGAGAGACACCTTTATGGGAATATATTTGATGATGTAATTAATCCGTTTGTATACAAAAAATTAAAAGGATCATAAATTAGCTTTTGTGGTAGTTTATTATTTTTTAGTTTTGATTACACATTTTGATTGAAGAAAATAAGAACCTTACTCTTTTTTGTTCCCATTCTATGGCTGTCAAACATACATAAGAAAACTTTTTTGTAAGACTGAAATTTGCAATTTAAACCTTAAAATATGTTTTTCATGAAGGCAGTAAAATTATCTTCACCCTTTCCAGCTTTGTTCCTTATAAAATATTTTTATAAAAAGACTGTATGGCTTAAAGAAAATAATATAATGCACATCATGTTCTGAGAGGTGTGCGGTGTGCAAGTTTGTTTAGACATGCAAATCAAAGTTTTCTCATGTCTGCGAAAGCTTTCCCAAATTATCCAAATAACAAAGAAGCGAAATGTAAAGTCAGAATAATTTAAGAAGACTTTACAAACCTTATTATTGACTTAATATAAATTTATTTTCCTAAAGTCTATTTAACCAGTCTGTTTTAATTGTATGGCTGCGCTAATTATTAAATACTAGTCGTTTGCCCTTGGGAAAATCCATGTGTTCGTCCGTCCTTTATTTACCACATTCTGTGTGTCTCGTTACTGCGGTTACCATTTTGCGTGACAGTCAGACGTATACGGGTATTATAATATTGGTAGCTAAAAAATATGGTGATATGTTGTGTTTAATAGCATTTTAATGATTTTATAAAAAAACATTCAAGCTTTATACGATCACAGTCTGATGATTTTATGAGGAAGTAAGGCTAAGATTTTGTGTGTTTCATTTTTAAGGTTTTTATACAGACATATATACTACATATTTTAATCTTTGTAAGCTTTGCATAATTTAATTTACATTTAAATACTGTTTGTCCCACAAGTATATGAAGCTTAATTGATGACTCCACTTACAACTTCTTTGTCCATGGATCGATCGAAATTCCTGCCCATGAAAATTGCTTGTATTACCTTTGTTCCACACAATAGCAGAGGCACTGCACATGCAGAATCATAATCATCATAATAATAAATTGCCTGATAATGTAGTTTTCACAAATAAACTAGAAAACCCAAGTCCCACATAATAAGCAAAACATTAAACATAAAACTTTAAACAAAAGGTTTTGTGAGAGGTCTATTTGATGTAAACCTGTTTTCTTTTTTAGTCCTTACAGCATCAGATATTGTGTACAAAGCAGAAGATGAAACTGTTACATTTAAATTCCCCCACAAACTCCCAGTTGGGAATGCACAGCTAGAAATAGTTTTTGTTGGAGAGCTAAATGACAAAATGAAAGGCTTTTATCGCAGTAAATACACCTCATTATCAGGCGAAGAACGTTTTTGTGCTGTAACCCAATTTGAGGTTAGTTTCTTTTTTCATCACAGCCAAAAATGTACAGCTCCTTAAATCTAATTTTTAGCAATAATTGCACAACTAGCTAAGGTTGTTGTAAAAAAATACTGTGACGTTTTAGGTTTATTTTGCATGATTTTGTTTCTAAAGAAATGCTAGATAACAAAGTTACAGCTTTTTGAACCTCGATTCTTTTTCTTTCACAGCAATTTTTTTCCAAAATCTTTCCAAATTTACCTGCAACTGCTCAAACTGGAATTTAACAGTGGAGTTCTAATGTGTAATATAGATATATATGTTAATTTCTTTGTTTTGTGTCTTGCTAGCCTACTGATGCACGAAGAGCTTTTCCATGCTGGGATGAACCAGCTATTAAAGCTACATTTGACATTACACTTATTGCACCCAAAGATAGAGTTGTCTTATCTAACATGGTGAGTTGTTATTTTTTTTATTTTTTGTGTTTTATTGACATTAAGCAGGCACACATTGTTTGCGTTCTTGTTGTTGTAGATACGATCAAATAAGAATTTTTCTATCAATTTAAAATTGAACATGTAAAGTGGTTTTTTTTTCAATTACAATTGTGCAGAAAATAGATTTGGAATAACTAATTTTGGATTTTTCACATCATTAATTTGTTGCTTTCTTTCATGATACTTATTTTCGTCCATTTAATCTTTTAGGACATTTTGAAACAAACAGACTCTGAAACAGATGCATCATTGCAAGTTGTTACGTTCAACCGAACACCTATCATGTCGACATATCTTGTAGCTTTTGTAGTTGGAGAGTTTGATTATGTTGAAGATAAAACTACTGACGGAATTCTTGTTAGAGTGTATACTCCACTTGGTAAAACTGAACAGGGAAAATTTGCACTTGAGGTATTTCTTCTTTTATTCTGGAAAATGTAAATTTGTGACAATTACAAAGAAGATGTTGTTACGTCTCTTTTGCTAAATAGCACACGTCAACAAGGCAGACTGACGTCAATATCTTCACAGGTTTTCTAATTCAATTTCGCACTCGGCAACAGACCTTTTTCCATATCCGTTTTCATTTTGGAAAATACGTATAACATAATTTATATGAAAACGAGATTAGTTATAAGCAAATTTCAGGATGCTGGTTTTTCACATGCAAGTTTTAAGAATGTATCAACAAAATGTTGACTTTTGCAGCTTTTAACTGGAAGTTTTACAAACGTATTTCCCTAAACACATGTTTTGTAAATGTTTTTTAAAAAAATAACAACTACTCCTTTAATATAATGTATATCAACTAATATATACCATTTGTGTTGATGTACAATTTGGGAATGTGGTAATGTCCTGTAGTTTTGCTTTTGTGTAAACCCAAACAGAAACAAAACTGTAAAGCATCAATATAAATTTTTATTTTCATAGATCGCATTAAAAACACTACCATTTTATTCTGACTACTTTGGTATTGCATACCCGTTACCAAAGATGGATCTCATTGCAATACCAGATTTTGCAGCTGGTGCAATGGAAAACTGGGGTCTCGTAACTTACCGAGAGACCTGCTTGTTGGTTGATCCTAATGAAACAGCTGCTGTGACAAAACAATACGTTGCATTAGTTGTTGGTCATGAAATTGCGCATCAGTGGTTCGGAAATTTAACAACAATGAACTGGTGGACACACCTGTGGTTAAACGAAGGATTTGCTTCTTTTATCGAATACATGTGTGTGGACCACTGCTGTCCTGAGTATGATATCTGGACGCAATTTGTTACCAATGACTTCACAAGAGCTTTAGAACTAGACGCACTTGGTAATAGCCATCCAATAGAGGTTCCAGTAGGCCATCCTTCCGAAATTGATGAAATATTTGATGCCATATCCTACAGCAAAGGTGCCTCTGTTATTCGCATGTTGCATGAGTATCTTGGTGACAAAGATTTCCGAGCTGGTCTTCACAGCTACTTGACAACCTTCCAGTACAAGAATGGAAGCACAGGTAATTTTTGATAGCACAAGCAAATGTATTAACATCTTCTAGTCGCACTGCATAAAGTTACCAGGATAAGTTGTTACGCTTTTTCACCTAGGTGTTTTGATTTGACATAGAAATGTTTATGATTGATTTTCTGCAGGTTAGGGTCTATAAAGTGGTATAAACATTATTCTGGACTAAAATCACTTCCTGGGTTTGCTTTTAAAAACTTCCAAATTCCAAATCGTTGTCACATTTAATGTTATTATTTATTTAATATTTAATATTTTGATTAATACTTAATATATTTAGTACCTCTCTGGTTATTTTAGAGGATTTATGGGACCATCTAGAGAAGGCCAGCAGTAAACCAGTCGGTCGTGTAATGAGTACATGGACACAACAGATGGGCTACCCTGTCGTTGCAGTATCATCAGAACAAGCACAGTCAAAACAAATCCTCAAGATTAGCCAAAAGAAGTTTACTGCTGATGGATCTGAGGGTAATATTTCATATCATATTATTAGTACTAACAATAGTTTAGTGTTTAGTAAATGAAGTTACAACTTCGATGAACACTACAATAGCATTATGGCAACGTTATAGAAAAAATTTCTTTCAGTCTTTCAATAGGGGGTGGAATGACCAACTCATCCTCTCCAAAAAAAGATCAAAAGTGAAAAAGGTCCTCTTTAGATTAAACACGGTTGTTTTATACGCAATTAATTGTGTATTTTTGTCTTGATCGAAGCAATTTCCTACTGTTATCCTAAAATTTGTAGTGCATTTTATCCAATCTAAAGGACTGGAATTTTCAATTCACACTAACCCTAAATCATGATGGGGTTGTTTCTAATCATTAATACATAAATTTACCATTTCACCCAATCCTACAGAAAACCGGTGGATACGACTCTAACGTAATTACTAAAACTGAAAAAAAATTATGCTGCATTCCTGTTTATTTTTAAAGCTGTCATTGAAAACTCCAAATTTAAGGCAAAAAAACAACTTGAATTCCAGTGTCGTTGAATATAGATTATTACATGTCCTTAAAATTACTCAGCAGAATTCTGCCAATTACTTGATAAAAATCATAAAAATTGAGTTATTTCTTGAAGGGTCCAAGGTCTAATTTTTATCCAATACATTAGTTATTCTTAATGTACAAATTTTCTAGATGCTGAGAAACGCGTATGGTCTGTTCCAATCACAATTGCAACAAGTAAGAATCCTAATGAAAAAGAATTAACAACACTACTGAGTGACCCCGATATGGTTTTATTCCTGGATAATATTCCTGAAGATGCTTGGATTAAACTCAATCTTGGTCAATTTGGTTTCTACCGTACGTGTTATTCTCCGGAGATGATTCAGAAATTAGTTCCTGGTATTAAATCACTCTCTGCTGTAGATCGACTTGGTATTGAAAATGATATGTTTGCACTTGCAATGGCTGGTACCACAAGCACGACAAACTTTTTAGATGTTTTGTTGGGATATGCTGAGGAAACTAACTACACAGTTTGGAAAGATCTCGACGCCAACCTGGGCCATCTCTCCATACTTCTACAAAACACCAATGCTTATGATAAATTCAAAGAGTTTGTGAAAAAGATCTACAAACCTATCGCAGAAAATATTGGCTGGGATGCTAAAGAGGATGACAGTATGTAAACAATTTGTTACAACTTGTATAAACTATCTACGTTTCTTAAAGTGTGAACAGTCCTTATCAAACAGCTTGCTTGAGACAAGGTTCTAACTAAAACTGACGCAAGCTGAAACTAATCTTTAGGGTGCACTGATTTGGACGGAGTTAGACAAGGGTCACAATAACTAAAGGAGCTAAAAAACCTAATCAATCACGTTTGAACTGCATATTTTAACTGTTTAGATGCGTTGACTCCCATGTTGCGGAGCGTGATTTTAAGACGACTTGGAAAATACGGTGATGGCGACACAATTGAGGAATGTCAACGAAGATTTAAGGCACATGTAGATGGTACTGAATCGATACCGGCTGATTTGAGAGCAGTTGTGTATAGGTTTGTATTGGTCGTAAACTAATTGTTATTTTAGAAAATTTAGATTTTAAACAGTCATAAATTCCAAGGATGGATGAAATTTTTGTAGAGATTTTCAAGAAAGTCAGGGAAAATATCTGTTTTTAGCCCTAGTCAGGGAATTGGATTGGTATAAACATGATGACAGATTTTCAGGAATTCTCGATTGCTTTTTTTCATTTTTTTGATGGGTTACATTAATCGAAAATATAATTTTAATTTTCAACCAAGGTCATGAATTTTATTAAGCAAGGGTAAAAATGAAACAACTTTGTATTCATTGACGATAGTGATAGTGATAATATACAACTAAAATTGGTTGTTATATTTGAAAATAATTACGTGTAGAATTATGTCCGAAGTTTTTCGCACTTAATGTATCTGTAATTCTAGTAGAAAATTACTCTCTGTAACTTGTGTTTCCTAATAACTAAGAAAACTGAGGTATATTAAAGAACTCTCTAAGTTGGACAAGACATCTAAGACATCTACAGTGGCTTTTAGTCAGTGAACTTAGGTTTTGTTAGGGACATTTTGTGACTTGGCAATTGTTTTTAATTCTGAGCATGAATGACCTTCTTGTTGTAGTACTGTTGTTTCTAATGGAAGTGTGGAGACACAAGACGAACTGATCAAGCTTTTCCGTAACACCACTCACATGGAGGAGCACAATCGAATAATGCGATCGATGGGTTCAAGCGACGAGGCTGAACTTATAACAAAAGCTCTTGGGTTTTCTCTTTCAGTAAGATCTTTTAGTATCTAACATTTAACTATTTATTTATTGGCTTGATTGTTATCATCTGTTTGTTGATATACAGGATGATGTTAGATCGCAAGATACTGTTTTTGCAATGGCTGGATGCACAGGAAGGTATGTGGCATTTAACCTGTCTGTTGTATGTAGTCTGTTAGAAGCAATTATAGGTTGCTAAGAACAATGTTACCTGGTTTCTTTAATTATCTCAACTTTACGCGAACTTCTCCCACAATACTTGCTACTGTACTCGAACTTCTCCCACAATACTTGCTACTGTACTCGAACTTCTTCCACAATACTTGCTACTGTACTCGAACTTCTTCCACAATACTTGCTACTGTACTCGAACTTCTTCCACAATACTTGCTACTGTACTCGAACTTCTTCCACAATACTTGCTACTGTACTCGAACTTCTTCCACAATACTTGCTACTGTACTCGAACTTCTTCCACAATACTTGCTACTGTACTCGAACTTCTCCCACAATACTTGCTACTGTACTCGAACTTCTCCCACAATACTTGCTACTGTACTCGAACTTCTTCCACAATACTTGCTACTGTACTCGAACTTCTCCCACAATACTTGCTACTGTACGCGAACTTCTCCCAC
The DNA here is from genome assembly GCA_030067915.1 of Hydractinia echinata. Taxonomy (NCBI): domain Eukaryota; kingdom Metazoa; phylum Cnidaria; class Hydrozoa; order Anthoathecata; family Hydractiniidae; genus Hydractinia; species Hydractinia echinata. Next base: position 818,846 of record JASGCC010000099.1, on the reverse strand, counting down.
AATACTTGCTACTGTACTCGAACTTCTTCCACAATACTTGCTACTGTACTCGAACTTCTTCCACAATACTTGCTACTGTACTCGAACTTCTTCCACAATACTAGCTATGGAGAAAGGAAGAAGTTCGAGTACAGAACTTGCTACTGTACGCGAACTTCTCCCACAATACTTGCTACTGTACGCGAACTTCTCCCACAATACTTGCTACTGTACTCGAACTTCTTCCACAATACTAGCTATGGAGAAAGGAAGAAGTTCGAGTACAGAACTTGCTACTGTACGCGAACTTCTCCCACAATACTTGCTACTGTACGCGAACTTCTCCCACAATACTTGCTACTGTACTCGAACTTCTTCCACAATACTAGCTATGGAGAAAGGAAGAAGTTCGAGTACAGAACTTCTCCCTTTTTCCATAATGCTTGCTACTTTACGCGACCTTCTAATAATGCTATTTCTAAGGAAGAAAGTTTCGTGAATTTCGTAAAAGAAACTTTTGCGATTCCACGATGTTTGGCCTATATCGCAAAAGTTAGACGCCGCGAAAATTTTTGACTGACTCGATCGTGAAATTATATTCTCTCAAAAATATATTGAAATAGGCTAGGCGCAATAGTCAATTCTCGCGATTTTTATTTATCCCAAAATCTCTATTATGAGCTTAAAACTTAATTTATATCACTTTGGTCCTTATTTGTGTCATAATTGTCACCCAACTGTTTGGATCGATTCAAAATTATGTAGTTTTACACTCTATTTCGAGACCTCCATGAACATACAAAAATCAACACCTATACCTAATTACGAAACTTAATTCTCGAAATAAAAATCATCCACTAAAGTTATTCCTTGCAAAAGTTATTTCCATTTTTTTTACTTTTTTTGATGCTTGCTTGAAGAGGTTTAATCACTAAACAACTTGTAATTTTTAAAATATTTCTTATTTTTTTTATTTAAACTACAATTTTCTTTAACGTGTTGTTGTTTACATTATAGCTATCTTGGTCGAAAGATGACATGGCAGTTTACGAAGGACAATTGGGACGTGTTGTATAAACGCTACGATGGAGGCTTTCTGTTGTCAAGATTAGTCATGGTATGGATCGTGTGTATTTTAAAGAACAGAATTTTGTTGTGCATTTTAAACTTGAACATCACGCTACCATTTACTAAAACTTCTGTGGTCTTAGTCCGTTGGGGCATGGATGTACGGTTGGGGTTACTTGACAAAGTATAACTACACGATTTTTTTAAAATCAGTTCAGGATTTTGGTCAGATCTCAAGTTGTTTATTTTTTAGTCAATATGTAGACCTAAAGTTACCTAGTGGTTCCTTAATTTTAGTCAACTAATTTTCCTAATCTATGTAAGAAGGGAAAAGAAGAAAAGAAGTCTTTTATTAATTTTTAGTAAGATTTCGCAACAAATAATTTTTTGTATTGCTTTTGTTTATATTTTATACAGAACTAAAGTTGCTTAATAATTTTTTAAATTCAGTTCAGTTGCTTATAAAGAACGTGTAAGGCGTATTGAATTCACTCGGTGTAATGACCTGATACATGTCATTTGCGAAATAATAAAACAGCTTTGAAAGCCCGTAAGAGTTATCAATGCGAATCTTCTTTTTTTTTAGCTAAGCACGGAGAACTTTGCCACTGCGGAAGAAGCTCAAGATGTGGAGGTAAAGAAATTTTTCAAGCTGGAATTTCTCTGCAGAAGAAAAACATTTTAATATTGTGACTACACTGTAGTATTGTCATTGTTTGTTTCCTCACCTTTTCCTAACATCTAACTCTTTGAATATGCTTAAATTTTCAAACTGGTTTTAAAATATTCCTATATTTTATTTTAGTCTTTTTTCACTGCTCACAAAGTACCGGCTGCTGAAAGAACAGTAAAACAGTCTTTAGAAAGAATTGGTTTAAATCAAAAATGGCTGTCTCGTGACGGGGAGAGCGTTGTGGGATGGTTGAACAAGAACTAAGTTGTTGGGCTCAAAAAGTGAGAGATGAATGTTTCGTCGTGTGATGGATGGAATCCACGTCTTAAGTAGAATCCTTTATAGGCATTTTTTTTAGCTTCTTTCCCCAATCAAATCGGATTGTGTTTTTATAAATACACGGTTTTTTGTTGATAAAGTTTTTAGCTGATAATTGCATCATCTTTCTACGTCATTTTGTGTATTGTATTCGCATCCTTTTGATGTTGCCACGTCACCAATTTTCTTACTAAATGACCACAAACTGATGCTCGGCAAAAGCATAACTTTCTTTGTTCGCACAAACTAATATTTTCTATGAATTTAGCAGTGCATGTCTTCAGTTTTTATTGACTATCCGGTTTTATAGAATATATAACACCCTAGATAACATAGAAATAAATATCAGTTTTTATTTTATGTAACAAATCTCTTTCAAAGTCAATATTTTCTTATATTTGTATTGTTTTGTTCTTGTCTTATAAGAAATAAAGATCACAGCAATGAATTTTTTGTGTATATTCTTGGCGGTGGACAGCATTGATGTCCGTTTAAAGGGCACCAAAGAGCACACACTTTTCGTACCAAGGAATGGTTGCACGATGCAGGCTAGCAGCTGTTGATTTTAATTAAGGATCATCTCTCGAGCAATCAAAAACCAAAAGTGGAAAAGGTTCTTACAATTTTTGCTACTTGAAGATCACGAAAACTTGGTCTGCAATACAAATTATTGAAAATAGAAAAATTACGCTGACAGAACTTCCTCCTAATTTACCAAAAAATATTGCGATTTCATAATCAGAAATATTTTAAAGCCAGAACTCCACAGTAACTACAATTGGATGGATTAATATTTCTGTATCATGTTATCCTGTTTGGTGGAGTTTTTTCATCTCGTCTACAAATATGCGTTTTTTTTATAAGAAACCGAGCAAACGGCCAACTAGTAAAAGTTTCTCAAATTTGGACGTCATTTTTCTAGAAGATAAAACAAAGAGACTTTCATCAACATATATATACAAGAAAAGATAAAATAATGCCTTTTTCGCCTTTTCATTCAGCATTTTAAATGATGTCCGTTACGTTGATGTCGTCAATTTTTAAAAGCAGTCTTCTAGTTTTTCCAATTTTTTGTTATACCAGGTAATAATACCTGAATACCACTCTAAAGGTCATTAATTAATGGCAGGAATGTGTGGTTTCCTCTGGTTACTCAGTTTCTTATAAAGTGGTTTTTTATATAAAAAACGTGTTGTCCTATATTTGGTTCACTGAGGCTTACAAACGCGTGCAGAATAGACAAGACTATCTGCGCTTCGTAGAATTTCGCTTCCCCGAGCGAGTATGCGAAAGTTATTATTTTAAAATATCTACGGAGACACGTTGCTATTTTTTTTATCGACTTTTAGTCAAGAATGGCTAATAGTTAAAGAACGCTGTAAGTGCATGAAGTTGGTTTCGTAGATTCTGGTCTGTAACATATCACAATGCCACCAAGAGTGAAGACTATATTTATTCTTGATCTCCAAAATTACAAGGGAAACAAAAATTTACCCCTTTTTGTCTTTCAACACGCATTCCATATATGACCATCTTTTAAAATTAACCGTCCCTCTTTCATGATTTGTAAGCTTCTTGGCTGCGGCGGCTCCATCCTTGGAGCTTCTATTGTTAACTTTCCATCTTTTGTGCATCTGGAAGATAATGCTGCAGCATCGATGTCATTGGGCAAGTTATAAAGCCAAGTAAAATGGTGGTGACGGATGCTCTTGCCAATGTCGCCTTCATGTTCCTCCTTTGTTTCACCACGAATTATTAAATCTTTTCCATCGACACGAACACTGATCTCTTCAGGCTTGTATCCGGACACATCCAACGACAGTTGATAGTTTTCCTTCTTTTCAGATACTTGACCCTCCTCTTGTTTTGTCTCCTTGGGAGCTTCCAACGTCAAAATACCGTCTTCGGATATATGTGATGCCAGATTTTTCGTGTTAATCGTTTCTGGTACAGTGTATGTACGTTTGAAATTGCAAGACTCGTAGCCGGTGTCAGTTTCATTGTAATGTTTACCAGTGACAGTCAACGTTTGTCCTAAACGAAAAAAAATGTTTGATAAGTTGTTTCTCATAACAGGATGTGGGAAAATCCAGGATAAACAGGAAATCAACCCCGTCTCCAGGACTGTTTTACGCCTGCAGTACGCCACTTTTTGAAGCAGTGTCATTAGCAGAAATCATGAGAAACCACCCGCAAAACCTTTTTTAGAATCACCTTTGAGGTGCACACCCCAACCTCGTCCCCAGGGCATCTTGTATCTTTTCTGACCCCGGGACGGCGATACGAACATGTTCCGGGGTCAGAAAAGATACAAGATGCCCTGGGGACGAGGTTGGTGCACACCCGTGGCTGGTCTTCTCCTATTTTACTTATTTACTTTTATTATATTATTTATATTTACTTATTTTACTTATTAATATCCTTTTTTTTTGGTCTTGGATTAAAAAGCAAGTTTTAAAGAGATCTTCAACCACCAGTGCAAACTTTAACGGAAAGGGGAAAAGATATTGTTGTTTGTTATGTTACATCTTATTATATAAGAAACACAATGTTTCTTAACTTGAGTCTGATATTATAGGTTCTTCCAACTGCTAGTTCGCTAAATATATAGAATATTGAAAGATCTTCCTAAAAAGAATAAGAGTATAAAAAGGAGTATGACTCCATAAATTTTTAGAAAATCTTCATTAAAGTTAGGAAACATCCAGGCTGAACCCAAAAAGTACATTTCTTGTAAAAAAGAACGTGTATTTATAGTTCTAATCGTTGGTCACACATACCATCAACTTTAACTGAAATCTCATCTGGTTTATAGTGCTTAACATCGAGTTTAACACCAAATTTGTCTTCCTGCTCCCCAGTTGTACCTTTCAAAGTTGCTCCATATGGTACGTGCCCAACAAGTTGTCGATACAGTCGATCCCTCTCTCTCGCACTTTCTCCCTTTAATGGCTGCCCCGTAGCAGGTACAATGGAGTGTAGATTGTAAAACATTGGTAAATAACGCAACGGAGGAAAGGTCAAATCACCAAAAAAGTCTTCCGCAAGATCTAACAATGGTGATCCATGGACTGGGATATGCCAAGACGCCATTACATGTGTTAAATTTATTTGCACTGACTCGAAATGGTACAAGGTGATTTTAAAAGACTATCAGTTATTGATTTCTCTTCCTCTAAAGCACTATGCGTGGCACTGGTTGGATTTGAAAACCCTTTGTAGCTTATAACATGGTTGTCTTGTAGTTTTATCAATCACAATGGCCATTTAATATTACCAAACAACGTAACTGCGGTTAATGAGGCTGATAATAACGTAAAAAACCATCCGCGAAGGCGTTCCTAAAAATTGGATGTTTACTCAGATTCAAAAGATGGAGAAAAAATAACTTCAGAGGAGACTGTTTACGTTATTTTATTTTTTTATCCTCTTTCAAATACTCCATTACTATAAATTATCTCCGACATCAAGTATCATTCTCCAAAAAGAACATTATAATATCTACCAATCGTTACGCAGAAGGCTTTGTTTGAATATGTTGCTACTAAGCTATTTTTTATTGCTGGGAAGTGGAACCACAATTCGTCTTTCAAGCAAAGACAAAATCAATTAAAACAAGTTGGTAAGACTTGCTGCACGCAAATCAACTGCTCGCTTTAAAATACTTACTCTGTGTGAAACTGAGCGAAATAGAAATATCCATTCTCGTCCCCAGAGCTCTTTGAGATTAAAACATTTCGAGCTTATCTCAAACAGCTCTGGGGTCTAGAATGAGAATATTTCTCATTCTAGACTTTAAATGTTGCGCATGGGTACTGATGTCTTGTGTCAACCTCGTTCCAAGGGCTTTTTGTCTCTCATCGGCGCTGCGCTTATTGATAGGTTCTGACGAAAAATGTTCGTCTCGCCGTCCGATATGCAAAAAGAGACAACAGGTCCTGGGATCGAGGTTGGTCTTGTTTGCTATTTTTGCATCCGCGTACGGTAAATCCTCGCCCGCACTGTCTTCAATAAAGTTGGTGTTTTCACTGCCATCTTTTTTGTCAGATTCTGTTACGTTTTGAAATAGATTCACGTGAATAGTTTCTTCAGTAAAATTTCATTTAATCTGCTCCATATTTACAAGGTATATTTTGATTTTGCTGCTTGAAGTAGGGATCTAACAGAGGTTTTTTAATAAATGCCCTTTTAGAGATTTTCTTTCCCGCATCAAAGAGCACAGGTCCTGGGATCGAGGTTGAACATCAATGCATGTAACTTTTGTGACGATCATTCACCCGGCATAACTTCTGATAGATATTTTTAGTTTCTATTGGTACTGTTATCAATAAGGGTCCTGTGAATAGAGTCCCACTGCATTGAAAGCTTCTATTTGAGCTACAGAAGATGTGCAAGGACAGCAACTGCCCAACTGGGAAACAGCCTAAGATATCAATTCTAAGAATCGATTACACTTCTATTGTCTCTGAAATGCTTCGGCCAGTGATTGAACCCACGACTTTTCGCACTGGAAGCGAACGTTTTACCACAAGGCCACCAGTTAAATCTAATATCATGAAAAAAGTCTTCCATACAATGTATCAAAAAAAATTATATGTATGGAACAGAGTAAACCCTTTAATTAATGTATTTCTCTAAGCAAACGAACCCTTCATTAGTAACGTGTCAGCTTCCCTAAAATCAGTCTTACAAGAATAACAGAAGGTCTCAAGTTTTCGTTTTTCATGTCATGAGTCAGCAGAAAGAAGACCTTCTTTCTGCTGACTCATGACATGAAAAACGTGTTTATCCGGCTACATCAGGATGTTTTAGCACTTTTATCCATTAAAATTGTCCCGTTTAAATTTTGTACTAAAGTAATTGCAGAGTGAGTTAATTGCACGGAATCTTCGTGTTATAGTTAGTCAAATTTTTGAGGAAGTTTTATTTACCTCATCTTAAATATTGCATCATGTTGCCACGTCGACGTCTGGCTTGCAAGTTTTTTCAGTAAAAATACTCAGTGTACAATTTCATCATCCTCGTTTCCATTTTAATTAAAAAACAAGTAAAAGAAAATTATTTTACTTGTTTGTTTAACAGGACCTTTGACCTTCCCTCCCAATCCCCCACTTTTTTTACCTTCCCTCCCCATCCCCCACTTTTTTGACCTTCCCTCCCCATCCCCCACTTTTTTGACCTACCCTCCCCATCTATATTTATGTTTATTTTTTTTATAAATTCTAGTAACCGTCGAATAACATGATGAAAATTTGTTAACTTCCAATAAGCACCCGCTTATTTTCAAATTTAATAAAATATCGTACCTCTAAAGGCTAAAATACACGGTAAGTTTAAACAGACCGTTTAGTTGTAAGAAAAAACTTATAAGTTTAGTTGCAGGTAATACACCTGTCTACACGAACATAAAATGTGTAAGTTTTTTTAATTTTTATTTTTCACAATAAATCTCCAATAAAGAACATGTATATTTTTCTTGCGGTTATTGCTATATAGCAGTAAGGGATAATGGAAGAAGAAAAAAAGCGGGCACTGGTTGTGATTAGAAATGGAAAAAATATGCTCAAATCTTTAGTTTAAACAATAGCTCATTAATCATTCTGTTAATTTCAATAGAAAAAACTTAGCAAAAGTTGAACATGTCCAACTTTTAAAAAAACTTATAAAACCGAAAAAAGCTGTACATCTTTCCTGTTTACACGGTAAGTTAAGTAAGGTAATTATCTTACATTTAAACGGTCCGTTTAAACTTACCGTGTATTTTAGCCTTAATTAATACCGTCCTTTTTGCTGATAAAAAAATTAGTTTATTAAAGTTATCAGTATGGTGTATAGCCCATTATATCATCAATATTGTTATCAAAATTGTCAAAAAAAAACGCATTTCTTATTTTTTTCACCATATTTTTTTAAATCTTTATCAAAAGCAAAAGTTAACGAACTTTGATGTGAGCTGTAAAAGACATAAAACACAGAACTAAGATAGGCCATTTTCTTTATTTTCAAATCTACTTTAATTACTCACTTATTACTGATGCTACAATCTTGATTGTTGGTAGACCAATCTCGTCACTAGAGCTTCTTTTTCGCTTTCTGTGCACAATTTTTAAAATAACAGAAAGCATGAAAAAAGTTATTTTCTTTTCTTTCCGAGTGAAAAGGAAACAATCTATCTATTATTTGAGCATGTGTTGCTGAGAGCACCACATCACGTAATAAAAAAATAGGAATCTTTAAATTTTTTAAATTAGAAATGATTCACAAGTAGATACTGAGACTCATACATAAACCCAATGTGTATGAAGATGGGATAAACATTTGCTAAATGAAGAATGTATAATAAATCCACGACGAAAACTGGCAAGTGGAAGGGGGAAAGAAGATAAAATGGCGTCGTTTTCCCCTTTAACCCCAGTTCATCATGTTAATTTTTTTTGCATAAAAGCTTAGGTATGGATTGACTGTTTGATGTGAAAAACATGCGCTATCTCGTACAAATCTGCCAGTCCCTTCGCCATTTACTGTTTGACTCCTTGCAAAAACTTTTGTGGCAATAACACACCTTGGAGAAACAAAACACATTGGTAAAATAAATAGTTGTATATCTTAAATTGCGCCGTGTTTCTATTACGTCACATTTTTAGGACGTTGGGACGTATAAAATTAATATGATTCACAAAAAACTGTATTGCAGTTGCATGAAAAGACAGAAAGTTTTCTGAGAAATGAAAAGAAAAGAGAAAGCTGATAAATTTTCGTATGTTTTTCTGTATTTTAGTTGTTGTGCCACTGGGCCAACTACAAAGCTCTGGGGCTAGGTTGTTAAAAAGGTCTTTTTCTTACTCATTTTGGGGTTCTTTACAATTACTTGACGTTTTATCTAGGGGCATCTAATTCACCTTTTATGTTGGTGCCAAGGGTGATAAAAACATTGTAACGAGTTTCTACTTTTAAATGTAACCTATTCAATTGGGCGTGCCTCAGCAAAGGATTTTGTTAGTTTTTAGTCTTGTCAAGTGAAAGATTAAAAATTGTTTTCCATTTCTTTCATCCATTTCTCTATATTATATAGGAAAAAACTTTTCTTTTCTTTTGCGCCGGTGGAGTTTCTGGAATTTGCGTTTGTCTTTCACTTCGAAATAACTGTCTTGAGTCATCCAAAAAGACGTGTATAATGATGACGTCGTAGTTACTTACTAAGCATTTTGTCAAAATTCCTTGATGGAAAAGTCATAAAAAATGACGATGTTGCAGATGATAAATTGTCATGTTGGTTGCTCCCCCTGGGGAACTTATCGAATTTTACCGCGATGTCGTGTACTTTGCTACATCGGTTCAAATCATTTTTGGCGTGTAGTCAGCGGTGTCGGATTGTATCATAAAATGTCTGACTGTTTGGTTTAAGTCATTACGATTTTGTATTGTTTGTATAGCTATTTGTTTAATATTTCATTTTCGTGACAAAATTTGTAGCGAGGCCAGATAGAGCGTACCATATCTAGCTAGCTGGCTGGCTGGCTTTTTCTCTTCTTCTCCGTTCACCTTCAAGATAAAATACCGTCTGGAGACAAAAAGAACTGAACTCATGGGTAGCCAAATAAACATTTGTTTGGAATCTATCCTGCTATTTGTCCTAGGTTTATTTTTATGATGTTTCTATACACAGAAGTTAAGCTTGGATTCCATTAGCAATCTAATAGACCTTTTTGAATGTTTACATTTTCCGCAGTAAGCCCTTTCGGCTTTAACAATTGCGTGGCAGGCAAACAGATGGAGGCGCTAGGTGAAGTGAGGTCCTTTTTAGTCTGTTTCTTCGCATGTATCATTACGACTTTATATGAATATATGTCAATCAGAAGTTATCCATCTACACTCGATAATAGTTTGAAGACTCAAAAATGTTTCCGTAGAAAGAAATGGGCTGAAAAGGACCTTTATTCAGCAAGCTTCCGCATCTTTTTGCCTGCCACGCAGTTGTTAGAGCCAGAAGGGCTTCCTGCAGAAAATGTAAACATTCAAAAAGGTCTATGGAAGCTGCGAGTTCAACTCTCCAAATTTCCCTCTAAAGCGTTAAAATAATAAATAAGGCCATGTGCTTTCGACAAACAGTTACGGAGATGCTGGATTTCGAAGGTTTTTTTAATGACGTCACCAACCCATCTGTTCCGAAGCGTAGATCAGTTTATAAAATTGGTTCTGCTTTGGTTCCAGGGTGGTCCCTAGTTACCCACACAGTGAGAAATAACTGACATCGACCCGCTTCCATGTTAATGAAGCACTTATAATTTTGAGGCCAAATATTGATGTTAAATTATATTAGTTATTAATGTTGTGATGCTTATTAACCTTATTCAGTCTGGATGTTTTCGAACATATGACCGGGGGAGTGGGGATTCCCCCCTCCAAAACTTTTGACAGGTGAATGAACAGTTAAGGTGTGAGTAAGGGAAAGAAGTGCTATGTATTAAAAATCGTGAAACTAAAATTGAATGGTGGTCAATGCATTGACATAGTTATATTCCAAAAGCATATAAAATTATCTAGACAATGATCTAAATATTATTTGAAAAAAATAATCTAAGATCATAAAAAAAACGCTTTAAAAAATGACCCCTTGTTTAGAAAATTTGTTCCATTTACAAAACTAGAAGATTTTCATACATTCTGTTTACAATTTTGTATTCACTATACATTTATCTCGGGAGCATTTTTGAATTATACTTTGAATGTTTTTACTTTTAGAGATATTTCCCATCAAAGTTTAGTGCGAAATTATTCACTTTCTTTTATCACAAAAAGCATCATAACTAAGTTAGGTTTACATTCACACCTTAATTCAAAAAAGCACCCGACATAAATCATTCCTTTACAAAAAAAAGTCACCCTCCTCCTCAAAGCTTTTATTGTTTTGTAAATGGAGTTTAAAACGTATGGTATACTCTCTGAAAAAATGAACTCTGTGAAAAAGAGTTTTAAAGATTTTTTTAAAAGTTCATTATTTTCTGTATAATTCATTCGTCACCATAGTAACTAATGTATTTTTAACACTTTCTGTATGATGCGCACATGTCTACTTACTTCTGCACTTTGATCATAATGAAACAACATGGGTAAAATGACAAATAATAAGAAGAAAGGACAAAGCGGTGAAAAAAATAACAAAAAAGAAAAAAAGAAATATAAAAAAGTTCCTCATAAAAATAACGATTACTTATTTTATAATCTTTTGTGACGGTAATTACATTATCATAAAAGTTCGCTCGTCTGAAAGTGGGTAAAAATTATTCCTAAGACGATGAATTTATGAACATTCAGAAATGTGCTTCTGTGAGTATAATAAGTTATGTGTGTTATGAATGTAAAGTAGGTTTTTTGGAATAAAGACATTCTTTCATATTGTTTTATAATTTTTTATTTTCTATCAAAAAGCTCATATTCGATTCTATACGAATGTGTAAAAAAATATTTTTGAAAAAAAATGATTTTTTTTCCCTTACTCACACCTTAAAGATATTGAGGTTTAAAGTTTATTTGATCACGTCATCAACCTGTGTGTTCCGTAACAGGGTATTGACCAAGCGTTAGGAAATTGGTCCCATTTTAATCCCAGGTGGTCCCTCCCAGGCAGGAGATAAGGTCAGTTATTTCTATCCATTTCCAAGATATAGCCTTACACTTTAAGGTGCAGTGCAATGTTTGTCTGTATTTATTCTTTAGCATAAGAAAAGGTTTTAAAGGGCCTGTAAAAAATATAAACTTATCTTACCTGAAAATACTACTGGTTACTCTTGGTAACTTTAAATATCCTTCTTATAAGAGACTAAGAAGAAAAATCAAACAAAATACAGTTTTTCCATCAAAGTAGTTGATTATTACCTGGCAAATACAAAGATAGTAGTTTCATTGCTAAATGATTTATCTATCTATCTATCTTCATTTTTACTAGACTTTTTATAAAGCGGATACTCCAAAAAGAAAGTAGTGAAAAGACCTGTTTGCTAAATATTATATATTGTTAAAAAGTACTCAAAATATACAAAATATGAAGTTAAATCACAAAACAAGTTTAATTTTTCACTCTCCCCAATATGGTCATTTTTCAAATAATGAATCTAATTTGAGATAACATCTTTGATAATTTATCTGAACAAGTACAAGTAATTGCTCAGGACTCAACAACAATATTTAAGATAAAGACTTGTAAATGCTTTTATTATATATCTGCATAATTTTTTTAATTTGAAAGTTTTTAGGTGAGCTGTTAATCATGTCTGCTCGTATTTTGAGAACAAGAAGTGGAAGAGAACTCAGAAGATTGGAGCCAGTACCTAAAAAATTAAAAACATTAGCAAATAACAAGGTCAGTGTTGTAAAAAATGAAGAGAAGAAGGACCAAAATAAAATAGTAGAAAATAATGTTGAACTTAATTCAACACCAGATATTAAAGAAGAAGTCTCAAATGCAAAACGTAAGAGGGGACGACCTCGAAACCCTGACTCAGCAAATAATAAGGTACCAAAAACAGATCTTGTAGACAATGTTAAGAAAAAGAAAGTTGAAAAAGTTCAGGAAAATAACCAACAAGAAGATAAAGCAGAGCCATCAAGGCGAAAACCTCGCATTGCTAGTTTGAATGCAATGGCGAAAGTTAACGCTGTCTTAGATAATTACAGACCGCAATCAAAAAAAGATATTCTTGCTGTGATACAAGAGATAGACAAGAAGTGCGATGAAGAAAATCAAAAGCTGCAATTTGAGCAAATCTTAGAGGAAAAAATAGAGGAAGATGTATTTGAAGAAATTCAAGAAGACAAGAAAAAAGAAGAAGTTACAAGTGAAAAAAATGATAAAAATGATAAAAATGGAGAAGAAAAAACTGTACAAAGTGATGACGTCCATGAACAGATTAAATTGGCTATCATGGAAGACAAAGAGATCCAAACGGAGGTCATTCATAAATCTGTGCAAACCGACATGACTAACTTTCCATCAAATAACACCACGTTATGTACTTGTCAGAAAAAAAGAAACGGTGATATGCTTTCATATTATTCCCCACAACTCTCTTACAAAGAATATCTTAGAGACCCTATACATATTAAAAGTTCTGTGCTTGCTCGTACAAAAACGCACTCAATTGCGGTTCCTGTGCTTAAGAGACATATATTGTGGAACAAGAGTAATGATTTCTTAGAACATGTGGACATGACAAGCAATATAACTTGCCTGGTGGACAGTTGCATTGGTAATACATTAATGAAAAACACTTTACCTTGTTCCAAACTAATGTATCTTGCATCGTACAAAGAAAAAAGCATAGAAGATCAAGAATTGAACGATTTTAAAAATGTTAGTCATAAGAAAAATAGCAAAAAACAAACAGGTCTGCTTGTGCCTTCATTAAACTATGCACCTATTTCAGTACCAAACTCTATGTATCATGGTGGTAAAAGTCAACGTGACAGCAGCATGTCGGGAAATGTGTATAAGAAACAAAAAGTAAAACCTTCTGAGAAATCAAAGGTATGTCTCCTGTTGTTTTAAAAACAAAACGGCCTTCGTTTAAAAGTTTTCTCTAATTTTTATTGTAAATGTTTAAATATATTTTTTACCATCATCAGAAATGCAATGGTTGGCAGTTTGAAGGAGAACCAATTGAAGTCATTTCAAAACCAGTAAGTGATCATTAATTTTGCTGTCTTGACTTCTTCTTTTCAGAAGAATTGTAATTTTGGGGCCTCAGTTAATTCCTTCAAGAAATTAATCAGACATTGCAAGCTAAATAAAACCGAATGCGTAAATCGAATTGAATTTAGGAAGTTTGTTGTGGACATGCAAGTCTCTCAGTTGCAAACTTGACCAACCCTTTTTTTACCACTCTAGCTTAATCACCCCTTTTTAGAACCCTAAATTGCATTAAACAGCACCCTTTTAAATGTTAAGTCCTAAATGAGTATTTTTTGACTCCGTAGCTTTTTCAGTGAATAAAATAAACTTCCTTGTGTTTGGTGGAGGTATTACTATATATAATTGTTTAGGAATAACTGTTGCATGCTCACGTAAGCATTGTTATTATTGTTTTATTTCCGATTATAGGGTAGTGGTGTGCGAAAGCTGTACCAGGGTGTTTCAAGAAACAACAACAACATACAACTTCATGATGCTGTTATTTTGAAGTCAGGATTGGGAAAGACTGATGCTGATTTCGTTGCAAGGATAGCTTCATTTTGGGAAGATTCAGAAGGTAAGTTCTCATTCAGCCTGCTTTTTTATATCTTTCTACCCTTCATCAAGCCTATCAATAAGAAAATAACACCCGAGCAATAAATCGCTTGCCCAAGGTTACAAAAATTTAAACTGGGCGAGCAATCTGAATAAATAGAATAAGTTTATAAACGCATATTTTATCACAAAGTCTTTTTATCTATTTTATCTTATTTTTTTATATATTTTGGTTATTTTTTACTGCAAATAATAGAAAGACATTGATTTCCATGTGAGATGAATTGATATTGCTTAGCCAGACAAACTCTTCGTGGCACTTAATGGCTCAGCTAGTTTCTCGTTTCTTGGAATTGGACGAGTCTTTGCGTGGGAGCGAGAGCAATCGCTCTCCCCTTATTGATAGGCCTGCTTCACTCGACGTTCAGTCAGTTATTTACGTTTTTTTGGGGGGGCATTTTTATAGGCTTCGTTTCTAAGTCTTTAATTCTAAAGGTCAATATTCATTAACTTCGTCATAACTGCAGCTTTCAAAGTTTTTGGCTTCATATATATTTTAAACGCATTCTTTTTTTCACATTTTACAAAAAAAGTTGTGTGGTAGTGTGAAAGAACATTGGTTAACAAGGTATAAATGTGATTATTTTTTGCTTAGGTCAGCATGCAGGTGAAATGATGATGTCTGTACTGTGGTATTACAAACCGGAACAGACTAGCAGTAAGCTGAATGAAATGAAAGGAGAACAAGTAAGCTCTTAGAAATATTATCTGTTTTTAAAATATTGTGGTCAAGAGAAACTTCAAAAGTTTGCTTTTTTCATCGAAACATCTCTTATGAATTTAAGCGTATGGATTTAAGACCGTTATTCAGTATGTGCCATGAAAGTGAGCAAGCCAAGGTTGATTGCACAAACTGATGTCAACATGGGGGCTATAACAATGCTTATTATTTTTTATTAGAGAGAAGTATTTGCGTCACGTCACAAGGACGACAATAGTGTCGCTTGTATCATCGATAAATGTTACGTCGTTTCTTTCCCACAATACTGTCGGTAAGAAGTCCTCTTTGCTTGGTTTAGATTCTATCGTTATCAGGGTCCTCACATGAAGTAACTCTTTTTTTTTCTTCCCTTTCCCAGTTTTCGCGCACAACAACTTATCTGTCACGAAAAAAGAAGACGAAAGCAAATCGTTGTCACGGAAACTAAAAACAACAGATCTCGTTTCATACCAAGTCCTGACGTTGGACTTCCCATTGTCTATTTCTGCAGATATGGTTACGATTACCGAAGTGGAAAAACAGTAAAAAATTATTAAATTGGGATGCTGTGTATTATTATGTGCTGTAATTATTTTATACCAATTTGCTTGTTCCCAGTACTCTTGAATGTTCTTATGGACTGTGTGTAGCGCTGTTATTAGACGCAAAAGATTTTCATTGCCCTGGAACTTTTTCGAATAAAACTAGCACAGGTTATTAAAAATACATTACTTTGAGATAAAAAGTTGTTCAAGAATTTTTGTGTCTATCCTGTGTAAAATTTCCATATTTAGTGTAAAATTTCTTCAAATTTTGTAAAAAACCATCAATTTGCGTAAACAATGGATTGGGTATTTTGTGCAAAACAACGGAATTTTGGAAGAAAATGTCTTTCTTTTTCAAAGGCTTTTTACGGCTATATTTCTTCAAGTGAATCTCCAACAAAGACTTTGCGCATGTGCAGTTTGCAGTTAAGTAGCTTTTTAACTCTTTCAGTAACATCGTGAAAATGACTGAGAAAACAACTAATCAGTTTTAAACACTTCTCTTATAATTCCCAATGGATGACAGATTGTGGCTAATATTATGCTGAGTTTTACTGTAATGAAAGTCCGGCGTCACTGCGGGATTGTGAATTGAGACGAATATGTTGATATGGTTGAAAGGATACGTCATGATTTTTTTCACGTGATAATGCTAATTCATTGCAGTCATTTTGGGGGGATCTGTTATTATTGACACACGAGAATATATTTGCTTTCTATTTTGTTGATGTCGTGAAATTTTAAAAATATGTTGTTTTTTTTCTTGGAATTATTTCTATCTTGATCTGTATAATTAAGTGTCGTTCAGATCTAATTAGGTACTCTTTTGAAATTTTTTAAACCACCAGTTCATACCCTTATAATCTTTTGTGTAGTATTTGTTGTCGTCGTCGTTGTTGTCGTCATTTTTGTCGTCATTGTTATTTCCGATGTTTTTTGTCGTTTGTTATTTGTTTGTTATTTATGTCGTTGTTATTATCGTTGTCATAGTTGCTTCCGTCATCGTTATTATGTTTTTTTTCGTCTCCGTTGTGTGCACAAATATGGATAAATATTTATTTCTAGGGTTTGATAATAGTGAAGTATAAAAAATGTAATTTATATGCATACACGTCATTTGAAACTACTTTCTTACGTTATAAGATACAACTCTAAAAAAACGAGTATTATCATTTTTCGTGCTTTGTTAACACCAGAATTGAGAATTGCAACAATTCTTACGAGTTTTTAGGAAACAGAAAAAACTTGAGAGCATTTTGCAGGATTTGGCATTTCATAAATCATTGAGGTGCTTCAGCACAGTCAATGACAGTCAAAATTGAAATTCATAGAGATTATCTGACGCTGTTTGTAAAAATCCACTTTACTGGAAAGACTAAGGATATGTTTTAACTACATAGGATTTTTATTCCATTAATGTCAGTATTTTCTGGTGAAATTAACTTTTTTCTTGTATAGTTTAGCTTTCGTAGTAAAGCAGCTAAAGTTTCGCGCAAATTGAATTCGCGAGTAAACAATATCTCAGGTTTCGTTTTTACAGAAAAATTGATTGCATATGCGTTGCATTCTCAACATTGGTTAATGAATTAATCTATTTTCACCTGATCACCGCAACAAATGTTTTTTGTAAAATAATGCTTATAAGTCTTATGAATGATACCACTCCCTCTACGATATCACTTTTCTTTCAGCGAAAATCATTTCTGACTTGTATAGCTTATCTATAAATAAACAAATGTTGAAATTGTATTTCTTTGGCTATTCTGAAAACACTCCTGAACAAGAGCAAGATGTGGAAGATTTAACAGAAGATCATCTGCGAAAAATAAACTCGGTTGTTCAACCTACGCTATGTATGTTCCAACACTGTCTTACTGAAACAGATCATGTTGAAATCTTGAAGAATCAAACATATTACACTTATAATTGCAAGTTATATAAATGCTCAACACGTGTTGTAAGCAATGGAGTTATCGAGCCAAAACAGAATGATTTGGACACGAGAGAACTTCAACTTCCTAGAATTCAGTTTGAAAGAATAATATCTGGTCCTGATAGTATATGCGTTTTATCACTTGACGAAGAGGGCACACAGAAGGTATCGATTGGAAGTAATGGCTTGCTTAGAGAAGTAGATTTTAAAGGAAAAATATTAGAAGATATTTCGTTTGGTAAAAGAATTAACCTCGTGCGTACACAAGAAAAAGAGGTCTATCAATTTGCGGATATCCTGGAGTAAGAACGTTCTGTTGTTTTTGATAATACTTTTTATGGGTCACTCTTTTATATAACCAACCCCGTTTCTTGTCCCCACGTACAAAATTTTGATTTCTTCTTCACAGTTGCGAAGCGTAATATTGACATTTGGCGAAGTATCGCTTGGTATCTTCAATGTTGCTTAACTAACCGAATCGATTGATTAAATTTTTAAATTTTCAGCCTGGCCAGTTGCTTAGGTTTCGATCCATTTTTCCACTTCGTCCCTTCGCAACTTGGTTGCTTATAAAGAATGCTTATTTTTGAGGTTTTCGAGAATTTTTGATCTTATATATATATATATATATATAGCGTAGTTATAAACGTTTTTAGCACTTGTTTGATTGCCCGATCAACACATTTACCTCGCTTATTCAAATTATTTAATTAACTTATTTCGCTATTGTGTACTACTTTGTTTTAGAACATATCAACCGACTCTGTCGTTACTTCATTTCCCGACACCTCGTCAAGTAACGGCGGTGAGTTGCGGTAAAGAACACGGCGTTGTGTTGACGTCGAATAACTTTGTGTGGACAGTCGGCAATGGCAGCCGCGGTCAGTTAGGATTGGGAAGTGCCACTAAAATTGACTTTTTGGAATGCGTGGAAGCTCTTCATCCTGTAAAAATTATTTCCATATCGGCTGGGGGATGGCACACCATCGTTCTTTCAGGTAAATTGCATCAATATTGTGTTATATCAACCCCCTTAATATTGTTTAAATCAAAACTAATTGTAAAGTGTACCGAATATCGGTAATTTATTTTATATGTCAGTAAAATGTTTAGGTTCAAATTTTCAATCAGAACAATTTTTATTTCTCCAAATATTGGCAAGAATTGAATTCCAGACTTTTTCCTGAATAATTAACATTATTTTTTTACATTCTGTTCTGTTTTTTGGGTAGTTAAAACTTTATGAGAATATATTTATCTGGCCAAACTAGCGGAAAAATGAGGGGAATATCAGAAATGTCAGGAAAAGAAAGAGTTAATTTTAAGTAAACACCCTGTAACCTTGGGCGGAGGAAATTTGACCGGAAGGTGTCAAAATGCGGTAAAATCCATCAATTTATATGAACATCAAAAACAACTTGATCTAGTGTGTTTTTAGCAATTGTTATATTTTTATTTTCGATACAATTTCATACTGTAATAAATTCTGTAAATAATATAATTTTTCGAAAAAATGTTGGCAAAGATTTATTTTCGCAAATGGTGCTAATTCCAATCGCGGTTAGTTAGATAGTTGAATTTCGGCAATGCAGTTAAAAAATAGATCCATTTTTTTACCATCTTTTTTTCTATGTACACTTTTATTGTATCTATCGTATCTATTGAGCTATCTATCTAGCCTGCGAATGTAATGACTTTATTTCAGAAAGTGGAGATATGTACGGATGGGGGTGGAACGAAAGTGGACAAGTGGGTTGTATACGCGAATCATATGACGAAATGGATTGTAGTGAAGAAAACAGAGCCAAACTTGTTTTCCTCCCGTCTATAGTTGACACTTCCTTAGATGATTCGTTCACGCTGATAAAAACTGGCTCCAGGCATTCCGTTGCTGTTTCAACATCTGGTCAGTGTTTTACATGGGGCTGGAATGGCTACGGTCAGTTAGGCCATGGTGATCAAAGTAATTGTGTGAAACCACGTATGGTATCTTTTTTTGAACAAAATAATTTAAAAGTAATTGATGTGATTTGTTCGGACTGGGTTACAGTAGTGAAAACAGTACATAAAGATAATAAAAGCTAGCATAGTGTAGTAACTACTTTAAGTTGATTTATTTCAGCAAACAATTTCGTAAATTTTGCGAATTTTTTTCCATATCCACGAAAATTTCCTGGGAAAGATAAATTCACGAAAATAAATGGTCGCGAAATTACTAGTAATGTTTTATTTGATTAAAAAATATTAACAAATTTTTTTTGTTTTTTTATCTCTTTTGTTTTAATAAATTTTCATTGTTGTGCTTCAAAGACTACTTTATCTCAATAAATGGGCTCCTCATTCGCGGAAAAAATTCTTCGCGAAATATGTTGACATGACTGATTCGCGAAAATTAATCTTCGCAAAAATGCATATTTTTTTTAGAACTCGCAAAAATAAGTCTTAACGAAAATTAATCAACTTAAGGTGCAACATATTTCATTTATGTTATGAAAAGTTCAAAATAATCTGGTCTGTCGTTTTAAGTTATTTGGTAGGTAGAAAAAGTTTGTTGAAACTGTGAAAAATCTTAAACTTTTTAAAAGATTTGTTATTTTGTAATTTATGCGAGATGTAATTATTGAGAAATTAAAAATATTTTTTCGGTTTCTTACTTCGCGTGGTGACCAAATTCCTGGGGAAAAATTGAAGATATCCTGGGATTGTCCTGGAATTATGTTGAGGAAACATTTTTGCAAATCCAGATACCTTTTTTCAAACCTTATTTCTCAAATTAAATGCCAATACGTTTTATCAGCATTATTTTTTATTAATTTTCCATGGTTGAATTTTCTCGACGAGGAGTCTCTTTGAGAGACGAGAGGAGGTAAACGTCCTTCACCATACCTTAGTTTAAAGGAACCATTGTGGAAGTCCCATCAAATGTCACACAGTGATGGTGTCACTTTAAAAAACAGCCAGTCCGGCCTGTGAAAGGTTGGCGTTAGGAAGGGCATCCAGTTGTTAATTTCTTACAGTCAGGTTTTTAAAATGGACTCTTCGAAGTTTGTTTATTCTTTTCAAAATCATAGATACCGTTTTTCGTGAATCCAAGTTTGTGTTTTAGTTCTAATATTTTGAATATTAAATTTTGTTGAGATCATGTTGTTGATGCGCATGTGCCTGAAAATGAAGTTTGCATTGTGTAGCCACCAACTGCAACATTTTGTTTGCATAGTATGTTTGTTCTATACCAATCAAAATGGTTGAAAATACATTCCCACATGGTAAGTTTGTTTACAAGACCAAAATGACAGAAAAATTACTTTAAGTGCAATATGCTCCAGACCTAATATACTGGATGACCATAAAGTATATTTTAACTGAAACAAGTCCATCACATAAAGGAATTTCAGAGATCCGTATGAAATGGAGTTAGTTTAGCTTGCTTTGACTCTTTCCTTCCTAAGAATAAATCGGCTATATTCCAATTATTATTAGCAATCTTTGTCCTTGTTGCTTTAAGGTAACATAGCAAGAAAACTGCTAATTAGAATCTAATCTAACTTTTTTCAAAGATCACTGATTATATCTTACTGTAATTTTTTTTTCAAATTGGCATCCTCGAGTGCTTGCGTGATCTTTTATGTTCCTCAGCAACAGGGCACTTTTTATTACACTTTGTCCTCCTCTTTGTATTCTCACTCTAAATCACTTTGGTAATCATCACACATTAATTCTCCGTTCATAATATTATATATTTTTTCTAGACTCCAATGATAAAACTTAAAATTAAAAGCAAAAAATCTAATATATTTTTCGAATGAAAAATGGCATTGATAAACGTTTTTTCGTTTCCATAAAAGCAAAATTCCAAAAAATTCAGATTTTGGCCACCGCTTCGGAAATATTTGAGAAAAAGATATTTTCATGCACAAGTGTTGTGCCGCGTTTTGTAATACCTGCCGCGTTTTGTAATGAAAAGGATTCGTTCTGTAATAAATATGCTGACTCCTTTTGTAATAAATTATCGGCTCGTTTTGTAATAAAGCTACTTTTTGGGGAATGAACTGGTAAAATCAAATGTTTTAGTAATTTTTGTGCTGAAATTCATATCTCTGGTGAACGTTCTGGTGTTCTTTTAAAAGCTTTAAAAAATTCTAGCTGGAACCTGGAAAAATACGAAGAACATCCTAGAATGTCCTGGAATTTATATTTTAATTTTCTGTGGTCACATGTTTAGAAGAAAAATTTTTGCGAGAAAAACTTTTGCGGATTCGAGAGTTTCGTATAACTCGCGAATAAAAGCGAAATTCGTGGAAATTTCTTTCCATAAGTTAAATTACACACTGGACATTAAAATAAAGAGAAAATGCATAAAAAGAACAAATGAGAACCTTTCAATGTTCAGTTGGATAATGGAGAAATTCCAAAGTTGAAAAAAACAAAAATAGGCTTACGTTTGCAAGGAGACACTGGAATATCTCGAAAAGGGTAATACAGTTGCAACACACAAACAGAATATGTGTATGTCATAAACGTATAATTTAGGTCACATCACTAAAGGCGTTATCAAAGACTTTGATTATCAACCTGCAATTTTTTTTAAAAGGAACTCAAGATCCTCTCAAACTAAGCGCAACGAAGAACGGATTATTTCCACTGATAGGCGAGTTCGTAACCACTGCCCCATAAGGCTCGTCATCTGCGCCAATTTTCAAGCTTGCTTAGTAAGAAACTTGCGGCATTCATCTCCTCTTGTATCAACAACCAAGAGTAATACTACCATGCTCGATCTCTATTAATCGTTCAAGGTATTCTCTCTTTAGCTTCCTATGTGTGCGGAAAATCTGATCAGTTTTAAGATGTCTTGAAGTTGCAGAATTGACCCAGCGTCCTTTTCTATTTTCGTAAAAGAGGGACGTCGCATCTTTTCAGATTACACAGTCACAGAATCCCAAAAGAAAGATATTAAAAGTTCTAAGTTTGTAATTTTTAATGTAAGAAGTGCAAATTTTCAACTGTAATTGTTTTTCTTGCACGTTTGATGTTGAAGTGCGCGTTTAAGTGAGTTCGTTTTTTTGGTGAAGAGTGCGTTCTCACTGGCTGTTGTAAACATACGAGATTGCGAAAAAACTGGACAGCATAGAATACGATTTCGGGTTTGGATAAAACTTGTTTACTTTCGCAGAAAAAACGCGGTGATTTAACCTTATTTTCTGCAAAAGTTCAACCCTAATACCGCAGGGCCCCTTTTCGCTTTTTATATTCAGGAAAGAAGCGAATATAAAATAGCGGAAAGTAATCTGTAGACTAAGGTTTCCTAAATACGCCAGTGTTTGACTCTCTTCAGCAAATATTTGGATTTTTAGAGACAAATTTTTGTTGGCCGTAACGGCATAAATCTGACTTTGTTGGTGTAAATTATGTATTTTTGAAAAAAGACAGCAAAGTTTCGGCGATGATCTCACCCTCGGGTCCCAGATCCCCTGGGTCTCGTTTTTGCAATTACGCTGTTGTCCCGGCGAGAATTCCAAAAATGTAAACAAATCGCTCTCCATCGTGGGTATTATCAAAGAATACAAATATATTTGCCTTGAAAAAACAAACCATTTCTTTTTTTAGTGTTTTCTTTTAAAAAAGTACTAAACGAACTAAATGTCAAATTCTAAACAAGAAATTTATCCTCTCATTGTGTTTTAAAACTTCTAAATTGTTGGAGGGACATAATACACTGCGGAATGTTACAATCAAAAGATCACGTACACAAATTAAATGCGGACTGCCTGCTGAACACTGTTTGCACTTGTAAAAGAATATGGCTTAGCATTTCTATAACAGTATTTATGTTTCTAAAAGACGGCTTAAATACAAACTTGTCACTGCTTAAAACTACGTGAAATGATTAATAATGAAGTTGTTGTCATATCGAGATTTTATTTATTCAATTAACTTTGACATCTGGTGGTGAAACCTAAATCAAGCATCTGTCTGTTTTTATATAATTTTAAAATGGCAAAGTGGAATACTAGTAGTCTCGAAATTAAAACACGATCAGTTGAGAAGGTATTAGTTCCCTTAGTTGCTCAGGTAAGATTTAAAAGCTACAACCAAGGGCTCTTGAATATTTTAGGTTTTAGAATGGATAGCTAGCTAGCTAGTAGCTTAGCTAATCTATAGCCATATGACACATAACTAATCACTACTAGTGCAGGCTATTTTGTGTCGCAGGCTTTATTCTTTAAAGCTTTATTTTCATTAAAGTCTGCGTAGCATTTGTAGCTAAAACATTGTTATGCAACTGTTGTAGAGATATGTGTGATATATCATTTGCAGTTTGGGATAGGATGCAGGGGTGGGACTTCCAAAAAGGAAATCTCCAGATTCAGATATCAGTTTCCATTATTATTTCATAAAATGGAACTTTTTTGCTTCCAAAAAAAGTGTTAAACAGTTATAGTATTTGCTAAATAAGCATTTTCTTTTCAACGATAAAAAACAATTTGAGCAAAATCTGTGCCATATATTGGAGTTTATGATTAAGGTAAAGTATAGTTGAAAATTAAAGCTGCAGTTGTTTGTAGAGCCAAGCACATTATGTCCAACTGGTAGAGGGTCTTGACAGTGTTTGCTCTATTTTTGCAGTCAGATTATCACATATTCTGTGTCTGAATTAACATCATTAAACTGTTATTAATAAGGAGTCATTCTATATCGAATCATCACATGTTCAAGACTAACCTTCCCGTTTTAAATAAGTTACCTGCTCAGGCAACCTTTTTGCAGGAAAATTTTTAAAAAATCTACGTGAAAGAATTCTGCATCCCCAAGCTGACTTCCCTAGTAACTCCATCCAGTGTTATTTTGCTTGTTTGGAGACCAAATCTTATTTAATTTATGTTATTATAGGTTGGCGTCTTAGTAAACAATGGATTTAATGAAATTGAAGGCAAAAAAAAAAGGTTTCTCAGTGATATGCTGCCCAACTTGGAGTTGGCAGTTTGTAAATTTACCAGCATTGGTCATGAAATGGGAAACATGAATCATGATATTAGAGGTATATAAATGTAAAATATATTTATCATACCAACACTTGTGCACTGAATGGAGGGACCAAATTAGCCCTTAACCCCCAACTGCCATTGTGGCACTTTAAAGAAGTTCTCACCCTTGCTAATACTAGAACACGAAAATAACATAAACAGTTTGTTATTTTTGGGCGCATAGGGTGGGCAACCGAAATGTATTTGTTGTATGTAAAAATTATTATGAATAAACTAGGAGGAGGATAATTGGGTAAGAAAGTGTAGAGACTTGATAGTTCCTGGGGCAAAGCCCAGAGGCAGACCGAGAAAGACTTGGCAGGAGGTTATAAGGACAGACTTGATACAGCGGAAGTTGAGTTTAGATCTAACACAGTCTAGATCAGATTGGAAGAGGGTCATTAATATACCCCGTCCAACCCATGCTAGCATGGAAAACGGACGTTAAGCCGAGAATGATGATGATGAAACTAAATCTTTTTACAGTAAAAGCTGTCCTTGAATTTATATTAAATATTCAATTCTCTTATTTTGCCATTTTGATGTTTAATTTAATTTAACTGTTAACCTTGTGTTCGTATCATATTCTTTCATCATTTTTTCACTTATTTTTAGATGAAATGTCAGATGCTTGTGATGCCACAAATAAAGCATGCAGTACAATAGTATCTGTTTTAAATACTGACAGTGATAGTAAAATTGATAAGAAATCTCTTGCTGAATCTGCTCGTTTATTATTATCTGCTATTACCAGGATACTAATTCTCTCAGACAAAACAGCTGTCAAGAAGATGGTGTTATCAGCAGATAAGGTAAATGTTGTCCATTTTTGTCATATTTGATATGTTGATTTTGAGAGAGACACCATTTTGTGTACTCCGCCTTTTAAATTCCACTAATTCCTATGTCCAACCCAAATGACAGACACATTATTCAACTTTTAATAGAACAATTGCAGGTTTGAGCCTATACTGGCAAGTTTTGATAAATAGTATTGTCAGCTTATTTGGAGCCATTGACCAGCCTCAGGGTTATAATGCCAGTCGATTGGTCAGAATTTTTTTTTAAAATCATGCCTATCTATAATACACATGAATTTTTTTTAATTCAAGTGAATGTAGTTATTAAAAGGCCTTTCACTACAGAATTTGGTACCTATGTGATGAAATGCGAATATTATTACTTTACTTCACTTCCGTGATTTTTTTTTTTTACCTTTCTAGCCATTATTTTGTTCTTTTTGACACAGTACTTTTTTGCATAGTTGAAAAAGTTTGTAAATGAATTAATTTTTTTTGTAACAGTGACTTTAAAAAATATTTCCACCTGGTGCTATTTTATTGAGCCATGTTCTTGATAGATGTGTCAAGACTTTCTTCAAAGTCTGATTGAAGCGAAAATCTTTTTAAAAAAGAAGGTAGGGGGTATGTTTAAAATACCTGATTTTGTAAAAAGAAGAAAATACTAAACCCTAATTATAGATGCATAATATCTTATCTAATGTGCTTGTTATTATTTATATTATTATATTATATTTATATTATTTAATTAGTTTGTTTTCAAAATATATATGTAACATTGATCACCAAAATCAAGTTTCTATTTCGTAATGTTAATTTTAACTGGGCAATGGAGAATGAAACTAAAATTTAAGAGTTTATAAAAACAAAAAGGAGGATTTCAATGTGTTGGAGTAATATTATATTCTTGTTGATTAGTGTTACAGTTAGAGTTAGAGAAATTAACTTGTTTTTGCTCACAGAATCAGTTTATTCAACTCTAAGTAAAACATATATATGTATAGGTATAACTTTTTGTCAAATTCCAAATTAAACAATAATCATCACAATAATTGGAGCTATTAAAAAAAGCACCAAATTTTTTAATACTGTAGTATTTCGAAATCAGCATCAATATGAATTCTTCATGTCAAACCTATATAAGATGGCTACTCCGGATTTTAGGCAGGTGGTGGTCTTATAAAGCACAAAGACGGCCAGCCTCTGACGTGACTGTCTAAGACAGGTTTTTTCCTTTTAGTCTTCACCACAACTTGTGGAATGCAAGAAACTATTTGATATTATGCAACCAATGATCACAAGCTGTGATATCCAAGTTATGCAAACTGTAATGCAAATGTAAATAAAAAGTTGGGGGACATTTGTTTTCTGTTTTGAAAAGAAAAAATATGGTTGTCTTACGCAGGAATTATCTTGCCTGGGGGCTGAAAAATAGTGGTCACATTAGGCAAGTGAGCATCTTATAGAGTGGCAAATGACCACAAAACACATTTTGTACATATGGCTATTATATAGTATATAGTAGGTTTGACTGTGCATCAAAAAAGAGGAACAAGAAACTTGTTAAAATCAGACTTTAACTAGTGTACCTACTTCAACTGTTCATAGTTTCTTGGTCATGTCTAAAATTGTGGTTTGCAATTTTGAGAAATGACCAATCAGCCTAAGGTTTTGGAATATTTGGGGAAATGGCCATGCTGACATCAGCAAAAATTAGTACTGTTTATGGTTTTGGATCTAACAAAATAACCACGATCTTAATTCCGAGGTCTGTTTGCAAACTTTGTCAATAGTACTTTGACGAGGTCTAATATGGAAAGAGTGTAAATGATTACTTGATGCAGATTGTGTAAATGCTTATTAACATTTCTATATTCTTTTTTTTTATGATGGCAACAAATGATTGTTAACCAAAAAGATTGATTGAAGTTTTTTTACTCAGCAATGCTTAAATTGATTCCTTATATTTCATCCAGGTTGACAGACGTTTGTGCGAATTGGAAAATGTGTCTAACTTCACAGAGTTTGTAAATGCATTTAGTCAATTTGGAGGTGACATGGTTGAACTGGCATATGTATCAGGTGAACGACAAAATGTATGTAAACTTAAAAAATGTGATAATCTTTTTAAATCTGCTCAATATTTATATTTAATTGATATACCATGTGACATTTCAAACATTTTAATATTCCAATTAACATTTAAATGTATTTTATTGGTTATATTTCAGGATCTCAAAAATGATCTACAGAGGGCTGAAGTTTGTGGATCACGAGCTATCTTAGAAAAGTCAACCATGATGCTTTTGACAACTTGTAAAGTAAATTGCATTGTTTTTTGTTAGATGTTATGGTCTACACTCTTTTTTAAATGGGTGTTATATATCAATGTCGCTATTTTTAAGTCCTGTTTACGACATCCAGACTCACCGCTAGCCTTGGGTAACAGAAATGCAGTTTTTAAGAGTATGAGAAATGCTATGAAGATTCTGAAAGCTGTAATCCAAGACAACCAATATCCTGATTCGAATATCAGTCATGGAATGTATATGTATTTGAAAGAGATACAGGTATAGTAACGTGGTCACACCAACTGCATGATCATGTTAATATCTTATCAATGAATTGTTCATCATTGCCAGTAAGAATATATGTCAAAGTGTG
This sequence comes from Hydractinia echinata, assembly GCA_030067915.1. Classification (NCBI taxonomy): domain Eukaryota; kingdom Metazoa; phylum Cnidaria; class Hydrozoa; order Anthoathecata; family Hydractiniidae; genus Hydractinia; species Hydractinia echinata. The sequence continues at coordinate 790,861 of JASGCC010000099.1, read as the reverse complement.
TTCGAAATGCGCAGCTTCATTGCGAGTCCTCAGTAGATTAAATGATTTGCTGACGGGCCAACCCATGATGCATTTTCTGCGAGCTAACGACAATTTTTGCTGTAGAAAATAAAAGTCTGCAAATATTCCTAAAACAGATTGAACTATTCAATGCACAACTTTAGTTTCAACTCCTCTCATACTTCGACTTTAAACAAAGGTCAAATGCAACATAAATAAACCGACATAGTATAGCAGAACTCGTGTACTTTAAACTTCTATGAGGCTAAAAAATTTGTTTATGAGTTTTTGTATCACATCATCATTATTACCATATATCCATACCATATATCCATGGTTTGACATCTGTTTTCCATATGTTTCCATTCTGATCTACACCGAATTGAAATTACTAAATTTGGATAAATGTGAAATTTTTAGCTCCTAAGAAGCAAATATTTCTCTCCTTGTTTAATGAAAAAGGTGTTGTCTCAAAAAAAATTGCAAGGTTTTTTACCTGTCATTATAAATTTCGGATTTGCTCGGTACTGTACGAGATTTTTGCAAGGCCTTTTTAAATGATGACAAAGATGCACTAATTATTATGGTTCTTTGACTGATCTGTATTTCATTTTTCGATGTAAATTTACATCATTCAATGTAAATTTACATCATTGACCAATAAAGTTTCCTTGGTAAACTTCATCTATCTGGTCACCATTTTTTAGAATGGTATAAGAAGTCTTTACAACACTCAAGGAACTTCAAAATCAACAGATATATTGGAACAAATAGAGAATTTCGCTGTCAGCATGGACGATGTTATCAGTATCCAACAGATCGACTTACAGCTTACTGCAAATATGAAGGAACTGCAACAAAATCTTCGAAATGTTTGTGCAAATGAAAAGGTAAACGACTGACTTCATTTCTCTGAATTTTTTCGTTCTCTTTTCCCTTAAACTTTTTAATATTTTGGTCATTCAAATTTTCACCAATACACCAGGAGCTTTTTCTATCCTGTGTTCATTCAAGATCTAGAGCCTAATGCTAAGGAGAATATTTTAAATCTAATAAATCAAAACAGCTGCTAATATATAAGAACGAAGAAAACAAGAGCACAAAGCTGTGATGTGCCGAGTTGCAAAGAGAGTTCATCAACTTTGTACCTAGATCCTTTTGTTGTGTTTTTTTAGCTAGACCATTTAAAGTGACAGAAGGCAGTAAATCTAGTGAACCTCGATAAGAATCTATTGCTTGCCAATATACGAAGAGAGTTTAGCAACTTTGTTCTTAGGGCATTTTGGTTTTGCTTAACAACTGAAATATAATAAGCTGGTGGAATCTAAGTTCACATTCAAACTACCTTGTTTCGATAACTTCATGATAATTATTTTCCAAAATTATTTATACCCTGGGTATGTTTAATCACGTTAAAAGCAACAAACAGTTTATAACAGATCTTGAAAAAAGACCAGATTGACTGAATTAAGATAAGGAAAGTACTGAAGCGTTGTGTGAGATTCTATCAATTGTTTGTTTTGTTAGGTTGCTAGGGACAAAGGAGAATTCCTTCAAGTGTTAAATAAGATAAAAGACGCAGGTCAGCAAATAGTTGATGAGGTGAGGCGGATTGTTTTATATACTTTAAAGAAAAGAAAGTGCTTGTGGAAGAAACTTTTGCAGCTTTTTCAGTCTTGGAAGATTTGCAAAAGTTTATTCCCGCAAAATGTATGGTCAGTCGTGAACCGCAAATTTTTTGGTCTCAGGGAATTCTGCTGTTATAACACAAAATTCATAAAAACTAGCCTGAATCAGAGGAAGAATTTTGTAGAACTGTAAACGTTTTTTCCCGCTAAAGGCAAAAATTTTGTGGTAAAACTGAACAGCAAATGTACTGTTCCCATCCAATTGTACTCAAGCCAGATATATAGCTCAAATATGGAGATGGACATTTTAAATAGATGTGAGCGTTTACCTAGAAAAAACATGCGAATTCAGTTACCGTGGTTACAGATTTTAAGGCATGGAAAAACGGATCCCAAAAATCTATACCTATTTTTTCCCCTCAAAGTTTTATTAGTAGTTCACGTAAGTAAGACATATTGTTGACGTTTATTTATATTTGATATAAAAATAATAAAATAATCTCAGTTCATTACCTTTCTAAATATCTGGGATCTGCGAACACTTCAAGTTGAGATCTGAAAAAGTTTTTATGCTTTAATTAATGTAAACATTATTTTATTTCAGTTGAGAAAAACAAGTGTGCAACAAGTAAATGACGTTTTCACTGATCCGTCTTACAAAGCGATTTTGCAAGAGTTAAAGAAAGCTTCCCTGTCTGGTGAGCTGCAAGAAGTAGTAGAAATTGGTGGGACGTTGGAAAAAGAGTTACTAACGATTGTGCAGGTACTGGCTATCCTAATGTAGATTGGGCGTAGAGAGAGGGGAGGGGACGTTCCAGTATAGGAACGAAGAGTGTGTGGCAAAAATTCCCTTGTATTGAGTTTTAGATCATGAAGCTTAAGATGTATAATTTCATAATTTTGGCTGTCAACAAAACTTTAAGCTGGCGTCAGTATTAACTACAACTAATCCATCGATTCATTAACTAATCCATTAATTCGGGTACAAGATTTATCTGGTACACATCTTGTTTGAAAAGATACATCTTTCAGTTAGGATCTAATTTCTTCGGCTGCGAAATTTGTGAACATTAAAATCTTTAAAAATCAATAAAATGAAAAATGTCGATTGTGCTGCAGGATATTAAAAAAAACGTTGATAGCTGTCAAAGATAAATGTTTTCACCCAAAATATGCCAGTTAAAGCATTTTTGGTCCACATAAGTAAGCTAGGGAACGAAGTGTTGATACAAGTTACGCTTCTTATAGGTTTCAAAGTTGGTGAAGAACACAAGCGATAGTGAAGCATGTATAATAACCGCTTCAAAAATAGAAGAGAATTTAATCTCCTTACTCCCTCAGGTAAAATTGTAACATTTTCTCAACTACTTATGAAATCAAATTGAAGTGACTTCGCGCATTACTAATATATTGCCTGGCAGTGAGAGATATTTGATCTACAGTGTCGGGAACAGGCAACTACGTGTTACAATATGTCGGCAACGTACGCAGATAGCTTATATATGTAGACGGCGTGTATATGTAGTGACCGCTAATCAGCTTGTGTGGTAGGAAAGCACGTTAGAGCAATGCTATATGTATCTCTAGTGATAATTTACCATAGTTACAGTAGGAGGGGAGGAAGAGCCAGCTATTAGGATTCAATCCGCAAGGACATTAAAACTTCCCGTTACTTACTTACTTACTATATGTAGATGATTTGATTACAACAATTTTACTCAGCTGTCTTGATCAGAAATCCAATCAGCGTGAACCATTCTTAGCATAGAATTGACACACGGGTTCGCCATGATAAACCTTCTACTATACATATAAAATGTTCACAATATTACACCATACACCTTACAGCGTTGCTAATCGAAACTCTTTGTGTTGTATAGTTGATTGATGCTAGCAAGATGTTAGCGGCTCATCCTTCAAGTAAGATAACCCAAGAAAATCTAGAGGTATTCATCGATGTATGGGATACGCAAGTTGATGAACTGTCCACTTTGATGAGAAATGTTACTCAGACCACCGAATCTAATGAAAGTAAGAATTTTCTACGTTTTGTGTGTTTTTAAACCATCCCTGTGACCATCTAGGAGGTCCATAACTGAAAAAATTCGACTTGGTGATAACTACGCAAACCATTATGTCAAGATCTTCTCTATTTTCCTTTGAATTTCTGAGTAATGTGAAATACGTGCTGAACCTTTTTCTAGTAAATCCTTTAATAACATTTTTGCAAAGATTGTACTTCCTGTTGCCACAAACGTTTGTTTGGAAAATACAAAGTTTTGCTCTTTTTCCATGTTTACGTGGTCATATACACATTGTTCTACACTACTGTGGTTGCACTGTCTTGAATATAAATTTGACTGTTGCAGGTGCTGAATGGCTTTCTGTATATATTCCAATGGCATCAAAACTAAAATCGTAGATTGTTACCAGAAACGAGTATAATTTAGATAAATTTATGTAAATGTATGCACTGTAAGTATAATAGCTCACTCTCCTTTCACTGGATTTAATTTAGCCATTAACAGCACTCCTAACTATTATCAAATAGCACGTAACCGATATAACTAATTTCTGATATACACGCATTTTCTTTATAAGCAGTTTATATCATAATCTGCAAAAGTTGTAAGCAACTTTACCATAAACAATATTGGACACCAGCAACATTTTTTTTGAATGTGGTTTTGAAAAATTATTACTATCGCAGACTAACATTGATTTTAACATCGTGTAACTTCTTTTTGTATTCGCTAAAATAATCGGTTGCACTAATTTATGGACCCACCCCTTTCCCTTTTCCTGATTATAAACCCCATAGTTCTTGTCTTGGTATGGAGGTAAAAATTTGACATTAAATAAAACAATTGCGTGTGTCCGCTAATTTTTAGTAGAGTTAATGATAATCTTGCACTTTTTTGTCACTTTCTACTGAGCTAGGTTTCATTTTTAGCAACTTAAGTACTAGGTCAAAACTTTACTTGCTTATAAAAAAATGTGTGTATGTCGAGATCATCTTTTATTTTCGAATTTATCGCTGTAGCTAAATCTCGCTTTCTTTCCCTATGCTTATTTCATCCGGCAGTTTAAACGTTAACCTATTTTCTAATTCTTCACTATTGCACTTTTAACTAGAAATCTAAAAATCATTGACCAAAACTATCTCGGCGATGTTCACTCACGACCACATAATCCGTGCCCGTTTGAGTATGAAGGGACGACGCCTTCTTTCTAGGATCATTCCCTGATAAATACGAAGGGACATCACCTTTATTTTGAGATCATTCCCTGGTATATCATTCACGTTTTGTTTTTATAGACAACTAACCGTTGATTGGCTAATTACATAGTGAACTAGTAACTAATCACGTGATTGACAAGTGATAAACTAACCAATGACAATTTTATGACGCGTTGAGGGATGTAATTTATATATTTATTTTTATTTATTTTTTGTATTTAAGACCAGACAGAAAATATTATGTCATCAGTTTTAACTGCAAGCTTTCGGGTCTGGTTTTTGTATTGCGGAGCTCGCTTTACTCTTTCAAAGTAACGTTTCGTGCAGTATAAATTGGTGGTACTTTCATTTGTTAACCTTCTCTCTGTTATTCACTAATAAACACATTGTTTTATGGTGACTACAGACCACACATTCCGAAATTTTGAATTTTGTTTTTATTTTGCAAAGTTTTGAGTCGTCAATTTAGAAAATTTCCAGGAAGGCCTTGCATGTGAAAATTTCAACTACAATAGGAATGTAGTCCTGTGAGTTAAAACTGGGGTATTTTGAACTTTTTACGTCTTTAACAAAAATCTGAATCCTCGAGACGATTGCCTCTTGACATTTGGAATTTTAGAGCCAAATATTGTCAAATTTTTTAAAACTCGAACTTTTTGCCACTCACCTTTGCGTTTGAGTCAACGAGACTTGATTGTGCCTCTGTTAGTTTTGTCCTAAAATATCTAAAAATTGCACTTAAATTCGAGCTATACAAGAATTATTTCCTTAGGCATGTTTATACCAGATACTCCGCAACTTTTCGTTACTCATACCAAATACTCGATAACGTACCGTTACTGATACGAAATACTCGATAACTTATCGTTATTTACACCAAATACTTCAAACAACGTCCCTTCTCCTTTCACTAGCCACCCAAGGAAAAGTCCATATCGTTTTCATTATTTGAAGCCTTCGAGAAGTAGAGATATAAAGATGCTATTGAACTTGTAGTGTTTTTTTATTCCTATTCATGATGTATTTCTAATCAAGTTTTAAATAGTTTTGTATTTTAAACTTTTTGTACATATTTTTAACAATTTTTAGGCTTTGTTACTCCACTCTGTATTCGCGTGTTTTTAATTTAGTTTTATATCAGTAAATTGTGTTTTATCTTGTCCTTCCTTTTTGTATCAACTTCTATGCCACTAAGTCACAATTTGAAATCAGCAGTATCTCATCAGTTGGGACCTCCATTTGTACTCGCTTGTATGTTTTTGTTTCATGGGAACTTTAACAAAAGTACAAAATTTGGGGAGATACGGTTTTGTGGCACGCGTCATATTACTTACAATGGTGACATGATTTCAATTTCTTTCCCAGAGCTTCTTTTCGATTTCCGATATGAGCTAGTCACACATCAAAAAGCGAAAAAAGAAGCCCTGGGAACGAGATTGGGCACATACTAATTAACAACGCATGAGGAGTGATGTGGTTACATTAAAAAACGAACAGCAAATCTCGTGGTGTGAAAACCCTGCGAACGAGGTTGATAAACTTATTAAAAAGGTAAACTATATCTTGGCCAACGAATGAATGAAGTAACGTCATCGAGAACTTCATATTTCGAAGATATTTTAACTGCTTACACATCTGAATCGTTTGGCCTGATAATTATTTACCCCATTTCAAGAATTTTTTTGCCTGTTTTATTTTCGCCATCTCTATTTTCTTAAATTTTCGCGAATCCCCAGAACATTTTTCAATTGCGCGATTCTTATTTGATAGCTGTTAGTAATTTCGCAATCGTGCAAAATGTCGTTCATCTATATTAAAACTTATTAACATGATGTTGATTTTTATTTTTATGTAAATAACATGTATATATAATGATTCATTTTATTTGGTTGTTCGTGTATTTTCTCTGCGGTGTGATAACAGAATGTTATTTGAAAATTGAAAAGCTTTTTGACTTTTTTCGCGCGCCTTAGTGTATGTGCGCGAAAATGAAATTTGCGCGAAAATGTCTGAAAGTAACACATACATACACTTTTTCCTCCACTGCTCAGAACAAGATCTATGAATAAATATGTAGCTGAAGATTTACCATTGAACATCCTTGCATACTTTCCCTACTGATAATGATTTAACCCGATCGGATTCCGATTATTACGGGTGAATATAGTCTGTGAATTGCTATTATATTCCTGTCATGGAGAAGTATATGTGGAAGCTGTGTACAAGAATGTTGTCTATAAACTATTACGTCACTACACTTTATTATTAAGGTGGGTCGCATGTCGCATCAAGCCAATGAAAAAGTAAGAATGTCTTTTGTTATAAGTTAAAAGGGAAAGCATATTTCTCATACCAATATTAACTTGGGATTCCAAAAATAAATTGACAATCTGTTCATAAATTATTTCCCTTCCAACATTCCATCATGATATCACACTTGATGATAAAAATTATGTTAAGAAGAGACGCGACGTTTGTTCGTGCACCCGGACCTGTGTATCCGCACCTGTTTAACCTCGGAGTTTAGCAATCTCACCCCTAGATCTTGTTGTTGTTAGATTTTTTTATATTTGAACATATACCGACTCCGTACCGTGCAAGTAAAAAAACGTAGCAAAACCAGGCGCAGGGTTGTGTCCCCAGGTCTTCTAATTATAAATAGGGCAAGCCAAGAGCCAACCTTGTTTCTGCCGGTATTTTTCACCCAGCTTGTTGAAAGCTACCAAACTAGTTACTATTAATAGACATTTGTTGCAAATAGGATGATTACGGAACGCTATAATAGTAGGCAATTGAAATGACAAATTTATACACGCTAATTTAGGGAAGCTGAATCAACCTCGATCCCAGGGCCTGCAGCGTTTTTTGATATGAAGATGAAATGCGTTTTATCCTCATATCAAAAAAACGCTACAGGCCCTGGGATCAAGGTTGAAGCTGAATTTGATTAGAAAATAAATTATCTATAAAACATTATTTAGTAATTAAGTAATGTGAATTTTCAACCTTATCCCCAGGGCTCTTCTACGCCTAAAATATAAGTCGGCAGAGCTCTGAGGACGTGGTAGGAAAAGTGTTACTGTCCTTGGGGATTCCATCCTAATGGCTGGCCCTTCCTCCACTCCCACTGTAACTATGTTATATTACCATCACAGATACGTATAACATTGATTTGCTTGCCTGCGACGCAAGCTGGATGGCAGCAAAACGGACAATACATTTACAGTGCGCCGTAGTGCGGACTCCAATCACCCTCGTCCCCAAGGATTTTTGCCTTTTTGATACCAAAAAGGCAAAAATCCCTAGAGATGAGGGTGCACTCGAACCTGAAACCTCATGAGCTGCCATTACATTCTTTCCGCTTCGCTAAAAACATAAAATATTCAAGACAGACCTAAAGAACCATAGTTGTCAAGATCGTCCCCAGACCTTCTACCGTAGTCGAAAATTACTTAGTATTAGTATACAGAATATTTAGACAGATACTTTAGAAACTCTGTTACGTATACGTTAGGTGTACACCAGCATTACCTACCCAATTTCCCTGACATGGCATGGGTTGATCCATAGCTGCGGTAAAAGCACTTGCTAGACTTGCCCGCGCTGTGGACTAAACCAACCACAAAACTTCATAACCGCTGAGAAGAAAATACACATAAGACGAAATATATTATCAGTGTAATAATTATGCATATAGCGATATAAAAATAACATAACAATTTAGATGAAATCGATTAACTTGTCACAAGTATCCTGCAATTAGCGTCAAAATGGTTATTTTCAGCTTGTTGATGTTCCGTGCTAACGTGACATCTTTGAAGCGTCTATTGATTTCACAATGTATAGATCGGAAAATCTTGCTGTGCGTTTGTAGGAGGTAAAGTTTTGTTTGCGATACGGTTTAGAAAAAAAAAACGATTATAAAAAAGAAATAAAGAAAATAATTATATAACTGTCCGTGTCTGTTTAATACCTACCAACCAAATTTGACAATATAAAAAGTTCTTTTTATAGCTGTGGTAGAGCAACAGACACAAGAAATTGCTTCCTGGCTACCTTGTGGCCTTAATCACAACCCGCCATTATAACTTTGTCGACTGCCTAGCTCAAATAAAAAACTTGCCGCTCTTCTTGGTTTCTTTTGTTGATTTCCGCTCCATTGTTTTGTTCTTAGCTTTCGGAAAATAATTACTCAGCCTTGAATCTAAAGAAAAGGTTTCTTCACTCAGAAAACAAATCTAGTGTTAGCCTAGTTAACTAAGCTTTCTTCGAGGATATCTAATTCAGTTTTTCTCTGACAAAATGTTTTTCACCCTAACTATTCCGATTTCCTGGTAGTAAGAAAAATTATGCTGGGTCTCCTGGCTATCCTAGTTAAGACAGTCATGAAAACTGGAATACATTGACGGGTTTTATCCTCATATCGAAGATCGTTACAGGCCATTATTATTATTATTATTGAAATTATTTTTTATTTATTTTTTTTTATTTACCCAGGATAGCCATCAACGAGGGTCCTGCGAAGGGGGTCCTAGCGCATTTAAAGCTCCCATTTGAGCTACGAAAGTCGTGCAAGCACAGCAATCGCTCAACTAGACAACCGCCTAAGATATCAATCCTATTCTCATGTTCAACGCTAAGCAGAAAGGATAGATTCACACTTTTATAGTCTCTGGCATGACTCGGCCGGGGTTTGAACCCAAGACCTCCAGCACTGGAAGCGAACGCTCTACCACAAGGCTATCAGTCGGTTGTAACTTCGCGTTATATCAAGAATGCTAGACCTCTGGTAACCTACGAATGTTCTTAATTTTTTAAATTTTAATGTTTAAAAAAAATTTTTAAACTTTATTTTAAGTCTCTTGTACAACCTTGTCAATACGTATAATGAGTCTCGTAGCTCGAGTGTTATCATTTTTAATCACTTTTTTACATATTTTCCGCTAGAAACAATGAGAACTAAGTTGTTATGGGACTTGTACCTGCAATTTAGATGCTGCTAATGTATTTCATTCTTCTTCTTTTTTTTAACAACAACAACGACAAGTTATAAATAATAGTTAACATCCAAGAATCGATCGAAAAATTAAGAAATTGCTTGTTCTACAGGTCCTCGGTTCGAAGTTGGGCATTAAAGTTTTTTTGTCAGTCGGAGACGTTAAGCACCCAACTAGCCTATTCGCGTTCGGCACAGTAAGGCTTAACTCGACTTGTGTAAAATGTCAGATAAGACACAAGCAAAACCTATATTTCCTGCTAAATTTTTAAAGAGTTTGAATCGGACTATTATAAGTAAGGCTAAATTAAAACGGATAAAACAATAAGACGGACTCGTTCATGAAAGTGGACCAAAAGTAACAAGGACACCTGGCACCCTCGTTCCCAGAGCTTTTTGATATCATAGACGCCGTCTTTGTATTATTATAGACTATCGCAAGCAAGGTTATGGGGAATGTTATCATTTTTCAAATAAACTGCATGCACAGGCGTGGAGTTTTAAAAATAGTGCTTATCAGAGCGCTTATTATGTTTGACTGTCCTCTCGTAGCCTTCCAAAACGACGGTTCTAAAGCCCTGTACTGTTTAGGGAAATACGGTACCCATAAACTCGCAAACAAGAAAACAGATGTTAGAAATTCACAACTATGAAATATGGCAAGCATTTAAAGATAAGAAATTATTCTTTCGAGTTTTAATTAAAAAATTTGAGAATATTCTAAAAAAAGTGTTGGAGATAAAAAAGTTTTGTAGTTTTATCATATTTGAGTGTCGGTAAATCCTTCAACAATGAGTAAATTGTTTATAGAAATTTTGCTTGAATAAGGAATTATAATCGTCCTCAATGGGTATCTTACTGCGAGTAAATAAATGTTTGAAACGCAATAACAAAGGAAAACTATAGAAACCAGCTTAATGTTTCTGTGAAAAGAATTTTGCACTAGATGTAGATCATTAACTTGATGAAGCATTAGAATCAATCATTATAATAAGTTTCGTACACAGAATGCGCACTTTCAACTGGAAATCTGATCCTCGTAGCAGTGGTTGATTAGTTTAGTAAGTATTATTAAATGCTAAACCAAATACTTTATTTTGACGTCTTTATAACCTCCTTCCAGAACGCTTTTATCTTCACGATGTGCAAGAGAAAAAGCCCTAGGAACAAAGTTGGCGTTTCCGAAGTGGTAATTTTCCGCGCTCTGGCAATTAGAAAAAGTAAATAAGAAAATTCGATCTCTGAATTAAAGCACATGCCGAAGGTTTGTTTTGATTTTTGATTTGATAAAAAGATGGACACAATTTAGTCGATTGATCAACTTACTGTTCAAGTTCAAGTAGCCAGCTACTATTGTGATTTAGTGATAATTCCCTGCCTTTGATTTTTTGTAAAAGGTTCATGTTTAAGTGATAACTGTTGAAAATTGGTGGATTTTTTTGCAAAGAGAATATTTAACGATGGACATTTTTAATGTATTGGGTTTTATACACCACACAAGTAAAAATACTATCAAAATATTAGGATATTTGGAATACTAGTAGCTACAAATAGTTCTATCTGAATTTAAGTGACAAATCAACGGAACACTGCTGTACATTTTAAGATCTTTATTTATTTTTAATATTTAAGTTTGTAGTTAGCTAGGTAAGCTAGCTAGCTAGCTACAGTCTATTCTATTCTTTGTAGCTAACTAGCTAACCATTTCTCTCAGGTTCTTATCAGGGATATTTCAAGTAACTATTCTTACTCTGTGATAATATCATTATAAGAAAAAGTAAATTATAAGCAAATTAATATAAGGTTTAATAGAGTGAAGTTAAGTGAAATTTCTTGCTTACTATTTAATTATTATTAATTTCTATAGCTAGCAAACTTGTTTTGCAACCAAATGGTACAAATCTATGTGTAAACAATGCATTAATATGCAATAACTACATCAAAGTATATATATGTAAATAATAGAAATGGAAAGTAATAAAAGTGATACATGCTATTGCTAGCTAAAAGTACAAAGTCTGAAATAAATCATTTTGTTTATATTGCTAAAGCTTATATGATATTACTGTTATATATTACTGTATTGTACTGTACCTCACAGAAAATTAAATTTATATATCTTAATCTATTCTGTTGATCACATAAGGACATGAATTTAGCTATAAATCTCTCACACAAATTTTTTACATTAATTTGCTATTTTAATTGATATGGTTATGGTAAAGATTGTGGAAATAAGAAATAGTTCATTATATTGTATTTGTTGATGAGATGTAATAAATAGTCGAAATGTTTAGGCTATAAAATGTTAATAGTTTGACATAATACAGTCAATTAAAAGCTTAGCCATCTTTTGTTTATCTCTGTTGGATGTTTAAAGTAAACACTGATACCAGCTTTTAAACTTTGTGTGTTGAAATTTTTTAAGCAACATCTCTGTATTATATGTGAGTTTATTTTGCCTTTAGGTATTCTACTCTTAAAAATTGCAGCAACAACTTGAAGGATATCCTAGATATCTCTCTGCCAGTACTGCCTTTCAATTATATAGTTATATAGAATAATGGAGAAATTAAGCAAAGGACAAGTGTTGCTGCAAAAACTTGAAGAAGTAACACGACATGCAGATATGAACAGTAAACAAGCTATCAAATCAGCAACATTTGGGATTGAACAAACAGTGGAAATTCTGCATGGCAGGAAAAAGAAACTTGAAGATACCTGGGAAGAGCGTAAAACTTTGTTAGAACAATCAGTAAAATCTAGTATCCTAGATGAACATATTCACAAAGTATTTATTTATATGTTTCGTTGTTTATTTTAGTTCAAAGTTTTGATAATATTTTCAATCTGTCCGTTTTATGTCTGTAAATTGTCATTAATTGCAATTACATTGACATCACTTATTGATATTTTCAGTCTTAAACAGACAGAATTAGAGAGGTATTGTAACAGGCTTATGGAAAACGTATTTGGTCTTAGCATAACTTTTTTAACATCGATCTATGTTTGTTCAGATTGGTTACCAGATTGGAGGCAGGCAGGTCATGATAGCCAAAAATGATTATTAATGATGTAAAACTCAGTTGTCAAAACCTTATCATCTTCTGCATATTGAGCATTATAATGCAAACAATTTGTTTTTGTCTTTTTTTACAATATGTTCTCTTCATTTTCTTACAGTGTACTGCATGGCTTCAGGCAGAAGGTGAAAATCTCCTGTCATCATCATCAGGTTTATACGGAAACTCTTTAAAACAAACGAAAGAGCTAATAAAGAAACATGCTGATTTTTTTGCTTTGTACAAGGTATAATACTTAATTTTTTTGTTATTTTTTTTTTCAAAAAAAAGAGAGATTCCATTTATAACCTTAAATGCCTTATTAACAAAATCTTAACCCAATTAGCACTGGGAGCATGAAGTGCCTCAGCCACTGACTCTGTATACCTTTCGTTCACCATTTAATTGAGCACTAAAATTTTGTGACTTTACCTAACTTTTATTGGAGCTTGTTTATGAAAAAAAATTAGAAAATATTTATGCTTTGTATTGCATTTTTCGGACAGGCGTAATTTTTTGTAAATTTAAAAAGTGCTGACAGGCATGATGAGTGTTGTAAGACATCTATATAATAATATGAAGACTGTGTGTGTGTCTGTCTGTAACAGGCAAAGTAGATGTGTTCATATTCCTTTGATCTAGCTAAAAAAAGTATGTCTTGTTTGTTAACTGCCTAGACGGTACGACCCAACGTCAATGCATTTAGACTGAAGTCAATTAATTAAATAAGATTAGTGAAGACATTGCACTTTTAAGTTTAAGGCTTAATAACTTAAAAACAGGTGGAAATATTTAATGTCAGTTGCTGCATGGGTAACTAGGGATTACATGGGACCAAATTAGGACTAATTTCCTAAAGCTGGCTCAACCCACCTGTTTTGAAACAGATGGGTAATGTCATCAAAAACCCCTTAAATCCCCATATCTCTTCAACCATTTGTCAAAAACATTATTCTATACATTTTCTTGATCAGCATTTCAAGCTCTATACAATAAAGGCAACAGGTGAACAAATTTTTGTGTATTGGTGGGACTTTGCTGACATCAGCAATATTTTTAAACTCTTTTATCTCTTTTACCGCTGTCCAAAACCATACGAGCCTATACATTAATTTGATCAGCCTTTCTAGCTCCACACAAAAAAAATTCTTTGCGCATTGCTGACATCATTAAAATTCAAATGACGGATCTTTGTTATTTCTTTTTTGACTAAGTGAATTTTTCTATAGGGCTTATTGACTAGTTGTGTATATATTGATTATATAATTATTTATTACCCACGCAGGAGATGACGTCAGTTATTTCCAACCGTTTCCAAGTTATTACATGTATGTTGGTTACTAGGTGGTTACTAAGGTGCTGCTAAGAAGATATATGGGTCCTAGGAATAAAATACAGACCAGATTTGCAGGAAATATCGATTTAGTAAAATGAAGTTATTTCTGATCCAAATTCCATTGTTATGTTGTCTTCCTTACCTCGAACATCTTTAAATGCAATATTAAATGCAAAAAAGAGACTCTTGTTAAACTTTTTTTATTCCAATGACGTCATTAAAAGTCTACCAAAGATCAAAGCTGTAGCATTAGTAATGCTTAAGAAATTTAAATTTATTTTAAAGTTGTTAGAATGACCTGGTCATTCTAACAACTAAAGGCATGTGTGATGTCATTTCTGTTCCCTATGGTTTTATTGAATTAATTTTTTTTTTGCTTAAACTTGTTTGTGTTAAGACTTTTTACAAGTTTTATCACCTAAGCATAAGTAGTTCCAGAATTATGGCCTGTGGGCAATCCCCCCCCCTCACTTGTTGCACTAGACCAAAAAAGCCTGGTGTTAATAGGGTTAAGAAAAGAGGCAGCACTGCAGAAGGTTTACCTTATTTTAATGTCAGGAAGAGTTGAATATAGTTAAAGGAAAAAATGTTTTTATAAGGATGACTAAAGCTTATTTTTTTGATATATTTTTGTTTTTTGTTGCGTGATTGTTGCACTACAATCCTACATGCTGGTGATGCTTTTGTCATGCAACATTACACAACTGTTCTGTATAGTTCTGCTTTTTATACAATGTTTTAAATTAGACTTTATTTAGTTTTTCTGAGCATAATAGAAACAAGTGTGTTGTACAAAAGAATAACTTGTGACTATCACACTGTTACATGATGCTTTCACAGTGAAAATTTCTTTATTAGAAATCAAGCTTTTAAGTGTCAATTACTAAGTGCCCGGACTGAGCTAGGCGGTGTTTACGTAAGTTTCAATTTCCCTAAAGTAAAATAAACTCCTAACTTAGATGAAATGTTGTCAAAATTTTAGACATCCGCATCATTTATGTCAAATGAACTAACTGAACATAAATTAGGTTTTTTTTACAACTACAGTGAAATTTGAATTGCGTCAAAAGACTGAAATTCAGATAAATGTGAGTTTCACCTCAAAGGTATTATATCAACATTTAGAAGTTGTCAACAAAGACAGAAGTGATTTCTCTTCACTTGAAACTCTCATGTAAACACTGCCTTAATGAATGTTACCTCTTTCCTTATGCTTGGTGCAAACAACTTTATCAAGAACCTTAGGTACACACACCACCAATTATCATGGCAAATAATATCTCATTTAGGCTACCATTTACGTTTGAATGGGTAAACCAGAATATACTGCACTATAATTTCTATAACTATTTTAAATTACAAGTCTTGAGATAGGGAATTTTTATTCCTGAGAAGAAAACTGGTCTCAGGTGCTGTATTTCATACCATCATTATACACCCTATGAGTTTAAGTAAAATTCAGTTCTCTCTTTTAGGGTAAAACAGAATCAGTTCAAAAAGTTGTTTGTGATGGTCAAAAGCTTATTCATGCTGGACACTTTGACAGTGCAACAATTAAATATAAAATCGGCAAACTTGATCAATCATACAGACTGTTCACACATCAAATGGAGCTAAGAGAGAATCTCTTAAACCAAACACTTGATTTCTTCCATTCTTCCACACAGGTAAGTCAAGCTAGTGTAAGTTCATCCTAGTGATAACAACAAAAACAAAATTATTTAACAACAAATATTTACTAGCAATTTTTTGATTTGTATGAAATTTACGCATTGTGAAATTAAGACGAGTACATCACTTCCACATTAAGTTTTTGCCACCTCAATTTACTTATTGCCTTGAAAGTAATGCAAGAACTAAGTTCAATGAACCGGATTTAAAGTTTGCAGACTGTTACAAATGAAAATAGAGTTTCAACTAACCGAATTATGGAAATATATAACAGGAAACTTAGAAAATTGTCAGATTTCTTTAAAATGGTTTTTCCTGATCTTCATTAGCTTCTTGCACAAGTACGTAATCAAACCTGCACATTATTATTCTGCTGAAAAATATTTGCGATTTGTTTTAATTTTCTGTCTCTTAATTTCCTTAACGGTTTTTAAAATGATTTGCTCACGTCTTTACATTTGATATAGGTCATGACTGCTCTTGAATCACTTGCTGCAAAACTTCAAAGAAAACTTTTAGATGCAGAAAAATCAAAAGTTAGATCAGATGCAACAGAAGTTTCGTCACCGCTCCTACGGGAAGGTCAAATTTTGGTAACAAAAACAAAAAACAAAGCTGTAGTTAACATTTTAAAAGATGCTAAAGACAGATATGATGCTATTCTTTCGCTGACAGATGATCAACAAGTCTCCGATGACAAAGATATCATGGCTGTCAACAAGAACTTGGAGCATGTTTCAAATTGGTTGTTAAATATTTGCGAAGAGTTTATTAATATCCATAAAAATATGGGAACTACAAACAATATTGCTAGTGAATTCCAGAAAGATCATGAGCAGTTGTTTGAAGAACTCAATAATATTAGCAAAGAAATAACTAATTTGCGCTCCACCGTGTCACGATTTTCACGCAAAAAGAAAAAACAAGTACTGGAAATAACTGAAAAGCTTGATGGGATACAGTCGAAATCTGTTACAATTACCAGCCGCGTCAAGTATAGAATTGTGCTTGTCAAAATGTTTATATCTTTTTTAGACCATTCTGACGAAGTAAGTATCTATGTTTGTTAATGATATATTACAGCAAAGAAATTTTGTGGCTGACGTCAAATTTATTATCTTGATAATTTAGTCACGTCATCCAATTTTTTAGAATGAAATGTTAATGAAAGTATAACTCACGTGCTGTGATAATTTTTAGGTGTTAAAGCAGATATTTCTGTTGGAAGAAGAGTTAACAAGCGACGAACCTCACGAAAATATAAACGCCACAACCAATACTTTGAATCGTCAGAAACAAGATAAAGAAGAAATCATCAACAGTGCTGAAATTCTTCAAGAGGAAGGTCAACGTATTCTTGAAGATCTCAGTCTGGTATGGTTGTATATCTGGTTGTAAAAACTTGTATATCTTTCTATTGCCATGCTAAGATTTTCATTTTATAATTTTTTATTGTATCATTATCCTTCCTGCAACATTTCTAACATTGACCTTTTTGCCTTTTTGCTATGAGTTGGTTAGGATGGTTTCTAAGCTGTTCCTGAATTAATTTTGACCAAAATACTGTACCCTATACCTATTCCAGCAACTTCTAGCAATATTTTTTTAATTTTATCATTTGGCAATCGTATTTTTTACAGTATCTAATTGTATAGATATATATAATCTTTGGTATTATCATTCTAGTGTAAATGAGACGGAACAGGCTTCTGAAAATTTAGGTAGGAAGTCAACATGTTGATTTTTTTCTCTCTTAGTGTTCAGAGGAAAGCACACTTGATCGTAATGCTATAAAATTGAAGGTTGGTAAAGACTTGAAAAATATTGTTATGCATACAATCCAACTTGAAGAATTATGGGATCAACGAGAAACACAACTTGATACCAACAAAAGATTAAGCACTCAATTTTTTGAGTTTGAGAAAGAAATTAGAAAGGTAAAAAGAATGATTAAAACTCTTATATGTTGTGTTGTTTAGACAGCAAAATGAATACATAACCGGATTCAAGCCACAACAACTAACTATAAATAATATTATAGGTTATTGGTTGGATCCACAATCAGAGTGAAACCTTTTTTCCATTGACTGGCGAGTTTCCTGGCCTTGCAGCTACACATAAAGATTTGGATGAAAAACTCATGCAAGTACGAAATGTTGCCCAGGTGTGTTTTTTAATTACAGATGTTTCTTATCTTGTTTTATCTTTTTCTTTATAGCTAGATTTTTTTTTCAATTTAATTTTAATTTTGTCACGATCATCACAATCATTATAATTATCCCATTCACAAACTCGGTGATTTTTTCACACCTATATATAATTTTTTCACACCTATATATCTACTTTGTTATAATTGTACGCCATAGTGATATTGGGTAGAGAATAAATAAAAACAACAAGCTAAAATAAGCAAAAGCTTTTCAGTAAAAATACCATCTTCAGTGCATATAAATAATGTGTAAGATTGTTTTAACAATGTTTGTTTGTATAAGGTAAAATTTAATTAGCTATTAACAATTTGTATACAAAGTATAATACAGATGTGTTAAAAGCATAATTTAGTCACTCGGTTACGAAAAATATAGAGGGTATCGGATTCCACCTGAGTGTTCAGTTGTGGTTTCTTCAAGGCAATCCATGACGCTTCTAGTTTTTTCCTTAGTCGATAATTTTTCGAGGCTGACATCAGTACTTCATTGAAACTAGTGGTATTGTTTCTCATAAATGTATTTGGCAGGTTCTGAATTTTTTTCTCATGTCTTTATGCTCTGCCCATCTCGTTTCAACATTTCTAATTTCTTAAAATTTTGATTTTGATGATGAAATATTTTTAATGAAACGCTTTTGCTTATTTTAGCTTGTTGGTTTTATTTATTCTCTATATCTACTTTAAATAAGTTCAAAAATGAACATTTTTTTCCTTTTAATTAAAAACTGGTAAAAAGAACAAAAAAGTATGTTGAAAATGACAGTGAAGTAAAGTCTTCTAATGTTTTGCCACCTTGACACATGTTTGGTCTAAATTACAAGAAAAGCTCTGTTTTCCACACCAAGCAATGGTCATCATCACCATCGTTCTCGGCTTACCGTCTGTTTTCCATGCTAGTTGGACGGGGTATATTAATAACCCTCTTCCAATCTGATCTATACTGTTCGACCTAAATTCAAGTTCTTCTGCATCAAGTCTGTCCTTATTACCTCCTGCCAAGTCTTTCTTGGTCTACCTCAGGGCTTTGCCCTAGGAACTACCAATTTTTTACACTTTCCTATCCTCCTCCATTCTTTCCAAGTGTCCCAACCAACACAATCTTATTATCTGGATAACATCTTTAATGCTACGGATACCTAGCCTGCTTCTTACTCATCTGAACTTTTTTTGTCTCTCAGACTGGCGCTACACATCCACCTAACCATTCTCATATCATTCTTTTCTAAACGAGATCTTCCTGCTTCACTGCCCATATCTCACTACCATACAACATAACACTTCTTACACAGGCCTCATACAACCTACCTTTTACCTCAATTGACAAGAGTCTGCTGGTCAACAAAGGTAAATCTCTGAACTTTTTCCAAGCAGAACCTATCCTGCAAGTAACACTTCTTCCAACATCCCCTTTACTACCCAGAATATCACCTAAGTAACAGAAGTTCTCAACTATTTCCTAGTTATTTTGCCTCAAACTTAAAAGACTCAGTGTATTACTATGATAGATACTTAAAAGCTTTAAAACATTTTTTTTTATTTAACTTTAAATTCATTTAACTCTTTCACTCTTAATCTCCAAGTAATTTTTGATTAGACTTGTCTATAAATGTATATAAACAGTTCAAAGTTAACTGACTTAATATGAAAAATTGACTGGAGGCTTAATATTGTAAAGCTTGATTAACTTATTAAGTCTTTTTAAATGTTTCGAAAAGCTCTTTTCATTCTCAAGATATTCACATAATAAAGTTTTTCAGGTTTAATTATGCTGCATAAATCATGATGTCATATTAAACGTATAGCAATTTTGATGTTTTCTCCCATGCATTAAAAAATTATCAATGTACAGATATTGTAGAGGTAAACTGAATAACATATTATACTAAAAACTTGTTTGCTCATCCCAGCCCAAAATTATACAGATTTACAAATTGCACAATATCATAATTAAGCAATACAGATACTTGCGTACCTGAAATCTCTTGACATGCATTTGATTTCAGCTTTCACTGCTAATTAAAATTTACAAGATGTTATTGTGAGAAGAGTTAAAATAACAAAGTTAAAAAAACCTGTCATCGTACCTTTAAAATTAACTCGTTGAGAGTGTACAGAGTAAGACTGCAACGTGTCGGTTTTGTAGTCATTTTAAAAACTTCTTCACATTTTCCGTAAAAGTTGAATATTTAGTACATTAAATCCCAACAAAAATAGGCAATTACACAGGGCAATTGCACAGGATAGTTTTTAATAGTTTAAGAATAGAATAGTTTTGTACAATAGCTTAAGCATAAGCATCACTCTTAAGAAAATGTTAAACAAATTTTTAAGCTCAACACAAGTCCAACATCACTTTTCACCTCAGGATTCCTTTTATTTACATTTTGAGTATGGCTTTCTTTATAGTTGGCAAATACAGAAATTGAAAATCACCTTGACACTGCAGAATCTTTAGCAAAATCAAGTCAAAATGGTACAGATTCAGCAAGATTTGTCACTGCTGAATTGAAACTGATTCACCAGAGGTTTAAAACCAAATTAAGCAAATATGAAGCCTTATTATCCATGTGTTCCACGTTCTACACAAGTGTCGAAAAGGTAGGGACAAAACTTATTGCTGACAAATGTTTTCTTGTCAATATTATTTTACAGCTTTTAATGTTGAAGGATGGCCAGAAATCAAATTAGATCAATCAAAATATAGTCGAATATAAGTCAAAGTGTGACATACTGCTTCTTTTTGTTTTCCTTTGTTAATATTGTGCTTCCAATGTGAAAATATGCTAATATTTGATAAGCATAAAAGCAGCATTTTTGTACAGCTGTTTAGTAGGGGACTATAGTTATTGTCACGATGTTCCATTAGTAATACCTTTTATAAGAAAATCTCTAAATACAGAAGAGTAACAATTACTTTTATTTTTATTTTGTGTAGCTTGTTACGTTGATGAATAAATCTCTGCATGATTACACATCAGACTTTTTACCACGAGATACATTATACGTCCAGCAAAAGTTGAACGACCATTTTGAAAGTTTTCGATTTGTCGAAGAGTTATTTGTTTACACAATACAAAATGCGCAAGATGTGTTATTATCGATCAAAGAGTATGAAGAGTTGGGCTTAAAATCAACAAAGATTGAAGATTTGTTAAACGCAAATGATAAGAAACCAGGTATCTGGAAAGAATTTTGGGAAGGGAATGAATTAAGATTGGAAGAAAATCTTAAAATCCTTCAGTTACTGCAAGATATTAGTCAGGTTAGTCCATTTAATTATATTTAAATCTTCTTTCCTAAAAAAAAACAAGTTGGGCTCATTATTAAAGACCTTTGAAAATCTTTTTTATTTTTTTGAAAAATCTTTGTTTGGTTCTCGAGCTATATGTCATCAAAGTTTTGCTAATTATGCAAAGTTGTGATGTCACCAACTAGCTCTAAAACATGTAATTGCTGTTCTTGTGCATAATTATAGTAACTAAAAGTTGAAATTTACGTAAAATAATCAAAACGCCAAACTGAATGTCCAAAATACATTTTTAAACCTGTATGCCATGGTAAAACTGTGGAATACAATACCTCACTCAGAGCTAGTTTATGTTGTCATGCATAATTAGTGGAGCAAACTAAGAAGCAATCAAGATTTTTTGAATAAAATATAAAAATTCCTAGACAAATTTTCAAGTTCTTTCATATGAAATTAACAATTTTTTTTTTGCTGGAGATAAGCTTTAAGTTAGATGTCTGGCTCATTTGAAAATAAAAAAATATTCTACGAAGTCCAGAATGTTGAGTTAAACAGAATTTTTCCCCAAACATATCATTAAAAATTGTTCCAAATCAACTCTTACCTAAAGATGGAGCTTCTGCTATTATGACTTCTGTTTATTTCAACACCTTTCTTTTGCATATTATTTGCATTTGTTTTAATATATTACCGTTGTTCAGAATTTACATCTCAAAGCATGTCTCTTGACTCAGTTGCTTTATATTCATACTTTACATCCCAAAAATATTTATTTTAACATGGTTTCCATGTGATTTCTATTTTAGTTCTCTTGTATATAGAAATCATCATCTGAATTTATTTTTTATGTTCATTCATAATATTTATTTTAGATCACATTAATTGTTGAGGAACATACTAGAAAGCTGTTAAAGATCAATAAAAAATTTGGAAACTCACTGTTATCTGCTGTGACACTCTGTCAAGAATCTGACTCCTTTCAAGACCAAGTTAAAGTATGCTCCATCATATTATGTGATATTTTATTTTTAGTTAGATCTACTTAAGCCAAATAATAGTACATGATCTCATAACATGAATTAACTGTGAAGGGAATTTTTATTTATTTCAAGTCTTACACAAATAGTGTTTTTATATTTTAACAAAGAAACGTGAAAATCTGTGTTATTTTAGTGTCAATGTCTTGCCCAATTTTGGTCTGAAATTATTTCCTTGTTTACCACTCTTATGTTAAAAGTTTACAATAAATTTTTTAAAAATAGGGAAATAAGTTTTTCTATACAGTAATAAAGCTATTTTCCTTTGGCTTAAATGTTTTGCAGCATTTCTACATGGTAGAACTATGAACAGGTTTTTTAAAACACTTTAGGCGAAAGGTTACATTTTTTTAATTAAATTTTTAAATGTCTGTTAAGCCAGAAAATGTTAATCACTTGCCAAGATATGAAGTTACATCAGAATTAAATATTAAATATACAGATTAAGTTATTAAGGGTATTAATTATATATTTGACAAGTAATCCAAATTGGTTGTTTTTTCTTAAATTTAAAGAATAATTTTGATTATTACAATTCTTACATACAATCCATCCACACAATCCAGAACAGAAAATTAACATTCAAGGATAGTGTTGAAGTTAAGTTTAAAGTAAAAAAAATATATTTGTAGTTATTTTTTTTAACATTTTTATCTATATAGAATTAGGGTCTTCCTTCTGCATTGTAGTATCCTTGTATGTGATGAAGGTTTCTTGTAATCATGATTGTTTTGCTTCTCAGTGAAGGTTATGAATGAAAACAGTACTGAACGTGTGTATCTGTAAGATGATATAACTTCCTTGTATTTGTAATTCTCAGTATATGCATATGGATTAGCTAGGGAGAGAGATCTTCTATGTTGTTTTTAAAAAGACGTTTTTTCAGATGGTTTATGTACTCAAATTGTAGTCGCAATTTAGTTTTACACATTCGTCATGGCAAAACTTATGAGAAATGTTTTTGAATGTAAAAGTAATACTCAAACATTAGAGGTAAACATTGTCAAACATTTAGAATTCAGGCTTTTCTTTTACTTAATTATTTAAAAATAGCACATATTCAAATTCAGATGCTGACATCAACATCGTCAGTGTTGTATTGTTAAGAATACTGTTTTTACAATTTTTTTTTTGTTTAAAGTTTTTTTTGGTTCTCCTTTTAGGCTACAGAACAACAAATTGGACAGTTGCGTACAAATGTCAGCAAACTTGTTCAAACAGGACACCCTGATGGAAAGCAGTTAGATACGAAGTTGCATTTATTAGAAAAACGTTGGGTTAAACTTTTCAACTTAATGGAAGAACACAAAGCATTGTTAAACACGGCTGTTGAGTTTTATCAACTCTGTGAGCAGGTAAGATTCTTTGCATTAAATGTATTTATTTATTTGTTTACAAATAACTTTAAATACTTTGTGGACTAGAGTGATATATAATTAAAGTTTGCAATGACAATATTCTGTTTTCAATAAAAATAGGGAGCCATAGTCAAATACAATACTACACAATGGTTTGGTAATTATTTCATCAGGCTCCCTAATTAGAAAAAATATTAGATGCCAAAAAATTTGTCATAAATGCTATAAAACAGCATTTCACTTCAGAAGTATTAACTGAGCAAAAAAGGTAGTCGATGAAATCAAATATTTTATTAACATAATTTGCTGTACTACCTGCAGATAAAAAACATAAATGGCAATATTTAGCCTTTGCAATTTTGGAAACCATGGCTTTTAGATGTAAATTTCCAATGCAGTCATTAATTACCTAGTTCATTGACATTGTTAATGAAATGAAAATGTAAGTTTGGTTTTCGTTAATTAGGTTCAAACATGGCTGAAGGACAGTAACCAGTTTGTGAAAACAACACGGGGTGGAGCCCGTAGATGTACAACTGAAAAAGATGTTCGTGAACTTATTCAGCTGATTGAAAATTTCAAGTTCTCTGGAGTTGAAATACAAGAATCACGTTTACAAAGATTATCAGAGATTGCATCCTTCTTAAATAACGATGATGCAAAAGTTCGTTCCACACAACTTAAAAAAAGCCAAGAGAGAGTCAACACAAGGCTGGAGACTTTACGGAACGATATGGAACATCAAATAGGAAGAATGCAATCAGGAGAACAGGTAATGCATTGTTTGTATATTCTCAAAAGTAGTGTAAACTTATAAATATTTATATTTTTATGAATGCCTTTTATGTGTTTTTTTAATTTTGGACCTTGTGGTTTTTATAAAATCAAGAAAGCTTTATAATTTTACTTGCAAAGTTATCTTTATTAGTTATAAACACCAGTTGATCCTGTTATTTTATTTCATATTTAAATTTAATGGTTTTTTGAAGTCTGATTATCTTTATTGTTTCCCTCAAACATTGATTGCAATCCTACCTGCATTGAGTGTTTTGTTTACATTGAGTTGAGTTATCACAAACTAATTAAAACCTTTTGTCTTGCTACAGTTTTAGGATAAGTAGGCTAATCAAATATATAGGATGATTTTTAAATGTTTTGTTATAGTGTGTGTCATCTGTGATTTGTGTCTCTTAGATGTTTGCCTTTCTTTAATTGTATTTCTTTGTTTATATTCAACATATTTTTATTCCCTTGTGGTAATAAAAATTTAGTTGTGATAATTAAAGACTTTCATGTTAAAATTAGAACTGCATTCTGAAACTTTTTATTAAACAAGAACAGTGTAAAATAGTACTTTTTGAATAGGGATAAGAAATGAGTTTTTAGAGCAATTGTGTTTTATGTAAGTGTATTAATAAATTAATTACTTTGCAATATGATAGGCTGTTCCAAAGAGAATGTCATTTGTTTGTTTAAATAAGAAAATATTTTAGCTTATATTTGTTTCCTGTGTTATTTTAAAATCAAACCAATGCAAACAAATCTTTTTAATAAAGATCTGCCCAGTGATATTTATAATACACTTGCTTTTTTTAGGGTGATAGTGAAGAGATTGAAACTTTATACTTCGATGATGATCATGATACAATAGATGATTTACTGATTCCTGAAAAAAGAGTTATGTTGGCAACAGCTTCAGACACCCATCTGACTTCTGACATGTCTTTAAAAGGTGACGAAGTAATCCAGTGGAGTGATCAGTTAGACCAAGATGCTTCAGGGGCACCCAAATTGCTTGTGACTGTTACTAGTAACACAGAAGTTCCCACAGATATGCAGCAACGAATATCTCCACTGGTTCGCAGTGAAATGGACAGTATGAGTAAAAAGGGAATAAATGTTGGTTCCCCATTCAAATCACGCTCTGAAAATAATAACAATTTGTCGCTTTATTCTGCTGATATCCCAACACAAATTAAGAAAACAGAAGATGGCAGTATATCAGTTCTTGGTCCTCAAATTCACAGAGAGATATCAGTCAAAACTGATTATGACATTGAAACAAGTCCACCATCACCGTCATTAGATGATAAAGGTCTGATGTACACTATGAAGAAAACCTTAATCACAACAACAAAAGAAGTGACAACACGCACCAAACAAGAAATTCGAACCGAACTTGAAGTTGTGCACATAGATGGTGAAGATGAACTGCCGAAAAGACTAGCATTGGTAACTGACGAAAATGATAAAGTTGCTGTTTCGGTTACTACAATGAGCGGCATTGACAATGAACAAGCTGGCTCAAATCAAGATGTGTTAGCGAAAGACATCAAAAAAGGACTCCAGACTGCCAATGAAAATATATGTAAAGGCGTTGAAAATAATTTATTCAGTGAAAGGTTTGTACCTCCGTTATTATTCTGTGACATCCATAAACATTATACTAAATGTAAATTCTTTTATTATAGTTGCTTATATTAGAATTGTAAATACTTGACCCCTCTTAATTGATGGTGAATTCTAACAATTCTGAATATGCCTACTTGAAAATAACAATAGTTTGTTATTGAAAAATAAAACAAATGCAAGGCTGTTTATATATCAATAAATACACTTGTGCAGAGACACCAGAAATTTTAACTGGTGCAATTTCTGTTAAAAAAAATGTTCACAAATTTTTAGTTTTTTTTAAAGAATACAAGTCACTTTAATTATATTATAAGAAATATGCATCAAGACCGGCTTTACCATGATGCCAATTGCTTTTATTGGAATTATTGTGTAGAATCAATCCATTACATTGTTTTATTTTAGATCTAGATTTGTTATGGATAACTCTGTTATGATAACAGCATCAGGTGAAAGCTACCAGCAGAACCCAGTGAATGAAAGCAGTAGTTTTAAGTATGAAGTCACTGCAAAAGACGCGAACAATAAAGGAATTACTGTCAGACATGTGAGGTTCCTTTAAACTTTCTAAAATAACATTTTTAATTCCCTATTGTTCCAAATACTAATGTACGTAAGTTTACAATAAACAGATAGGCTACAAGCTTAAGACTATTGAAGTATAGTATTATACAATTTAAAAAGATATCAAGGTTTTTTATTATGTAAACATTATTTATTTTAGATTCCAAAACCGAGTTCAAGTGGTCATATTACAGTTCCTGATAAACAAGATGAATGCCGGCCAGTATCAATGGTTGAACTCACATTGAATTTAGATGAAATAGATTTAAATCCAACTGAATCTACTGCAGCTAACGCAGAGACTTTAAAAAATAAACAAGAGCCAGTATCAGAATTTGTTATGGTTACAGATGCTCATAATCTTCATTCCATGCCAGAAAATGGTTTTGACAACGGCGTCAATACAGAGCAAGATCTAGAAACTGTACCGCCTATTACTGAGAAACCTAAGCTTGAGAAGAAAATATCTGAAAGCGACTATACAAATAATTTAGTCAATCATATCCTAAATGAAAGCGTTCGTGTTTTTGACGCAAGTCATTACGTTGATCAACTTGTTGAAGAAGAAAATAAATATGAAGACTTGATGAACTGTATTATTAAGGTATAAATATCTTAGAAATAAATTTAAATTGATGAGTTGACATAATTGTTAATAAAATGACGACTTTTTTTTAATAGAATTACATGGATAAAATAGCTGTTGCTCCTTTGAAGTTGCAAAAAAACAAAGATGCCATATTCCGAAACATCAAAGAATTGAATCATTTCAGTAAAAGGTGAGAATGATAATTTGCTTGATGTGAATTTCGCACATACTAATTATCAGTTCTTTAGTTAGCAAAACAAAAACGAAATTGCTCTGTAATTTAGGAAAGAAAATATGTTGAATTGGGAATACATTGCTAATTATTTAAAATTTAGATGAATTAACATATTCCAATCATTGTAAAGGCTTAATTTTTTATTAGCTATGGTATTAAAATCCTTAAAAAACAATATTTATTTTTTAAAGGCGAAAATTCTTATATATTATTTAATTAGGTTAATGAATTAACCCATTTTTATTAAAAAAAACAAAAACATTTGCATAAAATATTTTTCATCCCACTTATTTACGTGTGTGCTTTACAATTTTCAGTTTTAGTTTAAACATCCTAATGACAAAAGAGCACTGAATAAATTGCTTGAAAAAACTCTCTGGGTTATATTTTTATTCTCTTTTTATTTAAAACATTCTTAAAAATTTCTTAAAAATATAAAAAGAAATTTATAGTTTGTTACTTGAAATCGAGACAAAATAAAAATTATAGCTTTGAATAGATAGCTACTTTGGCTTTTCAGAAAATAAATGCTTTTATACCTAGAGTGTAAAATACGTCAGGTATTTTTATTCAACGAAACATGTATTAAGGGGCCATCCTTAACGAGAAACTAAATTTGTACTCTAAACCTTGTACTGTTTAATTTATCTTCTAGTATTTTTTTACAACATTTGAAGAAATGTAAATCAGCAGAGGATATTGCAGCTTGTTACTTGGCACATGTAAGTTTTTTTTCGTCATTTGTTAAACTGTTTGCACAACTTGTTGCTTGAGAAAAACTGAATAAAAACAGAAAGCTTTCCAAGAACGGTTTTAGGGAGTGGTTTAGGCATCATAAGCTGGACTTTTGTTATTGTCTTTTAATAAAATTTAACTAGAAAACAAGCAGTTATATGTTCAGTTTTAATGTAAACATATTTTGTACATGGATTAAATTATGTTGGAAGCTTATAAGATTAACTTATTTTAGTATGAAAAAATATCAAAGATGTTTCAGTTGTATATTTCAAAAGGAGCTGGCCTAGAAAACATTTTAACAAACTCTTCTTATTTTCAAGTAAGTCATCTTTAGTATTTTTATTAAACTTCTGTTATCCTTTTCTTATATGTTTTTGTGGTACAATTTTTCTAATCCAAAATCTACTCTTACCTCTCCAGCACTGCAAGGTACACAAAAGCGATCTAAAAGCTCATCTCCATGCTCCTCAACAGCATCTCAAAACAGTATGTTGTGTGTTTGAAGATATGATCCAACAAAAGACTCTTCTGAATAAAGATTCTTCAAAGTTGGAGGTAATTATCTACTTTAATAATGCTTGTTTACATTCTAAATATCTGACAATAAAACATGTCCTTAGCATCAATAGTTTGTGTTGTTATTTTTTACTATTATTTTGAGTTATTTTACATAAGAGGCCCTTCACAAAATTCTACTTTACAAAAAAGGTATGTGAGAAAATAATTCTGATCTCATTACTATCTATTTTAGTTTGCTCTTCAACTTTTGAAAGATATAATAAACCTTGTACCACGAAATGTAAAAGAAGTTACTGAAGCATTTAATTTGTTAAACACAAAAGTTGATAACAATATAGAAGTTGAAGAAGTGCCAAACATACCGATAAAACAAACAATCACAGAAACTCCCAATGTTGTTTTGGAAGTGGACATAGTTGAAGCAAGTCCAAACTCTAGTTCTAAAGAATTATTGGAAAATGTTTTAATGGAGTATGAAATTATTGACACAACAGTTATAAACTCTAAAAATGATGCCGTAAAAGCAACTGATTTTAAAGACAAACCACAATACATTGTTTCAAAGGGATACACTGCCAAGAAAAAGGACGAAATTCATCTACCACTTGGATCAGAAGTTTGTATTCTTGACACAAAAAATGATCGAAGTTTCGTTGTTGTCCTTGATAAAAGTGGACAAGAACTAGATCGTGGATGGATACCGACTTTTTGTTTGCAGCGAAAGGAAGATGCTGTTTACATCACTTCTAAAGAAGGTATTATTTGCCTTCTAAGATTGTATGATTTAATTTTAAATAATACCCTCTTTATTTTATAATGAGTAACAATTTTCTACTCCTTTTCGATATTTTGATAGTTGTTGGTGCATATAATATAAATTATTATTTACTTATAAAATTTTTTAAGACATAGCGTAAATAATTTTTTGCCCAATGTACGCTATGTCTTAAAAATGGAAAGAATCAAAAAAAGTTTGTAACTTAAAACTGTAACTTACCAAGTTTTGATTTTTTCGTTGTGAAAAGTAATAAGTAATACTGAATGGCTGTGAACTAAAAATGCAGACTTCGAAGTGATTGTTATGTTATACATTTTGTATTTAGCAAAAGCTCCAGAGTTTAAAATGCCCTTAACATCATGTTCAGCTGTAGAAGGAAATCCAACGAAACTTTCTGTTCAAGTTAGTGGTTATCCCAAACCGGAAGTTGTTTGGTATCTTGATGGTCTGCCTGTTCGTAATGATATTCATCATAGAATTGTTGAGGAAGATGATAAAGTTGAATTGCATATTCTTCCAGCAGTTATTGACGATGAAGGGTTGTACACAGTTAAAGCTGTTAACACTCTTGGATCAGCATCATGTCAAGCTGAATTCATTGTTGAATGTAAGTTATAGCTGATGAAAATTTTTTATTTGCTATTAATTGTGAGTTACCAAAATATTTTGTTTTATTTTGTGAAATTAAATGATGATACAATTTCTTAATTAAGCTGATGTTTCGTCCATGAGTGGTCTTAGTGATCTTGAGTGGGAAGAAACAAGCGTTCCTGCAGAGAACGAGAAGTATGTGCTTTATTCTTGTTCTTTTTGTTTCTTTGTTTTTAAGGCATGGTAACAAAAACTCTTGGCCCTTAAGGGTGATTTACAAATTAATAAGTGTATGCTAAACGCCAATCTCAGGGAATTGGTAGGGTATAAAGGGGATGGGGTGAACCCTTTGGTGTTAAATATTAAAGTATTTAAAATGAATTATAGTCTACTTGTTTGGTATGCTTGTGATTTCAGGGATTGACAAGACTCACACATTACATCTATTGATTTTAATATTTAGATCAGGGAGGGACTGGGTAAAATCTACATGTCGGATTTGTTGTTTAGTGTACATTTTTGGATTTGTTAGTCATCTCTAAACTATTTGTAAATCTTGATTACCTGGCTATTATGATGCTTCTTCTGCATGCAGGATTACCTTTTTATCTTACTTTGACCGTTTTAGAAACAAAAAAACCTTTGTAGTTGGAGAGAAAATAAATATCAATACTGCAATTGAAGCAGAATCAGCAAGAGAGATGGCCTTCATTCCACCACTCTTTACTCAGACTCTGAAAGATGCTGAATGTTTATTAGGGTCTAAAGCTTCATTTCAAGTACAAATTCAAGGAGATCCACAACCAGTTTTGTCATGGTATTTAAATAATGTGAAATTAGATCATGATAAACGTTTGTTTACCACTCAAGATAGGGCTATGCATGCTTTGACTATTTCCAACATCACTGAAAGAGATGGAGGGACATTACGATGTGAAATGTCTAATTCTGCTGGCAAAGAATCCTGTGCTTGCTCACTGAAAATCATCAAAAGATCTCCTAGCAACAACAACAATATTAACAACAATAACAACCCATGTGTGTTCTCACATCAAAACCAGGTGAATGTTATTGAGGATTGTGATGCCGAACTTGTTGTCAAATACAGTGGTGATCCAAACCCAGATATCAATTGGTATCATGACACTATTCACCTAACAAAAGAGTATGGTGTTGAAATCATAACAGAGAACGGGACTTGTAAAATGGTGTTACCTGAAGTTACAAGTGATGATGCTGGTGTTTACACTTGCATTGTCCAAAATTCTTGTGGTGAAGAGAAATGTGATATTAAATTGCATGTTCTTGGTAAAGACTCCAGTTTCGTCAATGAACAAGGTAAATCTCTTCCCGATTTAGCTGATGAAGGTCCTCCAAAGATATTAGAACAATTTCATGATAAGAAAATATACGAAGGAGATACTGCAACATTCCAAGTCAAAGTTGATAACAAACCGAATGCAACAATACAATGGTTCTGTAATAATAAAGAGCTAGAAAAAAATTCTCATGTTAAGTTCGAACAAAGTGGATTGTATTTCCGCCTTATTATCCCTATCTGTGATGTCAAAGATGAAGGAAATTATTCATGCACAATTAAAAATAAATTTGGTACTGAGAGCTGTTCAGGATATATTAGTGTGCAGGAAAGCATATTTGCCCCCAAGTTTGTTGAGCACTCTAAGGATTTGTATGTGGGAAATGGTGAAAAGTGTGAAATTTTTGCTGTAATAAAGGCCAAACCAGCTGCAACTGTTGAATGGTACAAAGACAATCGTTCATTAAAAGACAAGAACATTGAATTCATACAAAAAGAGAATATTCATTCAGTTGTCATACATGAAATGTCTGAAAACCATGTTGGCACTTACAAATGTACTGCATTTAACAATGCTGGGGAATCTGCTTGTATTGTTTCGTTGGCAATAGCTGGAGAAAGCAACATGCCAACATTTACAGAGCCACTATGGATATAAAAGCAGATGTGGGAGACACTGTAAAGTTGGAATCCACTGTAACATCAAAGTCAAATACCAAGGTTGTTTGGTCAAAAAATGGTAAGCCAATTTCAGAAAATGACAAATTTAAATTTGAGAAGGGGCGAGAATCACATTCTTTACTGATCAGTGATGTACAGCTATCTGATGGTGGAGTGTACGTATGTGAAGCATCAAATACAGTCGGCAAGAGCAGCTGTGAATGTAATCTAGTGGTATCTGCACAGAACAGTCGACCGTCTTTTCAAAAAGGTTTAGTTGATTTGCAAGTGCCTGAGCATGAAAAGTCTGTTGAAATAAAAGTTATTGCAGTGGGTGATCCTACTCCTGAAGTTTTATTTTACAAAGATGGTGCTTTATTAGAATCAAGTTCGCGTCGAATGATAACCCAAGAAGGTAATGAGCATGTTTTGACATTTAAGTATGTATTGCAAGGCGATTCTGGTGAATATGCTGCTGTTGCGACTAACATAGAAGGCGAGGAATTGACCCAAGGTTTTCTAACTGTATCAGATTCTATGCCTCCTATTTTTTCCGATGCTCGGAAAAAATATGAAGTCAATGAAGGAGAGGAGTTGGTATTGCAGGCAAACGCAACAGGTGTACCGTTACCAAAATTGGAATGGTACAAAGAAAATGAAATTTTGAAAACTACAACTTCTAAGCCGGGTTTTGCAGAAGTTGTAAAGACAGCTTCTCCAGATGATACAGGTGAATATACATGTGTTGCAACTAGCAGTCTTGGAAAGGCTCTACTGCAGGTTCAAGTGACTGTGAATGAGTCAAAGAAAATGTTTCCACCAGAGTTTCTTTCAAATTTATCTGACCTAGATGTAGACATTGGTTCCATAGCTCATTTAGAGTTGGGAATTGTTGGTTATCCAGAACCAGATATAATTTGGAAAAAAGATGGAAAACTATTATCTAAAAATGATTCTGTTACTCTTTCATCAGGTAACGGTATGTGTTCAGTTATGATTAAAAGTTGTCAAGCTAATAACGCTGGTTGTTATGAGTGTATTGCAACTAATGAACTTGGCCAAACTTCACGTAGATGTTTTGTTTCCATGTCAAAGAAAACAGCGAAAACACTAAAGACAGTTGAGAAGACATCAGAAAAATCTAAAGCACCTAAGTTTTTAAAGTCTCTGCATGACTTGCACGTAGCTATTTCAGAACCAATAATTCTAGAAACCATGGTCAGTGGTGATCCTTTTCCTGACATTAGATGGTATAAGCAAGACAAACTGCTTCACCCTAGCAAAAGAGCAAAAATTGCATCGAATGGGAAAGATGGTAAAACTTCATTACGAATAGTAAATGCAAGCAAAGATGACGCTGGAGACTATGAATGTGTTGCGAAAAATAAACACGGTGAAACTAGTATTTCTTGTGAAATATTTGTGAGAGAAACAAAAAAGTTAAGGGACGATGGTAGAAAAGTTACAGGTAAACCATTTAAGCCAAGCATTAGCAACAAACCGTCAGATACACAAGTAATGGAAGGGGATGAAATCAAATTCTCCTTTGTTGTGCATGGAACACCCAAACCTAAGATTGAGATTATGAAGGATGGTAAAGTATGGAAGCCTCCACCTCATGTAGTCATATCTTTTGAAAACAACACATATTCATTTAATATAGCCAAAAGTTCTTTAAAAGATGAAGCTGTTTATCAGTTTATTGCATCTAATAGTTTGGGAAAAGATTCCTTCAAGATAGAAGTCCTAGTTGATGAGACAGCAGAATTAGAAGTGATTGTCAAAACAATTGGAGAACGAAGAAAATCGAAAGACGACCACACTGTGAAAGATGAATCGTCTTCAACAGAGGATGAAGGTGCTAGAAGGAAGATGTCACACAGACGGCATTCGAAGCCTTTAAAGAAAAAATCACTTGTGTTAAGAGAGAAGGCAGGAGATGAAACAGATTCTGAAGGTGTTTCAGATGAAACACCGGAAATTATCACTGAAGAGCTTATTTCAGGAGTTCAAGAGGAGGTAGTGGAAGAACCTGCTTTCTCTTTAGACAATCTGGATGAAATTCCTGAGATCCTTGAGGGATTCCATGACTGCAAAGTTACAGAGGGTAAGCCTATAGCATTAACTGCAAAAGTTACAGGTGCACCAACATCTGTTAAGTGGTTTAAAGATGACAAAGAACTTGAAAAGAGGTGGGATCTTATCATGGAGCAGTCTAATAGTGGAATTTCCTTAAAAATAAACAAAGCTAAAAGAAATGATGCTGGTGATTATGTCTGCACAGTAGAAAATGCAAAAGGTAAAGCTTCGTGTGGTGCCAAAGTAGAGGTGATAAGCCAAACAAAACCAGAATGGGTTAAAAAACTTCAAGACATCACAGTTTCTGAAGGAGAGAAAGCTATGCTGGAGGTAACCCTGACTGGTGATCCAGCTCCTGATGTTCAGTTCTTTTGCGATAATAGAGTTATTCAAAATAGTGATCATGTCACTATAATTTCTGATAAAGAAACTGGTCACCATGTTGTTTCTATTAATAATTGCACACTGAGAGACAATAAATCATATAAATGCGTTGCAAGAAATAACCAAGGAACTGTGACATGTTTTGCTAATCTGCGAGTAAAAGAAGCTGTAATTGCACCATCGTTTTTGAATGAATTGCAAGATTGTGAAGTGATAGAAAGTCGTGATATGAAGTTAAGAGTAGAAGTTGCCGGTAAGCCAAAACCACTTCTTGAATGGTTTTTTAATGGTGAATTGATCAAATCTTCTGCTCGAGCTAAAATTCGCAGTGAACGAGAGTTTAATATTCTTCAGATTTCTAGTTGTAAACTGGAAGACTCCGGTCTATACAAGGTTGTTGCATCAAATATTGCTGGTGAAGTTGTTACAGAGTGCTCTGCTAAGATTCTTGAGGATGTAAAAGCTCCTGATTTTATATACATTCCAAAACCCATTAAGACATTAGAAGGTCGTTTATCGTCTTTTCGAGTCAGTTTTAATGGAAGACCTGATCCTGAAGCAGAATGGTTTTTCAATGGTGTAAAACTTAAACCTTCATCTGGTATTGAAATAAAATCAGAGCTAGGTAAGAGTAACCTAACAATTAAGAATGTCGAAACAAAAGACGCTGGAGAATATGTTTGTAAAGTTACAAATAAATGTGGTGATAAAAGCTGTAATATCGAACTAACTGTTGACGAAGCGCAGTCTCGTCCATCTTTTACTGAAAGGCTAAAAGACACTGATTGTATTGAAAACGAAAGTTTAAATTTAACTGTGAACTTTAAAGGAAAACCAAAGCCAACTTTAACATGGTATAAGAATGATCTGAAACTTCAATGTACTGATAGATTATCCATCTTAAATGAAAACGATACCTCAACTCTTTCAATTTCCAACTGTGCTTTGCAAGATGGAGGTGTATACAAAGTATCTGCAAAGAATAATCTTGGTGAAGTTAACTGTAAGTCAAAGGTGACTATTGAAGAATTAACATCTCTGCCAGTCTTTGAAAAAAAACTTGTTGATATTGCATCTGTTGAAGGACAAAGTATTGACCTTGACGTCACGTTTACTGGAAAACCTAAGCCACGTTTACGCTGGTCTAAGAATGGTGTTGAACTTGAAGGAAATAGTGAAACCGCCATGCTAGTGGATGGATATGATGGTAAGTTAAGGCTGACTAATATCAAAGAATCTCATGCTGGTGCATACGAATGTGTAGCACAGAATAAAGTTGGAATAATCAAGACATCTTGCAATGTGAAAGTAAATCAAGCTTTGTCTGCACCCGCGTTTACAAAGAAGCCATTGGCAGAAATGCAGTTACTAGATGGAGATGTATTTTTAGTTGACTTTATTGTTACTGGAAAACCATCTCCTGAAATTCAAGTCACAAAAGATGGAAAAAAAATTGCAAAGGGGATAAGTTGTGAATTTAACAAACTGTCTGGTAGCGGTATCCTGAAAATACCTGGTGTAACTAAGCTAGACGAAGGCTTGTATAAAGTTACTGCACAAAATTCTCAAGGCAATGCTTCTTTTTCTGTTTGTATGGGAGTTACAGATGCAGGTGAATTGATGTTTGTCCAGACACTATCAGATCAAACTGTAGCTGAAAATAGCAACGGTGTGTTGGAGGTCATGTTTAAAGGAAATGTGGTGGATGTTGACTGGTATAAAGACAATGAATATATTGATGAATCTGACAAGTATGAAATTATCGATGAAGAAAATCATTGTACCTGTATTGTGCATGACTGCAATAAATCTGATGCAGGAACATACCGTTGTGAAATACTAAACGAGAAAAACTCTCAGTCTTGTTCCTCGAAACTCTTTGTCAAAAAAGATATGTCATCAACGCCACCAAAAAATGTTATATCTGAGGAATTTGTTGAAGTGAAAACTGAAGACGTTGTCGAAAGTCATCCTATGACTTCCCTTTCATCAACAGTGAGTCCTCCTGTGTTTACAAAATCGTTACCCGGGAAGTTAGATGCTATTGAAGGCAAGGACTGTATCATGTCTGTAACAGTAGATGG
Organism: Hydractinia echinata; assembly: GCA_030067915.1. NCBI lineage: Eukaryota > Metazoa > Cnidaria > Hydrozoa > Anthoathecata > Hydractiniidae > Hydractinia > Hydractinia echinata. The sequence goes on along the minus strand of JASGCC010000099.1, from coordinate 754,125 downwards.
CAAACCAAAACCAAAATTAACATTCTTTAAAGATGGTGATGAGATTAAATGCAGCAAAAGAATTCTAATTTTACCTATTGGTAAAAATGCCACGCAACTAAAAATTAAAGAAGTTTCTTTAAATGATGAAGGAGAGTATAGTGTGAAAGCGTCTAACTCTGCAGGTGATATTTCATGTAAAACAGATTTATATGTACAAATGGAAGCCATTCCACCTAAGTTTACAGCAAAACCATTAGACATCCAAGTAATCGAAGGTGAAGGGGCAGTGTTTACAATGAAAGTAAGTGGAACACCCAAACCAATCGTTAAAGTTTATCATAATGGTGTTGCTGTTGCAACTGCTGATTACATTGATGACTGTTTTCAGTTTTCCTTAGAGATTTGTGACCCATCTCATTCGGGTAAATACAAATTCGAAGTGACAAACAGAGCAGGTCAAACGTCCTCAAACGCAACATTACTTGTACAAGAAATGGCGAAAGAGGCAAGATTTGTGCAACCTCTTAGTGATGTTGATGTTATTCTTGGCGAAGATATGATTCTGTCTGTTGCTGTTGATGGAAACCCCCCTCCTAAGGTTTCTTTTTTTAAAGGAACTAAAAAACTGAGTGAAGGCAAAAAGTATAACGTATCAGTGGAAGACAATCGAGTCATCTTAAAGGTGAATAAGGTGACACTTAATGATGCAGGTGAGTATATGTGCAAAATAAAGAATGAAGCTGGAGAAGACAAATGTTCAGCACAAGTTGTTGTCAACCTTCCACCGGCACCTCCAATTTTTAATAGGGAGCTTGAAAACAATGAGATTATTGAGGGAGAACTGCTGTTGTTAGAAGTAGAAGTAGATGGGAATCCTCCACCAGTTGTAAAATGGGAGAGAAATGGTGATCCCATAAAACATATGCAAGAAGAATCTGATGGTGGTCTAAAGAGATTATTTAAACCAGTTTGTGAATTGTCTGATAAGGGAACGTACACTGTTATTTGTTCTAATGAGATTGGAAAAGTTCAGTGTTCCAGTGTTATTTGTATAAAGCCATTGGAAAAACTGCCTAACTTTGAAAAAGAACTACAGGACCAACTAATCATTGAGAATAATTCGTTTAAACTTGCTGTTGTTGTTAGTGGAAATCCCAGGCCAGATATCGAATGGTACAAAGATGAAAAAGCTCTTGGAGAAGAAGATGGATATGTATTTGAAGGAGATATCAACACTGGTGAATTTAGCATTACTTGTCCAAATGCAAGTTTAGAAGCCTCTGGTGCATACATGGCATTAGCAGTTAGTGAAATTGGAGAAAGTATGTCAGAATGTAAAATTGTTGTGCAGGAAAAACCAGAAAAACCAAAGTTTGTTGAAAAATACTCTAATAAAGTTGTTGAAGAGGGAAACCCAGTAATTTTTACTGCCTCAGTGTCTGGTAAACCAAGTCCAGAAGTAAGTTGGTATCGAAGTGGTGAGTTGATTGAAGAAAACGTAACAACAAGTATTGCAAATGGCATTGCAACTACAAATTTACAGCTGAATGATGTAAACACAAAAGACAGTGGCCATTATGTATGTGTTGCTAAAAACGATTCTGGTGAAATCTCTCATTCTGCAAAACTTAATGTGAAAGAGATTTTGTACCCGCCAGTGTTTGAAACGAAGTTAGATGATACAACTACAGTGGAAGGACAGGAAGTGATTATTACTGCCCTCTGCAAAGGTACATTACCATTGGTGTCAAAATGGATGAAAAATGGTAAACCTGTTTATAACACCTCCTCAACTAGGATTGAAAAGACTGACTACAAATTTGTTTTGAGAATTCCAAAACCAACCATGCATGATTCCGGTGAATATAGCTTAGATGTTAGCAATAGTGCTGGAAATTGCAGCATGTCTTGCAAGCTGCTTATTGAAGAGGCACCTGTAGCACCATCTTTTGTTCAAAAACTTCGTGATATGAGTGTTCAAGAAGGTAGAGAGGCTGAGTTTTCTGTGAAATTGCTTGGCAAACCAGAGCCAGAAGTTAAGTGGTTTTTAAACGAGGAAGAACTTATAGGTAGCAGTAACTACATAATAACACCTAAACCTGATGGTAAATCATCGTTAAAAATAAAGACAGTTTCTCTTGATGATAAAGGCTCTTTAAAATGCAAAGCAACAAATATTGCTGGTACTGCTTCCACTTTATGTAAAATTAAAGTCACAGAGCTGAGAGTTCCTCCAGACTTTATTAAACCTCTAGAAGATGTAAGCATATGTGAAGGAGAAGAACTGATGCTCAAGGCTGTGGTATCAGGCAAACCCAATCCAACTATTACTTGGACCAAATCGAGAAAAGAACTTAAGGAATCAGACACTGTAAAGATATTCCAGGAGGGACAAGAGTGTTATATTGTCATCGCCAAAACAACAATTGATGACCAAGGGAAATACAAGCTAAGTGCAAGCAACAAAGCTGGTGAAAAATCTTGCTTCTCGAATGTCTGTGTGAAGAAAAACGTTGAGGCTCCAGTGTTTATTACCATACTTGAGGATGTGACCTTAAAGCCTACGGAAACATTAACTTTATTTACTGAAGTAATTGGAGAACCTAAACCAATTGTAGTCTGGACAAAAAATGGAGAAGAACTCAAAAACCAGGATGGAATTTCTATCAAGGAAAAGTCTGGAGAATCTACCTTAATTATTAAAGATGTTTCTGTTGATGATAGTGGCATATATGCATGTATAGCTAATAATGAAGGAGGCGAAGTTATTACCAGAGCAGAGATTGATATCCAGCAAGAAAAAGTAGCACCATTCTTTACGAAAGCTCTAGAAGATTGTGCTTTTGACGAAGGATCTGACATAGTACTATCAGTGCATGTTGAGGGTACTCCCACTCCAGAAATTAAATTTTATAAAGACCAAAAAGTAATCCAGAGCATTGATGGAATAACTGTTGTAAGTGATAAAATAGGAGTATCTACTGTAATAATTGAAGATGCTCAAATTGAGGATTGTGGTGATTATGAATGTAAAGCTTTTAACGAATCTGGAGATAGTGTTTCCTCTTGTTATGTAAAAATATCTAGTAAACCAAGTATTGTGCCTGCGGAAGGAGCAGTTGCTGCAAAAGTTGCAAAAGGTTCTGATGTAACGATGGAAGTAGAAATATTTGGTAGTCCCCAGCCAGACGTTGAATGGGCTAGAGGTGAAATTCTTTTAGATCCCTGTGATAAATATGAAATAATTGATGAAAAGGGGTATTCTTCATTGGTTATTCATGATGTCAACTCTGATGATGATGGTGAATATGTCTGCATTGCATCCAATTATTTGGGTGAGATAGAACAAATCCTTCGGTTAAACGTAGAACCATCACCTCCCAAGGTAGTTGAAAACGAAGATCAAGTGACACCAAAAAATACTTACGAAGAGAAACCAGCTCCACCAACTGTTATGAAGAAGCCAAAGAAGACTGTAGAAAGTTATATTGTGGAGGAAGATGCAATATTGGTAGAACCTAGCGCAGATGTTGAGTGTGCCCCACTTGTTATTCAAGAGGAAGTGATTCTGCCAAATTCAGCTGCAACAGATGAATCAATACCAATTTTGTCAGAAGACTTATCAGCTAATACCTTTAATGATAGACAAAATACTGATGAGGAAACAGTTTTGCCTGTTGTGCAGAAAAAGTCAACCAAAACTACAGGAACACCCCCAACATTTTCTATGAAACCTAAAGACAAAGATGTAGTTGAAGGTAATGACGTTAGATTCACATGTAACTCTAGAGGCTCGCCTGATCCTGTACTAGAGTGGTTCTTCGAAGGGAAGGTTATTGAACCTTCTAAGAAGCATCAAGTTAAAAATACATATGGACTTTCAACATTAATCATAAAAAATGTAGAACTTGATGACATTGGTGCATATGCAGTTATCTCAAAGAACATTGCTGGTGAATGTAAATCATCATTTTTGCTCAGTGTGAATGGTATGACCTCGAAGCCAGATGAGCAGAAGGAACCTGCAAAGACAAATGAAGAACTTGCTGTCATAGGTGTGAAAGCAAAAGATGAAGAGCTTCAAAAGAATAAAATTAATGATGGCGAAGCTTTAAGTACTTGTGCAGAAAATAAAACCAATGAAATAGACAACAGTAATGAGATTGACATTGTAAAACCAAAGAAAAATGAAGATGTTATGACAGAGAACATTTCAACACAAGAATCAAGGAAAGACGAATCAAAAGATATTACAGGGGATCGAGATAGTAAGTTGACAAGTGCAGCAAAAAAAGATCAAATACAGCAAAAAAAAGCACCAGTACCGCCAAAACCAAAATCTAAACCTAGAAAAGATGCTAATAAAAAAGTTGAAAAAGAGAGAGAAGAACCAGAAAATCAAAAAATTGATAAAGAACTCTCTGTAAAATCATCAGAAGCAGGGCCAATTCATGTTGCAATGTGAGTTAAACATATGTTTTTTCTGTGACTCAAAAATTTATTCTACGATTTGTCAGTTGAGTTATTTTCGGTTCTACTTTTTTGCGATGCAGGAAAGTTTGTGTTTAAGATTAAGCAAAACTGCATGGTGGTGAATGTATTTGCACTAGATGCAGCAAAGACATGAACAACATAATATATGATAGTGATATCTATAAAGGTCATTTTTAAAAAGTTTTTTAATTTTTGTTTAGTGAATTTCAAGGAGATGTGGATTCAGTTGTGTCTGGTGAGTATATTAAATAGCTTATCTTTATATTCTTTATTGTTAACGCTGTTTAAACAGTTTCATTCATCGATCCTTATTGTAAACAAGCAAAAATTTATTTATTTATTTCATGTTCAACATTTTAGAAAAGAAGCCTCGTACTGAATCTATTCCTGTGGAAGTATCATTACTTGTGGACACAAAGCCGCAAGTGAAGCCAGGTGTTGTAACTCCTTTAAAAGATCAGACTGTAATTGAGGGTGAAAATATTGTGCTGAGAGCAGAGTTTTCTAGTCATTTGCCATTGGAATATTCATGGTTTAAAGATGAAGTCACTGTAAATAGTTCAGAAAGACTCAACATTTCTGCTGATGGTAATTGGGCCATACTCCGTATAAATAATTCGAACGTGGATGATGAAGCAGAGTATGTCTGTCTTGCGGCAAATGATTTAGGATCATGTGAAACCGCAGCAGAACTTCTTGTTGATGGTATGAGCAAATTAATTGATTGTCCAATTTCTGTTTATTTATTTTTTTCTGTGCATTCAGGTTTCATCATTCCTAAAACAAATGTAATACCCTGTAAAAAATCTTAATTTTTTTGTTTCAGAAGCTGAAAGTCCTATTCAAGATGAACTTGATGCTATGGAAAAAGAAAAAACAACGTAGGTTCTGTGTATAATTTTAACATAGATTAATATTGATACATGCCTACAGGACACATAAAACATACATGCGATTTAATAATTAGTTTTACAGAAAAAGGAAAAAAAAATGACAATATAGGCAATGAAATATTTTCACTTCCAGAGATTACGTATAAATAAATTTTCTGTTTGCAGTGAACCAGAAGTGAAAGCCAAACCGAAAGAAGATGTGAAGCCTTTACCATCAAAAACAACAGGTATGATATCATCTGTGCTCTTCTAAGTGATAAGCAAGAAATTTATGAACTTGAGTCTGTTTTGGATTGCAGTGTATGTGAATTACCATGTTTACAGAAATAGCCCAAGATTTTTTCTAATATTTGTATTTATTATGGTGTTGGTGATATTGTTGATAACTTTTAATAAATTCACATGATAAATTTTATGTTTGTGCTACTTGTGTAATTTCTCATATTATTTTGTTTCTATATAAAAAAAAATAATTACCTGGTGATTATATTTAGGTACAGTTTTGTTGATATACCCATGCCATTTTCGTTTGAGAAATACTATTGTTAACTCAACTTTTGAGTAGAAAGGGTTAGGAGTAAGGGTAACGAGGCTTACCTGTAAATTATTTGATGTTATTTATCTATTAACAAACTTAGCAGAATTTAAAATAACGGTGGACATAGTGGTCTTAAATTACACCCTTTTTTTGTGCCAAAGTTTTTTTATTTCAATTAATAATTATTAATTACTGCCTGAAACATTGCATGTTTGATACAATATTACCCAACTGTGGTCTAACAAATTACCTACAATACTTAGTGGTTTTCTATAGACCTTAGAACAAAGTTATTTCTTAATATTTTCTCCAAAACAAACAAAATTACATTAATCTACTGATCCAATCAAATTTCATCCTATTAAAATTCATTTAAGCTTTTCAAATCTGATAAAGACATTACTTTATTACTTTCGACTGCATTTTGATGAATATCTTTGGGTAAATAGTTTAATTTGCAATTGAGTGAATTAGAGGTTATAATTATTTATTTTTGACATTGTTCACTGTTTAGTGTATTGTCATACTCATGATTAGGACTTAAGGCATACTAAGGTGTGTTATCATAATATGTTAATTGTTCTCTGGTGGTGGAAATAACCCTCTTTTATATTAAACATTCGTGTTGTTTTTTTAACTGTAGAAAAATCTCCACCACCACCACCTGCAGCCAAACCCAAGCCAAAACCTCCTGCTCCTAAGGCGGCCAAAAAACCTGCTGTCGAAGTTCCTAAAAAGCAAGAAAAACTTGAGCTTGCAAAACCTCTATCAGACTGTGAATATGGTGTTGATGATTCTACAGAGCTTGAGTTGGTGGTTACACATGATCAAGAACTTCAGATTGAGTGGTTTATTGATGAAGATCCAATTGAAGAAGACGATGCTATTCATTTTGTTAATTTGCCTCCATCATACAAACTAAAGATTGATTCTTTGCTTGAAGAAGATGAAGGGGAATATTCCTGCATTCTTACCAATTTAGCAACTAAAGAATCTATCACATCAGCTTGTATGCTTACTGTTAAAGCAAAGAAAATAAAACCTCAATTTATTACCCCTTTGGAATCAGGTGAAACCGATGTTGGGGATTTCATCGAGTTTCGAGCTCTTGTAAAAGGTACGCCTAAGCCTGCTGCTACTTGGTATTTTAAGGAACAGAAATTAGAGCTGTCTGACAAATACGACTTTGGGCAGGAAGATGATGAATATTATCTTATTGTTGATGATTGCAAGCCTTCAGATACAGGTGAATATAAACTTATCATTGAAAACAGCGAAGGTCAGGAAAGCTGTTCAGTCAATCTGGATGTGATTGGTGAAGTTGAGCAAGTAGAAGATACCAGCGCTCCAACGTTGGTCCTCTCTGAAGAAAGTCAAGACAAAATTGAGAAAGTGGAAGGTGAAGAAATTGTACTCTCAGTAAATTGTCATTGTAAGACTGATCCTGAGGTTTCCTGGTTTAAAAATGGTGACAAAATCACAAGCACAAGTAACATCGAAATGAAAAACGAGGACAACTTTATACGTCTTGTCATTAAAAAATCTTCTCCAGATGACTCAGGAATGTATACCTGTGTAGCAGAGAATGAATTTGGAAGGAGTCAAGTATCAGTAAACATGCACATAAAAGGTAATAAAAACATTAATGTCTTGTTTACACTAAATCTTTTTTTTTGTATTGTTTGTTTTTATCCAATCAGTACACATATGTGCTTATTTAAATATTGTGTTTGTTTATTAAAAAAGTTTTGTATAGTTTAGAAAGATTCGATTATACTGTTCTTAGAACGTTGATTGACAGTTTTTAAAAGCATTTCAGACTGCTAGATCTTGTGTGCTTGTTGAGTTTTAAAGTTCATTGTTTGCTTTTGTAAACAAACTTTAAAAGAATTGATCTTCAAAGCATCTATAATTAATCTTTTGTATTGATACCTACTTGAAATATTTAAGTTCACCTTCACATTTTTCATTGTTTACAAGATTAGGTTGCCATTGGCAACACTAGAAATTAAACTTCATTTAAAGAAGATAACATTAGTCTAACAACGTTCATAAAAATCATTTTCTGTTAATCCTGTTCACAGTTAATGTTGTTTTGATGGTCATAGGAAATTGTTGTATGTAACTTGGTGAACTGTTAATGTTATAGAAAGTTCACAACAGTGCAGAGTCAACATAGTTAGAAAGACAACATTTATTTTGTGGGTTTTCAATATTTTAAACACACTTTGACAAAACAGAGCCATGTTTTAAAGAAGACAAATCACTTTTTTTAATGATAGCATAATGAGTGTCATTATAATATGGTGTTATGAATGCTTAAATTAAAAACTTCTTGAAAAATGCGTGGTGCTCAGAGTTTTGGTGTTGTGTTGAAAAAATCAACTGATAAAAGAAATTCTTCTGTGAGACGTAATGAAACACCAAAAGTTGTGGTTAATGGGGACCATGGTACAAAAGTAGTTAACAGTGACAGTGAAAGCTCACCAAGACGTTTAAATACATCAACAAATTTGTCTAAAGTTTATCATAATGAACAGGCTACTACTACTTCTTCTAACTTAGAATTTAATGAGAGAGATACAAATAAGTCGATTTCTGTTAAAACAGACGTAACTCGTCCTAGTCATTCCAACAATGAAGTGAAAAAACCTTCATTGTTTACTGACAGTCCTCGCGATGGAACAAATAAACTTGTTGCTCGCAATTTTTTAACGCATCAGTTACAGAGGAACAGATCAATTGGGGCAAAAGTCAGTTTAAGACCAACTGCCAAGAGGGTTGAAAATAGTATAAATGCTGGTAAGACTGATACAAAGAGTGGGGTCTCGTCTGGGAATTTGCAATCAGATTTTTCTGTATGTACAGACGAATTAAACAAAGAAACATCAGATTCAATAATTGGCGAGGCGGTAATTGGTGAGAAAACGATTACAACAGTGTCGACAACTTCAGAGAAGATAACTGATGCTAAACCAATTTCTATTACTAAACATTCTTCAGTAAAGAAAGAAACATTCAAACACATCTCTTCTAGGGTAAACAATACAGAATTGCCAAAAAATGGTGTTAAAATAGCCACAAATGGTACTGACGCACACAAGACAGCTGCTCAGCCACCATTGTCCAATTACACAAACAAAAGTCATGAAAATTTTTCACTTAAGGGTGAGAAAAAGGTTACAACAAACGAAGTATCAGAGAGAAAGTCAGATAAAAATTCAAATTCTCCAAGTGTGATTAATAACAATCTTTCTAGCAGAAGTATTTCTAGTGGGAAAGATAGAAAACCTGTATCAACAGTAACTGTATCAACAGCAACTGCAGCAACAAAAACAGTAGAAAAAAGAAAAACTGTAGTGGCAGAATCTGAAAGTAATGCTAGTGATTCATCAGATTCAAGTTTAAGTGTGTGTAGTAACAATTCTGCTTTGTTTTCCACCTTAGCTAAAGACTCAGAGCCTGAATTTTTAGAAGAACTTAAAGATGTGTCCTTATTAGAAGGTGCTACTTTAAGCCTCACTGCTAAAGTAAAAACAGGACTTGATCAAACTGCTCAATGGCTAAAGGACAAAGTTGTTATTAAATCGAGCCCATACATTAAAATATCATATAAAGATGGTGTATCAGCTATTTCTATACGAAATGCAGCATTGGCAAATTCAGGTGAGTATGAGTGTGAAGTCAAAAACAAGATTGGGTCCGCTACGACTACTTGTAATGTCATTGTTGAGAAGAAACCAACCCCGCCTGTGTTTAAAAAGCGACTCCAAGCAACCGCAAATATCATGGAAGACAAGAAAGCTGAATTCGTTGTCACTGTTGATGGAAGTCCACCACCAGAAGTCAAATGGACTTACAATAATGCAGATTTGGTAGAGACTGATAGAATTCACGTGTTACCTCCTGATGAAAAGCAACATAAAGTTGTATTTGATTTCTGCCAAATGTCGGACAAAGGCAGAATAAAATGTACAATCAAAAACTCTGCTGGAAGTGCTTCTTGCTTTTGTGATATATCAGTAAAACCTGGGCCGCCAAAAATCAAGTTGATCAGTGAACCTGAAATTAGCACAGAAGCCGGTCAAGATGTATATTTAGAAATAGAAGGTCCGTCAGATGGAGGACGATACAAGGCGGATTGGTACAAAGAAAGCAAGGCTATCTATCGTAGCACAAAAAAGTATGATATAACTGCTAAAGATAATCGTTTTTCATTTGTCATAAAAGCTCTTCAAAACACTGATGAAGGTACATATAAATGTGTATTAGCAGGACCAGGTGGTCGAACAACACAAGAATTTAAGATTTCCATTCAAGGTATGTTTTCAGTTATTTATTTTTTTTATTATTTTTTGTTAAGTTACCTTACTAAACTATATTCCATGAAGTAATATTTTTAAACATCTGAAATAAAACATAACTTGTGGTCAAAAAAATATGTGAATTACTTGTCCTCTCTCCTCTCAAATATTTTGAATGTTTATTTAGGCTGGCGTCTGAACTTATAATAACAAGTTCTTTATTTTGAAACCTTGTTGTTATTGTGTTTTCAAATAATGATTTAATCACTGATTGACTTTTGAAACGTTTTAGAAATAGGGACTATCATCGCACCATATAAAACATATTACATTTATAATCTTTTTAAAATATGGAGTTTTTGTCACAAAGAGTATATATATATATCTAGATTGGTTCAGTTAATTCTGTTTAGAGATTAAATTTGAAAGAAACATTTCAAGCTTCACTGTCCAAATTTTTATTGTTATGATTTTAAGTCTTTGTTGTGTGGGAGTTGTACATATTTCACTTATTTTAGAAACACCTCATAACTGTGTAAATAAAACAATATTTTTATTAATGTTGAATGAGATTGTTCATAGTGTAAACAAAGCCTGTATAAGGAACCTAGAAAGAATTGCTACATATCTGTGCATAGTATAAACAAAGACTGTATAAGTGAGAAAGCATTGCTAAATATTTGCGCAATGAATTAAAAAATGTTAAAAGGGGTCAATTTGACCACTCATACGCTAGCCTTCAATCATGGACATAATATATTGAAGCAAGACAGCTAATTTCAAAGTACGCCACCACAAGTCATTTCATAGGCCATTTCTATATTAGATTCGTGCATTTTGAGCTTGTCAAAAATTCACAGTGCAACTAGGGCTTTCGATCTTAGGTTATTTGGTTAATTCTATTCTCATAAAATGTGCGTTGCTGACGTCAGCATGACCATTTTTCACAAATTTTGTGACCTTTTTGGGTCCCAACATTATTGTGTATGTGTGCTAGAGAATGCCACTTTTAAACGCTATCCACCTGGCTAATATGCGTGTGAAGAAGTATCAACTTTGCAGTATATGGCTGCATAATATTGGTTATTTGATCCTTTTGTCCATATTCAAAAAACAGCCTTTGATTTAATATTTTTGTCTGTGATTGTAGACTTAATGTTACCAAATGGGATATTTAAGTGGAAAAATATGAGCAGCAAAAAATATTGCACACCTTAATTTGTGTTAAAAACAGTAACGAAAACTTTTTAATATTGTAGCTCCAGAAGGCAAGCCACCAAAAGTAGTTGACCAGTCCCCTGAGGAAGTTTGTGTTACCGCTGGTGAAAAAGTCAACCTGAATATTAAAGCTTCTGGTTACCCACTGCCCACTGCTGTTTGGTTTAAAGGAGAAGAAGAACTTGTAAGCAACGAAGACTTTAAGATTTCCTCCAAAAATGATAATTACCTACTGGAAATCAAAAACGCAACATGTGACCACGATGCTGACTACTACTGTACACTCACCAATGAGCATGGTGTCGACAAAATCATGTTTTCTGTTGTTGTGGAAAAAAAGAAAACAAAGCCATCTTTTGTTCAAAAATTAAATGATATCACTGTTGAAGAAGGAATGGAAGCAGAATTTGCTACTATTGTGGAAGGTTATCCAGAACCAAGTGTTGAGTGGACACTAAACAAAACTGTGATTGAAGATGAAGGGCGATTTCAATTGTTGGTGGAGAATGATAACTGTTATGTGATGGTGATTGATAGTTGTGAGGTTGATGATTGCGGTATGGTTACCTGCACCGCTACAAATGAAGTTGGGAGTGTAACTTGTAAGGGAAAATTGGAACTTATAAAACCTAAAGGTATAAAGATTGAAAGTGTTTATGTAAGAGAGAAGGAAATAAAGAATTTTTTATTCCAGTTTTTTAGAAATGTTTTTTTTGTTGTGTAGAAGTGATTCCAGAGATCAAGAGTTCTTCTGATTCCATGATTACAGTTGAAGAAAACGGGCCCCTAACATTGAAAGCTGACATTACAGAAACTTCTTCAGTCTGTTGGTTTCATAATGGTGTGAAACTTGAAAACAATGAGAAGGTGGAAGTGAAACAAGCTGGTGATTCGTTCTCAATGACTGTTTTGCGTGTTACACCTGCAAATTCAGGTGAATATATGGTGGAATCAACTTCAAGTACTGGCCACATTGCTAGCAAGATATTCACTGTTACTGTTCAAGGTATTTTTAATCTTTTGTTTGTTTATCTGGATACTGAGTTGTTTCATTTATTTATTTATTGAACAGTTTTTATTTTGACAAAACAGCATAGCTGAAATATTTAAATTTGGAAGAAACTTTATATTTTATGTTTTCCATATTTATTTATTTCTATTCTTTCATATTTTTGTATTTGTAACTAATCACTAACACCTAATCTTTTAGCAGACAAGCCTTTAAAGAAAACATTATTCCAAAAAGCTCTTCCAGAATCTATTCACATTGGTAAGGGACAAATAATGCGTTTGGAGATTCATTTATTCGATTCAACTGATGTAGATGTAATCTGGGAACGTGATGGGGAAATGATAGATGAGGAAGAGTCAGTTGTGTTTGGTCGAACAGGAAAGGTTCATTTCCTTGAAATAACTGGTATGCAAAGCGACGATGAAGGAGAGTATGAAGCATTTGTTGGAACTGATGCAGGCGAAGAGGAGTCTTGTTTGTGTAAAGTTTTTGTTGATGATGTAAAGCCAATTGCTGCAAATAAAACAGGAAAGAAAAGCGTTCCTCCACCAGCTGCAAGTAAGCCAGTTGAACACAGCAAGCAGAAACTACCTGAAGTTAAGCCGAAAAAGAAAAGTCCTGTACCAGAACCAGTGTCAGGTAAAAAAGACGCACAAGAAGATGGTGATGTTTTGGAAAATAAAAAAGATGATATCAACAAAAAAGGTGATATCAACAAAAAAGATGACATCACCAAAAAAGATGATATCACCAAAAAAGGTGATATCACCAAAAAAGGTGATATCACCAAAAAAGGTAAAACGCCACCTCCTCCTAAACCGAAGAAAAAAAGTTCAGTCGTGAAAGCGGAGAATGATCCATCTATACCTCCAGCAATCCAAGAAATGATCAAACAAGAGTTGGCGGCACAGAAGCAAAAAGAAGATCAAGAATCTGAGACTGAAACTATTGGTGTTGAGCAAGTACCAGAAACATTTACTGCAAAACCTCATGATGAAATTATTGATAGTGAGTCAGAAGGAGCTGAAGAAGTTGATGAAGTTTTTGTCATTGAAGAAAAATTAAAACCAGTCGTAGTTATGTGTGAAGATGATGCGAAATTTTCTGTTCTTTTAAACAAACCAGCTGATGAATATCATTGGACAGTTAATGGTGAAAACATTGATGCATCAGAACGGATTGACATTTATGAAGAGGATTCTTCTTACAACTTAGTTTTCATAAATTGCAACAAGAAGGATGACAAAAAGTCAGTCAAATTTGTTGCTAGCTGCAAGGAGAAAGAAGTGACATGCTCAGCCAGATTAACTGTACAACCACTAGTTCCCAGTCTTATTGATAAATGTGATCTGTTACCAGAATACACTGCCGGGGAAGACATCGAGTTGAAAGCACAAATCAAGGGACATGAAAAACCTCAAGTGGAATGGTTTAAAGGATTTAAGAAGTTAAACAATGTAGCTAACCGAACAGAGATTTCTGTCGATGGAAATGTTGTAGTTCTTACCTTGAAAAACGTTATAATTGCTGACTCAGGGATTTACAAATGCCTTGTCAAGAGCAAATCTGGAAGTTCAGAGTTAAAGTTTAACATCAAAGTGAAAGGTGTGCAGGCTAACATTTTTGTGTTGACTTAATGTTAATGTGTTTTAATTTTTTCTAACAGATGACTTGCCAACCTTTACAAAAGTTTACAAAGCATTTTGTGATTTTTTGTACATGCGCACACATTCTTGTAGGTAAAAAAAAGCAGGACCATGAGGGGTAAACTGGCTATTATTGAAATTCATGCTGATTTTTTGGGAGCATAAGATCTAAAAGGCATTGAAGTTAATTTTTTTAACTATATTGCCTTTTTAAAAAAAAATCATCAATTTTTATATGGATTTATTTGTCTCCTATTGTCTGTTGTTTATATTTTCTACCTACAGGAATGAGTGCGCATGTGCATTGTTGTCAACGTAAAATCAAAACATTACGTCACAGTAGTCAATATGTTTTCGTAATAATTAAAATTTTTTGCTAATTTTATGAATACTGTTTCTTTATTCTATTCAGCGAGAAAACAGGAAGGCTCGCGTCCGGTGATACAATCAAAATTCCAAGATACGTCCTTTAAAGTTGGGGATAAAATTGTACTTGAAGCCACCGTTGTAGGTCAACCTACACCCACAGTGGAATGGCTTAAAAACAATAAAAAGGTACGCAGCAGCCGCAATTTGGTTCTCTCACACGATAATACACTTCACAGATTAACGATAAATAAAGCCAGTGAGGATGACGGTGGAGAGTACAAGATTGTGGCGAAAAACAAAATAGCATCTACGTCTTTTTCAGCTGACATTAGCATTGAAAAAGCTGGCAGTAAACCTGTATTCGTAAAAGAACTGGAAAATATCGAAGTGATGGACATGGAACCAGTAAAGTTTGAAGTCGAAGTAAAAAATTGTGATAGTGTGAAATGGTACGTTGACGAAGAAGAAATATCAGACGACGAGGACTTTGAATTTAAAGAAGATGGGGATGTCTTCTCCTTCAGAATTGCATCTATAAATCCTGAAGACGAGGGAACCTACGGAGTAAAAGCAACTAACGAATATGGCGTCTCGACATCAGCATGCACATTGACAGTAAATGAATTAGAGGGGCAAGAAATAGATGTGGAAGATGGCGGTGACGTAGAAACACCAACAGAGGAACCTGTCATTGAAATGGAACTTAAAGATGAATGTGTAGAAGTAACTGAAGGGGAAACATTCACAACAACATTTACTGTTAGTGGAAAACCTTCTCCAGAGGTGAATTTTTATAAAGATGATGATGTACTGGATGCAAATGAACATATTGAGATCATCAACAGGGGTGGAGAGTACACATTTAAGATTCGAGATTTAACCGAGGAGGATTCTGGGTTCTATTTGATTGAAGCAGAAAGTGATAGTGGTTTTGTTGAGAAGGAGTTTGAACTCGTTGTAACAGGTATGGACGTTTAAATTTATTCTTGGTAATCTTGTTTATATTTTTCTCAGAATGTTTTTTTCTGATTAAATCTGCGCAAAAAAGCTAATCTAAACATCTACCACCATTTTTTAAATATTTTTTGCAAACTGTATATCCATATCATAAAAGTACCCTTCTTTCTGTTTGTGCATCAAAATGGTAGCTGCAAGTAGCGACAGGAAAATTCCCATTGATGTTTTTATGAGCAGACGATTTCATTTTGTGTCATGTACATTTTTCAGCTAAACCAAACGTGAAGGTTTCCCCACCAGCGGCTAAACCTAAACCAGTTAAAAAAGAACCTGAAAAAGTTGCACCGAAGCCACCAGCTAAAAAAGAAAAACCAACTCCACAACCAGCTAAAAAGGAAAAACCAGCTGTACAACCAACAAGTAAACCAGTGAAAGCAAGTGAAACTATCACAGCGAAAGAAGAAGTTGTTGTCGAAGGAAGAAGCAAAACATTTAAACCAGTGTTTACCACCAAGCTTCACGATGTCGAAGTTGTGGAGATGAGTGCAGCACGGTTTGGTGTAGTTGTAGAAGGTAGATGTTTCAGTATTATACCAACATGTTCCACAGTTCATTTTACAGTTAACAATAAAGCTAAAATGTTGACAAAAGACAGAGTATTATCTTTTTAAATAGTGAAATCAACAAATGCTTGTTGAATATGAGAGGCACTGTCCTGGAAACTCATGCCTCTGCAAAGCTCCTGTGCAGTCAGAAAAATGGGAACTCCCTGAAAAATTGGTTTTTAAATTTGGTTTTTGTGCTGGTCTGTTTTTTTTGGTCGTCAGATTATAGAAACCGTCTTTTTTCTTGTTGGAATTTTTCATTGTATTAAACCAAATCACTCCTTGCTTATTTTATTTTTTAAAACCACCCTGTGAGCACAAGGATGTTGAGAGAACATTGAGAAATTTGAGATTAAGAATTAAAAAACCCTGCCTCCCTGCCTACCATATGATAGACAGGGATTTCCATCTCTTCCACTGCTTTTGGTGTATGTGATGTCCAATCACATGTATTCTTAATGTTTTGAAATCTTTCTAGGTAATCCCGAAGTTGAGTTTATATGGTATAAAGACAATGTCGAAATCAATGAGAAGAATCGACACTTTCGAATTGAAGAAGAAGGGAATGGTGAAAGTTCGTTAATTATTGTCGAAGTTGAAGCCGCTGATAAAGGCAAATACAAATGCGTAGCTGTCAATGATGTTGGCAAGGCAACAACAACAGCAGAGCTATTTGTAGAAGGTTTGCTCGCTTACTCATTAATATCTTTAATCACTTCCTGTTGTTGATAATTCAGCAATTAAGTCCACATTGTCAGATGTCAAACAAGGCCAATATCAAAATGATTGTTTTACTGTAATTATACTAATTGGTTGTTTGACCTGTAGCTATAGTAACTGAAGTTTTAGAATGACCTAAATCTTTTGCGAAATTTGTTGTGTCGTCCTCTCCCCCTCCCCTCTCCCCCTCTCCCCCTCCCCTCTCCCCCTCTCCCCGACCTCTCAAATAAATAAATTAATAAATTCAATTATGGATTCACTGTTTTTTAAATTTGTAGATGATTTATGAATTGAACAAAAATTTCCACTGGAATTCGGTTTTTTGTCCTCATATCCGCACCTAACTAAGGAATTAAAAGTTATTCTTACTGGAAAACTGTTTCCAATTGACAATTGCTTATTTTCGTCATATTTTACGACCATACAAACAAAATTATTCTGTTTTAGTTCATGGGTTTGCTTCAGAGGATGAATCTGAATCTGAGCTTGGAAAATCGTTGACAAGGTATATCATTTATTATGTTTATTTCCGTTTACTTTTTGATTGTATCCTTTCATTCCGATTTTTTAGTTCGTGTAGTGTAGTCCCTATGTTGTATCCCATCTAAGTAAAACAGTATGAAGGTGAATAAAGTCACCAAATTTTCTGGGTTGTGTTATCTTGTGTGTGTTTTTGTAGGACATCGACCATGGATGAGGAATTATCAGATGATTTGTTAGATCCTGTTGATGAACTTGAAAAGGCGCAAATCATTTTACCACTTCGCGATAAGAAAGCAAAAGCCGGCGAAAATACCAAATTTTCCTGTCGTGCTCAGTCGATTACAGGAGAATACTCAGTCGATTGGTATGTCAATAACATCAAAATAACAACTGGCCCGCGTATGAAGATTTCGGTTCAAGATGACGGGGAGCTTTTTGTGTTTGATATCAAAGATGTTCAAGTGAGCGACAGTGGAACTTACAAAGTTGTCTTTTCTTCTCCTCATGATACACTGGAATCCTCAGCACAGCTAGATGTGGAAGGTATACTGTCTATGATTTCTTATACGTTGAAAAGGTTCAACTTCTGAAGCCAGTTGAAACATTTCTAGTCAAATCATTTTTTATTTTTTTTGCCACGCAGTACTTAAAATATGCATTGTAGAAATTTAAGGTGCTATAAACGCAACATTTGGGTGATGTGTTTTTACTGTCACTGTTTCAAGTAACCATATTCACTTTAAAAAGTTAACAAAATACAAAAATCACACTCAAATTTTTCCTTTAATTGTATAGGAAACATGTTAAACAAATATTTATATCCTAGCAAATCTTGAAATTAGACCTTTTTCCCACACCCGTTCAGTTTGGTTGTTAGACACTCTTTTTTATATGCCATATGTCCCTATGAGAGTTAATCCCGTGGAAAGAGTTTTCAATTGATATGATTCTATTTATTTAGACGTGGTTGATGTCAAGGAGAAGGTTTCTGTGACAAAGAAAGATGAAAAAATAAATGAGAGGTACGGCAGGAAATTTGATGTATAGGTTGTAAATTCCGTGAAACAGTCTTCATCAGACAGGCGAACAGTTCATGAGATATATATTAGTCTAAATGTTCTAATACACTTGTTTTTTAAAAAGAATAATTTCTTCGTATGTATGTGTTGTTAATTCAGAAAACTAATTTTTGTCGTTTAGCGAGAAAAAGTCAGATGTCGTAACACCGCCAAAAGTAGCAGCGAAGTTACCAAAAGTTCCACCACCGAAACCTGCTTCGAAACCAATCAAAAAGAGAGATGTACAAGCTCCTGAGTTTTCCTTGAAACCAAGAAGTCGAGACTTATTAGCAGGTAAGGCAGATACTGCAACCATTACGATGTAGCAGTAGCGTTATATACAGGGACGTTCTGTAACGTGGTTATTTTTCCTAATATCAGGCATGCTTGAGAGAATATATTTTATGCATCTACTTATTGAGCTGAGGTTATCGTTCTTATGAGTCGCACATAAAATCCCAACTAAAAAGTTTCATAACTTATCATTGTGTATGTTTGGTTTCAAGGTATGCAAGTTCGATTCACCGCGAGTGTTTCTGGCAAACCCACACCTGACATTAATTGGTACAAGGCTGACGAAATCATTACACCATCAAAGAATGTTGAAATAACATGCAATGCTTGTCTCTCCACACTAATCATCAAGTCTGTTGCAGCAGAGCATGCTGGGACATATAAGGTGATTGCAAGCAACGAAGGGGGAGAGATTAGTGCTGAGGCTGTTCTCAATGTTGAAGACAAAACATCCACACCAAAAACTACTCAAGGTTCTAAACCAACAATCACAACGAAAATCTCCGATCAATCCATCGAAGAAGGAGAAGATGTTTCATTTAAAATAGAGTATGAAGGCCAACCTAACGCAGACATAGAATGGGAGAAAAACGGGCATAAAATTGTCTCAATAAAACGAGTGAAAGTTATAGATGGAAAAAATTGTAGTGAATTGAAAATTACAGGCTGCCGTAGTGACGATGCTGGAACCTATACTGTGTCTGCTACTAACGTACATGGTATGGATGCTTGCACGGTGCAGTTGGATGTGAAGAGTAAGTTGTGTGCGATTGTTTATCTTTCGTAACATATTTTAACATAGTGTAAATAGGCCCTTATTTGTTGCTAAACAATATTGGCTGTTTTAGATACAAATATAACAAGTAATACATGGTTTACACTAAATAATTTAAAGTGTTTTAGGCGTAATTCTATTTAACTGTTTAGCCCTTGTTACACTGTCACTGTTATTTAATTATAACAAAAAAATTTCTTTGGAAGTTTTTTTTTCTGTCATTACAAAGGTGACCTTAAAATACTTTTTGTATTCTCTTCAAGTGAAGATTTTCTCACTGTTTTAACAACTTTAAACGCAAATATGTGTTAGAAAATCTATTTTTGTGAATATGCCTATTAACATAGCCGAATTTCTATTTAGAAGTACCCACCGGTGGAGAGGACACTCCCCCAGACATACAAGTAATCGAAGAAGTTGATAAAAAAGATCCGAACGACGCTCCACCGCCTTCGTAAGTGTTTATGTCTGAGCTTATCACTGTAACGACAAATCTGTCACACACGGATTTTGCAGATTATTTGTGCATGTGTGCGATACCAAAACAAAACAACGTTGTGTTTGGTTTGTCGTTCGTTCGATGTTATTTTTGTTGTTTTTCAGATCATAAATAAACTTTCACCATTTTAATATCAGGTTAAAAAATGTTCACGAAAGTGATCTATCTTGATCTAACTATTTTTGTTCTTCGACCCCTTTTTTGAGGTTGTGCCCTGTAGCTGTTTGTTTTGTGTTCTGCATACAGACATGCGGATTGTAACATGGCGATCAGCTCAGCATAATTTTGTTGCATTAAGCACTTTAACTTCTTTTATTTTCTCACGAAATGCAAGCAAAACTAGGTTATTGTCAGAGGACAGGGATCAACAAAAAGCAGTTTGCTAATTTTCTCTGACTGTCTGTTTACATCTCGTAGTGATAAAATGATGGATAGAGACGACGATGAGGTAGCGGGTATCAACGAGTTGGGAATGAAGCTGCTACAAATAAAGGAACTACACCCTGTTTTGCAGAGAGAAGTTACCAGACATAAATTTCCTGGAGGCTCAGGTATTTTGATGTTTGTCTTGTACACTCTATCTGCATCTTTGTATTTGAACAGAGATACACTTTTCAAATAAGCAACTAAAGTTTAGCCCAGCACTCAATATTTTTTATTCGAAAAATTCAGCACTAAAATTTGCTTAACAGTTGCTTATGAGAAGAATTTGCTTAAAACTTTATCATACCAGCTATACAATTGTACAATTCGTGAAATGGCAAAACATCATCGCCTGAAAGATGCTCCGCAGCCAAAAGGCTGCGAAAGTTCTGCTAGGGAAGATGTATAGGGTAGGCTAGTCACAGTTTGTGCATTATGAAACAATTAACACTACGGTGAGGGAAGGTCCAGGAATTCGGGAAAAGCACGAATTGTCACAGTTTGATGTTTCGGATCTAACCAAACAACTTAAGATCGTAAGTTCTACGTTCGTTGTGAACATTGAAAAGTTCAAAGAGCCTGGGTCTAATATAAAAAGGCTGCAAATCATTGTTTGTAGGTATGATCTTTAAAATGAAGAATTTATTCCACTTTTCTGTGTTAAGAAAAGAAAGTGTTTTTTGTTGTTGTATATTTCGCTTCTTGATCTTCGTTTAAAATCATTTATGATCTAAAACGCTGTTTGTGTAATGTGGTTGAAAAATCTAGAAGCTTGGGCCATACTTAAAAAACCTCTTGGGAAACGTGGGGGGGGGGAATTTTATCAGGAAAAACCTTTCTAGCTAGTTATTAGAAAATGCATCTGGGTTGTTTTAAATTCGATTCTATAATCTCTAAAAAGTTCAATTTGGTTGCAACAAGTAACTTATTATTTTCACTTGTTAACTCTGCAAAAAAAGATGAGTAGATGAGATAAGAGAAAAATTGGTGTTTTTTTATTGGAAAAAAATATAACTGCATTCGAAACGAAGATTAAGAGAAAATGTATAGTCCTTTTAAGAATGAGAGTTTTTTTTTTAAAAAAAAATTGATCCCAAACCCTGTGAAATAGAAATATTCATTGTCTGTTAGGTATCGATGTCGTTGTCATGCCAGCCACACCACGTGACTCACCAGTCAGCGGTGCTAAACCGAAGATCAAAGAGAAACCGAAAGACCTGGAGTTAGAATTGGGCGAGACAGCTGAGTTCGAATTGCAAGTAGAAGACCGCACAGGCGTGTCTGTTTCATGGTCTAAAGACGGTAAATTGTTATTTGGATCTGGACGAATAAAGATTTGGGACAAAGAGAACAGTTTCTTTATGAAGATTAGTAAGCTGGAGGCGAGTGACGAATCGTTGTACGAATGTCACGTGCGTAACGAATATGGCGAGGAAATGCGCGACGTCGAGTTGTTAGTGAACGGTAGGTTCAATTTAGTTAGCATTCAAAAGACACTTGTGTTAGTCATGTTATATAAGATCAGTTTCTTCCGGGTCTGAAGAAAGCATGGTGTCTGGCGAATTTATTGGATCAAGTTCAGGGTCATTTACTGAGTAGTGTTGTGACTTTTTAATGTTTTTGTTTGATTCTTCAGGGTCTTAAATGAAGATTTTTACTCTTAAAAAATCTTAACATATAAATATATGCGTTACGTATTTCTTAACATGATGTAGGTCAACCTGAACTGAGTTTTATAAATATACTCATACAGTAGCTGCATTGACTCCGAAACCTATGAGAATAAATTGGGTCTTGTGTATCAAGGTATCTCTTCAGATACCTTGAAAAGACACCTTGGAATGCTCCCATTTAAGTTGTGGAAACCATGCGAATACCAAAAGCTACCCCACTGTAGCCTACTTTTATATTGAGCTTTAAGCTGAAAAAAACCCTGCATTAGTCTCTGGAATAACTCGATGAAGGATTTCAACTTCACCATCTTTCACTGAAAGCGAACAGTCTCGCACTATATCCAACCTTTAAATCTTTAAATCTTTTTGAATGTTTGTCTTTTGTTGTTTCTGTTTTTGCATGGTTTTTATTTTTGTGCGACTATTATATAGATCCCGATGAAGAAGATGAAGAAGAAGAAGAAGAAAAAGAAGAAAAAGGTGCACCTCCTGTGTTCGTGAAAAAATTGAAAAAAGAGTACGTACTCGTTGAAGGTGATCAACTATTATTAGAGGTCGAAACAGAAGGCGAGCCTACTCCTAAAGTCTCTTGGTACTTCGACGGTCAAAAGTTTGTCAGTAGCGAAGAAATACAAATCACGTCTAAAGGTCATAGCCACAGTTTGAAAATTGCAGAAGCTTTACTCGATGACGAAGGTCCTTATAAGTGCGTGGCTGTTAATGAGTTTGGCGAAGTGAGTCTTTCCACTGAAGTTTATGTTGACGAGAAGGAGACGAGCGAGTCGAAAGACGAGGAAAGCGAGACTAAAGTTGAAGAACCTCCGGTGGTTATATCTCCATTGAAAGATGATGAATGTTTGGTCGGTGATAAAATGCAGTTTGATGTTGAGATCTCAGGATGCGAAGAAGTGAAATGGTATTCGAACGACGTGGAAATTACAGAGGGCGACAAGCGGGTTGTATTGTTGTCTGAAGATGATGCATTTTCTCTTGTTATCAACCCTGTTACTATGGGAGACGATGGGGAAATCAAAGTTGTTGCAAAAAATAAATACGGGGTCACTGAAAGTTCGTGTGATTTGTTAGTGGAAGGTGAGAATATTTTTTTCAGTTTAAATGATCAAGAACATAAGGGGTTAGGTACTTCTAACGTGACGTGTTAGTGATTCATCGTTTTCGTCTGAATTATCTACAAGCATTTTTAAAAGTAAGCATGGTAGAGAATTATCTGACAATGGTTTCTAACGATAATTTTTAGCTTCCGAAGTTGAAGAAGGTGAAGACGAAATAGAAGAACAGAACGAAGAAGCAAATGAAGTGAAACCGCCCGTAAAGGAAAAACACGTTCCACCACCAGCGCCCAAACCAAAGCCTAAAAAATCACCAGTAGTTGTCAAGGGCGACGCTCCTTCCTTTACATCGCCTCTTGCTCCCAGACAGCTTGTGGAAGGGAACATAGCACGCATGGATGTGAGGTTGAAGAAAGAAACAGACGCAACTGTGGAGTGGTATTGTAATGACGAGCTGATCACGCTAAGCAAGTTTGATAACATCACCATCGTGGCTGATCAAGATTTACACTCGTTGATCATTGCGGAAGTCAAGTTGATTGACACAGCTATTTACACTTGTAAAGCGTACAATGAGTTTGGTGAAGCGAGTTGCTCGGCTGATCTACTTGTCATGCGTAAGTTTATTACTTAAACTGTGCTGTTTTTTTACTTAAAATTTTTTGTTGTGTTTTTTTGCAGAGTGTGAAACAACCTTTATACTCAAATGTTGTTTTTATCGAAGGGGAAAAACTGTGAAAATTTCTACGTTGTCCCTATTTTATTTTTGTGACAGTTTTTGAAAACTTTATTTATTCTGTTACAATTCCTGGCTAAACGTTTCGTATTTTTATGAGAAAACTTTTACGAAATCCAAGGTAAAAGCGACAGGAAATGTTAATACATTTAGCTCTGTATGTCGTGTTGTAAATTGAATGTAAGACTTCAGATGTATCGTATCGTAAATGGATACCGTTTTAATACTTATTTAATATTTTCAGCCAACATCCCCAATGTAAGTCTTGAAGTGAAGGAGAACAAGGAGGAGAGCAAGAGAAGAAGTACTGGAATGCGAAGTTTGGAAGAGGTAAAATTTGTTTTCTCGATGCATGATAAAAAAAATTGATTTTACATAAAAATAAATAAATAAATATTTTTCCAGGTGCTTTCCTTGTCCTCCTATGTTGCTGTTGAAGATCAAGTCTTATCCAGTCCTGATTTCCTTCCCATCAAAAAAGGCGATGTGGTGGAGATTTTGGATTGCAGTCGGCAAGATATGTGGCTTGTAAGGCAAGCCTCTAACGTGGCTAGCATTGGATTTGTTTCACCCTCCATCTTAGAGAAAAACGAAGCAGAAATGTGAGAATTTATCAGAGTTTTTACTTGTGATTTTACTTTTATGTAACTTCATTCTTCACCAAAATAGATAAGAATTTTGTTTGCGCAGTTTCTCAATATTATACTCTACTTTCAGGGATGAACCAACATCACCTGTGATGGAGACCGTCTTAGATGAGAAAGTTTTGGGAATGATCGAAGAAGAAAAAGAAAAGATGAAGGTAACCTTTTTGAAATGTCTACCTCGTAATCGCTTTTCCTATTCTCACAGTGTGTGTTCGTTTAACAAAGCTAAGTGAATAGCTGTTCTGAGATAAAGTTCAAAGCTTCAATGTTGTGACTGTGAATTGCTCTTACATGAATGCATTGTGTTTCTGTTTAGACTAGCTGTTATGTTGCTATTGGCAACTACGATCCAAAAATTGACCAAGAAATCGCATTAAGTGAAGGAATGTTAGTGGAACTCGTAGATGGCCAACCACAAGCAGAATATTGGGTAGTGAGGGTCGTAAATAAAGATGGCACATATGGAGATGAAGGGCTAGTTCCCAGTACTCATTTGGAATTGAAAGAAGATAGAGACGATAGTAAGGGAGGACTGGTTGGTAAAGACGAGGAAAGTAAAAAACATGAAAGTTTGAGTCATCGAGAGTAAGTGTTGTGCTCAGTTTACTATAAACCCTCCTTTTTGCCTTTTGTGACTCTCCTCCGTATGTCCGTATGTGGATACTTACTGTATGAAATATTTTTCAATTTTTACAACTGGCCAAATTGTACCTCCTCAAAGCAGTGCAAGCTGGGTACAGCCTGGTAACAAGTAGAACCAAAACAACATTTAGTTTTTTAAAGGTTGCCTTTCTGTACATTAAAATACAAACCGTGTCGACTGTTCTGATTGGTGTAATTAAAAGTCACGTGATTCGCTATCGATTGTTGTTTCATCACATCACCATTTGATTATTTTTAGTAAAGTGTTAAAAGAAATAGTGCAAACGGAAGAGAAGTACGTTCAACAGCTTGCTGAAGTCAACCAGGTAGATTTGTTAGCTCTGTGTGAACTGTCCCCTGAAGTAAAATCAGATCCGAAAACATTTCCCAACTCTAGATTCCATTTCTTCACTTCTCACTTAACTGGCTTTTTTTTCGAAAAAAATAGCAAAAGTATTAAAGATTTACCGTAAATTAAAATATTGTATTGTAATGTTTTTGAAAATATTTTTAGTCCCATCTCGTTGAAATGGAAGAAGGAGAGGAACTTCCATCCGCAATGCAAGGCAAATCGCAAGCTATTTTCAGTAACATTAAAGATATCCATAACTTTCACGCCAAGTAAGTGCCAAACCATGTCTTTTAGTCTGTTGTTATCATAGTAGATTTGTACGTACCAAATGTGATTCTTGCTAACTTTACGCAGGTTGTATTAATTCGTATATGTAAAAAAATTCATTTGGTTAACTGATCTTACTTTTGATAAACTAACTTAACGAGATTAATTATTCGCGAGCTTAATTTTTTTGCGAACTTAATTTTTCGCAAGATTAATTTTCGCGAGATTAATGTAAGTATTACCGAAAAAATGAAAAAATTTGCGAAGTTCTCAAAATTTTAAAATATATTTCACTGGTGCATAAATAACTACTACTTATCACATATCATGTTTGTTTTTTAGAACGTTTTTGAAGGAAATGAAAGCTGCAGAGAAGGATCATATCGCGATGGCAAAATGCTTCACGAAACATGTACGTCTCCACAATTTATACTTATTGTTGAGTTCTCACTTTACTGTGTTTTCTTCATGTTTTTTTCTTTCACTATAGGCAAGTCAAATGGAAAGTTTGTATGTTGAGTATTGCAATAGTCGACCTGCAGCTGATGAAATCTTAGATCGACCGGAAGTTATTGAATTTTGGGAAGTAAGTTTGTGAACCTCTATCTTTATTTATTTGAAGGAAAGTTAGGATTTACTTTATTGCATGAAAATTTCGCTGTTTCGCGGTCTGGTCCTCTAAACCGCGAAGTTAAAATGCCGCAAAAAATGCATTTTTTGTTCGACCGCGAAATTAAAATGCCGCGAAAATTTTGTCCCGTCAACCGCGAAATTGAAATGCATCAAAAATTCAATGTAAAAATGTTTACTATACAACAAGTGATATGAAAGTCAGACAAGAGCAGTGAGTGGTTGAACGAACGTAACAAAAACTTCTTAAATTTCGATTTTCTGATTCTTCCATATCCTTACATAATACTACATATTACGATTTTTGAAATATCAAATTTTCTTTGAACCGCGAAATTAAAATTTCGCAAATTTCTCATATTTCCTCTAATCGCGAAATTAAAACGCCGCGAAATGCAATTTTGCCAAAAAAAACCGTAAAATTTAAATGACCGTGAAAAAAAAAACCAAATTAAAATAAAATTTCGACTGGCACGTCATTGATAACATCTTGCATGACGGCAAACATTAATTATCAAGTGAACTCTATTCTTTCGTTACGCTGTGCATATTTAGCGACAGTAACATATCATAGAAATAACATTTACTTTAGATATTTCAACAAGAAACGGAAGATCCTCACCCTCTACGAGCGTACTTGATCACACCTGTGCAAAGAATTACACGATATCAACTCTTGCTAAAGGTTTGTCTTGTTTCGGCGCTCGGCTGTTTATCATACCTATATGCGACACTCCTACTGTGTGGTTAAAAATTCAATTTGTTTTAAACCACACAATCGAACGAGTGTAGTTAAAAGCGGGAATGGAGGAGATAAAGCGCTGTAGCTCTCCGTATACATTTTAGTGTAATTATTCGTCTGTTTAAAATTCCGTTGAATGATGAAACCTTTTTTACAGGAAATTCTGAAGTACACCACCCGGGCGAATGAAGAATCCAGCTGTGTGGAGGTGTGCACGACTTTATAATTTTATTTTTCGTTCGCACTGTATCATAACGCAGTTGTAAACATTTGTACTTTTTAATTTTCTCCAGGAAGCTCTATCTCAAGCGAGCGCGATTACGAGGCTAGCTAATGATTCTATGCATTTAAAGAAAGTCGTCGGATATGAGGTAGAATTCTTTATCCTTAAACATTATTTTGATTCATATCCATCAAAAGTCGATTATCACAAGCTTCCTGTAGTGTTGTTTCCACTTAAATGAGTCTTCCCTTCGCCATTCTCAAATAAAATACTTAATATCCCACTAGCCTAATATCCCACTAGCCTAATATCCCACTAGCCTAATATCCCACTAGCCTAATATTCATATTTTTTATTTATTTATTGTTTATTAGAGCGAAACGAAATTCGGAAATTGCGGAAAAGTATTAAAAATGGTACGCTAAAATCTTTCTTATATATATATATGCATAAAAATACACTCCTCCTTGGAGCTTGTTTTATATGATAACGTGAATTCTATAGGACACGCTCTTATGCTGGGACGGTGCAAAAGCAAAAGGAAAGGGGAAGGAGCGGCATATCTTTCTCTGTGAGAACGTTTTGATCGGCACGAAAAGAAATGATAGCCATAAGAAAGATGAAATCTCCTATACACACAAATTTTCGATGAAGGTAACAAATGACATCATCACAGTCGTCACGTGGTGTCACCTGATTGCGTTCTCTATTACACTTATTAACAGTCAAGTGCTCTAATTAAAACTTTTTTATTAAATTTTCTTTCAGACATCTGATCTTGGTCAAACTGAATACATTGATGGTTATCCTTCGCGCTGGAGTGTATGGTGTGGCAAATCAGCTTCTTCTGCTGTGGAGCAATACACATTCGAGGTGAGTAAGGAATTAATCTCCTCCTTAGAAATATTTAACTTTTTAGTTAGGTCGGACTATATTTCACGTGACGTCTTGTTGTTTAGGCGAAATCTGAATGGGAGAAAAGTGGTTGGGTACGAGACATCAGAGACTTGCTTGGCAAGCAACTAGCAGCTTTAAAAGGTGAGAGAGAATGTTTTATTCAATTTGAATGTCTGCGCTCTAGACCGCCCCGTGATGTTTTTTACGCTGGTAGTTACCATGGTGTTTTGGTGTTTTTACTTTAGATTCAGTGAAGCGTCAAAGTATGCCTCCAAGACCTATTTCTGTAGCTGTCGATCGACGAACAACAGAAGCCCCGTCGCCAAAACCCAAACCAAAACTAAAACATTCCAAATCAGAAGCCGACATGCACGGCCCTAAACAGCACGACGACGAAATGTCGGCGTTGACGGAAAAAATTGACGTTGTGGATTCAAGTCGTGAGAAACAAATTAGCGATGACGTAAATGATACTGAGGAGCAGTACTTAGCAACGGAGTATATGGAAGAAATAAAAGCTACACCTTCCCAATGTATAAATTTGCTCATTTTTTTTTTTTTAATTAACATATTCGTGAAGAACATACACTAATATTGCTACGGTTTTCATCATAGGTCAAATTAGTGGTTGGCGAATTATATAGGATTAGTAAAGACACGAAAAGCACTGGATCGCAAAAATTTGTCTTAAAACAAAATGATTTGGTAACGTTGGTTAAACAAGGCACATCTCTGTACCTCGTTGAACCAGCTGGTGCAACTGATTCGTCAAAAAGAACTTGGGTACCATGTTCCTACTTGGCATCGTTAGCGGAAGAAGTAGAAGAGGAAAGCAAGCAAGGTATGTAATCTTATTATTAAACAGTAAGTAAGGAATACGAAGTAAAAGATTTTTGGAGAGTGCTTCCTATCGATTGGCTCTTTCTGCCTTTCGACTTCAGCTATGTTATATTATCCTCCAGAGATATGTATATCTAACTTGCTTGTCTGCCACACAAGCCAGTCAACAGCCAGAAGATAGCTCTAAGTTGACTGCATTATAGGTGGTGACTCCAGCTTGCAAACTTAATCAATTACAATACCATTACACCATTTCTTATCTCTTGAGTCAAGACTTGAACTCCTGCGCTGTCCTTCTGTGTTTTCAAAAGATTGTTTACATTGAGACCTGTTAGAAACATCCTTTAATTATTCGTCAAAATCTACATTGTCATATTTTTTCTCCAGATCCACCAATTTTCATCCAAGAACTTTCTTCCATCACTGCGCGAGATGGCGAAGATGCTTCGTTTAAATGTCAATGCGTTAACGCCGAGTCAGTAGAGTGGTACTATGAGGATATGCGGATCACTGAAGCTGAAGGAGTGGAAATTGTGTTGAAAGGCAGTATAGCTGAACTAAAGTTGGAAAACTTGTGTGCTGCTGAAGAAGGAGAATACACCGTGAAAGCAATCAATAGTGTTGGTGAAGTCACCTCGACCGCTCGATTGCATATCACAGGTATGTCATTGTCTCTTTCTAGTGTTCCTCTTCCCAATCAAAAAATATATATATTCAGAATTAAGGGGAATATTTAAATTTGCATGTTCAGATCTGTTAATACTATGCTTATACATTCTTCAGATCCTGCTACAATTACGGGGGGGATTGAGTCGGTGACAGCATCACAAGCAGACAACGTCGCCTTCAAATGTTGTTTTAAAGGTCATCCACAGCCTACGGTAGAATGGTATTTTAAAGATAACGTGATACAAGATGAGGGAAAGTTTATTATCGAGACCAGTGCAAAGATATCTATCCTTGATATAGCTGAAGTAAGCACGGAAGATGGTGGAGACTACAAATGTGTGGTGACTAATTCGTTTGGAAATGATGAATCTGTGGCCACACTCTCCATAAAAACAATTGGTATGTTGTTTCTTTCTTTATTATTAACTATATGTCCAACATTACATTTAAACTGCTTTTGTAAATTGTAATTTTTATGTTCATAATAATTTTATGTTTGTTTGTTTACCAGAAAAACCGGAAACTCCATCGGCTCCCACTGTAAGCAAGGTTACCGACAAAGCAGTGACGTTAACCTGGTCGGCTAGTGCTTCAGAAATCACCCATTACATGGTTGAAAAAAGAAATGCTGATGATCGCTCTGATGCATGGAAAATAACTCATGAAAAGCTGCACGATACTACCTGCGTTATTGACAACTTAAATTACGGTGACCGAATTCAATTCCGAGTGACAGCTGTCAATCAAGATATATTCAGCGAGCCTTCCAGTTCGACTGATAAAATTCTCATTGAAGGTAAGTGGAACGATATGGAGTTTAAAACACTCAAAAAAGAGTGAAATTTTGATTACGTTCAAATAACTAAGTAAAAAATATTTATATAAATGCATAATTATAATAATGCATCTGCGACTTGATTTTAGCACCAAGACGAAAGAAAACGAAAAAGAGGTCCGCTAAAAGTGGTGAAGAAAGTTTAAGTGAGGAAGAGGGTGATGAAGGAGAGTCTAAAGGTTTGCTAAGTCCAGATACGAAACCACGTGGACGTTTATCACCCTTCTCTCAGGTTAGAAACAGACGAAAAGGAGGACATTCTAGCTCAGATGATGATGATGCAGTGGCAGAAAGGGGTCGATCCACACCCAGGGCACGGTCGAAAAGTCCAGGTCCGTTGTTTACAAGTGTACGCAAAGGACGATCGAGATCCAAAAGCCCTATGCGCCAGTTAAAGTCCCCAGCCACTCCAGAGAGTGAGAGCGGTATGTTTACTTAGATGAATAGATTTTCAACGTTAAAGCTTCAATACCTTGTTTTGGTATACGTATAGGGGAGTTTTGTGGTATCTTTAAACTTCTTATCTTTTTACGTGGCTTTTGTATATTGTTTATGATTCAACGTCTTTCTTCTACCTAAGTACCTTTTTCAGGAGAAGTACCAGTTGGTCCGCCATACTTCACACGCGAATTAGAAAACTGTTTCGTGGTCGAAGGAGGTGCGGCTCGCTTCACGTGTCGCGTGAGTGGTAACCCCGAACCTGAAGTCAACTGGTACAAAGACAATGAGAAGCTGTCTGAAAGTAAACAGTTCACCATGTTGTTCGATGCAGATGAGAACTGCGTGTTGATTATCACACAGAGTAACCACGATACAGCTGGCTCGTACACGTGTGTTGCAACCAACAGCGAAGGTACAGTGAAGAGTTCCTCCATTTTGTTTGTGGAAGGCCTGCAAACAGAATACGATTCCGAAACGGAGGAAGAGGTGTCCGATCCGGAACCGCAAGAAGAAAGAGGACAAGTTGATATCAAAAAGGAAGATGCGGAAAGTTATTACGTGTTGAAAGAAGAACTGGGACGGTATGTACTGGTTAAAACATACGTGAGCCGAAGAATTACAAAATCTTTTTTATTATATCGCCTTTAAATTGATTACCCAAATTATTCTATGTGTTTTTCTTGGCATGAAATTCTTTCATTGTTGTTTTTAGGGGAAAGTTTGGTGTGGTCACGAAATGCGTGGACAAACTTACTAACGTAGAATATGCGGCCAAGTTTATCAAATGTCGTCCAAGCGAACGCAAAAATGTCATCAATGAAATCGAGATAATGAACACTTTGAATCATAAGCGTTTAATTAATTTAGTCGCAGCGTTTGAATCATCGAGACAAATTGTGTTGGTTCTTGAGTTAGTCACCGGGGGAGAGTTATTTGAAAAGCTCACCGAGGAAGAGTATATATCCGAGAAAGATGTGACGTTTTACATGAAGCAAGTACTGCAGGGAGTTCAGCATATGCACGAACGGGAAGTTCTACATTTGGATTTGAAGGTAAGAATTATATGATCTCTCTTTTTCCAAATATTTGTTTTCATGTATATGCTATTTGGTCCGTCTTACATTGTGGTATGCGCTATTTTGTTCATAAATATTTCGTTTATCCCTAGCACGACTATAAAATCGCTAAACTGACAAAAAACGGGTATCATTAATATAGAGGCTTTAATGCTTGACCTTTAAATTCTTCCTCAACACAGTCTGAGTGCAACACGTGATGTATGGGGATCCAAGGATTATGGTCATTCATTTTTTTGCATGTCTGCCTAAATGAGTTACTAAATTTTGCTTATCTGATTCTTCTTTTAGCCAGAGAATATTATGTTGGTGAATCAACGTAGCACGCAGATCAAACTCATCGATTTTGGATTAGCTCGCAGGTACAAAAAAGGGGATTCCTTGAAAGTTTTGTTCGGTACGCCAGAATTCATGGCTCCCGAAGTCATCAACTACGAGCAAGTGACGCCTCAGACTGATATGTGGTCAATTGGGGTCATTACTTATGTGTTACTCAGCGGTCTATCGCCATTCGCTGGCGATAACGACTCAGAAACGCTGGCTAATGTGACGGCAGGCGAATGGGATTTTGACGATCCAGTGTTTGAAGACATCAGTGATGAGGCGAAAGATTTCATCCAAGATTTACTAGTGAAAAATCAAAGGTAAGTAAAAACCTAATCCAAAACCTTTTTGAAAGGTCACGTCAGGATTTTTTAACAACATTTTTTCAATGACTGTGTTTAGAGAACGCGCCTCTGTGAAGGATTGCTTAGAGCATCCATGGTTTATGGTAAGTGCGGCCATGGATTTTTTTATTTCAACTAATTATAATGTATCCATTCATGTTTTTCATCGTTTTAATATATTTTTTATTTTAGTTTAAAAAGTTTAAGAAGAAGATTCGAACAGATCGTCTGAAAGCATTTACAGCTCGCAGAAAGTGGAAGGTGAGAGATTGTCACATCCCAAAAAACAAAACATAATTTGTGTCTGTGTGTGTGTGTGTGAACTGCTCTATGAAAATCCTTTTCCTTATTAGAAAACCATTACGGCTGTTAGAAGTACGAATTTCTTGACTCGATTACTTACCGGTATAAAGGCTGCGCATGCGGCTGAAAATTTGGCTAAAGAAGGTAAATCAGACGAAAAGAAGCCGGCGTTGGCTTCAAGTAATACTGGGCCTGCTTGGAAGAAAGCCGAAGATGTAGAAGATGAAGAAAGCTTAGGTGAGTGTTTCTTTATGTTTGG
Organism: Hydractinia echinata; assembly: GCA_030067915.1. Classification (NCBI taxonomy): domain Eukaryota; kingdom Metazoa; phylum Cnidaria; class Hydrozoa; order Anthoathecata; family Hydractiniidae; genus Hydractinia; species Hydractinia echinata. The sequence goes on along the minus strand of JASGCC010000099.1, from coordinate 720,885 downwards.
GTGTTATTCCTGATCATTATTTTTTACCCCTCCTTTCGTTACACATTGTGGTGGAAAATAGGGATCATAGTAAGCATCTGTTTAGCTAGATAATAACCATCTAAGACATCGTTCCCATTTTTTATTAGTTGTCATTTGATCTGGAAATAAAAGAAAATTTGTTGTCACTTGTTTTTGAAACGTTTTTATCTTTTTGATATTTCAGCTCCCGAATTTAAAGAGAAACTTGTTGATTTGAAAGTAAAGAAAGGAGAGGTCGCACACTTCCAAGCGAAATTTGTGAAGCAAGAAGATGTAGTACCTATTGTAAGCTGGAAGAAAGAGGGGAAAGAGATCGTGGAAAATAAACGAGTACATAGTTCTGTTATGGACAATGTTATTCATTTTAAAATCTTGAATGGTTCAGTCGCAGATACTGGTAGATATACTGTCAGGTTGGAAAATCAACATGGCTCTACGGAATGCTCGGCTCAGCTTATTGTAAGAGGTGAGGGGCGTGGTTTTTGTGAGAGGTGAGGGGCGTGGTTTTTGTGAGAGGTGAGGGGCGTGGTTTTTGTGAGAGGTGAGGGGCGTGGTTTTTGTGAGAGGTGAGGGGCGTGGTTTTTGTGAGAGGTGAGGGGCGTGGTTTTTGTGAGAGTTACTTTTATTATTAGAAGCAGTAAATAGACATTTGCTTTTGAAAAAGGTTGCGAAATGTGAATTTTTGATTTAAGTGACTTACACGATATTCGATCAACGCTGTGAAATGATTTGTTAGCACTGTATTAAGAAGCATACTCGAACTTGTTTGGTTGAAGTATTTGATGGAGCATTTGACGTAAAAAACCAAATTAACAGATGGTATTTTTTAAAATTCTTGACAGAATCCGAAAAGTTATCCGGAAAAACAATTGTTGAAAAACTGCGACTCGGGCCCTTTAACACAGATAAACGTTGTAATGATTTCTATTTTTCTAATTTTAAACATTTCACTGTCTCTGTTTATAGACGTACCAGGTCCTCCCGCAGCTCCCAACGTTCCACAAGTCCTCTCAACCTCCGCCCTCGTCCAATGGCGACCAGGTTTTGACGGCAACTCGTTGATTACATCATACACGTTACAGTATCGTAAACTCGGTGATAAAGAATGGTCTGTGTTTGCGGCTGAAATTAAAGAAGTGGTGACCGTAGTTGAAGATTTAGAACCATCAAGTTCGTATAGGTTCCGTCTGTGTGCAAATAATGACGTAGGTAGCGGAGAAATGAGCGAGCCCACGTCACTTATTGAAACTCCAGAGAAAAGTTAGTATTTCATGATGATTTTTGTTGTTGGTGGTGATGTGAGATTATTAGTATCTCTAAAACCGCGATCCGATCTTTGCATATTAAACATTGTTTTTCTCTTTTTTAGATGAAAAAGATAAGCGAGACAGTATCAATGCACCAGGTGCAAGGCGCGTGTCTCGATCATCTTCTATCAGAGTTGTTCATACAGAAGTAAAACCAAAACAGAAAGTACTTGATGTGCGCTTGAAAGAAGAAAACCCAGAAAATTATTATAACCTAAAAGAAGAAATAGGAAGGTTTGTTTATTTTGTTTGTTTGTTTGTTTGTTTGTTTGTTTGTTTGTTTGTTTGTTTTGTTTGTTTTGTTTTGTTTTGTTTTTGTTTTGTTTTGTTTTGTTTTGTTTTGTTTTGTTTTGTTTTGTTTTGTTTCGCTACATTTTTCCTGCGCATCAGTGAAAGAAATTCTTTTACAGCCTACTTGCAACAGAGTATTATTGCTCATTTTATAACTTTTATCAGATTTTTCTCAACAAAAGTTGACCACGGTAGTAAAAACAGAGCATATGTTATAAACTTTACGAAAATTTTTTTAGAGGAAAATTTGCGGTGGTCAAGAAATGTGCAAGCAAGGTGACAGGTGACACGTTTGCAGCGAAAATGGTAAAATACGATGAAGACACGATCGATGTGACGAAAAAAGAGTACGAAATATGGAAAGAACTATCTCACGAAAACCTGATCACGCTGCATGATGCATTCCTCGTACGGAAATATTTGTTTTTGGTGTGCGATCTAGTAAACGGTCAGCCCGTGTTGAACCATCTCGCAAATTTATCTGAACCAACAGAAAATGATGTAACGAACTGTGTGAAGCAGTTGCTAACCGCTTTGGATTACTTGCATCAAGCAGACATCTGTCATCTCGATGTCAAGGTATGTATTGACAAAATTGGTCCATAATGAATCCAGATGCTCTTTATTATCATATTTGTATAGTTAAGATCAGTGATACGTTTTTGGTATCACTTGAACACCAACAGAAGCTTTTAAGTTTTTCATCCAAGAATCCTAAATTGTCACATTTCAAATCTTATATTTTTTCTTTTTGTAGCCCGGAAACATTATAATGCGAGGACCATCACTAAAATTAATCGATTATGGTTCATCTCGTCGGGTTGTAACAAAAGGAGGTGACGTCGGAGAAATGGTTGGAACTGCGGAGTTTATGGGTATTTTTGTTTTCTTACATATCTATGCAATTCTTACCTTGAGCGCGGAAACTTTCGTGTTTATAAACTTTCGCGAATTAATGCTCTTGGAAAATTTCGCGACATCAGTTTAGTCAAAATTCGCGACGTCCGCGAAAGTTTCTGCTGGAGAAATTTTTTGCACTCAAAGTAGTTTTCCTTGAATTGAATATTCAATTTTGGCAAAGTTCTTGAAAATGCGAAAAAAAGGGGAAAATTTTTAAGTGGCTGCTATGTTCCGTGTATCAAATATCTTTTTGTTATTACTTCTATCTTTTTTTAGCTCCCGAAACAATAAACTTTGAGCCAGTAACTGGTAAAACAGATATTTGGAGTGTTGGTGTTGTGACGTATGCATTGTAAGTAGTAATCGCGTCTTTTATTTAAATGTGCACACAGGCTAGTGTTGGAATACACTAGTCTTGATTCTCTTGAAAATAAGACACGGTTTATTTTGAAGTTTATTAAAAGAAAATGACCTAACCTTGTTAATTTATTTCTTACTTAAGACTGAGTGGAATATCGCCATTCGCTACGGATGACGAAGATGAAACCATGGCTTCTATCACTGCGCTTGATTACAGATTTGAAGCCGCAGCATTTGCATCTGTAACAGAAGAAGCAAAAACGTTTATTAAAAGTCTCATCATACGTGTACCAGAAAAAAGACCGACAGCAGATATATGCTTAGAAGACCCATGGCTGTCAGATGCATGTGAGGACGCTAGATTAGCTTCCCATATAAACCCGGACGCTTTAAATGAGTTAGCGGAAGCTCTTGACGAGCAAGACGAACTAGAAAGTGTACACGCTTCCTTAGTACTTAGAACTTTCCTTCAGTCGCCGTATGACTCTCCAGAATCAGAGAGTGAAGAAGAAGAGGAAGAAGATGAGGCGTAGGTTCTTTTTATACCCTGTACAATACCATGTTAAAGATGCAAGATGTTCGGCGAAGCCGTACATTTAGTGCCGTACGTCAGTACTGCATATTTTGCCATCGAAAGAAGTTGTGACATCGAAAGAAGTTGTTCAGACGCATTTTACACGAACGTGTAAGATAAAAACAGACATATTATGTAGATATATTTTTGTAAAATTTTATATAGTTTTGTAATTGTTTGAAATAATATTAGTTGGTACAGGAAACGTTCCTTTTAAAGGATTGTTTTCTTGATTGTATGATTGTGTCACTAATGATTTTTTGTACCCTTTTATTTTGTAATATATATATTTTTGTAAGTAAATAATTATTGTAACTTTTTTTATTTGGTAAAACATACATAAAAGAAAATGTTATATGTAATTAAAATTTGGTACAAGGACTAGTCTAGCAGCCAGCGGGGGTCAACCTTGCATATCAGGTGCAAAACAAATTCTTACCTATACGCCTATACTTACATGTTCTAGTATACTTAAAGTTTCAAACATATAATTTTTGGTCGTTGTTATTTTGCAGACCAGAATGAAAACGGACCAGTTCTAAAACATAGGAACACTGTATATAATTTCAGATAAAAAAAACTTTTTAAAGAAATTTCAGGATACATTTACAATTTAACATTGCTTATTTTACTTCAGTATATCTCGGAATTGAAATTAGCCAAATGCACTATTTATCAGTGGGCTACAAAAGTCAGAAAGGACGAAATTGTTCGACATTCCAGGAAAATTCCGGGAGAAATTGCTAACCTTAAAAATCAGAAGCCCAATAAAACCTTCGGGGTTACAAGCAATGCATTTAAACCAAATATGTTTAGCCTCGTTTTTAATTAACCTTTCACCCTTGTGACCCGCGGGTTCTGTGGGTCTTTGATGTGCAGACCTTGAAGTTTGATTAAATATTTCCGAAGCAGGTAATTCATTTTCCCAGAGAATACAAAAAAAGAGAAGTGCCCTCAGAGTGTACTTGTTATGTTACCTTGAAGCAACGTGAGTGAGAGAAGTGTACAGCTGGACTAACTTGATTTCATCATCATTCCTTCATGTGATGGACCTCGAGTTTCCGACTAATGTGCTTTTCCTGCAAAATCTAATAAAATATTTTTCTCTTCATCTGGAGGAATAATTTTTATAGGGACTAAATTTTGTGGACATATTTAATATACCTTATGGTCATCCAGTAAATTAGGCCTAGAGCATTATGTGAAAAAGTATTTTCGACCAATTTGATTGGTTCAGAACAAATATTATGCAAACAAAATGTTGCAGTTGGTGGCTACACAATGCAAACTTCATTTTCAAGCACATGCGCATGAGCACATTGATTTCTGAGAGCTTTCATTAAACTCAACAAAATTTAAACGCTAAATTTTAGGACTAAAAGAAAAAATTGAATTCAATAGAAAAACGAAATTAAAACCAATTTTTTTTTCTCAACAAGCAATGACATTTTGTTCGTTGATTACGGAAAGGCCATAAAATATTAATTAAAAATGCTTTTAATCCTTGATGATGTAAAATAAAAGAAGTTTAAGAAACATCTAGCTAAAAAGTTTTACTTTTAACTACTACTTAAGAAAATTCTTTTTGTAACGTTGATGATTACTTTCCAGGACACTTCCCGGACACCTTTAATTTTGTGTCACAATTCCAGGACAAGTAGATTTTCCAGGAGTTTCCAGGACCGTGGTCACCATGGACCATTCCGACATTATAGGACTTTGAAAAAAGAGCTTGGTCACAGCTTGCTAACATAAACTTTGCTTAACTCAGACAGACTTGTGTGGTTTTGTATATCGATCAAGTGGACATTTGAAAAAATTGAAAAATGCTAAAATACAAACACTAATAAATCTAGTTACTTTTATGCACATAGAATTGCGACAAAATGCGGTAGAAAACATCAATTAACAATGGGTATCACTGAGTTTGAGTTTGATTGGTTTAAAATGCGCGCTACATATTTTGAAGTTAAAATTCGAATAAATTCAAAATTGTCCTACGTGTTATGCTTATTAAAAAAAAAAACATGCAATAACTATTTGTGGGGCGATTTTTGAAATCTCTGTCCACAGATATCCAACATCGCAGATTCTAAAAGCGATATAAGGAGTAAAAGAACACCCAAACATTATAGTACTAAAAGTGTATGTATTTTTTATAAAATAATAGAAGTAGAAATAATTTCTTTTAAACATCATTTGGTCTTGTAGCAAGAACAGGCGAACGAGTTGAATCTACCGCCGGCCTTGTAGAGGGCGGTGAAATCACTTGTCCTTTTACTGGTAACAAAGTTAGGCCCTGTGGCGGTGGATTACTTAAAGCTGCGCCATGTAACGACGCTGCAGCAGTTGGTGCATTTACTGCGTTTGTCATTTGTCCACCTGTCGCTAGTCGTGTCAGCACAGCTCGCTCTGACATATTGAGTCGATGTGTTACTGGTGGCATCTTGGCCAAGGCTGTCGGTAGCCTGTTTACATCGTTCTTCATGTCGGAAAGAAGTGTTTCAAGTTGGTTTAAAACTTTATGAAGAACGGCATTTGCAGGTTTATTGCCAGCTAACGATTCTTTGGATAAATGCTGATGACTCTCTGCCAGACATTCCAACTCAGCGAACCTAAAATTATATAAAAAAAAGACAGTATTTTTACAGCTAGAAAATTAAAACAGATGTAAATCTTGAACGATGTTTCGACTAAAAAATAAACGGATGAGTAAACTACAGTGAATCTCGAGAGCGACATCAGTAAAGATATTAGGGAAATTTTGTTTAACGTTCTTGAAGTAACCGTACCTGGATTGTAATGACATAGCCGGGTGTGGATTTTCTTGTTGAACGCGCATGAGCGTTGCACGTTTTAACTGTTCTTCCACGATTAAAGCTTGCTCTAGCAACTACAACGAAAGCAGTGAAGATGAAGTCTTATGAAAAAACAAAAAATCCCTTAACTGTAAAATGAACAACTAGAATAACATACTTTGAATCTTCGAGCAATGAATTTATTTTTGTAATCAAGCGACACTATAAAAGAAGACATGTTTTATGTAACTTCCCAACACCAACAAATATAAACAACTCTCGTTAAATACATTTTAGAAGAGACATACTTCTCGCGAATGGTTTGTTTATTGTTTCAAATCGAACATCGTTCTGAATATCTTGCCATCTTCCATAACCATGACTAACATATTTGTTAAGAAATAAAACAGTAGTTTTAACGTAAGAAATAAAACAGTAGTTTTAACGTAGAGACCACTCTTTTACAGGGTGGTCACATCTTTAAAATATTTAAAAGTTAAAATTTAGTAGAAAACAGGGTCGAAGAAGGACAGCCTGTCGATTAAAAAAAAAAGAACTCAAACTAAAAAAAAAAATAGATTTAGAAAAATTATTTTTTAGAAGTCTTCCAGGAGCTTTTCCCATTTTCGCGACTTTTAATGAGTTTAAGGGGTATATTCTATTTCCAGGAGTTCCAGGAGTAGTGGTCACCCTGCTCCATCTGGAAAAAAGGCCAAGCCCACACCAAGCACTAATGCAATTTTTTGTAAACGAAAAGATACACTACAACACCAGCAAGTAACCAGTAGTCATGGTAACGCCACCATATGTTATCTAGTTTTCTTTTTTCTTCAGCCTCCCATAACACATGCAACTCTGTAAAACCCCCATCAGCTATGTTGAACATAAACTTAGGTAGTGTAACACCGTCTATAACTTTAGGCTCTAGTTTTACTTCATTGGGTTTCTCAATCGAAACAGATTTTTCGTCGCCATTCTTTCCTGCTTCTTTTGTGACGTCAGAAGTTGGTGTTGTGTCGACGGCAATGTCGCTGGTTTTGGCGTCCTTGCTCAATGTAATAGCACTGGCGTCAGATTGTGCGATAACACCATTCGTACCTTTATGCGCATCATTCTCAATTTTGCTGACGTCATTAGAATCGCCAGCAATCTCCATCGCAGTGTCTTTTGCGTCGCCATTAGTCAAATTCGAATCAGTTGATTCTTTTATGTCATCTCCGTTCTTTGTGGACGATGTTTCATTTTCCATTGCGACATCATCGTTTACCTTTTCTTTCGCTGTTTCATCCACGTCCATTTTTTCTTCTCCTGTCGTAGGAGATTGACTGCTCTCCTTAGCTTTGTCTTCTTTAACTCCTTCGTCGGTAACTTTTTCAGGGGTTTTATTATCAACAACTTTTTCTGCAGTCGTATTATCACTTTGAACAACTTCAGCCGGTTTATCTTCTTTCTTTTTACCTTCATCACATCCCTTTTCATTCCTTTGTTCTTCTTTTTTAACCTCTTTCGTAGAGGCGACATTTACAGTATCCGTTTTTACTGGGTTTAGTTCATTAGCGTGTTTAATTTCTTCGATAAGCTTGCTCATTGATCGGCTTTGCAATGTTATGTGTCCGATTAAAACTTGGTGTAAAAATGTGTTGACGCTAGAATACTCCTCGACCTGTGACAGCAAAACATGTCATCTCTTATATATTGCCATCACATGTTATAGTTTACAAGTTGACAATAATGCTTACCTTTCGTCTGACTAGACTCATGATTCCGATTCGGGAGAGCACTTGTAACCGGTTTACACCTTCACGCGGAACACCGTCACTATATGTTTCTTGTTTGCTGTCCATACCTGGTTCACATAAATGACGCAAGAACATCGAAGTATACGCTCTATAATAAAAAAAAGATTGGAAACATTCATTGTTGGATGAAACATGAAACATGAACTAAAAATTAGTAATAAACATACTGAAAGGCTCTTTCAGTTTTCCCTCGAAGATTGTGAATACACCTATAAAAAGATGATTTGTTAGCAAACTGCAACTTTCCATGCCATCTCAACATCGCAAAATCACTTTACTACAAAAATCTCTTACGAGAAAAGCAGAAAAAACGCAATACCATTTATCCTTAGCAGTTTTAAAAGATTTGGGTGGTAACCCATATCGCATGACAGCAGTTAGGAAGGCTCTTCTTTGACGTGGATTAAAACCATAGACTTCAATTTGGGAACCAACTTTTGCCAATAATGGCGGAAGTACATCTCGATCTCTATATTTCTTTTGACGCACTGCAAGAAATATATTTCCTCGTAGTTTCAAGACAAAACCTGGACACACTTACTCAAAACTATATATTGTTTTGGTTTAAGATGAAATAAACACGCAACTAATGGTGTACCTGTCAAATTTGAACCTTCTTCATCGGAGAGGTCATCAGAATCATCAACTAACTCGGAAGCATCGAAGTCTGAACCGTCCTCGTAAGCTAAAAAATATAGCTAAACTTATTCTAATACAGGGGTACAACAATTTCAATTATAAATTAAAAAGATTTAAGAAATTCTATGGTGCTCTGCGAGGTGCGTCTGGTCAATTTTACTTTCCTTCCAAAAAATTGAATTAAATATGCCCTACAGATTTTTTGTTTCATTGGTCAAACATACGGAAAATGTTTCATTTTTTTATTTAAAAGTTAAACATAAGATAGTATGACCAGAACTCGGTAAAATCAGAAATCTATTTTTTTTTTTTATTAGGCTACGAAGAGACCATATTTACGAACAACTGGCATACTATAAACGCTCGTTTTCATTTAAAAAGCTCACGAGCTATTTTGTTAGAAACAAAATTAAAGATTTTTTCAAAGTGCGCAAGCGCTAACAAGAAAACTCGTGAGATTTTTGCGCTATAGCGAAAAATGCAGTCAAATGGAAACGAGGCTTTAGATTTCCATCCAATAAAAGAATTTCAGTTAATAAAACAAACTGTGCGAGTCTTATACTACTTGTCATGTCCATCACTAGAAGACAGCAAGCCCTGAAGAATCAAACTGTGCGAGTCTTATACTACTTGTCATGTCCATCACTAGAAGACAGCAAGCCCTGAAGAATCAAACTGTGCGAGTCTTATACTACTTGTCATGTCCATCACTAGAAGACAGCAAGCCCTGAAGAATCAAACTGTTTTTATTTCGCATGTTATGTTGAAACTGATAACGATTTCAAGAACATCATCAGATCAAAAAATAAAACATGCTAATGCTGTTTTACCAACATAAAGTTGACAGACTCACCTCCACGAAGAATCTTGTTCGTTTCAGCAGTCAGCGCGCCATCATTGTAGTTAACCTAAACATGACGTGATAATTAAAACATGTGGTGTTGAAGACATGACTACAAGCAGGATATATACATATACTTGTGTGTGTGCATGTATTTTTTATCAATCATGCTCGCTAATTAAACAAAACGAAAGTGAAACAAAAAAAACAACATTCCAAAAAAAATACAGTGTATATTTCGAACCCACCTGTTTCCTGACACGTTTTCCTTTTCCAAGCGTACTTGCTATGTATTCCTGCTCCTGTTCGTAATGGTGACGTAATAGCTTTTCCCAATAATCTGTATCAATGACGTCAGCATCTTGCTACGAGAGATAAACATGGCAAGTTAAAACAAGTAAAACATCTCATAATTGTTTTAAAATTCCACATGTTCGAAAAGCAAGCAATTACCTTTAAAACTTCCACATCAGGCTCGTCTTTGTCTTTTACAGTATAGTTTGCAACCTGGAAAACAAAAACAACTGAATTGCATATCATGCCATAAAAGATAGGAGACAAAAGTATAATGTCAGTTGTTCGAACCTTAAAAGAAGACAAGTATTCATCCATTCCACCAGATTCTTTTTCTTGTATACCTTCATTAGATCTATCCAATAAAGCTTCGACTGCTTTATCGTCATAAACGATACGTCCGGTATCTTCTAAATATTAAATGTAAAAGATACAAAACAATAGGTCAAAGACAGCAAATAAAGCCTCCTGCGTTATTTTGATTAGACAGTTCAGATCGTTTTGTATTTTGGTAAAGTTCTTATGGATTAAAAAGTGAAAATACAAGATAAAATAGAGATGACAAATATGGTAAAACTTTCATACCGGCCGCGTCTTTGAACATCTGTTCTGTTCCAAATTTCAAAATATCGTCAAGCTCTCGTTTCGACATCGCTTGAGCAGCTTTTGATCCAAGACCAGGTCGTACAACCAAATGTGTCAACATCATTTTCTTCTTTGCTACCTGTTAAAAATTTGACAAATAGATTCAGTGATATTCCACCCAACAATTTCTACATACTTTTTCTTCTAATGGATGACTATTTATAGCAACTTTACCTGTGTGATTCTCTCCTCCACAGAGGCTTTTGTAACAAATCGATATATCATAACTTTGTTCTGTTGGCCAATACGATGAGCGCGACTGAACGCTTGAATATCGTTGTGAGGATTCCAATCCGAATCGAAGATAAATACAGTGTCTGCAGTAGCCAAGTTAATACCCAGTCCACCAGCACGTGTTGACAAAAGAAAAGCAAAAATTCCGGAGTTTGGCTGATTGAATCGATCAATAGCAGCTTGACGTACTTGTCCAGTGATTGTACCATCTAACCGTTCATATCTCCAAGCATGACCTTCCATGAAATCCTCAAGCAGGTCAAGTACTCGAGTCATTTGAGAAAAGATAAGCACACGGTGACCCTGCGTTTCCAATTTTTTTAACATTTTGTACAAGAGGACAAGTTTCCCACTAGCTTCAGTCAAAGCTTTCACTTCGAATGCGTTGTTTGGAAGTCTAGGGGCCTAAAAGAAACAGCAGTTTAAAATAGTAACACTAAAGAGTAAAGAAATTCGACACCTGTCACAAAAGCATTGTATGTCGCTTCCCTTTGATTCAAAAAAAAGATTTGCATGAGAGTTGAAAATGGAGATAAACATTTGTGGATTTATTCTGGGATCGAAAGAGATTTTTGAAGGAGAAACATATTTTTAGAATAGGAAAAAAAAATGATACTATGATAGCTGATGAGTAGTGAAAATCAAAAAAAAAAAATTATTATGGATTTAAATTGTACAAACTACGGAACAAGGGGGGTATAAGGAGCGTAACAATTCCACAACATTTCGTCTTAAATTTGTCTACACAAAATTGATCGTCTTAGAATGTGATACTATCAGCGCACCAACCTCAAAAGCAGCAGTTGCAAAAAGGTATGGATGATTGCAGCACTTCTTCAACTCCATCACAATGTTAAGTAAGGAGACTTGAACAGATCCTCGTGCATTTAATGCCTCGAAATTCTTTGTGAGAATATACTTGTAGTATTTCCTATGGCAGGGAAATTTAGAAAATATAGTATGAATATTTGATTATTAAAATCGAATTTACGTTAATAGCAGGAACTCACTGTTGCATAGGACTTAGTTCGATACGAACAATAAATTCACTTTTCGTTGGGATTCCCTTCAGGACATCGCTTTTTAACCGCCGCAACATGTGTGGTCCCAACATCTCGTGTAGCTTTTTAATCTAATAAGAAGAACGACAGGTATGTTATGCAAAGACTATATCCAAAATATTTATATGAAGAACAAGAAAAATATCATTTTACCTGATCCTCTTTGCCAATATCTTCAAATTCCGCAAGAAAGTTTTCACGATTTCTATATGAGCAATAAGGCAGATATACACTTCATCAACGATTCTTACATGGATGCAGTGTTTAAATAATTCTTAAAGTATTGTAGATAGGTTGTGTCAAAATTTGTTTTCCATATTATTATTTATTAAGCACAGACAAAAATAATCAAAAAACAATGAGAAAAGACAAACGAGAAAAGACCTCAAAATGTCACTGGCAAACATTTTTCTACAAATATACATATTATAAGGGTTTTCTTTAGAAAATTATGGACGTTCAAGGACACTTAGTCTCGTCTAAAGGTTTAAACGCTTCAACGTCTGAGGGACCTTCAGTGGCAGAAAGAAAAATAATAGGAATAACTGGTAATTAAATCAGGGATAAGTTTGAAGCAATTTAAAAAAACTAGGATTTATTTATACTATTCTGTGAAGAATTATGAAAAAAAAATTTATCAAATATACCAACATACATGAATTTATTTGGACAAAGAAAATTCAGCAAATGAAATAACTCTTCTAAGTTATTCTGCAATGGTGTGCCAGTTAACAACAACGTATATCCAATATTGTAGCTGCTCATTGTTCGAAAAAACTGAAGTAAAATAAAACGATGAATATTAGAACTATTAATTGTTTCGGCAATGAACTGATCATGTGACTAAAGCTTACCTTCGATTGGTTGTTTTTTAACCTATGAGCTTCATCAATTACTAAAACTTTCCAGTCAATCGATTGTAGCGTGTTCGCATCAATCGATACAAGTTCATATGATGTTAGAAGCACATGAAATTTGACAGCCGAGTCTTTTTTTACTTTGTAAGCTTTTGTACCTTTCTTCAAAGCATCTTCGTCAAATGTCATTTCAAAATTTCTAAGAAGAAGTTGAAAACAAAAGGCTCAATAACAAAAATTGTACTGTAATTTCAATAAAAAGTGGAAGCACTCTAATTGTTTAAACACTTAATATACAATTTGAATAATTCACAAGAAGAAAGAAAAATGACATAAAATCATTACCTGATAACTTGTCGATTCTCTCTGTGCCCTGAGTATGATACAACATACATTTCCGGTGCCCAAAACTCAAATTCTCTTTCCCAGTTCACCAACGTAGACAATGGAGCGCAAATCAAAAAGGGTCCTTCTGATCGGCCTTCCTTCCACAAGGAATTTAAAAATGTTATGGTTTGGATGGTTTTACCCAAACCCATTTCGTCAGCCAGAATAGTGTTATCGTGTTGTCCCCATGAGTAACGAATCCAATTAATCCCTTCTATTTGATACTCGTGCAGTTTACCACCGGTGTCTGTAATAAACTTTGGCTGATCATCTGCGTTATATCCATTAGGACGAACATCATATTCCTGAAAGTTGTACAAATAATATTTCAGTACTTATCTGTAACATTTATTTTTTTCTACACAGTCAACTGTAAAAATGCATACCCATCCATCTTTCCGTTTGCTTGCCTTATCCTTCCCTTTAAGTTTAGCCTTTTTCTTGTACTTGGAACTAAACACAATATAAAAAACTTATCATAATGATGTCTGATCCCGATTTACAGAAAACAATGCTTACAAAACTTACCGCAATTTGTTGTAACTCTCAATAGCTTTGTCAAAATCACTACAACAGAAAATAACTTGTTTCAAAATACATCACTTTGATAACCTACACCTTTAGCTAAATGCTTTTGATTAGTTGAGAAGTTATTTACACATTACATGCAATTTAAGAAAACATTCCTTACACAACATCTTTGTTATCTTCATCATCTTTGTATTCCCACGTTGCATAGTCGTAACCAATTTCTTTCCATTTCACAAGGTATTGTGTTCCTTTTGATTTCTTTAATTCCCTAGAAATTTTATTTATGAATATAAAGTGATAAAATTTACCAGCAAAATGGTTTAATCCAATTCAGCAAAGTATTACCTGTGCCACAAAATCCGATGTATCTGAAGCCAATCTGGCTTAATGCCATATTGATAAAACCTTTGATCCAAATTGCGCTGGTGTTCAACTTCGTCGACATTTGTGTCCTCGCCACCTTCAACTAAGCCCTCCTCAGTCATTGGTGCATCATTCATGTCATTTTTACGACAAAAAAATCTGTAGAGGGACACATGGTATTTTTCAAGCTAAAAAAGAATTGATATGCAATGTAGTGAAATATTTTATCCCAAAACATTTGTATTATACTCCAAGAATTGTAAACTGACCTGAAGCTCATCAATCCAATGACATTTCCAGTAAGACAGGTTGGCATATTTCACAAAGAACTTTCTTATTTTGTATGATTCATTTTTAGCCCCTGCAGCTATTTCTTCCTCTAAAATAAAAGTAAATAGTCTTACAACTGCAAAATTGATATTTATAATCCAAAGGTCTATTTTTGGTCTACATGCCTCGATAACATCATAACAAGTTAATTAGTGGCAGTTGTTTAGATAAAATTGACATTGCTTAATACACACGTTGCGACCAGTAAATTGAAAAAGTAAATCAATAGATTGACAGGTCATTTTAAAGATATAAACAGGGACCAGGCTCTAACTACACATTTTAAAAAAATCTCTTCAAAAGTTAAGAAACATCCTGACTGAACTTGAAAAGTATGTTTCATATGTAAATAAATAAATAAATGTGTACTGATTACTTGGCATATATTGTAAATAAAACAAAAATGAACCTGTGGGATGATGTGTCAAAAACTTCCAAAACAATATCCTTTCAACTTTCTCAGGCAGAGGTTCTACTTTACACATCGGACATCTCCATTCACCGTCAGGAACAGAAATTAACTGCGGCTTTACACACCTCATGTGGTATGTACCAGGACAGTGATCACAACACAAAAGTTCACCACCATCTTTACAGATTTTACAGTATTCACCATGAAAAGTGTCATCCTCTTCCTCCTCCTCCACCTGACCAGTCATTTCCGCCTATGATAAACAACACTTCTAATAGCATTCACAATCTTTCAACAATTGTTTACTTTCTAAATATTCAATGTAGATATCTTCAGTCTGTTCTTCATAGCTAAAGCATAGTTTACCTCACACTTTGGACAACTCCACAGTCCCTCAGGCACTTCGTCCAATGGGGGATCAAGACATGTAAGATGCCATGAACAGGTACATGTATCACATAATAAAATATCACCACCTTCGGCGCACACATCACACACTGAGTTATGGATTGGTTCAGGTACTGGTTCACCTTTTTTCCCTAGAAACACAAGAAATTTGTAGACTGTATGCTTGAGTTGTTAGCAATCCCAAATATCGATTGGACTTTAAGATTAGTTCAAATTTACAGAAATGGAAAGACTGACATGGTTTTTATTCTTTATGTTGGCACCAAGTTTATAGACTTCTTAAATTGAAACAGGGTTGGAATTGAACGAAAGCATCACAATTTAGAATAATAAAGTCTTAATTCTTATAGAAGTATTAGAAATAAAACAAAAAAGGAAATTTAACATTTCTTTATTCAAGGATTACATTTCATCTCAAAAATTCCAAATTGCAAATAGCAACAAGCTTGTAAAAGATTATGAATAGCTTGTGTAATAAGAAAACAGTTATCACCTTTTTTGTAAGGTCCACGCTTTCCTATGGTAGGAATTGCCTTAGCCTTCTTTTTTTCCTTTTTATCTTTGGTATTTTTAATCCTTGGGCCAGTCCTTTTCTTTGGACCAGGCTTTTTCCGCAATGTTTCCTGGCTGCTCTCATCTGCTTCTTCTCGTGTGACATCATCAAGATTTATATCGTCAAAATTCACAATGCCTTGACGAGGTGTTTTCTTTGATTGACGGGAAGTTTTTCTATCACCAGCCTACAAGTTTTATAGTGATAGTATGGTGTAAAATTTAATTTAATATATATAGTTTCATATACATGTCATGACAGTGTTCTAAGCAAAAACAATATCAACAATGGAAGACTAATGCTTAAAATGTTTTTTATATATTTCTAGACAAATGCAAATGATGTAATAGATCATTCCAACAAAAAAAGGTGATATAAATATTTTGCTCTTAATTTAACTATAACTAATACTGTGGCAGCAGAGTTGTGCCAGCAATTGGCAGTAAGCAATCGCCAATAACCTCATTTTCTCTATCAACAATCTGGTTGTTTATTATTATTTTATTACTTTTGGAGGGTGGTTATTATTATAGACTAGATGGTGGCCCTTGGATAAATACACGGGTTCGCCCGTCCTTTATATACCCCACTTTGTGTGTCTCGCTACTGCATTTACCATTTTGCGCAGAGACAGACAGACAAAGGCTATTATTATAGAGAAGGCATAAAAGTTTTTGTTGCACTGATTCCTTCTTTACCAATTATAAAGTTAATTAATTAACTATGATATTATTGATTTGCATTTGTGAAGGACTGAACTAGAGGTAAAAAAAGCTAATAACGAAAGTTTAAAAGGTTTACAAAAAATATTAATATAAATTTGAAACAAAATAACAGACCTTCCTGAGAATAGTAGCCAATTGAATTAATATGTTCCAACATACACAATTAAATTAAATTGTTTGTTACTTATTTTAACAAACAAAATGTATAGTATGGCTTTTTTGCCACAAAAATAAACAACATACAATAAAAAATAAATTGGCACAATGGCAGTTTTTTGGGCAGTTTTAAAGTTTTCAAAAATAAAAAAATTGGCCAATACTCTGCAGTTGGGAGGCTGCAAAAGTGCAACTTCTATATAATTATGGGTATACTAAAAAGTGTTTAAAATGCGCTAGTAGCATTTTTTTAACATGCCTAAATTACGAAATTATTTTTGTCAGGTCCTATGAAGAGCCAAAATATCGAGAAAGAGTCATGGCGATGTCAGCAACAATTAGCACAGAGTTCGAGTTTAACCAAATACCAAGATACTAAGTCCACTGTAAACATTGGCATGTTCAAATTGTGAAAATCAAATAAAGAAGCAGCCTAAATTACAACTTGTGGTGACGGATTTTAAAATTTGCAGTTGTGCCAACATTTTTTCTTACTAACTGTACAATAAAAAAAAAAAAAAAAACATCTCCACGATTGTTTATAGAGAGCCTGAAATTACTTTCAGAATCGCATAATGTATAGTACTGCATAGGTAATAAAAATAAAGCAAAGGAACTTGATAAAAAAATGAAACAACCCAATGAAAAACTGACATTAACACAATGGAAAAGATTTTAATGCAAATTTAGCAAAAGCAAATGAGACATCCTAACATTTGCTTTGAATTAATTTTTACACAGTAGGGTGTGATGATCATATTTTTTAACGACAACACAAAGTGAAAATTGTCATTAGAACTGGCTTGTTTAAACTACCATTAGAACTGGCTTGTTCATATTATCATTTATACCTAAACTGATCTCTAAATGAGAAAATGTTTAAAATATTGAAAATGTGTCTTTAGGATTTCAAAAACTATAAACCTGGAAAAGCTACAAGTGACAACTCTCATGACAGCCTATGTAAATTCATTCTTAGAATCACATTATACTGATGCAAATCTTTTTAAAATTCCTGTGTTGTTTCTGCATGCTTAATCCACAGTTATCTGGTAAATTAAAACACGGTTTGTTATATTTCTTTACAAAATTCTGTCAAATTCTGAAATAAAATTCATAAATGCAAAACATTTACAACTAATATCTTCCATAAGAAACCTGCTATTTTAAATCTTGCAAATTTTTTTACATAACAGCTGACTATCATCTAGATTATAATATTATTCTCTATGCTCCAATGATCTTTCTATAATACAAGCATTGTACAACACAAGTACCCAAAACTAATGCCTTGGCTAAAATTTTGATATAATTTGTAAACATCTACATTGTGTACAGAATAAATAAACAAGAATCAATATGATACCACCCATAAACTTTCACAACTTTTGCATTATTATTACCTTTCTTCTCATTTTGAGATTAGAATAACTCCAGTAACAATTAGAACACTCAAATATTTTATACCAAAAATATATATAAATTACTTCTTTTGCACTCATTCTTGCTATATAAGATACTAAATATATGATTAAGTATGTGGAAAGAATTTTAAGTTTGTATGAATTACGCTTCACCAGATGACTGCTGATTGACTTAACTTTTGTGTTAAACTGACAATAACTAAAGATCACGAATTATGACTTCATGTTCTGATTTTTTTTGTACAATGAGATCCATAGCACCTTTTGATGACGAATAATTGGCAAAAAGCTGACAACAGAAATGTAAGAAAATTACACGCGAGTGAAAATTTTAATCTAAACAGGCCCTAGGACCAAGTGTCTTTATCTCAGAAACCATAAGGAGCTGTGAGCTAAAAATAGGTACTTTCATTTCTCAATGACCCTTACACACAGCATTAATAAGTTAATGTTAAAAGCTTTTATTGAAAATAATAAACATAACATTGCGCACTTTAAACTGATGATGAAATATAAAGTAACGGAGGAAAATAGACAACATAACATTAACTTTTATCTACTCTATTCTTTCTGAAATTTTGTTGCATAACATATTATCATGAAAACGTGAATTTTAATGACAATACAATATATTTAGGCACTTACCCGAAATATTTTATTTCCTCTCCGGATCATTTTTAGTTTTAAATCATTTGAAGACTCGTCATCAAGAAAATCGTCATCCTCACTTCCTTCTCCACTTTCCTGAATATTCAAACTATCTGGTGACGCGGGCTAGAAAAGTTGGCAAAACAATAGTCATTGCCATTAGCAGTAATCAAATTTAGTTTTTAATTTTTTTTATAGGATATTTAGTCATTTTAATTTTTTTATTTTGGTTAAAGGCAAACAACACTAAAAATGGAAATTTAATATATACCACTTTTCTTGTCCTTAAATCTTTAAAAAAATAAATACAAAATACTTTTTTTAAACAACCGATTTTGGTCTTAATGAGCTGTTGTATTTACGTGATTTTTAAAATAGTCGCCGAAAATAAAGGAGGTCAAAGTCTGGACTCTACTAAATTTGTGACATTTCTACCGAATCCTGCAAAATGTCTTTAGAACGATCTTTAACAACTAGCCATATGAATATAAGCACAAACCCAGAATATCATATATAAACAGAGATCTTAATCAGCCAACTTAATTGATGATAACGATACCACCAAACACTTAAGAATTGGTAGCACAAATTCATGTTTATGTGGCAAAATGGAATCCCATGCCAATATATGCAACTCATACTCTCATGATATAAATTATATGTAATTTGAGTAAACAAAATTTTTGACACAGAGGCTAATAAAAATTTGTTTTGTTTTGTTTTTAAAACACCAGTTGAGAGCAGGAGAACAGAAGTTTTAAATTTATTAAATTCATATCATTAAATTTCATAATTACTACGAATAAGGTTTCTTATATATATTTATTGCATATATATATATTTATATTTATATATATATTTAAAAAATGATAAACAGAAACTGAAATGTTTAAAAATGAGCTGTTCATTGCATGTTGGGCACATTATGGAACAAAAGAACTGGGAAAACGAGGTCATATTAAGTGTCAATCAAACATAAAAAAAACATTTCAGAGAAAATAATCTATACAAACACAAAATGTGCACTACAGGCCACCCGAACTATCTGTTCTCTAAAATTCCTACAACAAAATAAACAAGTAAATAAGGTAGCTGCAAATTGCTGTGATTATTCAAATGAATCTAGAGACTTGGTAACACTTTCTCATTTAATATTGTGAAGACATTGCTTAAAAAGAGTCTGGTTTTTTCCTACTGGAACTGTTCAACCAACCGAAACCATAAAGCTAAGTTAAAGCTATTTACAAATACCAAGTTGATATCAGTTAATTTATGCACTACTTTAAACTAAAACAAGATCTCACATGTAATCTGAAATCTGAATTATTTAATTTAACTAAGGGACTTCAACTTAATTAGTTGTTCTACGGGACTAATCCTAATTTTCACGAAAACAAAAAAAATAATAATATCAAGCAAAAAGTTTTGAAGAAAAAAAAATTAAAAAAAACCCCACATTTTCCTGTCTTATCTCGTGAAAATATAAAAATAACATATTGATTATTTTTTATGCTCCGAGCATAGCAGGTAAAGTAATTTTTTTTAAATTTCAATCTTCAATTATACAAACTAGGTGAATCAATATCAAACTTTACGATCACCATTGTTAATGTTTTTTTTTATTATTTTTTGTTGCTCCGATCATACTTTCTCAATAAAATGATTTTAGTTTGACAACCGACTGTAAGCTACTATTGACTTCACCCATAGGACAACTAATTAAGTTAAAGTCAGCAAAGGTAACAGATTTTGACAGGATCAGTATCTATGGTTTCATAGATACTGAATTGAAAAACGCTAGCAAATATAAAATTTATATACATATATATATACTATGCTGAAAAAAATAAGAACAGCTGTTCTTAAATCATTGTCTTCCACACTATGAACAACCCAATCTAAATTTGGCCAAAAAATTAGAACAATCCAGGATGTAAATTCTGGAAAACCTTAGGTCAAATTGCACTTGTTTCTTATAAAAAATGTGTAATAGAATTACCATGCTTTCTTTCTCAAATTCAAAAGAAGGACTTCTTCCAATATTCTTCCCCCTATCGACATCTGGTGTTTCACTTCTAGCGTTAATTCCATACAGTTCCTTGAATTCTCTCCATTTTGCTCCAACCAGTGATGTTACATGTAAGCCAGAAACTTTTGGGTTCGCTTCTGCCACTATTGGTCGAACCAGTTTATTAAACTGCTTATAAGTTATGTCACTTAAACATTCATCAGGAATTTCAATATCAACATTATTCAGTCCATGTGTTTGACAAATGTGATCAGAATATGTCAATGCTTCTTCCTTAAAAAAACATTGTGGAAAAAATAAGGATAAAATTAGAAAAATTTAACAGATAAGGTGAAGCTTCTGTTAACGACTGCAACTACTTATTTAAAAGATTAATACCTCATCAAAATCAGCATCTTGATTATTTCTTTTTCTTTTTTTACGTCCGCTATCTGTATCACTAGCACTTGGACTTTCCATTCCTCGAGACTGTTTTTTACGTTTTGCTGTGGTTAAAGTTTTTGGACTGTAGTCACTATCAGTATCTAGAATAAGTATATATAGTTATATAGCTAGCTATTTAGCTACAGCTAAGGCTTCGCCTACTAGCTATTTAGCTACAGCTAAGGCTTCGCCTACTAGCTATTTAGCTACAGCTAAGGCTTCGCCTATCTATCTACCTTACTATCAAAGTAAAAACAAATATAAAGCTATAGTAAAAATTGGTGCACAAGCTGTGCAAAACTTGAGTATGCAAGTATGAAATCTTGGGCATATAAAAAGTATATAATGTGGTGAACTGGAATTTACTATTTTATTTATGTGGTAGTTCTACATTTTAAATTTATTTTTAAGCTAAGACTCAAAAATCGAACAGTGTACCACAAATCATTCCGACATTGGGGAGGACCAAACGTAAGGGGTTAATTCTTTTGAGGTTTAAATAGTCCTAGTGTTGGGATTTTAGGGATTTACAATAGTCAAATATTATATACAATTTTTATTTTTGTCATTTAGGGCAGGGAGGGAGGGGGTAAAACCTAAAGTCAGGTTGACATAAGTGTAGCATACTTTTCTATTTATAAGTCATCCCTAAAATGTGTTTACCCAAATATATAATAAAGGAGGGAGTTCTAGCTAGGCACTTAACACTGTTTAGCTAGGGTTTTCTTTAGCTAGATACAACATAGCCATATTTTTGATCAAATATACATCACTGGTATTTTTTAAAGGAACCTGCATGCCCTTAGTTAGATTATCATAATCAGGACAAATAATTTTAGCATAACACAAAGGCCCGCGGGTATTTTCAAATTAAAGTAATGAGCAAAGATGAGATTTACCACTTTCCAGCAAGTCCAGCCTTTTATATTCTTTTTTCGGGGGCATTTTCTGACTATTTTTGATAAATATTATGCCTTTATCTGCGGATTTCTGATAACCATTATCACCGTTTGCCAGAACCAGACGGGTAAGGGGGTACCATGTTTCGATGTAAATAGAACATCTGGCATTCACCCCTGATTAACGGTGGTTAGGAGAAAACACACCGTTCCCGTTCAGGACGGGTACACAATTTGCATTTTCTAATAGTGAAAAAAATTAAAAACACAATAATACTGACATTTTAGTGGCAATTTTTTTAAACAGACAAATGTATTTGTTTTAAAAAAACCTCCAGCTTTGATTAGCTTTTAGCTGACGCGGAGCTTATGTAATTAGTATTTCATTATTTATATAAAACCCCCGTCATTCAAAAGACAATTGTGATCGGTTGTTAAAATCTTTATACCTCCTAAAATCTGAAAGAATATCCTCAAGAAATTTAATTCGAACAAAAGATTTTTTCAGCTTTCCAACGTTGAATGGGCTTGGTCATCACGTGATAAAATGACGTTTTAATTTTTGTAGGGGTATTTTTCGTGAATCTGAATAATGGATATGTGCTTCAAAATTTATTTATAAAAAAATAATTCGATTGGAGAGACTATGGACTTTTTTTCCTACTAAGAAACATCTTTATAGGAACATCAGACTGTCAAATACAATCAAATTGCTTTATTTATAAACGACCCTTCTTGATAAAAACCATTTCATTAAAAGTCGAGGAATGTTTCTCGTTAGGCGTTTTTATATTGATACGAACTAAACCTCTGAGGTGAAAAGTTCGAATAATTCGTCAGCAAACAACAAATTGGAATAATAAGAGAAACGTATGGCAAACCACTTTAAATCACCACTCTCAAATACTGAAACAGACAAAATATTTTAGACTTTCAAGATCAAGTTGTAATGTTTATCCTTGCACGTTCAAGAAGCCATCATTTCTCTTCTAACTCCTTGAAAGCAAAGCGTTGAAACAAAGAGTTATTTTACTGACTAAAAATGCCTTCGATTGTTGAGGAAATGTTACTTCTGTCGATATATTTTTTCCAATACACCTTTCCCGAGACTTATTCCTTTGATGTGCCGCAACTTTTTATGTTGAGTTTTATGAAAAACGGACAACAGATTTGAATTCCTTGTCAAAAATGTGATAAGCAAAGAAAATTGCGAAACAATGCAGCAAGTAAACAACCTGCTATTCTAATTTAAAGATTTGCGGCATGTCCAACCTCTTTTTGAAAACGAGGCGGGACATGGTAACTTGAGCATTAAGAAGACTTTAACTGTGATATATATCTCCTCAACATAGCACTTCTGGTTGGCGTACCAAGTTAAACTTTTACACATAAACTAAACAAACTATACTGAATTCAAATATTGTATTCATATTTTACGAGTTTACAAAAAGTATGACTCATGGTCTCGGGAAAGGTGTATTGTGCATTGATTTGTAGCACGAACTAAAGTGCGAAAAGGACAGAAAATTCCATCGACAGGTGATATTTTACTGTCTTTATACTGACGGACAAAAGTATTTTTTTTAAAAAACTATTCGTCTCAAACCATTATTTCGTCTCGTTATAAAAAGCAAAAATTCTAAATTTGCCGAAGTAGGCATTGGCCTTTTTTTACATTCTGTTCTAAAACTACAGACGAAGGGTGGGCGATCACAGACGAGTACAAGCGAGCACAGACGAATCACAGTCGAGTTACAGACGAAGGTACAGACGAACACAGACGAGTTACAAACAAATCAAAAACGAGTCACAGGCAAGTACATACGAGATACAGTGAAGCTACAGACAAATAGAGACGAGTAACGCACGAGTTGCTTTTTCCCAAGAGTCAAGTTAATATCATAAGAAATGATATATGTGAAAAAAAGTATTACGAATAATAAAGCTCTAGTTAATTTGGTCACAGTGAAGGACCGTTCATTTGGCACCACTTTACCGGAAGTCTGTCCTAACATTTGGAGAATGGAGCGATAAACCAAAGAACAAAAAATGGGACATATACGCTCATTGTTGTTGTTGCAGAATATTCCTGCTAACCTGACTAAACTGTCCAACAATGCAACTGATACAACGCCACAGAAGAAGATAATGAAGTTCATGAAAAAGAAGTGTCACCAAATTCTATTTTGTCTAATCGTACACCTAACAATTAAAGACCGAAGATCCCCATATCTGCAGAAGAACCCCATATACCACCCACGGACAGGATACCCGAAGATACAGCTCCTTTAGCCCATTCCAAATGCGAACTGTAAAAGGCTTTTACAACTCAAAATATCATATCATCATCTTCGAGAAATCGTGATTTAATGTCAAACTTATACATGGTTCCTAATATGCGAAAATACAATAGCTGTAGTAGTGAATCTGAATGTGTTTTACGCATTTCGTGCAAAGCGAAGCGCGACGAGTTTTAACTGCTACAATCGAAACAGATTAGACTGTATCACAAACTGGCCTAAAGAAAAATCATGACGCTAATGTAACTGATAATCCATTAACCCCCACATACAAAGTACACTACTAACATCACATCCAAGTTCGCAGTATGCAATGTTACTAACTCTCCAAAGAACCCGTTCAATGTATTACCCCTAATTCCTTCACCAGCAACCTTGCAGTCTTTGCGTCCTCACAGCAGCAACAACACTGCTTTGTCTTAAACCATTCATTTTTTTTCACACATCAACAATTGGCAAAATGAAATGTCAACTTTTTTTCTACGAAGTTTTCCTGCTGCCTGGAAATGTCTCGATATGCTATGGGGACCATAAAAAAGTTCAAGCCGAATGCTGCACATTTCCAAACAACGTGATAGTCAAACACATAGATAGACGAATACAATTGGTGTATCCTTCTGGACCAGTTATATTTGCTAATGACTTCACTGCAACGTATAACACCATTTAGATGTGCAACATATAGCTCTAAAAAACAGGTCATTCTTCTAAAACCTGGTAGTGTGTCTCAAACCTTATTGAAACAGCTCGCTGATAATGTGCAATTTGGTCAACGATTGTAATGGTCAAATGGTAAAAAAATCATCTTTTTTTTGATGTGTATTGTATATTTTATCGTGTTCAAGTTTATTCACTTCTGTTATTTTAAGCTATTTACTTTTGTATCCTATTCTCTCTATTAAATCCTGGAAGACAAAAGGTCTGGGTACGAATTCGTATATTGTTTCTAACAGAATGCAGTGTTTCACATTTTGTTTTAATAGTGAGAGCGTTTAACAGAGAGAGAGACGTTTGTTAGAAACAAATATAGTTGTTGAAAAATACTTTGTTGGAATTGTTCATAAATGACGTTAACCGTTTTCAAAATTTTTAGCTATGATTCCTCTGTAGTCGTTTGTACTCGTCTGTACTCGTCTGTACTCGTCTGTAGTCGCTTGTCTGTAGTTATCTGTGATTCGTTTGTAGTCGTGGCACACACTTGTCTGTAGTTTTAGAACAGTTTTTACATACCTTTCGTAATAAAGTGATAGAACGTGTGTAAGTTCATGAAATTTAACGAAAGGTAATGCTCTTAATCAAACACTCTTAGGCGTTGTCCTAGTAACGAATTTCTATTTTGTTTAAAAAGCCTGAGTATGAGACCGTAATACTGGTGACGAAGTAAAAGCGGTATTTCAACCTTTTTTAAAAACGTGCAGGTAGACACGTAGTGAAGAGGTGATCAAGACAATCGTCGTTGAGACATGATTGAGTGAAGTAGCACGACATTACAGCAGCTCTCTCACGCCTTCTTCTAGATGAAATGAAATTATTTAGGGCCGGTTATGTTAAATTCTTTTTAGCTGTATTTTTTAATTTTTTTCTTCCTTATCTTGAGTTTTATCTTCAGGTCAGAGATTATAAAAATGTTCTTAGAAGACAACAGCACTTAAAGTCACTTTAAATTCAGTACCAGGGGCGGATCCAGTGTACGTCAGCGCCGTCACGCGACTGACATAATTTTTACTAAGAATCGTAAAAAATAATAGGGTACTGTGATCCTGCAGTCCCTGCGACCGTTGACCTTTATTTTACGGACCTTTCTCTTGTGTGACTGAGTTGATGGATACGGCAAAAAGCGACTGACATCCGTAGAATTTTCATGCAATGTGATTGGCTTGCCGGCCGAAACAACGTATTCTGATTGGTTTACAAAAAACTGACGACTTTGACCCATATTTACGGCATTCGAAATGTGACACAGCATGTATTTTTCAATAACCATTGAATTTTTTTGTAACCGATGCCGTGTAATTTGAATTTCGGACCAAACGAAAGCAATTAGGAGGGTTTTTTCGGACCAAACGAAAGCAATCAATGACTTTTCGGACCAAATGAAAGCATGCAAGACTAATAAGTAACCAGGCATGGTGATGTTCTGCCCAATCTTAGGACGCTGCCCAATCTTTGGACATAAAATTGCCCAGTCTTAAGACTGGCCGGCCAGTCTTAAGACTGGGCAGGGCGTCACAAGATTGGGCAAAAGACCATGTTAGGCCATCTTCAGATGCCTTTTAGATTTTAAAGAAGGGATGTGCCACACGAGCTCTGTTGTTTGCAACACCCAACAAACATTCTCAGGCACATTAAAACATCATATTTTGGGTACCGTTGAATTGACCCGGCGAGTTTTTGGACACAGTAGAGTAAAAATCGTAGCTAGCTAGGTAGCTGTAGTAGTGTAGTTAGAGCACGTGTTATACATTTAGCATTTATATATATACAGCTTGTAGTTGCTAAATTTTAAAAATGAAATGTTTATTATTGTTTATTTATGAAGAATCAGAAAAATCGTTTTCAACCATATTATTAGTTAGCTAGCTGGTAATTTCATTGGATGAGATGTTTAGCCAGCTAGCGAGCTATAGCCAACTAGTAGCTAATATAGTTGAGTATGTAGTTTCAATTTTTTTAAACACATGTATATATACATGGTATAAATTTTTGGCCTTTTGATTTTCCAAGAAAAGTTTCAATTTAAAGTTCCTTGCTTTTAAGAGATAGAGTCTAAAATTTTTATTGTTCTGTTTGTCTTCCACAATTGTTCTAAGATTGGGCATGTACGTCCATAGATTGGGCAGTCCAGTCTTAAGACTGGCCACCCATTTGTCACTGTCAGAAGATTGGCCTGGCCAGTCTTAAGACGGGGCACGTTCCAAGATTGGGCAGAACAGTGACTCACGACATGTGTGCTGCAATGAGATGCAATAATTTTTTAAATGTGCAAGAAAGATACGTAGCTAAAGTTATTACATTAAATCAAGTCTTATATAATTAGAGTTGCTTAGCTATAAATATTGGACCATATGTAGCTAACTAGCTAGCTAGCTAGCTAGAAATTTCAATGCAGAGAGGGTTATTTTTTAAAGTTGTTGTTGTTGACCAAAAACTTAGAGAGTTCTGCAATTGCTTTATGGTAAGAAGATAATGCTTTATTATTCTTGTTATCTTAAACACTTGTAATATATAGCTAATAAAAGCACCACCTAACATTTTGTGTAACTAAACTTATATACATCGGTTACATGCTTAATTAATTTTTGTAGAATTTTACTTTACACCTTGCAAGCCATTCCAGTTTTTATATTAAAATGAGAAATTCAACTGACATTATATATACAAAATGTAAAATTCCCACAAAATCCATCAAACGTTATTAACCCTGAAAATCTTCCTGGTTCTTTTTTTAGTTTGCGAAGTTCTTTTCCTGCAAAGATTTCTAAAAATAAAGTACAGAAATACTTATTTTTAAAATGTAAATTTAATTTCTTCCAATTTATGGTTTTGACATATTCATGTAAGAGTTTGTGGGCAAAGACATAAATCAGCATGCTAAAAGAACTGACGTTTGTTGACGTAGAATTACTAAACACAACTGTTTTTTACATTTAGTGTAAACTTTTGTGAATATGGCCATATTCAATATATACATCAAAAGAGTTAGCTACTTTGTTGATTTTGGTTTTATACTCATTGTAAGCTATTGTTTTCTTCTTTTTGACGTTTTGGATTCACTTATTGTTGCAGAAGGCATATACAATATGCATATAAAAAAATTGGAATTTTGCAAATTTCTGTTTTACCACTCAATTTTCACATTTTATATAAATTCTTTGGGACAGGATGGTATGAAATAGACCAAAATACCTGATCTTAGTTGTTTTTAATTTACAGGCTGTGCCTTGTGAAACTTTAAGGTGAACATTTTGTGTAAGACAATGGCATGACATATACTAATAGAACTGATTTTTGTTGTTTTAGATGTTATAACTGAAACTTTTTTTTATATATTTATGTTATTTTGTGAGGAAGGACCATACACAGAAGAAGAATTAGATTTTACACATTGCAAGCTGTGTTTTCTATATTTTGTATAAATTCTTACCGGCGAGGACTCTGTACAACATAACGAAATGACTGATCCTTCTCTATTTAAATTTGATGTGCTCCAAATCGCAGTTTTTTTAAAAAAAATTGGGGAAATTTACCTGGGTTTTTGACATTTGTGGTTAAAATTTCTCAGCAGAGAATAGTATGGTTGCCGTTTATATTGTTTGTGTTGCAAACTGCTGTTTTTTAAATTCTGTGTAAACTTTTGTGGAAAAAGAGCACATGCAAAACACTAAAAGAACAAATTTTTGTACAATTAGACTGTGAGCTGTTGTGTAAGTTGATTTTTTTTATATTTTGTGTTATAAACTTTTTTTAAACTTTAAACTAACTGTAAGTAATGTCAGTTTTGCTGGAAGAAAAGTCCACGGTTTCACGTTTTTGTTTTTATTAAGAACTTCACAAAATATTGCGGGAATAAATATTTGGTGATGATAAAAAATTACTGAATGTTCAGACTGTGTAACTGTTGTGAGGGAGGACCGTATGCAAGTATATATTTACTAAAAAAATAATTTGATATTCTACACTTTCCAAGTTGTATTTTTGTATGCACTGAAATGACTGCTTTTTCCGAGTTGAATTTGATGGGTTTCATATCCTTTTTGTGGAAGATTTTATGGGTGAAGACAATATATAGAACATGCCAATTGAACTGATTTTTGTTCATATTTTGATTTGCTCCTCAGAAACCTTTGTGTTCTACATTTATTGTAAACTTTTCAATGTTTTCAAAATAATAAATTTACTCCTTGCTCATTGCTTTTTCGACATTTCAGTTTAAAATGTTTGGTAAAGTCAGTATGGATCATTAGACAAAAAAATTGTTTTGTGCATATTTTTGCGCGAGAGGATGGTATGCAGCCGAATAAGTGATTTTTCAAAGTTTAACATTTTGTTTTTTAGTGTTTTGTGTTTGTTTAAGTTTGGCTTTTTGATATTGTTCAGGTTGTATTGTTGTATTAAGCATTTAGGGAAAAGACAATGTTTAAAATGCGTAAACAACTTATTTTCATAGATCTGTGCTTACTGTTGCAAGCCTTTCTTTTCGACACTTCGGATTAAAATATTGAAAGTTTTCAACATAATCACATAATAAGATGTATACATATTTGAGATGTGTTATTTCTGACATTATTATTATTGTTGTCGTAACTGTCTGGGTTGTGACTGTCAATGTTGTCACTTTCTACCAACTAGATTTTACACCTTGCACAACGTTTTTTTTTTTTTTATATTTTGTCTGAAGTTTTGTTGGGAGGATTTCATGCGATTTGACATTTGATATTTTGTGTTACTAGATTTTAAGAACGTTTTTGTTAAATTATGACTTAATTTCTTTTTATGCATTTTCAGATTATTTTTTTTGGTAAAAGGCAGTATTCAATATACTGAAACATTTGCTGATGTCATCAAAATTCAAATGACAGAACTTTTCAATTGTTTTTCTGCCTAAGTGGATTTTTCCACGGGCCTAATCGACTAGTATAGCTAATAAAAGCATGCACCACCTAACTTTCATATGAAAAATCCTTTTTATACTTAATTTTTAATTTTCACAAAATAGGCCCAGAGCACACGTAGACTGATAATAACTTCCTGCAGATGTTAATAGCTTACTACTAGGATATATCATCTTAGGAATTTTGATATTAATACAAGTCTGTGAATTTTTAAAAAAAATTAATAATTCCTAACCAATTAGTCAAAGTGACAATTTTATGTGGGTAGTATAAAAAAGCATACTTTTCGCTAATGGTAAGAGCCCAATAACTTGTGCAAAAATTAAAACAATGGCTTAAAACTTGATATGGTATAGTTTTAGACCAGATCGATGAAAGAGAGCCCAATATACATTGACCTATCATTGTAGTTCTTAAGTTTTTTAATTTAGGCATTTTCGGGGACGCCGATAAGGCATTTTTTACAGTATATCTGTTTTAACACAGATACAAGTGCAAAAACCATTAAAAGCAATTTTCTGGTTGAAATAAGTCAGATAGGAATTGATAAAACTAGTTTAAACCCAAATTTTTTAACCAGTCCAAAGAAATTGTAAAGTACCGAAATGTTCAACTTAAATTATGTTGGTACAAAGGCTTAATCATGATTACGACTACGGTTTAAGTGATAAAATTTTTGTTTGTCTTTTATTTATTATGTTATCGATTGAATAATATTTGAGCAAACACATTTTGCAGAATAGGCAGTGACCAACCAAAAGGGTCATATATGTTTTAGTCTGTAGTGCTACATCCGACTTGTTGTATAATGCAGAAGTTAGTTTCAACAATTTACTTATTTCCTGGGATAATTATTTTTAGCTCTTAAAGTCACTGGAAATTTGTTTGTACAGCTACATGTCCTAGCTACATGTTGGTGACAATACACTGGTTGATGTGCTGCAACATTCCATAATTAGGGCATTTCCTTTACCCTGAGGTATATATATACCTTATAGTCAGAAATTTTCGCGACAACTAATTTTCGCGATTTTCGCGATTTTTGGGCATTTTCGCGAAATTAAAATGCCGCGAAAAAAAATTAATTGACGAAATCGCGAAAATAAAAACCGCGAAATATTTTCTTTTTTTCTTCATTTTTTAGACTCCACAGGGTAGCAGACGTAAAATTTTCGCAACAAAATAATTCTGGTGATACCCAGTTTGATAAAACCCGGGAAAATTAAGGAAGAAATGGACTTTTAAACATAATTTTAGAAGGCGGTTTGCCTGTTAACCTAAATGGCATTTTGTGTTATAAATCATCGCTCTCCTTTTTTATGAAATTTCCTCTTTTTTTAAACTTTCCTGTCTAACTCTTACACCTAAACCTCTTCTGTTTTAATTCTTTTATCCCTAGTGACATTCCTAACCAGATACCAAAAAGGCCAGAAGAGGTCGGAGGACATGGGTCTAAAAGACAGTATGGGATTTCGTTTCGACATTTTCCTATGGAGGTGGGTTTTGACCTTGATTTACAGCCTATTCTGGCTGCAATGAAGAACAAGACCTCTCCTCCCTAGGTAAATGGCGAGACTGATTTTAAAGGTCGGGAAAGTCTTGAATAAAAACATTATATAACATAGGGATCAGATATAATTAAGACAAGACAAGAAATGAAAATTAGTCTATTACTATAACAGATTCTGTAGCATGTTAAAAATCAACAGTGTTCTCATCCCCGTTATCACTGTGACCAACATCTACTTTAAAAACTCTTATCGAGAGTATATTTTGTTTGTTGTTTTATGTTACATCATTGAAATTCACTTCAACATTTACCTATGGCAGTGGAGAAGCTTCGATTTTCAACCGGTATAGGCACATTATTAACGTCAATACCATTATTTAGGCAAACGCCGAGGCGAGTTTGAAAGGTTGTACTATCCACGCTTGAACAAAAATAAAGGTTCTTCCGCTACCTTATTGATTATAACATTGACCTTTTATAAAAAAAAGCTTCCTTTTACAGATGTCATTATTAGAGTAGAAAAACGTACTTAAAAATCATATTTTGTTTTTCCTCAACTCCGTAACTCTATGAAATTCGCGAAAATTAAATGTCGCGAAAAAAATTCAAGGCAACGAATCGCGAAAATAAAAATCGCGAAATTGTCCCAAAATTTTTATCGCGAAATTAAAATGTCGCGAAAATTTCTGACTATAAGGTAGTGAGAATTCTGTTTTACTTTCTTGCTAAGAAAAACATCAAAGTAAGTCAATTATTTATTCCATCTTACATATGATGACGCCTCTTTGTACAATTAAACTGGTGTAACACAATAGAATTTGTGGGTTAAGCTGTTTTTATTTGTACTTGGTTTAGTTTGTTTTAGTAGACTAGTTGCGGTAGCATGGCTATTACTCTGAACACAGAAAATTTTTGCGACCTTTCGCCAAATACTTTAACATCAAAAACCAAATTTCCTATTTTCCTAGCTGTGGTGCAAAGTGCTAAGTTGAACCTGTATTTACATCATTAAATGCTAAAAATACTTATGCTCAGGTTCATATTCTGTTTGTCTGCAAGGTGTTGATGAAGGATGTGATGATAATTTTAAAGCCAACCATTTTTGTAATTCTGGTTAAAACAATTCAAAAAAATAAAAGCAAAACACCTTTATTTGAATAAGCTTACTGCGCATAAATGTCTTTTTTCTTTCTTTATGTTATATCAATTTATTTTATTCCCTGCTTCCCCTAGTTCAGCCTACTTTATCATATAGCAGACTGTCCATGTCTGGAATAGCTAATATTACGTTATTAGGCATTTCCTAGACATGCTGACGAGCCCTGATATTGTGCGAAACAGTCTTAAAATATATGAATTTAAACCGTTGCTTTTCCTACACTTTTTTGCAACCCTTTACAAGATGGTTTGTTATTTTGCTGTCCATTCGAAACTTAAGAGTAAAAAACGTCTCTAACAAACTAATAATTTGGACATTATTTAGGCCATTTATAGTGCGTAGAGGCTCAAAATAGCGAAAGTTTCCAGGGCTGCGCCCCGGACCCGCCATGGGGGGCTTACAGCGCCCCCCATGACCCCCAGCTGTTCTGGGCGCAGCAAAATGCTGCGCTTTATTTTGCTTCGCAAAAAATGTGACTGACATGTTAAAAATGCTGGATCCGCCCCTGAGTACC
Source organism: Hydractinia echinata (assembly GCA_030067915.1). Lineage (NCBI taxonomy): Eukaryota > Metazoa > Cnidaria > Hydrozoa > Anthoathecata > Hydractiniidae > Hydractinia > Hydractinia echinata. The sequence goes on along the minus strand of JASGCC010000099.1, from coordinate 687,881 downwards.
ATGCCAAAAATAAGATTGCATTGCTTGCATCGGACGAACTTTATGCGAGTCGAAATTCGTTAATCCAACATGCTTGATATAAACCACAGTAATAGAAGACGTTATTGCCATGAGCTAAAAGGATGGAGATAAGAAATCACACAATCTTGTAAAAAGCACCAAAAAATCTTTATAATGAAACCATACTTTATGTTGCCAGATATGATTCCAAATTTGAAAAGATTTCAACCCCGATTTGGTCTTTGTAGACTTGAATTTTAAGTTAAACTTTTTTTACTGCTTTTAGCCTAAGGAGAAAGCTTTGACAACTACGCGAAAATATTACCCTAAAATCAACCTTTTAGCTTTGACACCCGCTGTTGTTAAACGTTATATCGTTTTTAAGCAAAAAAATTTTATTTTTACGCTAAAATTTTTATTTTTAACCCTAAAATTTATATTTTTTTAAGTTAAAATTCATACTTTAACGCTAAAATTTTCATTTTTACGCCAATATTTCTATTTTTACGCAAAATAATTTTAATTCGTTCTTAGCTCTTCAGGTCACAATAAGAAATTGAATTACCTATAAAATTCTTTCATGTATAATTTCTAAAATCGCCAGAGGATAGCTTATGAAAGCATGGTCATGTTTTTACAGTAAAGTTTATGTATCATTAAGGACACTATCTTGGCAACACGATTTTTGCTAACGTAGACATATTATTAAAGAACTTTGTTATACCGCGTAAGACAGCATTCAGTTAAACAACAAGTTTCATTTGTGGTTGACTAAACAACACATCATCTGCGCATTACTTCCACGCATTCATACTGTAGTACAGTTAGCTCATACTCTGTCCTGTCATCATAGCGCCATGATATAAAATGCAAATGCTAGGATTTAGCACTGTAGAAGTTTCCGTACAAAAATAGTAGAACATACATATATTCACTCTAAGACCATCTATCTTTATAAGAGAAATTGTTTGTGGTGTTATGAATGCAAGTGGACAATCCTACACCGTTTCAAGAAGCATAACATCTATCAAAGTAGGTATTTGTTTAAGCTTGTTGATATAACTGCGTGTGCATTTTTAAAAGTTGATTGGAAATATGCCACACACGGAATATGGATATATGGATTATAATGGCATGAAGGCAGAAAAGAAAAGAAGCAAAGCTGTGATCACGATAAACAAACATCACATTGTTTAATGTTGGGGTATGATAAGAACCCTTCATCTTGTAAAATCGATGTTAAATCAACCAAATTTTTTAGAATCTATTAAGGTTTTAAAAAATTCTGTGCAGAAATGAACAAAGTGTTCCATGAAATAGATTACATAAAGCATAGTGAAATAAAATGAATTTGATAAAACGTTACTGGAACAGCTCAGTATATTGTCATAGTAACACAACTATATTTGCAATGTCAAAACTTATCTATCTATTTTAGCTAACCATTGTGTGAGCTTAGTCAGTCTTTTGGAGGAAGTGCAGCAAGAGAAAAGTCTTGTAGATATGCATGATTGTCCAAAAAAAACTTTGGTTACATTTATCGCACATTCAACCAAGTGAAGCCCTTGTTTTGCGAAACAGCTGGCGTGCTTTGAGAAATTATGAAATGTTACTGATACACCAAGGCCATGACATGACAAAAGCAATAGGGACTGCAAAAAGAGAGTTATTTAAATGGCTATGAAACTCTGCATAATGCTATGGGATAGTGATTTTTCACGAGTTACCAAGTTAGTAGTTGTCTGTTTTATGTTACTTTAATTTGATGTACTGCTGGATATTATATGTGACCGTGTAAATATTAACAGATAATTATCTTTTAAGTTAATGTGCTCTACATATCTGATAACACAACAGAATTGTTTATACGTTATATTGACGCACGGATTAATGACACGTCAAGCAAAAGGGGCTTTAAATGGGACAGCTGCGTTGGATCCACAGGACCTTCAATCGTGGACAAAATTGTTGGAACAAACTTCAAATTTTATATAAAATAAAAAACATAAGCCTTTCTCGCGATTACAAACATCCAGGCAGCAAACCCACTTTTCCTAGGCCTCTCAACGGGAGGAACAGAGCCGTTGGGACGAGGTTGGAAGAGTCCAAATGACATGTTGAGAAAGCAGTTGTTGAGAACTTCTTAGACAGATAAATGCTTGGATTTGACCGATATTCTCTGAACAGAGCGACATCTTTATACGTAATGCCGCAAAAACACATTTGCTGCTTTTGTCTCAACACAATTTGTTCAAGATTGTATTGATAAATGCTAGGTAACAATTTACCATTCTCGTGCCCTTTCGAGGTTTATCACAAAGAGTTCTGGGGACGAAAATGAGTCTTCACGACAACAACAAAAACTATTTTTCTCTTGGTGATCTATCTAATGTAGCACTTAATTTTTCATAATTTTGTAGAATGCTCTACAAAAAATAAATTTTTATTAAAATTTGTAGAAATGCTTTCCACCAGCTTGATAATCTTTCAAAAACAAATGTTTCCACCGTCAGGCACCGCCTGATAATACTTTTATTAAGTCCGTAGGATGATCAGGTGAACTAATATCTCGCTCTTCATCTCGCAGTCCACACATTTGTTAAATTAACATTATGATACTGTATTCGCTTTGTTTGTCTGTCGCACTGGTTGAGTTACAGTTGATGTCTTCAAAATGATGAAATTACGCGTAAAGAACGTGGAATCTCGAAGGGATGCTCCTATGTTGACTGGAATCCGATTCTGAAGGTTGACAACCGGGCTTAGTACTGCTCTACCAATGTTAATCGTTATGCTGATTGAGTTCAGTTCAGTTAGTCTTTATCCAATTGTAACACAAAAGGTTTGATATTTTAATCTTTTCTCTATAATAAAAATAACAACTTTTAGAACTAATCAGAAAGTTATAATACTTAAATAAAATTAGTATTAAGACACCACGTACTGTGAAGATTGCGTCCTTTCCCACTGGATCCTTTCTCATTCTCCTTACTTCTAGCCAAGTTCTAACCATTTCTGATCTTATTTGACTTCTCATGCTTGCCTATAAATAAAAAAAAACGATTAAATTATCAATATCAAGGGAACAAAAACAACAACAACAACAACAACAACAACAACACAAAACAGGACCAGCGACACGGTTTTCGAAGATTTTTGAATTTTAGTTTCTCTAAATCGGCCCCAAGTTGCTTCATTTTAGGTACTTTTCCGTCTTAAATTACGGATTTGAGAGCACAGCAATTTTTCATACTCCCTTGCCCCTTAATCCCTGCGTTGCCGACCCTGCAACAACAATTGTCGTACATAGGTGATTCGTATATTCTGCAACAACAATTCTGCAACAACAATTGTCGTACATAGGTGATTCGTATATTCTCAACAGAGAATGTTTCACCAATTGTCGTCAATGCGGAAAAACTATAAAACATAATAACTTACCGTGGATCTACTTTGTAAATTTCCATAAAGATTTGCAGGCGAGAAGAGCAAGCAGAAAATTCCAGTTTCAAAGGTCTATGTCGAGTTGACGCAGAATCTCACTCTCACCAATCCTCTTTTAGTTTTGTTGTAGGGATGCTACTGATCGTACTGCATCTCAATTTTCTCCTTCTCCTTCTCTTCCCCTCATCCCCCCACCACGACCTCCGCCCATCAAGAGGAATGGATGATAGTATTCCTCTTTGATGTTGGTAATTTCACTTCGCTCTAGCCAAGGATGTCGTACGGCTTGAGCAGCTGATATTCTTCTTCCACCATCTGGATTAAATAATTGCCAGAAGAAGTTCTTTAAACCTATGAAAATGCATGGATGTGTCAGACCATAACAGAAAGGGAATTATAGAATGCATAAATCAGGAGGTAAGGAATGAAGTAAAACAAGTGAAAAAATAAATACAAGTGAAGAGGAAAAAAAGGAGAAAGACACAGTACAAGCTTTCCACTTACTGTAGCTGCATGGTCTTCCAATTGGACGGCATCGATATCGATTTGGTGGAATCAACCGACCCCTTCCGTTCAGCTTAAATGGAAACAAACCTGTAAACGTACGGTATAACAATACACCAAACGCCCACATATCTGCTTCTCTTCCGTAATATCCACGTCGGAAATGCAACTCGGGAGACATGTACAATGACGTGCCGAAAGCGTCATATCTAGGACGATGGAAGCGAGGCCTCAAAGCTTGGATGGATAAGCCGAAATCGATTATCTTGACTTGAAGTTGGTCATTAATAATAATGTTAGCTTCCTTCAAATCCATATGCGCGACCCCTTCATGGTGCATGTAGTTGATCCCAGCTAAAATCTGTAAACAAGAATTCTATTTTTTTATATATGATAAATTAAGATTGTTTGATAAGTTCTATGTAACAATGCGGGAGATATTAAAGGTGATAAAATAAGTGGCAATGCTCGCTAAAAACAACAAACAAACAAACAAACAAGTCAAAAAGCGAGCAAACAAACAAACAAAGAAAAAGTAAAGAAACGAACAAACAAACCTGTCGAGCAAAGAATGTCAACATTGTTTCGCTGAATGATGACAAACATGATCTGTAAGTTTCAAACGATGTTGACTTTTGTCCATGACAGCTCATGACAATCTGAACATATTCCATGTTAGCAGAGACGCATCGATACTAAACAAATAACATATTCTAAATTGGTTCCAGGATAAGAAAGGTAAAAAGACTTAATGAATTGCAGAAATATTCCTGATGTCATTTTAAAATTTTTTTTGCTTAACGTTTAGAGATTAAAGAAGAGATATTTGTATTTCGATCTTATTCCATGTCTATGTCAACACCGTCTTCCTTTAGTTCCTCCTTTTCATTTCTTTTGACGAAAAAGCAGTTTTCCTAATATCAGATTAAACATCTACTATAAAACCATCGTCAACTATAAACAAGTTAGTCAGTTTGTTTGTTTGTTTACGATGAAATGTCTCCGCTGCATTTGGGAAGCCCGCGCAACAAAGTTGATATGTTACTTACCTCGACAATATTTGGATGAGAAAGTTGCCGCATGAATTTGACTTCATCTGGCAGTTCTGCAATCTCGCGCTTAAGGAATTTGATCACTACTTCTTCTTTAGTCTCTTTGATTTCAGCTTTGAAAACACGACCAAACGCCCCTCCTCCTAAATATTGCATAACTTTGAATGCCGCATTAAAACGATTATCACTCATATCAGATGTTAACTCGGGGATCACCAGTTCTTTTGGTGAATTTGACAGAACTGCACTTTGAGTTAAAATACAACTTCCAGTATGCAATGCACTTCTTAGGCTCAAAATACTGCTGTTGAACTCAACTTGAAGTGATGACAAACTACCAGTGACAGAAGATCTTGGTCCATTGTTGCTCAATTGAATGCTGTCGTTGAAATATGAATATGTTCCTGAATCATGCTTCAAAGAAGAAGAAAGATATAAAACTATAACTGCTCGAATAGTACATACCGCATTACCACTTGATTTGACAATTTACCACTTGACTTAGTTACACCCTTTACTGGCTTACCCTGATACCAGACAAGAATCATAGAATGCACAAAAAGGCACTAAAACATGAATAAAACATACCATTTTCTCGATCCAAGAACAAGAATGTCGATGCATTGAAAACGCATGTTTGATATTTACTAACTGTGGTGAATTCCACAAAGAATACATCTTTAAACTAAAAGTAGATGTGAAAAGAATACTTAGAAAGATTGTATGGTAAGACAGACATGTTTTAAACATTTTCCAGCTGATAGGTATTTAATGTTTACCTTTTTTAAGATACGTCAAAAACGTGACTCTTCGCAAAAAGTTTCTTTTTTTGAAAGAGGACTTTTTTAATTTGACGTCACATTTGTTTTTGATGTCATCATGAAGTAAAAAAACGCGCATGCGTAGAAAGATTTACTTTTGCAAAAGTTTTTTATGAAAGGAGACGTTTTTAATTTGACGTCACGAGTGTTTGATGTCATCATGAAGTAAAAAGCGCATGCGCAGATAGAAATTTCTTTTAATTTGGTGGTCAACTTGAGTAAGGTAATTCTCTGTTTCATAGACGCAAAAATTAAAGGAAACTAGGGTAACTTTTGCATGTGACTTTCTCTTTGATAACATGCCCCTTTTCTCTATTTCAGAATTTTTTGTTGGTTTCTCACCCTGGGTTTTTGATAAGCAGCCGAGTTGCTAACTCGAGTCGAATGCACTTGTATTTAAATCATTACCCCGTTTTGCTCTGACTTAAAATGTGTTCCAAAATATTCGCCAATGCGTAAAGAAAACTCTGTAATTCAAGACGCTTAAAAGGCGGGTTTCCACTCAAACGACTGTGATCGATTCGATCACATTCGTTTAGAGTGGAAACCCGCCTTAAAGTTGTAGCTTTTAGCAGAAATTGATTTTAATAATCATTTGGAGCCATAATTATGTCTACCCGGGGGTAACTTGAGGGGCAAAGTTTTTTGCATACGCAAATGAAGATAAGTAAGGGGTGATTTTTTTCAATTTTTAGAAATTATTGGGGAACAATTGTACCCTCTATGATCACTCCCGGTCGCTACGGGTATGTTTTTTTCTCTTTAATGGAACAAAGGAACGTACGTTTGCTTGCAGACACTTCAAAGAAATTACAATTCTAAATTTTAACCTCATAACTCGGAAGATATGTTCTTTATAAGCAATCAACGTTTTGCACTTCGCTCCAAACATTGCTAAATTACTTAGGGACAATTACCTAGGTAAGTAGGCCAAAATGTTTTTCCAAAGTATTTACTTCATAATTATCATATTCGTATCATTATTTTTTGCGCAGCCAAGAAAAGAGATCTATTTCGTGAGGTATTAATTTTCAAGCATGTGAAACAAGAACGTATTTCACGCAAGTTTAAATTCCTTCATAAATAAGAAAAAATATCAAAACCTAGAGCTTTAGACAAATACGTACGCAAATTATAGGCGGCGTGAATTTCTGAGGACAAATGAAAATTTCATTTCGGTCTCTAGTATAGTCTAAAATATTCATGTAAACACGACTTAACCGAAATGAAAATTTTGCGCAAGTAGAAAAAGTCATCAAACCCCGATACAAGAAGCTCCATGTAAACACGACGAAATTTTATTACAGTTTGAAATCCCATTTCGGTTCCACGTGAAAGCTGCGTTAGTGATATGCCTGTTTCCCCCTGAAAGATTTTAAATAGGCCTGAAAGGAGATTCAACCGAAGATTTTAAACCACTTTAAAATTTCGTCGTGTTTACATGGAGTTTTTAATAATTGGGTTGCGCAAACTGCGCATGCCCACCCTAACAATAGCTTTCTACACACGCGCAATTGGTTTATTTCGGGTAAATCGTGTTTACATTAATATTGTGAGCGTGACATGGAATCAACATCGAAATCATTCTCGTCCCCAGAGCTCTTTGAGTAACTTTTATTTCGCCGAAATCATTTAAACATTCATAATAAATATAGACTAGAGAACGAAATGAGATTTTTATTTTGCCACCGAAATAAAATTTCAAGGCCGCATTAAGGTTCGTTTCCATTCGACTGCATTTTTTTACAGACAAATAGTAAACGAGTGTCTATATAACTTGTTTGAGATTAAGCACTGGTGAGAAATTGAGAAAAGTTTGGGAGAAAGAGAGACTACGTACTCGAATTCACGACCATTATATGTATTGTTTGACATCAGCAGTATTGAAATGTAATGAACCCCAACGAGGTTTTTTGGTGTCAAATGATTCATATGGTGATGGTTCTTATAAAAAAGAAGGCGCGTGTGAGATAAAGAAAAAACACGAGAAGCGCATATTTTATAGAGTTGTATTCTCCAGGTCGCTTGGAGTTGTCAAGAAGATAGAGAAAAAGTCAAAATTAAAACGGAAGAACAAACGAACGAGTATGTTTTGATGAACTTACTTCGCCCCAAAAAATATTTTCTTCCTCTTTACACTTTTCTGCCCGTTAATGAAGTTAGAAAATTTCCAACAAATAAAAAAGTTAATTTGACGTCATATATCCTTTTTGACATATGACGTGAAAACATCTCCATGTATAAATTCTGTTCTTTCTAGACATATATCCCTTAAATATCTGCTTTGAATTAAGTCACAGCATAAATCAACGGCTTGCAGAAGACCGTACTTCGATATTTCGTGTTTCCGCCAAGTTTGATTATGCTGAAATGCTAAATGCGAAATGCGATCTTTCGCGGATAAAAAAATATCTGAAAAATAGACCAACCAAAAGTCATCACGTGACCAGACGGGTTCTAAGCTACTTTCGAGGTTTATCTCAAAGAGCTCTGGGTACGAGAATACCAGGCATTTGAGGCTTTTATTGAAGACGAGCGTTTATTAAACACTAAAAAAATATATATTAGTTTTTGACATACCCACATTCAACCTTTTCCGCAAGGGCTCTTTTGCTTTTAAAATTGAGGCCGGCTCTGACACAAGCGCTTGGGACGAAGGGTGACTCACAACTAATTATAAATGTAGTAAGAATTGTTTACATCAAAAAGTCGTCCTTGTCACCGTCTCAGTCTAGAAAATCGGACTCAGTGTCCTCACTTATGATAATTTTACTCATTTGTATGTACATGACTTGCCAATGCCTACAACAGTTTGCGGATTTTGCACATGCGCACAAATTCTAGAGAAGGTAAAAAAGCAAGATCATACGATGACTGACCAAAAGTTTTTATTTTGGTTCAATTACTAAAAATTTACCAGAAGTTGAATAGGTCTATAAGCACATGGTTATAAGTAATTTTTCTCGCAGCTCCAGTTTTTCACGCAGTTGATTATTACACACGCATGATGAAATTTTTGTTAAAACGCGGGGTAAACGAGGCACGCGGTTACGCGATAAATCTTTTAACTCGTTTGGTAAAATTTGAGTTTACTCAGGGTAAAAAATAAAATGAAAAAAAACAACACAAAAAACGTAGCATATGATTGCAGAATAGGAAATGCGCCTTGGGGACAAGGGTAAGGAACATACATTAGTTAAAATAACAAAAAATTGCCATATCAACAACATGTTTCTGTGTACGTATACATATATATATATATGGGTCAGTTATACACGAGTAGGATTGAAAATAGTGCATACAATGAAGAAAAACATAAACAAAAATTAAAAAAAACGAGGGCGGTGTAGAAGATTTTCTTTTAGTTTTTCATCATATTTTTTTAAGCGGGAAATATAGAAATTTAACCTGTAGTCATAAAAGGATAGGACAATTACTATGTGAAAGATTACCCAAATTAAAAAAAGATAAAAGAACTACACAAAATCTCTCTACCGCAGGTCAATAAAATAAAAAGTTCTCGCTTATATTATTCTAATACAGTTATCTGCGATGGAGAGTCTATATACAAGATACTAGAAATAGTCCGTGCTAGTTAGAACACCAACAAAATAACAAAATCCACTATAACCACTTCACGCCAGGTACACCTTTGTCCACACAAATACCACGAAAGACTACAACTAAATCCCACTCCCAACCAAAGTTACATATCCGAATCAAACCACGGGTTTCCACCGGTTAATGGTGGTTGTTGTTGTTGTTGAGGAAAGAATGGGTGTTGTTGAAACGAGTTTGTGTACTGCATGGAGCTTGTCTGGCTCTGTTGAGTGATGTGGGGAGAGTAGAGCTCGTCCTGATACGACTGAGTTGTTAAAATATCAGCCATTTCCGTATTTCCAGGCTAAAAGGAAAGTTAAAAAATGTACAATGTGATCAAATATTTAAAATATTTAGTGAAGTAAATAAAACACTGACCTCCCACGGCATATCGTCTCTAAATAGTGAGCTGGTTAATTCAACCGATAAGCGTTTTTTGTAGTCTTGACTTTTATCTTCCGACATGCGAAAGAGAACAGCTGCGGCATACGCAGCTATGCCTTCATTTCGCGAATGTAGAAGTTCAGTGAGAATGGTCGTAGCACCTTCTCGTTCGATGGAATCTGCTCCTTCTTTATCTTGCGCCAACTCACACAACACGCCGGCTGCTACTCGGACAATGTTTTCGATATCAGAGAAGAGAAGCTACAAATAACAAAAAAAAATGAGGTTTTTCTATAACTAACAAAAAATAAAATAAAATTGACACTCAACCGACAATCCGTCAAACTCTTACCTGTACGAATGTCGGTATACAGTTCAATTCACGAATGATGGATCGATTTAATGATTCACGAGCCAAGATGTGCAAAGCTCCAACAGTGCCTTCGACTATTTCTTCCATTCTTACACCATCAACCATACTGGAAGCACCTGGACCACGTCGTTGCACGTCTACAGAATAAAATACAAGTTATTTACCATGCATGCAGTCACGGCGAGTTTGCTAGCAAAAAAAAATAAAAAATATACATACCCTGGTATGACTTCATCAAAAGCTGGACAAGTCTTGGTACTCCCCCTTGGTCGCGAATAGGTGTATGATTACCAGGACATAGACCAAGATTTCGAATTAAACCTATAACAGCCTTAATCAATGGCCATCTTGATGGAGGATTTAACAGCTTGATCAAAACAGGTATTCCAAAGTGGAGACGAACACCATTCTCAGCATGTTCAGCATCAGGATGTCGACTCGTTAAATGACGTAAAGCGCATACAGCAGGTTCAGTGATCTCTTCACGGTCACCAGCTTGCGTGATAGTACGTACAAGAGCTTCAATACCTCCGACTTGACACACGACTTGCTGTAATGCAAATAAAAACATGTGACGTAAATGTCTGACAAAGTTGTATCCAGAGATTTAAAAGCAAAAAAGTCCCAAACAGACGTGTAATGTAAATACAGGCATGTGGCGTTAGTAAAAAGGCATGTCTAAGACCGTTGTGACCACAGATTTAAACACATAAAATCTCCCAAACAAACCTTATTTCTTGGATTGTTGCAGGTAAGGTTCGACAAGATACCAGCAGCACATGTGACAACATTGATATCGTTGGATGCAAGAAGTTGTACTAGCATTTGCAACAAGCCTTCCAAACCTTCTTGTTTGGTCGCCACATCAGACAGGTTACGAAGAGTCCACAAACAATTTTGAACCAATCGTGTGCTCTGATGGGATAGATGGTTTGCCAATGCCTGCATACCACCAGCCTGTTAAGAATATCAGAAGGTATTAGCAAAGAAGCTAATTAGGATGTCTTAAAGCAATCATTTTCGTGATGTAGAATCTTTTAAGACAAGTAAAATACTTTTTCATCTTTTAACACAAGTGTTGATTTACCTCAACGATGGCTGGTTTGTTACTGGAACACACAGATAAAACTTTCAAGACACGACATGTTGTGTATAAAAGCTTCTCATATGTGTAACTTCTCATTATTTTCACAAGCTCAACGGGTCCACCTGATGCTAATATTATCAATTTTGATTCCTGATTGCCATATGCCAAAATCTGTAAGCAATCTATGGAATTAAAACGTACTTTATGAATCACAACAACTAAAATATTAAGAAAGTATCAATTATGAATTTTCTTAGTTATAATTCCTAGAGTTCAAAAAATAATGATCAAAAACCATGTACCATTAAATCTTTAGGTTCACTTGACAAGCTTAGGCAAACTTATTCATAAAGGATGTAGCAAATAACAGAAAGGTTCTCATTACCTGTAACGATAGCCAAAAATTTAACGTTCGTTTTATGTAACAGTGCAATCATTTTCTGTAAGCCACCAGCCAACCGGACTGCCATCTTTGCACCTTCTTGATGCAATAGGAGATTGTGTAAGGTGGTGATTGCATAAAATACGACAGCCTCCACACGATAACCAAGGAGTCTTACTAACGCTGGTATACCACCACTTTTAAAAATAGCCAACAGTCCTTGTCTAAAATAAATTAGCGGTAATAATATCCAATGAATTTAGAAAAACTGCAAAAACATGAGGCTTTTAGTGTTTTTACCTGTGATGAGACATGTTATGCAAAGCACCAACAGCACATCGAACAGTTTCAGCATCGTTGGAATTTGTAGCTACTTTTACTAATGTTGCTACCATTTGCATGTTATTCATAACAGCATGGCAGCTGGCCTCTTTCTTAGTTAGCTGATTCACCATGGTGGAAGCCTGTTGAACGGTCTGCAAATCACCTTCATGTAGTAGACGAATAAGTTCAGGTATAGCCCTATTTGCCAGATCAGCGTCATCTTGATAGTTGATCAAGTCAACAACAGCAGTTTTTAACATTTGGGAAGGCTCAGCCAAGCGTTGTACAGCAGTTGGATTTCCAGGGTCCATTTGAGTTTGTGGTATATCCATTCCATCATTCATTGTTTCAGGAAACATTGCAGCTCTCACTCTATGGCTACACAAGAATAATTCATGTTAAATTATTATAAATTTATAATTATTATTTAGGGACAATATAATATTCAATTTTGGGGTGCAACAAAACATATTTTACGGGAGTTCTTTAAATTTTTTAAAACATGTCATTTTACAAGTAAATGTCATTATACAATAACAAAATTGCCTAACAAACCTTCGTGTGTTATTATACTGTTCATTCATCTGAGCATCCATAGGTTCACCAGTGAAATTTTGTTCCCATTCGAATTGTTGGAAAGAATGGTGCGATGATACATCATCATCAAAATCACCACCTTTTATTGATGGTGCAGCAGTTTGAATACCAGAATCAATGTTATAGCCTTGATTCCACATGGCTGTTTGATTCATTTTATTCATAGCTAAATACAATGCAAATGATGAAAACATATGTAAAACTACCCCAGTATAGGAAACTGAGACCATAATGAATCAATTCGTGGGTGCTGGCCTTAGAGTTAAGAAAAAAACTATACCTTGCTGATGCATACCATAATCTCCCATCCCTTGCCGTTGCATATGCATTTGATTCAACTGATTATCAATTGCACGTATCTCATTTTGAAGTTGTTGTCTAAATAAAATTGACATATCCATACAATTTATGTAAAAAATACAATACATTGTATTTATATGCCAAAAAAATTCCTCTCTTTAGACCTACCTGTTAGGTTGGTTACTTTCATACATCATAACCAACTTTTGACGACGATCCTCTAGCATACGAGCATCCTATAAAACGTGAAGAAATATTGTAATGACAGAGAAGCATGTGAATTAAACAGCCAGAACTTCAGTTTTTGTTCAGCTTTTTCTTTTTAATTAAGTTAGCAAGTATCTGAAGGAAATATTCAACTTTTACTACATCCCTGTATTTAAAAAAAAAATGAAGCAAAAAAGCAAACTTACTCTGTCAGAGGCTTGCTCGTATGACTGGTACTGCTGATATTTCATACGAGCTATAAATATAATATATAATTGATATTGGATTGCAGAACATATTTCATTAATAGCTTGTTGACAATGCAAAGATTGACCAATTAATGAAAATAATATCTTTTTTACTCTCATCAAAAGCGGTACTCTATTAACAGGAAGTGGTGATTGTTGATAAAAATAAATTGCAGATCATATTTCCATTTAAAAAATTATTTTCTTCTAATGATATAAGTAGAACAATGGATATGAAAAAGCACCGATGTTTACAATATTTTAAGTACATGAGATTTTCGAAAATACCATATTCAAAAGTTATTTATCAAAAAACCACAAGAATAGAAAATAAAAATTAGTCTGGCCATCCTTTAACAACTCATATGCTCACATAACAGAACAGTAGCCAAAAACAAGCTTCTAATAATTACTAAAATTGGATGTGTCTATGTTAGTGGGTAATCTACAAAGAGGTTCACTTATCTGTTCAGAAAAATGTTTTGAACACAAAAACTAGTTAAAAGAAGTTAAAGGTATTATCTAAACAGATTTAATTAGAAAAAATGATGTGGCTTTAATTTATTGAGTGTAACACATAGTCCTCTCAGAAGCTGTATCATATTTAGGGATGATTCACAAAAAAGTGTATGTTAAACGTCAATCAACATTTAGATTTAACCCTTTCCCTGGCTGCACTAAACGTCTAAAATAAAAAAATGTAATATTTGACTATTCCTGACAAAGCGTGCATACAAGAATTAGTTTGGAATACTTTTACTATTTTTCCAAAAAAGTCAATGTTTCATGGTATGAAATTTTGTGCTATGAAAGTGTTTTGCTTATTATTCACTTGACTAAAGTTGTTTTTAGTTCTTATTCTATTCTTAAAGTGATGTGGATTTAATTTGGAAAATTCTTTTTAGTCCAAGAATACAAGGTCACTTGACTAAAGTTGTTTTTAGTTCTTATTCTAATCTTAAAGTGATGTGGATTTAATTTGGAAAATTCTTTTTTAGTCCAAGAATACAAGGTCAGCACACAGCAAATAAAAATCGTAAGCCAACTTAAAATATCAGTCGTTAACCAACATTTCCCGAACTTGTGAAATATGAGCTTATTAGACTGAATTATCTGAACCTTTTTTTGTCGATTCCCCTTTTTAATTCGAAATCACAAGAACAAAACAAAAACAACAGAAAAACAAACAAATACATACCATTAGGATCATCAATAAGTGCCATCTTAATTTACCTAAAAAACAGGTATATATTATAAGGTCAGTTATTGCATTTATTTATTTTCTTAGGTTGATATAAAATTGTGTAGTGCCCTTATTGAAAATTTAACTTTATAAGGAAGTTTCTCAAAAATAGTTTGAAATAAAGACAAACAAATGAGATGTAATCTAATAGAATTGACACCCGTGCTAATTTCTAACTACAGAAACTCTGGCACCCAAGTATTTTGAAATGACTATGTATACACCAAATATGTGACAAATTATTATTATTATCATTAAATAATAAATCAGTAAATAAAATACTGTTTTTCATATAACATCAGTGATATATATATAGATGGTTGTAGTTGGTTATACATGTGAATTGAATCTATTTTTTCTATTTTTGGGGTTATACCCTACACATCTGTTTTAAATACAACACATCAAATTGGGGCAAAAAACACCTAATGATGATAACAGGTAAAATTGAGTAATTTAACATTAACGAATTTGAAGTGCTCTGACTAACAAAATTAGAGGCATGTTGTCACTATCCAGTCACTGCTCAACAGGAAAAGCATTAGCCCCATTCAACATCAGACATTTTGTTTCATGACTTGCATTTACAAGCATGTTGGACAGGTTCTTTAAAAAAAAGCTTTTCTAACCTTTATGAAGATCGAAATACACAAACAGTTAAAAAAACACACAATAAAAGTCAATTATTTAGAAAAAATGGAAAAAAAAACATGGATTTTGGTAAACCGATATATACTTTTCTTTAATTTTTCACAAAATATCAGTAGACCAATTTGAATATATAGAAGCAGTTTTAACAAACATATCTGCATTTTTGATGAATTGTCGACAATTATTGAGAATGTACAGATCAAAAAATATATTCTCCGCCATTTCTTAAATTTTTATTTTTCACTTTCAGGTGTGTGTTGCACAACACGAACATCAGTCTTTATTTCAAAAATTATGGAAACGATGAGGTACAACAGCACAATTATTAATGGCCTGCAGTAACAGATATATTAGTTTCTTATACACAATAGCTGTAAGTTTGAATTTTTAGGTATAATAATTGCAATATTATATCATATCATAATATATAGTCCAAAGAACTTGTTAGATTCTTGTCAGAAAAAGCAAGATACTTTGAACTAGTGTCCTGGTGTATTTTACCTAATATGGAGGTTTCTGTATACCTGCATCATTTTATGTATTAACAACATTCAGCAAGTGATGAACTTGCAACAGAAAGTAAAAGTATGATGAAAATTAAAAGCAAAATTTTCACCTGTGTTAAGTCCAGCTCAATTCTTTTTACAGATCATGACTTATAAAAATATGATATACAGCTCATACAGTATTCAAATCTGGTCTATGCATCCTTTCATTTTTTCATTTGATTTATTCAATGTGAATGAATTAAAGATGAAAAGTGAATAGGAGTTATACTGTTTTCTCCTCCTTATATTCAACTCTTTATAACATTTATACAATTTAAAATTTATATTAAAGTTAGCTGACTAGCTAGTTTTATCATGCCCTGATATATCAAACATGCTAGCTAACAAAGCTAGCCAACCAATTTAGTCAGTTTTTTTAAAAAGTAGCTAGCTAGCTGAAACACTGAACCTGTCTGGCTAAGCCTTGAAATTACTTTTACTTTAAACAATTTGTAAAATCTCTACTGCAACAGAGCACTAAAATGCTAATAAGTATAGTTATCTATATATTTTACAGACACAACAGACATCAACAACCAACTCGCCATTTTAACAGTTTAGCTAGCTAGCTAGCTACCGTCAAAAAGCTAGGCACATCGGCTGATATCATTTACAGTAGCTAGATACTTTAACATAAAATTTACCTGGCTCGCCCCAGCCAATTGGGGATGTATTTTTTTAACCGATTCCAATGTTCAGATTAACTCATTACCCCAACATGGAGAACATGAAATTTTTAAGACTTATTGAAAATAACTCAAAATATTGTTTTCAATTCCGATTCACCCCCAGCAATGTAATTAATTGTGAAGAGAAGGATGAATCACACTTACGGTCGGGGTGTAGCTTAATGCACAAGTAACAATAATAATTTTGGATAAATAAGATCATAAAACAAAAAAGATTTATCAAAAAAGGATTATCAATTTTTCGTACAGCAGCATGATTTATTTTAAAAACAGACATTTTAACGAAAAAATGAAAACAAAAATATTCATATAAAGCCCCCCTGAAAAGAATTCAATATCCTATTGTGACGCAAAACACGTCACCGCAACGCATTTGCTTGAGTAAAAACAAATACACAAAAACGACGTAATAACTTTCCCACCTTGGGAATGGATACAGAGGGGTTAAAAAGTAAACAAATATATGCGTCATTAAATAATGCGGAACAAAACAATAACGTCAAGAAAAATTAAAATTAATAAAAAATAATTAACATTTTTGCCTTAATTAAATAGATAAACTAGAAACCCGAATCACGCCTCAACTCACCATGATGTCACACAAAAATATACATTGAAACACAAAATTCGGATGACTCGTTACGCAAAAGTGCCAAAAAAGAAGATTATTCTAGACACCCCCTAAAACAACCCTGTTCCCAGCGCCTGTTGTCTCCTTTCTATAACTGGGACTAAAAGATACAAGATGCCCTGGGGACGAGGTTGCTCCTAAAAACACAATTAGGTGTATCCACTGTTCAATCCAATCCCTTTTTCAAATGCTGCAGTTTTTAGCAGGGCAACCCCTTCCCCAAAGATGTAAGAATTGGATTGGAATCGGCCATCCTAATATAACAAAACCTGACACGCGCTAGGATTGGGGACAAGGTTGTTAGCAGGGTGCAAATACAGACGAGACATTTAAAGTTGAATTTCATAGAGCAGCATTATGTGCCTCTGGGAATAAATCGCCCGTTACCTCTTGTTTTGGTTAATTTGAGCAGTATTACTTTCAGAACTTTTTTTTGGCGCTTCTCCAAATAAGTCTGTTAAATTCCTGCTGCAGGATTTACATTAAAACGTGTCATGTAAAGATCACCGTGTGAAACAACCTTGGTTTCCGACGATGTCAAAAAAACTGAGACATCCTAGCTTAATTGTCTCAACCTCGTCCCCAGGCCCATTTTTCTCTTTCTGACAATCTCGGACCTAAGCCTGGAGGATAGATTTTTTAAACCTTCTAGTCTAAACTAATTTTACGGTCAGGTACAACATCGATTCCAGGGCTCTTAGTCTCTTTTTTATACCAGCGGGACGGCGAGGGGTTGTACGAGTACAAGGGTTTATCTTAAAAATAATAAGAGTTTAGAAACTTATGTTTGTCTATTTAATGTTCACATTCATCAACCATGCTCTGGCTCGTTAAATTTATACTTCGCTGCGTACGGTTTGTTCAAGATGGTGGAACGTTTGAGAGCCTTTTCGATATGAGAGGAGATGACGTCTCTAATATCAAACAGGCAAAAATCCCCGAGGACAAGGGTGCGTTATTTTTCCTTTCTTTGCTTAAAAAACATGGGAATGAGGTCGTTTTTTCCGAATATTTACAATATTCCTACTAATTTTCGCGCGTATTTTTAAAAATGTACCAATAAAATACAACCAATTGCACTCTTCTAAAAGTTGAACGAAAACACGATCAAATTTGTCGCAACCAATTATATTATGTATCTCCCCATTAGCATTACTTTTAAACACAAAGTTCGAATTCGACAAGATGTATCGTGCATTGGCCTGCCTAAAGCGACCAGATACAGATGCTTCAAAAAGGTCTTTTCGCACTAGCACACCCTTTTCTTTGGCAAATATTCGTCTTCGCTGTTTTCTTTCATATCAAAAAGAGAACAAGAAGCCCTGCGGCTTAAAGATTTCCGCCATTAGCAATAATCTGAAAAAGTACTGAACTTTGAAGAGG
Organism: Hydractinia echinata; assembly: GCA_030067915.1. Lineage (NCBI taxonomy): Eukaryota > Metazoa > Cnidaria > Hydrozoa > Anthoathecata > Hydractiniidae > Hydractinia > Hydractinia echinata. The sequence continues at coordinate 669,413 of JASGCC010000099.1, read as the reverse complement.
ACTGAGTAATATGGGGGAGCAAAATCATTGAATATTCTAAAATTTTAAAATTCAATTTTTGATTATTATTGTAACTGTAAATCATAGCTAACTTCACTTACATAAACTTCATTTCTCTATAAGAACAATTTTAAAAGAAAAATAATAAACCTGAAAATTGATGAACAATAAAAACAAAATAAGAACAACGGCAAGGCCGAAAATTTATCGATTTTCTCTTTTTCTCTGAAAAACAACTTGGAAAATATCTTTTGAGGTGGCAGGATTTTTTTTTTTATATAATCAGTTACGAAAGGTTATTTTCAGACTACATATTCATATTTTTTCTTTTATAACACACTTGTCACGATTTTATAGCTATAATACATAATCTTTCACCAAAAATATTCAGCCTCGACAATTCCTCTTTAAATTAAAATTCATGAATAATTAATTAGTTCTGCTGAATATAGCTTTAGGGCCTATTTATATGAGAGGCGGGACGGGACGATTGCCGGGACGGGACATTTGCCGGGATCCCGCTCTCATTAATAACTATACTAAGAATCACTTTGTGTTTATATGAAAATGTTTTGTCCCGGGACAATTTCGTCCCGTCCCGGCCAAGCGGGATCCCGCTTGGGCTAAGCGGGATCCCGGCTCAGGCGGGACGTTTTTTTCCATATAAACACACACTTAGCCGGGACGGGACGAAATTGTCCCGGGACAAAATTTTTCCATATAAACACAAAATGATTTTTAGTATAATTATTAATGAGAGCGGGATCCCGGCAAATGTCCCGTCCCGGCAATCGTGACCCGTCCCGCCTCTCATATAAACAGCCCCAAAGGCGGGACAAAATCATCCCGGCAAACGTCCCGTCCCGGCAATCGTCCCGTCCCGCCTCTCATATAAACAGCCCCTTAGTCTACGTGCTTGCAAAATTGTACAGAAGGAAATGACGTAATTATTAAAGGGAAACGTTAATAACATCAAAGATGGGGCATTATAAGACGATCTTCATTATGCTATACTGCACGAGCTTTAACTTTCGATAGCTATAAACTTTAAAATGAAGTATTGTTCATTGGATAATAAAACAATTTGTTGCACTGTGTAAGGATTCTTATTGGCTTAAAACTCATTTTAGCCTCGAAAATAATCATTCTCTTTTTGTGCGGATGCAAGTACCCAGGGTCTGTAAGTTTTTTGCACTGGGACCTATCAAAAATCTTAAAATTGATCCATTAATTACCTTACAAGACCACGAGCGAGGTATTAAATTAGTCAAACTTCCCACCAGATCGAAGATGCTGATAAAAAACGCGAGTGGAAATCCAGTTGTAAGTTCTCTTTTAAACAATCGAATGAAAAAATTACTTTTTAATAACACGTTTTTAATGTATCCAAAACTAATCCAGTTTGTATGAAAAATCATATTTTCGATGCAACATCGAGTGATGGTGGATGTGTTCCAGTTGATTCTCAGAAAGGAGGTATCCAATCATCTACACATGGTTCAAGAAAATAAGAAATTTCTTCACAGCTGTTTGAAATAATGGCATTCCAATTAGCTGTGTGGATGGTTTGCTTTACCCATCGATACAGAATTAAACAAAACACGGAAAATTGTAATTGATAGTATATGTTTCAAAACTACAATTGTTTAACCCATTGTCAAGACATTATACTACCTGATACGTCGTGGTACTTACGTTATTGGTAAAAAAACGTAGGCTATAAATAAAGTTGGTAAAAAAAATTTAGACTGGTAATTTGGAAACCATAGAATAAAAATATTATTTGAATTGACTGCTGGGTTAAACACATCTAATATTCGTAAAATACAAATAATTCTAAAATCTATTTCCCTTGTATCTAAACAAAATAAAAATAAAAATAATTATATAATTCTGTTTATTTATGAGGACGACGTCACGATGAAAAAAACACGATAAGGGCGTGTAGTCTTGTTCCCAGGGCTTCCTCGCCTCTCCGTCCAACGAGATTGTAGATTAAAGTTCTATCGCAGTAGACGCAAGCATTGTGTTGTTGCAAAAAAATCGCAAAATTAAATCGAGAGTCCTTGTATTCGGTTGTTCCTCTACAAAGGTTAGAGCCTTTACATAAAATTTGGGGGCTGATTCACTGCAAATGCGTTTTGCAAAAATATATCAACACAAAAATTAGTGATGGAATAGATTAATTTTATTTTAATTGCGATAAAAGTAAAAGTCCCAATCTCCTCTGCTAAATAGAGGACAGAAAACCTAAAAAGAGCAGTTGATAATGTAGAGAGAATATCAACATTAAGTTCTTTACAACTTGTTTTAGCACTAAAATGCAAGAACGAATGTTTTAACGCAAAGCGCGTCCATCTTGTGTTCTTATTTCTTGGCATTGCTGAACAGTGTGACCAACGCGTCCGCAACGATAACACGTGTATATCGGTACACTAAATAAATCCGGTACGGAGCTTGCTGAATATGGCCTTTGGTAGCTGCCTAATAAACCACCTCTTGGCTGACCACGGGTTGGCCCTCCACCCCGATTTGGTCCACCACCCCGATTTGGTCCACCACCCCGGTTTGGCCCTCCACCCCGTTGATGTCCACGACCTCGATGAGGTCCACTACCACGATACGGAGGTCTACCCCTATTATTGCCATCACTCTGGGGTATTCCTCCTTCCCTGCCTCTCATGCTTGGATCACTTCCTCTTCTTACGTTTGATCCTCTCCCACGCCATCCGCGTCTGCTTCGATTTCTTCTTCCACGTTGATTGGTCGAAGAATCATTGGATGTGACAGAGCTGGCGTCGTCGTCTCCATCTAAAAACAATTACTTACTTACTGCAAGTGAAACTGAAGGAATGGTATTACTAAGAGGACATCGTGTAGAATGTTTACACAAAGTTTACAAGACAGTTAGCAGGTTTGTCTTACCATCACCGCTACACTCATCATTATCTTCGTCATCATCGTTACCATCGTCACACTGAGAAATCTCTTCCCTATCCTCACATTTATCAGAACCATCATCTGGTTCTTCTCTTTGCCAACTCTCATCTCTTTCTTCATTATCACCTAAAAAAATTATCCAAACAGAAACCACTCTTATTTTCTGGTGATACCAATTCACTACGAAATTACCCACAAAATGAAGATACGTCGATTTGATCAACGAGAATTTTCTCTCATGTGAATTGTAAAAATTACGTTTCAAGAAATTACTAATCGAGTGAACACGTATCTTTCGAAATATCGTCGAACCCAAACATTTATGTCAATGACAAGACAATTACCATGCATGTTTCTTTCATAACAAAAAAAATATTGGCCGCGGCACAATGTTGCTTAAGTTATCTGATTTATAGGCTCGACTGTTTCTTATTTTTGCTCGTTGAGTATCTACCTGGAAAGACCATAAGAGTGTTATTATATCTCTATGAAAAGACTAAATTCACGTGTTTGCTTGTCACGTGTCTGCTTATCACGTGTTTGCAAATCACGTGTTCGCTTATCACGTGTTTGCTTTTTAGTTGAGTTAGTGCACGAGTCGAAATCAAACTTTTAATCATGTTTGTCGTTGTATAAAACTTACATGACTTTTAGCCTCGAAAGCCATTGTTCATCTTTTTTTTTTCGATTTACATGCTTTAGGCTTATAAGTTGCCATGTTGCTTATAAAAACGCGTGTATAGTTACGGAAAACGGTTTTGGTTTGAAAACAGACACAAATCTTTCAAAAATACAGCAGCTCGTCACACAACAAATAAATCAAAACAAAAATGCAAGTACTGAAATTGATGAGGTTATCTGTAGATGCATCACCAGCAACATCACATTCTTTGACTTTGGTTTTTTTCGCTCGACGAGAACGGTTTTTCGCCGCTTTGGTAGTCTTGACGTCAGGAGGCTCTGAAAACATGTAAATATATTTAAAATTGACAGCTATATGGAGTTTGACCGTACTTCATTAATCAGGGAATGGAAAACTGTCTAGTCGCAAATAAACAAACATGCTGAAAAAAAGCCATTTCGAAATAATGGACAAACTAATTTTATCGGTCCATTAGCAGACACTAAACAATATTTTACACGAAATAACATTGTGCTCAAAAATTTTTCTCTCTTGTGTCAACAAGAGTTATTATTTTTGCCTCCTCTTCTAAAAACGTCACGCCCTAATATCACAGAAAGTCAAGCGCCCCGAAATATATACAAATAATGTCCAACTTATTTCCTAAAAATCTACTCTGAATTTAGCGAGGAGTTTTATAGGTTATATATAACGTATTTTTAAAATTTGATGTTTTTCCCTTTTTTTCTACATCCCAAACGGTTTTGATAAATAAATGGTAAAAGAAAATTATTCACAAAGTAATTTTTGTTGGCACAATAAATTAAGCACACATACATGTACTCTCATTTTAAGGCCGATTTACACTACAGCAGTATGATGCCTGCGATATCTTTCAGTATATTGTGGAATATTAATGAATGCAGGTCACAATACATTGCCAGATTTTTTGTTATTGTTTCGCTTGATTATTTTGTTTTGGTTTAACCTATTCTCTGTAATTATCTGTAATATATCGCTGTAACGTGAAACAGACTTAGTTAAAATTCGAAAATATTAGATTGCTAATATTACAAACAACATAAAAATAGCTACCTTCGTCAGCAACGGTTGTCCCGTCATTGGCATTATCCATTTTGGTGGCGAGATTTTTTTTCTTTTTTTCCTTTTTTTTTCCTGAGGTATAAAAAACCCGTAGAAAAACAACAGTGACAATAATGCAAATAACCAAATAAAAAAACAACAACAACAACAAAAACAAACAACAACAACAACAAAAACAACAACAACAACAACAACAACAACAACAACAACAACAACAACAACAACAACAACAACAACAACAACAACAACAACAACAACAACAACAACAAAACAAACACAATAACAACAGCAGTTACCTTTTTCAGCAGCATTGAAGCCCATTTTTTTCAAATATTGCTGAAGATAATTGATAGCGACGTCATGATCATGCAACGTGGAAAAGTTTTCTCCAAACGTCTTCAAATCATCAATGTCGACAGAAAAATTTTCTACGCCCTCATCATTTTGAAACTTCATGTCATCAAAACACGATAGCAAACTAGAGAAAAGTTTACTGTAAGAAGCAGTATCAACAACAGCTTCTAACTGAAGACTGAACTCCGGAGTTTTATACTCTGTCAGCGGCTCTTTCTCTTTAATAATTTTTGTCATTTCTTTAAAGGTTTTGTTGGCTTCATAAATCACTTCGATATTGCTTTTTTGAAGTAACGAATCCACTTCACTGATCATATTTTGATACTGTGTGCGATCGTTATTCCACTGCACAATATTCGCGTTATTCCTTTGGTGAAACTGAGTATAGGCATCGTCGAACTTAGTCATGACCTGCGTTTCAGCTTCACCAAGCATGAAGCAAAATTTCGCAAAAATTTCGGATCTCCATTGTGAAATCCTTGTTTTCAATTTATTCCTTTCTTTCTTAGCAGCAGTCACTGCAGCTTTTGTTTCGTTTGTGAGTTTGTTGTTGAGTTCCACATAGCGTTGCAAAACATCTTTTCCATGAGCATCATCCATAAAGGGATTGCGGAACCGATCGGTGAATTCTCTCATGGTGACAACACCGTGATCTTTATGTTTATACTCGCAGCAGTATAGACAAACCGTCTCACAGCATTTCAAGCAGCCCCTGCTTTCAATACAGTTATGGCTCTCACACATCGGAACTATAGATTCTTGTTTGCTTGAGTATGCAACTGGATAAAACGAGCAAGAGCCCTGATTGTGAACGTCCGAACATGTTTGACAGAAAAAAGCGTGGCAACATACACAGTACTTGGACACTGGTTTCTCACAAGCTTCAGAAGAACATTTCACTACATAAGACTCCTCTTCACTATAATAAAAAAACACAATGAAATTATTTTTAGTCAAGAAATGCTCAGTTGAAAGACTATAAATACATTTTTTGGTAATAAGTGTACAGCAGAATTCCAAATCCTTCCCAGCAAAATTTTTGACCTACCACGAATTTTTTTTTGACGTTTTTCTTCAGTTTTAGTGAAAGCCTACAATGACATCTTACCTTTGAACATTATCCAACAGCTGTCGGATAATGAGGCTTGCTTTCAACGAGCTGACAGTTTCCCCTTGTTTTAGTTTCTGCTTATTCTTGCAGGAGGGACATATCAGTATTGGTACGCCGTCTTCAAACTTCACCAATTCGTCTAAACATTCTTTGCAAAAGTGGTGCTCGCAAACCAATGTTTTCGGATCGTCTACTCGCTCAATGCAAATGGCACATGTCAATAATTCCTCAAGTCTTGAGGATACACTATCCTGACGTGGTACGGCAGGAGGAGCAGGTGGGGCAGATGGGGGAGACGTTGCTAAAAACAAAGTTTTGAAAACATCTATGAAATAATAAAAAATCTATTTTACAGACCTTTCGTAAAGTTTGAATTCGTATCGTTGTAAGGTCAAACAAATAATAAAAGAAACCATTAGCAATTCTTTTGGAGCTAAAATGACATCATAATTCATGCATTAAATGGAGTCTGCTAAATTACGTGTTGTTAGACATTTTTCTTCAGTGAAATCTGTTTTTTTAAAAAGTATTTTCAATTATCCAAGTGTATATAGTTATATTTAGCTTCTGTAAATCGCCTCGAAAATACCATGAAAAATAAGGCCAGCAATTTTGATAGAACTGTATGAAACTCTTTATGTTTTCTCTATACTAGCAGGGAAACAAAAGGCAACCCATTGGTGGTAACAAGCAGTCCTGAAACAAGTCCGGTTAAACGGCAGGACACTCCACCGCAACGGTTAGTCACGTTATTCTTACAGAAAAATCTGTGATATGAAAGCTGGGAAAAGTAAATCTGTAATCACCTTTTGAATCAAGAAGTATTCTTCAAATCCATGAAATTCTTCCAAATTTAGAAATATTTTTCGCTCCATTTTTTTTTCTATGTAAGTGACTGTTTTAGATTATAAGAATAAACCAACCAGTCTCTTTGCCTGTCCATAAGAAATTTTTGAAATATTCTTCTGCATTGACCAGTATCAGCACCGCAAAATCTGAAGATGACGTGCTCTTTACTTTTATAGAGTCAAATTTGATCTTGACATAAAACATCAACATACTGGTTCATTATTCAGGCATTTGAAATCACCAGGTGACGGCCATTGCTTAATCCATATTCAACTGTATGCAATATGGTGGTATCAAAGCGTGTCCATCGAAAACACAGCTATTGAGTTTGTTGAAGTTTGAAGTATTGAATAACATTGTTTATTTCGGTGAATTCTTGAATTTCACAGAAACTGACCTTGACTCGTATGCAAACATGAAAAGATATTCATCTGAAACTGTAGACATTGTATTGTCAGCTCTTGCAAACGCACTTAGGTGCAGAATATTAATATTGAAGAAAAGAGAGAGTAATTATTACATAGAATGCAGTGATCATATCATCAACCCGCAACATTACGGCGCTTTAATTGAAGAGTCCTCATTTAAATGCAACGAACCTACGTTGAAAATCTCAGGTGAATATATCTCTGTTATGCACTTTTTTTTTAAAATGGGGAAGTAAAATGTCGGTGTGCGAAATGCAAGGGTTGTTTGTATAGGTAGAAGGTCTGTTTACTTCAGAATTATTTGCATTTACTTATATCGTTTATACATCATAGAAACACGCCCCTGTTGCTTCGAAGCATTCACTGATATGCGATCACTGAAATCTCACATCGTTACTTGTTCACCCAAGAAGAGTGGTAGTAATAATGGCGAGAATGATCACTACGATAATGATGATGTGGAATATACGGATGAACCCGAACATTCGGAAGAAAGCGAAAACGAAAGTTTCTATAATGAAGAGGAAAACTCAGTTGTTATGCATGAAAAGACTTCAAATAGCAGCTCAGTATCATCAGGGAGTGAACTTACTTCAGAAAATGAACTAACACCTTGTTTAAAAAAGAAAACATTGAAAGACATCTTCATGGAATTGGATTCATAGATTGTATCTCGGTTACTTCAAGATATCGATGACTTGAAATCTTACGAAATAAAAGCAAGTTCTCGTGCTCAGTTGCTTCTGAAATTAAAAGATGGCTATGACACAGTTCGATACCGAGATTGTTCTGGGTCTAGCACTTGCCCAAACACTGAATGCGCCTTCTTTCAGCAATATGAAAAAGCAAACAAGGTGCATTTTTTCAAAAGCTGGTGAGTGCAAAATCTGTTCAATACAAAGAATTTGGTCTTATTGTGATGCAAGGAAGTTCACCGCATTTATGAGTTCTGACAGGGCTCGCGTATTACATCATCGAATGCATACCTGCGAAGCAAAAGCTTCGACTGATAGACCTACAGACATGGTGGAAAAGTCTATAATGACGGACCCTAATACCAGGCCGTCTGAATTTCAAAGCAATGCAATTTTGTCCGACTTACGCAACAGGCAAGATTGGAAGAAATTAAAGAGTACCGTTATTAAAGTTACTAATATACGGAGTATCTCTAACGAGAAGGTGAAGCAAAGGAAGGTAGTACAACCGAAAGGAAATGGTTATAAACCTATACGCAAGCTGCAGGACTATGTCTCTGAAAATGACAAATATCTAATTATATGACATAGATGAAAACTCACAGTATGTTTTTAAAACATCTAGACAGAAAATGATGCTCGTGAAAGACATGAAAAAAGATGGAAGTAACTTCCTGAATGTCGAATACTGTTATTTTGATGGTAACTTCAAAAAGGTGATGTCTTCCGTCACTTTAACAGCCATCAGTGTATACCATCCGGTACTTTGCAATATAATTGGCAACAATGCAATACAAACAGAAAGACAAAGAAAATATTGAGATTTTTTGGAGTGTTTCATTAAAGCGTACAAGAAAGTTAATGGCGAAGGTGAAAAAGTTCCTATTGGATGGTGCACAAACATGGCCTCCGCAAATTTTATAGGACTGGTGAAAATCTATGGCAAGGATGCCCTATCTCTTCTTACTGCTACCACACCGGAAGCATATCATGCTGCTCGTCAATAGCTTTTGCAATTCATAATGGACAATCAGCTATCATCTCAGTTGACATGCTTGCTTGAGTGGTGGCACGAGCGTCGCGACCTGATATTTTGTGCGTTCACTTCCAAGGAATCACCAAATAGCAATCTAGCAGAAGTCCTTCATGCAAGCTGGAAACACCGAGATCGCATGGGTGTGTCACTACTAGACGCAACTTTATTTGATATAAGAGACAGTCTTCTGCCAGAGTCCATGCTAGATGGTCTCGCACAAGGATCGTACGTAGTTGGTTACGGACCAAGTCAAGGCAAATTAAAACATAAGATTAGAGAAAAGCGTTCAAGTTGCAGAAAGTGTTGGGAAAGATATTTTAGATTTTGGCGTGGGCATAGACCTTGAAAGTACAAAACGAACACTATTCACGAAAAAAAAACGAAGGTTGCAATCCGCCAAAGAGAAAGAAAAGAAACAACGAAAAGGATCTTCTCGCAAGAAGAATGGAGGCTGCGGAGGCACAATCTTCTAACTTTAAAATCCGCAAGATCAATGAAATAAACAACACAAAGAGAGAGAGTTTGCAATTTCAGTTTGTAATATGTTTGTCACCTTGTTCCTGGCCGGATTTTAAGAAAACGGTATGTATGTTTTCTACAAGCACATCTTGGTAAATCACACATACGGAGTAGTGTGATGTGTTGGTTTACCCTTTCGTCGCGGCGACGTCGGCGGTCTTCAGGAAAGTTTCATCACACTGGATCTGAGTTGTTTTATGTTGCGTATGCTACTGTATCCGAAATAGTGCTTTATTATTAAACAGGGTTAAAATAGACATTTATTTCATAAATAGTTTCTTAATTACAATATTTAAAATCGTAAAATTGTCGACTTTTGGTAGAATTGTGAATATAAAAACAATAACTATTACATTTCTAAACTGTACAAATTAAATTTGCGAAGATTACTTTTCTTTCAAAATTTTTATCACCCCCATTTTGTTTTGGTAACAGACGTTGTTTAGATTTCCCTCGCCAGTTTACAGAAAGATTGAAGTTGGCGTGTTTGTTTTGTATTCTCTTTCTGTAAAAACTATAGCTAGCTTCAATTATAACTATGGCTAGCTATAATTATAACTATAGCTAGCTATATACCTAATATAGCATCTCCATATTTATTTAATTTTTTTAATTTTTTGCGGTGTTAAGTCACAAAATTGTCCCTCTCTCTCTATTCGGTGTTAGAACTGAAATAACACTGAACCAAACTGTGAAAATTGGTTTAAAGTTGGTAAACTATTGGTTAAAACTTGGTAAACTATTGGTTAAAACTATTGGTACAACACCGGTAAAATATTGTAAACTATTGGTTAAAACTGTGAACAGATCTTTATTCTTAATTATGGCATAAAGCCGTACATCTAAACCTAAAAGATATAATGAACATAATGACAATCTTGCCACTACATTCTCTCTCAATAAAACAAAATCATAAAGTATGTTCAACAAAAGAAACTGCAAGACGCAGGAACACAATGTAAGAATGCTTTTAAAGACAATGTCGTCAAACATTTGGGAGTGTCATTTGGCATACTGTTATATTTGTTCTAATTAACCAAAACTTAACGGTATTTCAACTGTTCTCTACCGGATAGTATACGAAGCAGGTTTTCAGCTGAAGCAGTGCCTTTCGTAAGACAGTCAGCAATCTGATCACTTGATTTCGTAAGAATGATTTCCCCGATTTCTCCTTTTTCGACCATCTCACGAAGTGCACAAATGTCAATATACAATCGTTTATCTTCTATGACGTTGGTATTTTTGACTGCTTCCACAAGCGATTTATTGTCTGATATACAGATAATTGGTAAATCAACTGAAAAATCTCTTTAATTAGGGCTCTGATCAACATAGCATGTTCCGCACCTTCTAAGAGAGCCATGGTTTCCGCACCCATGGCGCTTTTAACTACACGTTTTAACTTGTGAGATCTCCAAATAAGTGGCGCAATTTTGCTTTCACCATGCAGTAGCAGAACAAATCCACCTTGTGAGCCGCCATTAATTAAATTTCCATGTGATGCATCACTGAAAAGTATGAGCGATGATACTTTAACATCTCCAGTGTTTGAAATAACAATCTTTACCTCAGTTTGCTGCAGATGTTTGAGCTGCTTGTTAGCTCTACAAACATCAGCAACTGTTCCATGTATTATGCGAGTGCTTAAATCACAGGCAACGTAAGCAGCATCAGGTCTAGTTTGTTTGCTGCCCATTGAATTTGACCAACTAAGGCTTTTAAGTGACGTGCTTCATATTTTGTAAGTGGAATTGTAGACGTACTATTGGTCAAATTAATTGGTGGAATGTTACTAATGTAATTATGCTGATGAATAATTACTGCACCACACTCTTGTTCAATTTCTAATCCCAAAAAGTTAAACGACTTTGAGTTTTCTTTACTAAGTGAGAATGTCTTACGTAAACGTGCAATGACAGTGTCATGAAACAAATCACTTCCAACGAAGAAGCAATCGTCAACATGACAGCAAATTACACCTTCGAGTGAAGTTTCTTTTCTCCAGAAAAATAATGCATTGTCATAAATGCTTCTTGTAGCTCCAACTTTATCGAATTCGTTAGATAATGTCTCATACCAAGCGCGTGAAGCGTCGCACAAGCCATAAACAGGTGTTTTTAGTTTCCACAACTTGTCTGTGTTAGCTTCTGGTGGCGGAAGAAGATGTACGGCTCTATCAATCTTGGCACCTTGAAGAAACGCAGCTTTAATATCAAGACTGTGAATTCTCCATCCATGGGTTGTACCAATATTACACACAAGACGAAAGTTCTCCTTGTTTACAGTTCGCGAGTCTGTTCGTATACCAATAGTGTCCTCCTCAAAACCTCGAGCCACTAATCGTGCTTTAATTTCTGTTTTACCATCATGACTTTTCTCAGTTATCACCCAGCGGGTTGTGATTATGTCTTGCCCTTTGTCTTCAACTTCATCATAAACATTGTAATCACGCCATTTAGTTAATTCTTTATGTTGAGCTTCACTAACATCACATGACGTTTCTACATTATATACTGACTCTGTGTTTACCTTTTCCCAATCCAAAATGATTTCAAAGTCAATTGATTTCATGGCTTTGGTTTTAACATCTTTGACATTCAACCAATTCTTATATGCTCCAACTCCAGATTTTCCTACTTTACCAGCACGACTAACAACCATAAATTCAACAAGTTTATTAGTATCAGGATCAATAAACCTAACCCTGTCCCTGACTTTTGGGAGGGTCACTGTCAATGACTGTTCATTGCGAGGTGTGTAAGCAACTTCTTGCTCAATGCTTGATTCATGTGTTGTTTCAACCTGAGCATGGGAAATAGCAGGGATCTCATTTGTATTTACGGCATGATCACTAGGAATGTCATCAAGTACAACTTCTGACGATGTGTTGATATCAAAATCGTTTACGCTTTCAAGCAACCCATTCGCTACGCTGTTTGAAATCTCATCAACACAATCTTCTTTTTCGGTTGTAGTTTTCTTCACTTGAGGGTTTTCACTTGTGCTTTCCTGACAACTATGGTGTCCCTTCACTGATTGCAAGTGACAAGGACTTACTCGAACGTAAGTTCCTCCATGTTTAAGAAGGACCTGTTTTCCATCAATGCCAAGGACTACACCAGGTCCTCTCCACTCTTTCTCTCCACATCGCTTATAGTATACCAATTCACCATTATAAAAATATGCTGTTGTATAAACTCTTGTGTTTAACAGTTCTGCTACATCTCTTAAGAGCTCATTGTTGAACTCCCCATCATTGTCTGAAAAAATTGATTTTGGTGTGCCAAAAATAGCAACCCAGTGTTTGAGAATTGCGTCTACGATAATTTTGATAATTGTTAATGCACTGTATCTAGAAAACACATCAATCATATGAAGTATGGTTAACTTTTTATGATTAACTGTCAGGAATTTTAGGTCCATTACAAGGCATTCATTGACATCCGAGGCCATTGGTAGTGAGACAATTGGCCTTGATCGAGCCTTTATATATCTACTGCATGTGTCACAAGAGTTTGTAACATTGTCAATTTGCTGAAATAATTCTTTATCTTCAACATTTGCATCTTGGAGAAGAGTTTTCAGTTTGCTGCTGTCTATGGGATGTCCAAACTGCTTGTGAAGATTTGTAGCTATTTTGCATTTTTCTTCAGGTTATTTTACAATGAGATCGTTGACTGTGAATATAACTCTGGTGGCCTTTTCACCCTGAGATGTTTTGTTAACAGCAACTTGCTTAGGTGTAAGAGGTATACAGTAATGGCCATTTGATGTGTGTTGTAAAGAAATGTCTCTTCCAAACATAGTGACTTTATCATTAACAAAATCAAGTTGGCTATTAGCTGCTTTCAGACTCTGTTTTGATAACAATAACGGTAATTCACAATCGACAACATCAGTAAGGAAATGGACTTGCATTCCAGTCATATTAACAGGGATATTAACTTGTTTATCTGAGGGGAAGCTTCCACCTCGCCCAAATTTAAAGGACTTTTTACTCTTACTTTCAGCTAAAGCTGCCCCTTACACCCTTTGCAAAAAACTGCGCATGTACTTCATCCTGTCCTTTGCTTCCTTCATTCTTATTAGGACAGTCATTCATGAAATACATTATAGATTTTCAATGGTGACATTGCAATGGGTGTCCAGCAGGACCATTAGGATTGTACTTCTAGCACTGAAATATTTACCACCTCTGCCACGTCCACGAGTGTTCCAATTGTTAAAACGTTGTCTGTTAAACTTTTGACCATATAATACTTCTCACTCAACACCAATATTACTGTCTGTGCTACTTTCACTTTGAGCACATTGATCATAAATGGCTTTTATCTGTTTTTTCATAGAGTCATATGTAAGAGATGGAACTGTAGCACGTGTTAGTTCACATGTAGCTTTCGGCAAATCTGCATTTTTCAGTAGTTGATATGCAAGAACTGCAGTTGGTAACTCAATTTTGAAACTCTTAAGTTTAGATTAAGCTGTTCAAATTCATTTACATAATCACCAATCGACATTGTCTTGGAATGGTGAAAGGTCTCTAATTTTTCGTTAGCATTGAACATTGCTTGATCTTCAGTAATACCATAAAGTTCTTTTAATTTATTAACAAGTTTATTTAAACCATTGTCTTCATTCAATTCTTCTTTCGTTAAGGCTGAACATGCGTGACGTACTTTTGAATTTAAACTCAAATAAACAACTGGCCCTTGTTTCTTCTTTGGAAGTTCTGTAACTACTTCCCATAATTCCAGATCATGTACCCATGCATCAAAATCCCCATCTTCAGAAAATTGGGGCAGTCCATACTTTTGTGCCATCGTGATTGTTCCAGTTGCCATCTTCTTAACTAGCCTCTGCTACCAGAATGTGAATAGATCTTTAGTCTTAATTATGGCATAAAGCCGTACATCTAAACCTAAAAGATTATAATGAACATAATGACAAAAACTATTGGTAAAATATTGTGTAATAATTTTCTAGTTTAGCAAGTAGCTAGCTAGCTAGCTTGGCAACAGCATTTTTTAATATTTATAAGATCCCTGGTTAGCCATAGCTATATGTTATGTGTATCATGCTGTATTACTTTTTATTACATGACTGATACAAAAAACCGGTTAGTATGAAAAAATCCGATAATTTGATTGGTTTACGGCTTATTAAAACAGGGCTTTGTATGGAGCGTACTAACCGGTTTGGGAAGCCATTATTGAAATGGTAACATAGAAACGTAAGCAAATAAAAACATTTCCATAGCACACAAAAAGTATAAAAGTAGCTCACCTAAAACCATATTTTCGTTTTAATTCAGATAAACAATGATTCGAATTTGTTTTGTGAACGTACAAAAGTTTAAAATCGAACGATCTTAAATTCCAAAAGTCTAAAATCGAACATGCGTTTTTATTCTTCCTTGGTGGCTTGGGAATAACAACTTAATACAAAGCCCTCGGTCAGGGTACGGACCTCGCAGCATCGGTCTGTAGTTTTGACCTCGGGCTTTGTATTTCACAGCACAACATCAAAACCGGTCAGTATCCATTTAATATCCAATATAATTAATCTAACAGTTATTGCTGTGTTGCTGTTTCTTTTACTAATTTTGGCTGGCGATTTGAAATAAATCCCGGAACAGGCCCTCAATTTCATCAAAAAGTTGTTCTAGGCTCTTTTTGGTGAAAGAAGTGGTATACAATGTACCTGCAATGTACTCTATTCAACATGGTTTTCGTCAATTAAAAAGGTTTCAGTTTGGAAATCGTTTGATTTAGATTATGTATTAGAAAAAGGAGATGAATTGTTTAAAAGATTAGGTAAATTCCGTCCATTATTTATGGATGAAATGCCTTCTAGTGTACTAATTAAAAAAAGAAATATTGAGATTGAAAAGTTATCACGTCTTTACGGATTGATGGGACAAAAGGATATTTTTGTTAATCACGACACAATCACTGATATCGGAGATGGTCTAATATTTATGGCAAATGAAATTAGGTTCTCATTGATTTGGGCAAAAAATCAATTTTTTTGTTTGATTCTCACAGTCGGGATAAAGATGGCTCATTAGTTGCAGATGGAAGTTCAATTCTTTTATCTTTTAAGTCGCTTATTGATGTGCGGAGGCACATTAAGTATCAATATTCTAAAACACATTTTGCTGCTTATTGTGCGAATATGCAGTTTGAGATACAGTATATCAAAATTATAGAATCCAGAAATTGTTCTGTAATTTTATCTTCTATTATAAAAAACGAAAAAGGAAACATTACAGCATCCGTTACAGTAGCAAAAAGTGTGAAATGCGTTTAAAATATGCAGAAACACTTGAACATGAGCGAATGAAAAAAGCGAAATGTGAAAAATGTGGAGAGATTTTTGGAACACTTGAGCATGAGCGAATTAAAAAAGCAAAATGTGGAAAGCGTGCATGCATTGCAGGAATATCTCAGCATGATGATATAAAAAACGATGATATAAAAAAATTCACTAAAATGATAAAAGAAGGGCTATTCTAATTTGTGTGGTCTGCAATCGTTGTCTTTACTTCAGATCAGTAATACTTTTCGATGTTGGCAAATATGATATTCACATATTTGACTTTTATAAAAAAGTTGAATGTCCTGATGGAAAGTTTTACATTTGCCGCACTTGTCATAATAAGTTAAAAAAGTCAGAAATTCCTGCACAAGCTGTTTGGAATAAACTTGATATAATCAATTTCCCTAATGATTTAGCAAATTTGAATAGACTTGAAAAAGTTTTAATATCCAGAAGAATTCTATTTAAAAAGTTCACAATAATGCCTAAAGGCCAAATGCCAAAACTCAAAGGCAGTATTTGCAATGTTCCAATAGACACGGCAGATTTAGCACGGACGCTACCTCAAGGAGCTGATAGTAATGGCATTGTAATGCTAAAATTAAAGCGCAAGTTAACTTACAGAGGTCATGTTTACTTTGAAGCTGTTTCACCAGAAAAAGTTCAGGCAGTACTACAATACTTAAAAATGAATAACCCTTTGTACCAAGATATAACAATTGATATAGGTCAGATACCAGCTGATACCTATTGAAATACCAATTGAAATACAGTCAGAAAATCCTGTCCCTGAAATTGTTAGAAATGCTATCGAATCCACTGAATCAGTTTAGAGTAGGGACGTCGGAAACTGTGCTTCTATCTAATATTCCTCGACCTGAAGAGGCAGTAATTGCACCAGGGGAAACTATGACACCTCTATCAGTTTTAATGGATAAAAAATGTGACGAATTGGCTCACCCTTTTCTTTTCCCTACTGGAAAATTTGGTTACAAGGCTGACAATATTAAGTTAAGTCCAGTAAGTATTTTAATCAACGCTTGTTAAACTTTAAACAAAAATTTGCTTCAGACTCTGATTACATTTTTTATGCACTTTCATGTTACACTTGAATTTAAACAGCCAAATAAATATAGCAATGGAAAAGGTCACTTCCAATCGTTTAACAGCTGGTATGCTATCCAATAACTTTTCCGATACAGTAAAATAATTTATTGCAAAGGATGAAGGTTTCAATTTTATGAATACAGTTAAAGGGACTCCAGCTTACTGGCAAAAGTTTCTATCTGAAGTTTTAGCTATGGTTAAGCAGCTTGGTTTGCCCGCTTTCTTTATGACCTTAAGTTGTGCAGATTTAAGGTGGAATGAACTTATTTTAATAATTTCTAAACTTAAAGGCGAAAATCTTTCAGAGGAATATATTGGTAGAATGACCTATTTTGAGCGATGCAATTATTTAAATTTTAATCCAGTGTTGCTTGCTAGACATTTTCAATACAGAGTTGAAACATTCTTTAAAGAAATAGTGGTTGATGGGTCTCTTGGCAAAGTTAACTATTATGCGATTCATGTTAAATTCAAACTTCGTGGAAGTCCTCATATTCATTCTTTTTTATGGGTTTTAAATGCCCGTGTATTAAGTGAAACAAATATTGATGAATATGTTGCGTTTGTTGATTCTGTCATTAGGGCATATGTTCCAGATATTGATCCAGACCCAGAGCTCCATGAACTAGAACTACGTATCAAATTCATTCTCATTCTAAATCCTGCCGAAAGTATAAAAATCAAAGTTGTAGATACCATTTTGGTCGTTTTTTCACGGATCATACCGTTATAGCTATTCCACTACCCAAAGACACAACATTGGATGAGAAAACAAAAATTCTAGAAAAGCGCAAGTTGCTACTTGCCGTGGTTAAGGAATACATTGATAAAAATTTGGATCCTCGAAAAAGAAACATCTTATATCCATCAAATGATTATTTTGAACAAGTCCCAACAATAAAAGAGATTCTTCAAGAATTAGGGATTTGTGAGCATGACTATTATGAGTCACTTTCTACCACTGATGACCGCGACTTCCAAATTTACCTAAAGCGTCCATCAAATTCTTATTTTGTTAACAATTATTTTGAAGAAGGTTTAGCAGCTTGGACAGCCAATATTGATGCTGTTACATACATGTGTGCTTATGTTTCAAAATCTGAAGATGAGACTTCTGAGGCTATGAAGCAGGCAGCAAAAGAAGCTTTCAGTTCCAATGCAGATATGAAGCGAATGAGAGCAATTGCCAGATCCTATGCTAATAAAAGAGAATGTTCTGTTCATGAAGCTGTTTATATTTTAATGCCTGAGTTGTGGCGTAGAAAAACCTTTCCAGGTGTGATTTTTGAAATTGATTAGTTACCTGAAGACAGTGTTGATATTTTTAAACGTAACATGATAGATCGTTACACTGAAAGACCAAATGCTACATTTTTAGGTGGTAAGTTTAATATTGTAGATAGATTTTGCTTGCAGAATTTATAGCACATTAATTACTTGCCTGCAAAAGATAATGTTGTAAACGATAATCAGCCAACTGTTTTACTGTCTGAAGTTGATAATACCAGCTGTAATTACCCCAAAATATCCCTTTAATGAACTCAAAAGAAAAATTAAAATGTCGCAAGGTTAAAGCAGTATTACGTTATTTTGTACCAAATAGACATAAGTATCCTGAGAAATACGCACATCATTTGCTTTTTATGTTTTATCATTGTCGTAATAAAAATGATCACAATTGATGGAAGATCCTCACAATTCTGAATCAGAGGATCCAGCTGAGGATGCTGTAGTGTTAGATGATGTTTTTGTTTCTTCTAGTTGTGCACCAGTCATTATTACTAATGATGAGTTAAATAAAAAAATTACATCACTTAATAAAAATCAACGGCAATGCTTTGAGGTAATTTATAATTGTGCGGAAAGATTTGCTAAAGATCTGTCAGCTAACTCAAACTATAGAGATTTCTCCATTGTATGTGTTTTAACCTGGAGGTGCTGGAACAGGTAAATCACATTTAATAAAAACTGTTTATCACGCTTTAACTAAAAATTTTTTATACAACTCAAAAACTTTGGACAAACCAAAGGTATTATTACTTGCTCCAACAGGTGTAGCTGCTGTTAATATTAATGGAACTACTATTCATTCTGCTCTTGGAATTCCAGTTGGTAGATTTGGAAAAGAATTTACCTAGACTTAATGATAAGAAGAGGTCTGCATTGAGAAATAATCTTATCATTGACTACTTTTGTATATTTACTTACGGTTAAATGAAATATTTGGGTGTTCTGTTGATGTTCCGTTTGCTGGTATAACTGTTATAACAGTAGGTGACTTCTATCAACTGCCTCCAGTACAACAATGAACAATATATTCTGACTATAATGATTTGTGGCAAAATTTAGCACATTTGTGGAATCTTTTTAAGATGGTTGAACTACATGAAGTTATGCGCAAAAGGGGTGATTTCAAACTAATTGATCTCTTGAACAGAATTCGAACTGCCTCAATTGAAGAAGAAGATGAGAAACTACTAAAATCTCGCTTTGCTACACAAAGCAATATAACCTACCCTAATCACGCTCTTTATATCTTTGCAGAGAATAAACCATGTGAAGAACAGAATTGTCAAATGTTGAGATTAAATGAAAACAGTTTGTATTAATGCTAGTAATTGATGATTTGCCTAAAAATGTTGCTAGAAATGTTACTGACAGAGCACTTAGTTCCAATCAAAGTCAAACGGGTGGTTTGGCAGGCAAACTAGAAGTCAAGATTAATGCAAGAGTAATGTTAACAGTTAATATTGACATTACAGATCGTTTAATTAATGGACAACTTGGGACAATTAAACATATATCATGTGATGCTAATGGTTTTGTTAACAATATTTGTATAAAATTTGATGATGTTCAAGCTGGTCTAAAAAAGATGCAAAACAATTCTTTAGCAAGGTAACACATATGGGTACCTATTGAAAAAGCAGATATTATAATAATAAGCCCTAATTATAATATATAATATTATAATTAGGGCTAATAAAGATAGTTCTCCAATTATAAAGCGAACAGAATTCCCCTTGATGTTAGCTTGGGCATGCACCGTTCAAAAATTGCAAGGTTTAAGTCTTGATCAGGCAGTTTTTCGTTGTTAAAACAACAAAGTTTCAACAATGGTCAAATGTATGTAGCTTTAAGTAGAGTTACTTCCTTGAATGGACTATTTTTAACAGGTGAATACAAACCATCTTCTTTTAAAGCTGATGGCAAAGCAACATGTGAATATGATCGCATGAGAAGAGAAGCAACACTCCGACCATTACATCAAAATTATAATTTAGAAACTGCATTGACAATTACATTATTAAATACAAGGTCCCTAAACAGACATGCTGTAGATAATTTTCATGATCAATTTTTGGTAAGCTCTGATATATTGTGTCACTGAAACTCAACTTTTACCAGAACAAAGTACACATGGTATTTCTGATATTTTAGGTGATTTTCGTATGTTACACAACAAGTCCAATGATAAGTTTAAAAGTATTTCATTTTGCCATTCTTAATGTTGAAATAGTTAATATTTACCAAAGCACTGGCATTTCTATTATAGAATTTAAAAAACCTTCTTTCTCACTTAATCTGTTCAAGTTAGTGTTATTATACAGAAAAAATACATCTTGTTTGTCTGAATTCTATTAAACGTTATCTGATATTGTTCAGTTATCATCAATTCAAATTATTATGGGTGAGTTTAATATCAATGCCCAAGATTACACACGTTCAAATGTGTTGTCACAAATATTGCAGAATTTTTAGCAGATAGTACAAGAACCAACTCATCTTCGTGGAGCAACACTTGACCATATATATGTCAAGAAGGAATTGTTCGATGATTTTGAACTTCATCATTTTGTAAAATGTATATACTTTTCTGACCACGATACCATTAAATTTCAATTAAAAATGCTTTAAAACATTATGAAACAGAATAGTTATTGGTTTAATTTGTATATACGGCTTAAATAATTCAATTTTGTTTTTTGATATGTGGTTCTCGCAAGTGCAATGCAGGTAATGAAATAAATTAGAGGAGGAGGGGGCAGGGGAGGAGCTGGGTTTTAGCTACTGTATGTACATAAATTCTAATTTTGTTACATTGTGTTTTATTTTTTTATGCTATTTTTACAAGCTGCTGTGACACGGTTTGGGAGGAGGGGGGTTGGGGAGTGATAAGCTTTCTAATATTTTTTAAATTGTGGTTGCTTTAACACCTAATATGGCAAGGCCTTGGTGTGTATCAAGTGCAACCAGACAAAGAACTGTGTCGCAGCACTTGTATATTTGTTAGTTTGCCTGCACAAGTAGGCTTTTGTTATATTTTAAGATTTTTGTTTAAAAAGGGAGCCGAAACAGGGGCTATATATATAACAATCCAATGTATAGTACATTCAGTATTTTGTTTTATTATATTGGTATATATATTAATTTTAACTTTAAAAGACACTTATAAAATACACGAAAGACACTTAAACACGTTATAAACTTAAGCACGTTTTATTTACGAAATAAAACAGAGTTATGAACTGAAGCAAGTTGAAAGACATTTTACGAATTAAAAGGTGGATGACAACGAAATAAAACATGTGCATGGTCAATTTTGTGGTGATGATGATTCTTGGTGAAATTTAAAGGGTAAATGTAAAATATGTGATTTATAGAGATTTAAATTCATTGAATTCATTTTAGGGGAATTTAATAACTTGTATCGAACTGTTGCCATGATAAACTTCGACATATATATGCTGTAGAATAGGGAAATAAGAGGACAATTTATGTCTGGGTAAAAATTATATGATAGTATTTTTAGTATTCATTTTTTAGTTTTCATCGTTGAAAAGCACAGATGAATCAATATATGTATTAACAATATACCATTATCACTCATAATAAATTGCAATCTGAAGAATAGAGACGTACCAAATTATTTTCTCCATCGATATCCACACTATATTGATACATTTTTACTCATTTGCGAATTCAACTGCTAAAGCATTTTTAAACTACCTGCTATAATAGTTTAAAACACGTATTGAAGGCATATGAAGTCGCAAGAGTCATATCCAATATTAAACTTATTAACACACAACTAGTGGACGCAGAATTGCAGTGAGTCATAAACTGATATAACAAGAATGTACGAGCTATGCCATGCCATTACTTACTTTCTTTCGATGCACTCCAAACGCTTACGTCGGCTATAGTATCAGAATGATACTAAATCCTGGACAAATACATCGAACTTATTTAAAATAGCATGCAGTGCTCAAGCCAAGAGAAGGCAACTGTAAATCTCATCATTTAAAAGAACTATAGATTTTGGGCAAATTACATTGTAAACTGCTATAAGTATTGTCACGTCAACTTTTCTATGTAATGTTATCTTTCCACGTTTAATGTCTCCAGTTCTAATTTGTGTTATTTTTGTAATTTGGCAATTATACAGTTTCATTGTATTGTATTGTTTTTTCTTTTAGTAGTATTAAAATATTAAAATATCTCCTTACTGTACCCTTTTCATTGTTTATTTGTTAAAAATTTGAATTATGTTAAGCGAGCCAATATGAAACAAATTAAATATAATTTGGATCTTTACGAACACAAAATTGCCATTTCTTTGGTGCCATATTGGCTGCTACGTGAGCTTTAGTGTTATGTGTGATTTTAAACCGACCGCAGTTTCTTGTAGGAAAAAATGACAACATAGTTAGGTCACGATACATACCTGATGATGATATGAAAGCGTTGTTAACAGCCATCGAAGCAATGCTATCGATGCAACATACTTGCAAAAAGTTGCTAAAAAATCATCCCGCAAAAAGAGTGATATTCAAAGCATTTTATTCATACATCCTCTGTTCCACCGACCACAAAATGTGTGACTAATGGAGAAATCACACAGAAGTGCAAAATGCCATGGTCGATCATGCAAAGCCGTAATAACAATCGGTACATTATGTTTAAAGGTGGAAGGTTCTTTGACAGTACCATTTAACAGAAATGAGGCTGTTGAACAGGACTTCTATTTTTGCCTACGGAAATGCTGCATATCGTCTATGCCAATTTGGTCGAATGACATCTTTCCAAAAAGCGTTATTGCAGATGTAGGCATTGCGGACAATGACAAAGATGATGTTGCTAACGATCTTGGTGTTTCAGTTGCTTGAAGCATATAAAACTATACTATGCTATACTATTTTATTAAAAAATAGTGATTTTCGTTATTTACGTCAGTTTCATTGGTTTTGAAAAGCACGTAAAGCACGTGAGCATGTAAGCACGTCGAACACGTAATTTAGCAGACTCCATTAAATGCATCATAATTTTATGCATTAAATGTCAACATCTTTAAACGTAAATATCTCAAAAACAGAGCCTTTTCAAAAATTTAAAAAAACTCTGCAACATAATTCCCTTAAAGGATTTTCAGATACATACCTCTGGTTAAATCATCTGGATGTAAATTCTCACAATTAATATTGAAGCATTTTTTCTCCAGCCAAGCGTCACAGATATCATCAGGTGGGTTCGCCAAGTGGCGATAAGGACAAGGCTGTAAACAAATACAAAACAAATGTAACTTCAAATCACTTTCCCAATTTTACATTATGGCTTCCTAATCGGAGATAAAAAGTTGATAGCAAAGCTCTCACCAAAAGGCAATAGCGGTGCTTTTAGCCAGAAGAAATACAGTTTAAAAGTAAAGAAAAAATATGATAGAGACATGCTTGGCACAAATGGAGTATTTCAATATGTCACCTACTAAAAATCACATCAGTCAACTTTAAATTGGTCACTCCACTCACATATCTCACCTTTTTAAACCGAAGTGAGAACACCTTAAAGCTTATGAAAAAAAGAACTTCTTGTATTTATCTGCAAATGAGCGTCCATTTATAACTGACAAAAACGTCACTTTATAGTAATTTTTGTGCATCAGTAACGAAGCATAAATAACTCTTATATTTAAACATGCATTATTCTGAAATTTGCAATAAAAACCAATAAAAAGCACCCTTAATGTAGATGCAACCTAGTAAAACCAACTAAGTCCGCTCTATACACTAACAAGTCAGCTTTAAATAGTTCAAAAATTGTGAATCTACATATATAGAAACAGCCTACATAATTACTTGTGGGGACTGGTTAAGTCAGGCACACAATCCATATTTTACATCACAATATTTCAACTTAATCTAGAATTAGAAACCTCACCATATGACCAGATAGTGTAACCCAGGCTGTATAACAGAAATGTATTGCTTAAAAGCTATCGAAAAAAGATATCGTCAGGAATGTCACAAATCCTACAAAAATTGGTGTGCTCGCTCATTGTTGAGAAGTTAGCCTTGAAGATTAAGCCAGGAGTTTTCTGAACAAGTGGTGAACAGTTTTGACACAAACAGGAAATACTAACAGGAAAAAAAAAGTTAAATTATCATAACCTGATAATTCAAAAAAAAAAAAAAATCTGATGCAGAATTTTTTTTTAATTTCTTTAACTTTTAAAGAATCCATTTCCAAGAGAAGTGGCCACTGAGAAATCCAGCTATTAAAATAATATACCTTGTCATCTTTGGGAGAGCAGTTTTGCATATGGGGACAATCTGTCAGACGTCTATGGTCACTTCGAGACTGACTATAAGAAGAAGTCTTTATGACACTATTCCGTATTATGGTTCCATTCATATGAGCAGCTGCCTTCTCTGCGTCTAGTTTGCTACTAAAGTTCACATAACCGACTGCGTTAGGACTGTTCATAGGTTTTCGAACTTCAACACTAAATATTTCTCCATATCTTTCGAAAAGCAGTTTAACGCTGTCTTTATCAAGAGATTTGTCAAGACCATCAACTTTGACAACGTATGTTTTCAACGTTGGGAGGTTATCCATGTTGATGTTGTATCATGGAAAATTTTATTTCCCTGTCCTATAAATTATAAATGGGAAGGTTATTAACAAATACTAACTCTTATGCTGTCTAATTTTTCAGCAAGCTCAAACCGTTTCCTGTTGTTAGTCTCGCCTACAGTTAGCTTACCAGGAGTATACACTTTTTTTTAAAGAAAAGGTAGCAAAGTTTTCTTAAAATTTGAGTCTCAACCTGATTAGAAATCGTTGCTGGTTAAAAAAGTGTTTATACTTATGTCTTAATATACTTATTAAGATTTGTTGTAAGGCTAACATAATATTTCTCATGAATTCACATACCATTTTTTTCTTCAATAAACGCCCTGAGTGTTTATAAATTTTTTAAGATTTTTAGGGGGCGTTTATTAGAGAAGGGCGGTAATAAGAGAGGGGCGTTTATTTACAAAAAAGATTTTTTTTGATACGTGAGATTTTTTTATATATCCTCAATATTTACTGGGTTATCTTCTTCTTCATTAATTCTTCTTCATCATTGGCATCTTCAACATCTGACTCAGTTGGCTCAAAGGGGTTTTCTAATAAATGCCCTCATCACACTAGGGGGCACGTTTATTAGAGAGGGGCGATTAAAAGAGAGGGGCGTTTATTGGAGGAAATAAGGTAACAATACTGAGCAGAAAAATTCTCCATCACAATAGTAGATTGTTCGCCTTCACAACTATTATTAAGAACTTGATCAAAAAAAATAGTTGAAAACAATCACAAAAAGTCATCAACCTCACATTCAGGGTCCCACCAGATTTCCCCTGATCGAATTCAAAATTCCATGATTTAATGACAACCCTGGCATCGATTGGTAATTAGTTATACAACTATCAGACTAATGAATTAGAGACAGGTGTAAAAAAATAAATATATAAACAAAACACAGTTCCCACCAGTGAGATAAGAGCCAGAGCACTCTCTTTCAAGCATGGATACTGTATTAATTCTTTTTGTTTCAATGCAAGTCACATATCAAAATTAAAAAATGAACATCTTTTTTTGACTTAAACTTGACCATTGCCAAGAAAATCATGAGCAAAATGACAGCGACATCAAAAAGCTGATGTTTTCACATGTGTACTAATGTGAAACCATCAGCTTTTTTAGTCTAAATTGGTTCTAAAATGAAAAATAACTTCAACAAAAATTGCCACTGCAGAAAATAACTAATATTTTTATTGACTGGTGAGGAAGGATAAGAATTCCAATGCGTAAAAAATCCATACGTTTTGATTATTTCTTCATGTAAAAAATCAGTGCAATGGTGCGTTACTTCACTGATGTGAATTTCATATAATAATCAAAACATAATACTACAATCAATACCCAAAAATAAAAATTGGATTCAAATTAAAAATACATTACATAAGTTCCAGTTCAGGTATAATCCGGTTAAATGCGGTAAAACAGGGATTCTCAAATAAATTATATACAATATTTAATTGTCAAATTAATTATATCTAAAACTAAATACAGTATAAACCTTATGGTAAAAAGTTTTTTAAAACTCTCATTATGAGTCTTAGTTAGGGTAACATGTACTTGGACGGGGAATAAAATTTAATTTCAAACAGAAATGCTATTCGTTGTATTTATATGGATTTTTTTTATATCAGAGTTGTGTGAACTGCACATGTGCAATAGCTTTATTTCGGGTAAATTGTGTTAAAATGGATTTTTTAAGAACGAAAAAAATAATTTATTTCCGTCTTTTGGCTGTAACAAAATCAGCAACAAAATGAGTTTTGTCTCGTCCCAAACCTTGCAAGCATTTAAAGACTAGAGACTGTAAAGGCAGAAAGCTCAAATGAAATATTTTTTTTTTGTAGATTTCAATACCTGCCGGGCACTTATTTGATAACATAAAGAAAATTTATTTTTGCTTATTTTCAAATTTAGCTGGGAAATTTTCTGTTGGCTTAATGCCAGTAAGGAATAAAGCTGCAGTCATTATCAGAAGTCGAATGCGCTGTCACTAATCAGAATCACTAGTTTCAAAGAAAACTAGTATGACAAATTTTCCTGTTCCTATCAATAGAGAAATGTTCCCTGAACCCTTTTTTTCTTAAAAATAACAAAAGGACAGAATATTCACAACACTGTTTGCAAAAGTTTTGCAAAAAAATGTTTTAAAGTAACTTCTTATTTCCTTCCTCTTTTTTAAGTGGTGTGTATGCAAAGTTTAACACTATACTGTAACAAAAGGATCTTAGTCTCATCATGCTTTTAAAAGACTGTGTAAAATATATAAACCAAATATTTTGCAATAAATTTTAAAGTAATAATGATAATAAACAGTATATTTGGTATTTAATTTCTAAAAAAAAATTCTCCATTTGAATAATAAAAAAAAGCATCCCTTGCGTAACAATATTATTCGTAAACGTAACAGTAATTTCTAAGTAAAATATAAATAAAATCAAAGTAAATAAATAAATGTGTACAGTTAGATTGAACAAAATAAAAAAACAGACTTTAAAGTAGTGGTGTTACTGATTTTGTGAAGAAATTTTGTAAGATTTGGTATGCAACAAAAATTGATAGTCTTTCACCAAAAAACTTCTAAGTGTACCAAGTTTTTTTCGGCAAAATGCAAAAAATTTGCAGTGCCAAAATTTGCTTTCACAGACACTCCTCTTAAAGTATATTGTATCCTTTAAATATTCGAGAACACTCAACTTGGACTCCATTCCTTTGCTTTCGGGTTTAATCTGAACCCAACACATTCTCTTGTTTTTCTCTTAGCAGCTTCTTCAAACTCTAAAAAAGACAATATGCTTACATTTTCCTCACATGAACTAATCAGGTACAACCCACAATTCCTTTCCTTTTTAAAAATGTAAATGCAGTTTTCAAACACAAACAGTAGCTAAAAAGTAAACTTGCTCGAGTAATTCTTCTCAGAAAATTTTTTGGTGAATAATGTACAAGAGAGTTGTTACTTTTTACTTGAACCTAAAATTCTTGCTGGCTAAAATATTGTTTTTAATCAAAGGCGAAAGTAAAAACAAAAATTAAAAAGTGAAATAAATATTATTTTAAAAAGTGAAAGTCAATCCCCTTTCACAATGACATCAAGAAAAAATAAATGTTACTTATAAGCATCCACTATGTAAAAAGACTTTTCTATCACGAAAGGGATCCTTACTTTTCTTATCCCTACATTTGTTTTAGTGATTTTTTTTTATTACAGCGATCATATTTCGTGAGATTTAAACATTCAGTAGATTTGGGAAATGAAAGATTTGTAATTTTCAATAAAAGTCTTTAAAAAGCATTAACTCAAGTTTACATGTGATGCAAGAAATAATCTAAATTTAAGACAATAAATACAGAATTAATCTTAGGGGTTGTATTCATGAGGGTCTGGCAACACAAGTTGAACAAAAAACCCAAAACTTTCCCCCACCCCCTTCCTGTGCTGACCCCCTATTTAAACCTTCAAATCAAAATCTACACACTTTAATTTATGAACACCCTCTGCAACTATGAATTTAGGAAAAATTACCACCCCATTTTTCAAAACACAATTAAGTTACCAAGAGTACTACGCAACTCACCATTTACAAATTGGGAATCTGTGCACAGCTCGTTAACCAGTGGTTTGTAATCTACAGAATCTTCAATGACATAATCACTGTTAAAAGCTGGAAAGTCACTTCTTAAATTATTTTCTTTGTGTGTGATTAAATTTCCAAGATGATTGGCATCGGATAATATAGTAAACTTACGATCTTGCAATACTGCACTGAAAGCAGGTAGGTTCCTGCTCTTTGGTATATTTAGTGCACTCATTTTCTGCTGTATTTTCGTTCGTTCTAGCATGATTTGAAATGGCAGCTTCATTTGGAGGTCATCTAGATAAGTTGATGACAGATATTTATCATTAATGCTACAATCCGCATATAAAGTTTCCGTTTGAAATTCCTGTGCCATGTTGTCAAATTTTTTCAGGATAATTTTTTTTTCATCTTGCAAAATTTCAAAATATTCAGTGATGCACTTTTTCATCCGGTTGTTGAGTTCGTCAACTAAATCCTTGCGAAAACTTTCAATGTCATTGAATGCTGTGGTATATTTCATCTTTAACATTTCCATTTCATCATAATCTGCATGGATTTTCTCCTTTTCAGTTTTTGCCCAGAGCTTTACTAACTTAGCAGCACGATCAACAGATTCAATACGATGACCTTTATGATCACGAAATTTGCAATACAAACAAATAAAGCAGTCACTGCAATCAAAACATACAAAATTTGACGCAGTGCTATGCTGAACACAATATGGCACAGTGTTTTCTTCTTTCTCGTTGTATCGAATATCAATGTAAGTAGATTGAGTATGCTTCCACAAATGCTCATGCCAACACTTCTCACATAACGCCATAACACAAATTACGCACCATTTACATATACTACGATTACATGAGTCTTTTTGAGAACATTTGGTCTCATTTTGCCTAAAAAAAGATTAAGGACATAAAAAAAGATTTTCACCAGGTTCTTCTGCTGATTAGCATTTCCTTTTTATAATTTTTTCTGTTCTCGTCTGTCTCGTCTGTTAAAACAAACTCAAATTCCAGTGCATTGAAACTGATTAGATCAAAAAGCACAATTTTTTGTTCCTATATGTGTCCTTCCTAAGTGTCAAATGCAATGTCGTTTGTTTTTTCTTGCTCAATTTAAGCATTATCATGTTTAATGTGTTAGAAAATGGGGGGGGGGGGGGGGGGATCTTTAAAAGCAATTGTGTGCACACATACCTTTCAGATTTCTGCTTAATTACGTCTAATGTTTTCTTCATATGATAATTAGCAGTTAAGTTATTTGTTGTCTCACTTTCTGTCAACACCTTAACATCGTAGCATTTCATGGGACACTGCAGCGTGGCACTGCCATTTTCGTTAAACTTCAATACTCCATCGAGACAGTCTTTACAAAAAGAATGTTGACATTGCAATGTTTTGGGATTTTGCAGTTGATCCAAACAGATACTGCAATCATAGTCCTTTGCCAATACAGTTAGATTAGCTCCACTTGCCATGATTTGAATGTGTTTTTAAATCTACATATAATTTAAATTTAAAAAAAGAGAATAGTGCCATACAATTCTTCTTAAAAACACCTTCAAATGATTTAAATGGAAAACTCTTCACTTTAAGCATACTTCCGAAACTCAAATTTCAGAATAACCAAGAAAAATAATTTGGGTTTTTTAAAACAATTTTGTTAATTTAAGAATAAAGAAGAGAAATATTAGTTAGGAAGGCCAATTTTTTTTAGTCTTCGTAAGTAAAAAATATAATGAGAAAAAGGACCAACAGGAGGTTAAAGAGTTCGAGTTAACACACCTTTGTATGAGTTACTAAAAATCAAAAACGTAAAATTATAATAATAAATCTTATATTTCCTAACTCTTACAGCAAAAATATTTGATAAATCAGTTCATGTTTAATATCATTGGTAAAATAAAAGATAT
Source organism: Hydractinia echinata (assembly GCA_030067915.1). NCBI lineage: Eukaryota > Metazoa > Cnidaria > Hydrozoa > Anthoathecata > Hydractiniidae > Hydractinia > Hydractinia echinata. The sequence continues at coordinate 638,932 of JASGCC010000099.1, read as the reverse complement.
ATTTTTCAAATACAGATTAGAAATCATAGATTTACATGTTTTAAGAAACGTAACAAAAAATACATTTCATTTTTAAAAATAAGAAAATTTTCCGAAACATTAAAGTATAATCTGAAATCATGCATTAGGAAGCATCATATAAAAACATAGCTTTGTGTTGTAACCACATATTCTTGTAAACCATATTTATAAACATATTTAAAAAAGAAGAATAAACGGAAAGCCAATATAGAATATAGAATATAATATATTCTTTAAATTCTAGATAGCCTCCAGTATAATTAAAACACAAATCTTTTTCAAATTTCTTTGAACGCTTTCAACCTAAAACTATCAGTATTTGGTGAAATGATACAAACACGCCATGACCAGGTTTACTAAAATAAATAAATCAAAGCAAACAAAAAATAAAGAAATGAGACAAATTTAAGATGCTCATGTATAAATCGACGTACCATTTGAAGTACTGTTTACCTTGATATGATCCATCATGTTTTCCAACTAAAAAAATATGTATAAAGCTGTATTTAAAAATGGGGGAGGGGGGGCACACCATGAGATGTAATAGCAGTATTAGTTCAGCATAGGCAACATGAACCATGCAAGACCAAAATGATTTCAATAAAAAACTTACATTTTTCATCCAACTCAATGCCAATCTGAACAGTAGAGCTATGCGGAAATTTACCAATCCACTTTATGACACCCAAAGGATGTTTTCCTTCTCTCTTAATGCTGGCCTGCATTCCAGCTTTAATATCGTCAATCTTTTTTGGGTGAAACATTCTGCCTGAATAATTAATAACAAATTGCCACATCACAAAGAAACCTAACATTAGTAATTTTATTTATTATTGGAAAACACTCTTCACCTCTTGTTTCAATGGTTTCATCACCTTCTTTTTCCTCCTGTGCGACTGAGTTTTCGGGAAATTGGGAAGAAAAATCATCCGTACAAATTTTGACAGTTTCTTTCACAACTTGCTGAGTAGAATTCTCACAGTGAGAAGTGGTGGGCTTTGTGGTTTCAAGCAATTCTAAACACATATTTTTAGCATATCAATGTTAATAGTATTCCTTATGAAACCTTGCATTGCATCAATCTGCCATTAATCTCGAGAAATGCAGCCTTTGGATCATTTTTAACATACTGTATATATGACGACCTGCGTGGCATTAAAGTTACCAGTCTGAATTATTAAGACATTTTTGTAAGAGTATGTGTACAAGAAACATAACTAAGATAATTTACTGTCTAATAGCAAAACAATAGTAGGTTTGTAAGTAGTCAACAATTTTTGTATGTGTTTTGTCTTTATGCATTTTGTAATTTCCTGTTTTGTCTGTAGAGATAATATTCTTAATTGGAAGAAATCTAAGACTATGTTTCAATTAGACAATAAGTGTTGCATTGCCCCTTAAAATTACAACGATTTTATTTTGCATACATTACATTTGCACACCGTTAAAAATTCTTCGTGGACAGGAAACTTTGCAAACAAAACGCGTGATGTGAGAAGACAATTTTTGAGAAACCAGAAAAAAAACAATATTTCTTTTTTTCTGCAAATTTGTTTGCCTTTATGTTTTAAAAGAGAAACACTTTTGGTATAAATTTCATTGCATTGTATGACATTTTCCTGTTTAAAAATCCTTTGTCCCAATACCTATCCAATACATGTAATATCACTTTTGAAACTACCGCATAGTGGAAGCTATCCAATGTTAAAATTATGCACAAATATCATCTTCCTATTGGAAACAAAACACCTATTCAGTATACTTTTACACTGCGACACAATGCCCATCGTCTAATGGAAACATAGTCTAATATAGAATTTCTTTTGATTTTATTGGGAATATAGAACACGCAAAGCCCTGGAAAAGTTTCAGTTGTATGTTTTTTTACAATTCTGATATCTCTGAGCAATTGGTTGGCATATTTCGTTTTAAAATTTATTTTAGAATGTTTAAAGCCTTATTTCAAGCATGGAATATCCTATATTAAAAACACAAGTGTCATAAAGTTTGGTGAAGCATTGTAGTGTGATTATGAACCTATAGCCAATTACAAAACTTTATAAAACAACTGCTTCTACAAAAAAAGTAACAAGACAAACCTCCTTCCCAGTGTTTTAAACGTGCAGGTTTCAGGGCTTTAAAAAAGAGAAAGGTGTGAATGTGCTTCACAACAAAACTTTTGTTAAGGAACAAAAACGATTCATCTGTTAGTATACATAAAATGTGTCACATGTTTTGCAATTTAGGCTACTTCTGTTTTTTTAATACACTATAATATGCTTCCTTCATTATCTTATGGTGTTTTGTGCTACCTCGCAAATACTGATGCCAATAGTGATGAAAATTAACATTTTTTTAAGTATTTTTTTCTTTTTTACGGTTTTATAATAAAATCTAAGGCAATATTTAGGCTCCATAAGATAACTTTTAGTTTCTTAACAAAATGCAACTAAATTTTGCACAATTTTATAAGAAAATACAAGGCAATATTTAAGACTCATAAAGAAGCTCTTAGACAGTCCTTCAACAAACTGTACAAATTTTCAAGCTTAAAAACTTTGGTAAAGTTTCATAACAAACTGGCAATTTTCAGAATTTGTAGAAAAACCTTTTTAACAGATTCTTACCAAAATACTGCACATTTTAAGTACAGTAAGATAACTTTTTGACAGTTTTAGAAAGATTGTTGTAGCATGTCAAGCAACATTTAAGAAGTACTGCAGACCTGCATTTATTTTTCTTGCAGAAGATTAAACTACAAGTGTACAAAATGTTACACCATATGAGTTTTTTAATACGACACGAATAATCTTTTATGGCATAAATTGCCCCAAGCTTTACAATTGTTGTGTATTTACAGGTGTTTGACAAATAGCTATTATTTATTAAATCTATACCGCTGTACACAAAAAATTATCTCAAGTAGGTTGATGTACATCAGGTTTTCCTAAAATTGTACATCCTGGTTTAATACACATACTGCAATAGCTTATTCTACTATACACTTCACACATTTTGCCTTCTCATTTTCTTTCTCTTAATTGTGCGAACTTAATTTTTTTACTGCTTCTTTCATATTTCTCCACAATGGTCATGGTTAAATGACTTTCTTTTTCCAATTAATTTGTTGATTATTTTTTTCGCGTAGTTTTATTTGATAAAAAAAGTGAAAAAATCTCTTTTACATTATAACTCATTGTTTAATTCTTCTAATCCAAGTTTTGACCATAATTATTGACCAAAAACATCACACAAATATGGTTTCAAGAGACAGTATTATAGGATGTGCACAGAGTTCCAGCATATCTTGCCATTGACAAACATTTAAAAATATGTGTGAGAAGTACATACATTAAACATCTCGCATATATTCAAAATACTATATCCACTTAGTAAAAAGATCACAACTATCATTCTCCAGATAATTTAGTCTAAATGGTAAAGATAGATAAAACTTCATAGTAAAAAAGATCAAAGTATAAAATTGTAAAATAATATTCAAACCTTTTGAATGAGCCAATTGCACTTCAATATCAGCAATGAAACTTTCTGCAACACCAGACATGTTAGTGGCTTTTAATAAACACCAAAACAGTGGATTTTCAACATCTACACAAACCTGGTCTTTGTTATGGTCCACTGACAATTCTCCTAATGGTGCATCTGTATTAACATCGTCAGTTAGTTCCTTAAAATTAACGTAAAATCTTGATAGTGATTTTTCTCGAGTATTCTTGCAGATCTTAACAATTTCTTGCTGGACGGCACTTTTTTCAGCAATGAGTTCAAAGTCTGCTTTTTCATTGACACCGCCAATGTATTTTTCCAGTCTCCATTCATCATCATTTCCTACTTCTCTTTTAAACGTCTCTACCATATTACGGAACGTTTCACGTAGCTTTTTTTCTTCGTCACACAACCATGACATATATTTACTAACTCGTTTTACTTTCCTGTTTTTTATTTCTTTGATAAAATCAGATTTAAAAAACTCCATCTGTTTACACGCAGAAGCATATTCTTTACTGCCAAGCTCAATACATTTCTGCTTAAACTTTTCTTTTTGCTCATCTATCCAGGTTCTAATCTTTTGGGAACATTCTGCAATTTTTTCAAGGACATGTGTTTTATGATTTCTTTGTTTGCAATACAAACAGACGAACTTCATTTTACATTCGTGACATACAAATTTGGCCACAGTTTGATGCTCATCACAAAGTGGTTCCAATCTTTCTTGTTTGGAATTATACTCAACATCTACTGCACCCTGTACTTCATCATGTTCTTTGAAATGCTGTGTAAGGCAAAATTTGCAAAAATATTCATGACAGGTTAAACACCATTTCGAAACACTGTAAACACATTGTGGATGTGCTTGACAAACTGGTGCAAGACTTTTATTCCTAAATGAAATTTTATTTGAACTAAATTCAGCTCCTTTCAAGTTCTCATTTCAGTAAAATAAACACAGCGTTTTCACTAATTTTGCACATTAGGTAAACCATTCAGCCGCGAACTTGTCATCATTATGTTGCGCTGTCAAAAGGGACCATTACACTTCTACCTTCATTTACTTCTTAATTCCTAAAGCTACGTTCACATTAATGCAAATAACGTTATTCTTATGCTAGTTAATGTTATTTATATGAAATAAGAACTTAATATTCTTGGTGTTGTTATTCGCACGAATTAATAATTTTTCGATCAGAAATTTGTTCGGTCACATTCTCATTCACTCTTTTATTGTTAGCTTCATTATTTTCCTTTTCAGCATGCTTATCATTAAAAATCCTGTACATCATATCCTCATCAAAGAAATACATATTGGAAGAGACGTGAGCATATTAAAACAAGCATTTTGAACAAAAAAGCAAAGTCTTTTATAGTTGATGTGAACACATAAATTTAATCTTTTTGCATATTTTTATTTCTGAAATACCTTACTCACATGCATAAGAATTACGTTTAAGAATAGCGTTATTCACATTGATGTGAACCTAGCATAATGGACAAATGTATCTATAATTATATTTCCAGGATTCTTAGCACAATATAAGTGAATAGCAAGGTGAACTCCTAAAAAATCATTATTTTTAGCATCGCTCAATTACTTAGAACAATGTTAAATTAAGATATACAAGAGAGCTTTCAATTTTTTTCTGTTCCATTTAGTAATTCATGAAAAATGAAAAAGTACTGGATAATGAAGAAGGTACACTAAACAAATTGTTAAAACAATGTTACCAATGCAGGCCTATCAATAAGGGGAGAGCAATTGCTCTTGCTCACGCAAAGGCCCGCCCAATTCTGAGAAATAAGAAACTAGCTGAGCCATTAATTGCTCCCCCAATTCCAAAAAAAGTTTTTCTGGCTGAGCAATATCAATTCATCTCACATGGAAATCAATGTTCTTTCTTATTATTTACAGTAAAAAAGAACCAAAATATATAAAAAAAGATAAAATAAAATAGATAAAAAAGACTTTGTGATAAAATATGCGTTTATAAACTTATTCTATTTATTCAGATTGCTCGCCCAGTTTAAATTATTGTAACCTTGGGGGAGCGATTTATTGCTCGGGTGTTATTTTCTTATTGATAGGCCTGCCAATGCAAAAACTAAACATACTTTACTGTGTTACACATGATGTCCAATGTTCCCTTAACATGGTAGTTGGCTGCTAATGCATTTGTTGTTTCATTACATGCAATTTTAGTTGTCACGTCACATCTCATTGGGCAAGAAATAGAAGCGCTTCCATCATGTTGAAAGGTAACTATTTCGTCCAAGCAATCCTTACAAAAAGAATGGTGACAATTAAGTGTTTTTGGTTTATAAAGTTGTTGGAGACAAATTGCACATTCATATTGTTTCTTGAGTTGAGATATATCACCAGAGCTGTCCATCCTATTCCACCCTATAATACTGTTAATAAAAATGTAATTAATGTGTATTTGCCTTAAAATTTTTAGAACAGCAAAAAGAAAACCGAATAAATATGGAGGTAAATCATGTAGCAAGTAGCCTTTATTTTAAGTACGGAAATTATCAACGTGACGTTATTTATTCAGGACACATAAATATTGCTTATAGTTTTTTTACAATTTTATGTTGACTTAAAAAAAATGACATAATTTAGAAATATACCAAGCAGCCATTTCATTGTTCCATTAACCCTTAACACCTAGATGTCCATAACTTGTCAGTTTAAGTGTGGAAACGCTGAAAAGACAGAGATAAACACCAGAAAAAACAAAAAAAATTGAATGCAAGGCATTGAAACAAATTTCAGCATTTTGTAAAAAGAACTATTTCATTTAAATTTTAAACCTTCTACACAAATCCAAAATGTAACTCTTAGTAGTACATACGTTTAGACAAACATTACTTTTCCACTTGATATGAAAGTAGAATAGCAGTTGTATAGTTAGGCTGTTGTCAAGCTCTCACAGTTTAAGGTTATTCCGGCTAAACAATTTCAAATAATATGAACAATAAGTTATGAAAGTTAATGCAAATGAAAAAATGACAACAAAAAGAATATTATACATATTACATTTTAAGAATAAATAAGAATAAAGTGACTCACAAATATTTAGGTAATTGAAATTAAAATTAAAATAAACAAAATTCATGGCTTTATACCTTTATACATTATTCAGTTAAATATTACATGGAAACCAAAAATTCATTGACATCCTGTAATACTTTTCACTGCTTCAATTTTAAAATAAACTAGAAAAACAAACTAAAATTAACCAACTTTTACAAGTATTAAAAAATAACTATGATGTCAAGATGTTATTTCTCTAGCAACTGGACAGAAAATATTCCCTTGAAAAACTTACAGCATAAAATATCTTTTTACTCAAAAAAATGGGCGCCAAAAGTGTTCGTTCAATTTTAAGGAGCAAAATGTAACTATGTTACTACATTTTTTTATATAAAGAGTGAGATAAGGTGTTCAGTGTTTTTTTTTTAAGAAATACTCAAAAACTATCAAAAATGAAAAATTTTGTAATAAAAAACGGTTTGTTCCTTATTGCCTTTTTAAAAAATTTTATAAAATTTTGACTTAATTTAAAGGGAACTCGAGGTATAAAATGATGTTGGACTTATATTATAGAGCTTAAAGAGTTGGTTAACTGTCATCAGTAATTTTAGACCTGTCTCTTTAAGAGACAAGAGAGGAGTTGAACGTCCTCCACCATACCTTAGTTTAAAGGGGCGATTGTGGAAGTCCCATGAAATGCCACATAGTGATGGTGTCACTTTAAAAAACACCCAGTCCGGTCTGTGAACGGTTGGCGCTAGGAAGGGCATCCAGCTGTAAAACAATGCCAAAACTCTTTATTAAACCAGATTATAAAGGATGGTGCTATTCCGAGTGAGTGGCAGTCGAGTGTAATAGTGAATTGTTTCGAGGGCAAGGGTGATGCATTAGAAGGAAGTTAACTATAGAGGTTTGAAGTTGGTTGATCAAGTAATGAAAGTTATTGAAAGAGTGATTGATAAGTTACTTAGAGAAATTTTTTTAACTAATATTTATACAGGATATTTACATATCAACATATAATGCTGTTTTCCATATGTGTCCTGTGTAATATAAAAACAAAAGCAAATATAAATATAAATATGAGGAATGAAAACGCATAAAAACTGTGAAAACAAAAGACTGAAACTAAAACTGTCACAATAGCTAAAAACAGACAGAACCAAAATGTAGAAATGAATTGAAGTAAAAATCCTTAGAATGAGGAACTCACGAGGTGAATCATCGACTAAATCACAGAGAAAAAACTATTAGTAATAAACTTTTAAAATATAATTAATTAATATACAATATAAAAAGACATACCAAAACATAGAAAATTGAGGTAGTCTTCTTGCATCATATAGCAGTATGTAAAAATATATAATTTATAGAAATGCGTAGCTAAAATGTTAAAATGTTGAACAAAATAGGATGAGAAAATAGAAAGTTCGAATTTGAAGGGAACTAAAGAATGGCAAAAAGAATTGATATAGATAAGATGCAATTTGGTTTTGTTCCAGAGGGTGGCACTACAGATGCAATATTTTTACTCAGACAGCTTCAGGAAAAGTATTTAGGAAAGAGAAAGAATCTCTATTTTGCCTTTGTAGATTTAGAGAAAGCTTTTGATAGAGTGCCACGTAAAGTTATTTGGTGGGCTATGAGAAAATTAGGTGTGGATGAGTGGCTAGTTACGATGGTACAGTCTATGTACAGCAATGCTAGAAGTCGTGTCAGGATTAACGATTCACTTAGTGATGAATTTAGTGTAAATGTTGGTGTACATCAGGGTTCTGTACTTAGTCCTTTGTTGTTTGTTCTAGTCTTAGAAGCGCTGTCGATGGAGTTCAGAACAGGTTGTCCATGGGAGTTATTGTATGCAGATGATTTGGTTCTCATAGCAGAGTCGATGGAAGAATTAGTTGAAAATTTTGAGAAGTGGAAGAAAGGACTAGAAGAGAAAGGGCTAAGGGTGAACACAGCAAAGTCTAAAGTCATGATTAGTAGCATTGCAGCCAAGTGTGACCTTGTAGTTGGAAAGTGGCCTTGTGGAGTTTGCAGGAAAGGGGTTCGTAGTAACTCAATTTTTTGTCAGACTTGCAAGCATTGGGTACATAAGAAGTGCAGTGGTATTGGTGGAAGGTTAAGAGCTGACATTCAGTTTGTATGCAAGCGTTGCAAAGGTGAGATTATAGAGAATGAAGTATTTCCAGCTTTAATGATGTACAACAGTGGCTCGTTAGAGATAGTTGAGAACTTCTGTTACTTAGGTGATATGTTGGGCAGTGAAGGGGGTGTTGGAAGAAGTGTTACTTGCAGGATAGGTTCTGCTTGGAAAAGGTTCAGAGAGTTACTTCCTTTGTTGACTAGCAGTAAAAGGTAGGTTGTATGAGGCCTGTGTAAGAAGTGTTATGTTGTACGGTAGTGAGACATGGGCAGTGAAGCAGGAAGATCTTGACCGTTTAGAAAGGAATGATATGAGAATGGTTAGGTGGATGTGTAACGCCAGTCTGAGAGACAGAAAGAGTTCAGATGAGCTAAGAAGCAGGCTAAGTATCCGTAGAATTAAAGATGTTATCCAGATAAGAAGATTGAATTGGCTGGGGCACTGGGAAAGAATGGAGGAGGATAATTGGGTAAGAAAGTGTAGAGACTTGATAGTTCCTGGGGCAAAGCCCAGAGGCAGACCAAGAAAGACTTGGCAGGAGGTTATAAGGACAGACTTGATACAGAGGAAGTTGAGTTTAGATCTAACACAGTCTAGATCAGATTGGAAGAGGGTCATTAATATACCCCGTCCAACCCATGCTAGCATGGAAAACGGACGTTAAGCCGAGAATGATGATGATGATGATGATGATAAGGGGTGTGCATTCAAACTTTATCAACGCATAGATATTATAAAGGTGAATTAATTAATATAAAATATTTTGTCAAATTGATACTTGTTTGCTCGTCCCAGGCCTCTAATTTTTTTTCCAATGACCCAATAACTCAGGACCTGCTTGATTTGCAATAAAAGTTTCTGGGTAAGCTGGTATAGGCCCTATACATTGTTAGCCAACTTTTTAAGCTCTCTAATATAGGTCCAACATCAGTTTATACCTCGGATTCCCTTTAAGTTGACCTTTTGGGGGCTTTTTCATCCTAAATGCACAGTTATCTATCAAAATTTCAAGATTTTTTGATATTGTCCTTGACATAAGTTCAATCTACTTTTTTGAGAGCTTTGTAACAATGTATTTGGTTAACAATTATAATTTTTTTTATATCTTTCAGGGTTCCATCTCCTTAGGGGAAAATTAGGAAAACTGCTTAAAAATAGCATAAAGCAATTTTATGACAGCTAACCAAATAAAACTATTAAGTCTATCTAAACCGGAATCACAACTTGCCAATATTTTGAAAAATTAGTTCTGATTAACCACTCCTAAATATTCTATTTGTTGACATTCTTGACAGAGTGGACACTCTGAATGTGACGTGCAATGTATATCCTCTGCACATTAACTCTGTGTGTTAAATAATTCAACAAGCTAAGTACTACTCCTGCTTCCTGACAGTTCACCATCCCCTTTCTTTTCTTTTTTTCATACAACCTAATGTACTATTTCAAACAAACATAATAACATAACTTTTATAATTTACAACATATCGAATTAAAATAAAATTGCCAATAATGTTTTCAATTAAAGTTTCTTTATAATCAAAATGAAACTAGTAATACTTTTCAATCCAAGTTTCCTCATAATGAAAATAAATCAACCAATCAAATCAACAAGTTGGGGTCAATCCATCTTATTACTGTCAAATTAATTAATAATCCTACTAATAAAGTTAATCCATGTAACTCTGTAATCAAAATTAAAATCAGTAATAGTCATAATCAAATTCGTCATAATCCTCAACATCGAAATCATATTCAGCACCACTGTCAATCGGTGAAAAGTCAAAATCTTATTCAGCACTACTGTCAATCTGTGAAAAGTCAAAATCAATGTCATATAACGGCTCTGTTTTTACAATGACACTTTTGGTTGCTTTCTTTAATGTTGTTTTTCCAGCCTTTTTACTTTTTTGTTTTATATAAGCTGTTCTAATTTTTTTCTTCCTACAAATAGGTTTAATAATCTTTTTGGATGTCAGGGCTCGGTCTAAATAAAAAACATATAAATTAAAAAAGGTTCTTACTTAATTTTTTCATTAGGTCTGGAAAGGTTTTAATAAAGTTGAACAAAGTTTCACAATTAACTTTTGCATTTGTATTATCCCAATCACAGAACACATTAGATTTCACCACATCACCATCTTTACTCACTTCTGCCTTTCCAACGGAACATAGCAAATCACCCAATAATGATGTTTCAACCGACTTTCTAAGAATACAACGTTTTCTTTCTATTTGAGATAAGTGATGGAAAAATGAGTTTAGGCATTCTAATTTCCTGTTTTTTAAATCTATCAGAAGGAGTTGCTTCCATGTTGCAAGTTCTTCAACAGCTACAGAAGAATTTTGAATCACTACAGGAAACAAATTTTGGATATAATCGATTTTCTTCTTCTTTAATTCTACAGAGCGCTTTATCTCCTTAAGCTGTTTGAATATCTTTCCATAAGAATGGCCTTTGTGTGACCTGTTACGGCAGTACAAACAAACATATTGATCACATTTAAAACATAAGAAGTTAGCCAGAGTATCATGCTCGGTGCACAATGGCTTCAATTTTTTCAGTTTGCTGTGTTTCACCGGTATAACATGACAACCATTCTGATCATCATGACAACAATTTTTGCAGAACCCAACACAACAATCAATACACCACATGGAAACAAAATCGCAACTTTGCTTATTTTGACATAGGAGTTCTTTATCACTATAAAAGAAAAAAGCTTTTTTTTACAGCACAGTTTCTGAACTGACAAGTAACTTAGTCCAGGAAAACAAGCACAACATTAGACCATCTGTATTTGAAAGTTATTTGTCATCAAGCACTGCTTTAATGATTTTGCCAATATTATCACTGCATTTTGCTTGAATAAAAATACTATCTCAGTAAAAGATAACGATTTTTCCTTTTTACCGGTTGAGCTCAAATAAATGATTTTAACTAGAAAAATGTTTTTTCATATAGCTCTACCTTTTTAATTCCCTTCTGACATGGTTATTGACAGCCCAAAAAAGCCTAAAAGTGATATTCTTAATGATGTGCAGCACATTTCTGTGCTGCATATTATAAAATAATTGACAAGATTATTTCAAAAGGGAAGAGAGATTTACCTGATAAAAGTTGTTGATCTGTGTGTTCTGTTTTCTTTATAACGTAACATGCTTGTTGTTTCATTCCACTTGATTACTGTTTTCTTTTTACAAAACAAAGGGCATTTTATAGTGACACTTCCATCCTTGTGAAATTCCAGCAATCCATCTAGGCATTTTTACAAAATGAGTGGCCACACTTAATAGTTTTAGCATTGTGATAGTCGTCCTTACATTTTGGACATTTTCCATTCGTAAGAGAAATTACTCTGGTATCATTAAAACTAGAATCAGAATGATGAAGTTCTTTACTTTTTCCTTCTGTTTTATGATGTACGATGGCCCAGAAGGCTCACGTTGTTCTATTCCCAAAGTACTTCACACAATTCCAAAAGTACTTCACGCAATTTCAAAAATATTTCACGCAATTTCAAAATTACTTCACGCAATTCGAAAAACAATTCACGCAATTCGAAAAACAATTCACGTAATTCCAGTATTTTTCACGCGCAACTCAAAGTTTTACCAGCAGGTCCGTAGATTACATGTCAGAAATTGATCTGGTCAGGAAAATACAAAGAAAAAAGGTAGCACATTTGCGCACCAATAATGGCAGCAGAAGAAGCAGCAAATGTAAACATGATGGAAAGTACTATGAGGAACATGGTTCAAAAAATGGTGAAGGAAGAGGTTGAAGCGCATATGAGCAAAATTGAGGAAGAGAGACCATCAAGAACTAGTACTAACAGTGGGAAGAGAAAACTGTCAGCCGGGGAAGATTCAACAAAAATGTACAACAAAAGTCGGAAAATTGAAAATAAACCTGCAAAGATAAAATTGAAAATAAACCCTGCCAACGAGTCATAACATAAGCAAGAGAAACGGTCCTGTTGCTACAAGGTTAAACAACCTTCTTACAAGAATAACCAAAAAGTCTGATACGTCATCCAATTCACGAAAAGACATTAAAATACAAGTGAGTAAAAAAAAATCAGCTCTACTTTAGTTTAGTTACGTTAATTACATACACAAACTAGCACATCTATATAGTTTTCAGTTGTGTATTGACACTCCCTATACGGCTATGGGTTTTATAGGTGGCCATCACATCGAATTAGTTTTTTACTATTCGATGGTCTCCTCACATTTATTGTCCTTGTAAAATGATCTACAAATATGGAAATAAATACTACTACTACTACTACTACTACTACTACTACTATGGACAGCTGATGACCCCTAATAAGTGTGAAACGCGTCCTGCTCAGCTGAGATCTCACCTCGTTGAGAATGTGAACTTTTGGGAGAAAATTTTGTACAATTTTTTTCCTTTTCTTTTCTTCAGATCAGATGGTTACGGTAATGATAATGGCCATGATAATGATAGAGAAGTTGTGAAACCAGGAAAAGGTGGTGGTTACCGCTTCATCACATTCACTTCGGAAGAAGACCTTAAATTTCATTCTTTGTTGAATAAAGCTATTGATATATACTTTATTAATGGTATCAATCATTTTGGAGAATATAGTCATGATGTTGAAGCCACTATTCTTGATTCTGGAGAGATTGAAGTTAATCTCATGGAAAACATACATCAGTATATGAAAGACAGAGGACTTTTCCCTTCACGCACAAAACCAGCACCGAAATTTCAAGAGTTTTCTCCAGTTGCTTTTTCTGACTCAAGTTTCTCTGATTGTGACCTTGAGTCTCAAGAAAGGAGGATATGTCCAAACTGCTCTCGCACCTATACAACCTCGGATTGCTTTTTGTGCCAGCAAGATAAAGAATACCAGCAGTCTTTAGAAACAGATGCTGCGAAAAATAGCAACCACCACTCTAGCCTGACTTCGACTCAATCAAGTTCCCTGGTTACACCTGATGAAGTACCACTCCCAAGTTTAAATGAGATTCGCCAGCAACGTATCTCAGCACTGTCCCCTGCTGTTAATAGAAAAACTAATCAGTCACAGATCGAATAAGATCTCTTGCTTCTTCAATGGAAGATGGTCCTATTGTTACTTTCAAAATACGTAGAAAAAATCTACTTGCAGATGTTTTGCAGAAGTTTAAAGTATTGTTTGGAGAAAAAGATTATTGCAAAATTAACGTTGAATTCATCAGTTTTTCTAAAACTGAGTCTGGTGTTGACACTGGTGGCTTAGCTCGAGAAATGTTTTCATTATTGTTCAACAGTGCTCCTGGGAAATTGTTGCAAGGCCCTATCAACAGACATACTTTTCCGCATGATTTAGCAAGGTTGGAAGCATCTGATTTCTATGCATTTGGTCAAAGTGTTGTTTTGGCGTTGTTACATAATTGTGAAGCTCCTCATCAGCTATGTGATGGCGTGGTGTCATACATACTAGGTATTAACCTTTTTGAATACTGTAGTAGTTGATATGATGTTTTTTTTATATACACTATTTTCATATTATTGGGTTTACATTTTATATATCACTTTTTTCTGAGGGTATATAAGTATACGATTCGGTTCCTTATGCTTTCTTAGCTTTAAAAAAGGTTTATACACATGCACGAATAATCATTTCATGATGAACATATTCATTTCATGACGCACAGATTGTTATATGGTATTGTTAAATCAATTGTATGTTTACATCATTTGTATTTAGTTTTTTACAAAGTACCACTTTTTTATTTTCTAGGGATTTCAGGATGTAGATGTAAAATTGAAGATGTTCCTGACATTGAAATGAGGGAAAAACTGGAAGAAATTGAGGCATCCATTGATGAGCACCAATTTGCATCTATTTTGAATAATTTTCCACAACGATACGAATGTGGCTATTTGACATATGAACCCAAATTTACTGAAAAAGCAGAGCTTGTGCAGAAAATTTCACACCATTGTATTATATCTGCAAATATAGAGGAAATCCAACAATTCAGTCGTGGTTTAGCCACAGCAGGCATGCTGCAAATGATGAAGGAGAACACAACTGAAGCCAAAAAGCTTTTAATGTATGATGAAAATTTAGTTGATGTCGAAAAAGTGAAGAAATTATTTGAACCCCATTTTTCTAACAATACAGTTGATGCTGCACTGGAAGAAGACATCGTGTTCAATCTTTACAACTTTCTAGAAGAAATAGCACATGGAAAAGTTAAAAGTGTTGATGCTTTCACCTTGACTCTTGTGGAAGATGGGTGTACAGACGAGAGTAAGAAAGTAAAGAAAGATGTGAAAATCTCTGATGTCATTCAGTTCTTTACTGGCTACAGATATTACAACACACTGTCAAAGAAAATCGATGTGCATTTCAAGCATGGTCAGAAAGGACGCATCGTTGTCAACACATGTAATTATTTGGCATTTTTTCCTGTGAGTGAGATGTACACAGGTAAAAAATTTACAAACAACATAGTTTCGGATATAATTAATTCTCCTGGATTTGGACATGTTTAAGCTTTATTCAGTTATTCAGAGACAGTATGATTATTATATTTATTTGACTTTTTTTTCTATTTATGATCTTTAGCCAGATAAAACGTTGATTATGTTTTTATGTTTTTAATATGCTCTTTACACATGTTTGATGCACTCTTGATGGTTCATATTTTGTTAATATGCTAATGATGATAATAGGGGTATTTTGTTTACTTTTTTGAGGAAAAACTTATTCGTCGTGGAATTAAAAAGGCAACATATTGAGTTGCTAAAAAGGGACAAGTACGATACGCAGTTACAACATGTTCGTTTTAAGTAAATATATTCAATTATATTCGATAGCCTCTATCAATATAGCATATACTTCTACTGCCTCATTTATTTCTGTTGGGTTTTCAGTTGCCCTTCCTTTTGAACCGAGCACGATCTCCACAAATTCTTTGAATTCCTCTGAGTAATCCTCGTTCGTGTCTTCAGTGATACTTTCGCACAAATCAATTTCTCCTTGATCAACATTTTTCGCATGATTTGAAGTGCCGAATAATTCCGGTAAAAAAAATAATGAATCAGGGCGACCACGCGTGAGAGTAGATGACTTGCTTGGAGCTAGAATATGCTGATTCCATCTGATAATCAGCTCATAAAGTTCACGTCTGAGAATAGCCATGAAACAGAATCTTATGCAATCAGCGATAACAGGATTTGCAGCGTCAAGAACACCGCAATCAGTTAATTCTTTGAAAAAGTTTCTCCACCAACTGGGTCTGTCCTTTGCAAGTTGTGACCAGAAACTTTCGATTTTTTGGTTCGCCGGTGATGTTCCAACAATGAAACTATTAACGCCTGAGTGTGCGTCGTTATCTCCCGATCTTAAAGCGATATGCATGGCTTCGATAATTGCGTTTTCAGTACCATCGTCACTTCTTATTCTGGTGGGTACAACTTTCAGTTGTTTGACTGCTTGCAGGTAATATTGTGCAATAACTACCGGTTGTTTATTTGTCTTCCCTACTTCAAGCCATATTAATCTCCGCGAAAACCCATCTATACAGCCGTGTACGCAAAAACCATACGGTTTCAACTTGTCATAGCCATCGATGTGCCACATGAAGTTTGGTCCTGGGACACTATATGTGCGACGGCGTAATCTTTTCTTTTTTCGTGCCTGGACTCCTTCAGGATCAAGATCTTTGACAATCTCCATCACAGATTGACGGGTAACAGGGATGCCTCGTGATCTTACAATCTGCCAGATCTTTCTATATCCTAACAAAAGGAAAGTAATTTCCGTTTTATCATGTGGCAATTTTGAACATCAATTTCTAAAGTTAAAATTGACCACAATGTGGTGAACGAAGCATTAGCATTAAAAATCAATTACCTAACGCTTGTCCACTTCCACATAGTTCTTCAGAAATAAGGCTGTAGAGTTCTTGTTTGTTTTCATTGTCACCAGCTTTTCTTCTCAAACCAAGTTTCAACAGATCACGTTTCAGTGTGGACAAACTGATATTTATACCATGATGCATGGAAAGAAATGACAGAATTTCGATGTTTGTGAAACTCATCGCAAAATACTTCGTTATCAGCTCCTCACGACTCAAAAATGTATTGTCATCATGTAAACATGGAAGGTACAGTTGTTGGGACGACATAGTTGTTACATAGTTAATAGTTACCTTCTGCTTGTTTCCCGCTTTTTTATCAACATAGTTATATTCATTGTTATATTGTGTAAAGTAAAGACTGGTATACTCCTGACCAGAAGACAGTTATGCAAAATATGTTTGAAATTGTGTGAAAAATACTGGAATTGCGTGAATTGTTTTTAGAATTGCGTGAATTGTTTTTCGAATTGCGTGAAGTAATTTTGGAATTGCGTGAAGTAATTTTGGAATTGCGTGAAGTACTTTTGGAATTGCGTGAAGTAATTTTGGAATTGCGTGAAGTACTTTTGGAATTGCGTGAAGTACTTTTGGAATTGCGTGAAGTACTTTTGGAATTGCGTGAAGTACTTTTGGAATAGAACAACGTGAGCCTTCTGGGCCATCGTAATGATGCAATGCTTGTGAAGTTTTCTTCTTTGTTTGATATCTGCAAGTTTTGTCACATTCAATTTCTTTTCCTCTTTTTTGGGATACCTTCCAACAGAAGATTGCTTTTCTCCATGGGGTGACTACTCTAAGCTACTATCTTTGACTCACAGCTCTTAATTTTGAGTTATCTGTTATGTACTACAAAGTTTTGCATTATCTTCCCAAAGATTTATTTTGCCAATTTTGTGGATTATTAAAATTTAAAAAAACATTTTTCAGAGGTGAGATTTGATGTTTACAAAGTTATTTTGTATCTTTCTTCCCTATTGGAACCCAATAATAAAAACCATGAATCCATTGAAATGGAGAACAGAGGGTTAATTTCTACACATGATATTTAATATTTTATACGTTTCCAAATATAACATTTAATTTGCCTATGAGCAAACCCAGAAGATGGACAAACCGGATGCAAATGTTTCCCAAAAAATGATCAAAGAGAAAGACATTTGGTGAAGTATATGTTGTCATTATATCCATATCCACAAAAATATATAGCTACTGATTTCTTGAAACCTACAGAAGAGTTAAGTCTGTGTGTAACCTGAAATACTGAATTGGTTCCGAAATTTTTCATGCAGGAACAGACTGTGCATTGATGCATTAATGTTAAATAATTTGATGTTGATTATAAAAATTAGTGCAATTATTACATTGCACTTACAATTTTGAGACCAAATAACATGGAGACAAGTAGAAAAAGTGATATATCAGGGTTTCCACTAAAAGTTGTCCCTGCTTTTCCTGACATCTTTTAGCTTAAAATACTGACATTTGGGAATTTTTTTCATGTAGTTATGGCTGATAAGGTAGCTGACTGTTTAAAAAAGACGAAGCAATATACACAAAAAAAATAAAGACAAAGGATGAAACAAATACCAGCGGAAGATAAAAATTGACATTACGCACACATACCCACACGTACAAACTGGTTAAGGCGTGCTGTTGATGGCGCAAAAGGCTTGCTATTGATAGCACAAGAGGTTTACCAATGCAGCACATCTGAAAGCATACCTAAAACACTTGACATGTGCTTTTCGCTGCATATGTGCCAAAATCGTGCTAAAAAAACTTGAAGCAAGTAAATGTTTATTAAAGATACCGTTACAACATTACTCCTTCATGATTTAATTTAATTATAAGTTATAAAAAAGTAAATAAAAGTAAAATAAAAAATGTTAAACAAATCATCCATTTTACAAGTGCGTAATATTAAAACATGTCTAACTTGTGTTAACTGACCCTAACATAAAAAATGATATTTGTATATCCTCTAGAGGAAAAAAATTGCTTAACAATTTATAACATAAAAATATATTAATGTTGTTACAGTCTCTTTTTATCTATAGGCATCTAAAAAGGAAAGATAAAATCAGTCAATATAAATAGAACAAACTAACACTTACATCCTTGACTTCAAAAAAGTAAAGGATAATATTAAATTTCAGTAAAAATCAATACCTCGACTTTGACAAACTAGGCCAATTGGAAAAATTGGTCTCAAGCTGAGGAATAATACTCATAACATCTGTACTTGTTAGATGAAGTGATGATAGAGGATAAATCATAATAAAAATCAAACTTCATTGACTATGTTTCAAAAAATCACCAAAACTTCTTCTTCTTTTTTTTACCATCTTCTTACTTTTTAGTTTCAGATAAGCGGTTCTACTCTTTTTCTTCTTATTAACAGGTTTAACAATATTTTTGGGTGTCAGGGATTGGTCTAAATTAAAGAAGATGATTGCTATATTAATTTAATAAAAACACATTTCACAAAAATCATTGCATTGCACTTTTAGTTTGAGTGCAAATATCTCTCTAACAAGAGTAACTGGGGAGACCCTTGGACAACTTGGGACGAAAAAAATGCTACAAATTTCCAAAGCTTAGCCAGCCTATTCATTTTGCAACCAACGGATTGGTGATGGAATTAAAAAACTTTCAACTAATACTTCTTTAATAGTTCAATGAAAGCACATCATCAATTGCATTTTTTTTTGACTAGCATTTAAATTTCTACATAACTAAAAAAAAAATTCTAAAAAACTTGTCTGCCTAAGTGGATTTCTCAACATGATTTACAATTATCCACATTACAAAGCAAGGGGGACTGGTTTGCCCCTCCCCCCCCTGCTTTGTAATTTATAGAGTTGTTGTTTAATAGACATGAAACTTAGCATAAGTGTTACGTGGAGCTTACGTAACATTTTCATCAAAAAAATTGCTGATGTGTTTGTTCGCTAATGAAGTCATTAAATTTGTGATAATAGAGGTTGTTCAATAATTAAATAATCAAATAGTTAATTAACGCTGAATTTGCATTTTTAGAACCACCAATCCTCCCTTGTCACGCTCTGTCACCCCCTAAAAATTACATCATGCTTGAAGACAACAACTACCCTCCCCCAAAAAACTTTTATTTTATCAAAACAAAATCAAAACAAACGTTCAATGATTACTTAGTCAACTGTTTCTCTATTCAAAACATTTAAAAACATATTTTAAATGTTTGTCGTACACGTTCAACACTAAAGTACAATCTACAGTATGGAAAAATACAGAGAAAATGAAAACTAAAACTTTTCTATCGTAAATAATTATACAAAAAATATTTATCAAAATTTTTTCAATCGTGATGTCACACAACAAAATCTACTACTACCCACCCTCTTCATTCTAAAAATTGGTTGCCATGGCAACACATCGGCATATTTTTCAAAAAAACATGTTTCCGGATAATAAGGCTAAATAAAAGTTACGAAAAGCAAAAAAATATCAAGGCGTAACTATGAGCCCATAAAAAGCATTCTCCCCTCAGCATGATCATTAATCCAATCAATCAATTAGTTTAAATGAAATTTTAAGCTCCATACAATAGAGACAATAGTTTCACCATTGATGACATTGTTAAAATCAATTAAAAGTTAGCTAGATATCTCAGTGGGATTTCACATAGGACTTTAAGCTTGAAAATAATAATTTTCCAGTCGATTAAAAACAAGTTAATAACATCAGTAAAACTAAAAAGATCTTACCTAATTTCTTCATTAGGTCTGGAAAGGTTTTAATAAAGTTGAACAAAGTTTCACAATTATCTTTTGAATTTGTATTATCCCAATCACAGAACACATTAGATTTCACCACATCATCATCTTTACTCACTTCTACCTTTGCAACAGAACATAGCAAATCACCCATGAATGATGTTTCAATCAACTTTTCAAGAATACTACGTAAACTATTTTGCGTTGCAAGTAGTTTACTTTTATGATCTGTTTGTCTTTCCATTTGAGATACGTGATGGAGAAAAGAGTTTAGGCATTCTAATTTCCTGTTTTTTAATTCTATCAGAAGGAGTTGCTTCCATGTTGAAAGTTCTTCAACAGCTACAGCAGAATTTTGAATCACTACAGGAAACAAATTTTGGATATAATCGATTTTCTTCTTCTTTAATTCTACAGAGCGCTTTATCTCCTTAAGCTGTTCGAATATCTTTCCATAAGAATGACCTTTGTGTGATCTGTTACGGCAGTACAAACAAACATATTGATCACATTTAAAACATAAGAAGTTAGCCAGAGTATCATGCTCGGTGCACAACGGCTTCAATTTTTTCAGTTTGCTGTGTTTCACCGGTATAACATGACAACCATTCTGATGATCATGACAACAATTTTTGCAGAATCCAACACAGCAATCAATACACCAAATGGAAACAACATCGCAACTTTGCCTATTTTGACACAGGAGTTCTTTATCACTATAACTGAAAAAAGCCTTTTTTTGCAGCACAGTTTTGGAACTGACAAGCAACTTAGTCCAGAAAAACAAGCACAACATTAGGCCAACTCTATGTGAAAGTTAGTTGTCGCCAAGCACTGCATTAAGGATTCCGCCAATAATATCACTGCATTTTGTTTGGATAAAAATACTCTCTCAGTAAAAGATAACGATTTTCTCTTGTTACTGGTTGAGTTAAAGTTTGGTCAACATCAAGCAGGAAAATCAAAGCAGGAAAATCAAGGCAGAACGAAATATCCACACATCCACCCCATCCAGCATTTCGGTTTAAAGTTAAACGGAAATGCTGGATGCCGGAAAATAAATGCTTTAAACTAGAAAAATATTTTCTTAGATAGCTCTCTACATTTTTAATTCCCTTCTGACATGGTTATTGACAGCCCAAAAAAGCCTAAAAGTGATATTCTTAATGATATGCAGCACATTTCTGTGCTGCATATAAAACAATTGACAAAATCATTCAAAAAGGGAAGAAAGATTAAAGTTTGAGTGTACTCACCTGATAAAAGTCATTGATCTGTGTGTTCTGTTTTCTTTATAATGCAACATGCTTGTTGTCTCATTCCACTTTATTACTGTTTTCTTTTTTACAAAACAAAGGACATTTTATAGTGACACTTCCATCCTTATGAAATTCCGGCAATCCATCTAGACATTCTTTACAAAATGAGTGGCCACACTTGATAGTTTTAGCATTGTGATAGTCGTCCTTACATTTTGGACATTTTCCATTTGTAAGAGAAATTACTCTGGTATTATTAAAACTAGAATCAGAATGATGAAGTTCTTTACTTTTTCCTTCTGTTTTATGATGCAATGCTTGTGAAGTTTTAACAAATTGCTTTCTTCTTTGTTTGATATCTGCAAGTTTTGTCACATTCAATTTCTTTTCTTCTGTTTTGGGATACCTTCTAACAGAAGATTGTTTTTCTCTTTTTTGTTGTTTTTTGCTTCTGTATTTTTCTTTTATCTTTGCAGGTTTAGTTTTGGATACTTTTGCTGTTGTATGATGAGAGGTAAACAGTTGTGCAAGATGAAAGAAAAAATTTTTATGTTAAAATAGTTTGTCTATTATATCTGGTAGATCTTCATCTCCATTACTATCAAGCAGTGATTCTGTGTAAGCAATGTTATTATTGTCTTCAATTTTATTGATATTAGTACCAGAGAGGTTGAAAACAACAGTGGGGAAGCCATCACCAAATTCTGCTTCATCAAACTCAGTCAACGCTACTTCTAATTTCTTCCCCGCTATTAAAGACTGAAAATCTGGCTGATTCAGATTCTCTAAAAATACATTTACTTGATTTTGTATCTTAGAAACATCGTACATCTCCTTCACTCTTGAAAGTTTCAATCGATAGTCATTAGAAAGTGATTCAAATCTTTCAACTTTAGACTTTTCTTCCATTGATAAAACACTCAGGAAGTCATTCACAAGCTTTAAGTTTCTTTTCCACATTTCTGTATGTATCTTCTATTCAAATCAGTTTATAATGTCTAAATTAAAATAGATATGTATATGTAAGAAAATATTAAAAATTTATGTAATATTTATCTTAAAAATAAACCCCATTTAAACTAACATTTACTATTTGCATGGTGTAACACATATATATTTCAAATGCAATAATTAGTATTATCAAAGGAATATAAGAAAATAGGCCAGACCGGCTACTGTATTCGTCTGTACTACTGTCAGTTACTTTACCAAGCTTTTGTCAGTCAAATAGAAACAACCATTTTAAATTGAGTCCTGGACAATGTTGTCAAACCTGGCCGTTAATTCCATGAAAACAATCACCTTTTTGGAAATTTGTGATTTCAGTTGAAAGCCTTTAATAATATTCACCAAAAAACTAAATTCTGATGTCGGTAGTTTTTTTCCTAAATTCAAAATAAACTTGATTTGATGTTCTCAGAGATCTTTGTTCAGCATATCTAACTTTTAAATATTTCCTTATCATCATCATCATCATTCTCGGCTTAACGTCCGTTTTCCATGCTAGCATGGGTTGGACGGGGTATATTAATGACCCTCTTCCAATCTGATCTAGACTGTGTTAGATCTAAACTCAACTTCCTCTGTATCAAGTCTGTCCTTATAACCTCCTGCCAAGTCTTTCTCGGTCTGCCTAACGGATACTTAGCCTGCTTCTTAGCTCATCTGAACTCTTTCTGTCTCTCAGACTGGCGTTACACATCCACCTAACCATTCTCATATCATTCCTTTCTAAACGGTCAAGATCTTCCTGCTGCACTGCCCATGTCTCACTACCGTACAACATAACACTTCTTACACAGGCCTCATACAACCTACAACCTTACCCAATTATCCTCCTCCATTCTTTCCAAGTGCCCCAGCCAATTCAATCTTCTTATCTGGATAACATCTTTAATTCTACGGATACTTAGCCTGCTTCTTAGCTCATCTGAACTCTTTCTGTCTCTCAGACTGGCATTACACATCCACCTAACCATTCTCATATCATTCCTTTCTAAACGGTCAAGATCTTCCTGCTTCACTGCCCATGTCTCACTACCGTACAACATAACACTTCTTACACAGGCCTCATACAACCTACAACCTTAACAAAAACTAAACAATTTTTTTTGGTTATAAAGTTGTTTGAGACAAATTGCACATTCATATTGTTTCTTGAGTTAAGATATATTGCCAGAGCTATCCATCCTAAATATTGTTAATAAAAAAGTAATTAATGTGATTTTAAGAGCAGGTTTTCGCCTAAAAGTTTTTAAAAAGGTATCTTACTTAACAAGATTTATTAGTACAAAAATTATTTCCAACGTGATTGGCTAAGAGAGACATTAATACAACATCCAATTCTTTACATGTAAAATTGTTTGGAGTTTGGGTAACGAAAAAGAAAAAATTTAAAAATACAACACAAAATTAATAAATTTAAAAAAAATCATAAATTGCTTATTTTCAATTTTTAGGCCTAGCCCTTTTTAGGTACAAAAACAACAAGTAACAAAATCAGGTGGTAATCGGAACACTTAAATATTAACACTTCTTTGAAATCTTATTTTAAATGTTTTTAACTTTCTTTCTCACTTTTTAGAATTATTTGGTGCGTTCGAACAGGTTTAACAACATCCTAGTTACAAAAATATTGTTAACAGTTCTTTATGATCTTATGTTGGCTCAAAATAAAAAAATGTCACTTGTGCTGCATTTTGACATACTTTTTTAAAAACCTTTAATCAGCAGGGAGTAAAATAGGCGGTTATCCAATTAGAAGAATGTCAATTAGCTGGATGGTCCGCAGGTTAAATTTATCCTGGTAAACAATTTTTAAATAATAATTAATAATTACAATAAGTTATGCAAAAGTTATAATACAATACAAAATGAAAAAAATATTAAATTATACAAACTAATAAAAAAATATTACATATTTATATTTAAAGGGATCTTGGAACACTAAATGAAAATCTCCTCTTTGGAAACAATATTGTTAATAATACAGAAATTCTGCTTCGAACAGAAATGCGGGATGTCATGGCTACGTGAATATCTTTTCAAAAAATTATTATCTTACACCGAAGGTATAAAATGATGTTGGACTTATATTAGAGCGTAAAAAGTTGGTTAACAAGTCTTTTTAATTTTGTTATAAGCTCATTTCGTTCTCAAGGTATTCACATTTTAAAGAATGTCAGATTTAATTATGCTGCATAAATTATATGTCATATTTAAGTAATACTAAATTTTGACATTTTCTGTCATCAGTAATTTTAGATCTGATAAGGGATGTGCATTCAAACTTTATCAATGCATAGATATGGTAAAGGTGAATTGATTAACATAACAATTTCTGCTAAAATGCACTCGTTTGCTCGTCCCAGGCCCCTTTAAAAGTTTTCCAATGACCCAATAACTTGGGATCTGCGATTTGGTTTGCAATAAAATTTTCTGGGTAAGCTTGTATAGGGCATATATGTTTACTTACAAAATTTGATTGCAAATCGTCATGCAAATCCCAAGTTATTGGGTTGTCAGCAAAAAATTAAGAGAGCTGGGACGAGCAATAAATAAACTTTAAAATATAGATGGCCTTAATAAAATTAAATAGCAACTTAATAAATCCTTAAAAAATAAAATTTGATGCTCTCAAAATTGGCAAGATAAAAACAATGGGAAAAGCGAGCAGAAATTAATTACTAAAACAACTTTAATCAAAGCCAAGGAAACTGTCACACCTGGAAAGAATTGCAAACACGTGGGTCTGTACATAGCTCTAAAAATATTCAGCTTACTTTTTTAAAATTTATCGATATTTTATCTTCTATATTTTTAAGTCTTTAAGTCACAGGACTGCATAGGAATATTCTGTAGATACTTAAGATCTTCGAAATATGTAAAAAATATCCAGTGTAAGTCTTACAGTAAAGGAATTCATTTTGGTTAAATTGAACAAGAACAATGACAAAAAGAGAAAGAAAAAAAATTGAGTTATATCCATTTTTTTCGTAATAACCCAAATTTATTGCAAATCTAGTCAATCAGTGGTATCCCAAAATTCCTAATAATTAAATTTGTCTGCTTAGTCAATTGAATCCCACCATGACTCTTCCCATGGCTCTTTAACATGAAATATGTCTTCTCTCTCAATCGTATCCTCCCATGTCTCTTTATCATCAAATATGTCTTCTCTCTCAATCGTATCCCTCCCATGGCTCTTTATCATCAAATATGTCTTCTCTCTCAATCGTATCCTCCCATGGCTCTTTATCATCAAATATGTCTTCTCTCTCAATCGTATCCTCCCATGGCTCTTTATCATCAAATATGTCTTCTCTCTCAATCGTATCCTCCCATGGCTCTTTATCATCAAATATGTCTTCTCTCTCAATCGTATCCTCCCATAGCTCTTTATCATCAAATATGTCTTCTCTCTCAATCGTATCCTCCCATGGCTCTTTATCATCAAATATGTCTTCTCTCTCAATCGTATCCTCCCATGGCTCTTTAACATCAAATATGTCTTCTCTCTCAATCGTATCCTCCCATGGCTGTGCATCATCAAATTTGTTCCATTTTTCAATCGACACCATCTTTGTCTTTTTGTTGTTGTTTCTGTTGTTACTAAAACTTGACTTTGTATCAACATTGAGAATAGTCGGTTTCCTTTTCTTCTTTACGATTTTTGTCAGAGTCTTCTTCTTAGCTGTTGGTTTTATATAGGCTTCTCTACTTTTCTTTTTTGTCTTCCTCTTATCAATGGGTTTAAAAACCTTTTTGGATGTCAGCACCTGGTCTAAATTGAAAATAATAAGCAAAATATGATTGTTTCTAATATTTCCTGCTCAAGAAAAACCCTTGCCGTTTTAGCACTTGTAGGAACTGAAAAGGTAAATGTTTGCATGTCTAAATATGTTCAACTCCCATAACAATCTTCCATATATTCTGGTTCTAAAGGCCTTTTAAAGTACATCACATAAGGCAGGATCTATCATATCTTAAACGATGCCTAAGATGGTAATGGTAACTATATGCAGCATTATATAAGTTATTTCTAAGGAGTTAGGAACGGGCTTTGGTTTTATTTAACCTTCACCATGCTTTATCCACAAAAAAGCTTTGTATTTAAATCAAAATTCTTTTTCATGGGAGATTATAAACTCACAAGCAATTTTAAAAATAGTAAAAAGAATTTCCTACAAATATAAAAAAGACCTAAAAACTTTTCAAACATTAAAAAAATAAGATGCATTACCCAGTTTTTTCATCAGGTCAGGAAAGGTTTTAAGAAAGTTGAATAAAGTTGTGCAATTAATTATTCATCTGTATTTTTCCAGTAGCAAAACACTTTGGATTTTACTTCATCATTATCTTTACTCATTTTCTGCCCTGTCAACGGAACATTGCAAATCACCGATAAATGATGTTTCAACCGACTTTTCAAGAATATTACATAAATTATTTCGCATTACAAGTAGTTTAGTTTTAAAATCTATGTTCCTTTCCATTTCAGATAAGTGATGGAGAAAAGAGTTTAGGCATTCTAATTTCCTGTTTTTTAATTCTATCAGAAGGAGTTGCTTCCATGTTATAAGTTCTTCAACAGCTACAGCGGAATTTTGAATCACTACAGGTAACAAATTTTGGATATAATCGATTTTCTTCTTCTTTAATTCTACAGAGCGCTCTATCTCCTTAAGCTGTTCGAATATCTTTCCATAAGAATGACCTTTGTGTGATCTGTTACGGCAGTACAAACAAACATATTGATCACATTTAAAACATAAGAAGTTAGCCAGAGTATCATGCTCGTGCACAATGGCTTCAATTTTTTCAGTTTGCTGTGTTTCACCGGTATAACATGACAACCATTCTGATCATCATGACAACAATTTTTGCAGAAATCCAACACAACAATCAATACACCACATGGAAACAACACACACACTTTGCTTATTTTGACACAGAGTTCTTTATCACTATAAAAGAAAAAAGGCTTTTTGAAACTTACAAGCAACTTAGTCCAGGAAACAAGCACATCTGTATTTGAAAGTTAGTTGTCGCCGCAGCACTGCATTAAGGATATCGCCAAATAATTATCACTGCATTTTGCTTGGATAAAAATACTTTCTCAGAAAAAGACAATGATTTTCCCTTGTTTAAGCTCCAGTTTAGCCAGCATCGAGCCAGAAAATAAGGGCGACAGGGTATTTTAAAGAAATATCCACACATCCCTCCCCTCCAATGGTTTTCAACTAGAAAAATGTTTTTTCATATAGCTCTACATTTTTAATTTCCTTCTGACATGGTTATTGAAAGCCCAAAAACGCATAAAGTGTCTGTGCTGCATATTATATAAACAATTGACAAAATCATGTTGAAAAGGGGAGAAAGATTTAAATTTCCAAACATTAAAAAAATAAGATGCATTACCAGTTTTTTCATCAGGTCAGGAAAGGTTTTAAGAAAGATTGAATAAAGTTGTGCAATTAATTATTACATCTGTATTTTTCCAGTAGCAAAACACTTTGGATTTTACTTCATCATTATCTTTACTCATTTTCTGCCCTGTCAACGGAACATGCAAATCACGATAAATGATGTTTCAACCGGACTTTTCAAGAATATTACATAAATTATTTCGCATTACAAGTAGTTTAGTTTTAAAATCTATGTTCCTTTCCATTTCAGATAAGTGATGGAGAAAAGAGTTTAGGCATTCTAATTTCCTGTTTTTTAATTCTATCAGAAGGAGTTGCTTCCATGTTATAAGTTCTTCAACAGCTACAGCGGAATTTTGAATCACTACAGGTAACAAATTTTGGATATAATCGATTTTCTTCTTCTTTAATTCTACAGAGCGCTCTATCTCCTTAAGCTGTTCGAATATCTTTCCATAAGAATGACCTTTGTGTGATCTGTTACGGCAGTACAAACAAACATATTGATCACATTTAAAACATAAGAAGTTAGCCAGAGTATCATGCTCAGTGCACAATGGTTTTAATTTTTTCAGTTTGCTGTGTTTCACTGGTATAACATGACAACCATTCTGATCATCATGACAACAATTTTTGCAGAATCCAACACAACAATCAATACACCACATGGAAACAACATCGCAACTTTGCCTATTTTGACACAGGAGTTCTTTATCACTATAATAGAAAAAAGTCTTTTTGAAACTTACAAGCAACTTAGTCCAGGAAAACAAGCACATCTGTATTTGAAAGTTAGTTGTCGCCAAGCACTGCATTAAGGATATCGCCAATAATATCACTGCATTTTGCTTGGATAAAAATACTTTCTCAGAAAAAGACAATGATTTTCCCTTGTTTAAGCTCCAGTTTAGCCAGCATCGAGCCAGAAAATAAGGGCGACAGGGTATTTTAAAGAAATATCCACACATCCCTCCCCTCCAATGGTTTCAACTAGAAAAATGTTTTTTCATATAGCTCTACATTTTTAATTTCCTTCTGACATGGTTATTGACAGCCCAAAAACGCATAAAAGTGTCTGTGCTGCATATTATAAAACAATTGACAAAATCATTTGAAAAGGGGAGAAAGATTTAAAATAAAAGTTTGAGTGCATGCACCTAATAAAAGTCGTTGGTCTGTGTTTCTTGTTTTCTTTATAACGTAACATGCTTGTTGTTTCATTCCACTTTATTACTGTTTTCTTTTTACAAAACAAAGGGCATTTTATAGTGACGCTACCATCCTTGTGAAATTCCAGCAATCCATCTAAGCATTCTTTACAAAATGAGTGGCCACACTTAATAGTTTTAGCATTGTGATAGTCGCCCTTACATTTTGGACATTTTCCATTCGTAAGAGAAGTCACTCTGGTATTATTAAAACTAGAATCAGAATGATGAAGTTCTTTACTTTTTCCTTCTGTTTTATGATGCAATGCTTGTGAAGTTTTAACAAATTGCTTTCTTCTTTGTTTGATATCTGCAAGTTTTGTCACATTCAATTTCTTTTCTTCTGTTTTGGGATACCTTCTAACAGAAGATTGTTTTTCTCTTTTTTGTTGTTTTTTGCTTCTGTATTTTTCTTTTATCTTTGCTGGTTTAACTTTGGATACTTTTGCTGTTGTATGATGAGAGGTAAACAGTTGTGCAAGATGATAGAAAAAATTTTTATGTTCCAATAGTTCGTCTATTATATCAGGTAGATCGTCATCTCTATTTCTATGAAGCAGTGATTCTGTGTAAGCAATGTTATTATTGCTTTCAATCTCTTTTATATTAGTATCAGAGAGGTAAAAAACAATAGTGGGGAAGCCATCACCAAATTCTGCTTCATCAAACTCAGTCAACGCTACTTCTAGTTTCTTTCCTGCTATTAAAGACTGAAAATCTGGCTGATTCAGATTCTCTAAAAATACATTAACTTGATTTTGTATCTTAGAAACATCGTACATCTCCTTCACTCTTGAAAGTTTCAATCGATAGCCATGAGAAAGTGATTCAAATCTTTCAACTTTAGACTTTTCTTCCCTTGATAAAACAGTCAGGAAGTCATTCACAAGCTTTAAGTTTCTTTTCCACATTTTCTGTATGTATCTGCTATTCTATATCACTTTTTGACATCTAAATTAAAAAAATAAATAAATATAAGAATTAAAGAACTAGTTGTAAGCCTTGAGAATAACCAACAGGAATTCACTTGTCAAAAAAATCCATGGGGTGACTACTCTAAGCTACTATCTTTGACTCACAGCTCTTAATTTTGAGTTATCTGTTATGTACTACAAAGTTTTGCATTATCTTCCCAATGATTTATTTTGCCAATTTTGTGGATTATTAAAATTTAAAAAAACATTTTTCAGAGGTGAGATTTGATGTTTACAAAGTTATTTTGTATCTTTCTTCCCTATTGGAACCCAATAATAAAATCCATAAATCCATTGAAATGGAGAACAGAGGGTTAATTTCTACACATGATATTTAATATTTTATACGTTTCCAAATATAACATTTAATTTGCCTATGAGCAAACCCAAAAGATGGACAATTTAAAGTCCATCGCAAACCGGATGCAAATGTTTCCCAAAAAATGATCAAAGAGAAAGACATTTGGTGAAGTATGTGTTGTCATTATATCCATATCCACAAAAATATGGAGCTACTGATTTCTTGAAACCTACAGAAGAGTTAAGTCTGTGTGTAACCTGAAATAATGAATTAGTTCCGAAATTTTTCATGCAGGAACAGACTGTGCATTGATGCATTAATGTTAAATAATTTGATGTTGATTATAAAAATTAGTGCAATTATTACATTGCACTTACAATTTTGAGACCAAATAACATGGAGACAAGTAGAAAAAGTGATATATCAGGGTTTCCACTAAAAGTTGTCCCTGCTTTTCCTGACATTTTCCTGACATCTTTAGGCTTAAAATACTGACATTTGGGAATTTTCTCTCCTACTTTTTCATGTAGTTATGGCTGATAAGGTAGCTGACTGTTTAAAAAAGACAAAGCAATATACACGAAAAAAATAAAGACAAAGGATGAAACAAATACCAGCGGAAGATAAAAATTGACATTGAAATGTATTAAAATTAAAAACATTATGCATTACGGGGATGTAGTGAAAAGTTTAAAATTTCTTACCTTTTTCTAACATTTCATAAAAAGCCCAATTTTTCCTAACATTTTTCTGTCATTTTGCCTGAGTCATTTTTGTTATATAGAAGAGTCATTTGCGATTTCCAGAGTTATTTTACTTAAATGGATCCATATTTCTTTACACAAAAAAAAAATCAAAAAAAAATTCTACCTTGTCTGTAACTCAATTATGCTTCATTCTTTTGTTTCCATCACAGGTCTTTTTGTTTGTATATATGTTAGTCTGAATTATATAACATCTGAAATAATAAACACATTTTCCTAAAGTTTTGATGTCAGTAATGGAAAACAAATTATACTGAAGTAATTTTATTTTGCAATTTTAATTATAGGGAACTGTGAATATGGCTAAAAATAAATTTGCTATATATGTTGAACACTAGCAGTTGCATATTATCTGCTATTAACTTGATTAAAATTTTCTTGCGAAGAATTCAGTAAGTATGCCTCAAAGTAACGACATAGATGTTAGGAATGTTATTAAGGTAGACATCACAAATATCTGGTGTTAGCCATTTCAATGACTGTGGCTGTTTAGCAGATAAAAACTTTAGCATTTTTAGGGCGCAATGAAAATTTTAATACAGTCTCTCGTCTAGTCTTATTTCGGTGTTGATTTTATTTCTGTCTTAAAATATTCATGTAAACACGATTTACCCAAAAAACTATTGCGCATGTGTACAAAGTTAACAGCATATTAAAAAATTTATTGCAAATGTGCAATTCATACAACTCTCTGATGTGAAAAACTCCTGGTAAAGACAACAATATTTCATTGTGGTTTCATATCTCATTTCCGGGTCCAAGTAAATGCTACCTAAGAGAAAAAAATTGGTAGGAAGAACATAAACAGATTTGATGACTATCTGCAATTAAATTGCTAGCAAAAAAAAAATTAAACTTCCAACAATTTTTAAAATGTTAAGAGGACTTCCAACATTTTTAATACCAGTGTTTAAAAATGAGTGACTTAAATTTATTTCAGCACCTTTTTTTTGCTCCCCTTAAAGTAAATTTAGAATTATATTTAGATTAAATAAGCCCAGAAATATGTATCTGGCAAATTTTCCTCTTGCTAAAATTACTCCCTTGAGTTAAATAACACGATAAAAATAAAAAAACTCTCAAAATGCAACAAAATACTGCGCAGCAGGACGCAACAAATGTTATTTTCATTCATTACGATAGGGTAGGTCGAGTTGTAAAACAGGCTATGTCAACTTTGCATTAGTTTCAGGTGTTAATGTAGTGCTCATACATCTCTGATTAAGATTTGATAGCCTACTGTGTACTTGTTTATCTTGTAAGTTTATTTATGTCTCTATTATATTGCTCCCCATTAACAAAATCAGATTATGTACAAAAAAACACTATGTTCCCAACAAAAAATCCTCTTGGATAGAATTTTGGTTTGGCAGGGGGGGATTTTGAACTATTTCTCATTTTTTCATGTTCCGTTTACTGATATTATATGATAAGTGCCCTAAACAGAATGTAATCAACTATATCTAGTATCTTAAATTCTTGTAGGCCTGGCAATGCTCTGTAAAAGTACATTGAAAATTATAGAATATATGTATATAATGTTTAGTAGGATATTCACATGTACTTGCAAAATTTGTTGCACCCTACTGTACAGAATAGTTATATTTAAAAAAAAATTATAATATGAAAATACTAATTAAATGCTAATTTCAGGTGATATTGAAATATAAAAATATTTGCAGAATTTTGCAACATTACTTAAATAAACACTATTTAAAAAAACCCATCAAAGTATTCATAGGTTTGAAGGTAAATATTTAAAAAAAATCTTTTCACAGCTTTTTTGAGTAATGTTATTTTTCTGTCTACCTGTTAGACTTCACTTCCCTCTTACATAAATACAGAAACTCTTCAAAGAAGTGTGCTAAAATCAAAGACAACTGAAAGCACTTTTCTCGTTGGAAAAACATAAACTATTCTCTATATATTAGATCTTAAACACAAAGTTAAGTAAAAAAAAAATTATTTGAGAAAAAGCAGAAAAGTAAAAAACTAGGCTTTTGTGGGGATTACTTAAAAGCTATTTTCACTTGCACAACTAATAAGAACATATAATAAGGGTTGGGAACTATGAAGTTTTGTAAAAAGAAAACTTTATGACAACAGAGTTTCAAGAACATCTTTAAAATAATTTGATAATTCAACCACCTCCTAAATCTAATATTAAACAGGTGTGCAATAGCACACATAACACAAACATGTAAACTGATTAAGGTGTATTCTTGATAGCACATGCAAAATGCCAAATTTTGTAAGAGGTTTACCAATGTATTACAACTAAATGCATACCTAAAACATTTGACATGTTTTTTTTGCTGCAGTTGTGCTAAAATTGTTCTAAAAAAACCTAAAGCAAGTAAATATATATTAAACATACCATTACAACATTACTCCTTCGTGATTTAATTTAATTATAACATATAAAAAAGTAAAAGTGAAATAAAAATAATAAACATAAGAACTTTTTACAAGTATATAATATTGAAGATGTCAAGCTTGTGTTAATAAACCCTAACATGAAAAATTATATTTTTATATCCTTTAAAGGAAAATGCACATAACATAAAAATATATTTAATGTTGTTAGAGTCTCTTTTCATCTATAGGCATTTAAAATTAAATAAGGGAAAGATAAAATCAGTTGATATAAACAGAACAAACTAACACAGACATTTTTGACTTCAAAAAAGTAAAAGATAATATTAAATTAGTCTCTAGCTGAGGAATGAGATTCATAATATCTTGTCGGATGTAGTGATGATAGAGGATAACTCATAATAAAAATTAAACTCTGTAGACTTTTCAATAATAAAACCTGTTAGAGCTGGGTTTTATTTATATCTTAAAATTTTTCCTTTTAAGCACGTTCAAATATCTTTTACAAGGAGATACAGTGTCATTATGGCATTTAGAGTTTGCCATTGTTTTAAAATAAAAATGTTAAGCTGTTTTCTTCTTTTACCTGTTCTCTATGGATTAATGCCTATTCTCATATTTATTGTTCTGGAAAACATGCACAAATAGCATTACACAATAATCCAAGTTTCCTTAAAAAAACATTGCAAACACAAGTTACTATGAGAAGGTATTATAGCCAAAAAAAAAAAAACGGTTTTGGAAGTATGCATAATTCAAAGTTGTAAAGGTTTTTTTTCTAGAGAATGAAGAAGATTTAAAGGGAACCCCAGGTATGAAATTATGTTGGACTTATATTATAGAGCCTAAAAAGTTGGTTTACAAGTCATTTTAAATTTTTTTAAAAACTCTTTTCGTTCTCAGGATATTCACATTTAACTTAATTATGCTGCATGAATTATGATGTCATATTTAAGTAATAGCAAATTTCGACATTTTCTGTCATCAGTAATTTTAGACCTATTAAGGGATGTACATTCAAACTTTATTAATGCATAGATATTATAAAGGTGAATTGATTAACATAATTTTTTTTTGCCAAAATGACACTTGTTTGCTCATCTGAGGCCTCCTAATTTTTTGCTGGCCACCTTGTAACTTTGGATCTGCAAGTCGGTTTGCAATCAAATTTTGTAACTAAACATATAGGGCCTATACAAGCTTAAACAGAAAGTTTTATTGCAAACCAAATTGCAGATCCCGAGTTATTGGGTCATTTGAAAAAATTTAAGAGGATCACAATCTAAATTTTAGCTTCATCAGCAATAATGTAATCTCATGAAGCTCTTCATCACTTATACCAAAATCACCAAAACTTCTTCTTCTTTTTTTTACCATCTTCTTAATTTTGGTTTTATATAAGTGGTTCTCCTCTTTTTCTTCTTATTAACAGGTTTAACAATATTTTTGGATGTCAAGGATTGGTCTAAATTAAAAAAGATGATTGCTATATTGATTTTAATAAAAACACATTTCACAAGTCATTGCATTGCACTTTTAGTTTAAGGGCAAGTATCTCTCAACAAGAGTAACTGGGAACAAGCTTGGACAACTTGGGACAAAAAAATGCTACAAATTCCCAAATCTTAGCCAGCCCATTCATTTTGAAACCAACGAATTGATGATGGCAATTAAAACTTTCAACTAATACTTCTTTAATATCAGTTCCATTTTTTGACCAGCATTTAATTTTCTCCGTTACTAAAACAAATTTCCAAAAAACTTGCATGCGTAAGTGGATTTCTCCACATCATTTAAAATTTTCCACATTACAGAGCAAGAAGGATTGGTCATTGTTTAATAGACATGAAACTTAGCATAAGTGTTGCGTGGGGCTTAAGTAACATCTTCATCAAAAAAATTTGCTGATGTGTTTGTTTGCTAATGAATTCATTAAATTTGTGATAATAGAGGTTGTTCAATAATTAAATAATTTAATTAGGTAAATAATTACGTCAGCATTTTAAGAACTCTGTCACCCCTTAAAAATTACATCACGCTTAAAGAAAACAACTACCCTCCCCACAAAAAACTTTGATTTTATCAATACAAAATCAAAACAAACTGGCAATGATTACTTAGTCAACTGTTTTTATATTCAAAACATTCAAAAACTTGTCGCAAACATGATACTAAAGTACAATCTACATTATGGAAAAATACAGAGAAAATGAAAACTAAAACGTTTCTATCGCAAATAATTATACAAAAATTATGCAGCACAATTTTTTCAACTGTGACATTACGCAATTAAATTGAGTACTACCCACCCCATGGCAACACATCGGTATATTTGCCAAAATATTTTTTTCTGTATAATAAAAGCAAAATAAAAGTTAGGAAAAGTAAAAAAACCAACAGGGTGTAACTAAAACCCATTAAAAATTATGGGAAAAAGTGGACAGGGAGCAGAGGGTTGTTTTGGCACTTTCCCCTCAGCATGATCATTAATTAAGTAGATATTTCTATGGATCAATTAGCTACTTCAATTGCAGTGGCGTATCCAGAGTTTAGTTTGGGCACACCGTGAGCGCAAAGTGCAAGAGTTTGAGGGGTCTGGGGGGCGAAGCCCTCGGAAAACTTGACGATTTTTTGGCTAAAATCACATTCTTGTGAGCGAATTAAAACGTGTATTACTGACTTTAAGATCCTAAACAATGTTACTAATTTAACGTGTTTAACATCGGATGTAAACTACAAGGTTTATATGACAGACACGTAGTTAGAGTCAATATCGATGCTACAAGCTCTGCCGTATTTTGTTGGATTGCGATCCAACTGGCGGCCCCATTTGCTAGCTTGCCACAGGAAGCCTGACACCCCGAGGGGCCAGCACAATGCTAAACCAGTCTGCGTAATCCAACTTAACTACGAAGGAGTACGCACCCATGCAAGCTAATAAAATTGCTAGAACATGGGAGAGCTTTGCCACCGACAAACACAGTTTCTCCTTACAGATGAACTACAGTATTCCTTTGTTTGTTATATATATAATAAATGCCGAAAAGAGTTTATTCAGGCTTAATGTGATTTCTTACACGCCGTTAAATGATTACAGTAAAGGTTT
Source organism: Hydractinia echinata (assembly GCA_030067915.1). NCBI lineage: Eukaryota > Metazoa > Cnidaria > Hydrozoa > Anthoathecata > Hydractiniidae > Hydractinia > Hydractinia echinata. Next base: position 602,148 of record JASGCC010000099.1, on the reverse strand, counting down.
TTCTTTTATGGATTAAATAAGAAAACCTTTTTTTAACCACTTTTCAATAATTTGGGCACTTTGGGTGCCCAAACCATTGATAGCATTGTTAAAATCAATTAAAAGTTAGCTAGAAACGTCAGTGGATTTTTACATGGGATTTCCTAGTAAATTAAAAACAAGTTAACAACATCATTAAAACTAAAAAAAAATCTTACGTAATTTTTTCATTAGGTCTGGAAAGGTTTTAATAAATCTGAACAGAGTTTTACAATTATCTTCTACATTTGTATTATCCCAATCACCGAACACATTAGATTTCACCACATCATCATCTTTACTCACTTCTACCTTTGCAACAGAACATATCAAATCACCCATGAATGATGTTTCAATCAACTTTTCAAGAATACTACGTAAACTATTTTGCGTTGCAAGTAGTTTACTTTTATGATCTGTTTGTCTTTCCATTTGAGATAAGTGATGGAGAAAAGAGTTTAGGCATTCTAATTTCCTGTTTTTTAATTCTATCAGAAGGAGTTGCTTCCATGTTGCAAGTTCTTCAACAGCTACAGTGGAATTTTGAATCACTACAGGAACCAAATTTTGGATATAATCGATTTTCTTCTTCTTTAATTCTACAGAGCGCTCTATCTCCTTAAGCTGTTCGAATATCTTTCCATAAGAATGACCTTTGTGTGATCTGTTACGGCAGTACAAACAAACATATTGATCACATTTAAAACATAAGAAGTTAGCCAGAGTATCATGCTCGGTGCACAATGGCTTCAATTTTGTCAGTTTGCTGTGTTTCACCGGTATAACATGACAACCATTCTGATCATCATGACAACAATTTTTGCAGAATCCAACACAACAATCAATACACCACATGGAAACAACACCACAACTTTGCTTATTTTGACACAGGAGTTCTTTATCACTATAAAAGAAAAAAGGCTTTTTTTACAGCACAGTTTCTGAACTGACAAGTAACTTAGTCCAGGAAAACAAGCACGACATTAGACCATCTGTATTTGAAAGTTATTTGTCATCAAGCACTGCATTAAGGATTTTTCCAATAACATTAAAGCATTTTGCTTGAATAAAAATACTCTCTCAGTAAAAGATAATGATTTTCCCTTGTTACTGGTTAAGCTCAAGTTTGGTTAGCATCGAGCAAGAAAATCAAGGCTGACAGGGTATTTTAAAGAAATATCCACACATCCACCCCCACAGCATTTCCATAGCTCTATATCTTTAATTCCCTTCTGACATGGTTATTGACAGCCCAAAAAACCTGAAGGTGTTATATTTAATAATACGCAGCACATTTCTGTGCTGCATATTATAAAACAATTGACAAAATCATTTGAAAAGGGAAGAAAGATTCAAAATAAAAGTTTGAGTGCACGCACCTGATGAAAGTCGTTGATCTGTGTGTCTTGTTTTCTTTATAACGTAACATGCTTGTTGTTTCATTCCACTTGATTACTGTTTTCTTTTTACAAAACAAAGGACATTTTATAGTGACACTTCCATCCTTGTGAAATTCCAGCAATCCATCCAGGCATTCTTTACAAAATGAGTGGCCACACTTGATAGTTTTAGCATTGTGATAGTCGTCCTTACATTTTGGACATTTTACATTCGTAGGAGAAATTACTTTGGTATCATTAAAACTAGAATCAGAATGATGAAGTTCTTTACTTTTTCCTTCTGTTTTATAATGCAATGCTTGTGAAGTTTCAACAAATTGCTTTCTTCTTTGTTTGATATCCGCACGTTTTGTCACATTCAATTTCTTTTCTTCTGTTTTGGGATGCCTTCTAACGGAAGATTGCTTTTCTCTTTTTTGTTGTTTTTTGCTTCTGTATTTTTCTTTTATCTTTGCAGGTTTAGTTTTGGATACTTTTGCTGTTGTATGATGAGAGGTAAACAGTTGTGCAAGATGAAAGAAAAAATTTTTATGTTCCAATAGTTCGTCTATTATATCTGGTAGATCGTCATCTCTATTACTATGAAGCAGTGATTCTGTGTAAGTAATGTTATTATTGCTTTCAATCTCTTTTATATTAGTATCAGAGAGGTAAAAAACAATAGTGGGGAAGCCATCACCAAATTCTACTTCATCAAACTCAGTCAACGCCACTTCTAGTTTCTTTCCTGCTATTAAAGACTGAAAATCTGGCTGATTCAGATTCTCTAAAAATACATTAACTTGATTTTGTATCTTACAAACATCGTACATCTCCTCCACTCTTGAAAGTTTCAATTGATAGTCATTAGAAAGTGATTCAAATCTTTCAACTTTAGACTGTTCTTCCCTTGATAAAACAGTCAGGAAGTCATTCACAAGCTTTAAGTTTCTCTTCCACATTTCTGTATATATCTTCTATCCGAAATCAGTTTATAACGTCTAAATTAAAATAGATATGTATAAGAAAATATTAAAAATTAATATAATATTTATCTTAAAAATAAACCCCATTTAAAATAACATTTACTATTTGCATGGTGTAACATATACATCTTCAAATGCAATAATTAGTATAATACTAATTATTGCCAGACCGGTTACTGTATTCGTCTGACTACTGTCAATTACTTTAACAAGCTTTTGTCAGTCAAACAGAAACAACCATTTTAAATTGAGTGAAAAACTGGAAAATGTTGTCAAACCTGGCCGTTAATTTTATGAAAACAATCACCTTTTTGGAAATTTGTGATTTCAGTTGCAAGCCTTTAATACTATTCATCAAAGAAGTACATTTTGATGTCGGTACTTTTTTCCCCCTTAAATTCAAGATAAACTTGATTTGATGTTCTTAGAGATCTTTGTCCAGAATAGATTAACTTTTAAATTTTTTCATGGAGTGTTTTTATTTTACATATTACATAAAATTACACATAAAAACAACGAAGGGTATTTTCAATAATAGAATTAACTGTCATGACTCTTTTGTTATGTCAAAAATATATATATATATAAAATAATTTCAAATAGAAAAATCAATAATTTAAATGCATATGGAATATTTAATATAACCACAAGCAATCTAGTTTAGCATTTACCACAATCAATTAAAATTTAACGACTTAATTCAGATCTTTGAATGCCTATATACCAACAAAATTGTTTTATAATACCCTTTTAAACATTAGGGATACTTATAAGTGCTTTTATTAAGAACATTTTTGATTTGCTTTCACCCCTTCACAAGGCATTCTCTGATGAATAATGATAACACCCACCACCCCTTACGATTTCCACCAGTCTTATCATGCTTTGTTACACATAAAAATTGCTGCTGTAACGAAACTTAAAAATCAAACCCTTTTATTCCCTAGTCACCATCATGCAACAACTTTGTCAGTGTTTATGCTGTCTGATGTTTTAGCACCCGGTATATAACGTTAACCTTCTTTAAACATAAATAGAAGGATTTAGCACACTATAAAAAAATCGCAGCAAAAAGACAGAAAGAAACTTCCCTCTATGCTTGTCATAACACCCTCTGTTATGCTATTTTTAAATTTTTCAATGTTAAAAAAAAATTACAATGACAGGCTTGTTTTCCTTATATTTTCATTACAGAAAAAAATGTTCCGCAATGCTTGTTATAACACCCTCCTCCATCATGCTTATTATATTTTGTTTGTAAAAACCACAATTGATTGCTGCTATGTTTAGATAAAAAACGGTCAACCTTTGCAATTAAATTTCTGCTGATATGATTGTAATTGTCATCACTACTTCAGGTTTAAGAATTGGGATTTTTTTCGGTTTTAAAGGCACTAAAGTTGTATATAAACTTAAACACATGGGTATCTCCGATTTAACCAGAAAAGCCACCATAACTCCTCATTTTTCATTCGTATCGGAGCATGCATTATACTGTCAGTGTGGGCCTTGTTGAGAGAATTTTTTTCTATACTCTCCACCACTAAGAATAACTAGGATTTAGAACTGAAGGAGAGTTTATTATAGGAGAAAACCATCTTTGAATAGATGTATTGCATCTGTTCCCTATTTGACCATTGATATATTGTATAATAATTAAATCATAATTGTAGTGTACAATGACATATCATCTATTACAAATTAGTTTTTTGTAAACATGACTTGATAATGACCTTGATACATGGCCGCAACATTGTCGAATATATGCATGTACACATTAATACCTACGGGATTAATTATTCTCAAAAATCAAAAAATGTGCCGTTTCTATGCTCGAAAGAGAACTTAGAAAACTTGCCTTATTCTTTTACATAAAAACAATGGCTGAAAGAAGAGTGGACCACACAAGGCCAATCGAAATACAGGGAGGGATTGCAAAATCTATTGTTTTGTAAATTCGTCTATAGCTTATAGGGATTTAAATTTTTTGCAACAACAAATTACCCTACATGAATCAAAATGGATTAATGGTATCAGGCTGTGAAATTTTTAGAATGCCTGAGGCATATACAGAAGTATCGTTAGAGTTGAATTTCATGATGTCAAAGTGGCATGCCTGATTTAGGATAAATACATTAAAACTAAAACTGACTGACTCAAAGAACACTTGAACCCGACAAAACCCGTTGGAGACCATTTTATGGAATGTGATACTAAACTAAAAATGAAACATGTCTCTTTTATCAGTACAGCAAGGACAATGCAATTATTCTTGAAGCCATAGCGATCAAGGCAATAAGACCTGAACTTAATATGAAAGATGAATACCGTAGGCTCATTATTGACCATTAAATTATAATTGTGTTTTAACCTTTAATTCTATCTGTAAAAAGATTTTTAGTAGACTTTAGTGTGAATAGTTATGTGAACACTGTGTATATTTTTTAAGGGAACCCAAGGTGCAAAATGATGTTGGACTTTTATATTATAGAGCTTAAAAAGTTGGTTTCTGTCTTTTCAATTTTTTTTAAAAGCTTTTTTGTTCACAAGATATTCACATTTAAATAATTTCAGATTTAATTATGCTGCATAAAATTATGTTATATTTAAGTAATAGCAATTTTGACATTTTCTGTCATCAGTAATTTTAGACCTGTTAAGGGATGTTCATTTAAACGTTATCAATGCATAGATATTATAAAGATAATTAATTAACATAATTTTTTTTGCCAAAATGACACTATCTCCTGACCAAGCCTGGAAATACCACAATCGTGGGATTTTGCAATTACAAAAAACCTTCTACTTTAGAAGTCATACTTTGTCTCCAACAAAATCTTGATGCACAATTTTATCTGAAAAAATGTTTTTGAGATATATTCAAACCTAAAACACATGTATAAGACAGACATTGATATATGTAAAAAAAGAAAACAGAGTAAATTGTTGCGTTACGCACCCTCATGTCCTGCCAATAAAAATAGTATACCTTCCACAGAAACGTTGTAGATCAGTCAAGTTCTTATACCCTGCAAACACAGGATACTGGCCTGTAATTGAGGAATAAAGATCCCACGATTGTGGGATTTCTGCTTGTTAACTGAAATTGTACAGTCAAGTCAAATAAGTAAGCTCACCACAAACAAAAATAAAATTTCAATTAATTGCTACCAAGTGCAACATCATAATTTCATGAAAAATAATAGTATAGATGTTCCACATGGCACTTACAACATCATTATATACTTCAACGCAGCGCATATTATATAAGTTTTAACTCACACAGAGAACATTGCACAACAGTTGTATGAGTTTACTAGATCAGATTTTAATCCCTAGACCTTATATTTTTGTTGTTTAGTGTTGTTTTTGTCAGTAAATAATTTTACTGTTTCTTATTAGTGATTTCCATTAATATTAATCATATTTAATTATTTTGAACACATTAAGAAACATTCAAAAACAATATGACAAACTTACACATAACAATGTGAAGTTACAAGTCTTCAAATGGATATAGGTGGATATAGACCTTTTTAAATGTTTACATTTTTCATGGTAAGCCCTTTTGGCTTTAGAAATTGTGTAGCAAGCAAAAAGATGCAAATGCTATGTGAAGTGAGGTCCTTTTCAGTCTGTTTTTTCGCACAAAGGTATTGTTACGACTTTATATGGATATATGTCAAACAGAAGTTATCCATCTACACTTGATAATTAAAGCCTCAACAATGTTTCCGTAGAAGAAAAAGGGGCTGAAAAGGACATTTCTTAAGCAAGCTTCTGCATCTTTCTGCCTGTCACACAGTTATTAGAGCCAGTAGAGCTTACAGCGGAAAATATAAATATTAAAAAAGGTCTATAATTACTGCAATGGGCAGTTTGGATGATCTGTTGGCATAATCCAAATGAGAGTCATGGTACGCAGCATGAATTTAACTTTTGTTTAGCAAAGAAACGGCACTACAGTACAGCTAAATTTATGGCATTTTAGGTAAGTATCACCCAAAATGTTGGTGAACATATAGTATACTGTCCTAATTACGTGAACGTCTTAATTCCGTGATTTCACCTTTCTCGGTAACTTTCTCTTTTCACTGGCAATAACGGATGGCTATGACATGATATCCTAAACCTTACGTCTAGGATCTACCATATTGCTATTTTCACTGGCAACCAAACTTGTGCACTTTACAGAACAGACAGCCTAAACATCGCTGGGGTAGATCACAGATGAGAAAATTTTCGCGCGATGGGCAGGCCTATCAATAAGAAAATAACACCCGAGCAATAAATCGCTCCGCCAAGGTTACAATAATTTAAACTGGCCGAGCAATCTGAATAAATAGAATAAGTTTATAAACGCATATTTTATCACAAAGTCTTTTTTATCTATTTTATTTTATATATATTTGTTATATAATTTTGGTTCTTTTTTACTGTAAATAATAATAAAGAGAACATTGATTTTCATGTGAGATAATTTGATATTGCTCAGTCAGAAAAACCGTTTTAGGAATTGGGGGAGCAATTAATGGCTCAGCTAGTTTCTCATTTCTCAGAATTGGGCAGTGAGCAAGAGCAATTGCTCTCCCCTTATTAATAGGCCTGGATGGGGGTATGACATCGTAGATACTAAAAGTAGGAACCAGCAGTAATCAGCAGTATTTCGAAGTAACCACCAGAGAACCTTTTTTCTGATACTTTATGCTCTTGCTAACTAGCTACTTTTAGGTTGTTTTCACGAGGTCCAATAAATGCATTACGCGAAGTTTAATTTTCGAAAATATGAATAAAATTCGCGGAATTCGCGATAATTAACCAACTTAAGTTATTTATTTATTTTTTCCGCAATAATGGAAACAAGAAGAACAGAACGAAAATAGTGTTTTCAAGATTAAAGTTCATTCTTTGAAATAAAATGTAACACGTTTCAAGGAAAAAACGTTCATATCAAAAGCATAAATTTTTAACTTGAACAAAAACCATGTGTGAGAAAAACAAACGTATATTTTCTGTCCGATGACATGATGTTTCTCCACAACATTTATTAATTCATTCGAACTTTACTTTGTCTACCAGAAGAAAAAATGTCTCGTTTTGGACTCTCCTCCGTATAGTGTTTTTCGTTATATTTGGTTTACAATTCAGATATTAGTTCGTTATTTAAAATATTAATTTTGTTTTTGTTAATTCTCGCGTGTGGTTTTAAAAGCCTTCTGTTTCAACTGTTGCATAAAGCCTGAGTCACACCAGACATTAACATTTCAGAAAAATGGGTCATGAACTTGTTGTGTACTTTATAAAATGTTTCACATTCGAAGCGATTGTTGCGTTTATTTCGTTTTATCTATTTAACTGGTCGTTCTCTTGTGGTTACTTAAAAAAACTGCTGGTTCTCCGTTGGTTATTTCAAAATACTGGTGGTTCTCTGGTGGTTACTTCAAAATACTGCTGGTTACTGCTGGTTTCTACTTTTAGTAAAAGCGGTATGACATCTTAATCTATTGTTATCTTTGTAATCATTCATTAAATACCAATCATTCATTAAATACCAAACAAACCTATATTATTATGAAACTAGACAGGCTGGAGAATGTTTTTATGACAAAAAATTACTACCATGTGTACTCTTCTCCACAGATCCCCTTCGGTTATTTGCTTCACCAATTTTCCTAATGTCACGTCTGTTTTTTGAGTATCAGAAAAAGGTACATGCTGATGTTTAAAGCAGCTACTATAGCTCCATCTGAGACAAGTCGCCAAGTATTAGAACAATTTCAATCATAAATTAGAATTTAGAAATAATTCCATTGGATCTCCCATTGAAAAAAAACACATCCTGGAATTATAGACGTAAATCAGGAAAATAGGATGTTTTAGTCTATTTCTCTATCGCTTGACCCTGCACAAACGCCCACTTTGTTCACCAATATTTTTGAAAAGTTCTTTCTAGGGATGGCTTATAGTCAAAATTCATGAAGTTAAGTGGCAAGCAGAGTTGCCAGATCGTCACTAGAACTGTTTGCTTAGATAATCACGTAATTAGGACGGTATAAACTACAATTTGACACTAGACTGGTGTATTAGCTTCTTCCTAATTGGTAAATAAATTTATAAGAAAAGTTAAAAAATATATATAAACCAGGTAATCTCCATTAGCATTTAAAATAAAAACACACACATAAAAGTCTTGATAAAAAAGGGTTCCATCACAAAAGTTCCATCACAAGTCACTTGGTCTGCAAGATTATTTGAAGCTCTTCATAAAGTGGACCATAACGAAAACAAATTTGTTTTTCTTTTACATGGGTTTTCCCAGGTCGTAGTTAACTTCGTTGCAGAAAAAACAACAGAACTACGTTGAATGTTGAATTAAAAATATCTTACGTTTAAAAAAGTTGCTTATTACTTTTTTTGCTAAAATGGGAGGTATGTTGATCTGCGTCGATCTTGGTTGCAGCAGACGAACGTGTCCATTGAGTTGTTTCGATTTCGAAGAAATTCGCTTTGCATTATGGTTTACGAAAATAATTAAATATAGAAAGTGCAACCAAGATCAACAACTTTAATGACTGAAACAGCTTTTAAATTAATTTTTTGATCAAAGATTTTTATGCTGCATTTTATTCGACACAATTAAACTTCAAAGATATTAAAAAACAGAAACGTAAATTTTAAAACTGAATAATTTCTTTCTTTTTCAATACCACGGTCACGTATTATTTATTAAGGCTCCAAAACGGAGAACAATTATCAGTCTCCGGCGAGTATCATCCATCTCCGGCGAGTGTGACTTTCGTTTTGGCAAAAGCTGAGCGCGTGAAATAAATATTTTCTGGATATTCAAGTAAAAATTTTGTTGCATTTCCAGCTATACATCTTAAATATTATGTTTTATTGACCATCCTAAGCTTTGATTAAGTTCAAGAAAACGAAATAGCTAGCTATACTACATATACAATATAGCTAGCTAGCTACTGGCTGATGATGGATGAGTTGCTTGCCAATGTTTGTAATGCAAAAAAAATGGACCACAAAACAAGTAAATAGGGAGAAAAAGTAAACAAATATGGCATCATACAGATAAGTTAGATATGTTCTCCTTCTTGCCCATTTAAATAGATAATGATGATTTCATAGGTGCTAAAGTTTGGCTAACTGAGTGATCGACTTAGTATGCTGCATCTGTTTTTTCTAATAATTTATTTTTTCATAGAGTTTAAAATAACACATTTGACCAATCGAAAGCTGACTCAAACTAACGCTGGTTGCGGCACTATGCAAAAATAATTTTTAACCTATTTCGCGTATGCCACCTTCATTCAAATCGCATATATCTCTTAGGACCTCTTAGTTATTTTAATGAAATATATAATGCTAATGATATATTGCCTGTTTCACTTGCAAGTGCAACTATGCAGACTTGTTTCATATGGGTGTCATTAGCGTTTGCCTCTGCACCAGTTAAGGATCGCATGGCTAGGTAAGGGGCCATGTTGATAATATCTTAGCCTACATAATTCTTTATCTGGGTCAGGAGTCGGTGGATTAGCTAGGATGTACAGGTTGGCTTTGAATATGTTTTTGTTAGTTATTTTTTTCACAATAAAACCAAATTGATTATTTACCCTGGGGTGCCTGATCATTGCATATGGAGCTAAAACTGCAAGTTTTGCTCATGTTAATTGTGGTGACAGAAGTACAGTTCCTTAGCATTATGGTTAGTATACATTAGGTTTACCTTAGTCATTGAGGATGTCATGTAGAGCCTTGCACAGTAGGGGTGGTCTCTACCTATAGACTTGATCTTAAAGGTTGCCATGGATACTAGTCTCACTTGCCTGTATAGGAACTGGACCCTACCCAGGTCTTGATTATTAATGGCTGCATATAAAAACCCAACACCCCACACTGCATAAGTTCTTCAGATGTACCTTACAGTTTACAGTTACTAGGTTATCTTTTGCAGAGCATATCAGTGTGGTTTTGTAATTTTCAGATAAACTAGATGTGACTAGTTTGTTCCATCACATTAGCATTACTTCTGAATCACGAAAGGACATAGAATGGTGGTGTGAGTTCTTGCCAACCTGGAACGGTGTTGCTATGATACAGTCAGAAAAAGTTACTTCCTCCAGTTTAAATTTGTTTACAGATGCGTCCTATATAGGTTTGAGTGGTTTGTATGACGGTTCGTGGTTTTCTATTAAGTTTACTAGGAAGGATCACAGTATTACATTTTTAGAGCTTTTGGCTAATGGAGCTAAACTGCAAGTTTTGCTCATGTTAATTGTGGTGACAGAAGTACAGTTCTTTAGCATTGTAGTTAGCATACATTAGCTTTACCTTAGTCATTGAGGATGCAATGTAGAGCCTTGCACAGTGGGGGGTGGTTTCCACCTATAGACCTGATCTTAAAGGTTGCCAGGATAGTAGTCTCACTTGCCTGAAAAGGAACTGGACCCTACCCAGGTCTTGATTATTAATGGCTGCATATAAACCCCAACACCCCACACTGCTAGTTCTTCAGATGTACCTTACAGCTTACAGTTATCATCCTCATCATCCTTTTATCTATAATTGGATTATATTGCACAAGGAGGCATCAGATGAAAAGCTTTGGATATTTCATCAGAAGAGACATTGCATTGCCAGGTCAGTTCTTTTCATACTATTTACTATCTGTTTATGTTAGGAGAGTTGTGGCAATGTCACTTTTAAACTATACAAGGCAAAGGGCATGTCTCTTGCAACAGTGGGCCCTAGCATAGCATTAATAGCACACTTCTTTCTGAACAGTCTGGTTGGCAGAGTAAGACATTATGGAATAGGAATCTTAGTTATCTAAATAAGTTATGCAATTCTAGTAGCCATTATGGATTTTATGCAAGTAGAGCAAGTTCCATTTTGTGGTTTTATTTTACCATCCTTTTTCATTTTTAATATAAGTAATAGTAGTAAGGTCTACAAAAGGGCTACAAAGGCCAACATTGTGAGTCATGGTAGGTAGGATTACCTATCAGATCCTTATTTAACAGGCAAACCTATACGTTGTTGCGGCTCTTCTTGCTTTATTTCTAGGTCCACACGCATATAAACATTCCCCTTTGTGTTGCCTAGCTTTACTGTTTACTGTTATCATCATGTACTTACTTAAAAAAGAATGAATTCTACTTTTTCTTACAACCTATGCGCAATTCCTAGAATTAAGGTTAGAACGACTATACATAAGCTGTTTTATTAAGAATTCCTTTAGCCGTTGTACTACAAATAAAAATGTCCTATATGCGAAGCTCCAATTCCTATACATGTTTTATTTATATGAGCATGACATTTATAAGCATCCATAGGCTTAAATTTAGTCATTTAAGAATATATTAAGCATTATGTAAAGCCTAAGGAAACATTCTTAAGTTTTTATGTTTTGTTTCGTGAGAAGTTTTTCTCTTTATTCCTTATATCTGCATTAACCAGTATGTGTTAAGATTTAATTTGTAATTAATGATGATGAACGCAATAAGCATATTTTGGGCCTGATCATGTTTTTCATAAGCATCCTTAAGCCTCATTTTAGAATTTTAATTGCTTATATAAAAATTTATTAAGACACTTGGGTTCAAATTTTGAAAAATTTAAGAAACATTACCAGGCTGAATTTTTAAGGAACACATTTCTCACAAAAATGAAACTTTAAGCAAAATAGCTTAATATCAATCTGAGTATCTTCAAACAAGATGTTGCCATTATGATGGTTTCTTAAGACGAATAGCCTCTTAAAAAGGAGTTTGGCTCCCAAGATGACTTAATCTAAACAATAATTAGAAATTTCAAGAAACATTTCAGCCACATTAACAAACATCGATGTTGAATACGAATTTGGTGTCTGATTAGGCTACTCTTGTGCCTAGGTGCATGACGTTTTGTCAATTTAGAACAGAACCTTATTGGCAGGTCCCTGGATGCTAAGTGATTGGTGGTAAAAACTAGACTAGTAATTTTATTTGTATTAGCAAACATCCATGGTTGCAAGTAGGTTAACTTTATCATGCTTTTATAAAGTTCACTCGATTGTGAGAATAATAAATACAAATTTTGTTTTGCAATCATCACATAAATTTGTTACAATCATATAAATTAGATCGCTGAGTGTTTGGATATCAGGAAATAAATTTAAACATGGTTCTAATTTTCTATTTCGATATCCTATATTGGGAAACATCCATAGTGACGGGGGTTCTTTAAAAGAAAGGAAATGTATATTAAACAATTTATTATGTTGGCATTCCACCTCTGGTGCTTCTTTTACCAAAATTGTTAGATTAGGCCATTCTTGTGCTATGACTTGTGTTGTTCATTGCATTATAAACATAAAAACTACGAATTTAATAAAATCTCACATTTCTTTAATTGATACATGTTTTGACCTACTCTAATATCATCTTCAGTCTAAATATTTACATAAAGCTTGTAGTATATATATAAGTACAAGAAATAAACAGAAGCTAAATTTACAAACAATTTTATGAAAGCATTGGTTTTTGTGCATACAAAAGATTCTGCTTATTTTCATTTCAGGAATTAACTTTAAACTCTTTGCTACCTCCCTTGTGTCAATGGTCAAATAAATACCATGAAAGTTTATCTCGCTGGAGTCCAATATGACAGCGTTATTAATGGTCATAACACCATGCCAAATATGAATAGACTATGCGTGGTACATGTTGTTTTTTTATAAGAAACCAGTCTATAAGAAACCTGGGGCTCAGAAAGTAAAAATTTTAAAAAACTTTTAAGAAATTTCAGCAGGATGAGAAAATCTCTAACATTAAGAAACTTATTTGCATGCAACAGAAAAAAAAGGGGGGACAGAATAAAGAGAGTTTCATAAAGTGGATGTTTAAACATGCATCTGTTTATAACAAACTAATGTATAGATTTCATCTTAAACAAATCAAAAATGTTCTCGTCAATGTCGTCCTCCTCCATCTCAAAAAAGCATTGTAAATAAAAGACTTTTTTAAAGAAACTTTTCAGGCTCAAATAAGAAAAATTAAGAAACATTTCAGCCTCAAATTATCGAAGAGAAGTTTGCCTACCATACTGTACTTTGCCAACCAATTACTCCAGCTCATCTATCAGAGATTTTGTTGTTTTAGGGGGATAGCCAATTTCCTAACTACGATAAAGCTTTGTGGCATTACTTTAGTATTACTGGCATTTTTGACCATTGTCAGTATCAGAGTACATCTTTCCTACCAAACACAAATGGGATCCTCTTACACACTTATCACCGCATGATTTTAGTTCATAGGACAATAATATTCTTTACATTCACATCAAGTTAAAAAACTCCATTTAGAGTCTGTAAGAGCCTGTAAGATCTGTTTAGCCAAGATTTGTGGACGCCTTTGTCCCAGAAATGCATTTGCTCATTACTTTTCATTTCGCGGTTTGGCTCCCGGTCCCTGGTTTATTCTGCAAAGCGGTGAATTTGTGACCCGGAAATATATCAGTGCCATGCTCAATGTAACACACTACTAGAAAGGTTGGTCTAGCGATTGTTATTGCAGATATATTCACTTAAGTTGCAATGTTTTAGAAAACTGGTGTACTAATATTGCCAGCGTTAATAAGATCACTAGGCTATGGAATGTGAGGGCCCTCTAGTGTGTTCAGTGTAATTTGTTGACACATTTAATTTGTCTTGATATTATTTAACGTTAACAGTTTCTTTATTGTTCTACAGTTTTAGCCAGTAGAACTTTAACATGGGCTTCTTTTTTTTTTTGTTGTTGCCGTTTTTACTACAGAGACTAGTGAATCACGAGAGGATACCAGTCTAGTGTAGCCTTAAGGAAATTATTAGTTTTTGAGTGTTATAACTGACTACTCTGTTGCACAAAAACCTGTTATTTTTACAAATAAATCATTTGACATTATTATTTTATGTTTCGTTAGAAATGGCTGGTTTATTCATATTAATCCACAAAGTGTTTATCGCATGTTTTAGTGACTATATTATGTAATATCAGCTGTGAGTGTTGGTGCAATAAAGTAGGGCAGTGCCAGTCGAATATATACGTGAATTTAGTATTGTGTTATTGCATTGTATCATGTCAAATTGGAGAATTGTAGCAAATAGTGTATTTTTCTTGTTGTTCCTTTTTACAATATGGGGAAATTTGGGTGTGTTGGGCCTCCTTCGTCAGCCGTTTAGGCAAGTAATGTGTTGATACAAGTCATTGAAAAACGTACCTGACGCTCAGGGCGTGTATACATGTGTTCACCATATTTGCTGACGCTCATTGAGGTGCGCCTGACGCTCAGGGCATCTCAATCAGTAGCACTTGAATAGAAAACATGCGCCTGACGCTCAGGGCATGTTGATGCTCCTGACGCTCAGGGCATCTCTCATACACCTGACGCTCAGGGTATGAATAATAACACTAGTAATTAGCATGTGCCTGACGCTCAGGACATGTCGATGCGCCCGACGCTCAGGGCATCTCTCATACACCTGACGCTCAGGGTATGAATAACACACAAGTATTTTGCATGTGCCTGACGCTCAGGACATGTAGTTGTAGATATGTGTACTGTAATCATTACTGGAATAGGAAACATGCGCCTGACGCTCAGGGCATGTCGATGCACTTGACGCTCAAGGCATCTCATCCTCTCATCCTCTCATACATCTGACGCTCAGGGTATGAATAAAAACACCAGTAATTAGCATGTGCCTGACGCTCAGGACATGCCGATGCACTTGACGCTCAAGGCATCTCAATTCTCTCATACTCCTGACGCTCAGGGTATGAGAGAAAACACCATTGTCTCATGTTTCTGACGCTCAGAGCATGAAGACACCTATAATGCATATCCTGACGCTCAGGATATGTGTTATATATTTGTTCAATTCTCTCATACACCTGACGCTCAGGGTATGAAAGAAAACACCATTGTCTCATGTTTCTGACGCTCAGAGCATGAAGACACCTATAATGCATATCCTGACGCTCAGGATATGCATTATATATTTGTGCATATGACGAAGCACGAGGGAGGCACCTGCATTCCCACCCATTCCCCAAAACATTCTATAAATAGTCTATGCATACTGAACGTGTTGTATCTACTCATTCCAATAGAAATACATTGTTTCTATCAATTTTGTGTTATTATTCTGGAACCCAAAGCAATTAATTGTGGTTGCTGTACATACTTGCGGTGCTGGGTGGAAGGATAAGCAGGTTGTCTTGTTCACAGACAATGAGGCATTTGTGCATATTTGGAGCACAGGTTCATGTAAATGCAAGCATATTATGAGGTTAATTAGAACATTGTTTTTCTTTACTGCTCGAAATAACATTAACTTGCTAATCCATCATGTCATAGGTACGAGAAATGTTTATGCTGATTTGCTTTCCCGTTTGCAGGTGTCAAAATTCCAAGAGTTGTGTCCAGAAGCAGACAAGCTACCCACACCATTTCCTCCAGCAATGTCGGAATTCTTACTGGCCGATTGTGATTTTATTTAAATTTAGCGCTTTCAGCAAACACCAGGTTAACTTATCGTTCTGGTTTCCGTGTCTATAAAAGATTTTGCTATCAATTGTCAACCCCTTTGTTTCCACTTCAAGAATTAACTTTACAACCCTTTGCTACGCACCTTGCTTCAACGATCAAATACAATACCATAAAAGTTTATCTTGCCGGAGTCCAGTATGAGAGTGTTATTAATGGTCACAACACAATGTCAAATATGAATAGACTAAGATACACTATGCGTGGTATACAAAGAAGCTTGCCTAACATACCTGCACTTCGCCTGCCAATCACCCCGGCTCATCTATTAGAGATTTTGTCGTTTTTGGAAGATAGCCAATTTCTTAACTACGATAAGGCTATGTGGCGTTGCTTAGTATTAATGGCGTTTTTTGGCCTTTTGCGAGTATCTGAATACATCTCTCCTACTAATTACAAATGGGATCCTCTAAGACACTTATCACCACATGATTTTAGTTTTTTAAAGGATAATAACATTCTGTACGTTAACATCAAAATCTCAAAAACTGATTCATTTAGAGCCGGCTTTAAGATCCGTTTGGCCAGAATTGGTGGATGCCTTTGTCCCGTAAATGCATTTGCGCATTACTTATCATTTCACGGTTTGGCCCCCGGTCCCTGGTTTATTTTGCATAGTGGTGAATTTGTGACCCGAAAATATGTCAGTGCCATGCTCAAAGTATCCCTAAAATGCAGTGCTAACTTAAACACACACAGTTTTAGAATTGGAGGGGCATCAGCGGCGGCATCCTGTGGCATACCTGATTCAGCTATAAAAATACTAGGAATAATACTATTGTGTTATTACATTGTATCACGTCATATTGGAAGATTATAGCAAACAACGTATATTTCTTGTGGTTCCTGTTCACAATATGGGGAAATTTGGGTATGTTGGGCCTCCTTCGTCAGCCGTTTAGGCAAGTAATGTGTTGATACAAGTCATTGTATAAACGTACCTGACGCTCAGGGCGTGTATACATGTGTTCAACATATTTGCTGACGCTCATTGAGGTGCGCTTGACGCCCAGGGCATCTCAATCAGCAGCACTTAAATAGGAAACATGCACCTGACGCTCAGGGCATGTCGATGCACCTGACGCTTAGGGCATCTCAACTGTAATCATAACTGTAATAGGAAACATGCACCTGACGCTCAGGGCATGTTGATGCGCCTGACGCTCAGGGCATCTCTCATACACCTGACGCTCAGGGTATGAATAAAAACACCAGTAATTAGCATGTGCCTGACACTCAGGACATGTCGTTGCGCCGGACGCTCAGGGCATCTCTAGTGTAGTTATCATGTGAATAGGAAACATGCGCCTGACGTTCAGGGCATGTCGAAGCCCCTGACGCTCAGGGCATCTCTCATACACCTGACGCTCAGGGTATGAATAAAAACACCAGTATTCTCTCATACACCTGACGCTCAGGGTATGGAAGAAAACACCATAATTAGCATGTGCCTGACGCTCAGGACATGTCGATGCATCTGAGGCTCAGTGCATCTCATCTGTCTCATCCACCTGACGCTTAGGGCATGAAGACGCCTATAATGCATATCCTGACGCTCAGGATATGCATTATATATTTGTACATATCCTGACGCTCAGGATATGCATTATATATTTGTGCATATGACGAAGCACGAAGGAGGCACCTTTATTCCTACCCATTCCCCAAAAAATTTTCATAAATAGTCTACGCATACATAAAGATGTTATCCAGATAAGAAGATTGAATTGGCTGGGGCACTTGGAAAGAATGGAGGAGGATAATTGGGTAAGAAAGTGTAGAGACTTGATAGTTCCTGGGGCAAAGTCCAGAGGCAAACCGAGAAAGACTTGGCAGGAGGTTATAAGGACAGACTTGATACAGAGGAAGTTGAGTTTAGATCTAACACAGTCTAGATCAGATTGGAAGAGGGTCATTAATATACCCCGTCCAACCCATGCTAGCATGGAAAACGGACATTAAGCCGAGAATGATGATGATGATGATGATACTGAACGTGTCGTATCTACTCATTCCAATAGAAATACATTCTTTCTATCAATTTGTGTTTTTATTCTGGAACCCAAAGCAATTAATTGTTATAAATGTATGATCATCAAGATTTCAAAAGTAAAATCTTACAATCGTCTGGTTTAGAAACGTTATTTTAAGCGCTGATATGGTCGTTCTATGAAGAAAAATAACAAATGTAAAAGATATAAAAAATCTTCAACAATCGCAGAATAATTTTAAAGTAATGTTATTCATGCCGCCCTGCAACTTTTTACTATCTCGCCTGCGAGGAGTATTCAAATACAGCTGTCCGTCCCAAAATGGAAATTTTTGGCTCTCTGAGCACTGACACGGGAGTAGTCGTGTGTTCGAATCTCATTTTGGTAACTATTTTTACTTTTTCTTTTCTTTTTACTATCTCGCCTGCGAGGATAGGTTTCCAACTCGTAACTAACTAAATGTCCCAAATGGTCAATTGCAACGTCACAGATTTAAACTTCGTACCTAAAGTACTTGGAAGTCATCTAAATGACGTTTCAGGCCAAAATTGGTATTTGTTTTCGACAAAGTTTGGCACAGTTAACAAAAAAGGTATGCTGAACATAATAGTGACATCATAATTTTGATTTTTGTCACCTAAATGTCATTTTAGGCCAAAATTGGTCCAAAAATTAAAACTACTTTATTTTAGACAAAATTTGGCAAAGTTAACAAAAAAAGTATGCCGAACATGATGGTGACATTAAAATATTGATTTTTTGTCACCTAAATGTCATTTTAGGCCAAAATTGGTCCGAAATTAAAACTACTCTATTTTCGACAAAATTTGGCACAGATAACAAAAAAAGTATGCTGAACATGATGGTGACATCAAAATTTTGATTTTTTGTCACCTAAATGCCGTTTAAGACCATTTTAAACGTTTCAATCGCGCGACTTTTAACCATGGATGATAGGCTGTATTTTTGTTAGCAGAAATTGTAGAATTGTGGATATTTCATAGTTGTGCATTTTTAATAGCGAGATAGTTTATGCAGCACCTGCATCTTGTAATTTAATTTACAAATATTGTTTCTTCCACAAGTAGTTACAAAGTTTGTTAATGACAGCAGTTTCAACATATAGGTTGGAATTCCCTGCGGTGAACATTGGTGTAACTTTTACTACACTTGTTCCCCACACCAAAACAGCACCCCCTGTGTCATGTACAGGGGAAAGGAATTTTTACTTTATTTTTACTAATTTGTTTTTCGTAATTTCAACATTTTGGAATCGCTCATCAAGCAAAATTATTGAAGCCTTAGGTGCTTGATTTATCCCGTGGGCGCTTTTTGCTTATTTATAGGCCTGTCTATTGTGTAGAGCTTGAAAGCTGAGAAAGAAAATGTATAGGATCATGTGCTTTTGACAAATAGTTGAATGATGTTGGGATTTTTTTATGACGTCATTAACCTGTCTGTTACGAAACAAGGTGGGTTGTCCTTGCTTCAGGAAATTGGTCCCATTTTAGGCCCAGGTGATCCTTAGTTATCCACTCAGATATTTTCATTCGTTTCTGAGTTGTTTAGTCAGTTATTGACATCACTGTAATGCATTGGTGTCGTGCCGTTAACAAATAAGACGTAATCTTTCCAGCATCAAACAAAAATGAACATGTCCACTTTGGGTGTTACAGACTTGGCAGATTACTATAAGGAATTAAGGATTAATTTCCAAAATCTTAAGAATATTTTTTAAGAATGATACTTAAGTACTAGAAGCTCAAATTGCTGAAGTCATCAATGCATATCTGAAGACAAAAACAATCTTGGTTCGAGAATTGTATATAAGATATAGTAATTATTACAGTAATTTTCTAACGATATACGTTAAAAAATGTGTTCAAACATTGGCGTGTTATTCAAAATAAAAAGTCAAGGTTTGTTTTTACCTCTTTTTTATCATAAATACTCAAATATTTTAAAACATTACCAACAAATTCCAAACACATCCTACAATTCTTGGGTCTCTGTGACATCAATTATGCAACTATAATGAATTTAAATGTTCAAGAAAAAGCATGGGCATGAAGTTGCTGTACTAAACCTTAACAACTACCGCCCAATATCTTTATTATCGAACATTGATAAAGTGTTTGAAAAACTGATTTATAAACGTGTTTACCATTTTCTTACTTTACAAAAAGCCCTTTTTACGCACCAATTTGGCTTTAGACGTAACTACTCTACATCCCATGCCCTTCTAAATATGTGTCAGAAAATTGCTGATGCATTAGATAAGAGATTGATTATGCTTGTGGAGTTTTTATTGACCTTCAGATAGCCTTCGATACAGTTGACCATAATATCTTACTTGATAAACTTAAACACTATGGAATTCGTGGCAATGCCCATTCCCTATTTAAGACCTATCTAAAGGGTAGGCGTCAGTTTGTCACTGTAGCTGGTTGTTCTTCTGTTGAATTTGTTATCAGACACGGAGTTCCGCAGAGATCAGTGCTAGGACCATTGCTTTTGTTACTTTATATTAACGACCTAAACTATGCTATCAATAACTCTATTGTACATCACTTTGCTGATGATACAAACCTACTGCATTTTAATAAGTCACTAGAATCACTTACCAAAAAAGTCAATTTGGATTTGAAATCTCTCTGGCATTGGTTGAATGCCAATAAAATTTCATTAAATGCCAGCAAAACTGAATACATTCTTTTTAGACATCCCTCTAAACCTATTGCTCAGCATATCAAACTAACAATAGGTGGAAAACGCTTATTTCCTAGTGTCACTATTAGTGACACTAGGAAATGGTGTGGTGGTGGTGGAACCAATCCAATCCAACCAATCCAACCAATCCAATAGAACCTTGGTGTTCTATTGGATTCCAATCTTGGTTGGAAATCTCAAATAAATGCAGTTGCACTCAAACTCAAGAGAGCAAATGGAGTCTTAGCTAAACTTCGTCAATATGTGCCCCATAAAGTACAGTACTGGAATCAGGACACCTAACATCGTGAGCGCGTATCATGCGCGACACGAATGATCCACGATCCTATCGTGACCATCGCGATAGAAAAATTGTTACTGACGAACTTCACGATAGTCGCGATGTATAAAAAAATAACGATGCTATAGCGATCGTCACTATTAATCGTAATTGTCGCGATGGATCGTGAATAACATTAAAAAAAAATATTAAACAATAGATGGGTATAATCTTGTCTTTTTTTTTACATTTAAAAATTCTTTTGCATCTTGTAATATATTTTTACTGGAAATTGGATTTTAGAAATAAGGCGACCATAACGTAATTATTTGTTATACGGGCGAAGTCGATAGTAGCTTACGGTCGGCGAAATAAAAATAATTTTATCGAGAATGTATGGTCGGAACAACAACAACAACAACAAAAAATAACAACGGAGGAGGGTGTTACGACAACCTTTTTTTCTATGTATTTTCGCATAACGCACGCAGTTTATATTTTTTAGTTGCGAAGGAAAAATAATTATAATTTGTTTCACTAAAAAATAGAACTAGCACTCAAGGTGAAAAGATAACAACATATTACATACGGATTGTCTGTAACAGCGATGTACGGAACATTCTTTTCTAATTTTTATAGAATTTTGTTATCCATTTTATATCTCAGCAATCACAGTGTGCATGATAAAATAAATTGCAGCAATGGGGAGGAGATAGTTGCATGTGTCTTATTAAATGTATTTTTAATTGTATTTTTCATATTTTCAATGGTCACCTGTTGCTTGAAAGTAGCGAAGATAAAAAAGAAAATTATCATCTATACATTTAATTTTACATTTTTCAATATTTTTAACAGAAATTAATAATGAAGTCCTGGGCACTAGGTTGTGAAATACATGGCAATAACACCTAAAAATGATACCTGCTATACTGCTCTATTACCAGAAGCAAATCATTTCAATGTGCTCAATGTGATTGCAAAGATATATAAGTAGATTAGAATTACATGCAACACAAAAGAAAAAATTATCTCCAGAGTTGTGTTTTAGAGAGAACACGAAGTCTTGCAGTATTAGATTTTAGCAAGCGTAATTTTAAACATATATAATAATCATAACGAAGGAGGGTATTGCGACAAAATAATATTTTTTTCACGAGATGGGATAAGAAAATGTTTGTTTGTTTTCAATTTTTTTTTTTCTTAAAAATTTTTTGCTTGATATTATTATTTTTTTGTTTTCGTGAGAATTAGAACAACTAATTAGGTTGGATTCGTCTAAACAAAAAAGCACCTTACGACGACGAAAATAATTTTGATTTAAAAAAACAACAAAACAATTATTTATATTCAATGGCGTTATTCTCTCATGACATTAATTAAGTGATTATTATAATGTTTAAAGATGTATCATGACGGTCGCGAAAATCACGATGCATCGTGAAAGTCGACCCCACGATGGATCGCGACTTTCACGATGCTAAAAGATTTTACTATCGCGACAGCATCGCGAATCGTGCGTGACGCGCACGATACGCGGTCCCTGGTGTTAGGTGTCCTGATTCCAGTCCTGTACTTCTGTCTGTTTACTATGCTCTTTTTTATTCTCACTTGAACTACTGCTCCCAGATTTGGGACAAGTTATTAGCACGAATATTAATCACATAAGTACATTGCAGAACTATGCTCTACGTCTCATGACCTTCTCTCACTTTAGAGATCATGCAAATACTTTATACAAAGGTTTTAAGATATCAAGACATGATTAAAATTCAAAATATTCTGTTTATACATGACTTATACATTCAAAAAACCTTCCATCTGTTGTTGTGTCCACTTTTGACATTGAATTTTCCCATTCCTACAATACTCGTGCAAATCAAATTGGATTAATTAATCATCGTTGTGTCCGAACTTCTACATGTGGATTAAAATCCATAAGATACCAATCTATTAGTTCTTGGATAGAAATTCAAAGAGTTTTTCCATCTACTCAACTTGTTAGCCTAAAAAAGCCTAAACTGAAAAAATGCCTTAATAAATATTTTATAAGCTTGTATTAATGTCACCAGACTTTGACAGATTTGATAAAGTTTTGTCTTTTTAATTTGTTCTTTATCTCATGCAGCAAATCCTAAAAGCCAAGCCCTACATTTTATTATTTTTGCCGCATTTGTGTTTTTCTTTGTCATGCTTAGTCCTGTGCTATGTCTTGTGCTTGTTTAATGTTTTTGTGCCGTCCACGGTGGCTTTCACCCAGATAGTTTTTACTAATGTGTTGGTTTCCAGGGCAGCTAACGCCCCAATAGCCACAGAATGACCATTTTTTATATGCTCATTGGATGACATACATCCTGTATTAACTGTTAGTTGCTGAAATATACGTCATTTCATTTCATTTCATTTCCTGTAAAAAACCGATGTGATTTTCCGGAGTATATAAAGAAAAAATTGTTTTTGTCATTTCAGAAGGACATAAGACGTTTTACAAGATTCATACCGACTGCGTTTGCATTATTTACAAACAAAATAAATTTTTTTGGGTAAGCTTGTATATGCCCTATATGCTTACTTACAAAATCTGATTGCGTACCGACATGCAGATCCTAAGTTATGGGGTTGCCAGCAAAAGATTAAGAGTCATTTTAGCCAAAAAATTTATGTTAATCAACTCACCTTTATAAAATCTATGCATTGATAAAGTGTGAATGCACATCCCTTAACAGGTATGAAATTACTGATCAAAAAAAAAAAAAAATTGCTATTCCCTAAATATGACATTATAATATATGCAGCATAATTAAATCTGAAATTTTTTAAATGTGAATATCTTAAGAACGAAAAGAGCTTTTTAAACAATTTAAAAAGGCTTGTTAACCAACTTTTTAAACTCTATAATATAGGTCCAGTCTTTTTATACCCCAAGTTCCGTTTAACCAAATCTTGATTATTACTAAACTCGCTTGTGTTTGTTTTCTAAAATTTGTTCAAAATCTCCTGGAATATAAAACCTTGTTTAAATTACCATGAACACCATGACAAATCTATTAGATATATTTTTTTGGAATTCAATTTGTTTTTAGGTGTGGTTTTGATCTATGTGTTAACAGATGTTAGACAATTTACAGTGCTTTAAAATGGGTAAGTGCTACCTTTTATTGATAGTTTGATTATATTTTTTTACGAAAACAAAAACACTTGATATTTTTGTTAAGAACCAAGCTTTTAGTGTTGTTAAAGTTGGATATGTAGTTACAGTTATCATTTGGTTCAAACTAAAAATGTTATGTTTGTTATGTAATGTTTCTGTTCTATATCAATCAGATGAAAACATAATTTTTATAACTTTATAAATAATAATAATAATAATAATAAATATTTAAAGTGGCTAGCCTAGAAAATCACAAAAACCTATAGTTAGTGGATTGATGAAAACTGTGTCGAAGAAGTAAAAACATAATTTTATTACTTTATACAACTTTGTGGTTGCAATCATAATAAAAACTTATATACCAAGGTTTAAAGAAATAAATATTATGGAAAACAACTTTTGTTGTATCTCATGATAAAATTAACTTATATAAATAATTCATATACCAGTTGAAAAGGCCCTTGGAAAAATCTACTTATTCAGAAGAACAATAGATGAGATAATTGATTTCAGAGATTTTGATGATGTTAGCAAATACCCATACAATAGCAGAAGCAATTTTTTAGAAATTTGTTTAGCTATTACTTTAATCGTGCGATCAAAAAAATATGTAGATGATATGTGCTTTTGATAAACTGCAGAGATTTTGAGGTTTTAAAAGTTTCTGATGATGTTATAAACCCGTCAGTTTTTCAAACAACATTTGAGACATGCACTTTCAGCAACCTCAAAGAAAAATGAACACATCCACTTTGCCTGTCATACAGTTACTGTTTTGTTGTATAACTCAATAATCAACCATGTAATGTAATGCCGATGATGATTAATCCTTAACGATAATGATAATGGTGATGGTAATGTAATAGAGTGATAGAGACATGGAAATGATTTTAATGGTGATGGTGATAGCGATGGCATCGTTGTTGGTGAGGATGGTTATGATGAAGTTGATCATGGTGATGGAATGATGGTGGTGATAGTGATGATGGTAAGGATAAAAGTTGCAATGGTGATAGTTATAATGTTAAGAGTGATAGTGATGACGATGGCGGTGGCAATGGTAATAGGTCAATGATGATAATATTGTTGCAAAAAATTGTTGATTGATTTTGTTTTTGGACGAATAAAACTCTATTTATTTAGTTGCAAGCATAGTTGGCAGAGGGATCAGAACCCGCTCCCCCAACTATTTTTAAAACAACCCCCTCTTATTTTAAGAGTTACCTGTGAACAGATCTTTTTTTTAATTATGGCTTAAAGTGGTACATCTAAACTTAAAAGATATAATGAACATAATTACAATCTTGCCACTACATTCTCTCTCAATAAAACAAAATCATAAAGTATTTTCAACAAAAAAAACAGCAAGAAGCAGGAACACAATGTAAGAATGTTTTTAAAGAAAATGTCGTCAAACATTTGAAAGTGTCATTGGGCATACTGTTAATTAACCAAAATTCAACGTTATTTCAACTGTTCTCTACCGGATAGTATACGAAGCAGTTTTTCAGCTGAGGCAGTGCATTTCGTAAGGCAGTCAGCAATCTGATCACTTGGTTTCGTAAGATGAGTTCCCCGATTTGACCAAGTGCACAAATATCAATATACAATCGTTTATCTTCTATGACGTTGGTATTTTTGACTGCTTCCACAAGCGATTTATTGTCTGATATACATAGCATGTTCCGCACCTTCTAAGAGAGCAATGGTTACCCATGGCGCTTTAAACTACATGTTTTAACTTGTGAGATCTCCAAGTAAGTGGCGCAATTTTGCTTTTACCATGAAGTAGCAGAACAAAACCACCTTGTAAGCCACCATTAATTAAATCACTGAAAAGTATGAGCGATGATACTTTAACATCTCCAGTGTTTGAAATAACAATCTTTACTTCAGTTTGCTGCAGATGTTTTGAGCTACTTGTTAGCTCTACGAGAGTCAGCAACTGTTCCATGTTTTACGTGAGTGCTTAAATCAAAGACAACGTAAGCAGCATCAGGTTTAGTTTGTTTTGCTGCCAATTGAATTTGACCAACTAAGGCTGGAATTGTAGAGGTACCATTGGTCAAATTAATTGGTGGAATGTTACTAATGTAATTATGTTGATGAATAATTACTGCACCACACTCTCGTTCAATTTCTAATCCCAAAAAGTTAAACGACTTTGAGTTCTCTTTACTAAGTGAGAATGTCTTACGTAAATGTGCAATGACAGTGTCATGAGACAAATCACTTCCAACGAAGAAGCAATCGTCAACATGACAGCAAATTACACCTTCGAGTGAATTTTATTTTCTCCAGAAAAATAATGCATTGTTATAAATGCTTCTTGTAGCTCCAAATTTATCGAATTCGTTAGATAATGTCTCATACCAAGCGCGAGAAGCGTCGCACAAGCCATAAACAGGTGTTTTTAGTTTCCACAACTTGTCTGGGTTAGCTTCTGGTGGTGGAAGAAGATGTACCGCTCTATCAATCTTGGCACCTTGAAGAAACGCAGCTTTAACATCAAGACTGTGAATTCTCCATCCATGGGTTGCACCAATTTTACACACAAGACGAAAGTTCTCCTTGTTTACAGTTGGCGAGTCTATTCGTATACCAATAGTGTCCTCTTCAAAACATCGAGCCACTGATCGTGCTTTAATTTCCGTTTT
Organism: Hydractinia echinata; assembly: GCA_030067915.1. NCBI lineage: Eukaryota > Metazoa > Cnidaria > Hydrozoa > Anthoathecata > Hydractiniidae > Hydractinia > Hydractinia echinata. The sequence goes on along the minus strand of JASGCC010000099.1, from coordinate 575,396 downwards.
ACCATTATGACTTTTCTCAGTTATCACCCAGCGGGTTGTGATTATGTGTTGCCCTTTGTCTTCAACTTCATCATAAACATTGTAATCACGCCCCATTTATTTAATTCTTTATGTTGAGCTTCACTAACATCATATGACATTTCTACATTATATACTGACTCTGTGTTTACCTTTTCCCAATCCAAAATGATTTAAAGTCAATTGATTTCATTGCTTTGGTTTTAACATCTTGGACATTCAACCAATTCTTATATGATCCAACTCCAGATTTTCCTACTTTACCAGCACGACTAACAACCATAAATTCAGCAAGTTTATTAGTATCAGGATCAATAAACCTAACCCTGTCCCTGACTTTTGGGAGGGTCACTGTCAATGACTGTTCATTGCGAGGTGTGTAAGCAACTTCTTGCTCAATGCTTGATTCATGTGTTGTTTCAACCTGAGCATGGGAAATAGCAGGGATCTCATTTGTATTTACAGCATGATCACTAGGAATGTCATCAAGTACAACTTCTGCCGATGTGTTGATATCAAAATCGTTTACGCTTTCAAGCAACCCATTCGCTACGCTGATTGAAATCTCATCAACACAATCTTCTTTTTCGGTTGTAGTTTTCTTCACTTGAGGGTTTTCACTTGTGCTTTCCTGACAACTATGGTGTCCCTTCACTGATTGCAAGTGACAAGGACTTACTCGAACGTAAGTTCCTCCATGTTTAAGAAGGACCTGTTTTCCATCAATGCCAAGGACTACACCAGGTCCTCTCCACTCTTTCTCTCCACATCGCTTATAGTATACCAATTCACCATTATAAAAATATGCTTTTGTATAAACTCTTGTGTTTAACAGTTTTGCTACATCTCTTAAGAGCTCATTGTTGAACTCCCCATCATTGTCTGAAAAAATTGATTTTGGTGTGCCAAAAATAGCAACCCAGTGTTTGAGAATTGCGTCTACGATAATTTTGATAATTGTTAATGCACTGTATCTAGAAAACACATCAATCATATGAAGTATGGTTAACTTTTTATGATTAACTGTCAGGAATTTTAGGTCCATTACAAGGCATTCATTGACATCCGAGGCCATTGGTAGTGAGACAATTGGCCTTGATCGAGCCTTTATATATCTACTGCATGTGTCACAAGAGTTTGTATTGTCAATTTGCTGAAATAATTCTTTATCTTCAACATTTGCATCTTGGAGAAGAGTTTTCATTTTGCTGCTGTCTATGGGATGTCCAAACTGCTTGTGAAGATTTGTAGCTATTTTGCATTTTTCTTCAGGTTATTTTACAATGAGATCGTTGACTGTGAATATAACTCTGGTGGCATTTTCACCCTGAGATGTTTTGTTAACAGCAACTTGCTTAGGTGTAAGAGGTATACAGTAATGGCCATTTGATGTGTGTTGTAAAGAAATGTCTCTTCCAAGCATAGTGACTTTATCATTAACAAAATCAAGTTGGCTATTAGCTGCTTTCAGACTCTGTTTTGATTACAATAACGGTAATTCACAATCGACAACATCAGTAAGAAAATGGACTTGCATTCCAGTCATATTAACAGGGATATTAACTTGTTTATCTGAGGGGAAGCTTCCACCTCGCCCAAATTTAAAGGACTTTTTACTCTTACTTTCAGCTAAAGCTGCCCCTTACACCCTTTGCAAAAAACTGCGCATGTACTTCATCCTGTCCTTTGCTTCCTTCATTCTTATTAGGACAGTCATTCATGAAATACATTATAGATTTTCAATGGTGACATTGCAATGGGTGTCCATCAGGACCATTAGGATTGTACTGGTTTCTTCTAGCACTGAAATATTTACCACCTCTGCCACGTCCACGAGTGTTCCAATTGTTAAAACGTTGTCTGTTAAACTTTTGACCATATAATACTTCTCACTTAACACCAATATTACTGTCTGTGCTACTTTCACTTTGAGCACATTGATCATAAATGGCTTTTATCTGTTTTTTCATAGAGTCATATGTAAGAGATGGAACTGTAGCACGTGTTAGTTCACGTGTAGCTTTCGGCAAATCTGCATTTTTCAGTAGTTGATATTCAAGAACTGCAGTTGGTAACTCAATTTTGAAACTCTTAAGTTTAGATTAAGCTGTTCAAATTCATTTACATAATCACCAATCGACATTGTCTTGGAATGGTGAAAGGTCTCTAATTTTTCGTTAGCATTGAACATTGCTTGATCTTCAATAATACCATAAAGTTCTTTTAATTTATTAACAAGTTTATTTAAACCATTGTCTTCATTCAATTCTTCTTTCGTTAAGGCTGAACATGCCCAACGTACTTTTGAATTTAAACTCAAATAAACAACTGGCCCTTGTTTCTTCTTTGGAAGTTCTGTAACTACTTCCCATAATTCCAGATCATGTACCCATGCATCAAAATCCCCATCTTCAGAAAATTGGGGCAGTCCATACTTTTGTGTCATTGTGATTGTTCTATTTGCCATCTTACTAACTACAATCTGCTACCAGAATGTGAACAGATTTTTATTCTTAATTATGGCATAAAGCCGTACATCTAAACCTAAAAGATATAATGAGCATAATGACATTACCCCCCTATTATTTCGAGGTCTAACCCATCCTGTAACGGATATCATCATCATCATTCCCGGCTTAACGTCCGTTTTCCATGCTAGCATGGGTTGGACGGGGTATATTAATGACCCTCTTCCAATCTGATCTGTGTTAGATCTAAACTCAACTTCCTCTGTATCAAGTCTGTCCTTATAACCTCCTGCCAAGTCTTTCTCGGTCTGCCTCTGGGCTTTGCCCCAGGAACTATCAAGTCTCTACACTTTCCTGCCCAATTATCCTCCTCCATTCTTTCCAAGTGCCCCAGCCAACTCAATCTTCTTTTCTGGATAACATCTTTAATTCTACGGATACTTAGCCTGCTTCTTAGCTCATCTGAACTCTTTCTGTCTCTCAGACTGGCGTTGCACATCCACCTAACCATTCTCATATCATTCCTTTCTAAACGGTCAAGATCTTCCTGCTTCACTGCCCATGTCTCACTACCGTACAACATAACACTTCTTACACAGGCCTCATACAACCTACCTTTTACCTCAATTGACAAGACTCTGCTAGTCAACAAAGGAAGTAACTCTCTGAACTTTTTCCAAGCAGAACCTATCCTGCAAGTAACACTTCTTCCAACACCCCCTTCACTGCCCAACATATCACCTAAGTAACAGAAGTTCTCAACTATCTCTAACGAGCCACTGTTGTACATCATTCAAGCTGGAAATACTTCATTCTCTATAATCTCACCTTTGCAACACTTGCATACAAACTGAATGTCAGCTCTTAACCTTCCACCAATACTACTGCACTTCTTATGTACCCAATGCTTGCAAGTCTGACTTTAGACTTTGCTGTGTTCACCCTTAGCCCTTTCTCTTCTAGTCCTTTCTTCCACTTTTCAAACTTTTCAACTAATTCAACTAACTAATATGTAACACAAATGCCCTTGTTGTTGTTAAAAAAATATATGGAACATAGCAAAAAGTGATGTTAAATAGTTACAAGAAAAAGAAAAAGTTCTGGCAACTTAAATTGTGCTCTTGCTCATTCCTGCAGGATTTGTCTACTTTGTCTGCCTTTCATGGCCACCAAATGTGACTAAAAATACCTGGTATTTTTAGAACTTTTAGCAAGATCTCTAATAGATAAGTCTCTCTAATTTCCTAATGTTACCAATTTCAAAAATTGCAACAAGCTTTAGTTTGCTGAGTTTAATAAACCTTTTTACAATTGCAACTCCAAATTTTTTTCTAATCGGTTTTGACAGTCAGACATTAATTTAGATATATTGATGAATAAACAGGATGTAACTTTTAAAAAAAAAAATAGAAACAGGCTGTAAACTTAAACAATACAAAAGTGAGCTATTGCTGTTTCAAGGCTAAATTAAATGATCTGTCTTACTTGAAGTAGGTAATCTAAGAAGCAATAATTCACTCTGGAATATAGAGTAACCCAAACCTTTTTACAACAACCTCCCCTATTTTGCTCCAACCCCACCATTTTTACTGGGAAATTTTTAACCCCCCTATTTTTGCAAAATTTCAGAAAGTCGACCCCCCCCACCCTTTGTAATATGTAATATCAGATAAAACGTAACAATTGTAACACCTTGTCCCTAAATATACTGCTAGAGCTAATTTCTACCATAACTTCTGATAGACTTTTTCAAATGAAATCAAATTTGTCGTAAAAGTAACAAAATGTTAGGAATAAATTTTTGCTGTTGTCAGCACTTGTCTGTATTATATTTAAGGTGGCAGTAATCCTTTTTCAAAATTTGAAAAAGAAACAGTTACATATTTATTTACTTAAAGGTTATTTCTAACACTTGTCAAGATTTTGTAGCTAATTATCTTTCACCAAAAAAATTTAATTTCAACATTTCACTTATAGACTGAATAACTCTTTCAAATAATTCTGCCAATTATTGTTCACATGCAACACATTTGTAAAATTATACAGAAAAATGATGCCACTATTAGAGAGAAATGTTAACAACAACAAAGTATAACAATCTTCATAGTACTGCACCGTGCAAGCTTCAACTTCTGATAACATATTCAAACATGTAAGGTAAATACATAGGCAGATATTTATCTTTAAACAGCATATGGTGCAGCGGAGGATGCAATTTTTCTTGTTTATTATTTTTAATTCGAGATTCCTGCAGCAGCTCTCTAAATTAGGAATAAAGCATGGCAGCAAAAACAGGAAATTTTTTTGAAATATAGGTGTCTAGATTGGTGGAAAATGCACTTGTGTCCAATTTATGTTGATGTTGGATTTATTGAAAAACACTATTTTTACAGTGTTATATTCTTTGTTCGTTCGTTTTCTATGTTCAATAGCGAGTTGAAGCTGACATTGAGATTACATGTTAACACTTTAAGCCCTGACGTTTCGTTGATTTACAATCGAATCAGCAGCCCCATTTGGAACTATGCCACAAGGACCTGACACTCCGAAGAGCCAGACGAGTCTAAACTGATTCGCGATATATTTAACTCAACTGCAGGAAAATGCGCACCAACGCAAGCTATATATGATAGCCAGAACGAGGGAGAACTTCAATTGCCTTACGACGGAGTCGTACCTTTCAAGCAAACTTTCTTTCTTCTGAACAAACAAACAAACAAACCAACGTCATTTCGGAGAAATGATTTTCAAGTAATTGTTTAAAAATGAATCATCGTTTAAATTTATTAATTTGTTGTTAAACATTATACAAAAATTATACACAAATGAGACAATTATCGTAATACATCACGTTTCATGCAGCACATGGTTTTCTTTAGCTTGTGGCTGGTGTAATGAAACATCCAGCCTAAAAATACCAAATGAAAATTCGGTTGTCGGCAAAATGTCTGCCCTTGTAAACAAATATGATAGGCTTACGTAGCGAGCGCGCGACACTTCTTAATTCGACGACCGTGTTTAAGAAAGAACTTCCGAAAAAAATACAGAGAGACTTTCCAGCGGAAAAATTATGTCTGATGTCAATGTTAAAGTACATAAGGATATCGTGGTTCATGATTTTATTATAATTTGAAAAAAATGTTCGTGAAATCATGAAAATGGTTCGTGATTCACGAATCACGAATCGTTAATTCGAACCCTGAACTTTAAAATAGTTTATGTAGGAGAACAAAGTAGTATAAAGTAACAAGATAACATGGAAAAAGAATTAAAAACCAAAAATTGCTTATACGCATAAGAACACAACAGCATTGTCACTAAAGGACTTCCCAACGCATAGTTTTGCAACATGCCTGCAATTATTAATCTAGATTTACGGCACACAAAACATGTAACACAGCTATACAATTTTAAAGAAAACATGCAAACATGTAAGCAGGCCTACCAATAAGGAAAAAGCAACCACGCAATAAATTGCGCGCCCCAAGCTTCGATATTTTTGCTTGCGCGAACGATCCCGAAATATAACATTTACGAAAAAAAGTCGAAAATATGAAGTGACAAAATTCCTTTGTCTGTGTACACTGCACAGGGGTTGCTGTTTTGGCGTGTAGAACAAGCGTAATACAAGTTCCAGCAAAGTTCACAGCGGGGAATATCAACCCAGATATCAAGAAGTTGTAAGTCAAGTCATTAATTAAACTTTGTGACTACTTGTGGAACAAACAATATTTAAATGACTACTTGTGGAGGAAACAATATTTATATGTAAATTAAATTACGGAAAGTTGAACGCCGGCTAATAATGACAACTAACAGGTAAAACAAAATTTTTGCTCAATACTATATTTTTATAATATTAAGTTTTGATCTGAACAAGTTAATATCATCAGAACACACATTCATTCTAATATGAAACTATCAAGTGTAAATTGCGCCTAACTTTACGAAATAGATTTTCATCTTTTGCTATTCAATCTGAAAATAATTCATTCAATCTGTAATTATTGATACATACATCAATAGATTAAATAAAGATCATGAATGGTTTTTACGAAGAAGAACATTAACACGAAAGTTCAAGTTTTTTGTGCGTGCATGGATAATATATCCATTTTTATTGTGTGATGTGAGTGATTTATTGCATACAAGGAATAAACAATATTTACCAGAACCAACGATAGGCCTTCTTTTGCATAAAAAAGTTGTGACGGCAAAATTTTGCCACCGTAAATTTAGAATATGATGACTCGTCAACGGCAAAAGCCTAATGTCGTTGTTAATTCAGAGGGCTGCTACAGTCTCACAAATTGAGATATTAAGTAAAAATCATATTCGTGCATCTAAAGCTCTATTTTTAAGAAAATAGTAAAGAAAACTAATGCATATGTGTGTTAAAACGTTGTATTTTTCTGAGGTAGTTTTGTGTAACAGCCAATATCTAGTGCTCTGGGAGGTATGGTACCTGAAAAAATTGTAGTATATGGCCTAATAGATGTTTACAAAAAATCTTTAGGGTTATAAAAGACCTATGGTGGATCTCTTCATAATAAAATATGGATAACTTTGCATAATCTATCCAAATCTAACTTATCAAAAACTTTTAAAAAACATAAATATTTAATATTTAATATTATCTATTTTATTTATTTATTTATTTATGTAGCTATGGAAGTTTTCATATGTATTATTTATTATGTTTTTAAGGTTTTTCTACAAAATAGCTAGGGTAAAAAAAATACATCAAAATATAAGGTCACATGTACCTTTGTTTTTCTTGCAGGTGTGTCCAACTATTTTTTGTTTACTTTGTGTAGAAAACGAACTAAATTTTAAAGGTTTAAAGATTGATTTCAGACGAACTTAGTCTTTGAATTCACAATAGGATTGCTCATCCTTCATTCTTCATTTGTTGTAAAGCCACAGCTCTGTTTTACTATATTTTTATCTATACTGTTTTTAGTATATTCAAATCTGTGCATTTATTATTAGAATATGAAGAATGTTAATATTGTATGAATTAAAGTTGTAAAAGAGCTTAATGCAGCAAATAAAATACATGGGGGTCATTGATAACTAAAATTATATTGCGTTGGTAATAAATTTCTAAATCTTTTGATGTAAAAATTTTTGTATTAAAAAAGACAGAGAAAAATAGTCAGTTGTTTCATATTTCGTTTTGTTTTGGTTAGCCATGTAAATAGTTTTCTACATTGTTTTGAGTTGTAATAATAATAATAATAACGAAAAGTAACTGCTGTTTTCTTTTCTTTCTTAGAATGTTCTAAGCCAGGAAGTAATCAAGTTGACAACAATGGCAAATGCTTTCCGAAAACTAACCTTGTTATTGTGGAAAAACTTTATTCTCCAGGTAAATTTCATAGATTCCCAAATAATTTTAAATTTTCTTTGTCCAGTTTTTCCACTGATAATATGCTGAATTATTATGAGTTTGTTTTTTGAGTATTAATATTATTTTTTAGATCAGAAGACCAATTGGCACAGCTGTAGAAATCTTATTGCCTTTTGGATTACTCGCTTTGTTGATACTAGGAAGGTCTGATCGAATTTGTCATGTTTTTTACAAAAATGGGTGTTGACTGATTTTGATATTGTACTGAGAAATACAGAGCGCCAGGTCAAAAGCACAGATTGAACTTGCGAAGTGTGAGCCCTTAAAAACTTGTTCGATTTTGATACTTTTCGAATTCAGTATCGTTCGATTTTAAACTTAAGCAAGTTTTACAAAACCAATTTAAATTATTTATTAAAGTGAAAATTTATTATTTATTAAAACAAAAATATGGTTTTACAAAACTTTCTAACTTTGTACCAGTTAGACAATAAATCTTAAGGCAGACATTTTTTAAAGTGAATAATAATATGTGATCAACAAATTGATATAGAATTGACAAAACTTGAAACTGTACCCAAATTCTTAATTCTGAATTACATACCAACAAATTTAGTCACTGCTTTCGAGAGGGTTTAAAAACTAAATCAAACTAATCTTGTTAAGTGTCTGAATCAAAGTAGGAATATTTGAACTTTTTTAAAGAATTACACAGTGTAGTTAGTTGTTGTAAGTTCCTGGTTTTATTTTTAGAAAAAATATCCATGAAAGCGAGGAGTGTTTTCGTAAGTAAACTAATTGTGAGCAACATAGAGAAATTCCATTTTCGGCTGCATTATGTTTGATGAAACATTTAACATTTAGTGATGCTGTGTACTAACAAGAATTTTTCTATAAATTTGTTGAGGCAATCCCATTATTTTGTTATTTTTGGGAGGAATGGTTAAGAATAAGATTCTATATTATAATACCTGCAATGGTATAGCTGCAAGCAATGACAGGGAAATTGCTGTATATTTTTCCATTCGCTAACAACTAATTTCAATTAGTTATGTTGTTATATTGTTGTCAGATTAATGTCTACACATGTTATGACATATTTAAATCTTTTTCTTTTATGTATTTTTGTTTTGTTATTTTTAGGAGCGAATGATTTGAATGATGTTCGCAAATTTGATCCAATAACTATCCAGTTTCCTGATGGCAAGACTCCTGATGTAGATAAGATAGCATATTATCCAATAAATACAAAGAGTGAGTTATTTTTTATGTTAAGCGCTGTAAGGATTGCTGCAGGGTTTGGCAATTGTTTTTATGTAATTCTCCATGCACATATCTTTTGTTGTACGTAACTTGATGGCAACTATGCAAATAAACAACTTCTTGGAACATTTTTTGAAAGAACATCAGGTGAAATCAGATAAAAGAGTAAAGAGGGAAAAGTAAATGAATTCTCTTGATTTTACACTGTTACTAGTTTTACAGGTTTGTATTACATACATACTTCTGTATGAAAAATGATTAAATATCAAGTGTGTTGGTAAATGGTAGCATTGGTAGCTTTCAAGACATAACATTTTCTTTGTTTAATGTTGTAATTATGAATGATATAAAGTTTAGTTTTGTATTAAAGGTTTTTTAAAGGTTGAAATACAAATAAAATTTTCTTTTTCTTCAAATTCAGGAGCATAATTAGTTTCTTATTTAACTGAATTAATAATGCAACTTGTAGCCTGTGGAGGTTTTTTAGAATTATAAAGTCATGAAATCATTGAGTTAACATACAAAAGAAAAAAGGAATGACATGTATAGTTTTGATGTCCGAAGAGAAAAAAAAGAATAAAAAATACTTAAATAATTCATTGTGTATAAAAGTTTGTTTTGATCATTATGACAAGTTTTGTGACAGTACTTGTGACAGCAAGAGATTGTTTAATATGTGAATTTGTCTAAAAACTTTCTCATTGTCCTATTTTTCATTTTTGATAAAGAATAAAGTTTTTTCTTTGTTTCTTTTTGTTATGCAAGTTTTTTAATTGTTAGCTAAAATTCAAAAGTTGTCATAGTATTAAGCTTGTTAGCATTATCTACTTTCTTCTACTGACACTTATCTTTAGCTACGGAAATCTTACAATATGCTGCAGATTCACTAAGGCTTAACCTGGCAAATAAAAGTCAAGATGGGAAGCCCTTTACTTCTGAAAAAGAGGTTTTAGATGAAGCAAAGGAGCTGGAATTAGAATACCTTTGTGGTGAGTCTAATTCTCCACAGTAGAAATATTCTGTTTTATAAGGTTGTGTTGAATTCACAGTAATTTAAGTTCAATCATTGATGTCTAAAAACTGATAGGAAATTTTAGTCAAGAAATTATTAATGCTCCACCTTTTATTTCAGCAATAATTTTTAAAAATGTGGAAGAATCCAAGAGCCTTCCAAAAAATGTTGAATATTCCATCAGATTTCGCCATTCTGCAAATAAAAGATCGACATGGCGCACCCATTGGGTGTACCCGTTCTTTCAAGCAGCAGGACCTAGAAAAGAAACGAGGTATGGGTATTAAAAAACTGAATTGATAATCATCACGAATGTTAATTATTTAAACATTATACTTTTTTTTCAGCTCTTATTTCAAGTTCATTGGCTTACAGCATTTAGTCGATACTGGCATTATTCAGATGCAAACAGGGAAAAATTATACAGCACCTCGCCACATACAGGTACCACTTGTTGTCTATTTGTTCAAATATTCAAAGGTTCAAAACCCAGTATAATAATATTAATAATAATAATGATAATAGAATAAAATATTTACTGAACAGAAATTTTTACCAACCAAATTTTTTTCTTTTTACCCTGATAGCTAACAAAAATAATATCATATAATGCCTAATGCCAGGTTGCTTTTTTTTCAGCAATTTCCATATCCTGATTATGTTGTGGATAATTTCATACTGCTGATACAAAGTGTTATGGCACTTATATTTGTGCTTGCTTATATGTACACTGCTGTTATGATTGTAAAAGTATGTAATTTCGTTTACCCAGCTCTGTTTGCAGGTAAAAAAAACAAATTTATTGAATACTTACAACACTATTTGACTGTTAATTACAACACTTCATATTGTCAGCTAAAAAGCTGCAATAATGTCTATATACAACAAGCAGGTGATTCTTTACTATAGTGACTTACACAAAAGTTCAACTATTAGTTGTGAAATATTTAACAAGTACTAAGGATATTAACAAAATTAAATCTTCCTTAATATTAAATTGGAAAAAATAACTTAACAAAAGAAAATAACTTGAAATAATTAAAAGTGTGGTACCCATAATTTAGTCCATCTAAGCCCTTATTTTGCTGTTAAATCAATCCTTCTGATGGTTAGACGTACAAACTTTTTTGGTCTAGCTAGCTTTTTTCCAGCTATATTGCATGTAGGGCCAAACAGAGGCAGCAACAATTATTTGAAAATATCTTTAGATGTATTTTTTACACCCCATGTTTTTTTTACTTCATCATCAAAGCAACCTTTCAATTTTACAACCCTCTTAGTGAAGTAAAGAATGTTTGCATTTAACATTTTAAGGTATCCCAAACTTTCCGCTGTGTTATGAAGTTCTGTGTACTATGATGAGATCTTTATGTAGGAGCTTGTAGCAGAGAAGCAGTTCCGCTTGAAGGAAAGTATGAAAATGATGGGGCTTGCAAATTGGATTCATTGGACAGCCTGGTTTTTGAAGACATTGGCTTTTCTTTTGATTAGTGTTATTCTTCAAACAATTTTACTAAAGGTATATAAGAGTTTACTAATTGGAGAAAATATGAAGTAGATTATAAATTATTCCTTTGATTTTAATATAGTTTCTTAAACTGTCTGCCTGAAAATCATCTAAGAGTTGCAGATGAAGTTTAGTTACAACTTTTGATAAGTTCAAAATCTTATTTTTCTTTCTGGTCTGAAGCTGGATCAATTTTCGACAGAAATACTTAATTAATCAAAGCTGGGCATGTTTAATATGACGATAATTTTATTTTGTTGGCTGGGTGGGCGAGGTGAAAAAGTATAAATACGACTATGAATCAAACAAGATTTTAGGTTTTTTTGGAACAAAGTTAAAATTTCTGCAATTTCGAGGTTCAAAGGTTTTCCTGTATATTATTTTGACACTTTTATTTATAGGGCGGCGACATTCTCACTTATACAAATGGAGGCATTGTGTTTTTCTTTCTATTTCTATACATACTGGCATCAATATTCTTTTTGTTCTTCATCAGGTTAGTTGTTTGCAATTTGTTAGCTTTTCACAAGTATTTGTGGTTTTGTTTTCAAGAATGAAGATAATTAAATAATACATCCTCAGTAGATTATTTACCCTCAGTTTCTTTTGTTACATTTTTATCCTACTTACTTTAGTGTTTTATTCTCCAATGCTGTTCGTGGGATGTTGTTTGCTGCTGTTATTTGGTTTGGTTCTTTGGGTCCGTATTTATCATTTCAAGATCCTGAAAAATTTGAGGAACTATCTGGGTAACATTTTTTATTTTTCATTTTTTATTTAGGCTAAGTATTTTTGTGTGTTTGCCTAAACACATTCAAACGTTTGAAGGCCCAGAAATGGGTAAATATAGGGTCAATAATATAAAGTATTAATATAAAGTACTATGTTTTATGTACTAGTGGTATGAAAGCAGCATCCTGTCTCTTACCAAATTCCTGTCTTGGTATTATGATTCATATAATATCCCAACGCGAATCTTCACAGGTCGGAGTAACATGGGATAATGTTTCTGAAAATACATCTGTGGACGATAACTATACACTTGGTCAAGCATTTGGCATGCTTATCTTTGACTGTATTTTGTATGGCATATTAACTTGGTAAGTGTGACCAATCTGTTCTTGTACCTTCTTGTACCTAATTTTTGTGAGCATAAAATTTTAAAATATCAAATTTACATATGTATTTAATATCAAAACTACGTTATTTAGAAGTGTTTCTGTGGAATTATTTTATTTATATTTAATATCCTTTTAAAATCAATGTTTCCCAGCGTGAACTTATAAGAGTTCGATTAGAGAAACATGCAAAGATTTATTAACATTTTTGATGAGTTTTTGTTTTGTGATATTGTATGTAATTCAATGATAATCTTAAAAAAGGTATTATCCCCCCCCCCCCTCCCTTTTCTCATAACTAACCCTGACCCTAACTTTAACCCACCCTTTTAATTACTTTAAGGAATTCTTCTTTAAACTTAAAATGTCATAATTAATTATTTCTGCTTAATATAGCTTCCGCGATATGTGCTTGTTAAATTATGCAGAATTTTTTTAGAAAAACAATAATAACAAAAAAGATGCTGCCTTATGTAGGAATTTCGTTGATCTTTATAGTGCCGGACAGCGCAAGCTCCAATAGTATTTTTTTTTATTTTTATTTTTTATTTAATGCGGAAAACCGCTTGAAAAATTCCACGGACAAAGCGCATTTTTGGCATATGACGTCATCGAAATTTTTCAGAAAAATTGAATTCTGCGTTTTACTATTCATATAATGATATGGTGCCCAATAAATTTTGCCAGATTCTTCATAACTTAAGATATTGAAAATGACCCCGAAATAAAAAAAGGCTGGCCTTAAGTAGCCAGAGCAGGTGTTTGAACAGCTGAAGAGGGTTAATGACATCTCAATTGATTATTTACAGTAATCCATTTGTTGCTTTTCTAGGTATATTGAAAATGTTTTTCCTGGAGAGTTTGGCATACCTCAGCCGTTTTACTTCCCTTTCCTACCATCATACTGGTGTGGAGCAAAGAAAGAGTCACGTGTTAACAGTACTGGTGATATTAACGGAAATAATAAGTACGCTGGAAATCTCAATTTCGAACCGGAACCTCAAAATGTTCAAATCGGAGTACAGATCGAAGATTTGAGAAAAGTCTTCAAGGTAATTCTGTGATTGTTATTATTTATTTATTTCATTAAAATAAACCCTAATTTACAGGGGAAAATTGTCTTTGAAAGTTACAGGAATAAAAAAAAGACATTTTAAAAGATCAGGTTAATAACTAACTATTCTGCTTTTCTAATTTAAAATTTTAATTAGGGGGCTGCTGGTAAAAAAGTTGCTGTTGATGATTTGAATTTGAATATGTATAAAGGACAAATCACAGCCTTGCTTGGTCACAATGGAGCTGGTAGGTTTCTTAGGTTTTTTTATACCTGTCCAATGCAACAGTTTTTTCTCAAGAATTTGAATTTAAATGTGTTGTATAGAGCTTGAAGTGTTGATCAAAATAATGTATAGGAATATGTGCTTTAGACGAATGATTAAGGAGATATTGTGTTTTTAATTTTTTTAATGATGTCAATGACCCTGGTTCCAAAACAGGTAGGTTGGCCCTGCTTTTTGGAATTTGACAATGTATCAGGTTACCCCCTTTTTACTCACGCAGGAAAATACATCAATTTTGAGTCGTTATTTGGTCTCCAACTTATAAGTGCAATGTAATGTCCTAAATTTAATAACGTAATTATTTGGTCTCCGACTTTAACAACGTCATTAACTTAACATAGTGTTTTTTTCTGTGTGACCGCACTTTTTAAGAACTATAAGATTTGAAAAAAGAAACCTGTGATTATTACTCTGTGCCCTCATCTTCTACATAATTAACATATACATTTTGAATCATCGCGATAAAAGTCCTTAAAATGCATACTTTGTTCTACTTTAAGGTAAAACAACAACAATGTCAATTTTGACTGGCTTATTTCCACCATCAAGTGGAAAAGCTTACATAAATGGCCAAAGTATAGAGTCCGACATGGCTGGCATAAGGGAAAGTCTTGGACTATGTCCACAACATAACGTTCTCTTCGATCGATTAACTGTTAAAGAACATTTAGAGTTCTTTTCTGCATTGAAGGTAAATTTAAATGAGTAACGCTGTTTTGACTAACAAAATTAACAGAAAGAGAGTTATTAATTAAGAATGCTACTTAATTCTATCATATAGTAATTAACTAATGCGTTTGTTGTTAGGGCGTCCCCAAAAAAATTGCTCAAGTGGAGATCGAACAGATGATTAATGACATTCAGCTTGAAGATAAAGCACAACAACAATCATCAACACTTTCTGGTGGAATGAAACGAAAACTAAAGTATTAACCCATTTGCTGACAAAATGTCACTAATTTGTTAAACGCACTGAAAACGAACAGGGTTACAAACGTTATGACATTATAACAAAGACATTACAACGGATTGACCATTTCAATGACATCACACAATACTTTTCTGACTACGACACTAATGACAAGAAATCCCAACATTAAGACGATTGGGGAAAGTTAAGCATTGAATGTGGAAATATTTCCATTGATTGAAAGAGTGACAGTGGATAAAACGTGTGGAATCTTATTTTGGAATCTTATTTTAGCTGTGCAATTGCTTTAATTGGTGGTTCAGAAACTGTTTTCCTTGATGAACCGACATCTGGAATGGATCCGTATGCAAGACGTGCAACTTGGGATTTGCTACAGAAATATCGTGGAAATAAGACGATAGTATTAACAACTCATTTTATGTTAGTTGAGTATTCTTTTTCTTTTAACATGTCTCCCAGTTTTAAAGAAATGTTAACTATTATTGTAATATGGTATCAAGGAGCCTATTTTGATGAATGAAAGACATGTCAAAGTAACAATGACTGAAAAATAGCACTGTCTTATATATTTTAGGGATGAAGCTGATTTTCTAGGTGATCGTATAGCTATAATGGCAGATGGTGAACTACGCTGTTGTGGGTCTTCTTTATATTTAAAGAAAAGGTTAGAAATAGTTATGCATCTCTGATCATAACGAATATGTTTCGCGATTTCTTTGTTTTTCTTAGATTAGTTTTTTTCATAATAAGGCTGCAATGATAAAAGTCTTTATTAATGCCAAATGTTTATTTGGAAAAAAAACTAAAATTTCATTTTTGGATACGATTTTTGGCCACCTGTAGCTTCAGTTGGACAGTGCCAAAAAAGAATTTAATTTTCCTTTATATGGATGATTTGTTGCATCTTTTTTCACTTTGTAGGCTTACTACAGCCTATGCATTGAATAAGCTGATTTTTGGCAGTGTTTTTGTAGTAATTTTTCTTGAAAAAGATATTTTGCTCTTTTTTTACTATAAATTGTGTGTCAGTTTGCACAACGACGACTCCACCTTGAAGTTATTCATTGCACAGCTGAAAAACGTGACCTGTTCTTTGAATTTTTTTTTGCAGATGTATATTGCTCAGTGTCCAAGGGTTAAAGTGAAAGTGTATTTCAGTTGTACAGAATTATCACTTGTTGACCACCACAAACTCTAATAGAGTTACTCTCTCTTAAAGTTTAAAGAGGGTTTATGATTCAATAAAACTTTACAATTATATACTAAACCTATATCCTTACTACAAAATTGAACTTCTTTTCTTACTTTTTACAAAATTTTTAGATATGGGGTTGGATATCATATGACTTTAGTGAAAGGCCAAAGCTTCCAAGAAAACAAAACTAGATCTTTAATATCTGAAGCAATCCCATCGGCGAAACTGGTTGGAAATGTTGGCTTAGAAATGAGCTATATTTTAGAAGAGGAAAGTACTGGCTTGTTTAAAGGGCTTTTTGAGGAATTGGAAGGTATGCTTTCATGTATATATTACATTTTGGTGTGTCATGCATGTGTTTAAATTTGTGTAGTATGACATAGTATCAAAATTTAGCTTTGCCATTGTATTCAAAATCTTTTCACCTCTGCTCAAAACTTTATTTATTTATCAGAAATGATGTATTTTATTCTTCGTATTTTGTAGAAAAAAAGGATGAGTATGGTATCAGTAGTTTTGGTATATCGGTCACAACATTAGAAGAAGTTTTTTTGAAAGTAGGAGAAGGGGAGACGATCAGTGTCGAAAAGTAAGTAGAGCTAAGAAAGGTTACACTGGTGCAATTATGTGTTTGCAATGTTTTAATTTTTACTACGTATAATATTTGCCAGAAAAACATTTTTTTTGTAAACTCAATTAAGTGCATATACATTCACATTAAAGTTTGCCCAGAATTTTCTTTTCGTATACATTTTACAGTAAATAATCACCAACGTCCCTTTTGTCAAGCAAAAGAGATTTTGTAGAGGTTTAATTCTCATAATTTTTTACTTTTTTTTAATTGTTTTAATAAGCTCCCCACTGAACCACTTATATAATTTGATTTCACCATTTTAAACTTCATTAAAGTACCAAGTAAACTTCAATGAATAGATTCGGTCAACGTTTAAGTTTTTTTTCAAGTAAACCAAATGCAAATAATATCAAAATAATTTACATAAACATGCAAATGAAGTCTTATCTACCTTTCAAATTTTATACAAGCTGGGTAGCTTTAAAGTTATTACATTAGATGCATCTTATGTTTTAATTTGCAGATTGGAAGAGAATAATAATGACAAAGAACAATTACATGTAACTGTAGATGATACTCAACATCAAATAAGTCGAGAAAGTAAGTAAATTTAGTCTCAAATTTTGTCAGTCAAATTGCCAAATCAAATTTATGACCTGTTTTAAAAACTTTTTTTAACTGTGTGGTGCTTTATGTACAAAGGATATGCCTAAAATTATTTTCAAAAATATTAATTTGTCAGTAAATGTTCTTTATTTGTACTCCAATTCTAAACTTTTTCAATTTTACATACTAGTACTCCTTATTTCAAAAACTGTCTTTTAATTTATTGTATTTTGTTTGTCACACGGACCGATTTCCTGTTGGAATTCACAAAGTATATTTCGCAGAAATAGCAGATACAATACATTTTTTAATGATTCACGTGGATTTTGCAGAAGCTAACGACTAGTATTCTATTACAGGAATAAACTAACGAAACTCGGTGCACTGTTTTTATAGGTCTTCTAACTGGTTGTGCATTAAAGGCGACTCAATTCAAAGCTATGTTTATAAAGCGTTTTCTCAACTCAAAGCGAGAGAAGAAAGCAATGTTAACGCAAATTGTTTTGCCGTTGTTGTTGGTTATTTGTGGACTGGTGTTATCGAAATCTTCGAATAGTCAAGAAGATGACATATTGAGACAGATGAGTTTGTCAATGCTGAAAGGCAAAAGTGATGTGTTAACTGGATATTATTCCGATTTTAGTTCTTCTCCACAAAGCTTGAAAAATAGAATGAAAAATGTATGTAGTAAAGGTGTACAACCTTGCTTTTTGTAATGGAATTTTAAGTAATATGTCATGTATTCAGCTGTGGGAATGATACTAGTAATAACACAGCATGCAGCTGTAAATGTGCTATAACTATTTTTAAAGATTATATGTGAAATGATGGCGTACCTTTATCCAATCCCCTTAATTTTTTGTGAACTAATTTTTTTGCACAGAAATAATGGGAAAGTGCTAAAGGGCTAGTAAAATAGGTTCTTTTTTAGTGCAAGTCTGTGAAATTTCTAAAAAACAGAATTTTTTTTACGACTATTATACGACTGTTTTACGACTATATGTTATGTCTATGCCTGAAGTCCTCAAAAACTGCTAGCGAAATTTCTGTTGATACCTTAAAGAAATAGAACTTGAACCATTTTTTGAGTTCCTTTTATACTAGTGGCTGGCTTTCCACCATCTTCATTTAGCATTGCACAACATCTAACAAGCCTTTTAAACTCTGCGGTGTTCTTAATTGTTAATTCAAGATTCCCGAATATTATGCGGAAATTAAAGGTTGTGTAAAATCAAAATTTTGATATGTGCACACAGATTAGGGTGCAAACAGAAAAAAGGGTAGCAAAATGAAGTCCGTTAAGGTTGTAATAGGTTTTGGATGTTGAGAAGTAGTGGGTAAAAAAACGTTTGGAAGAACATTTTTCACTACAAAAGCTTTCAGAATATTCAGATTATTCCGAATATTTATACGGATAGCCACTTCAGTGTTGGAAACACTGTTATCAATGTGGGTCCGGTGTTCTGACAGTGTTTTTATACAAAAAACGGATACCATTAACTTCCATAAAAATTATTTATAATTGTTTTCTTCAGATGGCATCGAACTACTTGAAATCAGTGCAAGTTGAAATTGCTGATAGAACATCTGAAATGACGAAAATAAAACATGAAAATAATGGAAGTAATGTGAATTTATTATACGTGGAAAATCCTCTGTCTAAGGTCTTCGGTACAGATAAAAAAGAATGCTGTGACTATAAATATTTTGTTTTAAACAAAGAGTGCCGAAAAGCTGTAAGTATATTCCTTTCTTAGTTAGGCGTTTTTTGGACTAGTGCAATCACTTCTAGGTCTGATGTCTTTATTGCTTAGACATAATAAACCTATCTGCTTTCTCAGTTGCACGATAAAACGAGGTCTGTTATATTTTTTTTTAAAAAGGACTATTTTTTAGCTGAAAGATGAATATACCATGGAAACCTTGTGTGGTACTACTTCAAAATCATTTGGTTATAGCAAGTGTGCAAAGTCAGCTTTTGAACAAAAGTAATTAACACATATTATTTATTATTATTTGTTATTGTTTACTCCTTGCAGCTATCTTATATTCATTCATTTGCCAATCTTTTTTTGAAGCAGTGGAAAATCTTTTAATAACACTGATCTGACTGATTGGAGAACGTATTTTCAAGAATATGTTATCGAAGACAGTGGGAAAGAAATAAAGAATTATTTCAACGAGAAGGTAGTTGGTATTAGTGTTGAGGATGGCAATAAAATGGGAGATGTCCCGGTGACGATTTGGTATAGTAGCCAGGTTGGTTTTTATTGCATTTTTATTTCTCATGAACATGCCTGTTTTGGTTTATATGTGTTTTTATGTTAGGCGCCTCACAAACATTTTCGTTTTTGGCACTTCGCAAACATTTTCGTGTTTGGCACTTCGCAAACATTTTCGTGTTTGGTACTTCACAAACATTTTCATGTTTGGTACCTCACAAACATTTTCGTGTTTGGCACTTCACAAACATTTTCGTGTTTGGTACTTCACAAACATTTTCGTGTTTGGCACTTCACAAACATTTTCGTGTTTGGTACCTCACAAACATTTTCGTGTTTGGCACTTCACAAACATTTTCGTTTTTGGTACTTCACAAACATTTTCGTTTTTGGCACTTCACAAACATTTTTGTGTTTGGTACTTCACAAACATTTTCGTGTTTGGTACCTCACAAACATTTTCGTGTTTGGCACTTTGCAAACATTTTCGTGTTTGGCACTTCACAAACATTTTCGTGTTTGGTACTTCACAAACATTTTCGTGTTTGGTACCTCACAAACATTTTCGTGTTTGGTACCTCACAAACATTTTCGTGTTTGGCACTTCACAAACATTTTCGTTTTTGGTACTTCACAAACATTTTCGTTTTCGGCACTTCACAAACATTTTCGTGTTTGGTACTTCACAAACATTTTCCTGTTTGGTACTTCACAAACATTTTCGTGTTTGGTAATTCACAAACATTTTCGTGTTTGGTAATTCACAAACATTTTCGTTTTTGTTACCCCACAAACATTTTCGTGTTTGGTACCTCACAAACATTTTCCTGTTTGGTACTTCAGAAACATTTTCGTGTTTGGTAATTCACAAACATTTTCGTGTTTGGTACTTCACAAACATTTTCCTGTTTGGTACTTCAGAAACATTTTCGTGTTTGGTAATTCACAAACATTTTCGTTTTTGTTACCCCACAAACATTTTCGTGTTTCGTACCTCACAAACATTTTCGTGTTTGGTACTTCACAAACATTTTCCTGTTTGGTACTTCAGAAACATTTTCGTGTTTGGTAATTCACAAACATTTTCGTTTTTGTTACCCCACAAACATTTTCGTGTTTGGTACCTCACAAACATTTTTGTGTTTGGTACTTCACAAACATTTTCGTGTTTGGTAATTCACAAACATTTTCGTGTTTGGTACCTCACAAACATTTTCGTGTTTGGTACCTCACAAACATTTTCGTGTTTGGCACTTCACAAACATTTTCGTTTTTGGTACTTCACAAACATTTTCGTTTTTGGCACTTCACAAACATTTTCGTGTTTGGTACTTCGCAAACATTTTCCTTTTTGGTACTTCAGAAACATTTTCGTGTTTGGTAATTCACAAACATTTTCGTGTTTGGTAATTCACAAACATTTTTGTTTTTGTTACCCCACAAACATTTTCGTGTTTGGTACCTCACAAACATTTTCGTGTTTGGTACTTCACAAACATTTTCCTGTTTGGTACTTCACAAACATTTTCGTGTTTGGTACTTCACAAACATTTTCGTGTTTGGTACTTCGCTTTTTCATCTTAAACAAATCAATCATTTTAATGTTATGTACTTCATGCACACATTTTATGTTGGACACCTCGCATATTTTCATGTTAGCAACTTCACACATATTTTTGCGTTAGCCACTTCAGACACATATTTTTATGTTATTCACTTCGCATATATTTTCATGTTAGGCACTTTGTATGCACATATTTTTATATTAGGCACTTCACACACACACATTGTCATATTAGGTACTTCACACACCAATCAGCCATTTTACACACGCATGTTCATGTTAGGCACTTTACACACATACATTTTTATATTAGGCACTTCACGCATACCATATAATCCCTTTTACACACATATTTCCATGTTATTAACTTCACCTATGCATATTTTCATGTGAGCTCTTTTACACACATATTTTCATGTTATTTATTCACCTATGCATATTTTCATGTGAGCTCTTTTACACACATATTTTCATGTTATTAACTTTGCCTATGCATATTTTCATGTGAGCTTTTTTACACACATATTTTCATGTTAGGCACTTCACACAACAGCAAGCGCATACAGTGCTGGTAGCAACATTGTACTGAAGTATCACATGAACGATACTGGTTATGGTATCACAACAAATAATTATCCGTTGCCAAGAAATAGTAGAGAAAAGGTATATCTCCCTGGTAGAATAGTATCTTAAATTATTGAAAATGCTAAGTACCCCAAACGCAAATTAAAGGGTGTGTAATTCAGAGTGACACTTAATGTGCAACAACTTTGGGTGTTGGTCTGGATATTCTGCTGTGTTTGCATGTTGTGCCTGTTTATTTTTTAGAGTCAATTGAACGACATTAATGGTAGCAACCTTGTGTTAGTGATGTTTGCAACCATGGCAGCCTCGTTTGTAGCAGCTAGCTTTGTGCCCTTTATTGTGACAGAGAAAGCTTCCAAAGTGAGTGTAAATTCATGTTTTACAAAGGTAGTCCAAGATATTTCTTAGTTACAACAATAAAGCAAGAGATGTTTGTACATCTCAAGAAATATATTATAGTTTGCTGTGTAAAAGGAACACCAACTTAACATTTTATGTGTACATCTGTTTGTGCCACAGAACAGGATTAATCTGTATCTAAGCCTTCGCTATTTCTAAATGTTTTTAAATTAAAAAGTGCGTTATTGATACATTTTGTGTCAGTATTATTTACGCTTTGATTTTGACCTTTTTCTTCAGGCTAAACACATTCAGTTCGTGAGTGGAGTTGATTCGATCTCATACTGGGGTGCGTCATACTGTTGGGACTTCATCAACTTTTTGATACCTGGCATTGGAATCGTCATCCTTTTTGCTGCTTTTAATCTGGACGATTACAAAGAAGCTATTGGGGAAGTCTTTTTGATTATTGTAAGATATGTTTTTGATTCACCTTATTATCTGTTTTGTAGAGGTACACAAAGCTGAGAAAGTGTTAACTATGTTGTAGAGTTAAAAATTTAAAAAAATCCGTGAAAATCAGTGTTTGCCTTTTAAGGTTTTAAGATTTAGTTATTTTACATAATAATGATGTCACACAAACCTTGGCATTTTGGATATCTTAAGGGAATATCAATGTATAGTTATTTAAAAGTTGAATTGATTAACATGAAAAATATTATGTCAAGATTTAGCCATTAGCTCGTTTCCTCCAGATATCTGGCATCTCCAGCCTACACAAGCTTTCTAGAAAACTTCGTGTCCTCTGTATTTAGCATTTACCTATACGCCAGAAAATTTCATAGCATACTAAATTTTTTTGTGCCATACAAGATAATTGTAATATTCCAATCTAGAACTCTTGTCTTAATTAGGAGCTAATGTTTATTATTTTTTAATTATTTATCAAATCTTCAACATTTGTGATTTCAGTTACTTTTTGGTTTGTCAGCGTTGCCATTCATCTATCTGATCAGTTTCTTGTTTCAAAGTGCTTTGATTGCGTATGCTGTTATCTCCTTGCTTCTCGTGGTAGCTAGCATTGTAAGTATGCATCTGAAGGTTTGTATTGGTTTGAACTTTTTCGAAAGCAGTACTTTACTAATAGGTGGACAATGGGAAAACGTATGGTACTGTTAAGTAAATGCTTGCAAAAACAATGTTTTTAATACCAGCGTGTAAAGACATTGTTTTTCATACGTACGTATGAAAAGAATACATTCAACAACGCCTTTTAAAACAAATAGCACCAAAACCTTTTCAACACTGCTTTTTTAAAGGGAAAAGTTTTTAAACTTTAAAAATTCTTGACCTTATACGCGTTCCCTACATCAAAGTGCAATCCATACATTATCCGCATTTCAATCAAGAACATTAAAGTGACGCTTGGGAGCAATAAGATCGCAACAATTACCTTCAGTACCCTTCTTAGAAAACACCACAACTACATCCCTGTCATAGGGGTTATCGGAACCGACTTGTTGTACCTGCAATTCGAACAGAGGCATGAGTCACTGCAACTTCTGCTATTTTTTAGACAAGGACTGGAACTGTACTTTTCACAATTTAAACGTATTTCATTGCCTTAATTCTAATGTAAGCGTGATCCATTCAATATAAAACTATTTTTTGATGAAAAGGTTGGAATTGCAGTACTGAGTAAATTCGGTGATAAATAAAAAAAATAGAGAAACAATAAAAATAAATAAATATGTGATCTTCGATTCATTTGAAATTAAGATATTTCTTTTATACATCTACAATGGTTTCTTCAGGTTTGCATTAAAACTTTGTGTTTCACATCTAGGCAATGGTGTTGGCCGTGTTCATATGTCGTGTTGTGGACGAGAAAGATGTGGCAGATATATTACATTACGTGTTCTTACTAGTACCAACTTATGCGTAAGTGTAACCAGGGCTTTGTATTGTTTGTTTTAGAAATTTTGAGAGTTTTGAGATTTTGGTCGTTTTGTGCACAAAGCAACGAAAATTAAAAGAATTTTTTTGTGTATGTTCTAGATTTCCACAAGCCCTTCGAGATATATCCTTAAACGTAGCAGCTCAAAGAGACTGCACAGCATCTGAAGTGTAAGTCAGTCCACATTTAATTATACGTAACCATTGGAATTTTCAACGTTATTTTTAAAATTAAAGCTAAGGTACTATTTACACAAGCTTGTAAACAGTATTTGTAGCCAACACGAATTTTAAAAATTAATTTGATATGATTTTTAGTACTAAGATGGCGTGTGCGAAGAATGAAGATGTTTATTACGACAATATTTTGGAATGGTCACATCCTGGGGTTGGAGTTCATTGTTTTTACATGTTTCTTGAAGCATTGATATATTTCATCTTAGTTTTGTTAATTGAGGTTAGTTGGTTACTTCTTTGTTGTTGTTGTTGTTGTTGTTGTCATCGTTGTTGTTGTTGTCATCGTCGTTGTTTTGTTGTTGTTGTTGTTGTTGTTGTTGTTGTTGTCATCGTTGTTGTTGTTGTTGTTGTCATCGTCGTTGTTGTTGTTGTTGTTGTTGTCATCGTTGTTGTTTTTGTCATCGTTGTTGTTGTTTTGTCGTTGTTGTTGTTGTCCTCCTTGCAATCGGTCATTGTTTGTACTTTGTCATCGTTCCGTTATATATCTTTTTAAGTATTTGTTGCAATTTTAATTTTTTAGGAAGGCTTCTTTCTGGGGGCGGTTTTTGGTGCCGGAACTTCAACACACTTTCAACCAAAAGCAGATGAGGTGAGCTACGATTGACTTTGGTCTGTTCATGTTAGTGGTCACTGTCATGTCCATTTTTGTATATTCATTTTTTGTATTCAAACTCAAATTTTCATGTCTGTGGTCAATCTTTCAGAATCGGATACAACTGCGCTTCTTTTAATGCAATGTCTCAAAAGAACTTAATTCAGTGAATACGCCTTTTTTATAAGAAAACTATTTTTGACGTGGGCGTCAATTTTCCTAGCAAAATGCCTGAATATAGGCTGAAATTTCCTTAATTTTTTTTTTAATTTTAGTTTTATGCTTTTGTTTCAAGTTATTGTTATGTATTTTATTTGAGACATCTTTTATTTTTAATGAAGAAAAAAGACTTCTTTTGTTATTATTAGGATAACGCTTTGTTAGGATGTATATTTGACTGGAAAAAAAGAAACTTGATTGTGTTGTGTTTTGAAATTGTGGTGATTCAGTAACTGTAAATGTTAATATTAGGGTCTGTAAAGATTGGATCTTAACACGCGGAGGATTTTCTTAAATTTCTCTAATTTTTAAGGATTTTAAGGCTTCTTGTAAAAAAAAAAGTGTGTAGCACATCAAA
Source organism: Hydractinia echinata (assembly GCA_030067915.1). Lineage (NCBI taxonomy): Eukaryota > Metazoa > Cnidaria > Hydrozoa > Anthoathecata > Hydractiniidae > Hydractinia > Hydractinia echinata. Next base: position 549,939 of record JASGCC010000099.1, on the reverse strand, counting down.
AAGTTCATTGACTCTTTTTACAAAGGAATGTGATGGACGAAGTAGACTGTCCGTAAATAATTTTGACTGATTTTATTTAATAAGCCATTAATGGTTGCTTTTTCTAAAATACATTTAAAATACAGGATTCAGATGTAAAGGTAGAACGGGAAATGGTGTACAATTTATCAGATGAATTGTTGAAAGAATCGGCTGTGGTGGTGAAAGACTTGACTAAGGTGATTATTTGAAAACATTCATCCAATAAAAATGCACGTTTTTTTGATAAAGGTGTTAATAATCTTCTTAAGGCGCTCTTAGAAATAACATTGGTGCAATACCATATAAGGTTTGGAATCTTTTCAACTCTTTTTTGTTGACATACGAAAGGCTTATGATTTTATATGATTTGGTTTTGAAGAAAACAACAATAGGCTGTCTGCATGTGCTTGAAAATTTATATAAATATCCAGACGTAACCAGCTCATTCATATTTTTTTAAATATTAATTTTCATGACTGTGTTATTTCAGGTTTATAGGACAACTGGGATGACTGCTGTTGATCACTTAAGCGTTCGGATTCCTAAAGCGGAATGTTTTGGTCTTCTTGGAGTAAATGGTAAGGTTTCATTGTTTTTAATGCGAATAGATCTCTTTAGTTGTCATTAGTTCTGTCTAACCTTGACAATGCAACGCGTATTGAAGTGCTATGACAACAAGACGCCCCTCAAGAAGTTTGGTATCTGCAATAAGTTCCTATTAATGTTATAATCAAATGGTAGCTGGTTAACGTCAGCGGATAACGAAGTTGTCATTCTGTAAACACTCATTCCTTTTTGTAGTTCATTTTGTTTAACTCTTACGATTTCCATCTATTTTTTAATGCAGGTGCTGGTAAAACTACTTCGTTTGGTATGTTAACTGGCGAGCTGGCAATTTCAGATGGTACTGCTTTTCTTCATGGATACAACATCAAAACACAGCTCAAGCAAGTCCAACAGAGAATTGGTTACTGTCCTCAGGTATTACTTGATAGTATTAAAAAAAACTTTTTCAATGCTTCTTACTATGGGAAACACTGATCACATTATGACGTAATCATTCTTGTTTTTGGATAAAGTGTTGTAAAAACGAAATGAAATTATTAAGACCAGATGGTTAATATTAAAATGAATGTCTTCCGTGTTTTTATCTAAAATTATAAAAAAAGACATTGAAAAGCGAGTACTCATCTTGTCGAGAATTGGACATTTAGTTTTTAATAAAATTCTTGCATAATTATGACGATTATGATAATTATGATAATTATGATAATTATGATAATTATGATAATTATGATAATTATATAATTATATAATTATATAATTATATAATTATATAATTATATAATTATATAATTATGATAATTACAATTTGTACATGTGGATTTTAATGGTTACCCACTCCGCTTAATTTTTTAATTTGACAGAAGAACTAAGGTAATATGAAAATCACGTTTTGTTCCTCTTCCTCGTTTGCCTCAGTTGAACATCATATAAACTACCTTGCTTTGCTTCGTTTAGTTCGACGCTCTAGTTGAAAGATTGACTGGTCGTGAAATGTTGACAATGTTTGCACGCTTGCGTGGAATTCCATCTCATCTTATTGAGGATGTTGTCAAGTCTGCTATCGAGCAATTAAATCTTGGTAAATGGGCAGACAAGTTGTGTGGAGACTACAGGTATACCACATTTGTTGCTTTGTGTGAGCAGTAAGTAAGGCAAACTTATGGAAGAAGTAAGTAAGGCAAAGGTATATATGGTAGTTCTATCTATGGCACAACTGACTTTGACCTGGAGACTCTTCGCATACCACATTTGTTGGTTTGTGTGAGCAGTAAGTAAGGCAAACTTATGGAAGAAGTAAGTAAGGCAAAGGTATATATGGTAGTTCTATCTATGGCATAACTGACTTTGACCTGGAGACTCTTCGCATACCACATTTGTTGGTTTGTGTGAGGAGTAAAAACGTTATGTATACAGATTACCCATCTTCTATAAGAATTTAGATGAATGTTAAGTCAATAAGAATCAACCTTCAACTTCACTTTTCTGTGTACCTAAGTTTCGTCTTTCAGTTCATTGATGTCTTCTTCTTCTAGTAATTCAAAACTTAAATCACCTTAGCTTTCTTATTTACTCATTGTACTTTTCTTCAGTCCATTATTATTAAATTACCTATAAAATGGTTTCTTTGCAATGTTTATATCGCGTTTGTGCCATGCAAACTTTTTTTATCATCTATGTGGGTATCTGTGTGCTTTAATAAAATTGCAATTTGATTTTTCATTAAGACTGGCCTAACGAGGAAAGCAAATACGACAATTGACAATAAGCGACAATTGAGCCTGGGAAAGAAAAGAAACAAACAAAAGCAGTATTGAGCCTTAGCCAAAATTTTATGTTGCTTATAAAAAAACAGATTTTAAGTAGAGGCAGGGGAGACAAGATGGAAATTAAGAAAACTTTGATCATGAAATAAAAACACCGCATCAAAAAAGTGCTTCTTGAAATTCTATTTGCAAATTTACAGTCGCACTAGTTTAGCCATACTAAATCAGCTTACAATAAATCTCAAATTCATTTAATCTTTTTTTTCAGTGGTGGTAACAAACGTAAACTGAGCACTGCAATGGCTTTAGTTGGTGATCCTTCTGTTGTGTTTTTGGTGAGTTCTCTCATATAGAATTACAAACAAGGAAAACAAAGGCACTATTTAACTTGAATGTATTTTTTTATTAGGACGAGCCCACGTCAGGTATGGATCCTGGTTCCAGAAGATTCTTGTGGGACACTTTGACATCTGTGGTAAATTCAGGACGGTCCATCGTTCTTACGTCACACAGGTAAATATTTATTGATGTATATGTTGTTGGAACATTTTTTAAACCATATTTGAAGGTCTTTTTTTTCGACGATATAGAGCTGGAAATTGTATTTGACATCAGACAAACCTGTAAATAGCAGACCTGCTATATACAAGTCTGTCTTGTACATAGCCTTGTGAACAAAAATGCACTTTTAGCCCACCTTTGTTTACAAGGGACACTCTTTTACGAACCTACTGATTCACGATGAAAACCTTATATAATAACCTCTACATGGCGGGCACTGTTTGTAGTGGCCGCAACCAACGATAATTTCATGCAACGACAACTTCACCGGTTTATAGTGGACACAAAATAGGATTAAGAGGGAAAAAACATAGTTTACATGATATTATTAGATTATAAAATATATTCCTTCATCAATTCATACACTGTCTTTCTCTTCTTCGACTTTTTTTGAATTAACGCCGCAGCCTTTCTAATTCAATTATTTTCACGTCAAGAAAAAAATGCTAATGTGACATGTCATTTGTATGCTTCATTTCGGCATACTTGTGTTTTGCGTAGGCAATTTATAATTTGTTTTGAGACCGCACGCTTGAACACAGGAACAGCAGTTAAATTAAGAGAGAAAATTAGGATAAAACTTTTGTAAGTCCAAGTTACATGCGAATCATGATTTTTTTTCTTAACACGTCGCCATTCGCCTCTGCAATCGCAGAGTGCCAATGTTAAAAAGGCTGCGCCGAAAATCTTCGTACTATACCCTATTCTTTTACCAATTACAACGACGGATGGACTAGAACAACGGCTAACTTTTGTAATCGAGCAAAAAACGACGTAACGGGGGATGTATTACAAATTTCCAGATAACCTTTTTTCATTTTGAGGAGCTAAAATAAAATATGAGTAAGTTTGACTTGAAAATATATTTAGAATTTTTGTAATGTGTGTTCATACCGTGATCGTGCACCCGAAAAACGTGTTTTCACGTTTTGTCTGCTGAGAAAACATATTAGTATGATCTTCAAACGTGATATCTACTTTGTTGTTGTGAGGTCTGTCTTCATCGAAGTCAAAGATGTTCTTCATGTCGTTGTTTTGTTTTTAGTATGGAAGAGTGCGAGGCTCTATGTACACGTCTTGTTATCATGGTGAATGGACAATTTAAATGTATTGGAAGTATACAGCATCTGAAAAGTAGATTTGGGCAAGGATATACACTTATGATGAAAATAACGGGTAACCCGATAAAACCGGAAACCATATATGATCAACCTGATCAAAACGGTAAGTGTATGCAAAAAGATTGTAGACAAGCTGAGCTAAATCACCACCAACGTGAATTGCTATGGTTATTACGATGGTGTATGTTCATTCAAGGGAGCTTTTGTGAATAAATAAATCTTGAAGGCTTAAATAAACGCCCATGCTCACAAGTGAACGTTCCCAAGTTGAAAAACTGTTGATTTAATAAACGCCCATGCTCACAAGTGAACGTTCCCAAGTTGAAAAACTGTTGATTTAATAAACGCCCATGCTCACAAGTGAACGTTCCCAAGTTGAAAAACTGTTGATTTAATAAACGCCCATGCTCACAAGTGGACGTTCCCAAGTTGAAAAACTGTTGATTTAATAAACGCCCATGCTCACAAGTGAACGTTCCCAAGTTGAAAAACTGTTGATTTAATAAACGCCCATGCTCACAAGTGAACGTTCCCAAGTTGAAAAACTGTTGATTTAATAATAGGAACAGGTTGTGCACAGTCGACTCTCTAATCAACAGACAAAAAATGATTGACCATGGGTTACCTAATTCGTGGGCTAAGTCTTCTGGGCCCGTTTTCTGTCGAGGCGATAAAGAATCCTCAAATAGCAGACGTCTCTAATTAGCGGACAAAAAGAGATTGCACAAAAGGTGTCAACTAATTAGAGAGTTCACTGTGTATATGTCTGTTCCAAACAAGATACAGTCGACGCTCGTTATCTCGAACTCCCAAGGGACCGAAAGAAAAGTTCGAGATAGCGAAAGTTCGAGATAACGAGCGTATTTCATGAAAAGTTCGAACTCAAGGGACCGAAGAAAAAGTTCGAGATAGAGAAAGTTCGAGATAACGGAGGTTCGAGATAATGAGCGTCGACTGTATCTTTATGAATGTTTATAAATGTTTTCAATTGTGGCCTACAATTTGCTGTTTTTAGATGTAGGAGTAGCAAATGCTGCCTATGAGCAGGGCGAACAACAACAACAACAACAGCAACAACATCCGTCAAGCCACGATTGGTATAATCATGATATCGCTTATAACGTAAAGCAGGCGAAAAATTTCATACAAGAAAAATTTCCAGGCTCTTATCTCATTGAAGAGAGACAGGTATCCACTCTTTGAGCTTATTTGTACATAAATAATACAAAGATGCAGACAATAAATCTACACTAATGTAAAAGACTTCAAAATGTAAGCAAAATAGAACAATGTAAACAAAAAAATAAAGTTTCACTCTTTCAACTATTCATTAATTAAAGTTTTGTATAGCAGAACACGTGAGGACACCCTTTCAAATTGGATGTTTTTAAATTATTTTAGACTATTAAGCTTTGTTAAAAAGTCCTGATGCGTGTATTTTTATGCTTAATGTGACTTGCTTAAGAAGCCTCGTTTTTAAGAAGAGGTCAAACAAGATGGCAGAAATACGTGCAAGCGGTGTATTGTAACTAACTTCGATGTAAAATTCTGTTTTGTTTTTATTCAGACCCTGTTACAATATCAAATTATCAATCCAGATTTGCGCTGGTCGCAAATGTTTGGAACTCTGGAAGAACATGCTGAACAACTTGGTATAATAGACTACAGTGTGAGTCAGACATCATTAGAACAAGTAGGTGGTTATACTGCTGTTTCTTGTTATTGTCTCAATGTGCATTCTCTCACTGAGTCAAATGATGAATTTGTTAGAAAAACTATCCTTCTTGTAAACTATCATATCAAGTCAAGTTTTGTCAAAAGTTACCATTAATGCCATGAATTTTGAGTAGAGAAGAAGAGATAGATGCCAAGGTTATCCTGAATGATTGTTTTGCTTTTTTTCAGGTGTTTATAAATTTCGCCAAAGCCCAGCATTCGGAAGAACGCGTCTTTAAAAAGTCATGTTGTTCGTGCAGTTGTTTCTAGTATTTGTGCGTTGGCTACACCGAGTCGTACTACTTCAAAGGTACAATATTTTGGAGAGTATTGGCGTGTAAGACCTGACAATATAAAGAGTTTAAGATGAGTTTATATGTAAATTATTTGCGTTTACATGGACATTTTTTATTTGTTACTGAGTTAGTATGGGGACGAAGTGTTTGCCACACGTTAATAACTTTAAAATTAGACTAGGTGACCATACTCTAAAAAAATTCTGTTTAGCTGTGGAACATTCTTTTGCAGAAGCTGGTTTGCAACTCTTTAAATACTACCCATAAGTTTTAATGTCCCATACGTTTTAATGTTTGGTAATACCATTTTTGTGTCTATCTTTGTTCGCCTTGATTGTGCCTGAGGAATTTTCTTGTTAAGAAGCTTGACGGTGAAAGTGCTAAAAAACAGCTAGAACCTTTTTGGATGGTGGGTTAATATAAAATTGATGAAGGTATACTTTAAGGGAAGAACAGTTTGCGCAAGAAAAGAATGCAGAGTTAAAGGTTCCGCAATTTCGCAATTTATAGTTGAAAATATCGTAAATTGCGGAACTAAAGATTGCGAATTGGTGATACAATCATGAAATTTAAAATTGCGAATTAAAGATTGAGATTTGTTCGTTTGAAAATTCCTTTTGATGTAAATAATGGATTCCCCTGTAAACCTTCACGACAGAAGTAACTCGTCTTTTTCTTAGAAATCGACAAAATTAGATTGTGGATTTTATTTTTTTTCTTTGAATTGCGGAAGAAAAAATTTCGAATTGCTACTCCTGGCTAGAAATTGCGGAAAAAAAGATTGCGAATTTTGGCCAAACACGCGAACCTTTCTTGCGCAATAATTTCTTCTCTTAAGGTAACACCCATCTCTTTTTTTTGAAATTCTAACCTGACTAAAGTCTTTTTTCTTGAATATTGATATAAGAATTTTTGAAATCTGTCCCTTCTTTGTCGAATTTTTTTGCAACGATATCTTTGCGAACACTTTGTTCGCGCGAATTTTTTAAAATTTTGTTTTTAAAATATTATTTGTATATATTTGCACCATTCTTATTTATTTGTATATTTTCACATTATTTTACTGTAAATATCAAGATTTTGGGGGAATTGTTTCACCTTTTTTAACCAATCGTAGTGAAGATTTATTTCTACGTCCATAATTGTCCCGTTCGTTCGGATTGCGTGTTTTTCATGTTGAATTCTCATCTAACCTCGTCTTTAAAGGGGATTTTCACGGAGCGAATTGTGGATGGCGAATTCGACGGCGAATTAGCTGCGAAATATCTTTTTGATTTTTACGTGGAACGAAAAACATATGACGAATTTAAAATACTGAATGTAACCACTCTTTGGTATTAAAAACAAGACAGTTATTTTGAATTCTTTCCAGTAATGAGTTTTCCTAAGAATAAACACTGAATATTGCGTTCTGATTGGTTAAAAGTTTACAGCTAAATATTTCGCCGCTAAAATGAAAAGCGAATTTTTTAAAGCAAAATGAAAACAAATAAAACTGCGCATGCTCAGATACATTTCGCCGGCGAATTTGCCGTCCAATTCGTTTCGTGAAAATCCCCTTTATGTGGTTTTGCACCTATTATATGCCAACCTTTGCGTGCTCTGGGTACGAGGTTGTTACAGTCTAAACAGAAACCATTGCTACAGCCCTGATTAACTTGATGATTACACCCTAAGTTTGGGATTTACAAACAATTTGAAGGAAGACGCATAATGCCTATCAAATATTATCGAATATCGAATATATATGGAATATATTTATCGAATATCGAATATATTTATTGAATATCGAATATATTTATCGAATTTCGAACATTTATTGAATATATTTGTTATATTATAAAGATCTAACAAAATCACTTTTTTCAACAAGAAAATTTAATGCAGTGGATAGTTTTTTACGAATCGAAGGGGGTCTTTTAAAATGTTTACGCGCAAGAATTTGCTGTGTAGTTCAAATCTCGCACACAGGTAATCTCTCTAATTGTTTCCAAAAAATCGTCGTCGCACGCATAGGCAATACACCTTTACGATAATTCGGGAAAACTAACACTCCATCGCAGCTGATTTTGCAATCGGAGGAGGTAAACATCACACTTTTATAAGAGTTTATTAAGGAGAAAACACGTTCTTTCGTGATAACTTTTCTTGCTGCGTTTTGTTTTTAATGAAAAGTACACATAAGTTGTATCTTATTAACAACAACGTTTCCTGAAAATTTGAAAGAAATTGATACAAAGAAAGTTAAAACACTGGAGAAAACACGCTTTGGTCTCTAACAAACTCTTATAAAACCACGTTTTTTACCTCCTTTCTTCCGATATTGAAAAACGATGGAGAGCCGTAGGAACGCATGTACAATTGAATTATCGTAAAGGTGTATTGACTTGGGTGATTCAAGCAACCTCCAAAACTCGAGAGCAAGCTCCACCTACCAACTTTTCCAGTGTTGGCTAGCTATCAGAAAGCACAGCGTCGTTAAGAAGCAAAGTCAGGGGAACTTGTGTTCACTTTTGGTGAGCTCATGTACTGATCAGCTTCCTTATGGGTGTTATGCAATGTTCAAGGGTTATGTCTTTTTTTTCATGTTGGGACGGAACCTGTCCCAAGAATGAAAAATCTAACAAACTCTGGGAATGAGGTTGGTTTACTACTAAGGTGTGTTGCGTTTTCTGTTGACACAAAATGCTGAGGTCTCTAGCCTGTATATATAAACCAGCGTAATCGCAGGCTAGTGAAAGTAGTGCGTATAATTTTTGAAAACAATCCCTCTGTTGGAGTAAAGTACGCATTACGTTTTGAACGTTGGTGTTTATGTTTCATGGTAAATTTGTGCACGATCCTCGCTGTGAATAAATAGTCTGTATGGGTCTGGTAGTATTGTACCATTTTTAAGTGTTAATTTTTCTTTATACTTCTGCTTATCTATGTTTTATAAAGCAGAAAAATATTTAGATGCTTGCCATGTATTGGAATTTGAAGTCATTTCGTTTTTAATAGCTGTGTGGTTTGATGTTTATAGTTCGTTGTCTCAACTTGTAAAGAGTTTCACTGGCAGGCGCTCAATGTTTTGACTGCCAGCACTTTGCGCATGCGCAATTAGTTCACAAAATCAAAACACACAGAAGCCATCTATTATACGAGTCCTAATTTTAAAAGCAAGCTCTTAACTAGCTAACATTCCATCCACATAATATTTTGATTTAGCGTAGGTCCTATTTTGTGTTGGTCTATTCAAACTTTCTTATATAAGTCTTTTTCCCTCAAAAAGGGATCAAGATAGATGGGTAGTTAGATGTGCATGTTTACAGTAGCGCCGTAGATTAGTGGTTATAGCTCTCGTACTCTGTGCGGGAGACCGGGGTTCGATTCCTCTTGACGGCGATTCAACATGGGCGAGTGAATGTTACCATAGCCCCGGGTTAACCCAAGCCATGTGAGGGAAATTGGGAAGATGGCACACTGTGTGGGTTGTTGGTTGTTGCCGGAAGTTGGCTAGTAGAGCGCGGGCTCTAATTGGGTCTGCGTAGCTCAAAATGAGCATTAAATACTCTAGGACTCTCAATCTAAGCCATGGCCCCTCCTGGAAATAATAGACAGGGTATATCCCTCGATATTTGTGAGGCCAGCCATGTAAAATATGCACATCTATCTATCTATCTATCTACATGGCGTTAGAGTATTTAATGCTTATTTTGACCTACGCAGACAGACCCAATTAGGGTCAGTACTCTACCAGACAACTCCCTGCAACATCTAACAGGGCCCACTTGCAGTGTTCCATCTCCCCAATTTCCCTCACATGGCTTGGGTTAACCAGGGGCTATATGGTAACATTTACTCACCCATATTGAATCGCACCAAGGGAAATCAAACCCTGGTCTCCTGCACAAAGTGCGCAAATATTAACTACTAAGCTATGGTATGGTGCCATTAGTCATCAATAGCTCCAAAGAATTGTGAGTTTAATCCCAAATTAAGGCTGTTATCCAGTTAAGCAAAAATTTCAGAGATTTCTGTAGCTCAAATATGAGCTATAAACACACAACCTAGAAGTACCTTTGTGGTCTCCTCCCCTGGAAATGATTGTCATAGTATACCCCTCAAAATTAGCGAGGCTAACTACATGTAATATAATCGCTACAAAAACTGGGACAAACCTATATTTCCTAAAGGTCAGCGTAAATTTTTTTGTCTTGGCCCTTTTGCATGAATTTTGGTGCTGTGACGACCAAATTCAGCTTCCAATTCCAGAGAGAATTTCAGTCCAGGCAAAATGCTGCAATATCAATGGTATATATAGATATGTAATGATTATGCCCTTGGCAAAGCCTTTGTTTCTTTGTTCCTTTGTTCCTCTAAAACCACATTCTTAATAATACTCTGACCACTCCACAGGAAATTGAGTACATTTCGTACTTAATAAAACAGGAAATCACAAGGAAATGAGCAAAAACGAACATAAACAAAAAAAATCGGAAAAACCTGGACTCTCTTAATGACCATGTATGCCCTGAGGTGTATTTAAAACAGAAAGCGAGCAGAAACAAGCTGAAAACCATCAAAAAGCAGCAGATTTAACTAACATACAAAAGCATTTGACTATGTAATGACTGGCAAAACAGATTAACATAGATGCTTCACTGCTTTCCATCCCTGATCAAATTTTTACGTGAAACAATTAGAGTTCACATGTTATATCACTTATCAAACTTTAATCTGTTCAGTTTTTCATGGGAGTTCGAAAACACATGTCAAAATAACACAGAATTAACAGCATTTCACCCGTGGTCCTTCGTACATGATGATTTTCAACCCCCACCCAAAGTACCTAAAATTGTAAATAAAATGTAGATTAGGTTTGCACCAGATAAAAGAAACTTTTCTATGTTGTTTTTATCTATACATCAACATTTTTGTTTGCATCTTTTCATTGTGCATATCAAATTAATAAACATCTTTTACCTTATCATTTTTGGTATTCTTTAATTAAACCTGATTTTACTTGCCTATTGTGTTTATTATTATATTAAGAATTGTCATTGCCCTTACTTTACCTTTATTAGGTAATATAAGCATAAAAATTGCATGTAAGCGAAAAATGAAAAAATTGTGAGATGACTTTTTTAAGGCGAGTGTAAAGGAAAGTGTGCATGATTTTTACAATCCAAATGATCATCTCTAAATAACATTTTTATAACCTGATATGTAGATATTTTGGAAGCTCTTATTTTTCTCAATTGAGTGATATAATTTTTTTGGAAAAATATTAAGGTCGTTTGAGGTTTAGGTGTATACAAAATTTACCCCAGTGTCTCCTAACTAATGTTTCTCTTACAAAACGGCTGAATTTTTTTTCAAAACTTTTTGACCATTCTTCCCAGCTGGGCTGTATCTAAAAAGGGTTTTTAGATAGATAGATAGATGTGCATATTTTACATGGCTAGCCTCACAAATATTGAGGGTTATACCCTGTCTATTATTTCCAGGATGGGCCATGGCTTAGATGGAGAGTCCTAGAGTATTTAATGCTCATTTTTGAGCTACGCAGACCCAATTAGGGCCCGCGCTCTACTAGACAACTCCCGGCAACATCCAACGGCCCACACAGTGTACCATCTCCCCAATTTCCCTCACATGGCTTGGGTTAACCCGGGGCTATGGTAACATTCACTCGTCCATGTTGAATCGCCGTCAAGAGGAATCAAACCCCGGTCTCCCGCACAGAGTACGAGAGCTATAACCACTAATCTACGGCGCCACAATATTTAATATTTTGTTCAAACTTTTATAGTTTTCTTACTTTCATATTTTTCCAAATGCTACTTTTTCAACTTGTTTTCTTTTACATAAACAGCTGTAAAAAAAATTTAAACTGGTTTTTACAAAAAAATTAAAAAACCCTTTTTAGATATATTATTTAGATTTATTTTAAAACAGCTCTCCTACACAGACGTTATTTAGTTTTGTAAGAGAAAGTTCAAATGTAGATACCATTTTATCAAAAAATAAACACTGAGAAAAAGAGTTTTAAAGTTTTGAAGTTTTTACTCACATGCGGCTACTTGCAGCATTGAAATTACACTTGACAGGTTTTCCATTTTTAAAAGCGTGATATTTTTCTCTTTGGAAGGTGAGTCTTTTTTCGAATTCAAGTAAACGATTGTGACGATAGTTTGACATTTTGTAAATGAGATGACTTTCCATGGTTATGAAGATGTTTTATTGTGCCAATTCTCAGAGGGAAATAAAATAAAGACAAAGATAATTGTTACTTCATTGCACAATTTTTTTTTTGAAAGTTACATTCATTTGCGAGATAACACCTTTTCAGTATGATACAGAAAGAGTGTTACAAAGATCATCACAGCGTTATTAGAGGGTAAACATAAACAAACAAAATAAACAGAGATCCAGATGGAATTTTTGAAAAAAAATTCATAATTAAAAAGTTTAGTATATTTTGCCCTAATTTCACGAAAAAAAAAATAAACAAAAAAAAATTTATTTTTTTCCTTTACACTCGCCTTAATGCTATTAATAAAATGCTATTAATAAGTCAAGCAAATGACTCAACAACTTAATTCTAATTAAATCTGCAATTATAATTTTTAAATCGATTACCATTGGATATCATTGTGTTTTTGTCATTTTAGATTGAATTGTTTTCTTAGCTAGAATTTCAGTAATTTCAAGCAACTGTTTGACCTTGGCTGGTGTGTTCAGAAAGATAAGCTTGCTTATTTGGGAAAAATTTCATCTTGCAATCAAAGTTCATGGTTATGTTTTTTTCTGGTTGCTTTGCAAAGTGCATAAAGTATAAGCATTCTATGTGGCAACCTCGTTCCCACGACTTTGTTGTCTTTTTCTGGCAATCTTAGACATGATATTTTAGAAAGTGAAAGTATTATTATCTGCTCAATTTTTTCCTGTTTTAAACTTGGATGAAAAATTAGCTTGCTCACTTGGAAAAATTTCATCTTGCAATCAAGATTCAATGTTATATATATATATGTTTTTTTCCGGTTGGTTTGAAGAGTGCATAAAGCATAAGCCCTCTACGTGGCAACCTCTGTTCCCACGACTTTGTTGTCTTTTTCTGGCAATCTTAGATGTGAAATGTTGCAAAGTGAAAGTATTTTTTTCTGTTTTAAATTTGGATAAAAATTTAGCTTACTCGTTTAGGAAAATTTCTTCTTAACTTTGCTAATAACTAATGTTTTAATTGTGTAAATTCACCTTTTAAAAATCACATATTTTGTCACAACCAGGACAATTCTCAGGAAAAATATACTTGGTCAATATTTTGCAACATGATTTTCTATCAGTAAATAGCAATATGGTTTACAATTGTTATTTAGTGTGCCAGTCTGATTTTGAAGTTTTACATCATTATATTAAGATTGTAATGGTATAGTGTAGTAGTAAATCCATTGTTTCCAGTTGTTGTTCAGTAAATTAGTTGCTTCTAAGGATTGTTATTGAGAACAAGGAAAATGTTTTTGTAAGTATACAATAACTGAACCTTATATTTATTTATATTTGACAAACTTACTTTTTTATATAGTTTTAATTCACAATTTTTGCTGCCTTTATTCTTTTAAACGTTTCAAGACAAGACTATGTGGATGATTATAATTTTAAAAGTGTAAGGGTGAAAACATATTCTTTTAGGGGACATTAGCAATAGCAAATTGCATACTATATACTTAGTCCATTTTTTAATCAGGAGAGACACCTGTTTTCTACAAGGTATAAACCTAATATTTGGGGAGAATTGTAACCTTAAAGTTGGGCATGAGAGCTGCTTAATAATGTACGTAGTTCGTATAATTCGTATCAAAAACTTCGTTTCGATTTATTAAATCTTTCGTATCATTTTATTTTTTATTCGAACTTTTTGTATTATCAAAATTACAAGTTTGTATAAAGTTCGTATCATTTAAAATAAAGTTTGTATGTAGTTCGTATCATTTCAAAGAAGTTCGTATAAAAATTTGCTTATACGAAGTTCGTTTATTAGCTATAATAGGACTATTATCTATAGTCTTTATTTTGAAATTTTTTCAACAATTATAAAGTTTGTTTCGTTATACGAACTTCGTTTATTTTAATTGAACTTATTATCTAAGGTCTTCAGGGATTGTCTCCACGGCATCGTAGAGAGCGAAAATCTCGCCGTAGATCGTTTAAAAATCATAAAAACAGGATCATAGAAAGCGAAAAGATCGCCGTGGATCGTTTAAAAATCATAAAATCGGGATCGTAGAAAGAAAAGGTTTGCCGAAGATCGTTTGAAAATCATGAAAACGGGATCGTAGAAAGCAAAAGGATCGCCCTAGATTGTTTAAAATTCATGAAAAAGGGATCATAGAAAGCGAAAAGTTCGCCGTAGAATGCTTAAAGGTAGTGACTGCTTGAAAATTATAATGGCAGTACTAACTCATATTCGTACACTGACAAAGAAAACTGCTACCTTTCCCATCAATCTTTGATAAAAACAAACATAAACAAAACTTTATTTCTCGTAGCCATGTCGAAGCACAGCTTTGTTCGTTCTGAATGTTTGCGCAGTTAGAGACTGGGTAAAAAATTTAATATGCGTAATTATGCGTTTGACGTCAGTGGTCATATACTACTTTCGGTACTGAGAACAAGAAAAAGCATAAACCCCCTGAAGTAACGCTGAGATGTCTTTATCATTTTATTCCTTGTGGAATACATATGTAGATTGCATTCTAGTCGTTCGATACATTCTTCAAACTTTTTTCAAAACAATTTTTCAATGAAAATGGCGACTAAAAGCAATAAAGTTAATGTTATTGACTTTCAATATGAACCCGTTAGAGCGAGTGGCTCGGAAACCCAGCCCAGTTTTAATGATTCGGAACAGGTGTACGTCGTTTCATACCCTCTTGTATTGTGAATAGAATACGTCAAGAGTACCCTAGTCCCGACGGAAGTTCCCGAGGTGGATTGTTCTTGGAGAGGAGACGAGGAAAACTAATGAAATGTATTTATAATAACTCTACGGGTTTCATATAAATTACAATTTAATTATTTTGTATTTCAAGGAGTTCTCAATGATTTTATCCCTGTCAGGTAGCTCTGTCGGCGCAATTTTTTGTCGCACATTGACGTTTTCCCCTCTTTTATGCACTAGCTTTCTTTTCACTTGCCGCATGTACAATGACCTACTTAATGATATATCTTAGATATTCAAACTCCTTCTCTTTTTTAATGGGCTTCGCCACAAACCTCTTCGTCGGTTTCGAATAACACACTGACCGGGTCAGTAATATAGCGGCGGGTGGAAAATTTTTAGGGTCACCGTTACAAAACGTTTTTTGTCTTTCTGCCAGATGCAGGAAACCCAGCCTTAAACGAAACCCCCCAAAAATGAATTTTGTAAAACGTATCAACCACGAGTGCAAAGTTGAAACAACGTTGAACGCGATGATGTGTTGGCAGATTTGCTATATGTTTTTGGCATTAATTATATTTCTAGACATTTTTGATTTCTCTTTCCCCTTTTAAAAAGATTTTTTAAACTTTATTCAATATGTTTTTTCTTTGGTATTACATCACGAGAACATTCGTCCAAAAGCTGTATTAAGGTACAGGACACCTAACCTCTCCCATGTTCTGGTTATATATAACTTGCATGGGTGCGCACTCTTCTCGCAGTATTCTCTGTGACGATGAAGGTCGGACTGACTTGTGGCATGGTTCCAAATGGTCTCCTGTCTTTCGTTCGAGTCTCAGTGTAATGCACCAGCCGAGCATAAGAGTGTCAGCATGAAGGAAAGGGGCCGAGTTTAATGTTCTCTATACCTTACGTTCTTCGTAATACCACCGACCGTTTTTGATCGCAGGCTTCATCAGCTTTGTGTTTTTGGTGACGCTTATTTACATTCTTTTAAAATATAAAAAAAATATATATATCGTAGATAGACATGCTTTGAAAATAAAAATAAAATCCCGACCGACCGACCGTCCGACCGACCGGGTCAGTGCTGAAACCCTCACCCGGGTGACGGCAAACATATATATTTTTAAGTCCAGCAGCCCCATGCTTTCCGTAATTTATCATCTTTAGGAAAGCGAAAGAAACTTCTATCTTTTTCACGCTGACTTTTATTACTGCAGCGATACGCAGCACACGAGGCCACGATTCTTCCAAAAACCCAAAGATTTTAGCGCACATCTTATCGGGATATAAAACTTAGGGCCCTGTTTTCACGCAAATATTTTCAAACACTTATTTCATATTTAAAACTTGGGCTGACATTACAGTTGTACCTAATTAGTATAATATTAAAACATTTTAAATACTTTTTGTCGATAAAAAAATCCAAAAATGTATTTGGTTGCACGAGTAATTTCACTTCCGTATTTTTTCTTTCTCTTTACATAATTTTCCCAATGTGTACAAGGCCCTTAATTTTTTCAAAGTTTCGAAAAGAAGAAAAAAAGTAATAAATTATTCATTCGAATCTCACCCTCCTGGTGACGGGGGTAAAACTCACATTTGTTTTTTTGATAAATTCATTCATTTCCTTGAGACCTATTGGTCTTGTGTTTTGATGGAATATGACCACTGACGTAAATGGAAAACATATTACAAAAGCCTCGTTTTCGTGCACAGCGTTGATTTCAAAATGGAGAATGTGATCGGAAGCATGGAGGGGAAGCTTCGAAAATCAGAAAAACAACATTACAGCTTGGAAGTTTTATTCTTCAACTTTTAAGTTGAAATTCGTAAATAGTAAGACTTGATCTCTCAGTTAACTGAATACTTAATTTAAGCAGTCACTACCTTTAAAAATCATGAAAACAGAATCAAAGAAAGCAAAAAGTTCGCCGCAGATCATTTAAAAATGATGAAAACGGGATTGTAGAAAGCGAAAAGTTCGCCGCAGATCATTTAAAAATCATGAAAACGGGATCGTAGAAAGCAAAAAGTTCGCCGTAGATCGTTTAAAATTCATGAAAACGGGATCGTAGAAAGCGAAAAGTTCGTCGTATCGTTTAAAAATCATAAAAACGGGATCGTAGAAAGCAAAAAGATCGCTGTTTATCGTTTAAAAATCATGAAAACGGGATCGTAGGAAGAAAAAAGATCGCCGTAGATCGTTTAAAAATCATGAAAACGGAATCGTAGAAAGCAAAAATATCGCCGTAGATTGTGTAGATTGAACCTATGAATACGCAATTTTGCTAGTCTTTTCAAAGAAGTCACTTCTTTTACTTCTTTTATTTCTGTTTTCGTATTGAAATAATTATGTGCAATTACGCCGGTACTTTTGAAGTTCGTTTAAAGTTCGTATAGCAATTTACTTAGTTTAAAGTTCGTATCATTTCTTTTCGTATTTCAAAAAAACTTTGTTTAATTCTTTTGTTTCTGGTTTCGTATTGAAATAATTATGCGCAATTACGCCGGTACTTTTGAAGTTCGTTTCAAGATCGTATAGCAATTTACTTCGTTCAAAGTTCGTATCATTTCTTTTTGTATGATAAAAAAACTTTGTTTATCATGTATTAAAAAACTTCGTATAAACTTTGTTTATATTTTTTATTTTAAACGAAGCACTTCGTATGACATTTTTTAACGAAACGAAGCAAAAAAAATACGAACATTTTGAGACGATCCCTAACTAATTTCGTCAACGGAAAAGATTATTTCAGGGACAATATTGAACTTCTCAAAATTTTGCTATATAATATTTAGGAAGGAAAAAGGCCAATAGACACATTTTGTCTAATAGCTTCAGTTATAACATAATAGTTATTAACGCCAGGGCTGGTCATATAAGGCACATAATAGGGTTCGAATTTGAAGGTCGCAATTCGCTATTTGCGAATCGAAATGACGTCTCAGCGAATCATTGTACGAAGCAAATGTTAAAATTGTGAATCCTATTTTTTCATCAATCATTTGTTTCACCTATTTCTATAACGGTTGCTGCAATAAAATAACCATTATCAAGGGATTAATGGGAAGTGGCCTACAATGTACCCAGACAATTGCCAAGAGCTTTTCTTCTCTACAGTCAGCAAATTTTTGCAAACTGGCTGTATATTTATACGCCTATTTGTATACGCCTTTTTACGCTTCTGCCACAACCTATAGATGTGTGATGAACTGTGCAACTTCCAAAATTAGATGTGCTATAGTAAACTTCATGTTTTATTCACACACCCAATAGATTCTGCCTGTTATAAATTACCAAACAAGGCATTTATTTTCTGTAGATCTTCGGATAAAAACATTTCAAAGATTTTTATGAGATTTGAAGATGTAAGTGGGTGCGTAAATTCTAGAAAAAAGATGAACACTGTAGTCATCAAGAATGTATGTAGCATAATTCTTTGGTATACACATATTGCAACAATTTGGAAGATGGAAAATTGTTTTGATGATTGTGTTCATGTCAATATACCTTGGGTACCCATTGATATATTTGCAGGTGGATTACCTTTAGTTTGTGTCCCTTTACCTTGAATACGAATTCAGAAAGAAGTTTCATTTACATTAAGAACTAAAATTTTCGTTTCTAATGTAGGTATTACTTGCAACTTGAGTAGCAACAGTACCCCTTTCTCAAGTTACTGTGTAATTCTCTTTGACATTCATATCAAATCCTATAAAGTTCAATGTTTTCTGTAAGGCATGTGATAAAGATGCATTTGATCTCCTTTTATGATCAAAGGATCTACGCCAAAGTTATCAATAAACCAAAAATGTTTTTGGTGTATTCAAATATATGTTACTCATGATCCACTTGATTAATTTGAAATCTTTTGTTTGGCTTACGCAGGCTCACACTATATTCTTGCATCCAGTCGTGAATCCATTTAATGGAAGATACAATTTTCTTTTTCTCTTGAACTTCTGTTTCTTGCTGCGATAACCATTTGTTGTACAATAGCTTACACTGCTTTAATTACTTGACCTGATATCTATAAACCGATCATACATTGCGTCTCAAACATCTGGGATACTTTTTTTTCTGCCTCCACCTGGCTGACGAAATCTAAGTTTTATTGCAGTTGCAGTAATTTTATCCTTAATCAAACTTTCAAAACATTGTTTTCCAAGTTGGATCACCGTGTTTATCATTTTAAAGATCAGGATAGAATTCTCTAACTGCCGTTGCCACATATCCATCTCTTGGTATTTTCTGTGTATGTTTTATAACTTTGTCTCGTATTCACTTTTTTACTTTTTGATAAGCTTGCAAAGTTCTTGCTTTTCCTTCAAAAAATATTTATTGCGTTCTCTTAAAAACTTTTGCTTCTCTTGCTTTTTTTCACTCACCTTCACTACAACTTCAAAATAAAATGACTCACCTATTTGTTTGACAACACTATACTTATAAAATCTATGAAAAAACAAAATCAAACGAATTAATAACAATAGCTTGAGTCTCGAATAAATGAATTAATAATTATTAGGACAGGAAAATAGTCAAAAAATTAACTAACAGGTGGGGGGGACTTGCACTTAAGAATAGGCATGTATTCTATGCAGAACATTTTGTGACGTTGCTTTATTGTGCAAGTTTCAGTGCAACTTAACTCTCATTCAGAATAACAAAATAGAGGCGAAGATGAGCCACAAAACTTGTTTGCAAATAATAATAATTTAAATTTGTTTTGTTCTGATTTTAATACGCAAAATTTAACAATTATTTTTGCATTAAAGAATATGATTACCTTTCCCGTAATGGTCCAACAAGAGTGATTGATCTGATCAGGAGACATTATGCATGGTATACCTAAACAAATACATCACGTAGTTATAATGCCACTGTTTATTATATGTTACCTGAGAAAGGATTGTCTATCAAACACATGCATATTTTGAACCAAAGTATGAAAGTGACCTTATTCTCTTCATTTCTGGCCTAACCCACATTTTTTCCTTTTGCGTTTTTTCTGTCTTTTTTAAAACTAAGACGATCCCTAAGCTGCTTTTTTTAAAAGATTTAACTGGTGCAAACATGAACTTTTTAGCATAACAGGTGTTCGAAAGATTAGCTCACTGAATGCGTTAAGCTGCGTTAAGGCTTTAGCCACTGGTATGTAACTCAGATGGCACACTCCATGGCACAGTTGAAGTTTTTAAATCTTTCCTGTCTCAGAAATAAATAAATAAATAGGTTATTTTTAAGCTGAGGGCAGCGAATTAGAAAATAATAATAAAACATCTTTTAGCATATCATTTATGGTATTCTTTAATTAAACATGATTTTATTGCCTCTTGTATTTTGAATCATTAGATTTTTTATGCTATAAGCATAAAAAATTACATATGTAAGCAAAAAAATACTCACAGATGTTTATTGAAGGTTTTATCGCTTTTAACAGTTATGTAATATTAATTTAAAAAATAATGCATCAAATAAATATTTTGGAAACACAACACTGTATGTTTGTTTCTCTCCATAGAAACTGTATTGTTTACTCAACCATCTTTTTGAAAGGTTTTTTTTCTTTTTTTAAAGTTTACACAAAAGATTAATTATCAGCAAGAAAATAAAAAATAAAGGTTTATATATATATATATTTATATATATGAAACAAAATAAAATGTTAAAAAAAGCTTGTACTCAGGTGTGATGAATGTTTTCTGATAAATGTTTTACCAGTTTTGTTTGTCTGTTAGTATTATAATCATAACTTCTAATGAGACACCTTTCTGTTTTGTTGTTATTGGAGATTATTTTGTCTATTTTGTAAATTGATATAGTTTTTTTTATATTTTTAAACATGAAGAGTAATAAAAGTTTTTTTTTTCTTTTTTTTTTTGGTGCAATTTATTTGTATCAAATGACTCAACAACTTGTATCTAATTGAATCCGCAAATTGATGTTTGAAATGACTCATTTATTTTAGGTTAAAAAAACTGCTATTTTAAGCTAGAATTTAAGTGATGTCAAACAACTGCGCTTAATCATGGCTGGTGTGTTCAGAAAGTTACGCTTGCTCATTTGGAAAAATTTCATCTTGCAGGTAAAATTCATGATTTTTTTTCCGGTTTGAAAAGTGCATAAATTACTGTAAACTCTATCGAACTCGTCCCCAAGATATGTTGGACTGATTTTCAACCTAGTTTAAAATCATTTGCTCAAGTTGTACCCCAGATAATTCAGACCAATCACTAACTTTTAACTTGAATTTGTAAGAATGTTACGCAAAACACTGTTACATTTTATTGTCTTTAATATACTAAATAAATACATTATTTATTGTACATATTCTATTGTCATATCCAAAATAAGTAGAAATATATATTTTTCTTGTTTGAGTAAGTTAAGTCCTTAATAAGGCAATTTACGAGATGTATTGTGGCTGTTTTTGTAGAAAGGTTCCTTTCAAGGTTTAGCAGAAACTTAATTAGGGGAATGTTGTTCCCAAATGTTCATCTTCTTATCATCATTCAAAAGAAATTGATAAGATTTGTTAGATGTTTTATGAATTTTATGACTTTTGAGAGCAAATGTTAAAGACGTTTAAATGCTATTCCATATTGAACAATGCACCAGAAGCCAAGAATCCAAAATCTTTTAACCTGCAATTCTATTTAACCTGCATTCTTTTTTCAACTTGGTTATACAACTAAGCTAATTACTAGTGTTTCAATTGTGGATTCACCTTAAAACACCTACTTTTTCAAAACCATTGTAAATGTTCAGGACAAATAAAGTTGGACAATATTTTTGCAACACAATATATATACGAAAGAGTGGTAAATGTTTTTTTATTGGTAAATGCTAATATGGTTTAAAATTGCACTACATGATAATTTTAAATTATTTAATGTATCAGCCTGGATTTGAGGTTTTACATCATCATTATATTAAAATTATTTTCCTTAACTTTAGATCAGGCGTCCCATCGGCACTGCAGTTGAAATTCTGTTACCTATTGCATTTTTATCGCTGCTTATTTTAGCCAGGTAATCTTATATATATGTTAACTAAAGAATTATGAAAGAGTTGTTGCAAATTGTAATGGTGTAGTGTGGTAATTTCCCAGGGTGTAATCCAGTGTTCTCAGTTGTCCTTGTCGATATTTAAACATATTTTTGAATAAGGTTTCACTCTATCTCTTTATTAAGCTATTATCATTTAAAAAAGAACGTGAGCAGGCGTTGTGTAATTATAAGATGTAATAGTGATGACCGTCGAAAAGGGAGGGGGGGCATGATATTTACAGGACATGTATAAAAATGTTTTCAAATTTAAAATTAAACCAAAACTTTGTTTTACATTTTGCATCTGACAAATTAGCACCAAAACTTTCTTGTCTTGACACCACAATGTCAACCACAAAAAAGGTCTCGCAGCTCCTAAATTTTTCTGAATTGCATCCTAATTAATTGCTTTCAAGGGTAACAAAATGTTATTATGTACTTTCAGGCAACTTGTTAAGAACAAAGAAAAATGTTTTTGTAAGTATATGATAACTATTCAGAGTTTAAAAAGATAGCTAAACCTTTTTCTCTATCTTTAATACTGGATTTATTTTCCACAAATTTCCATTCATATAGTTTTTATTTCACGCTTTTAGCTACCTTTAATCATCTGAACATTCCAAGACAAGACTATATTAATGGTTATGTAGAAAAGCTGAAGGGCGAAAAGATATTGGTGAAGGGGCAGTTGGCAATTGCATATTATCCGCACACTCAAATTAGTAAGTTGGGTACCAGAACAAACTTCATTTCTTAATCAGGAGACACACCTGTTTTCCACAAGGTATAATACTAAATAGTCAGGGAAATTGAGTACCTTGAAGTCGAGCATGAAAGATGCAATGTAATTCTATTTGGAAAGTTTTTAAAGTACTGGTTGATAGTTTTTTCTGGTCTACTGTCTTGGGAATGCTTAAATGTGCTATAATAAGACTATATTTTCTGAAAATATGATGAAATTAAATTTGCAAATATATATCAATAACAAATTTACTTTTTACTGAGAGAATTTTATCCAAGCAAAATTTGGCAATCTCCCTGGTGAAATCCAAAATGCTGAGCTTGACGACAAAACAATTTTTAAAAATAGGCGGTCTTGTGTAGCATTTTCTTTCACATTGAAACAATGCTGCATTATCAATAAATTCAAGGTGACCAGCGATCTGAGAATTTCAAAAAGTCAAGAAATAAAGTTTCTGGGTCATTCCGTGTCAAGTGGACCAAAAATTTTAAAGTCCCCTCATGCACCATTTCAGATTTTGATAAAATTTGGTAGGAATGTTTCTACATGTAAGATGAGTTAATCCTGAAAATTTCAGCTCTGTATCTTTTCTCATTTTGAAAATATGCCTTTTCAAAGTTTACCAGTTTCTCGTAAAATCGCAATTCTGGGGTGCAGAACCAATTTTTGGCAGATTTTGAGCACCAGTAATTCTTGATCAAATTGCATTAAGATTCTCAAAATTAACAATCTCAAACATATCCATGAGTACTATGTAAAAAATCAAACAAAAAAAGTGGTCATGCAATATTCAGGCCATAATGGCGGCCTAAAAGTGCCGAAAATTCATTTGCGCAAGAAAAAAAATGGAATTTCAAAGTGCCCGTGACCAAAATTGGGCATTTTGAATATGGCAAATGTGATTGATTATACATCTATACATAGAGGACCATTAGGTTAAAGAAAATGAAAAGATAATATTAAGTCAGATCAACAGCTATTGAGTCCTGAAAATACACCCGCAGGGAATTTGAAAAAAATTAGGTCATTGTTTAAAGCCGCAGAAACCAATGGTCACAATTACTTTATAGGCTGAATCTTTTTTCACTGTTCACTCCAACCATAAACTTCTAGTATCAACAAAAAAATTATGGGAACTCATGGGGAAGGTGTATATTCAGGCCATTCAGTATGGCCTAAAATTGTCAAAAAAGTAAAAATCATGCAAAAATGACAAGTTCAGGGCGTTGATGCAAGACAGGTAACATTTTTAGCTAAATGAAAATTGATGAAAATAATTCAACAGAGGGTATATTCTGGTGATATAAACATCTTAGATGATAAATATATATAGTCCTGAAAATGTTCACAAAAATCACAATTTCATAGCTAGGAAGCAAATTTTATCAAAAACAGTAAATTTCAAAACCTTGTAACTTTTCTTCTAATTGTCCAAAAGACCTGATTTTTTCAGAGAGGGTCATTGAAAGGAATACTGTGTGGAAATAAACAATTAAAACAATCAATGCAATGAGTTAGGCATAAAAATTTACCTCAAATATTCAATAAAATCTTTTTTCCAAAATATTAAACAAATTTAACAAAATCGGTAAAGTTTAAAACCTTGTAACTTTTTTTCTAATTATCTAAAAGACCTGATTTTTTCAGAAGAGGTTCATTGGAAGGAATACTATGTGGAAATAAACAATTAAAACAATCAATGCAATGAGTTAGGCATAAAAATTAGCCTATAAAGTAACTGTGACCATTGGTTTCTGCAGCTTTAAACAATGACCTAATTTTTTTCAAATTCCCTGCGGGTGTATTTTCAGGACCCAATAGCTGTTGATCTGACTTAATATTATCTTTTCATTTTCTTTAACCTAATGGTCCTCTATGTATAGATGTATAACCAATCACATTTGCCATATTCAAAATGCCCAATTCTGGTCATGGGCACTTTGAAATTCCATTTTTTTTCTTGCGCAAATGAATTTTCGTCACTTTTAGGCCGCCATTATGACCTGAATATTGCACGACCAACTTTTTTGTTCGATTTTTTCCATAGTACCCATGGATATGTTTGAGATTGTTAATTTTGAGAATCTTAATTCAATTTGATCAAGAATTACTGGTGCTCAAAGTCTGCCAGAAATTGGTTCTGCACCCCAGAATTGC
Organism: Hydractinia echinata; assembly: GCA_030067915.1. Classification (NCBI taxonomy): domain Eukaryota; kingdom Metazoa; phylum Cnidaria; class Hydrozoa; order Anthoathecata; family Hydractiniidae; genus Hydractinia; species Hydractinia echinata. The sequence goes on along the minus strand of JASGCC010000099.1, from coordinate 525,013 downwards.
GATTTTACGAGAAACCGGTAAACTTTAAAAAGGCATATTTTCAAAACGAGAAAAGTTAAAGAGCTGAAATTTTCAGGATTAACTCATCTTACATGTAGAAACATTCCCACCAAATTTTATTAAAATCTGAGATGGTGCATGTGGGAGCCCTAGTCCACTTCACATGGAATGACCCTTCTGTCTTTTTTATTAAACTCAGCCATGAATTATCTGAGTGCGCATAGAATTATGCATTAAAAATGTTGTTCTTGTAATAAGCAATTTCATGTTTAGTTGTTATTTAAGTCATGGAAAAGTCAATGAAATGAATATGAATATTGACTGTCCCCTTTGGATTTTTTTAAACAAAGATGGTAAAATAACTAATCTGTATACATAATTTTATGGGTAAAAGCATTATGACAGAGCACTTGTAAGGCAGGTTTTTGAGGTTCTCTTCTCCATTTTTCTACAAAACTGTACCTTTTGCCTTGTCTGTGCATTGTTTAGAAGATTAGAAAAAAGGTAATAGTCAAACTTCTGTGGTAATGATGGTAATCTTGTGCACCTCAAATTTCCATAACCAGGAAGTTGTCTCAAATTAAATTTTATGTATAAACCTCTATTTTTCATACAATTTAATTCGAATGTTGTGGCACAATTGGAAACATTTTAAGGAATGTTTTGCGTAGTTTAAGCTGACCTAATAGCCTGAAACAAATTAGAAAACTGTAAATATTATTCCAATTTTAAAAAAAACCTCTATTATTTAGTACTAGCATAGAATTTTGTACACGTTAAAAACTGAATATATATCTTTCTTTTTTTTTCGAGCTACTAGACTTTTGATGTTCTTAAATACTTATTTTATATGTAAATAAAATTTAGTATTTTGATAATTTGATGCTTTCATATTTTTTTAGCCACAAAATTGATTGAGAAAGTTGCAAGGGGAGTAAACGTGAGCGTGGCATATAATGATTCAAAAGGAAATTTCTTTGCATCAAAAGATGATCTCTTAAATGAAGTGAAAGAATTTACAGATAAATATTTGGGAGGTATATTTTATTTTTTTGCACATGCCAAAAACTAATGCACAGGTAAGTATGATAAAAAAAAGTGTGTAAAAGGTTTTTAAAAAGCTGTTTGTATCCGTTAATTGATATCACAGAAAAACACCTGTCTACAGTTCTGGAAGATCACTGTGTAGGTACCGTAGATAGTTGAGTGATTTATTTTACAGGATTTTTAGTGTCTTAATAGCTTGTAGGTGTGTGCCTGTAAAGTAATTTTAAAACATGATCTATCTTTATACACTTATAAGTAAAAAAACATTTTAGTTATTATGTGTTTATTAAATTCTATACAACCTTCAGCATTTCTTACAAAACAGGTATTGTTCTCTGGTCTGGTGTAAACCATTTAAATTGTTCCAAAACATTTCAAATGGTTTTTATGTATCTCTTCCTCTATGTTATTTGGGAGAAGTAAAGATGATTGAATTTATCAACAAGTTACAATTTAAATAAATTTTTCTTAGCAATCATATTCGAAAATGTTGAAGCCAACAAGCCGTTTCCAAAAACTGTGGAGTACTCAATACGGCTACATCATTCAACAGCAGAGTTGTATGATTCACGTGCAAAATCTTGGATGACACGATTTGTTTATCCATTTTTTCAACAAGCTTCGCCACGCCAAAGCAGGTATATAATTAAAGTTTTTTCATTTGAAATAGTCTTTTGCACATATCATATTCAAAAGATATTGAAATGGCCTGAAGGCTTAAATAAGGTTTATTTCTTTTTGAAATCAGTATTTTTACACACCTCAAATTTGACAATCTAGCTTTTACCAGGAATATGTGCAGGGGATGTTTTTACGAAAATCAGCTTGGTCTTTGAACAAGCAGAATCAGTAGATGAGGCTGATAATTTAAGAACAAATTTAAATATATATGATAATCAAATAGGGATCCTCCTTCATCATTACAGTTACAGTTTATTCATCAGGTAGTCAAAAATAGTTTTTAAAATAGCTTTTTACCTTTTCACATCATTTCTTAACAAATGTATATACAGGTAAGGTGAGACTTGTTAAACAGGTTGCAATAAAAATCTTAGCAGGAAATTAATACTATTGATAACACAAATGGTAAGTGAGCCATCCCTATAAACAGCCTCATATGAACACCCTCTTCTTGTTCTAGGTTTGTATACCCTAGGCAAAAAAACTTTTTTAATGTTCTTTAATGAATAATCACTAAATGATGGTATAATGCAATAAAGAAGTTTCGGAAAAAAAACCCAGTTATATACACATTTTTGGTGCAAATCTTTCCTGGTTTGTTTTTGGAGCAGATTTGATTCTTAATATTTTTGTTTCACGTTGCGTTTCCTCTTACTTTTTCTGCAATAAAATTGTTACATGTCAAATGCACAATTTATTTCCTCTTTTTAGTTTTTATCTAAGCCCTTTCTTGAGTCTTCAGTACTTCATGGATTCTGCTATTTTGCAACATTACACAAATACCAACTATACAGTTGCAGAAGACATCCAGGTATATTGTAACAATTTTTAAAATTATTTAATATGGCAAGAATCGATCTCTGACAATAATATGTATTTTTTGCAGCAATTTCCATATCCTGATTATATTGAAGATACCTTTATTCAAGTCATCCAAGGCACTATGCCTCTTGTCTTTGTTTTGGCATACGTGTACACAGCTGTTATGATTGTCAAGGTAAATTTATAGGCACATTTCTTGTACGTCTTATTAAAACTTTTTACTATATTATATATTATATTTGTGTAGGAACTCGTAGCAGAGAAACAATGTCGGTTAAAAGAGAGTATGAAGATGATGGGACTTGCCAATTGGGTTCACTGGACAGCCTGGTTTATCAAAATATTCTTGTTTTTGTTCTTGAGCATTATTATCCAAACTGCAATACTAAAGGTTCCTATTTTGTTAGTTTGTGTAGCTGAAAATCTTCTATAGTAGATGTTGTTTAAAACATCTCAATGAAACAGGTAAATGATATAATTTATTACTAAAGTGTAAATCCATTATATTTAGGGTGGTAAAATCTTTGAGTTCGCAGATACTGGCGTTGTATTTGTTTTCCTTCTGTTGTACTTTCTTTCCACCATATTCTATCTGTTCTTCTGCAGGTAAAAAAACGATTTAGTATAGAGCTATAACTATAACATTCAAGTAAAAGCTCAGTCATAAATTTTGTATAATACTTTTATAGTGTATTTTTCTCTAATGCAATTCGAGGAATGTTATTTGCTGCAGTTTTGTGGTTTGCTACATATGCACCATTCTCAACGTTTGCACAACCAGAACAGTTCGAGGAACTAAGCAGGTACTATTCTTTTTTCTTCTTTTCTAAAATCTGTTTCGTTAAAAGGAAACTTGTTTTTATTATTAGTTGAATATCACTATTTTAAAGATAACCTTTTATTTAATATTTTTTACAACTAAAACAAGACAATCTAGTGATTATCAAAAATAAATAAAAAAATAAATAAATAAATGTCTTTAATGTGCAACAGTTTTTGCTTGTCATCTAAATAATGGAAAAAAATATCTTTTTAACTTCTGCAAGTTTATTAAAGTACAAGGGAATGGTCGAGTTACTTCATCAAGTATTATTCATTGAGATTTATTGCAAGTTTTCTCCAACCCAAAAAATATAAATATCTTTAAATTTTTTTAATTTTTGGTCAAGAAAAATTTTTACCTAAGATACGAAAGAGTTGCTAATTATTAATAACTAGTCGATAAGTCCCGTGAAGAAATCCACTTAGGCATAAGGACAAAGAAAAAAAAGTTGTTTTAGATGTTTTGCTGACGTCAGCGGTGCAGTGCAGATTAAAAAAATTTCGCTAAATTTGTTTATTTTTTGTCTGTAAATTGTAGAGGTTAAAACGCTGATCAAAATAATGTAAAGGATCATATGTTTTCAACGAACGCCTAAGGAGATATAAGGGTTTAAAAATTTTGCTGACGTCAGCAAAGACCCGTCAGAACCCAAAAATTTTTTTTAGAAACTTTATACCTGTTGCCTTCATCGTATAGATCTTAAAACGCTGATCAAGAATATGTATAGGATCATGTACTTTTGACAAACGGTTGCAGAGATATTGGGGTTTAAAGGTTTTTTGATGACGTCATCAACCCTTCCATTCCGAAACGGATTTGGGACCCAGGTTTGGGAAAATTACCCAAATTGGTCCCAGGTGGTCTCTAGTTACCCACGTGGTGAAAAATCATTGACGTCACCACTTCGTTTCCAAGTTATTTGGCCTCAAAGTTTTAGGTGCACTGTAATGGCTTCATTAATATATACTGACGTTAAAGTAGTCGCGCCGTAACGTCAGAAAATTTAACATATTAGACATGTATTTTTCGGCGACATCAAAGCAAAATGAACACATCCACTTTGCCTGTTACAGACACACAGGCACACTCTCCGTATTATTATAAGAGATGAAAAAGGCACTGAATATTTTTATTATTTTGACACGAATTAAAGAAGAAAAAAGTAAAATAATCGTTTACAAGTTTAAAGTTAAAATTATTTTGGCTTTATTACACACACATTAGCCATCCAAGAAGTAATATATTTTATTTTTGGTCATAAGCCCAAAATTGGTTTTATCTTTAGTGCTTATTATGATCTTAAAAGTGCTTTGTGCGCATTACGTTAATTGTATTCCAACTTGTGATACAAAATATATGGAAGCCGAATTCAACCTTTGCTAGTTAACAAGAATGTTATATTAAGATTTTGTGGCACATTATTAATATATGACAAAATAAGAACTCTATTATTAATATTACTAATATTTTTTTAAGCTTTCAAAGGGCTTTCACTGACTGGGTTTAATCCCTAGCCAAGTCAAGAGAATAGGAATGAAATCATAAGCGGTTGTGTAGTTAAGTAGCTGTTGTGCTTGCATGCCTTCTGTATTTCAAACAGGAGCTTTAAATGCACTAGGAACCCATTTGCAGGACCCTCTTTGATAACAGTACCATTAGCAGCTAAAGAGGTTATCCTGAGTAAGTAATAGTATTAATAATTAAAATCTTTTCGAATGCTAGTTTAATATTCTTGCCAGTCAGTGATATTACCATCGATCACAAACCCTGTTCCCAGGGCCCTCTTTGTCTCTTTTTTCAGGACCCTTAACTATTTCTTATATTTGTTTTGTTTACTATTTTTTCCTGTGCAATGTAATTTGAAAGAAAAATAGGTTTTTTTAAATAAAGCAACAGTTAACTTTCAACATTTTAATTTTCATTGTCTTGTATCCTCCCTTACTAACTATCAAATAAAAATTACAAAAAAACAAAATACAGAATTAAGAATAAAGAAAAACTGAATTAGAAAAAAAAAGAGGAAACTATTTCCACCTTTCTATAAAAAGAACTTTTTTTTATTTGCGTAAAACCTATACACAGGCAGTGTTAAAATGGCACTATTTTAAATGGCTAAGTCATGTGGTGAAGTGTACTAGAAATTATTCCTTTGAAAAAAATACCATTGTTGTTAGAATTTGTGCAAACAACATGTCATTTCTTTATTATTTATTTTTTTGGCATCTATTTGTAATTGTCCACAGAAGATTTTTGAAAATCCAATATTTTACATGAGCACCCTGACCAAAATGTTAGGTAGGGTAATTTAAGATCATTAAAAGTATATACTTCTTAGTTTATATAACTAGGTAGCTAAAGATGCAATCCTGAACTAAACCTTGATACATAAAATAAATCTGATTAGCTATATAAAACCAATCCATCCTCCTGGTCTCCTCGTTGTGTACTCGGGTGATCTCGTAAAGATCTCTGGTTAAAAATAAACACTGGAATGTATAGGCACATGAAAAGTATAAGGTTTTTAATTAGTTAGTAGAGGTAAAGTCCAGCGTAAAGGTGTGGAAATAAAAACACTGACCAGGTAAAAAATCAATATTAGAACATGGGTATTCACCGGTGCTGGCTAGGTGGAAAATGTAGATTTGTTTTAATAGGCAAAAATTGTTATACAAGGCAGGTATAATCTATACAAAAACGTTTGCAAGGCGATGAACAAATAATAAAAATATTTTTTTGTCTGTTTGGCCATTGTTTAAGAGCAGCTAAGCTACCATTTTTGAAACAATCGATTATTCACTCTACTGCCAGAATCATATTATTATGGAAAATCATTATTTTTTGCAGTGCAAAGAAGTTTGGGTCTTGTCTTCTTCCTAACACTTGCCTGGGTATCATGGTTCAAATTTTATCACGTCGCGAATCATCTAAAGTTGGCGTGACATGGGATAATATTAACAAGAAAACATCTGTTGATGATAATTTTACTCTTGCTACAGCCTTTGGTGTACTAATTCTCGACTGTGTGATCTATGGAATTTTAACATGGTTAGTTTTAGAATTTTCTGATGTACCATTAATAAGGTACAGCCATTTTTATTTTTTTTTTCATTTTATGCAACACTTATTATTGATTTAGGTACATAGAAAATGTCTTTCCTGGAGAATATGGAGTTCCACGGCCACTTTATTTTCCATTCCAACCATCTTATTGGCGTGGTTCCAGAAGTACTTCCCAGTTTGGAAGTTTAGAAGAACTAAAAGGAAATAAGGTTCACCCAAATGCTGACTTTGAAGACGAACCTGAAGATTTAAATATTGGTGTATCTATTAAAGAATTGCGGAAAGTTTTTGACGTATGTTGTTTCTGAGATTTATTTACTTTATTTTTATGTTTTAAGACTAAATTTTGTTGTAACAAGTACCTTAAATGTACAAATTTTTAAAAGGATTTATTTTCGCGAGCTAAAAAAAATTGCATTTCGCGAGGATTTATTTTCGCAAATCGAGGCTTTTCAAAAATTTTGCAAGGATTTATTTTCGCGTAACAGGCAAAATATGGTATCAAATATATGTCAAATGCGCCTGGAATGAATGAAACTCAGCCTCATCCCCAGGTTATAAACGCAGATGTTATAAATTTCTCTACTTGTTTATCACTTAAATTATTTTGAGAAATATAATATTTTTACAAATCTTCTTCGTCGTGAAAAACATCAAAAATATTTCTACTTTTATTCTCTTTGTTTTCATATACCCATTCTTCTTCATCGCTTTCTTCTTCTCTCTCGCACTCTGAAATATATTTCGAAGCTAAAGACAGACCAGAATGGTTGACAGTCGACACTTCAGAATTTTCAAGCAAGATCGGGTCAACATCGTGAAATGGATCGAGGCTAGGTAAACCAGAAAGGCCTTTTTCGACTGCTTCCTTTATACCTGCTACCTTCCAACCTTATAGGCAGATCTGCTTCCCATCAGCTGACGTCATTTCGTTATACATCTCTATTAACCACTTTGCGTGCAATGGTTTGATAATCGAAAGTTTGAGCTGTATTTCTATGGTTTCTAGCCCTTGACCATTGTCCATTACTTGAGTGATTTGATCTGTGTACCAATTAGCAAATTTTTTCTTCATAATTCTTTTTACATAACCATTAGGACCTCCTTGAACATCAAGTGGTTGAAAGAGGTAAGTAAAGTTTGCTGGAACACTCTGTAGCAAAATGTGGTTATCTACCAAGACCTTTAAAACCGGATTTGTCATCTGACCTTTAAATACATCCATTATTAGCAAAGCAGGATGATTTTTCTCCAATCCGAGTGAGTTCCTTTCTTTCTTTAGATATGGAATAATGATTTCATTTAGCAATTTAATGGATTCTTCTTTGTTACTATAGTGTTTTGGATTCGCACTCAATGAAAATGTTGGTGGAAATTTTACTCTAGGTAGACTTTGCTGCGTTTTTCCGCCATAAATTATCTGAGGGGGTAAAAATTTACCGTGAAGGGTTATTGTAAATGTCAACGTGATCATTCTCTTATCATTTGAACCTTTTATCGGTACAGTTTTCCCACCTTTCATTGCTAAGGTTTTGTTGGATACTGGAGCATATTTTGAATGTGTCTGGTCAAGATTAAAAACCATTGATGGTGGAATGTTGTTAGTCCTGATTTTCTTACAATATCATGAAGGTAGGAGGTTTCAAGTTCTTTAGGAAGAGCTTCAGGAATGGGACCTTTCCCCGTTGTACCGAATCTTTTGACTAAGCCCATCCTTCGAAACAAACTCTGTACCCAGTTGGATCCACTTATATCAATATGGTCGAGCTGCATCTCGGGATGACGCTTGATTAACGCTTTTGCGACTGATTCTGTGATTCCTCTGCTAATAACACCGCCACGCCCTCGGACAGCCTAAAAATGGAAAAAAAGATATACGTTATAGAGGAAAAACGTCATTCATGATAGCAGCTACTGTTGAACATTAAAAAATGATTGTTATATTAAAATTGAAAATTAAAAAAAGCAACGTGATTAAGCAACTTATTTGGTTACCCTTAAATAGTTCTGCACCATAACATCAATAGGGCCTAGTAGCAATGGTCTACCACGATGTTCGGCTTTCAATATTGTACTCGGATCACGTTTCTGCTTGGCTGCATTCCTAAGCTCATCTTAATACTTTTTTCGCATAGTACGTACTGTGCTCTCGCTGAGGTCAGGAAACTCATTTTCGTACCTTAAGTGCTAGCGGTGGTGTTTTCTGAGGCATAATTACCGATGACGAATGCTTGCTATTACAGTATACGGTGTATTTTCCTCTTGGCTGCTTTTCGCTAGCTCTGCTGGCTGCTTTCCTAGAGGATTCGTAAACAAGTTGACCCAGCCCTGTTTCTGAATGTGACGGCTGCGTATCAGGTTGCCTATTCGTTGCAAGAGTAGTAGACTCGTCATCTTTCATTAAGTCTACGTCACATGTAATGTTTTTCGGAGCATTATTCCTGGAGTGCTTAATTTTAGCGAGACTTCAAATAATAGACATTGTGATAACTTCGCCCAGTTCCTTCTACACACAGTGACCGCTTAATAAAAAAAAAGTTCTCTCTCAACAAAATCAGAAACATAAACAGAAAGTCAGAAATTCTTTTTGCAATTCGAACGTCAAACATGACAATCGAATGTGCGAGTGTAAATGTTGCAAGATCGAATCGAATGTATCAATAAAAGTTGAACACACGCAATGGCTAACAACACGAACAAAGTTTTAGTCTTTTTATCATCAGTACGTGAATTTCATGTTTACTGCGTTATTTGGAATCCTAGTGAAAATGAGGAGCTGGATTGCTTTTTTGAACAAAACAATATGTTCGACCCGTTTGCAATCAAAATATGATAAATTTCTTCTTCACAACAATGCAAGCAACCCTGACTGCAGCGCAAAGTGATCTCCTGTAGGAGATCACTTTTTCAAGGGGGTTTCGAGATTCCTTGTATCATCACAGTTTCCATGCCTGCAAGTATCACAGTTCATATGGTTTTGCAGCATTACCAAAATATGCTGGACAAACTATATTGTCAGCGGAAAGAAGAGATTATAATGGGATCTTTTCTTGAAGAACAACATGCCCAACTGCCTATGGAGCCTGTACGACCAAAAAAGAGGAAAACTCCAAAGCAAGTGGAAAAACCATCAAAAGGATGTAAAGATATATAACTTCTTCCAAAAAAGGCAAAGAAAAAACGAGACTACACAAAGAAAAGTCGAGAAAAACAAAAACCTTCCAGATACTGATTTCGCTGTTACTATTGACTGAAGTGACTTTTTATATATTTTTATTAGGATAGTTTTTATAACTATTTTAATATACTTTGGAAAAAAATGTTGAAAAACAACAAAAAAAAGGATTTTAAAGGAAAATTTCACGAGGATTTATTTTCGCGAATCGAGGCTTTTCAAAAATTTTGCGAGGATTTATTTTCGCGAATTCCCCATTTGGTTATATTTTGCGAAAATCACGAAATTTTTTTCACGAGGATTTTATTTTCGCGAATCGAGGCTTTTCTCTGCCGGAGAGGGACTGCTTAGGTAAACATTCCCATCCTCCTTAATTCCCCACCCCGCTCTTAGTCAACCTAATATCTTGAGAATTAATAAGCAGCCATGCACATAATCATTGTATTATGCTAAAGATGTTTAAAAAAATTTTACTAACCCTAGAGCTACCTCTTGTGAGCAAGCCTTAAGGCGGCTTTCCACTCAAACGAACGTGGTCGAAACGATCGACCTCGATCGATGGCGTTTTTATGAAAACTGGTATCCACTTACATTCGACCATGCCTTGATCGATGTTGACTCATTCAAATTTATTTCAAAACAATAACACAAATTTGAGATAAAATAATGATATTAAGTATGTACTTAGAATTTCATGACATATAAATACGATAAACAAAAATATTTTTTAAATATTCTTCTAAATCTTTGAAACTGAGGAAACTTAAGGAATTGTCCCAAGACGCTGAAATCCGCAAACTTATTCTACAAATGTTATCTAAATTCCTCAACATTTATCTGCGAATAATCACTTATTGGTGACACTTTGTTATCTTTTAATGATTGCTCGTGTTAAATAGTGTTTGATGTTGCTGCATTAAGTACGCAATTAAATTTTTGTTTGTTTAAATTGTTTTTAGCCATTTTTCTTTTTTTCCGGCTTCTCACTAAATACTTATTTCTTCGTCGATTTGCTTACATCACATGGGTATAAATCAATCTCATTGGATAAATTTCAATCTATCAAAGTAGAAAGCAATTCTACTTTCAAACCGCCAGGTCAACGTTGATCGACGAAGATTATGCAATGTTCTATTTTTAGTAACATCGACGCAATCGACGTTGATAGTTTCGACCGCATTTGTTTGAGTGGAAACCCGCCTTAGCCTAGTGTTTCAAGATACAACTTTCTTGCACATTAAGAATTTGTTGATTTGGCACTAATTCTTTTGGTAATATTAATTTTGCGAAAGCACCTAGTTAATGGGTATTTTCACTATGTCACATTGTTAAAAAAAATTCACCACGCCTTTACATATATGTTTAGAGTGCAGCTGGAAAGAAAGTAGCAGTTGATGGGTTAAGTTTAAACATTTATAAAGGACAAATCACAGCTTTGCTGGGTCACAATGGAGCTGGTTAGTATAACTCCGTGTTTACACACAAATGTATGTTGAACAATTTCAGTGTCACTGTTGAAGTCACAGAGAATCAATGTTAGTTTTCCATAAATGTTGAAAACAGACCTTGCAAAATGGACTGCCAGGAATTACGATAGAAGTGGTCAAAATTGGAGATTAGTGTTATTTAATTAAAAAAAACCCTCATAAGCCTGTTTCAACCGAATACCAATTACTTATGTTTTCATTTTTTCTCAAGTCACATGTTTTTTTACATATTGATGATTTTTTAGGAAAAACAACAACAATGTCTATTCTAACTGGTTTGTTTCCACCAACTTCTGGTGAAGCAAAAATCAATGGTAGAAGTATTTACACAGACATGGATGGCATACGAGAAAGTCTTGGATTATGTCCACAACATAACGTTCTCTTTGATCGATTAACTGTTAAAGAGCATTTAGAGTTCTTTTCTGCTCTAAAGGTAATCCTAGTGTAATATTCTTGTTTTACTAGATTTGTCTATTGCGTATCTATAAATGTAAACAATAATGTTTGTTTAAATTGAATAAAGTGAATGAATGAAAGAATAAATAAATAAATAAATAAATAAATGAATGGTATATTTAGAATGTTCCAAAAGCACAAGGTAAAATTGAAATAGATCAAATGATTAATGACATACAACTTAAAGATAAGGCCAATCAAATGTCATCTACTCTGTCTGGTGGTATGAAAAGAAAATTATGGTATGTTTCCTGCTTTGCCATTTACGAAATTTGTTTGTCAACCAATTCACTAATCTTTCCAATGCTTTTACTATTTGTGTTAATTAATATTCTTCAAATTAATATTTTGCAATTATTTTCTGACATGTAAATTCTTTCAGCTGTGCTATTGCTCTGCTTGGTGGTTCAGAAACAGTTTTCCTTGATGAGCCGACATCTGGGATGGATCCGTATGCGAGACGTGCAACTTGGGATTTGCTGCAGAAATACAGAGCTAACAAAACAATTATCTTAACAACTCATTTTATGTAAGTGTATACCTAGAATTATCTATTATTATAATATCTGTATACGTCTGTCGTCATGCAAAATGGTAACTGCAGTAGTGAGACACACTAAATTCGGTAAATAAAGGACAAGCGAACTTGTGAATTTATCCATGGGCCATTGATTAGTTTTCAAGTATTGTTAAACATGCATAATTAAATAATAAATATTTTTGGTTATGGACAACTACCCGCGTAGACCTGATGTGGTAAATTCCTAGCTTTAACTGACCTTTTGTATTACATTTTATTATTTTTATTACATTACCATTATTAAGAGAAATTAATGCGCTTTTAACTATATGTTACGTTCATGTCTGAATTTTCTAGGGACGAAGCAGATCATTTAGGTGATCGAATTGCAATCATGGCTGATGGCCAACTTCGTTGTTGTGGTTCTTCCTTATTTCTAAAGAAAAGGTAAGTACAGAGTTTAAGTAAAACTTAAGCTAAGACAATTATTCAAAATGCATGGTTGTAATGTTACATAACAATTTATTTAGATATGGAGTTGGCTATCATATGACATTAGTAAAAGGGGATAACTTTCAGGAGACAAAAACAAGATCTCTAATTTCTCAGCATGTCCCCACATCTAAGATGGTTGGGAATGTTGGAATGGAAATAAGTTACATTTTGGATGAGGATAGCACAAAACAATTTAAAGCCTTATTCGAAGTCCTAGAAGGTTTTATTTTTATATAATATTATATATACTTTTATTTCATACTTTATCTATCTGAATTAGCAACCCAGATAGATTAGTACTTCCTACCAATTAACAAACAAATCACCAACGTCTCCTCTATTGATTCAAGTGTGGTGCCTGCAAGGCCATCTATTATAGTAAAACCATGTGACATTTGAGCTTGCAAACATATGATTGTTTCCATGACTGGAAAAACCATCAAAAGTAAAAAGTAAAAAGCCACATAAAAATTTTTAAGCAAGTTTTTTAATTATTTCATAATATAATACTTTGATGTAAAAAAAGTGTAGAAAGTTTTTCAATCGTTTCGTAATAAAATACTATCTACTATTATCTCATCTTACCCATAGTATCATATAAACAACGTTTGAGCAAAATCTGAGATGGTTTTTTGTGACATTGGCATAGATAAAAAGAGTCAAATTAATGTAATTGACATTGTGACACAGACTTATATTATTGTATTATAATAGATGTATAAAAAACTGAAACCCAGTAAAATTCCTCTTCTAGATTTTTTCTTTAAACAATAGAATTTAAAAAAATGGCTAATGCTGAAAAATAGGGTATATTTTATATTCACAAAGAATACAAAAAAATTATAATGTATTTCATTATTTTAAAACGTAACTTGTACTTTGTAGAAAAAAAGGATGAATTTGGTATCAGTAGTTTTGGTATATCCGTCACAACATTAGAAGAAGTTTTTTTAAAAGTAGGAGAAGGGGAGACACTTGGAATTGAAAAGTAAGTAACTTAATAAGCATCATTAAGGCACGCAATACCATGGTATTAGAAATCTGTGATTAGGACATTGGCTTAAGGCTAATCCTAACCCTAACTCTAACCCTGTAATGGTCAATTAACTCTCAGCCTTCGTCTGAGAATGTGTAAAGTATAAAACAATGTACACATAGAACTGACACAACCAATCAAAATAAGCATTATGCAACTATTTATTTGATTAAATTCACTGTAATACTTTTAATGTGTTTACATACAACTTTTTTCAATTTAGTGAAGCAGCAGATAATGATGGTGATGATGATGTGAAGCTGCATAATATAAATCGCACTGAGTCCATGATTGCTCGTGATAGTATGTTATTATATTTTTTTGTGATTTTCTACGTGTGTTTGATAATTTGACTAATTAAAAAGAAGTGTGGCTTTTAAAATTACATTTTTTATTTTGTTACAATAGACTGGTTATAAAGAAGTGTATTGGTTTAGTTTTTTTTTCTGTCTGAAAAATGCATTTTTTTGTCTCCTATGTAATAAATTTTTAAATAATAGCTAGAAATCATTTTCTCTAAAAGTTAAAAAAAAATTGGAAATTTCGAATGTTTTCTTCTTATTAGGAAGTGGGCTTATGCACTTCAATTCCCTCTAAAAAGTTATGGATTTTTGTTGCTGTTTATTAGTCAAATCTTTAGGTTGTTTGGTGTTCTTATAACAGTAAGTTTTATTTCCAAACTTGTGTATATGATCCTATGACCAAGTTATCAATTAAGCTAGTTAATTTTAACTTTTTGCTCCTTTTCGTGTATATACAAGAAAAATTAATTTATAATATATCCTCAAACATGAGTGATGTAGGGCCTGTTTCTTTGCGCTGTTAAAAATAAAACCAGGACCTATATATGTAAGAGTTTTTAATGTTCTTAAATTCAACAATGCCTTATATAATTATCGCAATTGAAAGATCCTCTGTGATCTAAACAGAACATTTTCCACAGATCTTTAACGCCAGAATATTTGAAAGATTTTTCTTGGAGTTAAGAAAGTTCGGATTTTTAGATTTGAGGATTCTAAAAAAACTGTCAAACATTTACTTATTCGAATCCTACTTAGTACAAATGTTAAAACTACAAGGGTATTCTTCTTTTGTAATGGATTCATCATTTCATTGTACATCAAAACGTTCTTCTTCTTTTTTTTTGAGGCAGAATATCAGCATTTTTTATACCTATTTTTTATTTTAGCTTTACTAACTGGTTTTGCGTTAAAGGCTACTCAGTTCAAAGCCATGTTTATCAAACGATTTTTAAATTCAAAACGAGAAAAGAAGGCTTTGATTACACAAATCGTACTTCCCTTGTTGCTTGTTCTCGTCGGTCTACTATTATCAATGTCAGGAAAATCTCAAGATGATGACCCAAAAAGACTTTTAAATTTAAACATGCTTAATGTGGAGTCAGAATCATTAAGTGCGTTTTTTGCTGATACATCAGCAAATGAAAACTCATCGTTGGCCTCAGTAAGACATTTATGTTTTTGTATTTTGTCACTTCTTTATTGTATCCTTTTTATATTTACACAATATTCTACTCTAGATGGCAAGTAAAGTATATGATGCTGCAGGCGTTTCATTGTTTCGCGATATATCTAGTAATGTGAAATATATCAAAGAAGGGAATAGTGGAGATAACATTGCCTTGTTTATTAATTCATCGAATGAGTATAGCCAGAAGATTTCTGCTGACAAGAAGGAATGTTGCAACTACAAATACTTGTTATTAAATAAGCAATGCCAAAACTATGTAAGTCTACTTTTAATCAGAATTTAAAAAGTAGTATTAAAAAGACAGGTTGCTTACATTTTTATATAAACTGCGGTTTGAATTGCAGATATCACACCTGTAATTATCAAGGGATATCATATAACGAAACACAGTATGTTCAGTTTTAATTTACATATTAATTTTTTTTTTCAGGCTGATAAATATAGTTCATTGTGTGGGACAGAGCCAAAAACATTTGCTTATAAAAATTGTATGAAATGTATCGATGATAAATTAGAGTAAGTATCTGTCATTCTGTTCTTTATTAAAATGCCATTTCAAAATGTTTCAACCATATTGTCTTCTTTCTCTGTAATTCCTACAATTCTATAGTCTCTCGTATTTTCAAAAAGTCTAAGGGCTTGATTGTTAGCCGAGATAGGCGTTCAATAATTTATTTTACAGCCAGACTTTCAATTCTCTTCTTTTTTAAATAAATTAACTAATGTTATTCTATTAGCTGCGGAGAAACACCAACGTTAGATAAAATAAAAGAAACAAGCGATGCAAGGCTATATTTTCAGGAATATGTTCTAGAAGATAGTGGCAAAAATTTAAAAAGTTATTTTAACGACAAAGTGGCTGGATTAACTCTGGAGAATAATAACCAATACACAGTTTGGTACAGTAACCAGGTAAATGTTCTCCATTGGCGTTACAAGTCGAGTACAAAGTAAAAATTAACACGCAGTTATTTATTAGCCCTGTTATATAAAAGGCAGGAGACTTTAAAATTAAGCCGTTAAAATTAGACCCTACAAATCATTTTGAAAAGACTAATCTAAAAAAGTTTACTCCAGTGAAGTATATAAAAATGGGCTTTTCCCAAATAGGTTTTATTGTTTTGTTTTGGTGATCAGTAGTTTATAAAAACAGCGAAAATATAAGACAGTGTTGTTACTTTATATGGGTTGTGTGCCTCAATTAAACAACCATGCCTATATTCGAGTTTTCATAGTTTTTCTAGTTTATTCTCCGCAACAAGATGTGTTAAAAGGTGTGCTTGTTAGCACACTAATTATGTTTATGAACCCAGCCTAATTAAAAGTTGTATGGTTTAATGCTTCTCTTTTCTTACAGGCTTGGCACACAATTGTTGCTGCATTTAGTGCAGCCAGCAATGTTATTGTGAAATTTCATCAAAATGAAACATATGGCATTAAGACTAACAATTTCCCTTTACCTAAAAACACCAAAGAAAAGGTATGTACTTTATTGTCCTGTACGTAACAAGTGTCAATGTGTACTGTCCTGTACGTAACAAGTGTCAATGTGTACTGTCCTGTACGTAACAAGTGTCAATGTGTACTGCCCGTAGTAAAATTTAAGAAGAAATTAATATGATACATTAGGGTGTCATTTAACCCAGGCTTTTTCAGGGTGTGCTATAGCGTGCGTGCACTCTTACAAATATTGATATTATGTACCAGTGCCAGTTTTTATAAAAAGTTTTGCCATGTAGCACACCTAAAAATCATGCCTAAAACACTTGGTGGTTGCTTTTTGCTTCACATGTGCCAAAATTCCAATGAAGAAGCCTGCTAGCCCGATTGACCAACTGGTAGTGGTGCCCCTTTCGCAGTAAAATTATCTAAATAAATCAATTATTTGGGATGTGTTATGTTGAAATTTTTCTTTGTTGTGTTTGAAGATAATTATTAAGAAGACTAGAAGAAAGGCCCACGTAATAAAAAATAAAATAGTTGACACAGATATTTTCCACCTACCCTAGTACAGTATGTGTTAGTCATATGAGCTGTAGCAAAAAGAATTAAGAATTGATTTGTTCTTTAAAAAGAGGCAAGTGATTTCAGTTCTGTGGACTAGAAGTCATGCACACACACAATTTTTTTAATATAACTATTTGTTAAGGTGTTTTTGATGTGTGAAAAACTATAAATCAAAAAAATCATTCTAGGTCTGTCAAACATTAAAAATGTGTACCTCTGTATCTTTTATTCTTACCATACTTTTATTTTTCAGAGTGAAACCATTTCAGCTAATAGTAGCAACCTGACATTGGTCATTTTTGTTACTATGGCAGCATGTTTTGTTGCAGCAAGTTTTATAACGTTCATCGTAACAGAAAAAACTTCAAAGGTAAACCGAGATTTACGTTCAGTTATATTTTCTATAGTTTTTAGATTGCATTTTTTGTAATGAATTGTAATGTCTTGTTGATAATCATTTTGGACCTGTAAAAATTATGTTCCAAACAATGCCAATATATAAATGTATAAGAAATAAAAATATAGGTAAATAGCACTAAATTTTAGAGAATTTCTCCATTCCAAAGAAGTATTGAGGAGTTTGAATAAAATCTGATGACAATGCTGGGCATTATCTTCATATAAGGCTATGTGAATGCGTTAACTAAGCTGTATTTATTGCAATCATTGTATGATTTTTCTTCAGGCTAAACACATTCAGTTCGTGAGTGGAGTTGATTCGATCTCATATTGGGGTGCATCATACTGTTGGGACTTCATCAACTTTTTTATACCTGGAATTGGAATCATCATCCTTTTTGCTGCCTTCAATCTGGATGAATATGAGGGAGCTCTTGAGGAAGTTTTTCTGATCATAGTGAGTTGATGTATTTGTTCATTCCTTTCATTCATTTGTGTCTTATTGTCTTTGATTATAGCGTATAGCGATATTCATTAAATGACATCACCATTTAATGAATATTGCTATACGCTATACAGTCCTCAGATTTTTGCTCATCGTAGGTTTGCTAATTCGGGCATTTTTTAGCATGACATCACTCA
This sequence comes from Hydractinia echinata, assembly GCA_030067915.1. Taxonomy (NCBI): domain Eukaryota; kingdom Metazoa; phylum Cnidaria; class Hydrozoa; order Anthoathecata; family Hydractiniidae; genus Hydractinia; species Hydractinia echinata. Next base: position 506,869 of record JASGCC010000099.1, on the reverse strand, counting down.
GTGTGACAGACAGTATACTGATATTGTTAGAAGACTAGCTGGAAAACCCAGCATTAAAACGCCAGGTTAAACCACCAGTAATTGAGCATTGAACACTAGGTTAAGCGTTTAGGTCAATGTTGTACCTCTGATGTGTTATTATAAATCCAGTGGAGCGCTTATACCAATAAAGCCTTACCAACGTTGAAAATCAGGTTAAGCGCTTAAACCACCTGTCACGTCCAGGTGGAGCGCTTTAGTATACGAAATAAAAACACAATTTACAACCCGTTACCCCATTATAGGAAAAATAGTCTGCCAGCATTTTTTTATTTTTGAAGAATAAGCTCTCTTGAAAAAATCAAAAGTTAATTGTCACTGGGGTTAGAGGTAAACCATGTCCCACATCTGTGTGCAGTGCTTACGTTTCACATTTTTGCTAGAGGTAGCTAGCAGCCAGATAGCAACAACCCCAGTTGCAGCTTAGTAAAAATCAGATTGGTAAAGATAACACAAAAATAAATAATGCTGGCTAGGATAAAACTAAATAAAAAACTTTAAAGAATATCAATAAATAAGGCTTGCTAGCTAGCAAGCTAGGCCGGGTTTAGGAGAATAAATTATTTGAAAATAAAACGTTTTTAGAGACAAAGTTTAAAAATAGACCTCTAAACCTAACACTAAACACAACCACTCCCAAAATCAAAATGGCCTTTGTCACTGCCATTGCACATTCCTTTGGCGACAAGTCAAGGCGGCAAAAATCTTCATTAAAATGAGGGCTTGTGATTGGTTTACTACGCGTGAGCGATCACAACAAAGTCCATAAAAATATATCGCATATGTTATTTGTAGCTTCAAAATTTCATGCATGGTTTTGGCCAACAGACAATATGGCTATTATAAATATAGAGATTTTGGAAATATATTTTATTACAAATATTGACGAACTCATTAAGTAGATTTGATGAACATATATAATACAATTAAAGTGTCACAAACCATTTATTTTTTAGATTATGTTTGGTGTATCCATTCTACCATTTGTCTACGTCATTAGTTTTTTATTTTCAAGCGCTTTGATTGGTTACGCTGTCATAGCTTTGTTGCTAATGGTGATAAGCTTGGTGAGTGTACTCTTAATGTGTTCTTTTTAAAGCATAATGCTGGTCGGTTATATGTTTTTTTAAGCTGAGACTGAGGATTTTCTTATTTTTCGGAGGAATAGAGCCTGAAATTGTTGTTATGTTTCTAATTAAACAATCTTTAAAAGCTTATGAAAGTTTTTGAAGATATTTTTTTGTTTTTCAACATATTTCTGTTGTAAGTTAAGTTCTAATAAAAACAAACAAAAAAAGTGTATTTGAAAAGAACAGAGGAACACAGTTTAGAGAGATATCATTAGTCTCATATAGTTAATGTTATTGGTACTTCCTTCTCTTTTAACACCCTTGCTTTTAATTCCATCCATCAGCAAAACTTAGTATTATTCAAATTTATTTCCAGGCTATGGTCCTTGCTGTGTTTATCCTGAAAAGTACTGGTGAAGACGATGTAGCTAATACCTTAAACTACATCTTTCTTATTCTACCAACCTATGCGTGAGTTGTTTTATTCTTACAATGTTTTTCCATATAGGCTGCTCATATTTCTGTTGATTCTATCATTAATTATTTATAGAAATATAATTATTTACACAAGCAATTAAAGGAAACCCTCAAATATTTTTAGGTTCCCGCAAGCGCTTACTGATCTAGCAACCAATGTTGGATTGAACAGAGCATGTACAGTAAAGCCGGAGTATGGTGAACTCTGCTTATTTTTGGAGGAATAGAGGGCTGAAATTGTTCTCCCACTCTACCCTAATTTTAGTTTCAACAATTTCTTAATGGGTTTCTCAAATACATTATTTTCATTGCAAATATGGATATATCTCCCAAACTGTATTTGATGTGAGGAAAGAAATTGTGTTAAATTGCCACAACTTCGTCCCCAGGGGCTTTTTTTTTGCCATCTAAGATTATCAGAAAGAGAAAAAATTATTGAAATTGCCATTCTTTTACTTCATTTGAAATTATATTGTACAGAACACTAAAAAATTGTAGCAGCTATTAATTGCAAGATCTCTCCTTTGCTAATCTGTATTGTTTCTTAGTTTCTTACTGCCAAAAATTATTTCTGTGTATGTGTCCAATCGATTGTAGGCCACCATATTGTTTTTTCAAAATCACCAAATTGTGAATGTAATGTCGAATTTTTTTAGAGCTACGATTGGCTGCCAGGTTGCTGGTCGAAATTATGAGGAAAACTTGCTGGCATGGAAATATCCTGGCATCGGTGTTCATTTGTTTTACATGTTTGTCGAAGCTCTGTTTTTCTTCTTTCTCACTCTGCTTATCGAGGCATGTTTCTTTCACTTTTTTTATTTTTAATTTTAAAGAAATCATAAAAACGTCCCACATTCCAATTTCGAAGATCATCCCCACAAGTGATCATTTACTCTCGTTCCATTTAGACACAAATTTTAAAACTTATCAATGTATAAAAACTGACTTGGGACGGTTAAAGTTATTTGGCTTAATCCAAAAAATGAAGCAATAACCGCAGACATCAGCAAGGCCCATTTATCCTATTTGCTGGAACCTTATGGGCTGTTGCATTTTTTCCTACATAATGAGGACATCTGCCAAAGTAGAGCTGTTGCAGTCTACCGGCTGCAGAACATTGATCAAACTATACTGCTGTTTATTTTTTATAAATTACAAATAGGGTTGTAGTTTTGACATATCTATATCGTTGATTTAAAAGCGCAGCTAAAAAACTTATTAGTCATTATATTAAGTTTTTGTGAGTTGTCTAATACTAATATCAGATTCTGAATGTTTTAGGAACGATTTTTCTTGGGGTCAGTTTGTGGTTCAAATAATGCGAAAGGTTTTTCAAAACGAGAAGGAGAGGTAAAGTTTCTTTTACACCAAGGTCTCGACATTCATATTTACACTCGGCCCTGTGGGCCTGTGTGTATTGGAATATACTTCAGAATTTTTGCTGGAACGAAAAGTTAGTTAACTTCTATTCCTTTGTGTAACCAATAGGCTTTGTATACAGTTTTCAAGATAAAATAGTGCCTCATGGCTGGCATAAAAATTTCATAGCTTTTGCAAAATGGAAACATCTGATATCATTGAAAACTTGATATTAATGATGTGTTGATGCCTGATATTAACCCTTAGGTAGCAAGCAAGAAGTATTATTTCTTCGACAATGTTCAGGAATAGCAGATGTGACACTTTTGTACATGTATGTACAAGAAATATGTTATGATAAATACACAAACATAAAACTTGCCACTTACGTTATTGGTTTAAGTGCAAGGCTAATGTTGCTAAGGCTTTTCTTGTTTTCATTTTAACTCATTTCTTTTGGAACTCTTTTTTCACAAGGCCACCAAAAATCCTTAATTAGTTTGGCCACAATTAGTTATGGAATTTTCCTTTTGCATTCCTAGGATATTGATGTCCAAGCTGAAAGAGAAAGAGTATTCAAAATGTCGCAAGAGGAGATAGAAAACTCCGCTGTAGTGCTCAAAGATCTCACGAAGGTAAGTGCCGGATGTAAAATTGGACTAAAAAAAGGAAGTGTGAAATTTTTTAAATATTTTGAATTAAATTATGCGAACGAAAAACAAAATGTAAAGGTGTATAGACATCTTTATTGGATAGTCTTAATCATAATAACTTTCAGTTATAGAGGTTTGTCTCAAAAGTATTAGTACCATATAGAATATTTATACTGCGAAGTGACATAATACAAAAATAAACTTTGACTTTAGTTGTTTAAGCTTCTTTTTAAAGTGTTTTGTTGTATATGTTATTTCAGGTGTACAGAACAACTGGAATGACTGCTGTTGATCATTTAAATTGTGCCATACCTAAAGCTGAATGTTTTGGTCTGCTGGGGGTTAATGGTAAGAAAAAAATTTAGTTTAGCTGCGTAGCTTATATATTCTTTATTAGTTAGTTGTTGCATATATACATAACAGTGCGATAACGGTTGCCGTTTGGAACTTTAGTCAGTTTTTGGAAATTTAAGCCAATTTTTTTGAGGATGTTGGTTTTCGAATTTCATGACTTGCTCGAAATTCGTGGGATACGTTGGTGATGTATGCTAGCACTGCACTTAGAGAGACCATAACCGTTTTAAGTCTGAAATATTTTTGTGCATATTTAATTACTAAAATCTTGAAGCTAAAATTTAATTCTGGACAAAAATTCATATTATATCACTCCTTTGAAGGTTTTACACCCATTGTGCTGTTATCTTTTACCAAAAAATATTAGGTTGCAACAATTCATCTTTGGTAGACAGGTTTGGTATAGTCATACAGCTACGAAAGTAATTTTAATTTGAATATTTTTCAGAGAATGCTACCCAAGAATCTTTTAAAATATACAAAAGCCTATAGTTAAAAAAATATGAGTTAAACAAACACTTCATGGTTAACCCAAAAGGTTGAAGCTCGTTAAAAGTCGTTTTTTTCGTTGTTGTTTATTATTGTACTTTTTTAAATGTATTCTGTTTCTGACGTAGATAATAATTTTTATATGTTTTAAGGTCCATATTTTCAAGAAAAAGAAAATCTGCGTACATAAAATAGTGAACAATTAATGGCTGGTTTGGACAGCTACAAAAGGGTTACTGCCACCTTTGACGTGCACAGATTGAGAAAAGTATGCATGTAAAATATCTTAACCCTTAAAAGTTGATTTGTTTTTAATTAATCAGGCGCGGGAAAGACAACCACGTTCGGCATGTTGACAGGAGAATTGGGTATCACAGACGGTACTGCTTTCATGCATGGTTATAACATTCAGACACAGTTAAATGACGTTCAACAGAGAATTGGATACTGTCCACAGGTCAGTTCAGTTCTTATTATTGTCTTGTAGGTACATGAGATGCGAGACTGCCTTTTTAAATATCAAATTATGCGGATTCTATAAATGCGAGACTGCCTTTTTAAATATCAAATTATGCGGATTCTATAAAGCATTTTATTTGTTCCTTAAACTCTTCTTGTTTATCGCGTTGTTTATGAAAAGAGAATTTTGTAGGTGTTTAGGCAGTGTAATATATATTATCGTGGAAAAACTCTTCTATCGTGTGATCTAGCTAGGCTAGCAACACTCTCTGGGTCCTTCCACCATATAAGTAGCTGCCAGGCAAAGTATCTGCTTTTTTATAGAGGAATAAAGTGTTTGCGGTAGAATTTGTGCATTTTGCGGGAATACACTTTTTCGGTTCGTGAAAATGAATCTTTTTTTGCTGTAATAAACATGTGGTCAATATTTTTCGGGGTAACTTAATGGACCTGATGAGCGATTCAAAGATTCAAACAATTGTCTTGACATTCTGTATTGTAAAAGAAGTAAAATAAAGAATGAATCATTATAGCTTCTGGATTTTCTTTGAGTCATAACATGGTTTAACTTTTGCAGAAATAACGTAACTGGGATAATTTTGAATATTTTGCGGGAATAAACCTTTGTGGTTCAAAACCTCAAAACTTTCTTTCGCAAACACTTTTTTCTTTAAAGTATTTACATTTGTTTCTTTAATAAAATTGACATCGATCTGATTCCAGAAACGTCCTAGTTAATTATCGTATGTTTTTTTGAATGAGAATTCTTTCTTTGCCTCTTGTACGTACGTACTTAAGGGTCCATTAGTTTAAAAACTACCTTGTTTGCTTTGTTTAGTTCGACGCTCTAGTTGAAAGATTGACTGGTCGTGAAATGTTGACAATGTTTGCACGCTTGCGTGGAATTCCATCTCATCTTATTGAAGATGTTGTCAAGTCTGCTATTGAGCAATTAAATCTTGGTAAATGGGCAGACAAGTTGTGTGGAGACTACAGGTATAGCAAATTTGCTGTGAGAAGTAAGTAAGGAAAACTTAGGCATATATGGTTGTTATATCTATGGCATAACTGACTTGACCTGGAGTCTCTTCGCCTGGTTAGCTTTTTTTAAAAACATTGTGTAACCAAAGCAAATGCGAGTAATTTGTGCTAATTTTTTTTAGCTGATCGTAATATCATAGCTACATTCGTACTTTTCAGGATTCTTCTCTTTAATAATAGCCGTCGTCTGTCTGTTTGTCTGGCTGGCACGGAAACACGAAATGCGATATATAAAGGACGTGCGACCTCGTGGATTTTTCCACGGGTTAACGACTATCTCTTTAATAATAGTCGTCGTCTGTCTGTGTGTGTGTCCGCGAAAGGTGCGTCCTGTTACGGAAACACGAAATGCGATATATAAAGGACGATCGACCCGTGGATTTTCCACGGGTTAACGATTAGTTAGTCTCTATAATAATAGCCGTATTCTGTCTGTCTCTGCGCAAAGTGGTACCTCAAGTAGCGAGACACATGAAATGCGGTATATAAAGAACGGGCGAACCCTTGGTTTTATCCACGGGCCAATGACTAGTCTTTTATATTACTTTTCGAAATTTTGCTAACAATATTTCATACAATATATGCACTTGTTAAATTTGGAAAATTTTGAACAGTTAAGGTATCTATCTTTTTTAAATTTTTAGTGGTGGTAACAAACGTAAACTGAGCACTGCAATGGCTTTAGTTGGTGATCCTTCTGTTGTGTTTTTGGTGAGTTCTCTTATATAGAATTATAAACATGGAAAACAAAAGCAGTATTTAACTTAAATGTATATTTTATTAGGATGAGCCCACGTCAGGTATGGATCCTGCTTCCAGAAGATTCTTGTGGGACACTTTGACATCTGTGATCAATACGGGACGATCGATTGTCCTTACATCACACAGGTAATTTGACCGTTTTTCACAGACTCTGCATATTTGTTTGAAATTAATAACTTTTCTGCTTTGACTAGCATCACTGAAAATAAAAGTTTTTCGCGTTATACCCACCATGTGAAACTAGAATATAAACTCGCATAATTCGTGGGACTGGTACCCGCACAACCTTTAGATCTTCGTGTCGAAAGCATTTGGATATTCCTTACAAGTGCTTTTTAAATGTGGCTGCACGATTTGTTTTTTAACTAGTCATAACCCCAAGAAAAAAATCACTTATCCACTAAAAAAACTGTTATGCAAATGCTAATTGCTTGGAACTTCGCCTGTGAGGGTACAATAAATGGTTATCACCCGGGACTTTTGTATAATTAATTTTTTAAATTAAACAAAGGATTTTGTATATAATTTATATATAATTAGTATATAAGACTAGTTGTGAAAACCCGTGAAAGAGTCAACTTAAAAAAAATAGTATTTATTGTCCTTCTTATCACAACAGCCTTTGCTCGTACATTAATTTATAACAAAGCAATTACATTCCCTGTGGGTAAAACCCTTCGCAATAAATTTGTCATATCAATGTACTGTCCAGTTAATGAAATAATTAAATTTTATCACACGAATTAAAAATGTATGCAGATGCTTTTGTAGAAATTGTAGAAAATATAAGCCTCTTTGCCTGTCACAAACAGACAGATCGATAAACGGAACTGGAGTATTAATGTAAGCAATTGCTCATAGATATTTTCAAACATTATGGCATCAAAGTCAAAGATGTTCTTCATGTCGTTGTTTTGTTTTTAGTATGGAAGAGTGCGAGGCTCTATGTACACGTCTTGTTATCATGGTGAATGGACAATTTAAATGTATTGGAAGTATACAGCATCTGAAAAGTAGATTTGGGCAAGGATATACAGTCATGTTAAAAATATCTAAAAATAAACCAGAAGACGCCCAGAGTAAGTAAATTACTCTATGTCATCTTTCATTATACATTTTGGCACTTTTATGTACGACAGTACATCGCTATGCCACACCACTGCAATGCCTTTAAGAATATAAACAATATAAAACAGAATTGTTAACTTTACCTTTTCGATTTTTATTATTTTCTACCTTCTTAATACAACTACTTAAGTTCTCTACATGTGATATTACAAATATGTTTCTTTATTTTTTAGTGGGGAGTGCGACGAATTTAATGTGCACCGACGATTCGTCTACTTTGGCAAGTCCCGTCACAAGGGGCATTAGCACAATCGTCATCATCACAAAATATTGCTATAAACTCTGAAAGAGTCAAAACATTCGTTCATGAATCGTTTCCGGGTGCTGTACTTGTAGAGGATAGACAGGTATCGTGTGTTTCATATTACAGGGTGCCCACTCTGTCAGGAATAGTAGAAATTTTAAAATATGTGAACATGTCAGGAAAAGACAAGAATATCAAAAAAAAAATTAATATGTCCAAAAAGAGGTCGGAAATTTTAGGTTTAAATGGTCAATCAAAGTTGTTTTAATGTTTTAAAATATTGGGCAACTTTCGTGTAACAGAATTTACATTTTAGGGTAATTCAAGGTTCCCATAAGTTTAACATTTCGACACAAATGGCTTGAAAAATAAGTGAATACGAAAATTTAGATAAAAAATGTCAAGAAAATATCAGGAATTTCAGGAAAATAGGGAGTTATAATTATTCCACACCCTGTATATTCTCAACTATCTCATCGCAATGTGGTTACAGTCAGTGCTACTATATTTTTTAGAGTCTTCTGCAGTAATCAAATTATCAATCCAAATTTGCGTTGGTCTCATATATTTGGAACTCTGGAAAAACACGCTGAAGAACTTGGTATAATAGACTACAGTGTGAGTCAGACATCATTAGAACAAGTAAGAGACTCTTAATACGTGATCTTTTTGTAACAGTTAATTTGAATGTTTTTAAAGTAGGGTACGTTGAAAGGATAAATTAAAAACCCTGACATTTCGGTGAAAAGTTTGGTGGAACAGTAAAGTTCGCGAAACACCTGGAAGCTTTTCACAAGTTTCGGTACGGTATAGGACCAGAATCATTGTAAACATTCATTTAAAAGTTGTTAATGCCTCGTGGATGTTGAATGTCGTTTTGTTTCGGAAATAATGCCATGATAAAAAAAAAATTTCGCGAATGTAGAAATGTGAATTATTTTGTGTGAAAAGATCGCGAAAGAATCCGCGCGACACTTTGTGTTCCCAAAGCTAACTGTTACGTTAAAGTTTAACCAGTTATTCGTAGAAGTTTTTTGACATTCTTACAAAACGGGTTGAAATAACTGACATTATCTTCTGTGTGGGTAACTGGAGACTGCCTGGGACTTAATTAGGACCAATTTCCTAAAGCTGGGTCGACCAACCTGTTTTGGAACAGACGGTTCGAAGACGTCATCAAAAAACTTTTAAATCCTCATATTTTTAACCGTCAAAAACAGATTACACAATAGAGGCAACGGATAAACAATTCTGTTAAAAAATATTTTTTTACATTATTGGGACTTGCTCAAAACTGGTCGATATTTTTTTTAAAGTAAATTTTCCACGGGTCTTGTCGACTAGTTCAGTATAATTTTGTTCTTTAGGTCTTCATCAACTTCGCGAAAAATCAACATTCTGAAGATCGAATCTTTAATAAAAAGTTTTGTTCGTGCATGTGTTTCTAAAAGAGAGATGTAATGCTGGAAATGTTGTATATGTACGTTTTTAATTATTATTAGCCAGCCATTTTTAGTTTTAGTTTTTCTTTTACTAAACACCAACACAAAGACTGCATTTTACTTCAACTACTAAATATATTTTTTGGTCAATAACTTTACTCTTATACCTGAATTATTTAACACTGAAATCAAGCTATTTAAGGGAAGGAATTGTTTGCGAAAAAAACATTTGCAGTTCTGCAAGAAAAAAACAAATAATTCCTAATATACTTGTCAATACACTTAATTTCATTTCATACGATCCTTACAGCAGTGTAATACGCAACTGCATCTCGTTTAGTTCAGACTAGTTTTTATGATTTTTATAAATTTTGTCTTCTCGGAGCGAAATTTTCGGAGACCATTTCTAATTGGACCATGTTGCGAGAATAAATTTTGCGGTTCGGCGAAACTTGAACGTTTTGCGGGGGAAAAAATTGCGGTTCACGATTGATTGTACTTATTGAGAAATAAACTTTTGCGAATTTTCTAAAAACTGAGAAAGTTTCTTCTGCAAACACTTCCCTTAAAGTAATAAAAACGTTTCCTTGCATCTTCATAGCTTGGACGTTGATATACATAATTGTAACGCAACGCTAATATACATAATTGTAAATTTGCATTGTACATGCTCTTTAGTTTATTTCGTTATATACTTTAATTTTTTTAGAAAGTAGTTTTCAATTGGTACGTTTTTTAATCTTATTTGGCCTGGGGTTTTGCGAGCATTTAAGCGGATAAATAAAAGTTCTTTAAAATATTAATCTTGGATCGGAAAAATATATCCCCAGATAAAAAATAGGGTTAGGTATACATAAATATGAATATTTCTGTCATGAACGTTTATTTCGTTGCAGAATTATTTAACCGTATTTTGTATAGGTTTTTGGGGGTCCTGGGGCAGAAAATGCCCGCAGTCCATAACTTTCAACAGGGTTATACTTTTGGCATAAAACGTGGCACACTTTCGGGGACTTCATGCAAAGGCTGTATTGACGTTAAACCCTGTTCGAGCGAGAGGGCTGAAATAAAGGCCTTTCTAACCCCCAAAAAGCTTTGGTTTAAACAGGGTTAAAATATTTAATTGGTCCTTAAAATGGTACGTATAATAAAGCTGCTGAAATTTTCAGCACATAAATACCTGGCAAGGTGTCCACTCTCACAGGAATTTTTAAAATATTAAGATTTTTTAGCGTGTTCCTAGGTTCATAAAATATCAATGGAGGGAAGTGTCATAAATTTTAATGAAATAATGTCATCTAGAAAATGAGGACTTAATGTTGAGTGGGCACCCTGGCCTGATTGTCTATTGCACTGGAATACCACTACTTTGAAGTTTTATTTATATTGTTGATTTTTGTAGCAGTCAGACGTTATAAATGTACGGTGATTTAAACGAAAGAATATACCTTATCAGTTCTCGCGTTGCTCTGAATCCAACAAGCAAGTTTGTAAGGCAAAAGACAATTTAGGGGTAACCTCTATGTAACAGAAGGTATAAAGCCTGAGTAATGGTGAACTTTGCTTATTTTTTGGAGGAATAGAGGGCTGAAATTGTTCTCCCACTCTACCCTAATTTAGTTTCAACAATTTCTTAATGGGTTTCTCAAATACATTATTTTCATTGCAAATATGGATATATCTCCCAAACTGTATTTGATGTGAGAAAGAAATTGTGTTAAATTGCCACAACTTCGTCCCCAGGGGTTTTTTTTTGCCATCTAAATTATCAGAAAGAGAAAAATTATTGAAATTGCATTCTTTTACTTCATTTGAAATTATATTGTACAGAACACTAAAAAATTGTAGCAGCTATTAATTGCAGAATCTCTCCTTTGGTAATCTGTATTGTTTCTTAGTTTCTTACTGCCAAAAATTATTTCTGTGTATGTGTCCAATCGATTGTAGGCCACCATATTGTTTTTCAAAATCACCAAATTTGTGAATGTAATGTCGAATTTTTTTAGAGCTACGATTGCTGCCAGGTTGCTGGTCGAAATTATGAGAAAAACTTGCTGGCATGGAAATATCCTGCGATCGGTGTTCATTTGTTTTACATGTTTGTCGAAGCTCTGTTTTTCTTCTTCTCACTCTGCTTATCGAGGCATGTTTCTTTCACTTTTTTTATTTTTAATTTTAAAGAAATCATAAAAACGTCCCACATTCCAATTTCGAAGATCATCCCCACAAGTGATCATTTACTCTCGTTCCATTTAGACACAAATTTTAAAACTTATCAATGTATAAAAACTGACTTGGGACGGTTAAAGTTATTTGGCTTAATCCAAAAAATGAAGCAATAACCGCAGACATCAGCAAGGCCCATTATATCTATGCTGCTGGAACCTTATGGGCTGTTGCATTTTTTCCTACATAATGAGGACATCTGCCAAAGTAGAGCTGTTGCAGTCTACCGGCTGCAGAACATTGATCAAACTATACTGCTGTTTATTTTTTATAAATTACAAATAGGTTGTAGTTTTGACATATCTATATTCGTTGATTTAAAAGCGCACTAAAAAACTTATTAGTCATTATATTAAGTTTTTGTGAGTTGTCTAATACTAATATCAGATTCTGAATGTTTAGGAACGATTTTCTTGGGGTCAGTTTGTGGTTCAAAAATGCGAAAGGTTTTTCAAAACGAGAAGGAGAGGTAAAGTTTCTTTTACACCAAGGTCTCGACATTCATATTTACACTCGGCCCTGTGGGCCTGTGTGTATTGGAATATACTTCAGAATTTTTGCTGGAACGAAAAGTTAGTAACTTCTATTCCTTTGTGTAACCAATAGGCTTTGTATACAGTTTTCAAGTAAAATAGTGCTCATGGCTGGCATAAAATTTCATAGCTTTTGCCAAATGGAAACATCTGATATCATTGAAAACTTGATATTAATGATTGTGTTGATGCCTGATATTAACCCTTAGGTACAAGCAAGAAGTATTATTTCTTCGACAATGTTCAGGAATAGCAGATGTGACACTTTTGTACATGTATGTACAAGAAATATGTTATGATAAATACACAAACATAAAACCTGCCACTTACGTTATTGGTTTAAGTGCAGGCTAATGTTGCTAAAGCTTTTCTTGTTTTCATTTTAACTCATTTCTTTTGAACTCTTTTTCACAAGGCACCAAAAAAATCCTTAATTAGTTTGGCCACAATTAGTTATGGAATTTTCCTTTTGCATTCTAGGATATTGATGTCCAGCTGAAGAGAAAAGAGTATTCAAAATGTCGCAAGAGGAGATAGAAAAACTCCGCTGTAGTGCTCAAAGATCTCACGAAGGTAAGTGCCGGATGTTAAAATTGGACTAAAAAAAGGAAGTGTGAAATTTTTTTAATATTTTGAATTAAATTATGCGAACGAAAAACAAAATGTAAAGGTGTATAGACACTTTATTGGATAGTCTTAATCATAATAACTTTCAGTTATAGAGGTTTGTCCCAAAAGTATTAGTACCATATAGAATAATATACTGCGAAGTGACATAATACAAAAATAAACTTTGACTTTAGTTGTTTAAGCTTCTTTTTAAAGTGTTTTGTTGTATATGTTATTTCAGGTGTACAGGAACAACTGGAATGACTGCTGTTGATCATTTAAATTGTGCCATACCTAAAGGCTGAATTTTGGTCTGCTGGGGGTTAATGGTAGAAAAAATTAGTTTAGCTGCGTAGCTTATATATTCTTTATTAGTTAGGTTGTTGCATTAATATACATAACAGTGCGATAACGGTTGCCGTTTGGACTTTTGTCAGTTTTTGGAAATTTAAGCCAATTTTTTTGAGGATGTTGGTTTTCGAATTTCATTGACTTGCTCGAAATTCGTGGGATACGTTGGTGATGTATGCTAGCACTGCACTTAGAGAGACCATAACCGTTTTAAGTCTGAAATATTTTTGTGCATATTTAATTACTAAAATCTTGAAGCTAAAATTTAATTCTTGACAAAAATTCATATTATATCACTCCTTTGAAGGTTTTTACACCCATTGTGCTGTTATCTTTTACCAAAAAATATTAGGTTGCCAACAATTCATCTTTGGTAGACAGGTTTGATATAGTCATACAGCTAGAAAGTAATTTTAATTTGAATATTTTTCAGAATGCTACCAAGAATCTTTTAAAATATACAAAAGCCTATAGTTAAAAAAATATGAGTTAAACAAACACTTCATGGTTAACCCAAAAGGTTGAAGCTCGTTAAAAGTCGTTTTTTTCGTTGTTGTTTATTATTGTACTTTTTTAAATGTATTCTGTTTCTGACGTAGATAATAATTTTATATGTTTTAAGGTCCATATTTCAAGAAAAAAGAAAATCTGCGTACATAAAATGTGAACAATTAATGGCTGGTTTGGACAGCTACAAAAGGGTTACTGCCACCTTTGACGTGCACAGATTGAGAAAAGTATGCATGTAAAATATCTTAACCCTTAAAAGTTGATTTGTTTTTAATTAATCAGGCGCGGGAAAGACAACCACGTTCGGCATGTTGACAGGAGAATTGGGTATCACAGACGGTACTGCTTTCATGCATGGTTATAAACATTCAGACACAGTTAAATGACGTTCAACAGAGAATTGGATACTGTCCACAGGTCAGTTCAGTTCTTATTATTGTCTTGTAGGTACACTTGAGATGCGAGACTGCCTTTTAAATATCAAACTTATGCGGATTTCTATAAAAGCATTTTATTTGTTCCTTAAACTCTTCTTGTTTATCGCGTTGTTTATGAAAAGAGAATTTGTTTAGGTGTTTAGGCAGTGTAATATATATTATCGTGGAAAAACTCTCTATCGTGTGATCTAGCTAGGCTAGCAACACTCTCTGGGTCCTTCCCATCATATAGTAGCTTGCCAGGCAAAGTATCTGCTTTTTTATAGAGGAATAAAGTGTTTTCGGTAGAATTTGTGCATTTTGCGGGAATACACTTTTCGGTTCGTGAAAATCTTTTTTTTGCTGTAATAAACATGTGGTCAATATTTTTCGGGGTAACTTAATGGACCTGAATGAGCGATTCAAAGATTCAAACAATTGTCTTGACATTCTGTATTGTAAAAGAAGTAAAATAAAGAATGAATCATTATAGCTCTGGATTTTCTTTGAGCATAACATGGTTTAACTTTTGCAGAAATAACGTTACTGGGATAATTTTGAATATTTTGGCGGAATTAACCTTGTTGGTTCAAAACCTCAAAACTTTCTTTCGCAAACACTTTTTTCTTTAAAGTATTTACATTTGTTTCTTTAATAAAATTGACATCGATCTGATTCCAGAAACGTCCTAGTTAATTATCGTATGTTTTTTTGAATGAGAATTCTTTCTTTGCCTCTTGTACGTACGTACTTAAGGGTCCATTAGTTTAAAAACTACCTTGTTGCTTTGTTTAGTTCGACGCTCTAGTTGAAAGATTGACTGGTGTGAAATGTTGACAATGTTTGCACGCTTGCGTGAATTCCATCTCATCTTATTGAAGATTTGTCAAGTCTGCTATGAGCAATTAATCTTGGTAAATGGGCAGACAAGTTTGTGTGGAGACTACAGGTATACAAATTTGCTGTGGGAAGTAAGTAAGGAAAACTTAGGCATATATGGTTGTTATATTATGGCATAACTGACTTGACCTGGAGTCTCTTATCGCCTGGTTAGCTTTTTTTAAAAACATTTGTTAACCAAAGCAAATGCGAGTAATTTGTGCTAATTTTTTTTAGCTGATCGTAATATCATAGCTACATTCGTACTTTTCAGGATTCTTCTCTTTAATAATAGCCGTCTGTCTGTCTTTTGTCTGGCTGGTACGGAAACACGAATGCGATATATAAAGACGTGCGACCTCGTGGATTTTTCCACGGGTTAACGACTATCTCTTTAATAATAGTCGTCGTCTGTCTGTTGTGTGGTCCGCGAAAGGTGCGTCCTGTTACGGAAACACAGAATGCGATATATAAAGGACGACACCCGTGGATTTTTTCCACGGGTTAACGATTAGTTAGTCTCTATAATAATAGCCGTATTCTGTCTGTCTCTGCGCAAAGTGGTACCTCAAGTAGCGAGACACATGAAATGCGTATATAAAGAACGGGCGACCCTTGGTTTTATCCACAGGGCCAATGACTAGTCTTTTATATTACTTTTCGAAATTTTGCTAACAATATTTTCATACAATATATGCACTTGTTAAATTTGGAAAATTTTGAACAGTTAAGGTATCTATCTTTTTTAAATTTTTAGTGGTGGTAACAAACGTAAACTGAGCACTGCAATGGCTTTAGTTGGTGATCTTCTGTTGTGTTTTTGGTGAGTTCTCTTATATATAGAATTATAAAACATGGAAAACAAAAGCAGTATTTAACTTAAATGTATATTTTATTAGGATGAGCCCACGTCAGGTATGGATCCTGCTTCCAGAAGATTCTTGTGGGACACTTTGACATCTGTGATCAATACGGGACGATCGATTGTCCTTACATCACACAGGTAATTTGACCGTTTTTCACAGACTCTGCATATTTGTTTGAAATTAATAACTTTTCTGCTTTGACTAGCATCACTGAAAATAAAGTTTTTCGCGTTATACCCACCATGTGAAACTAGAATATAAACTCGCATAATTCGTGGGACTGGTACCCGCACAACCTTTAGATCTTCGTGTCGAAAGCATTTGGATATCCTTACAAGTGCTTTTTAAATGTGGCTGCACGATTTGTTTTTTAACTAGTCATAACCCCAGGAAAAAAAATCACTTATCCACTAAAAAAACTGTTATGCAAATGCTAATTGCTTGGAACTTCGCCTGTGAGGGTACAATAAATGGTTATCACCCGGGACTTTTGTATAATTAATTTTTAAATTATAAACAAAGGATTTTGTATATAATTTATATATAATTAGTATATAAGACTAGTGTGGAAAACCCGTGAGTCAACTTAAAAAAAATAGTATTTATTGTCCTTCTTATCACAACAGCCTTTGCTCGTACATTAATTTATAACAAAGCAATTACATTCCTGTGGTAAAACCCTTCGCATAAATTTGTCATATCAATGTACTGTCCAGTTAATGAAATAATTAAATTTTATCACACGAATTAAAAATGTATGCAGATGCTTTTGTAGAAATTGTAGAAAATATAAGCCTCTTTGCCTGTCACAAACGAGCAGATCGATAAACGGAACTGGAGTATTAATGTAAGCAATTGCTCATGATATTTTCAACATTATGGCATCAAAGTCAAAGATGTTCTTCATGTCGTTGTTTTGTTTTTAGTATGGAAGAGTGCGAGGCTCTATGTACACGTCTTTTATCATGGTGAATGGACAATTTAAATGTATTGGAAGTATACAGCATCTGAAAAGTAGATTTGGGCAAGGATATACAGTCATGTTAAAAATATCTAAAAATAAACCAGAAGACGCCCAGAGTAAGATAAATTACTCTATGTCATCTTTCATTATACATTTTGGCACTTTTATGTACGACAGTACATCGCTATGCCACACCACTGCAATGCCTTTAAAATATAAACAATATAAAACAGAATTGTTAACTTTACCTTTTCGATTTTTATTATTTTCTACCTTCTTAATACAACTACTTAAGTTCTCTACATGTGATATTACAAATATGTTTCTTTATTTTTTAGTGGGGAGTGCGACGAATTAATGTGACCCGACGATTCGTTCTACTTTGCAAGTCCCGTCACAAGGGGCATTAGCACAATCGTCATCATCACAAAATATTGCTATAAACTCTGAAAGAGTCAAAACATTCGTTCATGAATCGTTTCCGGGTGCTGTACTTGTAGAGGATAGACAGGTATCGTGTGTTTCATATTTACAGGTGGTGCCACTCTGTCAGGAATAGTAAGAAATTTTTAAAATATGTGAACATGTCAGGAAAAGACAAGACATGTCCAAAAAAAGGTCGGGAATTTTAGGTTTAAATGGTCAATCAAAGTTGTTTTAATGTTTTAAAATATTGGCAACTTTCGTTGTAACAGAATTTACATTTAGGGTATTCAAGTTTCCATAAGTTTAACATTTCGACACAAAATGGCTTGAAAAATAAGTGAATACGAAAATTTTAGAATAAAAAATGTCAAGAAAATTATCAGGAATTTCAGGAAAATAGGAGTTATAAATTATTCCACACCCTGTATCATTCTCAACTATCTCATCGTTCATCGTAACAGAAAAAACTTCAAAGGTAAACGAGATTTACGTTCAGTTATATTTTCTATAGTTTTTAGATTGGCATTTTTTGTAATGAATTGTAATGTCTTGTTGATAATCATTTTGGACCTGTAAAAATTATGTTCCAAACAATGCCAATATATAAATGTATAAGAAATAAAAATATAGGTAAATGGCACTAAATTTTAGAGAATTTCTCCATTCCAAAGAAGTATTGAGGAGTTTGAATAAAATCTGATGACAATGCTGGGCATTATCTTCATATAAGGCTATGTGAATGCGTTAACTAAGCTGTATTTATTGCAATCATTGTATGATTTTTCTTCAGGCTAAACACATTCAGTTCGTGAGTGGAGTTGATTCGATCTCATATTGGGGTGCATCATACTGTTGGGACTTCATCAACTTTTTGATACCTGGAATTGGAATCATCATCCTTTTTGCTGCCTTCAATCTGGATGAATATGAGGGAGCTCTTGGGAAGTTTTTCTGATCATAGTGAGTTGATGTATTTGTTCATTCCTTTCATTCATTTGTGTCTTATTGTCTTTGATTATAGCGTATAGCGATATTCATTAAATGACATCACCATTTAATGAATATTGCTATACGCTATACAGTCCTCAGATTTTTGCTCATCGTAGGTTTGCTAATTCGAGCATTTTTTAGCATGACATCACTCAGTGTGACAGACAGTATAGTGATATTGTTAGAAGACTAGCTGGAAAACCCAGCATTAAAACGCCAGGTTAAACCACCAGTAATTGAGCATTGAACACTAGGTTAAGCGTTTAGGTCAATGTTGTACCTCTGATGTGTTATTATAAATCCAGTGGAGCGCTTATACCAATAAAGCCTTACCAACGTTGAAAATCAGGTTAAGCGCTTAAACCACCTGTCACGTCCAGGTGGAGCGCTTTAGTATACGAAATAAAAACACAATTTACAACCCATTACCCCATTATAGGAAAAATAGTCTGCCAGCATTTTTTTATTTTTGAAGAATAAGCTCTCTTGAAAAAATCAAAAGTTAATTGTCACTGGGGTTAGAGGTAAACCATGTCCCACATCTGTGTGCAGTGCTTACGTTTCATATTTTTGCTAGAGGTAGCTAGCAGCCAGATAGCAACAACCCCAGTTGCAGCTTAGTAAAAATCAGATTGGTAAAGATAACACAAAAATAAATAATGCTGGCTAGGATAAAACTAAATAAAAAACTTTAAAGAATAGCAATAAATAAGGCTTGCTAGCTAGCAAGCTAGGCCGGGTTTAGGAGAATAAATTATTTGAAAATAAAACGTTTTTAGAGACAAAGTTTAAAAATAGACCTCTAAACCTAACACTAAACACAACCACTCCCAAAATCAAAATGGCCTTTGTCACTGCCATTGCACATTCCTTTGGCGACAAGTCAAGGCGGCAAAAATCTTCATTAAAATGAGGGCTTGTGATTGGTTTACTACGCGTGAGCGATCACAACAAAGTCCATAAAAATATATCGCATATGTTATTTGTAGCTTCAAAATTTCATGCATGGTTTTGGCCAACAGACAATATGGCTATTATAAATATAGAGATTTTGGAAATATATTTTATTACAAATATTGACGAACTCATTAAGTAGATTTTATGAACATATATAATACAATTAAAGTGTCACAAACCATTTATTTTTTAGATTATGTTTGGTGTATCCATTCTACCATTTGTCTACGTCATTAGTTTTTTATTTTCAAGCGCTTTGATTGGTTACGCTGTCATAGCTTTGTTGCTAATGGTGATAAGCTTGGTGAGTGTACTCTTAATGTGTTCTTTTTAAAGCATAATGCTGGTCGGTTATATGTTTTTTTAAGCTGAGACTGAGGATTTTCTTATTTTTCGGAGGAATAGAGCCTGAAATTGTTGTTATGTTTCTAATTAAACAATCTTTAAAAGCTTATGAAAGTTTTTGAAGATATATTTTTTTTGTTCAACATATTTCTGTTGTAAGTTAAGTTCTAATAAAAACAAACAAAAAAAGTGTATTTGAAAAGAACAGAGGAACACAGTTTAGAGAGACATCATTAGTCTCCTATAGTTAATGTTATTGGTACTTCCTTCTCTTTTAACACCCTTGCTTTTAATTCCATCCATCAGCAAAACTTAGTATTATTCAAATTTATTTCCAGGCTATGGTCCTTGCTGTGTTTATCCTGAAAAGTACTGGTGAAGACGATGTAGCTAATACCTTAAACTACATCTTTCTTATTCTACCAACCTATGCGTGAGTTGTTTTATTCTTACAATGTTTTTCCATATAGGCTGCTCATATTTCTGTTGATTCTATCATTAATTATTTATAGAAATATAATTATTTACACAAGCAATTAAAGGAAACCCTCAAATATTTTTAGGTTCCCGCAAGCGCTTACTGATCTAGCAACCAATGTTGGATTGAACAGAGCATGTACAGTAAAGCCGGAGTATGGTGAACTTTGCTTATTTTTGGAGGAATAGAGGGCTGAAATTGTTCTCCCACTCTACCCTAATTTTAGTTTCAACAATTTCTTAATGGGTTTCTCAAATACATTATTTTCATTGCAAATATGGATATATCTCCCAAACTGTATTTGATGTGAGGAAAGAAATTGTGTTAAATTGCCACAACTTCGTCCCCAGGGGCTTTTTTTTTGCCATCTAAGATTATCAGAAAGAGAAAAAATTATTGAAATTGCCATTCTTTTACTTCATTTGAAATTATATTGTACAGAACACTAAAAAATTGTAGCAGCTATTAATTGCAAGATCTCTCCTTTGCTAATCTGTATTGTTTCTTAGTTTCTTACTGCCAAAAATTATTTCTGTGTATGTGTCCAATCGATTGTAGGCCACCATATTGTTTTTCAAAATCACCAAATTGTGAATGTAATGTCGAATTTTTTTAGAGCTACGATTGGCTGCCAGGTTGCTGGTCGAAATTATGAGAAAAACTTGCTGGCATGGAAATATCCTGGCATCGGTGTTCATTTGTTTTACATGTTTGTCGAAGCTCTGTTTTTCTTCTTTCTCACTCTGCTTATCGAGGCATGTTTCTTTCACTTTTTTATTTTTAATTTTAAAGAAATCATAAAAACGTCCCACATTCCAATTTCGAAGATCATCCCCACAAGTGATCATTTACTCTCGTTCCATTTAGACACAAATTTTAAAACTTATCAATGTATAAAAACTGACTTGGGACGGTTAAAGTTATTTGGCTTAATCCAAAAAATGAAGCAATAACCGCAGACATCAGCAAGGCCCATTTATCCTATTTGCTGGAACCTTATGGGCTGTTGCATTTTTTCCTACATAATGAGGACATCTGCCAAAGTAGAGCTGTTGCAGTCTACCGGCTGCAGAACATTGATCAAACTATACTGCTGTTTATTTTTTATAAATTACAAATAGGGTTGTAGTTTTGACATATCTATATCGTTGATTTAAAAGCGCAGCTAAAAAACTTATTAGTCATTATATTAAGTTTTTGTGAGTTGTCTAATACTAATATCAGATTCTGAATGTTTTAGGAACGATTTTTCTTGGGGTCAGTTTGTGGTTCAAATAATGCGAAAGGTTTTTCAAAACGAGAAGGAGAGGTAAAGTTTCTTTTACACCAAGGTCTCGACATTCATATTTACACTCGGCCCTGTGGGCCTGTGTGTATTGGAATATACTTCAGAATTTTTGCTGGAACGAAAAGTTAGTTAACTTCTATTCCTTTGTGTAACCAATAGGCTTTGTATACAGTTTTCAAGGTAAAATAGTGCCTCATGGCTGGCATAAAAATTTCATAGCTTTTGCAAAATGGAAACATCTGATATCATTGAAAACTTGATATTAATGATGTGTTGATGCCTGATATTAACCCTTAGGTAGCAAGCAAGAAGTATTATTTCTTCGACAATGTTCAGGAATAGCAGATGTGACACTTTTGTACATGTATGTACAAGAAATATGTTATGATAAATACACAAACATAAAACCTGCCACTTACGTTATTGGTTTAAGTGCAGGGCTAATGTTGCTAAGGCTTTTCTTGTTTTCATTTTAACTGATTTCTTTTGGAACTCTTTTTTCACAAGGCCACCAAAAATCCTTAATTAGTTTGGCCACAATTAGTTATGGAATTTTCCTTTTGCATTCCTAGGATATTGATGTCCAAGCTGAAAGAGAAAGAGTATTCAAAATGTCGCAAGAGGAGATAGAAAACTCCGCTGTAGTGCTCAAAGATCTCACGAAGGTAAGTGCCGGATGTAAAATTGGACTAAAAAAAGGAAGTGTGAAATTTTTTAAATATTTTGAATTAAATTATGCGAACGAAAAACAAAATGTAAAGGTGTAATAGACACCTTTATTGGATAGTCTTAATCATAATAACTTTCAGTTATAGAGGTTTGTCCCAAAAGTATTAGTACCATATAGAATAAATATACTGCGAAGTGACATAATACAAAAATAAACTTTGACTTTAGTTGTTTAAGCTTCTTTTTAAAGTGTTTTGTTGTATATGTTATTTCAGGTGTACAGAACAACTGGAATGACTGCTGTTGATCATTTAAATTGTGCCATACCTAAAGCTGAATGTTTTGGTCTGCTGGGGGTTAATGGTATGAAAAAATTTAGTTTAGCTGCGTAGCTTATATATTCTTTATTAGTTAGTTGTTGCATATATACATAACAGTGCGATAACGGTTGCCGTTTGGAACTTTTGTCAGTTTTTGGAAATTTAAGCCAATTTTTTTGAGGATGTTGGTTTTTGAATTTCATGACTTGCTCGAAATTCGTGGGATACGTTGGTGATGTATGCTAGCACTGCACTTAGAGAGACCATAACCGTTTTAAGTCTGAAATATTTTTGTGCATATTTAATTACTAAAATCTTGAAGCTAAAATTTAATTCTGGACAAAAATTCATATTATATCACTCCTTTGAAGGTTTTACACCCATTGTGCTGTTATCTTTTACCAAAAAATATTAGGTTGCAACAATTCATCTTTGGTAGACAGGTTTGATATAGTCATACAGCTATGAAAGTAATTTTAATTTGAATATTTTTCAGAGAATGCTACCCAAGAATCTTTTTAAAATATACAAAAGCCTATAGTTAAAAAATATGAGTTAAACAAACACTTCATGGTTAACCCAAAAGGTTGAAGCTCGTTAAAAGTCGTTTTTTTCGTTGTTGTTTATTATCGTACTTTTTTAAATGTATTCTGTTTCTGACGTAGATAATAATTTTTATATGTTTTAAGGTCCATATTGTCAAGAAAAAGAAAAATCTGCGTACATAAAATTGTGAACAATTAATGGCTGGTTTGGACAGCTACAAAAGGGTTACTGCCACCTTTGACGTGCACAGATTGAGAAAAGTATGCATGTAAAATATCTTAACCCTTAAAAGTTGATTTGTTTTTAATTAATCAGGCGCGGGAAAGACAACCACGTTCGGCATGTTGACAGGAGAATTGGGTATCACAGACGGTACTGCTTTCATGCATGGTTATAACATTCAGACACAGTTAAATGACGTTCAACAGAGAATTGGATACTGTCCACAGGTCAGTTCAGTTCTTATTATTGTCTTGTAGGTACATGAGATGCGAGACTGCCTTTTTAAATATCAAATTATGCGGATTCTATAAAGCATTTTATTTGTTCCTTAAACTCTTCTTGTTTATCGCGTTGTTTATGAAAAGAGAATTTTGTAGGTGTTTAGGCAGTGTAATATATATTATCGTGGAAAAACTCTTCTATCGTGTGATCTAGCTAGGCTAGCAACACTCTCTGGGTCCTTCCACCATATAAGTAGCTGCCAGGCAAAGTATCTGCTTTTTTATAGAGGAATAAAGTGTTTGCGGTAGAATTTGTGCATTTTGCGGGAATACACTTTTTCGGTTCGTGAAAATCTTTTTTTGCTGTAATAAACATGTGGTCAATATTTTTCGGGGTAACTTAATGGACCTGATGAGCGATTCAAAGATTCAAACAATTGTCTTGACATTCTGTATTGTAAAAGAAGTAAAATAAAGAATGAATCATTATAGCTTCTGGATTTTCTTTGAGCCATAACATGGTTTAACTTTTGCAGAAATAACGTTACTGGGATAATTTTGAATATTTTGCGGGAATAAACCTTTGTGGTTCAAAACCTCAAAAAAAACTTTCTTTCGCAAACACTTTTTTCTTTAAAGTATTTACATTTGTTTCTTTAATAAAATTGACATCGATCTGATTCCAGAAACGTCCTAGTTAATTATCGTATGTTTTTTTGAATGAGAATTCTTTCTTTGCCTCTTGTACGTACGTACTTAAGGGTCCATTAGTTTAAAAACTACCTTGTTTGCTTTGTTTAGTTCGACGCTCTAGTTGAAAGATTGACTGGTCGTGAAATGTTGACAATGTTTGCACGCTTGCGTGGAATTCCATCTCATCTTATTGAAGATGTTGTCAAGTCTGCTATCGAGCAATTAAATCTTGGTAAATGGGCAGACAAGTTGTGTGGAGACTACAGGTATACCAAATTTGCTGTGAGAAGTAAGTAAGGAAAACTTAGGCATATATGGTTGTTATATATATGGCATAACTGACTTGACCTGGAGTCTCTTCGCCTGGTTAGCTTTTTTTAAAAACATTGTATAACCAAAGCAAATGCGAGTAATTTGTGCTAATTTTTTTAGCTGATCGTAATATCATAGCTACATTCGTACTTTTCAGGATTCTTCTCTTTAATAATAGCCGTCGTCTGTCTGTTTGTCTGGCTGGTACGGAAACACGAAATGCGATATATAAAGGACGTGCGACCTCGTGGATTTTTCCACGGGTTAACGACTATCTCTTTAATAATAGTCGTCGTCTGTCTGTGTGTGTGTCCGCGAAAGGTGCGTCCTGTTACGGAAACACGAAATGCGATATATAAAGGACGATCGACCCGTGGATTTTTCCACGGGTTAACGATTAGTTAGTCTCTATAATAATAGCCGTATTCTGTCTGTCTCTGCGCAAAGTGGTACCTCAAGTAGCGAGACACATGAAATGCGGTATATAAAGAACGGGCGAACCCTTGGTTTTATCCACGGGCCAATGACTAGTCTTTTATATTACTTTTCGAAATTTTGCTAACAATATTTCATACAATATATGCACTTGTTAAATTTGGAAAATTTTGAACAGTTAAGGTATCTATCTTTTTTAAATTTTTAGTGGTGGTAACAAACGTAAACTGAGCACTGCAATGGCTTTAGTTGGTGATCCTTCTGTTGTGTTTTTGGTGAGTTCTCTTATATAGAATTATAAACATGGAAAACAAAAGCAGTATTTAACTTAAATGTATATTTTATTAGGATGAGCCCACGTCAGGTATGGATCCTGCTTCCAGAAGATTCTTGTGGGACACTTTGACATCTGTGATCAATACGGGACGATCGATTGTCCTTACATCACACAGGTAATTTGACCGTTTTTCACAGACTCTGCATATTTGTTTGAAATTAATAACTTTTCTGCTTTGACTAGCATCACTGAAAATAAAGTTTTTCGCGTTATACCCACCATGTGAAACTAGAATATAAACTCGCATAATTCGTGGGACTGGTACCCGCACAACCTTTAGATCTTCGTGTCGAAAGCATTTGGATACTCCTTACAAGTGCTTTTTAAATGTGGCTGCACGATTTGTTTTTTAACTAGTCATAACCCCAGGAAAAAAATCACTTATCCACTAAAAAAACTGTTATGCAAATGCTAATTGCTTGGAACTTCGCCTGTGAGGGTACAATAAATGGTTATCACCCGGGACTTTTGTATAATTAATTTTTTAAATTAAACAAAGGATTTTGTATATAATTTATATATAATTAGTATATAAGACTAGTTGTGAAAACCCGTGAGTCAACTTAAAAAAAATAGTATTTATTGTCCTTCTTATCACAACAGCCTTTGCTCGTACATTAATTTATAACAAAGCAATTACATTCCCTGTGGGTAAAACCCTTCGCATTAAATTTGTCATATCAATGTACTGTCCAGTTAATGAAATAATTAAATTTTATCACACGAATTAAAAATGTATGCAGATGCTTTTGTAGAAATTGTAGAAAATATAAGCCTCTTTGCCTGTCACAAACAGACAGATCGATAAACGGAACTGGAGTATTAATGTAAGCAATTGCTCATGATATTTTCAACATTATGGCATCAAAGTCAAAGATGTTCTTCATGTCGTTGTTTTGTTTTTAGTATGGAAGAGTGCGAGGCTCTATGTACACGTCTTGTTATCATGGTGAATGGACAATTTAAATGTATTGGAAGTATACAGCATCTGAAAAGTAGATTTGGGCAAGGATATACAGTCATGTTAAAAATATCTAAAAATAAACCAGAAGACGCCCAGAGTAAGTAAATTACTCTATGTCATCTTTCATTATACATTTTGGCACTTTTATGTACGACAGTACATCGCTATGCCACACCACTGCAATGCCTTTAAAAATATAAACAATATAAAACAGAATTGTTAACTTTACCTTTTCGATTTTTATTATTTTCTACCTTCTTAATACAACTACTTAAGTTCTCTACATGTGATATTACAAATATGTTTCTTTATTTTTTAGTGGGGAGTGCGACGAATTTAATGTGCACCGACGATTCGTCTACTTTGCAAGTCCCGTCACAAGGGGCATTAGCACAATCGTCATCATCACAAAATATTGCTATAAACTCTGAAAGAGTCAAAACATTCGTTCATGAATCGTTTCCGGGTGCTGTACTTGTAGAGGATAGACAGGTATCGTGTGTTTCATATTACAGGGTGCCCACTCTGTCAGGAATAGTAAGAAATTTTTAAAATATGTGAACATGTCAGGAAAAGACAAGACATGTCCAAAAAAAGGTCGGAAGTTTTAGGTTTAAATGGTCAATCAAAGTTGTTTTAATGTTTTAAAATATTGGCAACTTTCGTGTAACAGAATTTACATTTTAGGGTAATTCAAGGTTCCCATAAGTTTAACATTTCGACACAAAATGGCTTGAAAAATAAGTGAATACGAAAATTTTAGATAAAAAATGTCAAGAAAATATCAGGAATTTCAGGAAAATAGGGAGTTATAATTTATTCCACACCCTGTATCATTCTCAACTATCTCATCGCAATGTGGTTACAGTCAGTGCTACTATATTTTTTAGAGTCTTCTGCAGTATCAAATTATCAATCCAAATTTGCGTTGGTCTCATATATTTGGAACTCTGGAAAAACACGCTGAAGAACTTGGTATAATAGACTACAGTGTGAGTCAGACATCATTAGAACAAGTAAGAGACTCTTAATACGTGATCTTTTTGTAACAGTTAATTTGAATGTTTTAAAGTAGGGTACGTTGAAAGGATAAATTAAAAACCCTGACATTTCGGTGAAAAGTTTGGTGGAACAGTAAAGTTCGCGAAACACCTGGAAAGCTTTTCACAAGTTTCGGTACGGTATAGGACCAGAATCATTGTAAACATTCATTTAAAAGTTGTTAATGCCTCGTGGATGTTGAATGTCGTTTTGTTTCGGAAATAATGCCATGATAAAAAAAAAATTTCGCGAATGTAGAAATGTGAATTATTTTGTGTGAAAAGATCCGAAAGATCCGCGACACTTTGTGTTCCCAAAGCTAACTGTTACGTTAAAGTTTAACCAGTTATTCGTAGAAGTTTTTTGACATTCTTACAAAACGGGTTGAAATAACTGACATTATCTTCTGTGTGGGTAACTGGAGACTGCCTGGGACTTAATTAGGACCAATTTCCTAAAGCTGGGTCGACCAACCTGTTTTGGAACAGATGGGTTCGAAGACGTCATCAAAAAACTTTTAAATCCTCATATTTTTAATCGTCAAAAACAGATTACACAATAGAGGCAACGGATAAACAATTCTGTTAAAAAATATTTTTTTACATTATTGGGACTTGCTCAAAACTGGTCGATCTTATTTTTTATTTTTTTTAAAGTAAATTTTCCACGGGTCTTGTCGACTAGTTCAGTATAATTTTGTTCTTTAGGTCTTCATCAACTTCGCGAAAAATCAACATTCTGAAGATCGAATCTTTAATAAAAAGTTTTGTTCGTGCATGTGTTTCTAAAAGAGAGATGTAATGCTGGAAATGTTGTATATGTACGTTTTTAATTATTATTAGCCAGCCATTTTTAGTTTTAGTTTTTCTTTTACTAAACACCAACACAAAGACTGCATTTTACTTCAACTACTAAATATATTTTTTGGTCAATAACTTTACTCTTATACCTGAATTATTTAACACTGAAATCAAGCTATTTAAGGGAAGGAATTGTTTGCGAAAAAAACATTTGCAGTTCTGCAAGAAAAAAACAAATAATTCCAAATATACTTGTCAATACACTTATTTGCATTTCATACGGTCCTTACAGCAGTGTAATACGCAACTGCATCTCGTTTAGTTCAGACTAGTTTTTATGATTTTTATAAATTTTGTCTTCTCGGAGCGAAATTTTCGGAGACCATTTCTAATTGGACCATGTTGCGAGAATAAATTTTGCGGTTCGGCGAAACTTGAACGTTTTGCGGGGGAAAAAATTGCGGTTCACGATTGATTGTACTTATTGAGAAATAAACTTTTGCGAATTTTCTAAAAACCGAGAAAGTTTCTTCCGCAAACACTTCTTCCCTTAAAGTAATAAAAACGTTTCCTTGCATCTTCATAGCTTGGACGTTGATATACATAATTGTAACGCAACGCTGATATACATAATTGTAACGCAACGCTGATATACATAATTGTAAATTTGCATTGTACATGCTCTTTAGTTTATTTTCGTTATATACTTTAATTTTTTTAGAAAGTAGTTTTCAATTGGTACGTTTTTTAATCTTATTTGGCCTGGGGTTTTGCGAGCATTTAAGCGGATAAATAAAAGTTCTTTAAAATATTAATCTTGGATCGGAAAAATATATCCCCAGATAAAAAATAGGGTTAGGTATACATAAATATGAATATTTCTGTCATGAACGTTTATTTCGTTGCAGAATTATTTAACCGTATTTTGTATAGGTTTTTGGGGGTCCTGGGGCAGAAAATGCCCGCAGTCCATAACTTTCAACAGGGTTATACTTTTGGCATAAAACGTGGCACACTTTCGGGGACTTCATGCAAAGGCTGTATTGACGTTAAACCCTGTTCGAGCGAGAGGGCTGAAATAAAGGCCTTTCTAACCCCCAAAAAGCTTTGGTTTAAACAGGGTTGAAATATTTAATTGGTCCTTAAAATGGTACGTATAATAAAGCTGCTGAAATTTTCAGCACATAAATACCTGGCAAGGTGTCCACTCTCACAGGAATTTTTAAAATATTAAGATTTTTTAGCGTGTTCCTAGGTTCATAAAATATCAATGGAGGGAAGTGTCATAAATTTTAATGAAATAATGTCATCTAGAAAATGAGGACTTAATGTTGAGTGGGCACCCTGGCCTGATTGTCTATTGCACTGGAATACCACTACTTTGAAGTTTTATTTATATTGTTGATTTTTGTAGCAGTCAGACGTTATAAATGTACGGTGATTTAAACGAAAGAATATACCTTATCAGTTCTCGCGTTGCTCTGAATCCAACAAGCAAGTTTGTAAGGCAAAAGACAATTTAGGGGTAACCTCTATGTAACAGAAGGTACCGATGGTGTCCTTATAGAGACGTTTCGCTGTACTTCTATGCGAAACAAAAGATATTGTTAATTACTGTTTCAGCTGCCTCGACACTAGGTTTTTTCTTTTAGTCTCTTCGTCCCCGGTATACAAATATCCCTAAATTCGTGGTTGCCGTTTCAGCGCCCTGATTTCGAGTTTGCTGCTTTTGAGTTTTTAAACTATTACTCTGAGTGCTTATTCAAGCTGGACGTATATTTGGTTATTGAGTTCTTATTAAAAAAATTGAGAATAAGTATTCTCGTATCCTGAGCTCTTTGAGATAGCTCGATTTTCAAAACGAAACAAAAATAACAAATCGTTAACAAAAAAACAAAAGCAAACAGCCCACCTCACACAGACGCACCATGCCTGATACCCGTTTTTCAAGAGGTAGAATTGCAAAGTTTAGTTCAAAAAAGGAAAATTAGGTTTGTAATTTTGGTCGTAATTTGTGTATTTAAACGAGAAAGTAAAATATATTTTTTTTACCTGAGAAGGTTGAAGCGAAATCGTTACAAACCTGAATTTATCTCTCCTTTTTTTCTCTTCTTTTTCTTTGCTATAAAATTCTTTCAAAAACCATTTAAACAGGCAATAATGATAAACTTTATTAAACTCTTTTCGTTTCGCTCTGGCTAATGATTATTTCACACATTCGTAGAAATGTGTGATTTGGTATGGGCTGCGGTCTGTCATGGTGGTAACAAAAAGTTGAAAGGGGCGCGAATAGTATCAAAATCAAAGCCACCACAAATAGCGCGCTATATTGACCAAACGTTTTTGTTTATGTATTGTTTTTTTGCGTATAGCAGCGTTTTTTTGTTGTTTTCTTATTATCGTGTAGCTTTATATAGTATACCCAAAATAATGAAACCAGTAGATATATATTCTATTCGAATTTCGAGAAATCTCGCATCAAATGAGGGTGTTCGTTGTCTTGAAATGATTGTTTTGATCATAGTCATAAGAAAGAGAGATAGTCTGGAGACTCATCGCAAACCCGATTTGAACCCGTGTCCCTTGCCGTATTAGTACCCAGACTACTTTTGAGGGCATTAAATTTGAAACAACGCGGGAACTTTCTTCAACTAAGGCTTCATTCACAAGTAAATTCGTTTGTTTTGGTGAAAATTGCTCGATTTATGGGTGTAATGTTTCCAGAAAGACCCCAAATACGTCTATATTTGGTGTTCCGAAAGGAAACGATGAATATAGTAGTTCATGGCGTGAGAAACTCATCCATGTGATAACCAAAGATCGTGTTGTAGACCAGAAGTTAAAAGTGCAGATTGAGAAGAGAACATTACACATATGTGAACGTCATTTTGCAGAAGATTGCTTACTTCAAACGTAAGTACAAATCTGATTATGCAAAAAGAGACAACATGTCCTGGGATCAAGGTTGGACAAACACCTCAAAACCTATCTAGATAAATTTGCTTATTATACATGTGTTTGCGTATACCAAAAATAAAAATGCTATCTTTTTCCAACATATGTCTCGAATGAGCCTTCCCAACGTTGATGCAAAATTTTAGCTAACCTGTAAATCGTCCACCATTTTCGGTTTTTTGTTTATAAAAATACTCCCGCGCAGATCTGATCTAATTTTTTGCAGGGCCGTTAACATGCATAAATTATTTTTAGGCATAATTTAAAAAAATTATAAGCAATCATGAGTCCAGACTGTGCTAGAGCCTTTTTAGCATTGCTATCAAACTCATCAAAAAGGCAAAGTGTCCTGGGAACAAGGTTGATTTTACCAGCGTTGTGTACTCAATGTAGCACTTTAGATGAACTGTCCAGTGGCCTTTTTTCATGTGTCATTTGCGCTTCCCATGAAATGTCTAAAACGTTATTTACAGAAATGCTTTTATTCTCCACACCGCATACTTCATGCGCTCAACTCGCTTTGCTCGCTAGCTTAGTTCTGCAAAAAAGTTTTTAAAACGGTAACATAATTATAATGCTTAAAAAGCATAAAAACGCAAATTTTTGACAATCTGTTTCTTGAATTGAAAAACGCAACTTTTACATCTTTTAATTGAAATTCTAACATATATGCATTCGAAATAGCTGTAAAATACAACACTGTTTTGTGTCAAAAAGGCAGGTTTGTTAAAGAAGTAACAGATGCGAAATAATAGTAATAGATGTATTTTTTACGCACGCTTTAATGTCAAATGGGCTTTGCTTGCGCTTAGCTCGCTCGCTAGCCGAGCTACTTAAAAAGCGCGCGTTGCTTTAGCAAGACGAGTTCTACCAGAACAGCTCTGACCAAAAACATTTTTACCTTAATGGATGAAATTTTCGCGAGATTCAATTTTCGAGAGAGTTTAATTTCGTGATTTCGCAAATCAAAATTTTGATTTTTTAGCGAGAATTTAGTTTTGCAAATAGATAGTTTCAATAAACTTCGGGAGAGTTTTTTTTTCACGAAGGTCCAATTACTCCTAAATACTTTCCTAATCAGATTCATCATTGGTTTAAGGGACCTTAGGACTGTGTAGGAAGTCACCGACTGATGACAGCACTCTCCACTTCTACAGTTGCAATGTCAGCGAAAGAAAAAATTATTTCTGTTAAATAACAACGTAATGACTTAATATTGCTGAAAACAAGGTTTAAAAAAAGGAATTTCGAGAGAATTTAATTTCACCAATGCGAAATTGACAAAAATTCGCGAAATCTCGAAACGTAATGTTCGCGAAAATTTACTTATAAGGAGCGTAATCTTAAAAAAAAAGAAAAAAGAAAGAGAGCATAAAATTAAAAAATTAACATATTAAAAGTTAGGTTAACCATACAGTTTAAGATTATTTATGTTATTTTCTTGTTTATGATAGAAGTTTCTTTTCGCAAGTTTACAGTACACAATTTGACTGTCACGTCACATTCTATGTAACAAATTTGCGCACGAACGTGCTTTATGAAAGAACAAGCTTATGTCATCTTTTTCTTCTCTCTCTCGATCTACCGTTATCCCTGTCATCACGTGATCTTCTATCATGTGACCTTGCCTCGCCATGTGACCTATCTTTAATTGAGGAATGCTCTCTTTTAGGACTTCTCTTTTGTTTTTCTCGGTTACGTTCTGGTGTGGAGTCACGTCGTCGCCTTTAAAAATAAACAACTTGAATTTTAGCAACAACTGAAGAAGAACAGGATAAGCTATCAACATTTATTATAGCGTCGCTTGTTGTCTATGGTCAGTAATGTTCGAATTGGCATTTGTGAAGCCGTTGCAACGTTATACACGTCATATATATTCTTATTTATCACCACAAAAATGACGTTAGAGGCAAGGAAAGGCGCTCTAGGAAAAAATGCTTTTACATTAAAAAAAAACATTGTTAAAAGTAATATCCACAGGAATAATTTCACAAATTATAAAACTAACTTTCTCTTTTGGCAGTAGATCAAATAACGAAGACGCGCAAAAAAAAGTTAACCTTGTCGGTTGCGTTCTCTCTTTTTTCCGTTGATGAGAATCATCTTCTAATTCTGAATCCGAAGAATCTAAAAAACGTAAAAAGAAATAACCTACATACTAGATTCTTTCTAAGAAAACAGTTGCCAACATAAACTAGATCAGCCAACCAATAATTCGAATCACTCTAAACAATTACAAATTTCTCAGTAAATAAGTTTAATGGTAGAGCGTGCACGAAATTCGCAGAGAAAAGAATGCTCTATTGAGGTAGTGAGCTTACCTTTCAGTTGTTTATTTAATTATTTATCTTGAAAATGTCAATTGAACAGCACAATAATAGCACTAATATAATTCTTAAAATGATAGACTGAAAAAGTCTGGAAACTCTTTTCTTTTACAAACAAACACTTATGTAAGAAAATTCAAATTTAGCTATCGATAGTCAACCACACAGAGTAACGAGAATCAAAGTAACAGTACAATAGTACAGTTGTACCTGAACTCGAACTGGAATCAGAAGAACTACTATCTGATGATGATGATGATGATGACGATTCTTCTGCAGCAGCAGCGACTTGTTGAGCAAGAGCGTTCACTTTAGGCATATTTTTTAAATGCTGTCTTAACTCATCACTGAAATGTAATCGTATTGAAGAATCAATTTGTGCTAAACTACATGTTGAAGTACCACACGTGAAGAAGAAAAACACCAAGAAACACTACTTACGTCAGACCACCTAAACCGATAGCTGTGAAGAAGTTAATCGAAAATCGTGTGTCACGTGGATTGTCACGTGGGAAAATACCTTCCAAATAAGGAGCGACGATACTAAAAAAGCAAAGACGACATAACAAAGATATAAACTATGCATTATTGAGCTAAAAACTATTAGCTGGCCGAACAGCTGTTGTACAATAGTAACTTTTACGATTTTATTGGAAACCCATTTTGTACAACAAAGCGACGCAAGATATGTTGTAGAGATTTTTTCTATTGTTACAACAGTTGCACAATAAATATGCATTTTAATCAACCTTAAGAAACAAGAACTCCAAACAGAAAGAGATATAAACTACCAAATATTTGTGAAATAAAAAAATTAACATTTGTACATGTCGCTTAGTGCAAGCATTGCGCTTATTTGAGCAAAACACGAACAAGCTACATAAACATGATATATTTACTGAGTGTGGTACCAGATATATGGCCTATCATACATGCACCACTGTAAAAAATATCAGACAATTTAATATTTCAGCAAGATAAACTTTAAAAAAAGCCTGATTTACATACGGATCGTTGAGTCGTTTCTTAAATTTCGGAATACCAAGATACTCTGCTAACTCTTGAAACAAAATCTTGATAAATATTCGACTAAAAAGAAATATTTAAATTCAAAAAAATAACAATAACAAACTGTACCGTAATCTAAAAAATTCAGTGTGAATGATTTGAACTTTAGCACTTGTGCGGATTCAAAGAAAGTACCCAGATCCAAATGCTAGTACCCGGATCCAAACAAAAACATAATAGTTTAAAAAATAGTTTTTATAAGCTTACATCAGAAAATTTATACGAATTCAAAAGTTTTCCTAGAAGCCAAGGAATCCGGAAAAAAACTTTGGATAAATTTGCAAAATCTAATGTAAACGCAATTCGTATAAATTTCTATTTTTAGTAAGTTGACTCATAATTTTAGATAAATTTGCTTTAGTGTACACGCAGTATTAGTAATGCATACCTTGAACTGGTTGTGTCGTCTTCGTTTAACTTGATACATTCCATTACCTATACCAAGAAATAAAATGTTAATAGAATAAGTAATAACACATGTGTAATAAAAATTCATTTATTTCACAAAGCTTTTCGCAATTGGCTGTTGGTACAAGGGAATAAAATTCCCTCATTCATCTCGTCCATCATGTGTAACTTGAGTTTAAGCTGTAGTTTCATGCAAGCAGTATTTTAGTTCAAATCCATTTCATTGCGTATCTACATACAGTTTTAGAACAACAACAAAATACAGTGGAGAGAATAAAAGGAAGAACGTAAAGAGATAAGTAACAGCTTTAACGTCCCCAGGGCTCTTTCACGCCTCAAATATGAGTCAGCAGAGCTTTGAGAACGAGGTTGGGGAAGCTTTAACCTCCTTGAGGACTCCATCCTTATGGTTAGCTCTTCCATCCCTCCGACGG
Source organism: Hydractinia echinata (assembly GCA_030067915.1). Taxonomy (NCBI): domain Eukaryota; kingdom Metazoa; phylum Cnidaria; class Hydrozoa; order Anthoathecata; family Hydractiniidae; genus Hydractinia; species Hydractinia echinata. The sequence continues at coordinate 471,762 of JASGCC010000099.1, read as the reverse complement.
TAACTAAGTTAGACTACGTATAGAATTGCTTGAACTTGTTTGCCTGCCACGGACGCCAATTGGCGAACAGTAGATGACTCCAATTATGCTGACAGCACTAAATCCAAAGGGCGTTGGATTGGGGACTCGAACCTGCAACCTAATGCTTACAAATCGAATGCTCTATCTCTGATACAGATAAAAAAGATAAGAAAAAGAGAACATACTGTCCATGATATAGCATCACTGTGTAGAAGATGTGCGAAAAATTTAGCTGTGTTTCTTAACTTGTTCGTTTCCAGGTGATGACATGACTCATACTACATAAAAAATTATAAACAAAAATTTCAGTTTAAAAATACCTACACTGTATTGAGAAGCCAGAAAAACTGATGACGTCATACCTGCCCGGCGAATATAAGCACATATTGTTCCATGAATTCTTTTTTCAACAAACAAAACCTCTAAAAAATAAATAAAAATAAAAACAAATACTTTTTTGCTATCTCGCGTAAAAAAAAATGTTTTATAAATTTTTTGGAAGAATTTAAATAGCGGTTAAAATTACTATCTCATCTTAAGATAAGTGCTTGTTACTGCGGTAGGAAACATTGATACATTCACTAAGCACTAATCAGTGACATCCTTTTACAAGGGAAAATTTAAATGCTTACTTCCTACTCTGTTATGTCATTTTAACTTTGTTGTGAAAGGATTGCAAATGGTTTTTTTCACTTAGAAATCATTAGAGAATATTAACCCTATAATAACTGTTTATGAGGGCAATACCGGAGAATAATGACCGACGTCAAAGTATTGCCCGAGCTTGTGAGGGCAATACGTGACAGAGGTCAATATTCGAAGGTATTGCCCGAAATAAACAGTTATTATATGGATTATTATCCGGGTACTGCATTTTACAACAAAAAATATAACATTATAAAAGCAGGATGTAGAAACCACGTTTTTATAGAAACTATTCCCATATGGAACGCACATTCGAACTAAAAATATATTTTTTTAAAATCGAATATCGTGTAAACATAGCAGGTTTTCATTGCAGCCACAACATTGAATTCTTTAAAAGATAAAAGTAAGTTTCACTTCTGTTTCACTTACTTCTGTTTCGCGTTTTGTTTACTTTTTTCCGTGTTTATTTACATTTAATGCTACCATATTTAAACTTTAAACACGGTTGCTATGGTAGCGGGCAATACCGTGGAATATTGCCCGCTATGACGTAAGTTCTAACCAATCACATTGCACGATTATCGAAAATATCGATGCCGCCCTTTTACCCGGGTAATAAGCGTTTGTTATACCTGACCAAGTAAGCCGAAAAATTTTTCATATGATCTTTGTTGAGCACAACATTCGACAACCATTGCACAAAATTCATGCTGTAATGAAACAACAAACAAATTATACACCAAAAGCAACAACATGCTGAAAGATTTTACATTAACATTTTAGTCATATTTTAAGGTTCACAAATACACAAGAAAAATACCTAGGTCCAATCAAGGAGAAGGCAAAAAGCCCAAACCGTAAAACAAGTATTTGGAAAAGATTACATCCACAGTAACAAGAGACAACTTTATCGGAGAAAAAACAGTGAGCAGAAAAATAATCAAATAGAATTGATTTTCATCTTGTTACTGCTATAAAATATCTTGGCGAAAAGATATAAGTAAATAAAATATTTAAAATAGAAGAACTGCAAAATATTATAAATAAAATGCAACCAGATATAGTAGAGTAAAAAAAAAAGAAAAAAAATAGAAAAGGCTAGGCGACTAGACAGTGAAGAGATGCAAAATCACATTGATTTGATTTTCTATTTGGTTACTGTTAACAACTACAACAACAAAAACGAAAAGAAGAAATACCTCTTGGCCTGGTTTTATATTCAGTTTCATCATTTTATGCGCACACTCTTCGAAGTCCAAACTAAAGACAATACACACAAAATGAGTGAAATAGTTACTGCCATATACCTGCTGTTTTATTTGTCATTACTGCAAGGCGGTCAATTAACGGTAATGCAAAATATGTTCACCTAGATTGAATCGTAAGGTAAATTAGTCTTCTTAATGCAACGAGATTCGTTTCTGTCATATCGACAATTTCCATAGTTTCACCTGTAGACATAAAAATAAACAGAATTGCAAAAAAAAATCATAAACGGCTCAGCTACTTGTTAAATAATGAATTAACGAATGTATTTTACCCTCTTTTGTCTCTCCTTCTTCCTCCTCATTTTCCTCTTCATCATCATTATCATCTTCATCATCTTCATCACCAGAAGAATCGCTATCTTCACCAAGTATGTCTATAAAAATAAAATTCAAATTGTTAGCATGCAGTTTCAACTTAGACTACTTATTTCTACTTCCAATGTTCATGTTTTGATCTATATAGATTCTGAGAATAAAAAACAGTAAACAACAAATGAATAATTTAACAAAATAACAGGCGTACCTTTCTTAATTTGATTATACTTTTCTTCATTTTCTGCATAATCAGGATCAAGCTTAAATACATCTAGAGAAAAATTCTGCAATAGTTAGAAAACAGAAAAATCTCATCTTGCAATGCCGTAACAATCACAAGTGCAGGTACAAATGCAAGTACAAGTAAAGGAAAATTTCTCACTGAGAGTATCTTCTGCTGATCCTGCATCTTCCAATCGTAGCAGATGTGTGATTTGATCGTCTTCTTCTACAAGATCAAGTCCTTCAACTACTGCTGGATAATCCTGAAAAAAATACACATTTCTCCACATAAACCTAAGATCAAGGTTACACTGACAGTAATCTTATTATCATGTGATAACAAGAAAAGATCAAATTATCGTTTGATACAGTCATGGTTGAAACCTAATAAAATAATCTCATGTGCCTGGAGTAAGCATTCTGCCTCCAATCTGCCTTAAAACATACACCTGTAGAAAGACATATCTAATGCAAATTTTAATAAAAACATTTTGGGACACAAGAGTTGACGAAAAACTTTATCTACCTGATACATCACCAGGTTGAAACAAACATTTTTAGTTGATAAAAACTAATTCTTTAATTCATTGAAATGCAGCATACCTTAAAACCATCCTTACGAATAGCAAACATCACTTCAACCATATACTGGACTCTTTTTTCTGTTGCCGAATCATGAAGAATATTTCTAAGTCTTTCGAAAACAGCTAAAGTGAAAATTATTAGAATAAAATGATAATATAAAGGCAAAACAAACGTTCTGGTGATCAACTTTAAAGAACACAGGTCTAACTTATATCCATACCATTAATACCCCTAGCTGATACTTCTGTTAATTTTTGTCCAATATCTTTCAAGAAACTGATCTAAAGAAACGCGAACATTGAAACACAAACATTCTCACATAGATAGTACATGGATGTTACTCATACATACTGCTACTTCAGCACTGTCACCAGTTGGATTCTGTAGAAGAAGTGTGAGAATTTCGAGAGAGAGCAGCTCGTGTGCCTGAAAAATAAGAAAAACAAATATGCTAGATAATTGTACAATATTCAAATTGTAAAAAAATTTCTTGAAAATTTCCCAATTTTCTCACTAAAATGTGCATTAAAATATACTCTTCGAATTTGTTTTGATACTACGATTTTATTCAATGATTTTCTGTTAAGGAAATATTTCATGTGGAAGTATGTTGTCTCAAAAAAGCGCTATCTTATCAAAATATTGACTATTCACCATTCCTGTCCTCTTTTAAATAACTACATTTATTTTATATAAAATTTAGCACAGGAATGATGACATCAGCATAAAAATGTCAAACTTCGGCTGTTTTTAACCATTTAACAAACCGTGACTATATGACATATTCTTTAACTTTTCTTTACTGGTCAAGCTCTATCCTGTTATATGAATAGGTTTTTAATAGAGTTTGAAAGTTTTATTTATACATGAATAGGTTAAGTACATAAACTTGGTCAAATACACAAAGGCCACCTAGTTGGCTTGAAAACCTTAAAAAAATTAATAAATGCTATCTACATTTGGACCTAAAACCCACCATGAAAATTTTTTAGTCTAAGGTATTGCCTGTTCTTCATTTTGCCTCGACTATAAAGCAATTTTACTTTAAAGAATAAAAGACTTACTACTTGCTGATTGACAAGATGGGCTATGAATTTGACTGAATTGATACAAACATGCTAAAATGTAAAAATTAAACACCATAAATACAAAACTACCACTATTAATTACTCAAATAAACGCCCCTTCACTAAAGAGTGCCCTTCGAGTAAGATCTCCATATTGATGAAAATTTTTAATGAATGCCTCCTTCGAAGGAGCTTCTTCTTTTTTTCAATTTAATAAAAACGTGCTTCGAGAACATGCTTATTTGGGAGGATGATGTGTTTCAATGAAGCAAAGTTGTTGTTTTTTCTTCAATTTGCGTAAACTATTTTGCCACCCTTTCAATGTATTTGAAATGAGTTGTTTCCCTCAAAAGCGTGCCTCCCTTAAATGCCAGGGCGGTCACTGTAGTAAATACCAGACTACTGTAAGATGCATACCTTGTCATTTCTTTTGAACGATCTTCTGAATTGTATGATTAAACGTCGCAGAATTAACTCACCAACTTTTGGAAACTATAAAGATGTGAGATATTTTTTCTTCAAAAAAAAAAACAAAAAAAAAACTGTAAGCTAGAAACAAAAATCTTTTATTTCACTCACCTTGGTATTAATGATAGAAACCAATGCAGCATAAACATTTGAAAAAGTGGGTGATGCTACTTGTGCACGAATAATTGACTGGGATAATAACCCTCTAAGATGAAGAATACAAAAACACTTTTATAACTAAGAGACCTGCCTGTTTAATTTTTTAATGGTAAAATTCATTTTAGTAGGGAGGCTAACAATAACAGAGATATATATTGTCATAATTGACCTGTACGTATACAAATATCTTTTTAAAAAATTCATTACGCTGTTCCTTTCACTGTGTAGTACCTTAAACTCTGATCAAAATAATGTGTAGAAACATGTACGTTTAATGTGTTAATTCCAAAACAGACGATTTGGCCTAATTTTGCAGAAAAAGATGTCAGTTATTTCTACCCCTTTTTAAGTTTTGTAGCCTTAATGCTATATGTGCAATATAATAGCTTCATTATTTAATTGAAAACATTGATGTCAATCCGTTTTATTGAATTGAAATCAATCTAGTATGTCTTATTTCATTATATCCCCTTTGGGCATTAAAGACAGACACAGCATATATTATATAGGATCATTTGCTGAAAAAATATTTCCATATATTTTAAATTGTAAATTAAATTGAATAAAATAATACAAATATAGAAAATTATAGAAAAAAATAATTCCTTATGTTTTAAAATATGCGAAAATTGACTAATGACAAAAAAAAGAAGATAAATGTGTACCTTCCTCGTACGATATTTTCTTGTAAAAGTTCTTCTACTATATGCCCAATGTTTGACACATTCACCTACAGAACGCAGCAAAAGTAAAACAATACTATATAGCACAAATCAAAATGGTAGCCAAATATTGATTTAGCATTGCATTGCTCAATCACCATCAACAGGTAATTGAGATTGTAAATTTTATTTGGCGCCATACTTTTTATGGCGCCATAGTTTAGTGGTTATCACTCTCGTACTTTGTGCGGGAGATCAGGGTTCGATTCCCCTTGACGGCGATTCAATATGGGCAATTGAATATTACCATAGCCCCGGGTTAACCCAAGCCATGTGAGGGAAATTGGGGAGATGGCGCACTGTGTAGGCCGTTGGATGTTGCAGGGAGTTGTCTGGCAGAGCACTGACTCTAATTGAGTTTGCGTAGCTCAAAGAGAGCATTAAATACTCCAGGACCCATCAAAGCCATGGCCCCTCCTGGAAATAATAGACAGGGTATATCCCTCGATATTTGTGAGGCTAGCCATGTAAAATATGCACATATATCTCTATTTCCCTTATTCCTGTCTTAAAACTGATCTCTCCAGTCTACTGTTGTTAATTTTGAATTACCTAAAATGAATTTTTCGTAAATGTGTACAAAGCTAACAGCGCATGTGCAGTTAGCAGTTAGCACAATTCTGATATTAAAAACGTCATGTAAACACAATGCTATTTAACTACAGTTTAAAATTTCATACAGAGTAACTAAATTTTCTAAATTATGTCATTTGGTCGTAAGATGCAAGTGCAAGTGCAATGACTGCACTGAGATAATTGGTATTTACATTAAATTAATGCATTCAGCCTGTTGTCTTGGCATCTAATGGATAAGAATATGATTGTCTCACACACATGCACCCACACAAAGAGAGAAAAGAATTAAGGGTTTATCATTGTTTACTTCACTGTTTAAAGTGGCTTTTTCTTAGAACTTAACTAAACTTAACTAAAACTAGAACTTAACTAAAAAGTTTGACAATAGAAAACTATTTACCTTGTTCACTAAACCGTTTATACTCTTTTTTAAAGCTTCCCAAGCCATTCTTTGATAAGCAAAACTAAAATGAAAATATTTTACTAAGGACCAGGAAGTGTAGCGAGAAAAACATTAAGTTTTTTTTGTTCTTAAAAATTTAAGCCTCCTATTCATGACACTTTATCACTCAAATTTCACATGTTTTCCTTATAAAATTTTCTCCCTGTGAAAATTGATAATTCTAAAGCAATGGTCATTTCGAAAAATCAACAAACCTGGTCTTGTCTGTCAGACCTTCAGCCAACATTTTAAGTTTTGCTGGTGGTATATAAGCACCTCCTAATAAAGACAATAACAGTAGCAAGTCTTAACTAAGCTAGAGGTAAGTAAATATACACCACAAATACTGTCAACTACTTCAAGTAGTCAAGTAGTAATGTCATCAACTACTTTCATGTAGACTATTTTCCTTTTCTTATTCAAGAGTAGTTTTCTTACAAATAAAAGATAATAAAAATCAAAAAATCTTGATGCCTTATTGGGCAAATACAAGGTATAACAGGCCTATCAATAAGAAAATAACACCCGAGCAATAAATCGCTCCCCCAAGGTTACAATAATTTAAACTGGGCGAGCAATCTGAATAAATAGAATAAGTTTATATATGCATATTTTATCACAAAGTCTTTTTTATCTATTTTATTTTATCTTTTTTTATATATTTTGGTTCTTTTTTACTGTAAATAATAAGAAAAAACATTGATTTCCATGCGAGATGAATTGATATTGCTCAGCCGAAAAACTTTTTTTGGAATTGGGGGAGCAATTAATGGCTCAGCTAGTTTCTTATTTCTCAGAATTGGGCGAGCCTTTGCGTGAGCAAGAGCAATTACTCTCCCCTTATTGATAGGCCTGGTATAAATACAGTAGGCTTAAGTTCAAAATTACTAAACTACATCTTCAAGGCTAAAGAAAAATGCAGTGATTGAAGAAACAACCCTCTACTCGTTCTTATCTCAGAATTTTTTTGTTGAAAGAAGATTTTTGTTGCTGCTTGCAAAAAACCCCTGATGTTTTTACCTAATTCTTAACTTAATTTTTCCTCAAAAATTTCTAACAATAAAATATAAAATACTACAGGTTAATTATGAAGAACTAACTGAACCCAATATTATTTTTAAATCTAAGGATATGTACTATTTTCAAACCTGTTTTTGTGAAAATGTCTTCAATGGTTTTCTTCTTTCTCTCTTGTTTTACTTCTTTTGTGTCCTTCTTATCTTTATTTTTTACTTCTTCATCTTCGTCAGATTTTTCACCTCTTCTTCTTCTTCGCTTATAATTCTCAGAACGTTCGAACTCTACATCATCTTCAGAAGCAGGCCGATCTAGGTCTTGATATTTGTAAGACCTTTTCGACCTTATATTGTCATTTTTATTATACTTGCTGTATCTTTTACTTCGTCTATCTGAATCGCTATTTTCGTTATCACTATGGGAATCATTTCTACGGGAATATTTCTGTCTTGGTGATTGATCTCGATCATATTTCTTTTTTAAGGATCCTGTATCCTTGCGTTTTCGCCAATTACGTTCACTATTTTCTTTATTATTATCGCTCTCATCACTATAAACAAAAAAGAAGAATTACATTACAAACACAGTATCAACACAGGATGACAACATTATGGAAATATTAAAACCAAATAATACCACACCTTAACCTTGAAATATCAACATATTCTTCAATAGGCTCTGTTGCCTATAAGTTAAAAACATAATACTGTAGTTATATTACTTCACTAACTTTCACCATAAGAAAAAGTACTACTGCAACCCTTCTAATTCAATTAGGCACTCAGCAATTACTGAGGCAAAAGCAGCATGTTAAAAAAATTCTTGATTCACCATGATTTCTCTTTGGATGCAAATTAAACTTACAAAAATTTTGCTCATATTTTCTCTCTTAACTTAAATGTTGTTCCTATATGGGAATGTGTGATCACAAAATAAATTAAAAATTGCTGAAGTGAAGCAAGCAAATGAAATGTCACTTCAGCAATTTTTTGCTAACAGGAAATAAATTGAATTAGATAAGTTGTACTGTAATTTTTCAAACCTTAATCACACTTTTCAGATGACTTTTTCCTTCACATGAATCTACACTGCCACTTTCACTAAAAGAAATAACATTATATATTTTAAAAACAAAGCATGAATAAAATTATATTATGCGTGTCATATACTGCATATACTGTTTTTTTTCATTGGTTGACAAATTATTTGGCCCTGAAATATTAAGATGCCTGCAATGCTGTTTGTAATTAGAATCAAATTAATAAGAGAAACATGCTTAGTTTTCCAAATCAGGCTTCATTAGTTATGGTGGCAAAACTAATTACAGCTTATTTTAAAAAATAATGAATGATTTGTACATTTTGTTTTCGTACAGCCTAAAACTTGTGCCAATTTTGTACTAAAGTACATAATATTTGCGAATACAAAAAAAAATCTTTCAAGATGCCCGTGAAAAGTTATTTACAAACAAACAAACAAAATGTTGTTAAGTTAGAGATTATTGACATTTGCATTTTTATCGAAGACTGTTTAAGCCTTTGATATATTAAAAATTTCTGCTCTTTCTAACAGAGTGAACAGCGTATTTTTTATTAATAAAAACATGGGGCAACAAATGTGTCCAAATACAAAATTTTACAGACACTATATCTAATATATCTGGCCAAAAATGCAGCCTACACAAAAAGTCGAAGATCAATAAATATTCTCAATTAAGAGATTAATACTGATTGATTCAGGATGAGTGCTCATTCATAGGGAGTGTTCTTTTAAATAATTATGGTACTGACCAATTGCAACCTTGCTCCTGCTGGATGATTTATATGCATTAGTTTCAGGCCCATTGGTCTTGTTTTTGACCGAGCAAGACAATGCCGACAAAAAAAGAAGGCTTTGCGTCAGCATAATAAAGGCTTTAAGCATCAATGCTACAATTGACCACATTTGAAAATAGTTTTGTGTCATGGTAGAAGTATGTGGTGAGAAGGGTTTTTTTTTTTTAAAAAGTGCTAACTTTTAGCATGTGATGCAGGGGAGTATGTGAGTATAAAAATCAAACAATCGACTAGTTGGTTCATACCAAAATCATAAGATTGGTTTTTCTCAGATCTAAGAAAATATCTCTAATCAATGGCTTATCAAATAATCTACTATGTGCCTGAATTATCAAATCATGGCTTTATTTATACTCCATTAACATCACTTGACACAAAATCGTATTCTGTAAGCAATATTGTGAACAGGCAGATTTGTCAATAAAGAAAAAGCCAGGTGTGTGATAAATCACATGCCCAAATTTGCTTATGGTTTCAAGGCATGTGATTCAATTAGCATGGATACAATTTTGTACATGTGATACAGGCCTATCAGCAAGGGGTGAGCAATCACTCTTGCCCATGAAAGGCATTCTGAGAAATGAGATAATAGCTGATCCATTATTTGCTTTCACAGTTCCACAAAAAGTTCCACGAAAAATCAAAAATAATAATTTCATCTTATTTTATCGGAAATGTTTTATTTATTATTATAAAAAGTTTTTTTTTTGCTCTTATTCGGCCTTTTTACAATCTCGTTCTCTGTTAAATAGCCGTGACGTCATGGTTGCCGAATGGATTTTTTGTGTGTTTAGAAAATTCAGCAAATAGAAAGTATTTTCAGATTTTTAAATATGTGAAGAGAAGATTTTTTAAGATAAGAAGGATTTTTTAAATATATTACTGTGCAGCACTCGGTTGTACTAGAAGTTCTAGCAAAAAAAATGATGAAAAAATCAGTTTTTTCAAACTTTCAAAAGACACAAAGATAAAACAGATGTGGATTTCAAAGCTGAAATGAGACAACATGCCTAAAGAAGAAAACATCCACGCGTGTCATTTTCATTTTGATAGTAACTGCTTCAAAAGAGATCTCAAGGTAAGGAAAATTATACTTGTAAATGACAATGTTTATAGTCATTTTTTACTACATTCATTTATTGTCATCATTTCATTTACCTCGTTTTCTTTACAGAATGAAATGCTTGGTTTGACTACGAGACGGATTTTAACGGAGGGGGCTGTACTGACAATTTTTGTCTACTCCAAAGCACAGCAAAAAAGGAAATCGTCGCAAAGGTTGAAGCAAAGAGACGCTGCATTGACAAAGCGAAACCTCATTGATGAAGCTATCTAGAACAACGCCGAAATGGAACATATTGACAGAGAGAATCGTCTGCTACATTCCGCGCTTAGCTCTCGTTGAGGTCGGACGTATCTAAAACGCTCCGGTCTTGGCGCGCTAAGTCGAAGAAAGAAGAAAGAAGACTAAAGCTTGAAGAGCTCCTGCTTTGACAGCTAAGTCCTTTTTGATTTATTATATATTGTACTGCCTTCTTTACTTCATTTATATCTTTTTCATTTCTTTAAATTGTTGTTTTGTTAGTTTTTAAATTATTGTTTTTGTTAATAAATTATTTTTATCCCAGTCAGTTTTTTATCCATCTATCATCTAATATGGTAGCTTTGCTGTGTTGTGGGTTCCTGCTGCTCCTTCTGTGTAACATCCTAAGGAAATGGGCTTGCCTCAGATCCTTCAAACATAGTTTTGGAAGAGCACATAACCGTAGAATGATCTCCCTACGACTTAAAAATAACTTTACTCAGGTAGGAAACCCCACATTTACGCTAAAACTGATATTTGTGTTCGTTGTATTTTTGAGCAATACAAAACCTTCTTTCAAAAGTAGCTCACCCAACAACAACGAAATGAGTCGACTAGATAGGAGTTTCTTTTCTATCTCTTCACTTGATGCCTGCAATAGAGTTTCTGAAAGCCAGCTCACTCTCCAATTAAAATTAATGGCTTTATCAAAACTTAAGCCAAGCAGGCACAAGTATTTCTATTTTTTAATCCTCTTGTCAGGGGACATCTGCCTCAACCCAGGTCCTGTTAAGTATCCCTGTTCTTCATGCTTAAAACCTGTGGCAAAAACACACAAAGCACTTTCTTGTGACAAGTGTGGAATATGGGCTCATAAAAAATGTGAGCGCATTTCTGATAAAAAATATCAACAATTTATGAAGACTCCTGAAAATAAACTGTTTTTCGTTTGCAGTCCCTGTCTTTCTCGTAATTTGCCCTTTGCTAATGAGGAGTCATTTGGTGACGAAATTCCGGACATCAATATTACTATTGATGAAAACTTTGATTTTGAGGCAATCAGAAATGGGAAGGGCTTAAAAATGGCCCATCTTAACATTAATGGTCTGTCATCCAAACTAGACTATGTTAAACTTCTGCTACATCAAACAAAACTTGATGTATTCTCCATCTGTGAAACCAAAATTGATGACACCATCACTGACAATGACGTTAAAATTGATGGCTATGTTTGTTATAGGAATGATCGGAATAGACGAGGTGGGGGTGTTTTGATTTTTGTTAATGAAAACTTGGATAGCCACCTTTTGAAACACCTTTACTTCGAAAATGTTGAATCACTATGGGTGAAAGTGTGCCTGAAAAAAACTAAACCTATTTACGTGTGTGGGGTTTACAGGCCACCTGGAGGTAGTGATTTGCAGAGTACTGAAAACCTGTGTACTCATTTTAAACAGTGTTTTAACAAGCTCCCAAAAGAAAAAGAAGTTTTTATCTTGGGAGATTTTAACTGTAACATGCTTTCAAAATATGCTCTTTCCTCCAAAATAAAGGAATTATGCTCCACTCTTTTCCTAAAACAACATATTACGGAGCCAACTCGTGTTACTGAAAATAGTAGCACTCTTATAGACTTGATACTTTCTAACAGTTCTTGTATTTCTAAAACTGGTGTCATGGATTTAGGCATCAGTGATCACAATTTAGTTTCTGTGATCAGAAAATTCAAAAGGCCAAAATTTGAACCTAAAACATGCAAGGTTCGTAGCTACAAGAACTTCAGTGAAGAGACTTTTCTGAAGGACCTCAGGAATTTAGACTGGTCATATTTTAATAATTATGATGACCTTGATGAAGCATGTGAGAAACTGAATAAAAATGTTAAAACAGTGGCTGACAAACATGCCCCTTTCAAAACACATAGATTTTCTGGCCGTGTTGAGGCATGGGTCACTGATGAATTAATAATAGCCATCAAAGAAAGAGACTTCTTGAAACGGAAAGCATCAAAAACAAAATCCATCATAGACTGGGAAGCTTTCAAACAAAAAAGGAACCAGGTAATAGGTCTCAAAATAATGACATTTTGCAGGACTTTCAAAAACGGCCAAAACAACTTTGGAAAACCCTAAAAAAACTGGTTCCTGATAAGTCAGGCAATACTACCTTGATAAAACGAGTAGTCCAAAACGATGGTACAGAAACTTCTCACCCAAAAGAAATTTCCAACACATTCAATTCATTTTTTGTCAGTTTTGGTGCCAAACTAGCCTCTAAATTTTCTTCTGACACTACTAATGTTAATCCACAGGTTAGCAGACACGATTTTCGGTGGGCTCGTATTGAGACCAAAAGTGTCGAGAAAATAATTAGTTCACTAAAACTTAATAAAGCTACAGGCTTGGACGGAATTGGTTCACGACTGCTAAAAGCAGGTTCGTCAGTTTTAAGTATTTATTTATCAAGTCTTTTCAACAAATCTTTATTTACTGGTTATGTACCTAAATGTTGGAAGACTAAAAGGGTCTCGCCTATTTTTAAAAGTGGCAATAAAACAGATCCTACTAATTATCGGCCTATCTCCATTTTGCCAATTCCTATGAAAATTTTTGAAAAGTTAGTGCATGAGCAAATGTCTCATTTTATTTCTGAGCACAACTTCCTGAATGACAGACAGTCCGGATTTCGAAAACTCTTTTCCACAGAAACTGCAGTAGTCGATGTCTCTGATTTTATTCTTACTGAGCTCGACCAACATAACTTTGTTTGTGCTGTGCTCATTGACCTTAAAAAAGCTTTTGACACTGTTGATCATAAAATTTTGTTAAAAAAACTATGGTGTTTTGGCATCAGAGATGCTGCCTTTGACTGGTTCGAGTCCTACTTAACGGGCCGAATGCAGCTGACTCTTGTAAACGACACAGGATCAGATCTGCTTCATGAAGACGCTTTTGGGGTGCCGCAGGGATCTGTGTTGGGGCCCCTGCTCTTTCTTTTGTATATTGATGACTTAAAATCTGTCATCAATTCAAACTACCACCATCTATATGCAGATGATACAATAATTATTTCGTCTCATAAAAACTTGGATACCCTTGTCTCCCAGGTCGAGTTAGAACTTTCGCAAGTCGACCTCTGGCTGAATAATAACAAAATGACTATTAATACGGACAAAACTGAAACAATCTTTTTCGGCAACCACAGCCAGTTAAAAAAAGTTGAGAACAAAACTATCAACTACAGTACTGTGAAAAGGTTTGTTAACATCGTGTTCGTGTAACGAGCGTGGTGCACACGAACCACGATAAAATCGTGGTCTTTATGTATAACAAACATTCAAACATTCTATCGTGGCCACCACGCTAATATTATTATCTCCACGAAGGATCGTGTGTCCCACGATTATTTTCGCGAGCTCCACGATTTTTATAGCCAGTATAATTTAATTTTTTTTCTTTTTAAAAAAGTCTTTGATTAAAGTTAATTTGTTTGTTTCAGGTTTTATCAAGTTAAAAAAGCATATTCGTAGTTTTTGCTTGGTGTATACTTTTTCGTTATGGACGCGATTGTATTTTTACGAAATGTTATTTGTCTAGAAAAGTTAAATTTGTCTGCGGCGATAGAAATGTTTTTTAAGATCGCATTTTAAAAGTTTATAAACGAAAAGCGGCGATAGCAATGTTTTTTTAGATCGCATTTTAAAAGTTTAAAAACGAAAAGCGGCGATAGAAATGTTTTTTAGATCGCATTTTAAAAGATTAAAAACAAAAAGCGGCGATAGAAATGTTTTTTAAGATCGCATTTTAAAAGTTTATAAAGGAAAAGCGGCGATAGAAATGTTTTTTTAGATCGCATTTTAAAAGTTTATAAACGAAAAGCGGCGATAGAAATGTTTTTTTAGATCGCATTTTAAAAGTTTCTGAACGAAAAGCGGCGATAGAAATGTTTTTTAAGATCACATTTTAGAAGTTTCTAAACGAAAAGCGGCGATAGAAATGTTTTTTAAGATCGCATTTTAAAAGTTTCTGAACGAAAAGCGGCGATAGAAATGTTTTTTAAGATCACATTTTAGAAGTTTGTAAACGAATAGCGGCGATAGAAATGCTCTTTTAGATCGCATTTTAAAAGTTTATAAACGAAAAGCGGCGATAGAAATGTTTTTTAAGATCGCATTTTAAAAGTTTCTAAACGAAAAGCGGCGATAGAAATGTTTTTTAAGATCGCATTTTAAAAGTTTCTAAACGAAAAGCGGCGATAGAAATGTTTTTTTAGATCGCATTTTAAAAGTTTATAAACGAAAAGCGGCGATAGAAATGTTTTTTTAGATCGCATTTTAAAAGTTTCTGAACGAAAAGCGGCGATAGAAATGTTTTTTAAGATCACATTTTAGAAGTTTCTAAACGAAAAGCGGCGATAGAAATGTTTTTTAAGATCGCATTTTAAAAGTTTCTGAACGAAAAGCGGCGATAGAAATGTTTTTTAAGATCACATTTTAGAAGTTTGTAAACGAATAGCGGCGATAGAAATGCTCTTTTAGATCGCATTTTAAAAGTTTATAAACGAAAAGCGGCGATAGAAATGTTTTTTAAGATCGCATTTTAAAAGTTTCTAAACGAAAAGCGGCGATAGAAATGTTTTTTAAGATCGCATTTTAAAAGTTTCTAAACGAAAAGCGGCGATAGAAATGTTTTTTAAGATCACATTTTAGAAGTTTCTAAACGAAAAGCGGCGATAGAAATGCTTTGTTAGATTGCATTTTAAAAGTTTCTAAACGAAAATCGGCGATAGAAATGTTTTTTAAGATCACATTTTAAAAGTTTATAAACGAAAAGCGGCGATAGAAATGCTTTCTTAGATTGCATTTTAAAAGTTTAAGAACGAAAAGCGGCGATAGAAATGCTGTTGTAGATCGCGTTTTAAAAGTTTAAGAAAGAAGAACGGCGATAGAAATGTTTTTTTAGATTGCATTTTAAAAGTTTAAAAACGAAAAGCGGCGATAGAAATGTTTTTTTTTAGATCGCATTTTAAAAGTTTATAAACGAAAAGCGGCGATAGAAATGTTTTTTACATCGCATTTTGATTCACGAACGATTGAAATCTATTATATAGCTAGCTTTATGACAACGAATTAAAACAACAAGTGTTAATTTATTTTTTTGCCGTCGGTTTTTGATTTAATTGATAAACTAATACGGCCTTTGTTGTTTTACAATAGAAGTTATCTATCGTGGACGCCACGGTGTAATGTTTAATTTTTGTTCGTGTAGTCCACGAAACATGATCGTGAGGTCCACGATTGTTAAAAAAATACGCATCGTGGGCTATCGTGGTTTGTGCGTAACATGAAATAAACACGAACCACGATGTTAACAAACCTTTTCACAGTACTGTATATGGGTATTCCTTTGAAGAGGAGCGAAAAAGTTAAATATCTTGGGGTAACATTTGATCAAAAAATGCAATGGGAAAAGCACATTAATGACATAAATAGAAAAATACTAATTAAATATTCTAAAATTAGAACCATTGCATCCTGTTTAACACCTCACACAAAAAACCTTTTAATTAATGCACTTGTCATGCCATATTTCAACTACTGTTCCTCGGCATGGACTTGTGCCACCCAAGGTAGATTGGGAAAACTAGAAAAACGATTAAAATGTGTCCGTACCTTTCTTGGGAAAGAGAGGGAATATACAATGAATAATTTACTCATCAAAAACGATGCCATATTAGTTTTCAAAGCCATGAATCACATTGCTCCTGATTACATGCGCTCAAAATTCCTTTTGACAAAAAACTGTCATAATCATCAAACAAGAGGAGCTTCAAAAAACAGGTTCACACTTCCCTTGGTCAACACGGAATTTTGCAAAAAAGCCTTCCCATTTAGAGCTGCAAAAGTGTGGAATAATCTTCCAGACCAAGTGACCTGTGATGGAAGTCTGCTTTCGTTTAAGACTTCCATCTCTAATGTATTTGGCAAATTCTAATGGAGATCACTTTTTAACTTTTTAATTTTTGTTTTTTATTCTTTTTCTTTTCAATTTTCACAGATTATAAATGTTACTATGTTTGATTGAGCTGGAGGCAGTCTAAGGTTATCATTTTTTGTTTCTTTTTTGTTCTAGTGGCCCCCAGTGGAAACAATCCACTAACTATAGGTTTTTGTGATTTTCTGGGCTAGCCACTTTAAATATTTATTATTATTATTATTATTATTATTCCTAATGCTAATTATAGGAGTAGTATCTGAGTGTTGTTTTTTGTTAGCTGGCAGTTTTCTAACAGTGTGTTCAGTTATCAGTGTCTGTCAAATCAAATTGTAGGATTAATTCTATTTTCGGCTACACTTATGGATTTCTACTTTTTCAAGTCATGTTTTATTCAAAAAAGACAAAAATTACCTGGAAGGCATTGTCTGTTATAGCGATATAGAGATAATGTCAGCGTGAATGCAAAACGTTTCGTTCTTCCTTCGCTTCTGTTCTGTTTTTATCTGACTGTTACTTGAGGTATAGTACCATAAATAAGTCCTTAAAAAAAGCATCCTCGTCCCCGGGGGGTCACTTAATGCGCGCGGTATGTTGCCGCCGAGAAGCGGCTGCTTGGAACACGACGAGGATAATCAGGTGTGCGATGCCTGCTCCTCAGCTCTCGACACGAGGAGTTGCCTTTATATATGATAAATTGCTTAATGATTGCCTAGCAAGCAGAAAATGGAAAAGTTACCGGTGCTTCGCCCATAAATGAATAATTATTCGGGTCAAAATCAAAAAAAGTTAAAGAAAGGATGTTCCATAAAAAAAGAAGTATAAACTATTTTCTTATTGTTATTGAACACAAAAAGAAGCTAATCATTGTCAAAATCAATGTAAACTTGTAATGCATTTTCAAAACAGCGGGTCAAACATTAATTTTTAATTGTATCCAAGATTGTCCATACTACAAGTTGCTTAGAAATCTTGCAGATTTTAGTACAGTTGCTTTATATCTAGGAGGATCGTAAAAGAGAGTTTATATAAAGCGGTTTCTTATATTTAAAAAAATACGTGTTGTATACCGACTCCGTCCCCATGGCTCTTCCCCAGGGCATCTTGTATCTATCTCACATCCGAGACAGCGATACACAACAAACATGACCCTGGATCGGGCCTCTCGGTTCTGTGCTGTGATTGGACGGAATGAATTTATGCGTTAACGCACTTGTCTTAAAAAATCGCCCAACGCGAAAGTTTATGCCCGCGAAAGTTTCTGGTTTTTAAAATATGTGTATCTGAAAAAAACGTTCTTGGAACAAAATTCTATTTAGTTTACAGCTAATTTTGTAAAACTAAATTTGTGGACGAGCCGTGTGTCCACACACACAAAAGATACATGAAGATACCTCCAAATCTTGATCATCCATATCAGTGCTACGGGACCGAAGACACTACTAAGCCTTTTTAGCCAAATAAAAGTTTCAAAACAAATTTGTGAATCCGCCGTAATATTAACCCCCAAAATTTGGCAACATGGCGACGGAGTAATGTGATACAGCACAGGGAAGTATTTTGCTTTTTGATAGACGCTTCTCTGTTTTATATAATTAGCGTATAACTAGCATATAGTCGCAAGTAAGTGCTTTCTCAGGCTGTCATGCAGGAGCTGAACAACTGGAAAAGTAAAAAGATCAAAACAGTTAAAACGACTGACCAACAAGCCCTGTTTTGACACATTTCAAGGGGCTCACAAAAACAACTAGCTATATAGCTATACCAGCAGATATTATTCGCAAGAATTTAGCTAGTACGCTGTTTAAATTTATTATGTTACATAAAAAATAGGTGCACTGTCCTGTGATTGTTCTGTGCTCACATTTGGATGGGATAAAACAAACAAGAAGGGTGCCACAACCAAGCCAACAACACCTCCTGTATTCCCGCTATTATTCGGTTCAGCTTTTTTGCCGTAGTGATGATTGACATTTAGCTTAATTGACGAATCGCATTTGTGCTACATCCGCTACTTTTAAAAACAAAACAAACCAAGTTCAAACAAACTGAAAACAAACCTAGTTCGTGTAGAGGGAAGAATGCTAATAAATGTGGAAATGGAAGAATAATTAGCTAACGAAAGGTAATCACAATCAACAATAAAAATCTATCTAGAAATGATGTTTAGTTATCTAGATTCTGCTCTAAAAATTTTTTTTTACTCCAACTTTCTAACATTGTTCTTAAAACTCCTAAATGACAGATAAAAAAACTCCCACTATTTCTAGGTCCCTGAGTTTAAGTTTCATGATAACAAACAAAGAGAGTCAAAAGATATAAGACAGCACGTTGAAGGCTGTACCAATCCGGTAAACCAGCCCTACCAGCTTAACACTTAGAAATCACTTGCTGTGAAGAAATGGAGGATGTTGAGAAGAACGATGACCACTTTTCTGGTAGTGATCAAAATGATATTGAAGAGTGGAAAAGAATTATTGCTGAACTTTGTACTGGAGTTCCAGACACTATTATCAGAGACTGCCTACGGGCCTACGATCCATCCAAACCTACCAAGCAGATAAAAAGAGTGCTAAATAGCTTCAATAAAGAGACTATTAGTAGGACATTTATTTTTTTATCTAAGAAACTGCATGGTGACAAAATGAAGAAAGACGATTTGTTAGATGCATTAATTACGAAGGTAAAAAATTATTTTCCAGACAATTGTCAAATATGTAAAGAAGTGTATTGTTATACCATGAGTGATGCTCCATTTATGGAATGCCACTCCTGTGGTCAAGAGGTTCACAAAAAATGTTATTTTGAGTTTTTGGCATCAATGAATCTATTAAATGAGGTGGGTTTACCACAAGACCTACTTTTTAAAATTCCTGGTATACACTGCCTCTGTGCACTATGTGAAAAGGACATTATTACAGATGATATTTCTAATGATGATAGTAATAATACTTCTCAACCCAAGGCTTTATTAAACAACTAATGGCCATGCTGGTTTTGATGTAATTGATCAGAATGATATAACTGATCAGAACAATAGACTTAATTTAGTAAACCCAATTGTCAATGTGTATGATTCCATCAATGATGACAAAGACAGTGATGATCCTGCTGATAGAGATACATCACATCAACTGAAGGAAAAGGTGTGTCACTTTTATCAAAAAGGAACATGTAAGTTTGTCTGAAAAGGTGCAGATTGTCCATTCAAACCGAATCGCCGAATATATTATATATATAAGGGCGAGCTTGTGCAACTTTTTCAAAAATATGTGTTTTTCATGTTATAACTCTCAAACTCACCTGAACTATTCCTGAAATGCAAGAACACCGCTTCCAATTTTGTTGACTCAGCCACAAAAAAGCAACCTTTGAAGTATTACAGAATTGTATGAATTTATTAACTATTATAGAGTCTGGGATAAGGTACAGATATGGAAACAGTTTCTGTATAATAAAACTCTAAAAAAATTCAGAAACCAGATTTTAGGTTGTTTTTTTGTAAAACAGAAATTGTTACCAACTTTGGAAACTGTTTCTTGGTTTGGCTGGGGGTAAAATAGCTTAAGAACGGGGGTAAATTTGATTAGAGCTCCAGTAGTAAAAGAATAATAATATAATATAATATTCTTAAGTTTATTGGCTTTCTATTAGCCAAAAGATTATAATGCAGAAACCCAGAGTAGCTTGTGGAAAATGGAAAACTGAAATTGGTTTCTGTATTTAGAAACTATTTCCTATTTTTACACAAAAAAGTTCTGAATATGGAAACTGTTTCTCAACAGGGAATCTGTTTCCAATTTCCAAGGGCTAACAGGGAAGTACACCAAGAGTTTATACCAATTATAACAGTGTGCATGCTTAGAGAGAGATGTGCATATTTTACATGGCTAGCCTCACAAATATTGAGGGATATACCCTGTCTATTATTTCCAGGAGGGGCCATGGCTTTGATGGGGAGTCCTGGAGTATTTAATGCTCTCTTTGGGCTACGCAAACTCAATTAGGGTCAGGGCTCTAGCAGACAACTCCCTGCAACATCCAACGGCCCACACAGTGCGCCATCTCCCCAATTTCCCTCACATGGCTTGGGTTAACCCGGGGCTACGGTAATATTCAATTGCCCATATTGAATCGCCGCCAAAGGGAATCGAACCCCAGTCTCCCGCACAAAGTAGGAGAGTGATAACCACTAAACTACGGCGTCAAGCAGGCTTTCTTTAATTTTAGCTATTTTAAAGATGCTAGCAACATTTTATGAAGACAAGCAGGAAAGTTGATTGGTAAAATATATTTCAGGATTGTTTCATATTTTCAACAGTTCGTCAAAGGAATCAAGCTGAGGATATTTATGAGAATGACCCAGCGACAGTTAGGTTTTGGTAGTGCAGTACTAAAAATAAATATTTTATCCTTTTCTAATCATGGTTGGTGATATCAATCAGAACTTAAAATATTCTTTAGCATCCAGCTTTGCAGACGACACACGAATTCTGAAAGAGATTAATAGCCTCATGGACACCTTTAAACTCCAAAGTGATCTAAATATAATTTATAAGTGGACAAATGAAAATAATATGAATGGGTGTAAGTTCGAGCACCTAAGTTATGGAAAGATTGAGTCTTTGAAACCACTCTCTGTATATCTAAGTAACACGTCAGAAAAGATTAACAAAAAAATCACTGTGAAGGACTTAGGATTATAATGTCGAATGATTGCAAATTTAATAAGCATATCTCAAACCTTATATCAAAGGCAAACAGAATAACTGGATGGATATTACGAACATTCGAGAGCAGAGAAAAAAACGTGATGTTGACTCTTTGGAAATCATTAGTTATTCCCCACCTTGACTATTGTTCCCAGTTATGGTCTCCACTATTGAAATAACAAATACAAGTCATAGAAATGGTGCAAAGAACCTTTACTAGAAAAATCCTTGGAACTCAAGGTTTTTCGTACTGGGACGTACTAAAAAGATTAAATCTGTATTCTCTGGAGAGAAGAAGAGAACGGTATGCCATAATTTACATCTGGAAAGTGATTAAAAACATAGTACCAAACTTTGGTCAGGAAACTGTGAAAGGAGGCATCACGTGGTACACTAATGATCGTTTGGGTCGTAAATGTGTTGTTCCTGTAGTGAAGAAAGGGCCATTTTATAAGATTCGTTGTGCTAGCTTGACTGTTCAAGGAGTACGATTGTTTAATGGTCTACCAAAAGCAATACGCAACTTATCTGATTGCAGCATAGACTGTTTCAAGTCGAAGTTGGATTGCTTTCTTGCTACTGTTCCTGATGAGCCACTGATACCAAATTATGTTCAGTTTCGAAAGGCCAACACGAACAGCATCATTGACATGATGAGCATTGGACTCGCCGAGTTGGATGCGTGAAGATCTCACAAAATCTACTTCAAAGTATAAGTATAAGTATAAGTGGTTACAATGACACAGTAAAGAGAGACAGACACTAACATCTTTGTGGCAGGTACAAGATGTTAAAGCTATAGCTCAAGAAAGATCTTTTGCACTGTTTTTTTTCACAGAAACATTGAGGCTTTATTAAGGTGTATAGATTGATACTTTCTAAAGTTTTCTAAGGATCTCACTTTACTCAGTGTCTCCATCGTTTTGTTTGCAATGCAGATGTTAGGGACAAGACAGCTTATCGTGGATGTCATAAACATTCGTAAAGGTCTCAAGCTAAAAATAATATTGCTTTAATTTTTGCCCTAAATTTGAAGATTTTAGAAAAGTAGCACAAAGTTAGAGGATAAATTACTCCAAAAATTATTTTATTTTATTAATACAAGGTTATCTAGTTTGTTCTGTTTATTTTTAGTTCTATATAATAATATCTATATATTCAATTTAAAAAGAGAATTAATAAACATAAGTAAAGATGGTGATGATGGAAGGCATTTTATATAAATGGACCAATTACCTTAGTGGTAGGAATTAATTTTCAAATTTTGCATGTATATATTTTCTTAAAAAGACCAACATTTACTTATGAGGTAATTGCAGGAACTTAGCAACTTTTAAAGAAGCTATGATTATACACAGGGCTTCCACCCTCGTACAATATCATAATGACATGCCTACTTCTGACGATTCTCAGACAAGTCTCTCCTTATTTTTTTGTCTTTAGGTAATAAATGTTTCTGTGTTTATTAGAGGAAGTATGGTAACTAAAGTAAATGGATGTTTTTAAATAAAAAAATTAAAAATTATTGGTTGTATTTTTTCACAGGTTGGCAGCCAAGATGGTTTGTATTAGATTATGGTGTATTGGCTTATTATCGATCTCAAGATGAAATGAGTTTAGGGAGCCGTGGCTCTGTAAAATTGTCTTGCTGTGAAATATTAAGTAAGGTTCTTTCCTCACTAGCAAATATGAATAATAAGAATCATTATGTTAGAAATAGTTTTTATTCATCATTTTTATTCATCATTTCAGTAAACAATGCTGATCCGATACGTATAGACCTAAAGATTCCTCCTGAAAATTACATGTATCTAAAAGCTTCCACTGCAGCTGAGCGACAGAAATGGCTTGTTGCCTTGGGAACAGCAAAAGCCTGCCTTGTTGACTCAAATGCTGAAGAACAACAACAAAAAAGTATGTATATTTTTCATTTCTTTGTATCTGTGTTTTCGTCACTCATAACATTTGGGTCATTCCATGTCAAATCAGCTCAAAAATAGTGAGTTTGACACCCACCATCTCAGATTTTTTGCATATAAGGTAGGATTCTAAAGAAATGAAAGTGTACCAAATTTTAGCTTCCAACTCCTTACGCTTCCTAAGATACAGACACTTGGTCACAGGCCCTTTTTGGCCTAAAATTTTCAGCGCCGCGCAAATCTTCATATTTCTTGCATCAGTTTTTTTTCAATTATTGATTATTAAAAAATGCTATGGATCTTAAATTTGGTAATAGTTTTTGAGGTGAGGAATCAGAAAATGAAGTCAAAATTAGTGTTAAATAAACAGATCTTTAGTTATTGTCAATTTAACACAAAAGTTTGGAAAATCAGCCACGTTTTTCTAGCCTAACCTTTGACCACATATATCTGGCAAAGCGTAAATCATACAAACTTGAAATTCTTTTCAGATAATCTTCATATGTTTAGTATGTTGTATAGCAAAAATAAAAAATGTATTATTCCTGCTTCATGAAATATTTAACTAGGAAGTGGGCACAAGGAATTTCAATATTGTTGTATCAAATAATTGATCCTTCTAACCTATAAAATCCTTATTTTGTTACTGGAGTTATTCCAAACCCAAAATAAGAAGAAAGGGATGAAACTGTTAGTATAGTAAGAAAAAATGATTATATTCATGAGTGGTGACATAATTTTTTAATTAGATGTTTAAAAAAATGGTATTAATTAGACTGTTATGTATCACACTTTTTCGACAAACATATTTTAGCCACAGCATTTGTTTTGAGTGGGTCAATGTGTTAGAAAGATCATGGGGCATGCAGAATAATTACAATTTATAAAAGTTTTGTCACCTGCAATGTAACTGAAATTTGCAATATTTAGAATAACAGGTTCTTTATTGAAATTTTAGTTGAAAGCATTTTTATTTATAAAATTTATTTTCAAAGACAAACCTGTTCTTGAAAGATCATTGAGCATAGATAACTTATTGTTTAGTTATATATTGTCAATGTCATGTACTTCAAATTTGCAATGTTTAGAATAGCAGGTTTCTTTTGGAAGATATTAGTTAAAAGCTTTTTGCATTCACAAATTTTATTTCAGAGTTTCATAAGTTATATCAGTCGTGGCATGTAATAGTATCACAAAATGTTCTATTTTATTCAAGTTTATCACAGGCAGAGTTATTGTAAAGAGAACGCTATTAAAAATGCACAACTATGAAACATCCACAATGCGACCCAATTCTACAATTTCTGCTAACAAAAATACAGCCTATCATCCATGGTTAAAAGTCGCGCGATTGAAACGTTTATGGTCTTAAACGGCATTTAGGTGACAAAAAATCAAAATTTTGATGTCACCATCATGTTCAGCATACTTTTTTTGTTATCTGTGCCAAATTTTGTCGAAAATAAATTAGTTTTAATTTCGGACCAATTTTGGCCTAAAATGACATTTAGGTGACAAAAACTCAAAATTTTAATGTCACCATCATGTTCGGCATACTTTTTTTGTTAACTTTGCCAAATTTTGTCTAAAATAAAGTAGTTTTAATTTTTGGACCAATTTTGGCCTAAAATGACATTTAGGTGACAAAAATCAAAATTATGATGTCACTATTATGTTCAGCATACCTTTTTTGTTAACTGTGCCAAATTTTGTCGAAAACAAATACCAATTTTGGCCTGAAACGTCATTTAGATGACTTCCAAGTACTTAGAGAGTTTAGGTACGAAGTTTAAATCTGTGACGTTGCAATTGACCATTTGGGACATTTAGTTAGTTACGAGTTGGAAACCTATCCTCGCAGGCGAGATAGTAAAAAGAAAAAAAAAAGTAAAAATAGTTACCAAGATGAGATTCGAACACAGGACTACTCCCGTGTCGGTGCTCAGAGAGCCAAAAATTTCCATTTTGGGACGGACAGCTGTATTTGAATACTCCTCGCAGGCGAGATAGTAATAGAACCGTTTTAATGGAGAATCTGCCTTCATTTGAAAAAAGAACTTATACAGTGGTGAACTGATATCAATCACACAGCAGCAACTGTGTGTTTACATCACAGAGAAGTTTATTTGAAGAGATTTTCTGCTAATCAGAATAGTTGTTGCAATCCTGCAAAGCAACATGCTAATGATAGAAAGAAAAGAAAAGGTAAAGTTTGTTGCTAGTTTTTATAAAAGTACTATTTCAAAATATAAAATAAAAGTCAGCTAATAAAAAAAATAATTCAAATTAGGCAGCTTAAAAGAGGTTTCATTCGTTAAAGCGAAATTACTGCAGAAAAATGGCATCCATGTAATACCAGGTTTTAAACTTTGACAAGACAAGAGAAAGTTCTGCTGAGGAGACTGAGCTGTCACAGGATGAACAAACTGGTTGACAAGAACAGGTTGACCAGGTTACACAAATTGAATCATCTTACTTGTCAGAAACAGCAGAGAGATCATTAAATTCCACTTTCACAGAGATTGATGTATCAGCTCACATTCAGTTGTGCCAAATGGAAAAAGGTCAAACAGGCAAGAAAGTGTTTAGAGGAAAAACACGCGAACATAAAAACTAGAATTGCTAAAACTCTCAGAGTTTGTGAAAATGACTTGGGCAATGAGGATGAACCATCAATCACTGCAACTACCCAACAAAAAGCAGATGATCTGATATGGTGTACAAGGTGATCCACCAGACTAATAATTTTATGAAGTTATTTCTTCCATTAGATGTTAAAAAAATACATTACTTTTCAGATGGTTCTGCAGGGCAATACAAAAATTGCAAAAACATACTAAATCAAATGTTGCATCTACAAAGCTTGCATCTATCACATGACCAAATCTTAACTGCCTTAGATATGGTCAAATTTTGCCAGGAGGAGGTTCAAGGTATCACAACTATTTTTATTCCAACTGAGGCAATTCAACAGCAGCGAGAACATTATGAAGCATCGTTCCAACATGCAAAAACTATTCCTGGCACAAGAACCTTTCAGCACTTCGAACCTATAACCAGCTACCAAATTGGTGCAAAACGAGTTTTTAGTGATCCTAAATTTGCATTAATTTTTTCATTAATTCATTCATTTAAGTATCGTACAGTATAAAGAACCAGTTCATGTTGGAGGTTATATTGCATGCAAGTATATCAATGGTACTACATGGATTGCAAATGTTCAAGATGTTGAGGAAAATGAGATGACAGTGAAAGTTTTCCATCCTAAGTTCCCTTCACCTACATACTTTTGGCCACAACGTGATGATATTTGTGTTGTACCTATGTAACATTTTATGTACCATTGATACACCTGGCATGACAGTAACTATATCTAATAACAGATAAAGATAAAGACGGACAAAAAAAATCTCAAATATTTTGCACTCATGACATTTATATTTTTAGCAGTTGATATAATATGTAATAAATAGGTTCTTTTAACCCTTTCTCTTTTATTTTGACTTAAGAGTAACTCCAGTACTTTAAAACAGAAAATGGTACTTTGTGAAAGCTTTCAGACGAAAACAATCAATTATTTAATAAAGAAACATTAAAATTCCTTGTGCCCATTTCCTAGTTAAATATTTCATGAAGCAGAAATAAAAAAAACATAAACATATGAAGATTATCTGGAGAGAATTTCAAGTTTGTATAATTTACGCTTTGCCAGATATCTGCGGTCAAAGGATAGGCTAGAAAAACGTGACTGATTTTCCTAACTTTTGTGTTAAAAATTGACAATAACTAAAGATCAGTTCATTCTACACTAATTTTGACTTCATTTTCTGATTTCTCACCCCAAAAACTATGGGAGTACCAAATTTCAAATCCATAGCACTTTTTAATGATGAATAATTAAGAAAAAAATGACGCAAGAAATATTAAGATTTGCGCGGCGCTGAAAATTTTCGGACAAAAAGGGCCTGGGACCGAGTGTCTGTATCTCAGGAACCGTAAGGAGTTGGAAGCTAAAATTTGGTACACTTTCATTTCTCTAGAATCCTATCTTACATGCAAAAAATCAGCCAAATCTGAGATGGTGGGTGTCGGGCCAAACTCATTTGGTATGGAATGACCCATTTAGCAATAGATCAAATTCCCAATTTGTGAATAAAATTATGTTTATTTTATCCATTTTGTGAAAGAAATGTTAATCCATTTTCGCTCACTTTATCTTTTTTGCAATTATTTCGTCAAAGCATTGGCCATTGCCCTAAATTGCAAATAAATGTACTTATTTAAGTTCCTAATCCAAATCCCAAACACTATTTTTAGTGAACTCTATGGTGTACCTTAAAGATAAAATGAAGGAGCTTGACTTATGTCGTGGTATTATGCTTGAGCAAATTCATCAAATTAAATTAATTGCAGATAATGCAGATGAGCATAAGGTAACTATGTCAATTATTTTGCTAAGATTTATCTCGAGTATTTTCTCTTACATTTATACCATGTTGGTTTCCTACTACATAACGTGTATTTTGTTTCAGCCTGTGATAGAATCAGTGACTTTGCTTTCTGCTACATGTGATACTTTTGCAACAAATTTAAATGAAATCATGGAAATCATTGAAGACAATTTAAGTGAGTTTCGTAATGATATTAAACTTAGTGATTTGCACAGGGAAGTTTAAATTTAAAGAGGATTTTCATTTAAAACAAAATATTAGATTCACACATTTTGAACTTGTCAAATGTTTTGCTCGAACCAGACTAAAGATTTCAGATCTTATGTTATTTAGTTGAATTCTTGCTTATGACACATTCAAAATTGTTGTTAACGTCAGCACAACCATTTTCCCAGAATTTTAAGACCTTTGTGCAGCTCAGCGTTAATTCTTTGTGCGGCACGCCGGAGAATGCCACTTAGTCTACATATGCACAATAGAAGCAATTTTGCAGCCTGCCTGCTGCAGAGTATTGACTATTTGACCCTTTCATCTGAATTTTAAAAATTATAAAAACAACTGCCTTTGTTTCAATGATTTTGTCCACAATTGTAGTTTTATAAAAAATTTTCCTTGCTTATATTTTGAGGTACAATGTCAGGTTCTCCAGTGTCGACTCCACGAGTAAGTTATTTTCCCATAACTTATAAGAACTACGATAAACTGGAACCCTCTTTGATTTATTCATGTAAAAACTAAGTGAATCATATTTTTAGCTTCAAAAGCCACCTACCCATCATCATTCACATCGACACAAAAAGTAAGTTTGGCTGTTTTCTCTTTTTATTTGTGCGGTCATAAATATAATAAAAGGTTGTATTTACTATAGAAATCAATCACCTCCTTCTACTCCT
Source organism: Hydractinia echinata (assembly GCA_030067915.1). Lineage (NCBI taxonomy): Eukaryota > Metazoa > Cnidaria > Hydrozoa > Anthoathecata > Hydractiniidae > Hydractinia > Hydractinia echinata. The sequence goes on along the minus strand of JASGCC010000099.1, from coordinate 443,146 downwards.
TCATCTCACAATGGATCAATGTCAGACACACAAGACAAACGTAAGCTGTTCTCATGTCACATTTCTTTTATTTGATAAAAATAAGCTTGGGTAAAAAATTGATAGTTCTGATTTAATAAACTGCTTGTGTTGGCTGATTAAGATCATCTATATTTGAAATTTTTTATCTTCAAGAACAGCATTCTAGATGTTGTCGTTGATATTTCCTCCAAAATAATAGAAATGTGACCATGCTCTGCTTTTGTTTAGAAAAAAGTTTAAGACATTCAAGTTCATCTGAATATTCAAATTCTCAAAACAGTGACAGAGCTTTGCTTTCTCCTGGAACTCCTAATCAAATCCAAAAACACATTTTTGAACCCCATGGTGTGTCGCCAGAAGCATACAAGGTTAGAAATCTACCTTTACAAGAAATAATTAACGATCAGATGCATGGACCAATGTCACCAACTATTGACTCGTCAGTTTCATCAGTTTCTTCCTTTCTGTCATCCTCTGATGGAGGGAATGTTGCAGTACCACCATTAATACTGGAGGATGAATTGCCACGGGGCACACCTAAATCTCCTGAAAAAGTAGAATTTGTTGGAAAATCATTTTTTGGAAAAGCTCCAGCAAGGTAACTGAAAGGAATGAATTTACATGAGAATTACATTTTGCGATTTTGCTAATTTTCCCTAAATTCATGAAATGTTTAAGACTTTGAGAAGGCTATTCGGGAAATTTAGTTCTTAGAATTTTCATGTTGCAATTTGAGAAATTAATTTCTAACAAATTGAAACTTTTAGATCATGTTTTTTCAAAATGTAGGGCTTAAAGATACAATAATAACTCGTTTTACTTTTTAAGCAACTTTTTTCAATAAATATAGTATATATATACAATTTAAATAACATTTGATTAATGTTTTTAATGAAGAAGTAACTTGGAAAGAAATAAAAATCTCTATAATCAATATTTTGTCTTTTCTATTTATTTGCAAAATTTCTTTAGTTTTTTTTTCAATTTAATTTTCACGAAATCTATAAAGAGGCTAATTTTTAATTTGTGAAATTGTAAACATTTATTCTCGCCAAAATTTATATATATGTAGTGTATATGGATCTTTTATAAACAGAAAATCTTATCTGATTATTTTTTGTTACTTACAGTATTTTTAAACACAGAAAATAGCTGTTTGATATATGAGTTATAAGTGGCAAAGGATACGAACTAGGAGTCTTGATTTGTTTGTTTGTTTATTGTACGGTTTTATACATGTGAAACGTATTTATCTTTTAGATTTGAAGATGTGCAACTGAACAGTGATGGACTTATACCAACCAGTTCGTTCCTGGCTGCATGCTTATGTATTGTTCCCGTATTTGGTAATACTATACATCTGCATGTCTTTCACGATAACATAAACCTTGTAAGCACTTCCTTTAGCAACTTCAAACTTGTTGTTTAGATTCTCTTGGTTCAACCACATTTGCTCCTGTGAAAATGGATATCCAAGGAAATATACAAGTAAGTTGTTTTCTTAAAGTCGTGCTTGTTACTGCTTACGTAATCCAATTCATCCAAGGCTTCGCTGGCCGCCTCGCCTAGGCAGTGTCTCTTTAGCTTTTGATATGAAATTGATATTATAATGAAACTTTGCATACCTATATATTAGTTTATTTAATTACTAGTCGATAAGACCCTTGAAAAAATCACTTGAATTTTGCAAGGACCCATCAATACACCAAAAATCTTTTTTTGGAAATTTGTTTACCCGTTGCCTCTATTATGTAGAGAATTTGACACAATTGTGACGACGTTGTCTGGATTCAAATATTGAACTAATTTCGGTTGATCAGTTAATTAATTATTGAGCATAATAAATGCCATATTTGTAATCTCCAAGTTATTTTCAATCTAACAATATATAATTGTTATAATATATATGTAATATATGTAATATATAAACATATTATAAATATATCTAGTAAAGATGTGAAATTCTACTACCAATTCTACTACCAACCACCTGTCAACAATTTAGTCCCAGAGCCCAAAATTTATCCCATTAGAAAAACAATGAATTTCTTTTTATTATTATATATTGCTTTCGTGTCAGACACATTGATGGACTTAATAAAAAAAATTTCAGCCAAAAACAGACAGAATAAACAGGGTTAAAACACAGACGTATAACTGTATACAACTATTAGTACTAGTAACGTGTCAATTTTAAAATATTTTTAGAAAATCAAGTTGAAATACGAAACTGATGTTATGGCATTTGAGTTTCTACAAAATATAGTATTTCAAGAGTTAAAAAGTAATGAACACAATGCAAAAAACTCCGCCACTGATGCCTTGCTCTGGTTGAAAAGGTATGAATGTCAGGATCACATTTTTGTAATAAAATGCAGACGTCGTTCGAGGACGCCACAGGTCTTGAAAAGTTTCTGAGAATGAGAATGACTCTAAGGCTGTAAAGCATGAAAGGTTAGGTTCATCTAAAACATAACGAATATAAAGTTATGTTAAATTCCATATGTGTTTTTTATTACTGCTTTGTTGCTTGTTGAGTATTTACTTGAAAAGACCAAGTTCGTCAGTACGGCTGGTGCACGAATTGAAATCCAACTTTTAAACGTGTCATCACGTTTGTTGTCGTATGAAACTTATTACTTTTAAAACAAGGAAAGCCTGGCAAGTATTACTCGCTCCTGACTGGATGTTGCTTGCTGGTTCTTCGATTTTTTAAAGGATTTTAGCATTGTATTGCTTTTAAGATGTTGCTTATAAATAAGCGTGTATGCAGAAACTCAGATTTTTTCGTCTACTTGCAGACTGTTATCTTTCATTGAACGTTTTTGTTATATTGTGTTTTGTAGAGCACTGGAGTTCATTCTGGTTTTCCTGTCGGAGGTTAGCAAAGGCCAACGTGATTTAGCAAATGCAGCAGGTGTGTAGATTTTAGTTTGTGGTTTTTTTTACTAATTCTTGTGATACTTACTTTAAGGGGAGACGCTTTCGCGAGGAAAAAAACATCGCGAAATTTAAGGGATTAACTTACGTGAATGCCTAACCAACTCACATTTCGCGTAGGATAAACTTTCGCAGTTAGGAAAGTATAGTAATAATAAAAAATGACAAAAAAAACAAAACGCTATGGAATATTTTCCATTCAGAGAGAGTTTTTTGCTTTAAAAATACTGCTCATATTAGTAAGTAGTTCACAAACCATCATGCACGGTATAAAAAATCGAAGGCACTTGAAAATGTTGATTTTTTCTCCAATTTCACTTTAGCGAATCTGCAGTTCGCGTGGAATGAACTTTTGCAAAAATGGTGAAAACTTGCGAAAGATTCTTCTCGGAAAGTTTCTCCCATGAATGTATTTATAAGGATTGGCACGCCTCCCCAAAATTCCTCAAGTCTCCCATAAAAGAGGATTTTTCTCTTCAATTTTAATTTTACAACCTGTTGCATGTTTTTGTTTCCAAAATTCATAGAAATAACAGCGACATTCTATTCTTAACTTTTGGCATTACCTTTAAAAACTCCTCAAATATTCTCAATTTTTTTTGACAAATATGAAAATTACCTCAAATCTCCTAAATTTTCCATGTGAAGACATTGTTTATTTTGTGAATTTCCTGCAGTCCAAATATCTCTATTGCTATAAGTTGATGTTTTGTGATGTAATCCTTGAAAGATCCTTCCCTCAAGATATTTCATTTTGAGGTATGAGTATAATTTGTTAATGCTTTTTTCTTCAGGTACTGCGTATGAAAGATCGTTAAAAAAATATCATGGTTGGATTGTACGTGGTGTGTTCGCGGTAATTACTTTTGACTTTAATTGAACTACGTTGTGCACCACTGACATACTAACTGGCCGTGAGAGGGATTCGATCCGTGGTCCCCCATAACTGGGAGCCGCAGACGAACCCACTTCACTACTTGCGGCCATATGTTAGTGATGCACGCAGATAGTTTATATGTATATGAAAGTTCTCTAGTGAGAATGCTTCACCCCGATCGGACATCCGATCATGACGGGCAATTAAATTCGGTTTCTCGGTACAGAATGCACATACGGATAGCCATGATAAGCCTTTACCTACAAACTTTGGAATTCTTGTGTACTCACACGATTCATAGTTTAGTTCCTACATGCTATTCCGACATTGTATTGTACGTATAATTTTTGTGTGAAACCAGGCTTTGTAGCGTACCTGCCTGTAAATTTTTGTCAAGCATAGGGAAAACAAGGAAAAACACTTTTTTCATTCCAAATACCATATTCTATTTGTTTAAAAATCTTCAGAGTGCGAAAATTCAAACGTTGCCAAAACTTGCTTCTATCTTCCACAATTGGTACGAACATAACATCTTGTATCTCAAAATATTCTAACATAAGGATATTTTGAGGCTAAAATAGGGATTTTTTTGAACGTACCGAGGCTAAATAAAATACAAACTTCTAAAAAAGAGTGTACTTATAAACCTAGGCTTGTAACTGTGTGTTTGAAATAATGGTAACCCGATCTGTTTTCTTTTTTTAGCTTGCTGTCAAAAGCTGTCCATATTACAAGGATTTCATAAAAGCATTGTCCACCACTGGAACAGGTGTTGCTGCTAGCGAAGGTGAAGCGTTAGCTGAAATGGCTTCGTGTGTTGAGGCCCTTAACAGAATTGTTTCAAAGCTAAACAGTTACTACCGAAAAAATAAGTTAGACTCGGATGCTGTTGTGTAATTCAAGTTTGATGTCTTCGAACTGAATGTAATATTGAACAGAAAAGAAGTTATACTCGGATCCTGTTATATAGTGCAAGTTCGCAGTCTGAATGTGTTCGAACTGATAACGTAATACATCACAGAAAACACTGCTATCAGAGATGTTTGCAAGAAACCTAAATTTTGTAGATTTCAGAAAGAACGAAGAAAGGCTGTTATTACTGGATTTCGATGGGTTTATAAACCTTTCGTTTTCTAAGTAGAAGTGGTTGAATAGTTTGAACTTTCTGCTGTCGCAACGAGAAGTTTTCAAACAAAAGAATAATTAGCTGAACCAATCAAAATGCGATGGTTTTTGTATTTTCAGATTCGTCCTTTTTTTCAGTGTGGAATTCGTAGCAATGGAAAAACACTTGGAAAGTTGCAAAAATAGGAAATAATCCTGGAAAATCATTTTTCTAAATCTATATTTTGTTTTTTGGTCGTCAGGTTATGAGAACTGTTTTTCTGTTTTTTTGTTTTTGTCGAAATACTCCTGGAAGAAGGTCTGAAAACTCCTGGAAAAGTCCTGAAATTTATTTCTGAGAAAATTAATAGCTTCCTTGTTCTTGAGTGAAAACCTTCTGATAGAGTAAAATGTCTCACAGATATTCGTATACTTCCTTTTACCAAGACTACCGAGGGACGGAAATTAGAATTTCTGAAATTTGATTGGTGCATCAGGTTTACATCCAAAACAAAAGTTTAGATCAATTTGACTGTTTTTGTAAATGAATGACACGCTTTTTTTTTAAGAATATGCTTTATTTGAATATCACGCTGGGTTTTCAGGTTTAAAACTGTCTGTTTAGAATAATAGAAAAATAATGACCAGCCTGGTTAGAATTATTTTGATATTGTTATAAAAAGCATGAAGCAAGAAAGAAACTAAAAGTCTAATTCGTTACGACACCTTTGAACCCTTCGTGTCGATTTCTTGTAAAAAGGGTACATAAGAAAATATTTATCCGATTGTATGCACATCCCAAGGATTTATTTTGTTCAATACTTCCGGTAAATATATCACATATATTTATTGTTAATAACTTTTTATGTTGTATTTAGTGTTATTTATTTTACATATTATAGGTCTTTTTAAAAGTTGCTAGAAAATTCAGAAAAGCCTAAAGGAAATTCGTTTTTATACCTCCGCCACAATATGTATGTGGAAGTCGTCGAAATAGTGAGCATGTTTTAATGTAACTGTCTGTTTCGTCCACATATTTATTGGGGTAAAAAATACTAGCCAATCAAAATGGAAAAAACTAATCTTTTCCATTTTGATTGGCTAGTAGGATCCTCAAACATTAGCTTTTTGCAACGCGGTATTTTCGCCGACCAATGGGGTTCTACGATTTTCCCGCTTTGCACACAATGTGAAAGAACACTTTATGTTGAATTAAATCATTTTTCGGTTGATGTATAAAATTATGATAACTTATGATAACTTATGACAATTTATGATGTATTTGAGTTTTTTCGGATGTACGGTATTTTTATACATGAGAATTAAACTTTTAAACCAAATATCTATTAACTTTTGAAACATTGCGTTAAATCTAAAGGGGCGGTGAATCTTTTTCTGTATAATTTTTCGTGAGCACGACATTCGAGATTAAGTACCAGTGAGTTTTGTTCACAAATCGAATTCGCAATATTTTATACTTAACGAAATTGCGCATGCGTGGGTTATGTTTGCGGTCCAAAAAAAAATCTTTACTAATGTTTTTTACATGTAATGAAGAAAGCATTTATTTTTAAAGGTACAAATTATTTGTGGAAAGGAATTTTGTGGAATATATTTTTGAGGATTTTTCCCAAATCCGAAAAATAAGTTCCGCACACTTTTTACATATTGGCCATCAGCACAATTTTTACATATTGGCCATCAGCACAATTTTTACATATTGGCCATCAGCACAATTTTTACATATTGGCCATCAGCACAATTTTTACATATTGGCCATCAGCACAATTTTTACATATTGGCCATCAGCACAATTTTTACATATTGGCCATCAGCACAATTTTACATATTGGCCATCAGCACAATTTTTACATATTGGCCATCAGCACACTTTTTACATATTGGCCATCAGCACAATTTTTACATATTGGCCATCAGCACAATTTTTACATATTGGCCATCAGCACAATTTTTACATATTGGCCATCAGCACACTTTTACATATTGGCCATCAGCACAATTTTTACATATTGGCCATCAGCACAATTTTTACATATTGGCCATCAGCACAATTTTTACATATTGGCCATCAGCACAATTTTTACATATTGGCCATCAGCACAATTTTTACATATTGGCCATCAGCACACTTTTTACATATTGGCCATCAGCACAATTTTTACATATTGGCCATCAGCACAATTTTTACATATTGGCCATCAGCACAATTTTTACATATTGGCCATCAGCACACTTTTTACATATTGGCCATCAGCACAATTTTTACATATTGGCCATCAGCACAATTTTTACATATTGGCCATCAGCACAATTTTTACATATTGGCCATCAGCACAATTTTTACATATTGGCCATCAGCACAATTTTTACATATTGGCCATCAGCACAATTTTTACATATTGGCCATCAGCACAATTTTTACATATTGGCCATCAGCACAATTTTTACATATTGGCCATCAGCACAATTTTTACATATTGGCCATCAGCACAATTTTTACATATTGGCCATCAGCACAATTTTTACATATTGGCCATCAGCACAATTTTATTCCGCAACATCTTCATCTCTTTGTACTTTGATTTGTGTACAACCCTAAATCATCGAGAACGTTAAATATTTAAAAATACCGTTCTAAAAGTTTACACAAAAATTAATTCCACAAATTTAGGGAAAATGTGGTCATTCACCAAATAAAGCATTTTGGGACCATTCATCTCCTAAAATAAGTAATTTTTATCTGATCCAAATAAGATAAACCCTTTTGCATCCTTGTTAGTTGTTCTTCGTATGCCTTACTGACATTTTTTATTACAGCCAATTTCCCTTCCTTCAAATCATCCTTTTCTTCTGGTTTCGTGTCAGAAACATGCAGTTGTCAATTTCCTTTCTTTAAATTGAATCTGCATCAACTGTTTTTTATATTCCTGTTCATTCTCGTCCCCAGAGCTCTTTGAGATAAAACTTCGGGAATGATTTCTGAAATGGAGCATTAACTGTAAAGGGTAGGTCGCGGCCGCGAGGTATAGGTTGCGGCGCCGAGTTTTTGCCACCATTTACGAACTAGAATTTAGTTGATCCAAGTCATAGCAGTGTACAGATCTCTCTTGTTATCATTCGCGAAGGATTTGATTTTCGCGAAACTATTTTACGCGGAATTCGCCGCAAAATCACAATTCGCTGAATATTTGTTTCAAAAACCTTTCTGCCCGCGAAAAGGGTTTGTCGAATAGGCGCAAATTATAACACCAAATAACATTTTTTTACACGCGAACAACCTTAAACATTACAACTCTGAATCTCCCCCGTTGTGGTTATAATATTTTGTAAATAATATATCATACACATGCGATAAAGCATTTCTCAACAATTCAAGAATACAATTTGTATAATACAGTAGGTCATTTATCTCTGCGGGTGAGTTTTAATCAATACATTGTTCTATAAATAAATGACGACTCTCCTCCCAACGTTAATATATATCTGTTACAAAAGAACACTCAAAAGTAATTCAAAACCACTAGGAGAAGCGCTGAAATTAAAACACTGAGCTTGTGCAAAGCTTTTTTCCAACAAGAAGGAAGCAATATTGTAAGTAGTTTTTGTTCGTCTTTTACTTTAATACTTAGTAGATATTTATTTCAGTTTAACAAACAATGAAAAAGCTTTTGTTGAAATGTTTTTGTGGAAACAAATTTTCGAGTTCTTTTATTATTGGAAGATATTTTTTTATAATAAAAGAAAAAAGGCGCTGGGACCGAGGTTAGATAAAAAGAGTTTCACTTTTTTCACAGACTTCAGAGATTTTTTAAAATTTAAAACTGTGCAAGCAATCTTGGCTTCGACTTACTCTTCGTTTAACAACTTTGAATATTAGTAGAAAAAATTAAAAAAAGTAAATTTTCAGACTTGCAGAAATTCGATCCATATAGACTGGATCAGGCATGTGTTTGCAAAGCCGTTGTGACGTGATGTAGGATGTCATAATTTGGAAAGATGGTAGATTGTCGCCATGATATAAAGTGTTTTTTTCTTGTATTTAATAGGTAATAAAGTCAGGACCTAGAATCTTTCTCAAAATGCTTTGTGAATTGGATTTCATCAGTCAATCTTTCTTTATGACATGGATGCTGGTCAGTTTACTCGCCCTATCCCTCGTCACGGTTATGTCTGGAGTAATGTTCTATTTGTACTACTGGCCGACAAATGTAACATACGAGAAATGGCGATACAAATCCAATCCGAAATTCCCAAGTCCTAAAAAGGTACGTGACGAAATTGTCACAATGTGCAAGGGTATCATCTGCGCAGCATTTTGTCCCACCCTTGCATTAGTTTTAATTCGAAAAGGTTACGGAAGAGCATTTTGCGGATGGAACGACTATTCCTTCGCGTATCATGCCATGACATTTTTTATCATTTTAATCATATCGGATTTCTACGAATTTTTCTACCATCGCATGGGACATGTTGATTTTCGGTTTTGGAAGCAACACAAACATCATCATCAGTTTTACAATCCATCTCCTTTCTCCGTCGTTGCTGACGAATGGTTGGATCAGTTTATGCGATCTCTCCCCCTCCTCGTCATCCCTTTACTTGCACCAATCAACATGGACATGTTATTCTTCCAATACGGCATCTTCTTTTACGTCTATGGTGTGTACCTGCATATGGGGTACGAATGGGAGTTGCTGAGCGCGCATAACAAATACATTAACACATCCTTTCAGCATTACTGCCATCATGCGAAGAGTTTAATGAATTCACCATACCATTGCGGCTTCTTCATCAAGCTTTGGGATCAACTCTTCGATTGCTGCTATCCTGAAGAAAAATGTTTCTGTGCTGAGTGTGCACGAAAAAAAGGCGAACGCACGGAGGAGAAATACAAAGAAATTCAAGTGCCAGATTATGCGCAGTTGTTAAAGCCTGCTATTTGGTTGGAATACTTCACCGCAGGGAAAGCACTTTAAACAAACAAAAAAACCCCGGACAAGAACATATACTTAGGATTATATTTCAGCGAATATAATTTAGTCGTTTGAATATCTTTTGTTGAAATATGTATGCCTGTTATAGCGAATCGAAACTTTGCTAAGAAATATGTCAAAAATATTTCCAGAAATATAAATCTTGTAAATCTCGACCTTGACAATCCTTAGCTTTCGATAAAATCAAAATGTCCATGACTTTTCCCCGACAATTTTTCATCATTAAACCCAATTTCCAGCTGCTCCGAATAGACCCGATTTCCTGCTGTTCCGATTAAACCCGATTACCTGCTGCTCTGATTAAACCTGATTTCCTGTTGACAGAGTCTGGAAAAGCAAATTCGATCTTCTTTCATATTGGTGTCTAATTTGATACCCTAAAGTTGAGTGGTCACGAGTTATGAATAATAGATGTTGTGGAGGTATTTCGGCTTCCTTTGACGCCAATGACCCTGTTATAATTAAATAAAAAATTTTCGTGTCTTAGTAGTCAGTTATGTACTTTAAAACGAATTAAAAACTAAACTGTTTTTACGTAGTGGATACTTTATTAGAAAAAAATTGTACAACAAAATGTGGCTTGTAAGTTCCAGACACAAGCCGAAACCAACTTAGAAACAAAGATAGATGCGGCGAGAATACGCCCCACAATATTACATTGGATGACAGTTATCAAAATATAATCTCATAAAACATAATTTCATCTAATAAAACATTTAGTTGTATAAAGTTCTTGCAACAGTGTGTCAACACAAATCAAGTCGGTGCTAAAATTTGTTCTACTATTTCCGATACCAGCTTATCTCGATTATCTCTTGAAACCTGAAATGTTAAATGCTTTTTAGTCCCTACACGCTTTTTGTAAAATATTTAAAAAAAATGAAAAAGTGAATTTAAAATCGATAGTCATGCTAGAAAGCATTTTAGGAAGATGAGACAGGGGTGATGCTTTAAAAATTTTCAGAAAGTCTTCTTTAAGTTTTAAGAAAATCCAAAAAAAGCTCATTTTAAAACCCACACACGAAGAAGTAAAAAAAAACGAGACACAGAGGGTACTCTAGAGAACCGAATATTCGTCCCCTCCTACCCCTGAATTTATTGAGATAAGCAGAGTATTTACTCATATGAGACATCCAAATAAAACTTCCAATGTCATCTTATCACGTGAAATAGTCAATTCATTTCTGCTTGTAAAAAAATTAAACAGTGTATCAAAGTGTAAGTACCCTAAAGACGAGAATCAAGAACAATGGCGCATTGCAGTAAAATGTCATTTAACTAAAAGAAACAAATAAAAAGTCTTTTTTTTATAAATACCCATGCTATTTTCCATACTACCCCCTTCTCCCAATTGTTCCATCCCCTCTCCCCCTAATTTAAAATCTTCGATTCATCTTCCACCCCTCCCCCGTTTCTTTAAAATACATTTAGCTAATTCTAACTAACAGAACGCACCGTTATGATTTGGACATCTTCCCGGGAGCTTATTTCTTCCACAACAGCAAAAGTTTTTCCTTTGGAAATAGGAATGGTTGCTAGAATCGGGGATTTCGATTCATTAAATATTCGACGAACAGCTGATGAAAACTTTGGACTAAATAGTTCCATTTTGCCAATTTCATCGATAACTATTACACCGTTGATCTAAAAACAACAAAATAAGATCGATTTTAGAGAATGGATTTTCTTTAATAACATCACTTAGTAGTTAGATAGTGGATAAACTAAGAAGATATTACAGTTCACTCCTGGTAACTCGAACTTCAACGGAAGAGAGATGACAATAAAAATCTTGACAATTGTTTCAGAGATAATAAGAAAATCCTAACAATCCATGTTTGATTTGAAAAAATGTCTTGTCTACCAATGCTGTATCCTGTAATACTACGTTCACATTTGATGCAACTTCAAAGTCATCAAAATACAACCATCTCACCTCTTCTTTCATACTTTGCAAGGCCAGACTTTCAAATGATTGAATATCAACATAATATTGTCCAACAGATGGAAAACTCTTTCTCTTTAACATAGCTTCGCTAGAAAAGAATTTTACATAAGACTATAAACAACACGCAGAAACTTAAGAAATGTTAACAAATACAAGTTTGTATTAAGTTAAAAACATCAATAGGAACAGAAGAGGCGTGGTTATGAGTCCAAAATAATCTCAATCACTACGATACGAAAGTAACAAGACAGTATAAAAAACCACCTCTTTCTAGCCAATACACTGCAATTCCCATCTAAGGTAACAACATCAAAACCTCTTCGTTGACCATTCTCGCGAACTTCTTCAGTGTAGAAACCACACACAGTTATTCTTTTGTCTGTCCTCAACTTTTCACACACTTTCTTAATGACTGTTGTCTTTCCAATTCCTACAAGATAACAAAATTAGGGTATTTTTTATACAAAGAGAATAAAAAAATTCATTGTAGGATGTGGAAGTCGGAATCAGACTGCATTTTTTTTTATTAAATGCACTATTCTACTCTGAATAAACAAATAAAGGTTAAATTAAGAGGTTTAATTAGAACAGGCAAAATTGGTTCATAGAAATTGCTTGTCTTTGTCTATTTCTGTATCTCAGCAGGGAAGGCTATACCTTATCTGCCTTAGGGAAAAAAGTGCTTGAGTGGTTGAAATTCAAAGTGGCAATTGAGTAATGTATTGTACAAAGCTAACTATTCTAGCTCAACTCATGTATATTTTACACATTTAAAACGCAGTGTTCTATACCTCTATAAAAATCTAGGGAAACGTAAAAGAGGAGTAATAATTTGTCAACTGGTTAATTATATCATAATTTCAAGTCTACCACAGTTTTAAAGTGAGTCTGAAGTATATACTAGGTGAAATTTGCTCTAAATAAGTGCACAAGAACTACAAAAAGATTTTAAGGAGGACCAGATTCAAACAAAGAAATCTTGACAAACCTTAGAAGTTCTTTCATATACCTGGAGCACCAGTCAACAATATTTTACAACCAGAATGCGAGCCAGCCATTTTGATATTGATTTATTTATTTATTTAATTATTGACTACTAATTAAAAAAAACATTTCATAGCTGTTACAGGTGCATACATTCTCCAAAAAAAGACATAGACAAATATAAATAAGCAATGCAAAATAAAAATACAACATGGCCAATTTTATTTTTTATTTTAGTCAGATAAAATAAAAAATAAAATTGGCCCTGTTGCTTTGTCTCCATTATTTTTATGAGAGACTTAATCTGGAAACAACCCTTTTTTAATCTTCTTTAATAAAAATTAACCAGCATGGAGAAAAACATTATACCAGCCTAAATGTTTTTGTCAGTGTTAGGCTTGTTTAAGTCAAAATATATCAATAACATCTAGGAAAAACTGAGATCTTCTCCCCAGTCTATATATTAAACTGTTCTAATTTGACAGGGTTTTCCAGATTTCAGACACACTACCTGGGTAAGTGTAGGCAGAAAATCCTTCCTTTAATATGCTTCTTTACACAAGTGTGAAGTGTTAGCGCCAGGTTCAACCAATAATTTAAAGGTATTAACGAATGCAAAATTTAATTAATTCACATTAAACTGTTCCTGCACTAACTAAAGACTAAATATTTTAAAAGTCAATTTTTGTTGATTTCACATGAATAGCAAAGTTTTGTTTTATTATGACATTCCATAACCTTGTTTTAAGCATTCTTTCCCCTATGAGCTATGTTTGTTTTTATCCCCAGTCTAATTTTAAAAATGGTTGTTGTACTACAAATACAATTAGTCATGACATGCAGCCACATGTCAATCATCAAAATCGGAATCGTTTTTCAACAAAATTGTGTAATCTGTTAGCTAGATTTTGGTCGGATTCATCATTCGTGAGCTCTGGATACCTATACTCATAACTATGGACGTTGAAGCTTAAAAATCTACTCAGGCCAGAAATGATAAAAGAATTACTAATTATGTATGTTTTGACATTATATTACAAAAATAAACATCAATTAGCTAGCATAATAATGTGGTGATTAAAGAGACAAACAAAGGTTTTTTTAGGTCTACAGTATCGTGTGGGCTTATTTTCACAGAAAAGAAAGGGTTTTGAAACGAAGCTATGTTTTACTCTGGGACTTTTTTGAGGCAAACGATTCATTGAGGCACTCAACAAAGCCATGGAATTCTGAGATGGCATACATGGTGGTTTGGAGGTCGAAATATACAAATGACAAAAAATTAATATTTTATAGATCGTCTGGAGTTCAAAAGTTGTTAGCTGTACAGACACTAGAGGGCGAGCTCAGAAAACGTGATTTTTGCCGAAAGCTCCCAAACTTACCTGATTACTCCTGAACAAGCCCGAATTATTCACGAACTTGCGCAAATTATTCCCGAATGTCTTGCTGGTAATAAACCGTTAATTGCTAATGTTTCCAGAAAAACACAGTATTAGAAAGACAAATGTATTTCATTTAACGACTTTGTGATGTTAATATAAAGGGATTTTTCAAGACAATCTTGTCAGCTTAGGTCAGAGGCCAATGTGATGTGAACTTCTTAATTTATATGCTATTGGTAACAGAGGCTAGGCTCAATGGCCTGGCTAATTGAGGCAATACCCAATGTGGGTAAACAAAACAACATGCACCAATTTTGAAGCTCAATATAGTGCTTCCATATCCCAGTTCACCCAACCAGCTAGCCACCCAACTGGAAACTGCAATTAACATGAGCTAAACTATGTTTAGCTCCATTTAATGCCCACTCCTGTCACCATAAAACAAATGCTTATAACCCACACAATTCTTGTTTTGATGGACAAAGTAATGTTGACATAACTGTGTTTTTTCTGACCCATGGGGTACTCAGATAAAGCATTGATGCTTTACTACAGCCAAAAAGTATGTGTTTTTTCATTTTTGAAATAGATGCAGGCTAAATTTGGAGGTTTTCCGGCGTTTTACATCGAGTCGGCACCCTCCAGACTAGCTGACCTGAACTTATACAAAAATTATTATTAGAATGAATTTACTTTAACGTGTCGACAAGAGCAAAAACCTCAATATCCCTGGTTTGGGGAAACCAATCCATGATATAAGTGATGCAATGCCAAAAATTGGGAGATCTGACAGCTTATAGCCAGATCACCCTTGTCTGGATCAAGCTTTCTGCAAATAAAAAATGTTATCAGTCTCCGTGTATGTTTTCATTTGAACTGAAGCTTCATAAAATAAATTACACCTGTACTGAGCATTCCACTCAGATGTTTGGCACAATTTACTTGTGCTTCATAAGCGCTCAATCATCTGGCATTTAACGCCTGTGATTGTTCTTGGGGTCACTCAGTCCTGTTCTGCCCGGATAATAAACGCTGCCCCGGTTAAGAACAAGGCAGAAAATACATAATCAGGGCAACATAATCAGGACGGGCCGTTTTATTACTCATCATCATCATCATCATTCTCGGCTTAACGTCCGTTTTCCATGCTAGCATGGGTTGGACGGGGTATATTAATGACCCTCTTCCAATCTGATCTAGACTGTGTTAGATCTAAACTCAACTTCCTCTGTATCAAGTCTGTCCTTATAACCTCCTGCCAAGTCTTTCTCGGTCTGCCTCTGGGCTTTGCCCCAGGAACTATCAAGTCTCTACACTTTCTTACCCAATTATCCTCCTCCATTCTTTCCAAGTGCCCCAGCCAATTCAATCTTCTTATCTGGATAACATCTTTAATTCTACGGATACTTAGCCTGCTTCTTAGCTCATCTGAACTCTTTCTGTCTATCAGACTGGCATTACATATCCACCTAAGATGTTGTTGTTCTCAAATGTAACAAAATTTCGTGGCAAATACTAAATTTTGGGATTCGCAAGTTTAATAACTTTTCACTAAATTTAATTCCCGCAAAAAGAATAATACACCTTTACGATAATTCGGGAAAACTAACACTCCATCGCAGCTTATTTTGCGATTGGAGGAGGTAAACATCACACTTTTATAAGAGTTTATTAAGAAGAAAACACGTTTTTTCGTGATAACTTTTCTTGCCGCGTTTTGTTTTTAATGAAAAGTACACATAAGTTGTATCTTATTATTATTAACGTTTCCTGAAAATTTAAAAGAAATTGATACGACGGAAGTTAAAAAACTGGAGAAAATACGCTTTCGTCTCTAACAAACTCTCATAAAAACACGATTTTTACCTCCTTATTTCCCATATGTAAAACGATGGAGAGCCGTAGGAACGCATGTACAGTTGAATTATCGTAAAGGTGTATTTAGGTTCAGTGAAATTTAGTTACTTCAAAGTATATTATGTTGAAATGTATTTACTACAAGAGTAATTTATACTAAGAATTACGTCGAGACTTTTTTCTTTCGCCTTGTCTAGTTTTTAGGGGTGTTCTATCTTCCAGAGAATGTTTAATTCACAAAAGTTCGAAGAAAATGCCAATCACAGCCTGCCTGGCCAGCCATTTATATCAGCGTTCATAATCCGGTCACCACGACATAACCAGTGCAAAAAAAAAATAATCGGACCATGCGTACATAATCCGGCTGTCCCGGTTGTAAACAGGCCGTTTTCGCAATCTGGGCAGAACAGTCCTACCTTCTACTCCACATTCAACCATTCAACACGATTCCCGAAGAAGCCATGAAATTTTGCAGCATGATATCTTTCGTTTGCTACAATCATGACCAGGACCCTGCGGAAGGTGTGTATAAAAAAAATCACTGGGCATCCTTGCAAAAAACGCGGTGTAACGATTGTGTTATCGTATACTTTATCAGGGATAAGGGAGAGAACGGGAGAAAAGGGACTAAATTTGACGAAAATGACTAAACTTTCCGCCCAATAATACTTACCCCTCGACTAACTTAATCACCAGCAAATAATATTCGCCGACTAACTTTTAACCCGACAAAGAATCTGCCGATAACTTTACTACCGGTCTATTTTTCATTGAAATGATACAATTTTGTTCCTATTTAAATTAAATTAATTAGTTTTCATATTAAATAAATGAACTTTGATGGGTACAGAACACGAATAAAATTACGAGGAAGAAAATATAGAGCAGAGTTTATACAAAAACAATTGGATATTTTTTTTCTTTACCTGAGACTCAACTTGTAGTAAGGGCAAAGTGACTAATTCTATGCATTCAAGACTAAAATCCCCCCTCCTGACTATTAATTCTTCCCGAATAACATTTACGTTCGAGAAGGTAGCTTAATACGTTTCATTGTTTCTTCAACTATTTTACGACAAACAAAATAAAAATATTCTCGTATGCATGCACAAAGAAAATGTTTCAGCATGAGGCCCTCACATATTTTATTCAGCGTTTCGAGCTCTACATATATTTTTGTATATTACTGTCTATCCATTGTATTTTCCACTGTTCTGTCCAAGCAGATTTTTCTACGGTTGCCGCAGCTTATAAAAAACATTAGTAACTCATAGGAAAGGTTTTCTTTCAGCATAGTGATTAGATGTGCTGTTTAATGTTCGAGAACCTCGTACACACAATAAAGCCAATCCTCGTTCTTATAAAACTTGAACTGTTAAGTTCCTCTTTTCCGCTATCATTTTCGAAACATGTTTATAAAATATGTCTTCTCGATCATTGTGACCGTTCGTCGCCAATACGAACTATTACAAAAAATATGTATTACGGATATTTTTAGTTATTTTAGTGTATCATCTATATCTTGAATTTGTTTCTTGCCACTGGTCTTACATGAAAGTACCAAAAATGTCATCTTGTGTGCTAAATAAATAGCCCTGTTATATATATATTTTTCTCATATTGGACCACTAGTTTGCCTGATTATCTGTTACATGAAGGTTTTTGGTACTATAGGAAATGAATAGATGAGGTCTTAAGATTAGAAATATTATGTAACAAAGGGGTGGGTTTTATCTGTTACGATGCGTTACTTACTTACTTACTTACTTACTTTGAATGGTCCCCAACGTCTGTTCTTTATCTTCACTTCTTTTAAAGCATTAACTAATTTTAAATCCACTCGACCGTTTAGGTCAAAAACTCGTCAAAGAACACTCGTTGACCAAGTGTTCAAAATCCAGTAGCACTGATGTTATATCGCGTTCCTGGACTGTTGTTTGTACTTCGATGTTACATTTGTTCGCCTTCTATTTCTATCATTGTTGGCTCATGTCTCACGTTTTCACATACTTCAGTAAGTTGATAAGAAGTGATGTCACGTATCTCATTGTGGCGACGCAAGGTGACGAATCCATCCACCCGTAGGAATGTACGAGTGTCGGGTCGACTTTATTTCCACATGCACCTAACACGGAGAGCCTTTTTGAATGTCTCTCTGTTAAATCGTATGAAAGGTCATTTATGGGTAAACTCGTTAACAGGCAGGCTGTTTAATTCTTCGGTCAATCTTCTTTCACTTTTTATCTTTTTGTCAACTCCTACCGTCAGCCTTTCCAAGGATTTTGCTTAAAAGTTGTTGTTTCGAATACTTCGAATTTTTTAACGAAGCGATTTCACTTACCGTAATTCCTCTTTTTAGCCCCCTCCCTTCATTTAGCCCCCCCCCCCCCCCCCCCCCCCCAGAGATAGAGAAATGTTACTTCTGGCGCAACGCACATCTCGCGCACGTGCACGCCCACAAACGTCCACGGTCAAACACAACAAATCCAGTACCATCCCACACAGGTCCCATATTATGCTGCAAATGAGTCAAAACATTTCTAGCGCAAATCCCTAAAAATTCCCCCGCACATTTAATGACGTCATAAAAGTATACAGAATAGGAGGTCCAAAATTTTTCTAGCGCAATTCCTAATAATCAACGCATGCGCAATTAAGATGTGAACAAACTGCTCAGCAAACACCGGACGTTGTTGATGTAGATTAAAATGGTACTCTGTTACTGGTGCTCTGTAGAACTGTGTGATAACATAGGCGTCAGGTGCCCCATGGGATAAAATCCGCCGCAGGTTAGTACAAAACATAAGACGGAATCTGGATTTTTTCATGTGATGGAAAACATGGCTGCTCATATGGGCGAACATGACGACGACGGCGACGACGGGTATGTGTACGAGGGCTACTTTTGTAGTAATGCGTGCTGCCTGGCTTACGTGGAGGAGCGAAAGTTGTATGAAAGCGCGTACGAAATGTCGGTGTGGTTGTTGAAAAGGCGCTATAGGGGCTTACCCGCCCCGAACTGGAGACGCCTCGTCAGATTTGGGGGCGACCTGACGCAAAAGGAATTCCTAGCATCCAGATAGAGTGGATGAAATCTGTAATCTTCGGACTTGTATATATAAATGAGTTGGCTCATGACGCAAGATATGTGCAACAAGGTTGTTGAAAAAGATCCCGAAGAGCTACATTGGGTACCGGATCGGTTCTTGACGCAAGACATGTGCAACAAGGCTGTTGAAAAAGATCCTTGGGTGCTCGAATATGTCCCGGATCAATTCAAGACGCAAGACATGTGCAACAAGGCTGTTGAAGGGGCTCCCCGCGTGCTCGAATATGTACCAGGCAGGCTCAGGACGCAAGGCATGTGTAATAAGGCTGTTGAAAAAGATCCCCCTATGCTCAGACATATACCAGATCAATTCAATACGCAGGACATGTGTAATGGGGCCACGGGGAAGAATCCACGCATGCTCGAGTATGTGCCAGGTCGGTTCAAGACGCAAGACATGTGCAACGAAGCCGTCGAAAAGTATCCCCATGCACTCAAATATGTACCGGGCCGGTTCAAAACGCAGGAAATGTGCAACAAGGCTATTGAAAAACATCCCCTTTCCCTGAAAGGTTTTAATATGTAGGTTATAGGATGAAATCAAAATACTACTAATATAAATGTGCGTTAACTGTCAGAGAAAATTTGATATTTTTGGAATCGTCGTCATCATGACCTTCGCGACCGGCATCGGTCTCTCCCTACCACTAATGGCCCTAACCCTGGTACAAGAAGCAGAGAAGAAGGAGAAGGAACGAAGAATTCAATATCTATGGGATCGCTTTAATGCCCGAGAAATAAATAAATGAACAATGTAAGGACTGTGAACGTATGCTGGATGAATATGATAGGTGTAGATGCGGACGCAGGCTTGAAGTAAATGCTAAACTTTTATGCTGGTACTGTTATCAGGAATATATCATATATAACGGGGGTGGATGTGTATGTACGATGACATGCAATTCTCTGAGGTCGTTCGAAATACCATAAAACAAGATGCTACAATTTGAAAATGAGCCTGTCAGCCCTAAAATTTTCTACAACCTTGC
Organism: Hydractinia echinata; assembly: GCA_030067915.1. Taxonomy (NCBI): domain Eukaryota; kingdom Metazoa; phylum Cnidaria; class Hydrozoa; order Anthoathecata; family Hydractiniidae; genus Hydractinia; species Hydractinia echinata. The sequence goes on along the minus strand of JASGCC010000099.1, from coordinate 422,917 downwards.
GACTACCTTTACAGACATCAATGATATCAACGTGGACTGCCTGACAGTGTCAGATCCAATACCAGCCAATGGAGGTAAGGATCAGCGGTACATCATAGAGTACCATACAATAGACCTCGTGGTAGCCCTGAGAATAAAAACACCTAAAATCTGGTCCCCGAATGGAGTGACTCGGTATAATGCCAGTGCAGTACCATCGATGAGTCTTGATTTCAAGGAGTACCCTGATTGGGTTGCGAAGTATCGCCAAATATGGAACAAAATTGAAGAGTTGATATCTGAGCAATTGACGACGGAGCCCGTGAAAAAGGACCGTTACGTGAATGCCAAATTAAAATACTACAAGGATATTATCACCACTAAATTCCACGGCATGCCAGTACCCCATGATGAGCCATGCCAAGCCAGTGCAATCATGGCTATTTCATCGGTATATGTGCAGGGTAAAAACCACTACCCACAGGTACATGTCGTGGAATGTCAGTATAGAGATTTCAAAAAGGAATTTTTGCTGAATGAGGATTAAAAAACCATATATTTTATAGGCCATATAGTGCCTATAAAATATATATAATTAATTAAGGCTTATACTCAGGCGGGGATTCTATGCTTACATACTGTACAGACCTGACGTTTTTTAAAATCTCATCATGTGCCTCCTGCCTCCCTTTCGTAACCAGCTGAGCCCGCTCCTCTTCATTGAGGGCGTTTACAATACGGTTAAAACGTTGCCGCATCTGTTCCTTTAGCAACATATACCTTTGCTTCTCCTTCACGATCATATTAAACTCATATTTATCAATCACCCCATTTTCTACCGCCTTTGAGATTAGATCAATAATAGAGTTCAGCTTTGATTCCGCCAATAGCCTTATATTCTCATGTTTTTTCGACTTGACACCCATTTTTTTTCCGGCAGTCCTAAGACCTGCCTGCCCTACCCCTACGGCCACGGTCAGGCCACCTATTGCCACTGCTAGTGGTACACCCATTCCGGATAATAGGGTACCAATACCGATCCCCGAGGTTACTACACTGATGCCAAGCTGCCCATGATCGCAGTACCGGATCCAGGTCCCATGCATCTTAAACTTTTTTGCGAGTTTGTCCCGCTCCTTAATTTCACTTCGCAGATACTTCTCAATTTCACCAATCTCATCAAGTCTATACTTTTGGCTTTCATCCTGCATGTCAGCGCTTTGTGCAGGTGCACTTGGTAGGCTTGGGCACAGCTTCGTTATGTCGGCCATTTATTTATTTATTCTATGAGAAGGCACATCGTTATCCCAGTGAACGAAACGTTTTTGTCATGATGGAATTCATCTGTAACCATAAACTCCAAACGATCCGTGGACCCCTTCAGGGGCATGTAAATTGGGGTCTCAAAACTCCATGTAAGCATATCCCCCCAAGCATTTAATTCCTTGGTGGGTAACAAAGCGAGAATTTTAGATTTTTGTGCCATCCAGCAGGGCATCACATTCATCCAGCTGAGGGCAAACGAGTCGTAGCCGAATGTAGATGTCGGTCTTATAGAAGGCATCATAATCACCCTTCATATAGTATTTTTTACTAGGATCGTAGGGTAGGCCCAAGAGCTCCTGCAGTTGTCGATGAATCACCACCGTGTACCCGTCGGCGACACGGAGCCTACAGAGTCCATTTTTCAGGACAAAAGGTTTTATCCTGTCCTGTGCCTGACTGTTCACGATAGCCGCCAAGTCCTCGATCCTGTATAGACCGTTCATAATTTCGATCCTAATTTCTCTCTGATCAGGCCCCATCTTACGTATGACGAGCTCATTATCGCTGTAAAGGTTCAGCCATACAGGCCTGATGCTTATCGATTTCAAGGCAATTCTAGTGTCCTGTCCCAGGTACTCCTCAAATATGGTAGGTTTGTATATATCGGTAATGTAGAGTTGCTTCATTCCTTTCTTCTAACAACAAAGGAATGAACGTGTATTCGTACAACCCCAACGCAAAGTACAATTCAAACAGGGGTGAATGGCCGCTTGGTGTAACCAACTTGGAGCACCGGGACCTGTATGTATCGACAGAGTCGTATATTTCAGTGGTATTCCCCGAGTTCACCAAATATCCCATCAAAGTTACAAGTACCTACCTGAACGACCCTGTCATTCAGGGATGGACAAGAGGGCAGGCCCTGGACTACTGGAATATTCAGGTTAACTTTGCAACCCATTGTGCAAGCACGGCCTTGGGTATATCTGCCAAGCACCTAACAGGCTCCGTACCACTTGTCAACTCCATCTTCAAATTCCATGTATACTATCATATACGTCGTATTCTAGCAAGGATGAAGGTACCCATGTCCTTTAACGATGGGTTTTCCAGGTACAAAAATCCCTATTCAACCTCTGGGTATGCGCAGGTATGTCGGGAATATGGTGCGGACCCTAACGGTCTATACAAGACCAAATCAGTATCGGCATCATTGACTAACGGAAGATGGTGGCCACAGGTTGATGGTGATTGGGCCAAATTCATCATCCCAACAAGTCAGGGCTTGACATCGGAAGGTCTGACCAAGCTGAGTGAGAGTATTCGCGTCTACGTGGTCTTGTTGCTTGGATCGCAGGCAGGTGCCAAAGCATCCCTACTCGGGTCCGGTGCGGACAACTACACAGCAAGACAGATTTTAATGCAGAAATTTGAAGCCATGGTACAACGCCAAGAGAATGTGGGGCATGATATCACGGAATTCCAGAAGGTGCTGCAATATGCCAGAACTCCGGTAAATTTTGCTGTCATGCCCAGCGTATACATGCTGTCTTCTGATATGAATTTGCGAATAGGTAAGATTGTGGGGTATAACAACAACATCCTCATAGCACCTGCCAATGTCAATATTGGTACCCAGGTTGATGTGAATAACAAACCTATTGCGAGGCATACTACGCCCCCTATGCATAGTACACCTCCCAAGCATACTATGCCCCCCATGCATACTACACCCCCCACACCCCTTAGACATACCGAGCAAACCATCAGACATGTGGCAGATATCAAACTATCCCCCAAACATGTTACGCCTCCTATACATACCACTGAACAACCCCCACAAAACCAGCACGAGGATACGAAGGCTGCATTAATCACGATAGGGGTAGGAATAATTATTACCTACATATGGCTAAAAAAATAGTTCATATTAGACCCCCCTAACATAGAACACGGCAAACCCGGCAGCGGCCGCGATGGCCATGTACAGATGCTTGGCTGCGTATTCAACAACGGTTGCCGCTACCCTCAAAAAGAACGAGACTATGGTACCCATAACCCCCGGCAATGCAACACCTGCCTTACGTGCTAGATATTTCAGGAACTTTCAGAGCCTTTCAAGCTGCTTCTCTACAAACCCCTTCCCTGCAGCACTTCCTCCTGCAGCACCCGCCGCGGCACCCCCTCCCGTAGCCGCAAGCACGATGGTGCTTATTAATAGACCAATGGCGGAGACTATGCTCGCTATGGTTATACCCTGCTCTCTGAAGAGGATCTTTAGCTTCTCGAGCAGGGACGTGTCATCTCTAGCGATTTTCATCAACGTTTCCTTGATGGTCTTCAGCTGGCTGTAAATTTCTGCGGAAAGTAAGCCATGTGCATCTTGCGTGACCTCTTTTTTATCATTCAATTTTTCAATCTTATCCTCAAACTTCTTGATTTCCTTCTCAAGATTAACCCTTTGCTCCTCGGTTGCCCTGGCCTTCTCCCCCTCAAGTTATTTTTATCTCACCCTTTGCCTTTTTGATCTCGCTATTAAACGAAATGATCTTACTTGCCAGGCTTTTCAGGTTACCTTTTATAGTTTGGAGCTCGAGGTTAAGCCCCCTTCTTTCACGTTCAGTGATTTCATCGGTACCACCAAATGAGGTATCTTCTATAAAGCTGTCCGCGGCATCTACAAATTCCTCCATCGATTCTATAGATTGCATCGAAATAGCATCACCCCCATCCTTCCCCATAATGTCATCAATCTTTTGCCCAATTGCCTGGGCCGCCGCCCTACCTCTGTTGGGTGTGGTGACAAAGTCCGGGAAGCCCATAGCCCGCACAAGGTCTACCTTCAAATTTGAAACTATGGCTCCAGAAGATCTAAATCCAGCACCTTTTCCCTTGTAAATAAGCTCCGTAATATCTATACCCTTGAAATAAAGACGTTCCCCCTCCACCCTAAAATCATCGTAGGGTATCATAATAAGCTTCCCCATCAGCCTCGTATCCTGACTAAGATGAGCGTAGAGGCTCTTAACTTTTGATTTCAATATTTTTTTCCTCTGCTCCTCAAGTATAGACCCCGGAGCACCCTGTTGTTCTCCTTGGGTTGAGGGCCCTGGCGTTGATGGAAGTTTTGGCGTTCCAGGGAGTTTTGACTTAGTATCGGGCCTATCATCCCTCCCACCCTCCTCATCCGGAAGATCGTGATTAAATACTGGATTAGTTGTCATTTTATTAGAAGATTTTACCTATAATAAACATGAGTACATTCGGAGCGACCCTGGATCCCTACGCAGAAACGAAGCAGCTTTTTGGTATCAAAGGGAGAAGGCAGCGCGTCAAGGTGAGTCACGTACCAAGCACCATTAACCAGAATGAGGACCTGTACGTGGATATTCCCAACCTAAGACAGAACGATGTCATATTTCCGGGTAGCATCAAGCTACTGTTTGACCTGGTGCTGACGGGGACCAACACGAAGCGTACCCTAGTCAGCAACATAGGCAAAAGCCTGGTGCGAAATCTACGCATCACCCTAAATGGCAAAGAGATACAGAATATATGTGATTACAATATCCTGGTAGTGTACCGCGACCTCTGACTGCCCAAATTCGATAGGGAAAACAATCTCATCCTGGAGGGTATTAATCCTAATGATGGTACCATCAGGGCCCTGCAGGTAAAGGCCACTGAGTACGTTGGGACTGGTGAGGAAAAAGCCATTGCTACCGCTTATGGTAACACCTTTTCCGTCCCCCTTGGTAAAATGTTCGAGCTAACGAAGGACTTACCGTACCATCAAGCGGGATTATACGACAGATTGCAGTTTGTCCTACATTTCGCATCGTACAGTGACGTGATCAAAGATGTAGGTACGGCAGCCGTGGGAAGTACGGCAGCCAAGGCAGCGGATGCTACCTATAGGATCACCAATATTGCCCTAGAGTTTGACAAGGTAAACCATGAGGGTCTCGCGGGTGCCATGATGTCGCGGTATAGTAGCCTCGCGCTACCCTATGAACGGTTACTTCGAAGTAAGGTGGTAACTATGAAAAAATCGGATACCAGCTATAACCTCCAAATCGATACGCCCGCAAAGAGCCTCAAGGGTGTCTTGCTACTCTTTATGGACCCTGGGAAAGTGAAGGCTTACGCTGGTGTAAATGAGGTATTTTATAATCCAAAGATTGAAAAGATATCCATCACGGTGGAAGGTGAACCTAATGAGCTGTATTTTCATGCGATGCTCGGCAAGGATCATTTTGAGGGGGTTGCCAACCTCCTCGGGGGCCACGACTCGGAAGTAACGATTGGCCAATTCTTCAATGAACGGTATGCGTTATTCGTTGATTTCAGGGCATCTCCCGACCATACCCTACATGGTAGCGGGAGACCCCTACAGAGGCTTAGTGACGGCATTACTCTCCATATGACCAAAAAAGCCGACGGAACTGGGGATATACGCTGTTATGTGTACTTGCTGATGGATGCTCAACTAAACATTCTAGGCGGCCGTTATCATTCTGTGGAATATTAGTGACCACAATTTGTATTTGTCCTATGGGGATAAATACAAATCAATATGGAAGAAAATAAGAGATGTCCAAATTGTAAAAAAGTGTTGGCCTTGGATGCATTTAGGGTGTTGAAAAATGGTCAAGCTACAAAGGCATGCATCAAATGCCTGGATAAAAGGAAACAAAAGCGTGCCAAAAACAAATGCCCCCATGGTAGGCGGATGGAGCAGTGTAAAGACTGTGGGGGAAATCAAATATGCCCCCATGAAAGGGTGAGGGGCTATTGTAAGGAATGTAAGGGCAGTCAGATTTGTCCCCATGAGAGACAGAGGACTTGCTGCATAGACTGTAAGGGCAGTCAGATATGCAAACATCTAAGGATGAGGGCCCAATGCAAAGAGTGCAAGGGGAGTCAAATCTGCCAGCATGAAAAAAGGAAAGCATGCTGTAAGGAATGCAAGGGCAGTCAGATATGCGAACATGAGAAATTGAGGTATCGCTGCAAGGAATGCAAGAAGGGCAAACACTTGGAGGGAACCAGGAGTTGCTCAAATTGTAAAAAGAGTCTTTTACCAGATGCATTCAAGGTGGTGAAAAATGGTCAAGCTACAAAAATGTGCATCAAATGCCTTGATGTTGACAAAGCGTCAAAGAAACGCAATAGGTGTCCCCATGAAAAACGGAGGGGCTATTGTAAGAAATGTAAGGGCAGTCAGTTTTGTAAACATGAAAGGATAAGATCCCAGTGTAAGGAGTGCAAGGGTAGTCAAATCTGCCAGCATGAAAAAAGGAGGGCCTATTGTAAGGAGTGCAAGGGCAGTCAGATATGCGGACATGAAAAAGAGAGGGCCTATTGTAAGGAGTGCAAGGGCAGTCAAATCTGCGAACATGAAAAACAGAAGGCTTGCTGCAAAGACTGCAGGAAGGGTAAACAATAAGTGGCAACGATTGCTGTTATTGTTGCAGGCGCTGCAATCAATGCATTAGCATTTTCAGGGACCAACTATCTATTTTCTAAACTTTCGGGACACGGCGAGGCGGAGAGAAAACGGCATGATGAAGCCGTCGAAAAATTGAATGAGGCTCAGGCTCAATGGATCAGAGACAGACAAGCCAAGCTCGATTAGTTCGGCAAGCAACGGCAATTACAACTACAGGCCGGTAAAAGCCTGAGACGATGATATGTACAAATATTACATTGCCTCAAGTGAGAAGGCCCCACAATTGAAAGATTTTTACACGCCTTCAAAGGAGCAGCAGGATGGGGAATTGAGCTTCATCCTTTGATCACTGTCCCTGCTAGGCTTCGTGGCATATAGGTATTTGTAGAAACGTTTTTAACATGTATAATAAACATGTCAAAAGCATTACATATCGTTACCGATGAGGAGGCGGAAAAGCTAAGCCAAATTTACCACACCCCGGAGCATCTCTGGGTTGGGCGCAAGGCTATCAGACTGCTCGCGAAGGAGAGCGGTCTATCCAAAAAGCTAGTAACCCACTGGTTGTCTCGTCAACTCTTATGGCTACGGCATATCAAAGGTCCTAAAAAGATCGATTACCCTCATTTTACCATTACGCTCCCGAACGAGATGCATCAGTTTGATCTGCTGTATATGCCCCACGATAAGCTGTATGGAAACATCTACAAGTATATTCTCACGGGTATTGACGTAGCTTCAAGGTACAAGGTGGCTAGGCCCCTACGTACGAAAAAAGCCGGCAAGGTCGCGGATATGATCAAAGACATCTACAGGGCAGGGCCTCTTCGATACCCCAAGATTTTTCAGTGTGACAATGGTTCTGAATTCAAGTCAAATGTAACCAGGCTGCTGGAGGACAAGGGGGTGGAAATTAAGCGGGCCACCATCAAGTACCACCATACGTTCACGGCCTTTGTAGAGTCTTATAACAACGTACTCGCGAAAAGACTCTTCAAGCCCCAAGATACACAAGAGCTGGTCTCTGGGGAGCCTAGTAGCATATGGGTGAAACACCTATACACTATAGTAAAAAGTCTCAATAATACCAAGACTGCCATGATTGAGATGAAACCTAACAGGGCGATTAAACTTGAAGATGTCCCACTTGCAAAAAGTTAGCAATATCCCGAGGAAAAGCCCCTGCCCGAGGACGGGTTATATCTCTACCTCCTCCAACCAGGGGAAGAACATGGTGATCAAAAGAGACGCGCAACAGATACTTTCTGGAGTAGGAAAATGTATAGACTGGATCGTATGGTAGCAGGTAGTCGTATTTTATACTATTTGAAGGACGGCCCTGATCGTAGCTTCGTGTCAGAGGAATTGATGCTTATTCCTGAAGATGTTCAGGTACCTCCGGAGCATATCAAGGAGTGGTAATAGTTATTCATTCGTCATCATCATCATCATTCGGATCTCGCAGATAATCCAAAGGATGTAGGGTATAGAACGGGTATCCATAGACGATACCTTTGATGACATTGGGTTCATTTTCCAAATCAATATCGACTAGACGTCTATCCGGTATCGGAAAGTTGAGTATATTGCCTATTGTTGATATATCAGCCAAATCAGATAGCTTCAAATCCCTATCCTTGATGACCTGATAGCAGAGTGCACCATAGTTGTTCTCCTTAGCCGCAACGAAAATTCAAAATTTTCTAGGCAGGTAGGGCAATATCCAGTCACCGATCCTACCTTTATGCAACAGTGTAGTACAGGTATCTGGATATCGTAGTTGATTGTAAATTGATTTTGTTTTATGTATGCTTCCATCTTTTGATATTTCACTGGCTTTTAACATATACCAAAAAGGGTCAAAAGGGTATGTTTTTCTAAAGCGTCCCCACACTTTAGAAAAATTAAACCTATTCCGCTAGCTCCAGGAGACGTTCATGCGTGTAGTGCTCGCCAAGGCTGAAATGTCTTACGCGCTCGGGGTTTACCTCGATACATCCACGCTCCCTGAGCCAGTTGTAGTGTACGATGGCATTTGGTGTCTCTGCTAGTACCACAATCTCACCCTTGGAGTGGTCAACAAGTTTGTTTCTAATCTTTTGCGCCACATACCCCTGCTGGCCACAGATGGCGAGGTATGGAAAGGGGTCGTTGTTGTTCTTCTGGATCACAACCAGCCGTTATCCTCAAAAGGATCTTCAAGGTAAGGCACAGTCCGTTGCCGTAGCTCCTCAAGCTCGTCCCCAAGAAAGACAATTTCATCATCCCTATCCTCTAGATCACCCGCCAGCACCGCCATGGTCGCGTCCCTATCCTCGAGGGCTTGACGATGCTCCCTAAGTACATCTTGTAGTTTCTGGACGCCTGCCCTGGCGAGCCACTTGATTAGCCCCACAGCTTTGGGCTTTCTGGAACGACGCACAATCTCCAATGCATCGTCCAATGTCACGAAGGCATCATGGCTATTTTGGTCCCCCTTTGGGGGTTGGTTAGTAACCAGGTTCATCTCATGACGCGCAAGGGTAGGAATATCCCGATATGACTCGACAATCTTTTCAATACCTAAAAACCTACCAATATCGGCACGTTTGAACATAGGTTGATCCTGGCTATTGGACAGGGTTTCAATGGCTTCTATGTTAAACTTAAGTTGCGACATCTTTTCTAATATATCAATGTAGGCCAGAGGATTTCAACGTGGTCATTTTACTACTCTCATGGGTAGTAAAATGGGCGCCTGTTTACGACATATCAATGTCAAACATGCTTTCGAATAGCTCTCGCGTATCATCGTCAGGTAGAGTGAAGTGATTCTTGTAGAAATTATCCCTAGTAAGGACATCCTCCTTGAATCTACACCAGGCATGCACGGCGTTAGGCTCGTCACACTCGGGCTCTCTTAGCGCCATGTCCGGATACCTCACTCTCAGGGTGTTGATTCTCGCGGTGAGCTGCTTCCTTTGGCATCGGATCATGTAGTGTGAGTGCCTTCCAGATCTTCCACGCTCCTGTGGATCATTTATGCTCAAGACACACAAGACAGTATCGATAGGAGGCCGGTGCGGTACATGTCTTTGCTGGAGTTCCGAGTTGTTCCGCCTAAGAACATCAATATCGTCCTCCAGGATGGCGATGGCCACGTCCTTTTCCTCGATTGCTGCAGCAAGCCTTCGCATTTCCCTGGGTAGCACCTCCTCTACAACCCACTCCAAAAATGATTCTGTTTCGGACTGACCACATCTCAACAGAAAACAATAGAGGCCGGGTTCAGTCAGTAAAACCGTGTCTGGATGTAGGTACTCAGCGCTGAGTACCTCCCGAAGGTCTACAAAAGCGTCACCTAATTGCATTTTATACTTGCCAGGAACATATCGCTGAATGGCCTGTACCCCGGCCCTTCGTTTATATCCTACAGCTCTCCACACATCGGAGGCTACAATATATTGACCTTTATCCTGGGCATAAAATGATCGGACTTGTTTTCCTTGGAAATAATCAACCGCTGTAAGAGACATCTTTCTATATACTAATGCTTACCAGGAGGTTTTCACCGTGGTCAGTCGAGAATCTTCCAGGTCCTAGGGTGTTCCAACCTCACATACAAGCATGCATGCTTGGATTTTTTCAATTCAGCCTTGATATCATCCCAGTCCGAAATCATATTCGTCTCCTCATCTATCATTTTCATATCACTCCTTTCTGAGGGATACCAGAGAAAGAGTTGCTTCTTTTGACGTCGTAGGTTCTTGGGCAAAGCCGTATACGCTTGGGTTAATAGCCATAGGCTGTGCCTTCTGTGCCTGCCTGAAATGGCTAACTCAAGCAGGGGTTAACGTTTTTTATCAAGGCCCTCGTCGGAGATCATGTCGTCAACTATGAAAAGACTCTCCTCGCCTGCCAGCAGCGACGACAATTTCGCTATCCATTCAAACAGCTCATTTCCAGGGTCTATCAGGAACACGTAAGGGTCCTTCCAGAGCGAGGCCCTTTACAAATAGGTGGTATTCCATCGTAGGGTAGGACAAAGTATCACTATGTTGTGATAGTGTTTTTTATATTCATTTTCCAGTAAATCAAGGACACGTTGTGTTTTTCCGCATGACGTCGGGCCTGTAAAGATAGCCGTGTGGGGTTCCCACACAACGTTCATTTACTAATAATATAACCACTTTTGATTATGGATTTTTGAATATACTCCGGCACAGCCTAAACATATCAACACGCCGCCGTGATTGTTCACCAAAGACCCCCGGCAGGCAGGGCAGAGCTTGGTATTTTGGGTCTTATATTCAAGGGGTAGTGGGGTATATGTTAATTTACCTTGTAGACACCGCAGTACCTTACGATATCTCTCAATTAGCAGTGCCTTTTCCTGGCTGACATCGGTTGGCGCTACGATGAGTTCGGTGTACCGGGGTATGATACCATATGTCAACAGGGTATACAAAAGTAGATAATTCTCATCCTGCTCAAGCCCTTGAATCTCCCTATCAATAGTAAGTGGATCTACCTTGTATTCGATAACAGGGTCCTTACATTTTGTACACCGACTAGCCTTAGCTTTATCGAGGCAACTTATACAACTCTTAGTTCGAGTATGTCCCCTAATCTTGAACATGTCCGGGGTTAAGACTTTTTTGCATTTGGAACAACATTTTTTACTTTCCATTTACTATACGGAGGCTCGCCTTGTGCAATGCCCTGGCAACATCAGCAACCGTTGGAGACCTACCGGTTTCTATATATTTATAGGGTACCTTGTGATGAATATGCAAAAACTCGTAGTCTTCCCAGGTCATTCCCCCGGAAAACTGGGCCTCAATGTGACCTCTACAGCTAGTCATTAGCTCATACAGAGGCTGGTTGCCGGGGCGGCACTTTGTACGACGTTTGCGTGATGTCTTGCTAATATTGAGGCAATTTATGCACTGTTGATTTAGCTGACCACGGGGCTTGATCCCGAAATTATCAAGGGTTAAGACTTTTTTGCATTTTGAGCATTTCTTACCCTCCTCCATTTCTATTTACCCCTTAGGGCAAATAGAAAATTTTACCGGGCGGTCTATTTCGGTTTGGGGACTATGGATGCGGGTAACCACCCTTTTTTCACGGCCATCTCTCGACTTGCCCTACCTGCAGAAAAGTACGCCGTCATCTTAAGGACGTCATTCATGTCCATTTTTGCAGATGGGCGTTAAATACCCAGGATTTTCTTTCCCCCAAGGGCATATGCAAAGGTGAAAGATAGATTCACGACGGTTTCATATAACATGTCTAAAATCTCCTTTTCTTTGGGTGATACGTTGCTTGCTGACATTTATTTAGTGTCATTTTTTGAAAAAATTCTATAACATTTTGAACATAGAGATATGAGGCTGGGCTTTGCCCTGTTTCCCCTGCTGAGGCTCCGGATTGGTCGCAGGCTTGTGGGATTCATTTCCACCATTTTTGGAGGCAAATTTGTACCATACCCCAACCCCTATCGCCAACACGGCAAGCGTACCTACGCCATAAAGGTATACATTGTCCATCGACTGTACGGAACTTGCCCCAGAAGAGGCTTTGACTGTAGGCTCTACGGTACCCTCTTGTTGTTTCATTTCTTCCTTTCTTTTCTTCATCAGTGCTGCCAACTTGTGACCCTGGGCCACACGCCCTGGATGCTTTACTGGTTTTGTAATGACTCGCTCCTCTTGTTTCTCTTCTTCACTCATTTTATTATAGTACCGTCTGGGGCTCTTCCTTAGTCTCCTCCTCCTGTTTCTTTTTACCCATATGCCTCGCAGTATGTCCCGCTACCAAGATGGGTGCCAGACACCTCCCAATGGTACAATACACAAGAATCCCCAAGTCTGTCATGCTATCCCGGATAATGGGGTCTTCCTCAATATCTCGACGTAATTCATCTACATTGTCGATGTCCACAATGATTCCAATCATGCTAGCATATAAACTGATCACGTGGGTAGACAGTGCCCTGGCCGTCTTCTCCCCCTTCTCGTGGAGTTCCCTTTGTACGTACTCAGTATGGACCTTGTCGATTGCCTCATCAGGAGCCTTGTCGACAAACCCTTCTGTACATTTTTTAGGTAGGAGATGCCCCTTGCCCTTACGTAGGGCCTCTTTCAAAGCTTGGCGTTTATCGATGGGTTTCTCTATCTGTTCATAGGTTTCTGCGGATTCGTCGAATACTCGTGCAAGATCAGACATCCTGTTTATTATACGGTGGTATCGAAAAAAACAAAAGCAATCAGAGCATACGGTAGAAGTATAGCAATTAATAGACATACCTCCATTTTATTCCCGGATAGGCACCAGGCGGTAATGGCCTCTAGCAAGCGTTGTAATTTGATCGGGTTGCACTATCCGTTTGTCATCCTCCCTGTTGAGTGCTAACTTTGATACCTCCTGGGTGTATACCTTATGATTCTTATTTTGGATTAAGACTTGGCTCTTATATATATCAACGCCCTCTTCCAAGCATCGCCGATAATCGTCGAAGGTGATGGATTTTTTGGTAACACATCTTTTAACACCCTTGGCTTTGCGATCCCCACCCTCCGGTGTAAGACTCTTATAGGCGTATGCCTTGGCCCTCAGGGTGATGAACTCGGTCATAATTTTACCACCTAATTCGTCCTTCATAAGACCCACGACCTTCTAGTTTTTCCCTCTAGGGAGAGGTCGTTTATCGTCCTCACTATACGCACTTGTGTCAAAGCGTGTTTCGACGTCGTCCTTGATATCCTTGTAAACGTCCTCTGTTCTAATATGGTAAACGAAGCTGTCCGTATCCATGTAGCATAGCTGTAATTTAGAACCATATTTGGGTTGCATGAAATCGTAGTGGAATTCATACATCACCATTTTTGACAGATCCAAGATGGCCTGGCCTATATATACAGGCTTATTCATCTTCACTTCAGTCTTGCTCATCTCAACACCTAGGAGGTGCTTGCTAAACCGGCTGACACCCCTGAAGTTTGGTTTCATCACGAGCTTCGTGTACTTCTCCTCATTGGTGACCAGCTGAATGTTGCGATGATTTCTAATATTCTCCATCGTCTTCCCGAAAACACTCAAATTCATAAGCTTATAAAAGTCTTTCTCAAACTCGTTTTTGGCATCCGTTCTCAGCCTAGTGTTGTGATCAATATAGCCCTTCAGCCATGCCTTCTGGTTGAAACGGATCACTCTACGCACTTTCTTGAGCTCAAGACCTTGTTTTATAGCCTCATTTAATGCCCTGATATGCACTACATATTTTCGCTTGTCCTCCAAATTCGGTACCAATTTTTCGACCTTGTGGACCATCCTGCGTTCGGGTAGGAATGGTAGGTCGTTATGTTTTTCATGTAGTGTCTTTGGATAGTCGATATCAACCTCTAATATGTACCCATGCTTGTTTTCCTCAACGAGCTTACCGATCCGCAATTCGGTAAAGGCTTCGACATTCGATACCCATTTGAAGCCATCCGTGGGTAGATCTTGACGCATCGCCCAGCCGTACAGGTTGTTTGCATCAAGGTATTGGATGTATGATGATTCAGCTTCCGGATCGTACTGGCCCCCCATGTACTTGTTATTAGCCTTGGCATAACGGTGTACGACCTGGACTATACCTCCACGGATACCCCTCTCAAACATCAGAAGCATGTCGGGGTCTGTAAGGAGCTCTAGCCTTATACCCGTAAATTTCAGTGCTGCCTTCCATGCCAAGCCAGATGCGCTGTAGAAGTGTGCAGGGTCAAGCTTGTAGTTAGTCAAGCACACATCCCGAAACGTTTCAAATACGTCGGCTAGTAGCAGGACGTCCGTGCTTAGGTACACATCCTGGTAGTCTCCCATGGTGACGTTATCACCCCCCGGGGTAATGACATTCCATACCTTTTTAGCGTATTGATAATCTTCATCACTGATACCCTTCATGTTTAGCTTGCTGTAAAATGTTTCCTTGGGGGGTAGCTCCGACTCTTCAAATTTTTGCCATCCATCCATATACTCATAGGGGTACACGCCTTTTCTGCGCATGAGTTGAAACATGTCATCCTCATTGAAAAACCAACGGAGATTTGTACACTGTTCATCGTTGAGGTTGCCTGCCAATTTTTCCAGGCTTGAGGGCATTAACCGACAGCTGTCGATGAACCGAATCTCGATCTTCTTGTACGTCTCGCCATCGCCCATACCTGCAAGTGGTACCTTGATTTTCACATTGAAACCGATATATTTTTCAGTATTCTCAGCGATGCATCCAATGTCCTGGGTGTCATACTTTTCACCCAGTTCTCGGATAAATAGATGCGCGTCGTACCCCGAGAGATTGTGGAATATGATGGGAATATGGCTGGGTATCTTATACTTCAAATTACAGCTGTTATGCGCGGCACCTCTATACAACCCTGTATAGTAACAATGGTCCCTGACTTTGCGGTTATTCTCGCAGTCATCAAACGGCTTTAGGCAGATATGGCAGTACGTGGCCTCGTTGTGCTCCCTTTCCAGGATCTCTGTTAGAGGTAGCATGTCCTGCTGCGGGTAGGTATAATATAGTCTTTAGACCTCATCCTCTAGGTGGTTCACGAACCTCGTCACGCAGTCCTTGCCTCTATAGGCTGTTAGTGGGCCTGGTACGGGTCCATAGGCAAAGGTACTATACGTGCACTAGCCAGATGGTACATGTTTGCTCAGCTTTTTTGTCTTGGTCTCCCTGGCATCTTCTTCTACCGGTATGAGTAGACTCTCGAAGTCCACATAGATAGCAAAGGGTACCTTAAATTGCATCTGGCCATCCCTATAATATAACCATTTTTCAGACTCTGTTGGCATCTTAATTTTAACTGCCCCGTGGTCTTTGCAATACCTATAATACTTATCCCTCGATTCAGCTGTGGGAAAGCCCTGTAGGCAGTTTAGGCAAAAGTGCATTGGATTCCTATTTTTCGAGATCTCCTTGCCCAGTAGCCGTGATAGACTTTTGACGGCCGTATAATGACTCTTTTTATCATCGGCGATAAGCAATAGGGTCACCACCTTGGTACGTCCGTTGTGCACCGATCGACGTAGGATGTTGATCCTCTTTCCCGTTACATATAGGACATTTACTGCAATATCAGGGTTATTCACTTCAAATTTGTATATGCTCTTGGTGCTGGTCGGAAACTCTCTACCCTCCCAGTTATAAAGGTCTATGTAGGGTTTCAGCTTGCCGATTCTTTGTGGGTCTTTTTCAATCTCCTCATGATGTAAGGATGCTATTATACTCCATTTAAAGCACTCCTCATCCTCATTTTTTGGATTAATAATTGCCTTCTTTGAGGCTATCCATTTAGGTAGTTCGATGTACGATGAACCTCTTGTTAGCCTCAATTTGTGGAAGTCTACGTCGAGGTATAGTATTCGACTAATTGTAAAGCCACTTTTGGGCAGTGATGGATTTTCCACACCTGTTTTGATTTGGGCAAACATCATATCTAGCACATCGTCTACGTTGCTACCCTGGAATACTGAGGCCATATTATTATGGAAGACCTTCTTCACCTCAATATACTCCTCGTCGTTGGCCCCCTCTATATCTGACGCCTTCTTCCACATAATCCATAGTGACAGCTGTATCTTTGTCGACCCCATATCTTCTACCTGTCCCTCAGCCAAGGTTTTCACGTTTGGTCGCACCATCCCTATATAACCGTGAACGTCGGCCCCTCCCATGCCGGGAATGCGGAAACTTCGGAAGGTCCTGTGGTGAGCATGTTTATGTTCCTGAGGTGTAAAATCTTGCCCTGGCTGATTGTAGAGATTTTGGATGTCTTCAATATAGTCCTCCTCGGCCTCCTTTTCTACCTCATCGTGAAGTGTAGGCCTTATGTTGGCTGCCCCGTTATAGGGCCCCATCACCTTACGCTTAAAGGTTGCATAGGTCCTTTTAACCCCCTCCCTTATAGGTTTGGGGACAGCATCCACTAGCCAGTTGTACCATCCCCGCATCTTAGTTTTCACGATAGAACGATTTTTCGACATCTCTTTCTTTTCAAAAATATCCATAGCCTCCGGTGTTATAGGTTTAGCTGGCTTGGGTGGTTTCTCTAAAAAGGCAACCAATTCAGCCTTGCGTAGCTTGCAATACCCCGTAAGTCCACGGCTTTTCGCGATATTACGTAATTCTTTCACTGTGTGTGTGTTCATTATATTTATTATAAGATAAGATTTTTTGTTTTGTCAGACGATTTCATGATGCTCGACCTAGCCTGTCTTGATTGCGCATGCGTTGATTATTAGGAATTGCGCCAGAAAAATTTTGGACCTCCTATTCCGTATACTTTTATGACGTCATTAAATGTGCGGGGGAATTTTTAGGGATTTGCGCTAGAAATGTTTTGAATCATTTGCAGCATAATATGGGACCTGTGTTGGATGGTACTGGATTTGTTGTGTTTGACCGTGGACGTCTGTGGGCGTGCACGTGCGCGAGATGTGCGTTGCGCCAGAAGTAACATTTCTCTATCTCTCCCCCTTCTTATAAGCCCCTCTCTCCCAGCGACTCAAAAAGTTAGCCCCCTCCCTTTATTTAGCCCCCCCCCCCAAAAAAAAAAAAATAATAAAAATAAAAAAAAAAGTAACAGTAGTCAAAGAAATTCGATATTATTTGTTGATTTAACGTCATATACAACGATATCCATATGCTGCAGCTTTAATTTTTTCTTCCCAAGTTTTGTTTGCAAAATATCTATGGTTCTTTTTTTTACAACGGACTGTGTAATGTTTCAGGCACTACAAGTCCATCTTCCAATTTTCTGTGACCAGTTGATCCGTTTGACGTCCCAAAAGAGGAGCGGTGCATGGAAGACGTAGAACTACTGTTAGATGAAGATGATGATAAAACAGATGAAGTTAACATCTTATATAAATCTTATATAAAACTAATTTGAAAAATAGATATTGTGTTTAAAATTCTATTATTTATTTAGCCCCCTCCCTTTATTTAGCCCCCCCTTCTATTAAGCCCCCCGTCTAAAACTTCCAGAATTTAATAAGCACCCGGGGGCTAAAAAGAGGAATTACGGTATATATTTTTCTCTTTCAAAACTGAAAAACAGCCTTGGGGACGACGTTGGGTGGGACTCCATAACAACTATGGTTCCCTGGTTTATGGTTGATATTGAGAAAGAACAGTATCACAACGAAGCGAAAAAACTATTTTGAGGTGCCAATTCTCAACAAAAGAAGAATAGCATATCTAGGAGCAGTGATCGGGAGTCAAAAGTAGAAAGTCAAATACTGTAAAATCATAGTTGACCTGGCTTAAAGAGCTTTCAATACTAACAAGAATCGCATTAACGAGGTTGGAGTCCACCTTCTCATCAGTGTTTCACATCACTGCCTGCTATATTTTCAGTAAAAACCAACATTTTATCTGGTACAGTAATTATTGAAATCATCTTATCAAACAGTGGTATACCAAGTGGATCGCCTCGTGTCGTTCCTTCCTTTAATTTTATTTCGACATCATTGATTACAAGCAACTTTGCTGATTAGCTCTAGCAGGATGTTGCAAATATTCGGCCGGCATAATATTAGCTAAGAGTTGATTAATCTTCGCGCAGACTTATTTTCGCGAGGTCCAAAAAATGCATTTCGCGAATCAGTCATGTCGAGATCAACCTCGATCCCAGGACCTGTTGTCTCTCATATCGGAGACGGCGAGACGAACACGAACAACACCATTCTCGTCCCCAGAGCCTCGAGTTTATCTCAAAGAGCTCTGGGGTCGAGAATGGAACAACACCTTTTCGTCAGACCTATCAATAAGCGCAGCGCCGATGAGAGACAAAAAGCCCTGGGAACGAGGTTAATGTCGAGATACGAGCACCCTCGTCTCCAAAGTTTTTCTCTGGATGCATTAGGTACGTTATATTTTATACTATGAAACAATTTTTGCAGACACAGAAGCACAAGCTGGGGAAACAACTATGTAAAAGCTTATGAAGCGCTGGGGTCGTGTGTCAGCAACAAAATCCTCCGCTGTAACACACGGTCGTTCAAAACCGCGATTTTAAGGAAAAAAAGTGTGCGCATGCGCCAAAATTTTTTTAAAAAAAAAGCGCCTACGGCATAAGATTATGACGTCATCGATATTGACCTCACTCTCTATTATCTTGTTTTAGTCGCCCAATAAAAGAAAATTTAACATTTTTTTCTTTTAAAACTAAAGAAGGATGACCATAGACTATTATTTCGCCTTTGGTTGCTACCCGGGGCAGCCTAAACAGACGTCAAGGTCCACAAAAGCCCGGATGGCTAGCTCACAATTTACCAGTACAAGAACACTCTTGTACAACATTCTGACGCAAAGTTTTGCCTAAAAATTACTTTTCCTGTTTGCATGTATCCCTTATCGAGCGTTCTATCGTATTAGGTAGTAGCTGCCACTTTTTTTACTATTAAAATTTTGAGCTTTTCTACACCATACATTTCACTTTCGTTTTCACAAAAAAAAATGGTTGACAACTATTAGAAATGTAAAAATAGACGCTAATAAACAAAGAACAAACGATATTATACTTCTAAAATTAAATTTTAAATGCCACTTTAGTGTTGTAAAGGAAAAAAAATACTTCATCTGATCTGTAACCTTAGCTAGCTCTAAGGTTGGTCTTGATTAGTTTTCTAGAAGCCTACTAAAGCTAAACGTAAATGTGAGAAAGCTAGCTTCACTCAGACTCAGTGGACCCCAATGGAAATAATCCACTAACAATAGGTTTTTGTGATTTTCTGGGCTAGAAACAATTTAAATATTTATCATTATTGTTGTTGTTGTTGTTAGACTAGCAACTGATTGCAAATGAAAAAAATGTGTACAGTTATTATATATATGTTAAACGAAAAAGCTAACAATTTACACATTTTTAGACATTTCAGCCTAGACCATTCCCTAATCGTGAGATTTTTCATCACGAAAGTCAATCTGAATTATATAAAAATACTTTACAAATTAGGCTATTACAAGTATTTTTTATTTCAATTCATAATCTGTATTTAACGGATATATTCTTATTTCAAACGCATCCAACAAAAAGTGGTAATCAAGCAAATCAGTAAGCTCTTCTGTTTCATCATTGTTCCATTTTTTTTTTAACCGCTTCTGTCAACAAATCTTCACATGCAAATCACGTTTGAATGACGCTTGAAATTGTGAATTGTTGGGTCAAAATTACTTCAATGAAATCGTGCCAACATGTTTTGTATCATAGAACAATTTGGGACTGGTTCCCTAAAATGTGAAAAAACAGAAAGTATAGATAGATAGATAATAATATATTTTTACCAACAATCTACAGTTACGAGTATCCAGTAAATATATAAAGCCTAGAAATATTAATTCATTTTTATATATACTATATGTTAACTATATCTGAGTATGTTGGAGGGAGGCTACCAAAATAGCTAGAAGCTAGGGTTATGATATTCACCGTGGACAAGAACAAACAGGGACACGCCTAGGGAAACGCTAGGTTACACAGACAAACAAAGACAAAAAAAAAAATAATCTAGAACCATGTAGAGTGTGGTACAAACCATGTGACTATATATAGTAGGTTGCAAGAATATGTTTTTGGAGGCTCTCTTTGAGCATAATAAATGAGGCATCAAAGAATTTAATATGAGGCATATGAGTTTGGAGGGTGTTCCATGAAATAATAGCTTGATGGCGAATTGATTTAGTACCAAATTGATTGGTACGTGAGTAGGTAACTTTCAAAAGACCATTGTATTGTGCTCGTGTGGTGCGGGGGTGGGTGAAGTCAATAGCATATGTTGAGCAAATAGGATCAGGAAGTGTTTTATGATACATTTGATGTAGGAGGAGAACATTATTCATATGTACAGTATCAGAAAATTTAAGTATACCAAGATTTGCATAGAGAATGGTAGCAGATGTGTATCTATTGACGAAAGACATTAGACGAATAGCCCAGTTTTGGAGTGTAAAAACCACGAAGACGCATGTGTGTCCAATGTGTGGCAATCGTTTTCAATCTTTTATAATTCAATAATTTAACAGACCAGCCGTCAACGTTCAATGGACCCAGGGTACAAACCTCGTACAGCCGAATTCCCGAAAAACGAAAAGTTTTTTTTTCAAGTCTCAATTATAAAATGTAATTTTTTGTACGAAAAAGTTTCATAATTCCCAACTTCTTACTAAATGTCCTCCTTTTTGATTTTTTAATGTTGGCTTGGAAGGTCTTCTACCTAACAGGAGTCTTTCCCTTTAAGTCTATGGAATACACGTTCGATACGGAGCCAATTATTATAATTATATAGTGCGTTACACTATTTACACCAGCGTTTTTTCCTGGTTGTTTATATTTTTTTCAAGTGACTGATTGGTTCTTGTTAATTCGGTCTGTTCCTAGGTCATTCTGACTGATTCCAGCTGGTTCTGGGTGATTCTGGCTGGTTCTTGGTGATTCTAGGTGGTTCTCGTGATTCTGGATAGTTCCAGTGTTTACCACAACCGCAGGCTAGGTTATTTTTGGTTTGGAAAACAATGATTGAGCAGACGGCAGGGCCTACAAAAAGCTCTTATCTTTACATGATACCAAAGTGTGCATGAAAAATGTACAGACATGTGAGTTAATGTTTAACATATTCCTGTGAAATCCCTGACTTTTTTCTGATGAAACTATTTTTTTTGGCGAGATAAACATAAATTTTTCATGATTTATCAGACACCACAAACTCGACATAAGCCTCAATTATAAGTCAAAAAATTTTTCCAGGGTACGAACAGATATGCTGTCCAAATAAATGCACAGGAGCATCTCTGTTTAGTGTTACTTGTTGTTTTGTTAATTATATATATACATATTATAGAAAAATATTATCGATTTCTTTTGGTATGAGATTTTTCATTAACAAACAAACCTTCGCTACGAAAAATTATTTTTAGCAGAACTATTAATAAACCCTAACCCCTTTTGGGGAACTGGGACTATATATATGTGTGTGAAAGGTTAGGGGGTAGCCACAAGCAACATTTTTCACATCTAACACTGGTTTATTGCTTATATTTATCTTATTGAGTGCACAATTCTCATTTAAAATAATGATATTTACCGATTTATGAAGTCTTGTGAAAGGTCATTTCCAAGGACCAATTTCTTTCAGAAAAAAAGTGGCAGCAACAAACCACTGGTTTTATCTTATAAAACAGGCTATCACCTTTCAGGAAAAACATGTCTTAAAGCATGACTTTGCGTTGGAAGGCAAATATCTTCATTTTCCACCAACATATAAAATTTTATGATCAAAACATTGCTATTCTTTCTGTCTCCTCCCAACAAAAGTGAAAGTGATCGGGTAGTCGAATCTGGAGTTTTTGTATAGTCCAAGGCCTGCTCTACTAAAATAAAATCTTTTTAAGAGATGATCTCTACCGCAGAGGCTCAAAAAACATTTGTTTTTAGGGGAAATTTGAAGCACGTGCGATGATGGCCATTATGGATCGCTTGCGGCAGAAAATTTGATAACAAATAATGGCGCATGCGCACACTTTTTTTCCTGCCGTAAATGACCGTGAACAACCACGAACATGTTTACAGGTTACACGGCGCAAAAAAGCCCAACATCGTACGGTGAACGTGTGAAAGAGACAGAGTTAGTTCCGAAAACGGCAACCCAGATCACAATCTAATAATGGCAGGTTCATTGTGTGATGGGTTTCTATTGACTGACCTTCATGTTTGGAATATTAATGAGACTGTTTTTTGCTTTTTTTTAAAAAAATTTAGAAAGTGCTAGCTATCCTCAAGTCTAAATTGCAGGACAGAGAGGCATTCATTTGGTAAAAAACACTCTAGCTACCTAATATATACAGTGTGTTCCATTTAAGTGTTTCATCATCATCATCATTCTCGGCTTAACGTCCGTTTTCCATGCTAGCATGGGTTGGACGGGGTATATTAATGACCCTCTTCCAATCTGATCTAGACTGTGTTAGACCTAAACTCAACTTCCTCTGTATCAAGTCTGTCCTTATAACCTCCTGCCAAGTCTTTCTCGGTCTGCCTCTGGGCTTTGCCCCAGGAACTATCAAGTCTCTACACTTTCTTACCCAATTATCCTCCTCCATTCTTTCCAAGTGCCCCAGCCAATTCAATCTTCTTATCTGGATAACATCTTTAATTCTACGGAGACTTAGCCTGCTGCTGTTTTTGGAAAAAATTACCATCAAAGACATTAAGCAACTGGATTCTTCTTAGAAAATTGAATAAAATACTTGTTTACGTAAGGTGTTAGCATTTCATATTTTCCCAGGCTTCTAATTTTGCTATGTTTGCTATGTTATGTAGCTAATGTTGTTTACTATAACGAAAGCTACGAAAATGCAGCAAATCGCCGAAAATGACTGTAGCTATAGCTACATAAGGGCAAACTTTTTCAATAAAATTCATGTTTTTCTTGTCCAATAACTCCCGAACTCTCCCGAATTATTCCCGAACTGGCCTGAATTATTTATGAAGTGCAAAATATATATAGCGCTTTTAATTTCATTGACTTGATCACAAAGACAACCCTCAAAGTATTACACAACTGTGTGACTTAACTATATATATTAATTGATTATTTAAAAACTCTATGCCAACAAACTTTCTCGATAAATGTTGATTGTGATACCATTGCAGTATATCTACATATATGTTTTTTGTCAAAGTTTTGTGCAGGACTTTTGGGACACAAGGCTTGCTGTCCTGCTTGTAATAATCCGTTACGGAACACTCCTGTCACTAGGAAAGGCTTGTTTAGCCCACGCAATTCTTGTTGTAAGTAGACAAATTTTGACATAAAGTCTGTTTTTTCTGACTTAGTAAGTTTAAAACTAAAGCATTGATGCTTTTACAACCAAAAAATGTTTTTTAAATAATTTTTAAAATAGATGCAGTCTTTTCCAGACGTAATTTTGAGGGTTTTTTTTAAAAGTCTGAACTAATTCAAAAAGCCCCCACAATTTGTATGTTGTTTTCCGACGAGCCAGCACCATCGTTAATTGTCCTGCTGAAGACAAGTGGGGAACATCAAAACTTGTGAACCCCAAACACGAGAACTGAACCCTAACAGTAATCTGAATTAGTGACTCTCAGAGAACTTCCTTGCCTCTGATAGCTCAAATAATGTTCAATTGAGAATTTCGATCTTTTTCTCTTCAGTTCCTTGTTAGGCCACTTGCAGTTGGTTCTTCATTCATGGTAAATCACTGCATTTGTATGGTCGGCAAAAATAATGGCGCATTGTGGTTCATTATTACAAAAAAAAAATAATAAAAATAGTGGAAGTTTCAGTAGTGGTAGTATTTATTATGTTGATTACAAAACCATTTACTTGCCTATATATGCTCACTAAGAAGGTAATGTCGCTTCCTTCATTGTTTTCAGCCTAGCCTTTCTATGGTGTCAGGGTGTGCAATTTGTAATTCTTCAATTACTTAGTCTACAATGGACAAGTGTGTTTATGACAAGCATATTTTTCCTTGTATTAAATAATTTGTCTCGTGAAAAAAAAAATGTTTGGATAAATTTGTTCTCTTGTTTTGAATTCTTAAAATAACTAGCTGTCAAGGTGAAAAAGATAAAAATACTTGCATGCTTAAAAACTTGTTTTTAAAAGTTATGCAGCAAGAATTATTCTTGCTCTGTTTTAAAGTTTTATACAGCAAAAATTATTCTTGTGCTGCTTTGAAAGTTATACAGCAAGTTATGCTGTTTCAAATTTATTTATGTTTCAAATTTATGCAGCAAGTTATTCTCCTCCCATTTAAAATAATAAAAAAACAGGAAAATTGATTTTATAAAAGTCTTCGTGTTTTTTTAATGTTTTTTGCACAGGCTTATAAGAAAATCTAAATCTATAAGTGCAAAGTCGTTTTATAATATACTTTTTTTAACCAAATTCTGTATCATAGTGATAAACAACTGGTAGTGGCGAACATGTATTCTCAGAGCCATACCTGAGGGATTACATTTTTTTAAACACATAAATATATTAAAAGGAAACTTGAAATTAACTTGAAATAAATTACTCCTTGTTAATTTTCCCGTGATGATTTTGCTTGCAACAGTGGCAAAATTTTGCCATCAAACATTTTTGCTAATTCAGAGTGCTGTCATGTGCATGCACCCCATAGTTGTGCCTACTAATTTATTAATTTGGGTATATATAATAATACATTTTACTTTTTAGGTAAAATACAATATAAATGATTTGAAGAAGTAACATGACATCTCCTAATGAGTTTCTGAACATAGTAAAGGTATGTGATTAACATCAGGTTGAGGAGGATGCCACAAATACGGTGTTACACATTCATTGCAGTTTTTTTACGTTCACATTTCTATCATATCATTAATTTATGCCAATATATGGCAATGCTAGATTTAAATTAAGTTGATCATTAACTACATTCAATCTGATGTTTTAGCTGCCGCTCTGGTCAAACATTTTTATATTTTGTTGTCATGAAAAACGGAAACATGATTCAGCAACAATAATTCTGCTTATTTTGTTAAACAATTGATTTATATATATTTTAGAATAAAGAAAGGTTAGAATTGCTGACAGCAGTCCAAGGATTCAGCTCAGATGAAGAATTGATTAAGGAACTGTTTGACATTATTGAAAACAATCATGCATCCACTGTATGTAACTTTTTTCTACTTTATTAGTTAGTTCCACAAAATGGCAGTTCTATAACTTTCAACTTATGTATATATACTTATGTAAAAATATTTACATTTGCGCACATACTGTATTCTGTACAACCACATCCCTGAAAGTCTTATTTATTGTCCTTTACTAATTTTCTGAAAGGCTATGCTAACTCACAAAAAAATTTCTATCTTAAGAAGGTCATTTCTCAGGATCATTTATACAAGGCCTCAGCAGAGATCGCAGTCAGAGATTTGTGTCTATGGATATAGTCCTAAAAATATCATAATAGAAAACAAATAAGCAATTTCTGAACTATTAACAAAATGTAACTCTTATCTTGTATTTCGGTTACTTTAATTAGATGTCCCCTGAATGTATACCTATACATATGTCCAGTCACCCTCATTGCATGTTGTATTTGTGATAGCTATTGTCTTGATTATCCCCTCTGCATAAATTATGTTAGGCATAAATCAAAATATATTCTATCATAGGTTGCAGACTGTGTATGTGAGGCACTATTCAACATTTACTCAACACAGCAACAGGACTGCGTCGTATTCTGCATGCAGTTTATACCAGCGCTACTATGGGCGTATTATAGTTGTCTGTCAAGAAAAGTAAAATGGGTGAGTTATCAACTTTTCAACTTTTTTTAATTTTTCACTGAAAGTGAAAATCAGTTATTTGCATTTTAAGTCAACAGAGCTATGATTTTGGGGAGCCAAACTTGTAGAATGAATAGGGGGATATCATATGTTGTGGAATATCATACTTTAGTTTTATTAAAAATGCAGTTTCTTAGACACAGAATCAAGTGACAGAAACTTGTAGAAAGTTGTATATACATAATATACATGATTATTTGACCATGTGATTTTGTTGTGTGTTTCCTGTTAGAATTAGTATTTTGTTACTAGTTTTGTTGCTGTTATTTTTTGTTTGTGTTTTGTTTTTGTCGTTGTTGTCGGGTTTTTTTAATTTTGTTGTTTTTGTTCATTAATAATTTGACCATGTGATTTTACTTTTGTTTATTAACATTTTCTTTTTCTCTTCAGAACGCAAGTAAAATTGAAGTGCTCCTGCTTCTAATTTACAATGAGGTGAACATTTCTTACGATATCTTCCCGAAAGCATGATCTTATACTGCCTCCCAATACTTGTAAATCATGCGTTTCTTTTGTCTACAGGTTGTACAAGAAAACAATGAAGCAGCAAGGTCATTTTGTATACCCACGCTGTCAAAAGCCTCGGTTTATCACGAGGTAAAAAATTATTTTGTTTTAAACCCGAGGTTTTTGGACTTGTATTTATTTTGGCTGACTGTTTGATATTGTGTTAAATCTAAATGCCATGTTTCGGTCTCTTTGTTCAGCCATATACGTCGTTTGGGAGCACACTAACCTTGACTGAAAATGCGCTGAGTCAGCACGAGAAGTCTGACATACCTATTCCTGTACAAGGTCCAAATAAATATCTTGACAGAATTCCTGCTGGTTACAGGTTAGCGATTTTTGCTGTTTTTATCATCCCTTGATATTAAAGTGTGAATTTTTTCTTTAAATTTCCTAAAAATCAATTTTAAAACTGTGCACTTTGATTTTACAGATCATTGGTTACAAAAACTGTTCTCCATCAATACAATGTTTATATATCCTGTTTTTCTCCTGCGTCACTGATTTCGCACTGTAACATGATATGCAGGTATGAAACTTCAGTTGTATCTGTAGGTCTTTTTTCATGCGATACAGCAAGTTGTTTATTTACGAGCCCAGTGTTTTGTGAAAGTCAACGAAGGGTGATTTGCTTCAAAAATACACTACAATTGATCTTTTCTGTCGCAGGGTTGATACAAAAATGGGATAACTTGAAAAAAACGAAAGAATTATTTCTGTGCATTTGCTTCCTTAGATTCTAAAAAAATAACTAGACTCAGAGAAACTCTTTTCTTGTTGACTTGTGTATTTTCCAAACTTTCTCACTAATCTTCACAACCCAAAAGTTCTAAAAAAAGGTAGCTAATCAATACATCGATCTTTGTTTTTATTTTGTATATTTCATATATTTAGGTTGAGTAAATGTGGCTACAAATATGTGGAGTTAGACTACAAACATATTTCAAAGGAGCACATGAAATTACTGCAGAGTTACCCAAAAGTAAATTTAAACTACCACGTGATCAATGAGATGGTCATATCACTTCATTTTATTAGGTAAGGCTTTAACTACTGCTAAGCTGCTGTGTAGCGATTTTAAAATTTATACTATACCCTGAATTTAAAAAAAAAATTGAAATCAGAAATAAATGATAATCTTGTGATCAGACACTTTTACCGAAAAGGAAAGAATATAAAACGTAACTAATTTAAAAAGCGAAATATTTCAAATTTCAGAAAAATACATAAATTGGCCCAAATTTTATCAAGAACTTCAAGTTAAGGCATCGAACCTTTAATCTTTGTCAGGAGTAGTTTAGGCAAACGCGAAGGCTGACCATAAATGACAGATAATTCGTTTTGCTACCGAGAATAGAGGGATCAAAGTTCAACTTACCCCACAATAAAAAAATTAAAGATGGTATCCTAATTTTGATATCGCTTATTACTGTTTTTTAACCCTCCCCCCCTTTACACGATGTTTGAGGGTCATAGTAGCATAATTCTGTCATAAATAGGTCTGAAATCAACATTGTCTGGGGGTGAGAGGTAAAATTATGTTTATAATTGGAATTTCGAAGTGTCTCAACAATTTTGGCAGAGATTGTAGCTGCTCCACCTAGGCTTAGCTGAGATGCTGATTATTAAATTTTCGGAACTGAAATTGTTGTCAAAACTAAGAAAATGTTGGAACTGTACCCTTCGCATGGTTTCTTAGACCATGTTCACACGTTGCGGGTAGAGATCTAATTTCGTACGGAATGGGGTCCACACGAAGCTGATTCTATCCGATAATGATTTCTTTCCGATGCAAAATGTGAAATGATTGATTTTGCTTCGATATCAGTATCGGGGCGAAATCATTTCACTTTTTGTGTGGACATAAGCATCAAAACAAAATGGCAACATCGAAAGGTAAACAAATGCTTAAACTTTTACCTGATGTATCAGCTGACTGATCTTTTTGCTTGTACACATTTATTCCGGGATTATTTCTCTCCCAAATGATATCGATCCACAACGTGTAAACATGGTCTTAATGCAAAACGTACAGTCGAGTGAAAAGTTCGCTTCTGTCTTTTAGTTTAATAGTTGTAAATTTCTTGTAGTTATAATGGATTTACGGACGACGCAGTTACAGTGTTAAGAGAACTACATCAAAAAGCAACTTACACGTTATGTTCTGCTGGGATCCTGGTAAGAAGGTTGTATAATTCATCACAAAAGTGATGTCTGTTCAATATCTATGAAAAATATTTTTTTCATTTTTTTAGAGTACGCAGTCACTGTTAAACTTGATTGACTTGTCAACTAAAGCGGAAGCAACGTTTGATATTTTGTCACCAGTTAATCCAACAAATTCAACTTACAGGGGTCAAAGTAAGGTTTTTTGTTATTTTTCCAATTTACCGTTCAACTTTTAGGTGTCTTATTTTAAAACTTCTTTTTAGTAAAGTTAGCAAATTTACCATCGAAAATTTATCGAACCACAACTCCGCCGCCCTCATTAAGCCTATCATTAATATCACCGGAACCGAAAGCGTCATCGAACAAGCAAGCACCAATCGCTAAAATCGATAACATAAACATTCAGTTGGATAAAAAAATGATTTCAGCGAATGATATTGACAATGTTTCACCTGCTATATCACCTGTTGCCATGACAGCGTCACCAAAAGGAAAACGTGACGTAGACGAAACTGATATCCCAGGAAAGATTAAAATTTCTCTCACCTCTGCAGAGGGAAATTCAAAAAACTTACGTTATATTGAAAAAGAATTAATAGAATATACTAAAAACAATGACAAAACGCCGCTTATAAACGGCGGTGAAGAGAGTGACAATGGTGTTGCAGTTGTCAAAACTTCTGTAAAGAGGGGATCGGCAGAAAATTTGCAGAAAACACTCCATTCTCCAGTGGAAACAAAAATGTAAATAGTTAATTTTAAATATTCAAATTATTTTTTTTAATAACATTTAGGTAGCACATTGTCGGGGGATAAATTCTTTTTCATCGTTTCGCCACCAATTTGATGATCTATCTCAGTACTTATTTTGCGTGCTGTGGGAAAGTTCTTTAAGTGGTTGATTGAGTAGTTGATTTACACGTTAGCTCGATAATGAGCTCTCACACCTTTAAAGCACCTCAGAAACAACATCGTTTAATTGTAAACTCTATATTGTTACTTTAAGAAGATTAATTTTTGCGCGAAATAATATTCGCGGGTTTTCGTGCTTTTCGTGAAATTAAATCTGCGCATTACTGGTCAAAAATAGTACGTAAAATCTCCAAGGTAAAAACAACTTTCATTCGTCCTCAAAATTTAATCCGCGTAAGAAATCTAAAAATCGTCGTGAAAATAAATTCGCGCGAAAATTAATGCACCTGAGGTAGTGTTTTGTTGGTGTCAGATTATTTTTTGTGATCATTGACATAAATACATTCAGACTTATATTTTAAATTTACATGAAATAAATGAACGCTAAACTTTCTTTTGTGTAATAATCACGGTAACGCAAATTCAGAATTTTCGCGCCTTCATGGATCCCGTGTACAAGTTTTCTGTTTGTTTTTATCATGGTTCATTCGCTCAACCTTGTATTTAAACTAGTTACTTGGTCCACCATAATAAAAATGTCAGACTACCGTACATGGACAATTCTTTGTGTAAATCAGAAATCACCTCCATATTTACGTGGCAAAAAACTTTCGCGACTTTGGGCCTGCAGTTAAGCGTTGTAAACATCATTATCGTTATTGACATTTTGTAGTAACTTCATACGCTATTTCAAAACCTTAGAGAAATAATAATTAACATCTACGCCTAACGTGATAGTTATTCCTGGCGAAAAATCATTAAAATGTTCATTCGCTGAAGTTATTCCTTGCGAAAGTTATTTTCCATGATTTCGCTATATTTTTGACTCGCTACAGTTCCTTCCTTTAAAGTAGACGTCTTGATAGGTTTTATATCAAACTATTTCTTGTTATTTGTAGCAATATGAGAAATGAAATCCTAAAATACGTGTTTTCGTATCTCGCAGCCAATGGCACCATTTTTAGGTCATGAACTAAAAAACCCGGCAGCCGGGTGTGGCCATTTCTAGTGGTTTATTCAACCTGAAACAATTGCATATAGTTTTTCGATACATTTATTCAGTTAAACATTATTTAGTTTTTACATTTTCCAGGATAGACAGCAACGATTGGTTTTTGTTGCTTACAAGCAAATGATTTCATCACACATTCAGTGGGGTATGTCTTGCCATCCGAACCACAAACTGGAGCGTACTCACGAGTACAAGCGATCTTGCATTCTAAAAAAACAAAGTTAAGTAAAACACGGTTGTGCAACTGCCTTCACCTATATAAACGTTCGAAAACCTATCTGATGATCAAGCAGCTAGCAACAGGTTCAAACTTATTCGCTAAAACAACCTTGGAGGAAGAATTGAAGAACTTTACTTCTTTCTCCACGAAATAACTAAATATCGACATTTTTTCAGAAAACAGAGAAAAGTTTCCACATATTCTAAAACATCTCTTTACCTCCGCAGTTCTTGTCGCCATTTTGAACTGCAATAATGGCTTCTCCCTTTCTGCAAGCCGCACCTCTCATCGCGCATTCACTGGGATAGACAATACCATCATGACCACATACGGGTTTGTAAATCATTGTACATAGGAACATACAACCGTTACCTAAAGAGAATGTTACAAGACCATATGACCACACTTCCTAAGATCTTCTAAATAAACTTAAAATTGGACCCAAAATTATTGATTACTTCTATAACATCTAAAATTGTTTTTCCTGAAGCATCATTTTTTTCTGAGTAGTTCTTTTTATTATCACGCTTCGAAAGAAGATAAACTGGTATGTATTCTAGAGAAGGCTGGGTTGTCCATTTCTTCCTAAACGTTCATTGAGATAAAAATAACGAATGACTTTTATACGTTTTTCTCTTAAATTTTGACTCCAAAATCTCCCAAAAATGTAAATTTTAAATCTGTTACCACCCTGTTGCTACAGCAGTACAAAGAACTGTCTTACTTTCTTTGCATTTTCCTTCGTAGACAGCAGTAATAGCTGCTCCGGTTCTGCACGCAGCCCCTCTCATGGCGCATTCATTTGGATATGTGTTTCCATCACTACCGCACACCGGCTTCAGCATTAAGATACATGGGAATGTGCAACGTTCTAAAAACGAAATATATGTATTGTTAAAAGAAATAGAAGTCCAGGACCAACCTCGTCCCCAGGGCATCTTGTATATTTTCTGACATGGGACGGTGATACGAACATGTTCGTCTCGCCGTCTCGCTTATAGAAAAGAGACAACAGGCGCGCTTGGAGGCGAGGTTGGTCCAGGAGGTGTCAGAATTCTCTTCTATTGCAATCAATTTATTATTAGACGAGAATACTAATTTTCCAAAAACGTCCAATCAGCCGTACCACATTTTTCTCCAAGGACAACCAACTTTCTTCCCAGTCTCCAAAAATAAGTCTTGTACAACACAATTTCTGTTTTGTTACACCGAGGAATAAAGAATTTGGGGAGAAGATAATGCTCACCTGCGAGAGTTCCAACGATGAGACAAGCAAGAGCGATAATAACCTTCATCTTGTGTAACACTAGCAAAAGACGAACTATAAATAAATATTTTATTGAGAGAAATTTTCGCAGGAAAAAATATTTGCGGTATTTCGTGGATTTTTAGGCGACAACCACGAATAATAAATGATGTAGGTACACCCTGCTTTTTTGAATTGGAGTTTTTAGTCATAACTAGTCGGAGGCCCGTGAAAAAAATCCACGGGTTCGCCCGTCCTGTTTATAACCTCGTGTGCGTGCGTCTCGCTACTTGCGGTACCATTTTGCATGACAGACAGACGTATACAGGTATTATAATATAGTAATTATAATATACTGTTAACGTTATAAGAAAAATATATGTAAGGGATCAAACACGGCTAAGGCTGATACGCGATAAAATGTGATATTCATGGTCTTAGCTTTTAAATATTTTTGTATAACCCTACAATTATGCATCATAAACTGTCGTGGAGGGGTACCTAAAGAACATGCGACTTGACCGAAAACCATAAATGTTTTCAGAGTCCCTATAAATTCTAACGGCTAGTAATGCTCTGCCCCTTAAAACACTTCAAGCGATAGTATTTTACGATAAGTCTATAAAACAGCTTTCCTTACCTTTAACCTTGCTTTAACCAACGAACTGCGAGAAAAGAGAAAGTGAAGGTCATGATGTTTTTTCGCTTTTTATATACTTTGATGACATCATAATAAGAAATGTAAGCATATGATTCAATACAGATAAGTGTCTCGTTTATTCAGACGTGTTTTGATATCTATAATCTTTATTTCTTGCAATTGTTTGTTCAAATGTTTAAACAGCGGGTAGGATATTTTGGTGTTGAGAAAATATGATTGAAAATACACACCTTTAATAATGATCACTTGTCTAAAATGTCATGAAGTTGTCCAAATACTATGTACGAAAAGAGAGCTGTTACGCATGTGCAGGATCGTACATTAATTTGTTCCCAAGCTCCTTGTCTAGAGTTATTTTTATGGGACGAAGTTTAAGCCACAGCTACTAACGATGCATCAAAACATCGCGAAGTTTGAGTGAAAATACACACCTTTAATAATGATCACTTGTCTAAAATGTCATGAAGTTGTCCAAATACTATGTACGAAAAGAGAGCTGTTACGCATGTGCAGGATCGTACATTAATTTGTTCCCAAGCTCCTTGTCTAGAGTTATTTTTATGGGACGAAGTTTAAGCCACAGCTACTAACGATGCATCAAAACATCGCGAAGTTTGAGTGAAAATACACACCTTTAATAATGATCACTTGTCTAAAATGTCATGAAGTTGTCCAAATACTATGTACGAAAAGAGAGCTGTTACGCATGTGCAGGATCGTACATTAATTTGTTCCCAAGCTCCTTGTCTAGAATTATTTTTATGGGACGAAGTTTAAGCCACAGCTACTAACGATGCATCAAAAACATCGCGAAGTTTTTTTCACGCGGAATGACAGAGAGTTTCCTGTCGAATAGGCATCCCTACTTTTTAATCTCTCGCGCACTAAAAAGTTTTCCTCCCCCCTTCCCCTCTTCTCCTTAAACTCACTTAATTACGATGAAAGTAGCGGTATGTGGGACTAAAGAGACAATAGACTTGTAATATATTTGGATCTGAGATTCTTTCTCCATATGTTATTTTAGTCGTGAAAGACATCTTTCGTGAAAAACATCTTTCTTTTTCACCATCACAACAGAAATCACCTTCATACTCATTTCACTGAAAAGCCTCTCCCGTGAGTTTATGCCCCAAATTCCGGGTTTTTCTCCGAATTTAAAAGTATGAATTAATTAAGGATGCCACTGCACCAAATTATTTTAGCCAAAATCAATTTCTTTTGTGGGTAATTAAAATAGATTAAAGATAAAAATAAATAATTATATTGGTTAAAAATTTATATCGTTTTAAAAACAGTCAAGCTGTATTTAACATTTTTTAGTGCATAAACTGGACCAACCTCGAGTACCAACATTGAGCTTTTCTTTTGACGCTCTTATTAAACGTTGTTTAATATATTAACAAAATATAGGCTTCAGTCCCGGTACTTGTTAGGTCGGATTCCAAAATTATAGGATTTTTTCCAATCACAACAAATGACGAAGGCTGACAAAAGTATCAAAGGCTAAAAAATAGAAAAGAAATTACCCGAAAGACCAGTTATCAAATTTAAGTAAGAGTTCTTTTATTTTGTTAAGAAAAATTAACGTTTAAAACTGGAAAACAGATTACGTGTGGTAAGTAAAAAAGGGAATTCAATACATAATAAGAAACATGTTCTTTCAGCGGAGCAGCGCAAGAAAATAGATCCAGTGCTCGCTGTCCCGATGTCTTAGGGAACCAATTTTCATAACCTCGGGTAATTTTCTAGAAGTTTAAAAACTGTTAGGCTACGTTACGTAAAAATAAAGTAAAGGTCGCTGACTATCAAAAGCCGCAAAAATGCATTGGGAGCGAAGATGGACTAAACAGTTGGACCATAGCCGACAGTAGAGGGGGATGACTGCTGAGAAACTTCACGTTATAATTCTATAAAAGCACACACACAGTAGAAAGCAAATGTAAAAATCATTCGGGTTTTGCTCGTCTAAAATTTAGTTTCTGCTAATTCATGGGTTTTGAGTCAATATTTTTAACATAATTTAGATTCTTTTGGGAGTTGAATAGATTAAAAAACACTTAACTAATCTCAGCCCAAGGCTTCTTAGATTTTTTAGGACAGAAGAACGTAAAAAACCATGGAGACGAGTTTGGACACATGGTCCATAAGAGATGTCATTCAGTTCGAGATAACGAGCATAACGTTTAAGGTTTACTATAGTTACACATTTAAATTTTCTTTTCTCAACTTTTTCTTAATTTTAATTTTCCAAAAAGTTTTTGGAAATCATACCAAACCATGTTTTCAAGTTGGGTAACCGGATCCAAGCAGATATAAATCTCAAAAATGTTGACGTTAGTATCTTTTATATATTTTTCAAGCTACACCTGCAGCAAGTTTAAGTTAACGAGAAAAAATTATACAATTACTACAGGTGGAGTGGGCTGGTCAATCAATAGTCTACTATATTAGGGTATGTTAAAAAACTAAGCGATATTTCTTAATTAGCATCCTCGTGCTTAGACTTGTTAGCAAATTCGGTCCAGGTTACTTGTGCCATTCGTGACCATTTAGTTGATACACATGAATGACCATTCAGCTACATATAATGCCGCTGTATTAGTCGCTATGGTAATAAGTTTCCATAGCAACATTCATGCATCAGTGATTTCGAACGTTTAGTAAACAAAGCAGCATCAATTTTGTTTTTATAGTAAAAAAGATTCACAGAAAGTTTTCGAAAAGAAAAAAGAAATGTATTGAATGGTAGAAAAATTAAAAGAAGAAAATCTAGAAACGAGGAAAAGTATTACCATAAAAGCAGACACCTGACTCATGTTTATGCATTGTTTACATGAGAACACAACAAAATGCATGGTTACGGAGCTATAGATATTGACATAGAAATGGGTGAAATGGAATCAGATTTGGATCCGACTTTAACTTCGTTTCAAGCGTCAGCCATAATAGCAGTTTGTGCTGCGGTGCTGATTGGAAATGCGTTTGTTTGTGCTTTAAACTGTTTCAAAACTCACGTACATGGAATTTATTTAAAATTCGTAATGGTATCAGCAGCTATGAACATGATTGCGGCTTTAATTTGCATGCCTTTAATGGCGGCGGGTTTGATCCAATCGGAGTGGAAATTTGGATATTTACTTTGCAAGATGAGTGGTATTATTTGCTTTAGTAGTATGGCGGCTACCATGTTTTTCTGTATGCTTGCCGCACTGTGTAAAAGTGTTTTGTTTGTACGTGCTCGCTTTGCGAAGAAGAAATGTAGTGTGTTTTGTGAACGAGACTTCGTTATTATTTTCACCGTATTTGTTTTCGTGCTTCTCTCATTACTGATTCTGTCGCTCCTGATAGATACAAAAAAAGTTCGACAAGATCCACAAAGAGCGTTATGTCGATACGCGAATTCACCTAATTTAACCGGTTACCGTATGTTTTACGTGGCGTATTCGATATTGCTGACGTTTGCAGATTTGGTTTTAGTTATCCCGCTACAAACAGTAGATAAAGAAAACTACAAATAGTTCTGATTGGTTGGAATAATGAAGAAATGACAGTTATTTTAAAATCCTCTTACGCTTCATAGGACCATCGATTATGATTGGTTATATTTTGTAAACATGCAGAACACTTTACATCGCGTAACCATTTTTACTGATCTATTTACGCCCACTTCCCTGTCTTTCGTTACTGCACTGCTAAGACATATACTCCTGTTTCGCCAATACATTTAACGTAACAGGAAACTATAACCAGTATAAGCAATAACAGCATTCGTTGTAGTACAATGAAACACATGACGCAAAAATTCTGACACTCTTTTTCTTAACGTGATAAAACAACTAGTTATAAATAAAACTATTATTACATCCCAACAGAAACTGCAAACCCATATTCCCACTAGGCGGAATATTCCGTGCAAAGCGGGGACGTTGATTGGCTGGCACGAATTTTCGTCTTCGTTAAAAAGCAGAAATCAATTCTATTTTTTAAGCGGCGGAAATTTTCGTCTGCCAATGTATAAATTTCAAACTGGATCCGACTAGAAGTATTAGGGGCAGTCGAAGCCTTTTAATTTAACCTCCATTTCAAACTAAGACCAAATACGATTGAATTAGATTGTTTTTCATTCTAAAATTGATGAATTTTAAACAATTTATTTTCCAGCTCAAAAATGGAAAGGTGCAATTTTACAACAATAAATTTTGGAAAGATTGAATTCCAATAATGCTAACTAATTAAATAAACGTTCGTGGCAGAAAATCACGCCTAAAATAAATAATAACTTCGTGCTTTAATACAGCAGTGAGCGAGTCAACTCAAACGGTGACAGTAACCAGCTTGTGCAAGGGACAAAACATAATGCTGTAGTTAAACTGCCTCGCTTATTCAATCTTTAGCATTGTCTTTACTACTACAGTTGCGTGATTTCCTAGAAGATAAAGAACATGGGGATAAGTCTTCTTGCTTGAGGAATTCCTTAAAAAGTCATTATTAAGGTATCACTGTTTGTATTATGTACAGATGTTTAATGTGTCGTTCGTCTTTTTTTGAAAAGGAATATGCAACAGATGCAACAGATGAATGAACGAATGAATAGTGAATGAATGAAGAGTGAATGAATGAATAAATAAATGAATAGTGAATAAATAAATAAATGAATGAATGAATGAATGAATGAATGAATGAATGAATGAATGAATGAATGAATGAATGGGCGAAAAACTTTGATAGACTAGCCGAAACTTACACTGTTGATAATGTCTTTCAATTCCTGATAGGCTCTCTCTAGGTCATCATTCACTAGCGTATAGTTATATATACCAGGTAGGCTTGCTAAAACAAAAAATAGTATGAAAGGTACTTAGTATTCCGAAATTTAATACGAAGATAAAAGTTTCTTATTTCATCTCTTTTCGTGGAGTTTGTTAAACCTTGAAGGAAAAAAAGAGAAAAAAAAATCTTTTCACGGTAAAACAACACAGATATAGAAAGGATTTAATCATAACTAACAGAGACGCCAAAATTGCAGCCAAAGGTTATCACGTGAACAAAAACCACAAATCAAATTTAATCGGAATTTCACAAGAGCAAAGGGGCGTTACCATGGTAACTACAAAAAACATAACAAAATCGTAACACAACAAACGATCTTTGTGACAACTCAAACCCTTCAAGCAAAATAAATAAATTATGGTACCATATTCGAATTCTTGTTTTGATGACGCTAACCTCTTTTGAATTGCTTCTTCTGTCTCTGTGCCACGTCCCCTTAACCTTCTCTCCTAAAAAAATATTTGCATAAAAACTTGACGTCTGCCATGCGAGTCAACCATTCTTTGAAATGTCATTATGATGGAACATCATGACAGGGTGGTAAGATAAGTTAGACAAAAGCATCCTGGACTTTTTAGACAATGCTCAGTATCAGGATTTTTGTCATGTTTTCAAAGAACAGTGTTCGACAAGTTTAAGGACAATACTCAAAAATAACCTCAACGTGCTGTTTTCAGTTACCAAACAGCAAAAAGTGTTACAACTTTTTTTACCAAGAGCGTTCTGCTAAAAGGGTTATTTGTCAGCCGAAATTAGCTTCATTGAATTTTAAGGTGATGAATTTTTAAAGGTGTTTTTATAGCATGGAAAGGAAGCGCTGGCCCTAAATTTTTATCATTACATTTAATATTATGCTAAAAATTGACTATAAAATGTCGGGTGTCAAATTTAAATGCAAACAGGTATGAAACTTTAAGAAACCTTTAGCTGAACAAACATTCTTCCAGGTACAAAAAATGCTTGGTATTTTCAGGTGCAAAAAACGTCATTAATTGGGTAAAAACAGTATCTGGCATTTTTTGAGATACAATTAGATCTTTTTAAATGTTTTAGATGCAGTGGTCACCGTGAAGACGCTTCATATTAAAACTACTTTTTATCAATCAAATGATAGGCGTTATAAGCATCTTTTAAAAATTGTTTAGCCAGATAAAGTAGCAGACAGAAATATCACTTACCAGTTCTTCAATTGTGGGTGGTTTGACAAATACGAGTAGACAATCAAAATTTAGACTTTTGATATTTTTTACACCCTAAAAATAGATCGTCATGTCAAGTACCCTTATCCACAACCGAAAATATTTTTTACCTCACAAAACTTTTTGGTGTCATTTTACACAAACCTATCTTTGTTGGCTGCCAATATGTTTATTTTGGTGTCTTTTTTAACCAAATTTGTTTCCTAACATCAACATGTATGAACATAACACGCAGTATACTTATAGACAAAAACAATGTGGTAACCAAGGCAACGAAAAACACCGCAAAGATTGTAGCCTTCTTTGCCAATGCTAATGAAAATGACCTTTTTCATGTTGGGAACTTTTTCGTAGACACGATTTTTTAACTTTTTAAACTTTTATTACTGGCGTGCGTATTGCCAATTTATATGTTGATACATAAAGAAGCAACTAGTAATTGAAATATAAGAAACTCATACTTTAACCAACCTGAGAATCGATATCCATTATACATATTCTACCGTTATTCAAAACATCTTGCACAGCCTTTTTACTAAAAACAAAACCGAAAAATTAGCAGTGGTATACTGCGTATGTGCATTTGCTGTTAAGAGTTACAGAAGTGGCCCACACTGTCCCAACACTTGGTATCATATAAACACTAAATTCACCTGGTGCCGTATTTATTACTACTAAACACAGCATGCTCTAAAAACTCCCCATTTTCAATTTGCTTAGTCATCTTTTCTACAGTGGTGTAGTGGTAGTCTAAAGAAAATTTGAACAACATGTTCTTTTCGAACTCAACATGACGAAGACATACACAGAACGTTTGATTACCTTTTCCATCAATTTCACCTGGTCTTGGTTTTCTCGTAGTATCTGAAAAAATTAAATTTTCTCAGTTATTAAAGATTAAAGTAGATGAATAAGTTACTAATTCTAAGTTTGTTTTCAAAATTCCAGGAAGGGTTTCCACTCAAGAATTTTCAATTTTTTGAAAAGTTGGCAGTATCAGAAATTTGAGATTTTGAAGGTGATTCCATGGAGTGAAGAACAAATTATTGCTGAGCCCATGTGGCATTTCTATGCATTTTGAAAATAAAACCATTTCTATGCATTTTGAAAATAAAAACATTTTTTGGTAGATATTTGAAAATTGAGGACAATTGGGGAGATTTAAGGAGGTGCAGCAACCTTGTCTGGAAAGTCCCTGGAGTTAATGTTAACTTGTGCCACTGGTCTAGCTTTTTGTTAATCACAACGATTTTTTGTTAATCGCAACATTAATTTTGTTGTTGGTAGCATGATACAAAATCAAATCGACATGCTACTGGTCACAAAAATCTGATCATGAAAATATTTTGGTATTCAGCCAATCAGAATGAAGTAATAATATATGACAAATGATTTTCTTGTTGTGTCAGAAATGTTACTAGTGTCCTGTAATTTTTTTTTAACTAATTGTAAGAAATTTGAATTTGTTGTGTTGGTCTAAAAATATTGCCTCATATACCCATGGCTTAAAAGGGCTGCTATCCTATTATCCTAGTTTAATGATGTGGATTAGATACGGTTACAACCTGCAAAATTACGATGGCTAAATCTAAATCTAAAACAATAATGTTTACTTACGTGATACACTGAATCCAAATCGAGATGGGTATTCAGTCATCAATTTTTTAATAATGGTGGATTTACCACATCCACTTGGACCAGAGAGAACAATTGGTCTCAGTTTTTCCATGGTTGCTACTAAAAAAGCAAAAAAATAACAATATAGCTATAAACTTTGTCGACATATAATATTAGAAGATAATTTAATTAAATTCTATCTACATTCTCTCAAGAACTAGAAATCTAAACTGACAATGTGGTTGTATTCTGGTGAACAAAAACTCAGAATTACAGACTTTTTTTTCTTATAGAGTAAATATAAAGTTTTTTTAAAAGCCTGTTGTTCTTAAATAATGGTAATCACGTTTCTAAATACTTTAGATTATAGCAACACAATTAGGGTGTGTAATCACTATAATTTACTATTATTTAATTTATTTCTTCCTAAGCCCTGGGTGAATGAGAACAGTTGCTTATGTTTTTAACAACACTTTAATTTAGCATGAAATATAAATTACAACTGTTTCAGTATAGAGAGGGATCAACATTATATGTTGTTTTTATGCAGAGAATGATAACAATTTATTTTGTAAGAACGAGACAACTTTATTTAACAAGTTCTTTTCTTATCTCTGTGTAAATGGGAATAGGACAAAAAATGCCCTTATATATCAATCCTAAAAACTGCAAACATAATTAAAACCAGATAAAATCAGGATATGTATGTTGACATTTACCTCGTCTTTTATTTGAACAAAGTGCTAATCCCATATCAACTCTACTCGAAACTGCTGCATATACTAAGTTTACTTTCCACTTTTCAAAAACTTGCTGATGAGATTAAACAAAGTCAGGTAAAACTTCTACACTAAATATAAATTTAAAATACTATATATATCACCAAACTAAAGTTTCTTTAAACAAACAATAATTTGTAAGTAACTAAGTACTACACAAATATGTGTCTAATGTTGACATTTAAAATGTATATTTCTTTGTTTAAGTTTATCTTTGCATGCATGATAATAGCACAAACATCTTTGTAATTCTCAAAAATCCTTGTGATTTGAGTTACCTTAAAAGACAAACAGGAGATAATAACAAGTACTAAAGCTATACCCAGGGGAACCAGAGGTATAAAATGATGTTGGACTTATATTATAGAGCTTAAAAGTTGGTTAACAAGTCTTTTTAAATTTTTTAAAAAGCTCTTTTCGTTCTCAAGATATTCGCTTCTAAAGAATTTCAGATTTAATTATGCTGCATAAATTATGATGTCATATTTAAGTAATAGCAAATTTTGACATTTTTCGTCATCAGTAATTTTAGACCTGATAAGAGATGTGCATTCAAACTTTATTAATGCATAGATATTATAAAGGTAAATTGATTAACATAAAATCTTTTGCCAAAATGACAATTGTTGTTTGCTCTTCCGAGGCCGCTTAATTTTTTGCTGACAACCCCATAACTTGGGATCTGCACGTCCGTTTGCAATCAAATGTTGTGAGTAAACATATAGGGCCTATATAGAAGCGAAAATTATTTTTCAATTTTGATTAAAAAATCATTTTTGTTCCAAATGGAAAAATTATTTTTTGATTGAGAAAGGTTTAGTTTTTCTATTTTTTGCAACACTAGCAGTGTTTCCACGATTAATTTCAATAAAAAAAAGTCTACAAAATTAGAGCAGCTTTGCCAGGATTTGGGGATGCTGGGTTGCTGGTTTTTTTCATACATACAGTACAGTCTGAATGTAATCTACCGCGTACACGCTAATATCACACCTTTGCGTGTAGGACGGCAGTCGTTTGTCTTTTGTTATAATTAAATCCCTTAAGGGTTTTGCGTGTTAAAAAACAATGCGCTCGCGAAGAAACATCGGAGCAATTATATTTCTTGTAATAGCGAGATGCATTGTGTAAATGTATTGATAAGCTATTCCCTTAAGTATTAGCGTGAAGTAATTAAATAATAAAAATCTTTCGCGAAGTTTTATAATACATTGCGCGAGAATGTATTGTTGATTTAATTACTTAAAAAGATTCCAGCGCGTTTAATTTAAGAAACATACGAGAAGAATTGTTCACAACTATTAAATGCCGCTTTTCGTTGATAAACTTTTAAAATGCGATCTAAAAAAACATTTCTATCGCCGCTATTCGTTTTTAAACTTTTAAAATGCGATTTAAAAAAACATTTCTATCGCCGCTTTTCGATTTTAAACTTTTGAAATGCGATCTAAAAAAACATTTCTATCGCCGCTTTACGTTTATAAACTTTTAAAATGCGATCTAAAAAAACATTTCTATCGCCGCTTTTCGTTTTTAAACTTTTAAAATGCAATCTAAAAAAACATTTCTATCGCCGCTTTTCGTTTATAAACTTTTAAAATGCGATCTAAAAAAACATTTCTATCGCCGCTTTTCGTTTATAAACTTTTAAAATGCGATCTAAAAAAACATTTCTATCGCCGCTTTTCGTTTATAAACTTTTAAAATGCGATCTAAAAAAACGCTTAATTACTGCAATTAAAAATTTCAAAAGAGTTCGCGCAAAATAGATTGCTAAAATTGATCTTGCAACCTATTGTGATTAAACAATCGATCGCGTGGGGTCATTGTTTATCAGCGAGGCAATTATTTTCTTAAAAAAACAAAAGCTATCGCAATGTTATTGTTCTGTGTAACTATTCATGCGAGTTTCGCGTCCGCGGTAGATTACATTCAGACTGTACTGTATACGACTCTCTTTTGGTATGCTGCATGGTTATGACTTATTTTTATCTACCTAATAGACACCTACATGCCAAATTTTTAGGCCCTATACCTATCAGAGTCTTAGATATTGGCTATTACTCGAAACTATACCTCTTAAATTTCTATGAAAATTTAATAATTAGAATTCGGACATGTGATTAGCCGATTTTCTCATTTTCTGGAGTTTACCCAAAATTCAGATTTTAGGGCAATTTTTGGGCTGTTTTTTGTGAATTATAAAATATGTTAAATAACTTTTATTACCAGAAACTGTAACCAGAATGTTAAAATTCGTTCTAGAACTAAAGTATTTTATGGCGCCGTAGTTTAGTGGTACATACTTTGTGCGGGAGACCAGGGTTCGATTCCCCTTGGTGGCGATTCAATATAGGCAATTGAATATTACCATAGCCCCGGGGTTAACCCAAGCCATGTGAGGGAAATTGGGGAGATGGCGCACTGTGTGGGCCGTTGGATGTTGCAGGGAGTTGTCTGACAGAGCGCTGACCCTGATTGAGTTTGCATAGCTCAAAGAGAGCATTAAATACTCCAGGACTCCCCATCAAAGCCATGGCCCTCCTGGAAATAATAGGTATATCCCTCGATATTTGTGAGGCAAGCCATGTAAAATATGCACATCTATCTATCTATCTATTGAATATTAAGCAGATAGTGGTATTTTGGGCAAATTTCAAGTTTCTGATGATGGCACAGGAGAAGTGTTGACATAAACATAAAATTTATTGCAGTTATTTTGTTCCTTTAATGATATACCCTAAGTGTGCCATGTTTGATGACATTTTGAAAAGCCTATCAAAAGTTGCACAGGGGAGAGGGGAGGGGGGGAGTACCCCATATTTAGGGTTAAGGGGAGAATGGCAGTTATGTATATATATATATATAGCTATTCAACTGGTAGGAATGTCATGTGGTACAGCTTTCGGTTGAGGGAAAACATGGATGTTTCACAGTCAAACTCTCACAGAAGTAAGCTTTGATTAAACAAGAACTACAAGCATCTGAATTAAAGTAAAGCTAAATTAGCAAAAACTCACCTAAAACTACATAAT
This sequence comes from Hydractinia echinata, assembly GCA_030067915.1. NCBI lineage: Eukaryota > Metazoa > Cnidaria > Hydrozoa > Anthoathecata > Hydractiniidae > Hydractinia > Hydractinia echinata. The sequence goes on along the minus strand of JASGCC010000099.1, from coordinate 378,660 downwards.
ATGACAGGTCTTAAGTTAGAAAACAAAGATTCTACAAAGAATTCAGCCCCTATTTATAAAGAAGTGACTACATAAACAGCGTGCTTTCGCTCAAATCACAATGGCTATCCTGAAAAATGCGGACCTGTAATTGGTTTAAAAGTATCATGTGACATTTGCCGACCGGGAGAATACTAGCTATATGTTGAAAATATTGCTAAATTTGAACATTCATTTTCTTGAAATTATAGCTGATAAAAAACCATTATTGTCCTTAACCAAAAGAGATATACACCAGAGACACTCGTGATGTTCTGACCCAAAAGAACACACAAAAACAATAATAAACAAAAAATTTATATATAGCTATATACTATAAATATATACTTACTCATTTTCACCATTTTCAGTCACTAGAATGTATCTAGCTAGCTAGCTGCTAAAAATCTGTCGTGATAGTTTATGAAAAAATAATTTATAAGACAACACAACACAACGTTATTCCTAACACGTCCCAATGGCTGAGAATGGGAAATCTATTTCTAGCTAGCTGGCTAATAGCTACGTTTATTTGGCTAAACTACAAGTTTTGTTTACATACGCTGTTATATAAACAACGCAGTTACGTAAGATTCTCAAAGCAAACGCTGTTGGCTCCTAGTAAAGTAAACAAAAATATAAGTACTTGGTACCTCCTCTTTGAAAACCTCTACAAATTTTTGACCGCCCCAACAGAGATATAGTGCCCAAGCCCAACATAGTACGAGCTGAGAGCAATCATGTTTAGCACAAGCGATGGCATATGAGCAAAATTATACCCGAGACCCCAGGACCCTGCGAAAAGAGTTGGGTATATTGAAAAGGTCAAAAACGATCCGTGTTACTTCGATTTTGCTCCGAACTCGGATTTTTGGCTGCAAATATGTGAAATCGACTGTCAGGTCAAATATATGAAGTCCACTATCTGGAGGTTGGTACTGTAATTGTGATGATCCTCTCTAGAGGTGGGCACCTAAATTTATTTTTCGATGATTTGCTTAGGGAAACGAAAGCTGAAAATATTTGCGACCATGGTTTCCCCTTTTAGGGCGGGAAATATTTGTGGCGCCGTAGATTAGTGGTTATAGCTTTCGTACTCTGTGCGGGAGACCGGGGTTCGATTCCTCTTGACGGCGATTCAACATGGGCGAGTGAATGTTACCATAGCCCCGGGTTAACCCAAGCCATGTGAGGGAAATTGGGGAGATGGCACACTGTGTGGGCCGTTGGATGTTGCCGGGAGTTGTCTAGTAGAGCGTGGGCCCTACTAATTGGGTCTGCGTTGCTCAAAATGAGCATTAAATACTCTAGGACTCTCCATCTAAGCCATGGCCCCTCCTGGAAATAATAGACAGGGTATATCCCTCGATATTTGTGAGGCTAGCCATGTAAAATATGCACATCTATCTATCTATCTACCATGTATTTCGTCGAATTCGTATTTGTGACCGCGAAATTATTTCTCGCCCAGGAATAACCTCGTTCAATTACTGGGAACGAGGTTGTTAGTGGGCATAAAATAACAGTGAATTGCAACCTCGTTCCCAGCGCCTGTTCTCTTTTTTGATATCTGGACGGCAAGACGAAAATAGATGCAATATGCCCTGGGGACGAGGTTAAGTGAATTGATAAAATCATCATGTTTGATCTACTATTTTTTAATTAATTTTCTAGTGATTGTCGAAAACTGAGTATTATTTCAATTCAAGGTTACGTTTATTACTGTTGGCAAGAAAACTAAAAAGCAGAACAGAAGAAGAAACGATAGTTTGTATAGTATGTTGTACTGTGAATATAAACTGAACTGTGAATATAAATCGTTTACAAAAATATTATATACAGAAATTTATAAATTTATAACCTATGTTGTTTGTCTACACAGGACGTAGCAAATTATGCCTCCCTACCCTACCCTACCCCACCCACCGTACTCCACCCATACTAAATTTTTGTCGATCATGCATGGTTAAAATGGGAGGGACTTGCGCAGAGGATGCGTTTTCATAGGAAGTCTAGCGTCTAAGGGTTTAATATCTCAAGAAATATTTCCTGGCGCTTTAGCCCTACCATCTACCCTTTAAAACTTGGGCGCTATGCCCCTGGTGTTTTCCAAAGCTTTATCTTTTGACCATGTTATACCTTTCTATGACAGAAGCAGGAATATAGATTAAGTAATTTTCTTCAACTTTATCCCAATGACCTCTTTTCACTTTTTTAAATGGACACGTCGACGAAAAGGGGTACTGGGGATGAGGTTGAATTTTTGTCTTAAATTGTTAAAATTTATATACACAATATAATTTATTTACAGGTATTAGAAATCGCGACTGATGTAATTAACTGTCTGGCCACGCTACCTAAGCTTTTTAATTTATCTCAGAAAAAAGCCCCGGTTGGGACGAGGGAGAATGACCACTCGTTTCCAGTGCTTTTTCTACATTTTTGAAACAAACACCTTCCTATTCGCAAAAAATAAAATAAAAATTAGCTAAAAGGTAGCTGAAAAGGACTGGAATATTATTTTTTTTCACAGCTTCTATTCATCGGATACAGCTTGATTAATTTGTGTAAAGATTCTTTCACCAGAAGCCATGTTTATAACTCCTGATCGGCTACCGGCAAGTTGAAACAAATTCTTTTCCGTGACTTTCTAAAAGTAAAAGAGAGGCGGTGAGAAATCTTATCCATAAATAACCGGTTATACACATACTTAACTATCGTCATCATAAATAAATAAATAAATAAATAAATAAATAAATAAATAAATAAATAAATAAATAAATAAATAAATAAATAAATAAATAAATAAATAAATAAATAAATAAATAAATAAATAAATAAATAAATAAATAAATAAATAAATAAATAAATAAATAAATAAATAAATAAATAAATAAATAAATAAATAAATAAATAAATAAATAAATAAATAAATAAATAAATAAATAAATAAATAAATAAATAAATAAATAAATAAATAAATAAATAAATAAATAAATAAATAAATAAATAAATAAATAAATAAATAAATAAATAAATAAATAAATAAATAAATAAATAAATAAATAAATAAATAAATAAATAAATAAATAAATAAATAAATAAATAAATAAATATGCTTGTTAAGCAACCTTGTCCTCGGGACTTTTGTCTCTCACAGGCGCTTTGCTTATTGACAGATCTTTAAAAAGCCTATGAGAGATAAAAAGGCCTGGGAGCAAGGTTGCGTATTTAGTACTATTTTTTGTCTCTAAAAGACTTTGAGAGTAACCAAGTACTCACTGGCTGTGGTTGTGCTTCGTGTGTCTTCTGTAACCAGCTGCGTAATATCTCTTTACCATAATGCGTAGGAGATACAGTAAAGAACGTCCAAGCAGTTAAAATACTCTAAATAAATAAGTAAATAATTTTGTTTTTCGACTATGCCTCCAGTTCTTTTTGTCTCAAAAAAGGAATTTTGAGCGACCCAGATAAATTCTCGTCCCCAGAGCTCTTTGAAATTGAAACCTCAGTTTATCTCAAAGAGCTCTGGGGTCGAGAATGACAGATACTCACCTGCTGTGGTTGTGTTTCCAAAGTTTTCTTACATAAAATCCAACTGCATAATATAAGCATTGTCAATACAACACCAAGTATTCCACCGATGAGAGAGTACATCCAGGTTGACAAAGGGGGAGAGACTACATAGCTCTCCTTCACAATATTATTTTTGAAGTCAACGTGCGTTTCTCCGTTGATTTGATCGTTGTTTGTGTTGATGTTGTGGTGCTTAGTGATGTTATTTTTTTTGCTGTAACGCCTGGGGTGGAGTGTCCCGCCGCAAGTGACGATAACACGCATATATTCAAATCATTCAGGATGTAGCCAACTTCACATTGGCATCTGAGGAAGTGTTTACTCCTTGTACAAACCTCGTGCGAGAAACACCCAATATTGGGCAACTTGCACTCATTAACTAAAAAGAAAAAAAAAGTAATTTCTTTACTAAATATTCATAGCAATATGATTTAATCGCACCAATGAAAACCTTGCAGAGGAAAAAATAATTAAATATGTCCCACCTTGACACGATGTTCTGTCTGAAATTTGAAACTTTCTCAAATAAACCAAACTTTGCCAGACTTTTACATCGACAACAAGCTAAAAATGAATGTAAGAACATGCAAGGTTGCAACTTCAGTCCTAGGGCCTTTTGCCTTTTTAAATATCAATAACGGTTCATTGGCCAAGGGACCCTGGAGACAAGAATGGCAAGATTAAAACTTAAGACAGAAGTTCTTACTTTTTTCGAAAGTAAGTAAGATATTGCTAGAAAACCAGCCTCGTTCCCAAATCCTGTTCTCCTTTTTTAATATCGAGACATTGAGTTCGCCGTCACGATATAAAAAAGAGAAAATAGACGCTGGGAACGGGGTTGCTAGAATACCACCAAAATAGGCTGTAAAAGCTAATTGCACTTCATTCAAAGCTACCTGTGAAACTGGAGCGGGATTATTTGCTGCTGGGATAAAAACATGATGAGTTCTCTGTCCACGTGTTGAGGATTTGATTTCCTGTATTTTTTCTAAACTTGTGTTAGTTCTTCTATACACGATAATTGTTATATCTTGGCCAATATTAACTGATGTAACTTTTAAACAAAACGCTTGAGTGAAGGTCATTCCCACCGAAATCAAGCGAGCAAATTTTGCGTCTTTGATTGTTCTTCCAAGTTGTTTTGTTTCATATAATCCATTTCCTAGAATAAAGTAAATTAATAAATAAATAAATTTCGTCGCCATCTTTATGTCAAAGCAGCGTTAAAAAATACCCTTTTCGTCTACCATAACATTGTAATTTGTATATGGCGCGCACACGGATTAGAGCGCACAACAGCTAGGATTATTAGGTTAGTATAGAAGTGGTTGTGTAGACGCAATGAAATTTATTCAAAATATTGCAGGTTTTCTACTCCAGCACTTTTTAATGCAGTGTGGCCAGCTCATTCGAAGTCATCTACTGACTGCGAGCTAGCTTGTGTTGTAGGCAAGCAATTAGAATAATCTCTCCTCTAGCGCTAATGTAACAAAGTTACTGTTACAAAGAAGTGACAGCCGTTAGAAGGGAACACCCAGGACGTCAAGCTTCTTGTTACTTGAAGAAAACAGTGCTTACTGAAATCAAATTTCTGTTGTCAATGTAAACAATTTCTCTACTTTTCATCATATCATCTCTATATTTATAATATCCCTATTTTGTCTGTCTCTGCGCGATATTACGTTCGTGCTACGAAATCGAAATATCTATGAACGAAATAGCAAATGCGACATATGTGAGGCGGGCGAATTTCCGTGTTTTTTTCCACGGGCTAACGACTGTCCTACTATGAACACAGCATAGCAAATGCGGTATGCTTTATCGTTTTGTTGCGACAGACCGTGGAACTTAATAGACGGACGTACCTGTTGATTTTTCCATGAGCTAACAACTAGTTAATATTTGACTTTTTTGTCTGTGAGCTAAAGATGTAACTGTGAGTAATGGCAGGTAAACATGTTTTTTCATATTTCTTGCCCGGGCTACCAACAAGTTTGTATTAATTGTTGACAATAATAATACGTCCGTGGACATACTCACCGTTTAGTTTGAAATTTATTCTTCCAGCATTACTTGCGACGAAAAAATCTTCGTTCTTCTCGAAATCAATAACAACTCCTGGTTTGATTTTCACGTCTAAAATACGAAGTACTTCAATGAAGCCATCAACAAAGAAACGACTGGTTTCCAAAGTCTGCATTCCAACGACTTACCTTTTATTTGACAACACTTTGCTTTTTGTACTCTATTAAAACTGTTTTTGCTGTAAACTCCAACAAGTCCGTACCCAGCTGGACATTCATGCTGCCATGTATTATTATAGCGCACTTTGTTTTGTGCAAGGTTCGACGATAAGTCCAAAACAACGCACGTTTGACGATCGATAACTTTATTAACCAATACTGAACAACGTATGGAACGAAGCAGACTTACCCCAACTTGACTAAGTGTAAATTTGAAGCCTAAAGAAATTAATGTGAGTTGAAATTAAAGAACGTGGGTATTTGCATCAAAAGATTTTACTTCAATAACAAAGAATGAAACGAAAAATTAAACAATAATATGGCAGTCAGTAAAATAATGCTTATTGCTAAGCATGCTTGACAGTTTGGTGCAGAAATAGTTAAAGAAGAATAACTCGTTTTATCTTTGGTACAAAAAAAGACAAAAAAGAGGCCGGTCACTTAAAAAGTTCATAGTTACCTGTAATAACAGAATATCTTTCACATTCAGCATTCCATATTTTATTCCCCACATTTTTACCCCCATTTAAAGATGTCAGATCAAGTTCCCATGACAACCAGTTGCTTACATTACTTCTGCAACATTTTGCTTTTATGAATGGAGCCGTTGGGATATCCGAGTATACAGCTTGTATAAAGCGGTCTTCTGGACAACTATTTTGCCATTTACTGTCACCCACTAAATTCACTTTTGATTCGGCTTTAAAATTTTCAATTACATTACAGGGTGAGGTAATTCTTGTACCAGATAATTGATAGCCAGATGTTAAAATCGATACGAAGAACAACGCTGAATCTATAACGAAGAGACCGTTCTTAACTTGACGTTTTTATCCCTGTTAATTCTCGCCCCTCTTCTTTTTTTTGAATTTGATATTGGAAACGACGTCATCTTCAGGGATGGTGCCTATGTCAAAGCCGCTAGCGCTTACAAAAAGGCAAAAGCCCCTGGGGACGAGGTTGAAACGATGTCTCAATTTTAAAAAGTGTAAAAGAGTCCTGGGGTTGGTACCCATGAGTAGCCACATTTTTAGAAAGTAAAATAAATAATAATAATAAATTGATCAATTGTCGCATTTAAGAAATTTATTAAAAAAATTTTTTTGTCACTACAGTTAGATATTGGTGCCACCTCGACTTTTATTTAAATTTAACTCGTTTTCAAGTTATCACTCGAGTTATAACTTATAACTCGAGTTAAAAGTTAATACAAGTTGAGGTGGCACAAATAAGCCACCGTAAGTTTAATAGAAGAGATAAAAAAAAACGACAACAACATAAACAACAACATAAACAAACAATAACAACAACAGTAAGAAACAATAACAACAACAGTAAGAAACATACGCATCAAAAACATTCCCATCCTCTTCGTATCATCTATCTCTTTATATTTTTTTCTCTCTTTCATGCTATGTATACGCATATCGCATTTGTTTACTTTGACAATAAATCATTCACAAATCAAACGCAACTTTTGTTAACCAAACAAACTAGATTTTTTTTTCAAACCAACAAGAGTCATGCCACAACGCATTCTTTGTATAGCTTGACAGCTACACTTTTAATTTTGACATTTTCCTGAAAATCTCAACTATAAGGACAAAAGCCCTTTTTACAGTTGTTTTTTTCTTCATTCATATAAACTTTTCTCAAAGAATTCGACATGGGTTTTTTAACTATCGGCTCGTGTAATGACGTTAACCGTCGTCCGTCAGAAATCAACTCGACGCTAACTTTGATTAAAAAATCATCTTCGAGTCTATTCACCTTGTATGAAATTTCCTTTTGGTAAGAAAGAAATTATTGTACCTAAATTGGTATCTTTGGGTGCTGGATACACATCTTGACGTCATAATATTTGACATCCAAACGTCATTTAATGCAAGAGAATATTAAAAAGTCATCCATCTTAATTACAAATATTCCAGGCACTGATTTCTACCGCCCTTCTTAGACCATCATAAGCATAATTTCAAGTGTTCATAATAATTTCCACCAAAAAATATATTCAAACTAAGTCTCCCCAAGAATCAAACCGCACGCGGAGGCATAATTCTTCATCAAGCCTATGACAGAAAAAAGCAAAAGGCTCGGTTACTTATCTCTACAGGATAGTGTCATATCCCTTAATCACATTCAGAGGTATCACTTCTTACTCACTTTATTCATCATTTTTTAGTCAGAACGAAACAAAGTTTTGGCTAGCAGCAATATATAGTGAGAGCATTTCCATACTACTTATAATTTATCAAGCTACTTTGTCACGTTATGTACGAAGAGTGATGTAGACGGATCCTTCTTTGGTGTGCTAATGGATATTCTGCACACAAACTCGCCTGTAAGTACAGTGGATCCCTCTGTCTTAAACTCTCCAGGGACCGAAAAATTAGTTCAAGATAAATAAAGTTCTAGATGGAGGGTAATCAAGATAGAAAGAGTTCACTGTATGATCAACTCAGTGAATCTGAGTAAGGCAAAATACATAGCGAGAAGTCCACAAACTCGTCCTTGAAACTTGTTAGTCTTTTTATATTTGTACGGAAAAAAGCTTAACAAGTCCTGGTGACGAGGTTGGGAAGTCCGCTTATACGCGTGGAGCACTAGTTAACAGACGTTATTAATCAGTTTTAAAACTCTCGCGATGCAGATGCAACTCATGTTCGTAATTCGTATAACAAAGGGTTTGTTCTAAACTTTTCTTACGGTAACTGATTAAAAAGTTGACCAGGGAGGGATGACGAATCGGAAATATAAGGGTTAAGAGAAAGTTATTGGCTAGATACATTTATATAGCTGTTATAAAGAATGTTCGAGAAAGAAGTGAATACATAAAAAGTGTCTACTAATGTTCGTTTTAACTGAAATGCTTTTTGGGGAACGAAAAAAAAGTGCTCGCTTTATAAAATGTTTCTTTACGAGTAAACTATATTATTATTTTTTTAGAAAGAACCTTTGAGAGTCTCAAAAATTGTGAAATCCAAAGAAGTAACGTTCGCGAATGATTATTTCAATGTTTTTCGCGAGAATTAGATTTTACGATATGAAAAGGAGCAACCTAGTTCCCGGTTTTTTTTTCCATTCTGTCAATTTCGGACGGTGGCGTGTCAAAAAATTGATATGATTTTGCATCGAAATTTTTCACAACTTTGAACCCTGGAAAATTTGTAGCGGCGAGTATACGCAGATGAGGAAACTCTTTTTACAAGAGACTACGAAGCGAAAGGACGGATATGAGTGTAACTTTGTATTATTTTACAAAGATATAATTTTGTTTTACGTAAGCTCTTTTATTGCGTGGGCTATTTCCCACAAACTATAATTGTATCAGTCAGGACATCTAGCACTTTGCAAATTAACGTGGCGGGTGTATAAGCGTGGTTACTGAAGAACATTTTAGTAATTGACACTGTCATATCTTGCTAGGTCAACCTCGTTTTCTGTTGCCTTTTTGATGAATTTCCGCTCCGGGGCCACGAGACCCTGGGAACGAGGATTCTTCTAGGTATAATCTGTCCTTCTAGGTGTAATAAAGTGTTTAAACTGAGTTTTCGTTTAAATCTCGCGCAAATAGGTGCTATGACAAATATGCTAAACCAGACCTTCAGTGGTAGCGCCTGTCAAAGACATCATATATTTTGACTCCTCTAATACCTAACGTTTGTCTGTTTAAAAATGGTTGCGTTGCAGCTTTTGGGTCCTCCGAAAGAGTTGTTTAATTACTTCATGTTAACAGATGAACAAGGATGCACGAAATACCGATGCGAGAAATATGTACGACAGGCAAATTAAATAATAGTCGTATTTTGTCTGACATAAGGATCGATTTCGTGTTAATGTATGATATAATTTTAGCCAAGATAGAAAATGCGATAAATTTTTAATGATCCTCACAGATTTTTCACTAGCTAACAAATAGTCAATTTATTTATTTATTTAAGGGACGGGTGCATAGTCGAACCTGCACGTAAATAAAATTGATGTGAGGACGACATGGCGCAAGAATTGCGACAATTTGCCAGTTGTTGCAGTTATATTAAAAATAGCTTCCAATTTTTAGGGTGATGCAAGCGTATGCACGAAATTCTCCCCCGCCGCACGAAATTATGCGTAATAAGGTTTGAATTAATTGCAATGGACCATCGGCTCACAATTTTCCTGTGTGATACATGGTTGCGTTGTGGGAGGTGGTCTCTGAAATGGTTGTTCAGCTGTGGGATGCCAGCCAGGACAGCACTTGCTGTGCTAGTAATTATAATCGATGGGAAAAATAAGAAGGACAAATGTTGAAATTAAAACACGAGACAAGTGTGATAAGTGTATTTGCTTTTTAAAGGCGATCTGGAGTTTCAAAGTAAAGAAAACGTCTTTAACAAACTCGTCCCGGTTCCCTCGTAGATAAAAGGCTGGGAGGAGGTTCCTTCTCTATAAGGAAATTAAATTAATCTTCCTAATGTTATCACACAAAGAGAGCTCTAAGATTGTTTTGGAATAAATAAAGCAGGTTTTTATATTATTTAGTACACAATCCGATTTTCTGATTCCTGATTATTTTTCATGGTGAAGTAATATTAAAATGTAAGCAACGACTTTAACTATAACTCGTATCCCCTTCTATTTATAAATAGCACAATAAAAGCCAGTTGTTGAAACAACACCACTGATATTTACTTTGGCTTGTGTGCTGTATATTTTGTAACGTTAAACTTTGGATTTGAACTCGAATTTCTTTAAAACGAACTGTATATACGGAGAGTTGGCTTTTGCCAAAAATACACGTTCATAAATGCGTCACTTAGGCGAAGACATATATTTTAAAACTATAGTATGAAAATTAAACATTTTAAAAAGAAAAGAAAACTATGGATATACTTTTAAGTAAGTATTTTCTACATGTCATATTCTAGTTTTTGTATTTGTTGTATCAAAAAAAAGTTTAGCTGGATGGAGTGGAAGATAAAAGTAGAGAAGTCCTTTTAAATAACGTTCCGTGAGCAAAGCAAAAGTTTTTCCAGATGTGTTACAAGCAAGTACAGATACATCTTCAACGTATTTTTAGTTTTGTTTTTGTGTATGTTAAATATAACTGACTACCTCAGCGAGATCTATAACTTACTGTTTCCTCTGATCGAATGAATTCTTTCCTCCTCAAGATTTTATGTCAACGGTCGCTGGGTAACTAAGTTCATACTTTTGGTTGATCAGCACTATAATATGGTAGTTCAGGCGTTACTGTTGCAAATTGTTGTAAGGGTTCATCGAACGAACATTTTTTACCTGTAACAAAATAAATTTTCTCAGTTTCTTGTTGTATGGTTAAATTTTTTTACAAATATCGTGTAAAAACAATTTGGCATGGTGCTATTTCTAAAACCTTTTTAATGGGATAAATGGAGAAAATTGTTGTCGTCGTCGACGTTGTTGTTGTTGTTGTTGTTGTTGTTGTTCTTATCGTTGTTGTTGTTGTTTGTTTGTTGTTGTTTGTTGTTCTTATCGTTGTTGTTGTTGTTATCATTGTTGTTGTTGTTGTTGTTGTTGAGCTTAAAAAATTGGAGAAAATTTCTAACGAGGAAAGAGCCTTTAATATTTGACGGTGAATAATTTCGACAATCGGAATGCACGTCAAGCGATGTCAATCCTAAAATAATGGCCAAGAGCATTTGAAGAACTTCCTGAATAAGTTACGCCACAATTATTGTATTGCTTATTGTCCAGGAAAATGATTTGATTTTTTCTTATGTAAACATTCACACAATAAGAATCGCAAGTATCTAGTCACTTGAAAATATTTTTTTGCAAAGATGTTTATATTTCCCTAAAAGTATTTTATTTTTTTAAAAAATACAAGAAAATAAATGAAAAAAACTTTCTCCATGGTATGGCTTAGTTATCATATTGCAAGGCACTCAAATATGTTTCGTGGATCGATATTATAATACCCGTATACGTCAACAAGACCCTGGGGATTAGTCCCCAGGGTCTTGTGGCCCCTAAACCGTTATTATGGAACGATCACGATGACCCTGGCACAGACTTTTCGCCGCTATCAAATTCATCAAAAAGGCAAAATGCCCTGGAAAAGAGGTTGTGTGTACGTCTGTCTGTCACGCAAGATGGTAACCGCTGTAGCGAGACACACGAAATGCCGTATATAAAAGACGGGTGAACCCGTGGATTTATCTACGGACCATTGACTAGTGTTCGTTCTCCCGTTCGTTACAAAACATGTTGCAACGTCACAAATACAATCAACAGGAGACAAAGGAAAGCAACTTCGTACGCAGGTTTTTTTTTAACGAGCAACATGTCGAGGCGATAGTTTGTTGAGGACACTAACAAAAGGATGTTAAGTGTCATAAATAAATAAGATGAAATAAACAAGTAAATAAATGATTTCTTTTAGATTTAAAAAGTGTTATCTTTAATGTTTTCCACAAACATACTTTTAGCAACACGAGATAAAAACATTTTTAATGGCAGCTTTCCAGAATTACCATCGTCATCAAGATTTATTTTTATTATTTTTATTTATTTCGTTATTTTTGTTCTGGTCCTCATTTTACCCAAGTTGACGTGGTGTTGTGGACAGGGGTTAAAACTTAACGTTTTTAAACATTCGAAAGTGAATATCCCCTCCGAGGGAGCGATGTTTGTTTTGAGTTGCTCTCCCCTTATTAAAAAGTACCTATGTATGTTGAAAGAAAGATTTGTATTTCATTTAATGAATATTTTCATATAATGAAATTCTTCACTATGCGGAAATTCTATCAGGGCTGTTTTAAAGCATTTTGATTTTCACAAGACATTTCACGAGTGAAGAACGGGCTTAGAGAGGGTAGTAAGAACACGTGACGGCTTCTAAGTAAAGAAATGATGACATCATGTACACATGTTCTTGACACTTTTCAATTTGTGTGTGGTTTGTGAGACATGTTTTCAACTGGTAAAAGTCCTTCAGTTATGTCAAGTGTTTGTAGAAGTATATTGTTTGTAATTTTCTTTTTTTAAGTCGGAACGGAGGAGAACCATACGTATAAATCACGCGGACGCTACCTTGTTATTCAACCTCGTTCGCAGCGCCCATTGTCGCTTTTAGTATATCAACACACGGTGCTCGCTGTTCCAATATAAAAAGGAGACAACAGGCGCTGGGAACGAGGTTGCTTGTTATCATTCACATAACGACGTGCATAAACATCTTTATAAAGATTCGTACAACCTCAAACACTGCCGTGATGGTAGTCATGTGAAAAATTATGGTTCTTAAGGAAAAAGGAGTTAAAAACAAAATGATAAAATTATTATACACACCGTAAATGTCCTGTTTAACGCCCTTCTAGAATGAATGTCATCCGCCCCTAAATTGTCAAAAGTTGAATACCTCTGGGTGATCAGTTAAATTCATTAATTAGTCATCAAATCAATTTTTGGGCGTATTTGTAATCCGAAAAGTGATTTGCAATCCAACGATACACATATATTTGATAGAAATTTAAATTTTTGTTTAAAGGTTTACTCCTATCCTTCTCTAATCAAACACCCAAATTAACATCTCACAAAATTAATTTGATATTTGCCCTCCATCCCACGCCCAAACATCCCAAACGCCCACTACACGAGATTGCTTATAATAAAAAAGATATATCCATACTAACATCGTCTATTATCTACGGTGGCATATTTGTGCCACCTCGACTTATATTAAAATTTAACTCGTTTTCAAGTTCTAACTCGAGTTATAACTTATAACTCGAGTTATAACTTATAACTTAAAATTTAACTCGTTTTCAAGTTCTAACTCGAGTTATAACTTATAACTCGAGTTATAACTTATAACTCGAGTTATAACTTATAACTCGAGTTATAAGTTATAACTCGAGTTAGAACTTGAAAACGAGTTAAATTTTAATATAAGTCGAGGTGGAACAAATATGCCACCGTAGATATCGCTATTCGCAAATCATTTCATCATAACGTAACATTATTTTTGTATTATATTTTTATATTATATTTTTATTTATATTTTTATATTTATATTTTACATTTATATTTTTACATTTATATTTTTACATTTATATTTTTATATTTATATTTTTACATTTATATTTTTACATTTATATTTTTATATTTTTATATTTTTTTATTTATATTTCTATAATTCTATTTTTATTTTTAAATTTTTATATTTATATTTATATATTTATATTCAAATTTATATTTATATTTATATTTATATTTATATTTATATTTATATTTATATTTATATTTATATTTATATTTATATTTATATTTATATTTATATTTATATTTATATTTATATTTATATTTATATTTATATTTATATTTATATTTATTTATTTATATTTATATTTATATTTATATTTATATTTATATTTATATTATATTTATATTTATATTTATTTATATTTATATTTATATTTATATTATATTTATATTTATTTATATTTATATTTATATTTATATTTATATTTATATTTATATTTATATTTATATTTATTTATATTTATATTTATATTTATATTTATATTATATTTATATTTATATTTATATTTATATTTATATTTATATTTATATTTATATTTATATTATATTTATATTTATATTTATATTTTATATTATATTTATATTTATATTTATATTTATATTATATTATTTATATTTATATTTATATAAATTATTTATTTTTAGCCTCGAGATTCTTCTTTATCCTAATTCTATTAACTGGTTGTCAAACTTTGTTCACAAGATTTCCCTCAAAAAAGAAAATAACATCCCCCTGCAATTTAATTGAAAGTTTTAAAGCCGAATCAAAAGTAAATTTAGTGGGTGACAGTAAATGGCAAAAATAGTTGTCCAGAAGACCGCTTCATAAAAGCTGTATACTCGGATATCCCAACGTCTCCATTCATAAAAGCAAAATGTTGCAGAAATAATGTAAGCAACTGGTTGTCATGGGAACTTGATCTGACATTTTTAAATGGAGGTGAAAATGTGGTGGAAAAAATATGGAATGCTGAATGTGAAAGATATTCTGTTATAACAGGTAACCATGATTCTTTCTAAGTGACAGGCCTCTTTTTGTCTCTTTTTTTGTACCAAAAACAACAAACATCCTTCTTTAACCATTTCCCCACCTAACTGCCAAGCATGTTTAACAATAAGCATTATTTTACTGACTGTAGTTTCTTTGTTTACTTTTTCGTTTCATTCTTCATTAGTTAAGTCTTTGGATACACATATTCACGTTATTCAATTTCAACTAAAATTACTTTTTCAGGCTTCAAATTTGCAGTAAGTCAAGTTGGTTTAAATTTACTTCGTTCCATACGTTGTTCAGTATTGGTTAATAAAGCTATCAACCGTCAAACGTGCGTTGTTTTGGACTTATCGTCGAAAGTTGCAAAAAACGAAGTGCGGTATAATAATACATGGCAGCATGAGTGTCCAGCTGGGTACGGACTTGTTGGAGTTTACAGCAGAAACAGGTTCAACAGGATAGAAAAAGCGAAGTGTTGTCAAATCAGAAGTAAGTCCACGATTTAGTTTGCTAAAGTTTTTTCAAATTTTTGAAAAAAATCATGTTTGCACAGTTTACATGGTTTTGAAAAATGATAGCGTTTTATTGTGGAAGACAAACTCGCGAAAAATCGTGGGTTGAGTCCCCGGCCGAGTCATATGCCAGGGGCTATAAAAGTGTGAATTAATCCATTCTGCTTAACGTTCAACATGAGAATAGGATTAATATCTTAGGCTGTTGTCTAGTTGAGCGGTTGTGGTGCTTGCACGACTTTCGTAGCTCAAATGGGAGCTGTAAATGCACTAGGACTCCCTTCGCAGGACCCTTATTGATAACAGTACCATTAGGAACTGAAGAGGTTATCCTGAGTAAATAATAGTAATAATAATTCCATACCACTGATGTATAAAGAAAAACAAATCCAAATAAAAATTTCTTCTTCAAACGTCTCAATAAACTAGCATTAGCGAGATTTACCACTTGTTGATTTAAGTTATGCTTATATTTGAATTTATTTATTCTAGATGCTAGTTTTAGACTTGGAGATGTATTTCATTTTAACAAGAACGTCAATCAATTTATAAGAAGTGATGTGGGAGGATTGACTTTCAAAGTAAACGGTTGGTACTAGTAACAGTGATTGTTACTGTTTTGTTCATTGTTTGTTGTTTGTTGTTGTTGTTGTTGTTGTTGTCGTTGTTGTCGTTGTTGTCGTTGTTGTCGTTGTTGTCGTTGTTGTCGTTGTTGTCGTTGTTGTCGTTGTTGTCGTTGTTGTCGTTGTTGTTGTTGTTTTTGTTTACAAACTTTTAACGAATTTCCATAAATTTTGGTTGCTCGTGGGCTTCTAAGCGGCAAGCATCGTCATCTGAAATTACCAATATGTTAGCAGTATTGTCAGGATGGATATAATTTAAGTTAACCGACTGATAGCCTTGTGGTAGAGCGTTCGCTTCCAGTGCGGGAGGTCTTGGGTTCAAACCCCGGCCGAGTCATGCCAGAGACTATAAAAGTGTGAATCTATCCTTTCTGCCTAGCGTTCAGCATGAGAATAGGATTGATATCTTAGGCGGTTGTCTAGTTAAGCGATTGCTGTGCTTGCACGACTTTCGTAGCTCAAATGGGAGCTTTAAATCCGCTAGGACCCCCTTCGCAGGACCCTCGTTGATAGCAGTACCAATAGGAACTGAAGAGGCTATCCTGGGTAAATAATTTCAATAATAATAATAATAATATAAGTTAAGGAAAAAAATTATTAATTACTTTGTATGTAATATTTTTTTACTTTTTTCTTTTTATATTTTTATATTCTACTATTATGTTCTTTTGTTGTGCATTTGCTAGGAACGTATCTTGTTATGCATCAATCAAGTTCATTCACAAACATAAAATTTGCTCGCTTACTATCTGTGGGAATGACCATCACCAAAGCTTTTTGTTTGAACATCACATCAGTTAGTATTGGACTCGATATAACAATCATTCTACATAGACGAACTAACACAACCTTGGAAAAAATACAAGAAATCAAATCGTCAAGACAGAAGGGTGAAACAAGCCACATCGTATTTTTCAAGGCGAAGAAAGGAGTCAATATCATGTCACAGGTATAGACAGTGCTTAAGAAGATCTAGAAGGCCCGAGTGTGTGTTTATATCAGGGTTGTGACGTCATCACCTAAACATGTTTCTCTGCTTATATTCTTTTTACTTCAGTTCTAGAAACTGAAATTTTTCCGCTCTGTTTTACGGTCTCGGTAGATAGGTTCAACTTAACCGCTATGTGGAAACAAAGTTTGACACTGTCAAAACATCTTCTAACATTTTCTTGTAAAATTTTTATCCGCTAAATTAAATCCCTCTTTTGCGACGTTCTAGTTCCCAGTGTCTCTCAGAGCCGTTAGTTATTACGAGGATGCGCTTTCTAGTTTACGGTGATGGTTTTTTTGGGTGGAAAGGCATTCGTAAATAGAAGATTTCTTTGGATGAGCTTCGTGGTGAAAAAATCTGCATTTTTAGATTATCATGGATGTACGTATTTGGAAAGGGACGTTCTACCTTCAGGAGATGAAGATTTTAAGTGAAGCTCAATGTAAAGGTGAGTTATTAATACTTGACTGACTCGCGCATTGTTTCTCGAGTTGTAGTTGATGTTTGACTGACTCGCGAATTGATTGTCGAGTTGTAATTAATGTTTAAATAACTCGCGCATTGATGTTTGAGCGACTCGCGCAAATGTCTACACATCTTCTACTTTCTTTTGAATTTTAGTTGATAAATGTCGGCCTCCAAATATCGGATGCAATAAAAATGAGAAATGCGGACCATCACTGAAGGGTTACCTGGAATGCCAATGTCGCGATAATTATTTGTTGGATGATTCAGGTCACTGTATTAACAAAAATACAACCTTTACTGGCTGCCCTACAAGTGGAACATCAAAAAATAATAACGGTAGCGAAAAAGTTGCAAGTACAACAAGATCCACATTTAAATTATCAACAAAACCTACAACAGATAATTCCCAAAAAACAACAACGAAGGAGAAAGTTTTAAAAAAGAAGAGAATTATGGAATCTCCGTCTATCTCCCCGTGGGTGTACTCCGTCGCAGGTGGTGCATGTGGAATTATTTTTGTAGTGATTGTATTAGGCGGTTGTTTATGCTACAGAAGAACTATAGAAATAAAACATCGACAGATGGGTACGTTCGAGAAAGAAATGGATATCGTAAATAATACGAACGATAGACAATTGCTGACTAAACAATATTCAATGGAATCATTTGTTACTATTGGTAACAGTACTACCACTTTATATCGACCATTTATGCAAGATATCGGTTCTGTGGTAATCTTAGTACTTATTTTCCTATCTTTAACTTCTTTTAGTCCATAAAGAGAAATAAGTATCGGAAGTTGACAAATCAATTTTTTGTTTTTTCAGGAGAAACTATCACCACTATCTCATAACGGCTCATTTATATCCACCAATGGACATACTAGACTAATCGACCCAAGTACAGGTGAACCAATCTATACACGAATTAACAGAGCAGTAACGGTTGAATGCCCTGAAACAATAGAAGAACAACCTACTGGTTTGAATCAAAACTACAAAGAGCTTGAGAAAGAAACTCAAAAGGTTTGGAACTAAATATTTTATGAAAATAAATGTGTGAATATTATGATCACCCCAGCTCAGTATTTTATACGATTTTTATTTCAGGATTCAAAGTTGGATTCCACCGCTCGTCGCGCATCTTGCATGACTCTCCTTCACCCTGAATATGGTGATTCTGACTCGGACGAATTTGAAGAAGACAATGCAAAGAAATTCTTTATACCTGCTGACGATGAAGAAGAGCTGTTAGATGAGTTGAATGAACTTACACCTGAGTCGTTACATGTTTCAACGAAGATACTCGGTCAGGGTATGTTCTATTTCATACAAGCAGTCGTGTTGTGATTGGTTGATTCAAACAATAGGGGAAGCCTTCAACACTGCATTCGTTTCAATATTCTTTAGCTTTATAAAAAGCTTAAGAAGTTATGTCTTTTTTTTCAGGCGCATTCGGTTTGGTAAAACATGGCCGCCTCTACTCTGTAAATGGCTCACATGATGTTGCCGTTAAAATCTTAAAACAACGAAGTGGTCTCGAAATCACGCAAGCTGATCGAGTCAAATTTTACCAAGAAGCTGCGATTATGAGCCAGTTTGATCATGTTAATGTTATAACGTTGTTTGGAGTAGTGGTGGGGAAAAGACCGTGCATGGTATTAGAGTATTTACCAAGAGGCAACTTGTGGAAGTATTTGAATAAAGTTAGGCGAATAAGGTGAGATATGTTTGTCTTGCTTACATCCCATATGCTTCTATTAAAATGAAAATATGAAGCAATTTTCCTTCAGTTATGGGGAGAATAAAACCGGTGGTGGAGAGCCTAAATTAAAATATACATGCTTTATGTATTTCAGACAACGCGAAGGAATCACAGAAATTAACAGAGAGTTACATTGCATGTTTTTAAAAATGGCGCGCGATATAGTTGCTGGTATGGAATATCTGGCTGGATTACAATTTGTCCATCGCGATCTTGCCGCGAGAAATATTTTGTTAAATAACGTTCTTACATGCAAGGTAAGCTAATTATTTTCCTCCCCCCAGGGTAAATGTTCCAGATGTCAAATTTAAATACTCCCGTATATTTTAACATGTTTATTTGTACTAACGGAATAATCTTTTTTACGAAGCGAATTGTGAATGGCGAATTCGGCAGAGCAATAGCTGCGAAATGTCTTTTTGATTTCCACGACATTATTGATTAAATGCTCAGAATTATTTGCTGGTATGAAAAGATAGATAATAGATAATCTGCGTTCGTGAGCTGCCCAAGAGAATAAGATTATTTACAATCTGTATCCCGATTGGTCAAATAATTGGATAAGAATGAAGAGGCATTCTTATTGGCTTTTGAGAAGATAGAAATTTTACAAGGTTAAATGCTTTAGGCTAAATACCATAAAGCTTGTGGCGTTCAAGCTATGTACTGACTCTCTCTATCTCTTTCCTCTCTATCTTCCCCAGGTGATTTTAAAGATTCCTCCTCGCGTGGCGGAAATCAACAAAACTGCGCATGCTTAGATGCATTGCGCCGACAAATTCGCCATCCAATTCGTTTCATGAAAATCCCCCTTAAACGTGTAAATGCGAAAAACACAAAGTGTTAAAACTCTATAAATCAAAAATCGAATGGTTATGTTTCAGATCGCAGACTTTGGGCTATCAAGACATTTCTTGAAAGACGAACACTACTACACAAGTCATGGAGGACAGATACCTGTCAAATGGACTGCGCCCGAGGTTGGTTAAAAGAACACCTTTAATTAAACCTGTATTTAGTGGGGATTCTTCTTAAATAAGTCATTTGAGCCTTGTTTAGCTGATTTCACATTGTCGTTATTTGAACTTTTTATAGGCACTCCAATTTAAGAGGTATTCCACGAAGTCAGATGTATGGAGTTATGGCATAGTATTATGGGAAATATGGTCTTTAGGCTTACGTCCCTACGAAACTTGGGTGAATGATAAAGTACGTTTCATTTTCTATCGAATTTATTACTTCATATAACTTGTTATGACTTAGTTCATAAATTAAATTTCCATAAAAACCAAGACACGTGTTTTTGTAATGCTATGTTTACTTATCTGCAGGTTATGAAGGAAGTTTGCGAGAAAGCTTACCGCTTACCAGCACCCGCTGAAGTGCCCCGCTTATTATACAGACTTATGATCGATTGCTGGTAAGTTTTTTTCACCTCGAAAACAAGTTACTGTCCTCTTGGAAGATGTGATAAAATGAATTGTGTTTTTCAGGCATCCAGATACAAAACACAGACCAACATTCTCGCAGCTTAAATTTTGTTTGGATCATAAAGACGATCGTATTCTTGGCAAATCATCAGAAAATAAATTGCAGAGGACTCGATCAGTCACCTTTTCAAGTCTAGATGATGACATCCATTCGATTGACACTTCACTTGACGATTTGCAAAACACGTATTGTAAAACAGAATAAGATAGAAAATGAATAATAACCTCTATATTTTGAGAATTAAAAGCAAATCAACCATAATTTTAAGAAACCCAGGTCATCCAATTTTTTTAATGATTTTATGTTATTTTTAGTCCATTTTTAAGCCATGTTTCAAACGGCATGAGATTTTAATACCACGCTAACATGACTACGTTGACTAATTGTTAATCCTAATGTTATAAGGAAAAAAATGATTTAAGCGTAAATCATGTTGAAAGGTTGAAATGTCCTAACACAATATCGTCAAAAAGGACGGAAAAGATTCAAAGTATTTTCCTTCTAAAAGCCTGGAGAAAACTGAAGGCATATATTATGCTATGTTAGAATGATAATTTTTATACCTTTTTTGTTTTCATGTGCTGCCTAGGAGGCCTTGAAATTTTGTCAGTGTTTTTCATTTCTATTTATAGCACAGCACGTCATCTACTGCTCAAAGATATGATTTTTAAGTACGGTAGCTTGAAGGTCAAAGCTTAGTACTGTTTTGATATTTTTCAGGACTATTTATCAACGAATTTTCCTCGAACAAAAAAATTAAACACCTCGTTACCGTAAATTTGTCACAAATATTTACCAGTTTTGATGGTAGCAAAGTGACAAATATATGTCATACATTCCAACCTCGTCCCCAGGGCATCTTGTATCTATTCTAACATCGGACGGCGATACGAACATGTTCGTCTCGCTATGCCAGTGATAGAAGAGACAACAGGCGCTGGGAACGAGGTTGCATACATTCGTCAGTAGATGACACACCCAAAATGATTTATATAACATAAAAAAAGAGAAATACATTTTAAATACTTAATTTCCATGACTCCTTCTACTTATAGTTAAAAAGAACAAGATAGAGTCCTGGAAATTAGGTAAGAAGATAATTTTTAAAAAAGTAAAACATTCATTTAGCTATGTAAAGAAATACAAATTGCGTAAAAATATTTTGTTTTTTCGTATTTAACATCCTTTCTATCGCAGCAAGTTACAACAGACAGAAATCTACAAACGAAATGGTTTCAATTCTTTAATCAAGCTGTGAATTTGAAGGTCTGATGGCTGTGGACGCACACACAAAAAAATCCTGCTAGATCCGCTTTTTCGTGACAACCTTTCGTTGATGTTAAAACACTCTTGACCTCTTTTTCAACGACACGCAATATATTTGTATGATGGAGCCATACTTGACTATCGATATACTTGAACTTAAAATAGAATTCCACGAGGAGAATTAAGAATAGCGAATTAGTGCGTTCAGATTAGTTAGCGGTTTACAGCGAAATATTTCGCCACTATAAAACAGGACCTATTTCTACTTTTCGGTCACCGGAATTTGTCGAAGTAAAATCAAAACAAACAAAACATGTTCAGATCTCCTTCGCCAAAAAATTAGCCGTCTAAATCGTCTCGTGGAAATCCACCTTTCACTCACGAGTAATTCATTTGTTGAGTTCGTTATCATGTGGTTTATTTAATAAATTATGAATTAAGTAAAAAACTTCAAATTGTGGGGTGAATCATTCTTTAACGATATTACAGACAGATAAAATCAATCAATCAATAAACCAATAGAAAAAATATATATAAATTTCGCTTGTACTAAAATTTCCACAACGTTGTCAGTCAAAATAAACAATGCATACAATGGGTAAACGAGTCCAACTATGTTAGACTTAAAAAATTTAAAAAAACTAAAAACTCGTATGACGTAAACTAACACAAAACATTGGAGTCCTGGTGACTAGTTTCATGGAATATTTTACTGCGCATGCGTGAAGAAAAATTATGACGGAAAGTAAGCTTTACGTAATATACAATCAATAAATCTATTATCTATAATTTTAGAAGAAAAATAATACATGCGTACAGTCTAGTTAAAACACACTAGCCTGTATTCGGAGAAAGCTGCATGAATAACGCGAAAGGAAATATCAGAAGGAATATACATTTAATTTGTTAAAATATATAAGTATAAATAAAATGTGCAAAAAAAAACCAACAGAAAAAATAAATTTTTTATTCCCAGACTTCCAATTAAACAGTGAATGGGTTTGGTAACTAGTTTTTAAGAATATCAGGAGGCACTCTGACTTTTGCAAAAGTATCTACACCCCACATCAGTTAGCAGAAACTGCCATATATCTGGAACGGAGACTTAATGGACTTAAGCGAGGCTAAATTTAAAGCGAAAGAAGCTTTTGGTTATATCAGCTCCAGCAAGTGGAAAAGTCATTTCAACATAGGGAACGAATAAAATCGCGAATCTGTACTGCCCTGTGTATATGCGATAAACTAATCTGTCAATAAACGTTGAGCATAATTTAATAAGTACAGCTTAGTTTGTGTACGACGTAATGTAAATGCATGTACACATAGAAACATGCTTACAACTACATAGAATTTTAAATATCATCTAAACAAGAAAGAGTTCAGGTCAGTTAAGGATTAGTTTCCACGTTAACTAATAGGTTTTACAGAAGAAAGAAGGGGAAGCGACATCCATCAAGAAAAAGCACAAAACTAAGAGTATTTCTCTTTGCACTTTCATTATTCGACTGTGATAATTTTTTCTTTATGTTAGAAAACAATCGACACACGCTCGGAAATTTTATCGCCCAACAGTTTCATTTTTACTTACAATACAATCTTAAGACTTAATTGGTATAACTTTAAAACGTAACAAAAGATATGCCTCGCTTATTCAAAGATATTCCACTAACACCTGAACTTCACTAAGAAATAACATTTTAATAACGGTGTTTACATATTATAAGCCACATAAATAGGATCCAGTTGATCAGCGAGAAAGCTGTCTCGTAGATGCATTCTTTGTTTCTCACCACGTGAGTTCAAAGGTATTGTTCCTGGATCAACCACCACGACCACGCCCACCACGACTTGGTGCTCCTCTAACACAATGGTTGTTATCAATGGGACGAGGTCCAAAGCTTCTTTCTCATCGCCTTCAAGTTCCGCTACAACCACCAGCAAGTTGGTCCATGTAAACACAGCACTAAAAACAAGTATTTCAAATAAACTACTATTCTTGCAAGTATTTCAACTATGCACAACATCATGTCTTTATCATACACAATACGGAAAAATTCCAAATAAGATTTAAAAACGTCGTAGTTTTATTATGTTAAAATACAAAACCAAATAAAAACCGTTTCGTTTTTATAAAAGCCTAGTGAATCGTTATAAAATTTAACAGAACTCTTTTCTTGTCTTAGAGTAACTTGCTTACCATTCTCCGATGCTTCGATGTCCTCTGATTAAACTCATTTCAATATCTATTGGATGATATCTGAGACCACGTAAAAGCAACGCTTCATCCAGCGCCCCAACAACAAATAAAGCGTCGTGTGGAGCTAAAAAAATGAAGCAGTTATGAATTAGTGCTTGCAAAAATTTTTATACCGAACAAAGTCGACTAAACCAACCTCCATCGGTTTGCGTGATTTCCGTTCTTTTCACAAAACCTAAATAACCCGTCCTTGCAAAGACTGTCTCTTTATCATTCGTTTCTAAGCGCGCTCGGAAATGTTCCTCAGTCAGCTGGTCATCTTCGGTCACGTTAAAATAGCCACTACCATTGTGTTGAGATGAAACCCAAATCTAAAGGTAGCGTAAATATATAGTACAATACACCTTTTCCGAATTTCATAAATTATAATAATTATAACGTCATCCAAAATTTTATAATGGTTCTATGCTCTTCAAATAAGGATATTCAGATAGAATATGAAATTATGATGACAAAAAGTTTTTAGAGCAATATAATATTCTTGTTGGATTTTATTTAGATTTGAAGAAAATAATTATTTTAAAAACGAGGCTATTCTTAGAAAGCTGGGCTATATGAAGGGTTTGACCGTAACTTTCAGCACGCAATTGAGGCACTTAAACAGAAATAACTGCGAAATTAGGTTATTTGTTCTTACTAAGGAATTTAGGCATTAGAATCATTTTTAGTATCGACCTCTTTAATTGAGTTTGGCATAATGACCTCTTTAATTGAGTTTGGCATAATTAGGATATTCGGGAAAGGTCTATTTAAAAAGGGTTTGTTAGGACTAAAACGTTAACGCATTATTTTTTTCAATAAATAAATAACAGAGGATGTTTTCGCGCTTTAGCTTTCAGTTAATGGCTTACCTCACCAAGTTGTGAATCAACACATAATCCTTTCGTTTCCGGGTTGGCTATTACAACTTTAACGCCTGGTAATATCTAAATATGAGGTACAATAATTTTATAACAGACAGATAGACTGCTACAATAGTTTTTTACTAAAATACTCCACGTGGAGGAGTAAGAAGTACACCTTTTAGAAGAGAAGAAACGGCGTGCATACTTACTCGACCAGATTCCATTAAACAAAGACTATGAGGAGCACCTCGTTCGAGCTCTTGTATTCGATCATGTCGTAAAGATCTTGTGTCAATATACACTGTGGACGCTTCAGGATGTGAGGCTTCCTACAAAATGATTGAGAAAGTCAAATGTGAATAGCCCCTGCACTACAGTTAAAAAAACATAGTATATATAGTGTCCAAAGAACTGGCCCTACCTGCATACAAATAGCAATGTTGACTCGTGAACCAAAGGACGTGCTCACGACCTTTGTAGACAAACCAAGTGCTGCAAAAAGCGCACTGAAATTCTGAATCAAACCAATTCGTGGTCTTTCTTCAGCCACAACGATGCACGTTCTCAACGACGACAAAGTAACATGTTTCATCTGAAAAAAAAAGGTTGGGTAATAACATACAGTAACCGTATTACTCGGATTTTAATACGCAAAACTTAAGTTAACACCGCCTTTCCCTGGTCAAACTCTCGTGATGTAAATCTAGCACCAACCCTGGAAGGTTTTCTTTGGACATTAACACATAAGCAGAACATAAAAGGAGCTTTTTTGGGAAAACCAAATTTGCAGTTGAAATTTAAGTACGTGGGAAGCAATATCTATAACAGCTCACTAATGTTTTTTTTAATTTTTCCTAGAAGTCTTTGTCATTCTTGCCTCCAGAAGAATGTTCAACAAGAATTATAAATAAGCACAATATGCACGTACCTTTAAAGTGTTTATATGTTGCGATAAATGTTTTGTACATAATTCCATGACTGGATACGAACACACAGTATCACGAACTACAATAAAATATATTCAACAGTGTGAAAACATAAATTTGATGTTTGACGTTTTTCTACTAATTTTGACGCGTATTAAATCTATTTCGAGTATATTAATCTACACGCAATAGCGATATGAAAGTATTTCGCGCGCATTAATTTTTCGCTCAAGCTCGAACGTGACTACAAATAACAAGAAAAAATTGAAATTCTCGCAAAATATACACGCGTTTCTTCTGTGTAACCGTAGAATTATCTTGTTCATAGCTAAATTTGATTCATTAAAAAACAGAAAAATATTTCTGGGCGTATTAATTTCTGTACTAAATTTCGCGCACACGATCACGATCTTTCTTGCACGTATGCGCGAAATTAAGTACGCGCAAAATAAAGCAAAAGGCATCAATAATTTTACAGGTGTTTCAACAATATACCTTTATACTGGCTGATAGCTTGCAGCCAAAGACTTGGTGATGTTTCCAGCTCAACAGGTGGAATCAAAATTGTATGGTGACCAGAATAAACACTGTAAAATTAAAACAAGGACAGTTTAAAAGTAAAAAACTATTGGAAAAACTATTAAAAACTTTCAACAGAACCAACATATTACTGTACCTGCTGAGACACCACAAAACAAAGCCCAACCCACAATAGGGATCCATACAGATAGCAACCTCTCTTGAAGGATACAGCTCACATGCCAACTTTTGAGCTCGACAAAGTGACGTCATAGCTGCATGTGACATCTGAAGAAAAATTCATATACTATATACTTAGGTATACTAATTAGTTTAGCAACACAAAACCAGTGTAGTACTGCTCAAATATAGCTACGGTTACAAGAAGCGCTGCTATGGAGGCTGAACAATTAATTTTATCATAGCTTTATATGTTCTGCTGTTATAAACGAAAAGTGCATACCTTGACGCCAGCTAACATACCAGTAGTGGACACACTGAAATCTAAATACGCGATCATTTCTGGTGTGGGCGCACGATAATTCAAATTGACTTTCTTTCTCGGTAAATCATCCGTGTTGACCAACGTCGGCCATGATTTATGATCGACAACTGCAGCAGCTTCCTTGCTTTTAATCAGCTTAATAACACCAGCAGTTGTCATCATACCCACAGACTTACTCACGTGTATAATCATTTTAACCGTCGGAAGAGTAGTGGCTATGTTATTTGGGTTTGGTGGACGCACCGGGACTGGAATAAGTCCAACATATAAACAACCATAAACTGCAGCAATCAAGTCTAACCCAGGCGGGTAAAGCAATGCAACATGATCGCCTGATTTTAACTTCCCTTGCTCGGTTGCCATAATGGCGAATTTTTCAGCCTTCTTATGCAGCTGTAAACAGTTCATAGTGCCAGACACGTGATTCTTGTTGTTTAGTAACGTAAATAAGTTTTGTTCAGAGCTTGTTTGCGCTCTCCATTTTAATATTTCAGATAAAAACTGGTACTTTTTAGAAACGTCTGTTTTATCATCCAAATCGGCGACACCACGTCCCCAAGCCTCTGCCATCCTATGCCCTTTTAAAAGCCCTCCAACAATAGCGGCGGCAGGTCCTGGTTCTAAAAACAAATAAAAAAGTGTACATCAGTTAAAAGATAGCTTTCCATTTATGGCCGTCGGCGCTCAATATACTTAATTTTCATCACGCTAAAAGATGGTAGCGTTTTCGAAATTTTATTGGTTATGAAAAAAAAGGTGTCCATCTTTAAGCGCTTGAAAGATGGTTCGTCTCACCTTCCAAAGCTGTCAAAACAAAGCATAATAAAAAAAAAAAAGTTGTACATGCATAGGTACGCCTACATGGGCAGCAGCAAAAAAGGCTTGGATATTCAATAAAATAATGAAGGGAGTAAGAATAAACAATCCGCAACAACTAAATACCTTGGTGTTTTGTCCTTGGTTTTGGTAGGTTGGTAACAGTCGTATGAGGACACATCAATACGTTCACTGGATGTAAAGATCCTTCCAAAAATTTTAGTTTGGACTCTTCAGTACAAACTTTTCCATTGCTACACTTTGGTAAACCGTTTGGTGGAACGAGACATAAGCAATAAACACCTACAGCGTGTACAGTATCAATAGCAGGAAGTACATGTGACATCCACTGAAAGCTCTCCTCCTCACTGCAATTACTTTTCTGTTCTGCAACGATCACCATACGTTCCTCCCTAAGCACTGCGATGGAGAAAATAGCAATCCTCCCCCTGTGAACATATTTAATAGGATCCACAGCAAGAACGGTGGCTTTAATATCTTCCGCATTGTGTTTTCGACCTTGCACTACCATTAAACCGTCGGTTGTTCCAGTAACAAACACAAGACCACCAGGTCCAAGAAATCCAAGCAAACCGCTTCTTACATAAACTTCTGGTAAATCTCTACCCTCATCAATAGGTTGCATCTAAAAATTTTTTTTTGAAATATTGAAAGAAACACGACAATCATGATGAACCATGGCAAAAAAAAAATAAAAAAATTCACCTTAAACGTATGATTTGTTTTGCCCGTTAAACCAAAATATGAAATCCCAGTTGAATTTGCATTGACACAGAGTTCGCCAACTTCATCCACTTTGCAAAGATCGGGTTGACCTTCCAACTTTACCACAACGACTTTTGCTATATAAAATTATCACGTATTGCAATACAGTTTACAAGCTTAATAATGCCTAGCAATCTTGAAACTGTAACAGACATTTATTGAAATATAAACCCGGACATATTATACCTCCAGGAATCACCATCCCACAGTCTTGCAATGTGAGAGCTGTCAATGAGCCTTCCTTATCAACACGAACAACACCATGACTCAATCCAGTCAGTGAAAGCACACCTCGTCCAGTTGCTGTTGAACCAGGGTTGCCTGGTCTGAAAAAGAGTAGAGAAATATTACTATAACATATTTACAATATGGTTAATACAATGTAAATTAATTTAGCTTCTAAAAAGTAATGTAGATTTAATTTAAAGCGAAATCTTACCTTCTGATGGCAATGGTAAGACCTGATGAGGAGTGAGCACATGGGCACACCACTTCTTTTCGTAATCCTTTTCCTTCAAACTCATTGACGAATGAATCACAGGCTGAAAGTGACCCTAAAAAAACACAACAAAATAAACGCAATCAGAATCTTGCCAATTGTGCGATTCAAGTTAATGAGAAAATGTTAAAGCAACATACAAGGGTTAGCTCTGTCTGCTAGTAACAACATTCGCAAAGTAAGTAAATTGATGTCTTTTGGTTCGCGACCAGAATGCAGACTCCAATGCAAGTCTTTTGAAGCAACGATACAACATGTAGCTAAAGCACAAAAAAATATCACCAATAATACCTATTACTATTCAGTATCATTTATCATTTCCCTAGTATTATACTATTATTGGTGCTGCTAACGAAGAAAATTCTAATGAATTAACAGGACATGCAATGGAAGCAGGCATGCTACCTCTTACATTAAAAGAGGACACTACCTACTACCTTCTGCACACGTAGTAACTCTTTACCATGATACTACCGAACAATTTAATTTTAGAATCTCAATTTTTACTAAACAATGTTCTTACCTTTCATTCTTGTGATAAGGGATAGCCAAACTGTGGAGATAGTAGCTTGAACAAGAGGAGGGACGAACACAACATGAACTCCACTGAGTACACTCTGGAAAAGAATAAAGTATCATGTACATAGTATGAAATTGTTTTCCAAAATATGGCAATAAATCAAAAATTAGATGATGAAATACTAAGAATTGAACACACACAAAGATATACTTACTGCAAAGATAGAATGCCAAAGACCAATCTCTTTTTTGAAATCAACTAAACTGATCATGACTTCACCTAAAAAATACACAACGCATAAAATGAAAAATTCGTGTTAAAATTTCTAATAAAAAGGAGAATATCAAGACTAAAAAAAAAAACACAGTTAGTTCCAAACCTTCTGTGTATCCACATGACTGTGTTAATGCAACAGTGTGCATAAACATGGAATCTCTGGTCACCACTACACCTAGAGCACTGCCGTCTTTAGCAACAGTATGCTAAAATACATCAAAATTAAACAATTAAATATAAAAGGTTAACACTTAACAGAAGAAATAATATAATGGCCATGAGGTCAACGTTAGTAAAAACAATTACAAATGTTTTTTTTGATGTCAACACAGTCTCCACAATACTGACAAATAAATGAAAGAAAAAAGATGTAAAAAAAACAGTAGCATTTACTTCTATATATGCTGCCATTCTTTTGTCCTTTGTCAAATGCGGGGGATGCCAGTCTCTTGGAGGACGATTTAAATTCTCAGTGTGAAACCAATGCACTTTGGGCCATCCTTTGAAATTTGCAACATTGGATCCATTTTCATCTTTTGGTAAGTTTTTTAAACATGATTCGGATGTTAAAACCCAACTCACTCCACAGCTGTTTAATAAAAAGCCCATTTGCTGCAATCCTGCATCCTGTAGGGCGAAAATACAATAGATAACATTTCATATTTCAGATGGCAACAAGCATATGAAAATTGTTTAAAATACCAACTATATATTTGAATTATCAAACAATTTCCAATTAATTTTATAATAATATAATTTATTATTTATAAATAAAAGAACCAAATAACCAAAAAAAAGAACCAGATATAAAACTGGACATAGGCTAACAAAGTATCTCATGGTCAAATTATTAAATGATCATTGAATAACAGATCATATAACATTTGGACAGTGGTGATAAACATTTGTACAGACTAGCGTTGTTTTATTAAACCTTATATTCACAAAATAAAACAACGAATACATTTTAAACATGCCTTTACATTGCGAAGGATTTATATCGTACTTACTTCTTTTTGTATTGGCGGGTAAATGGGCACAGGCACAACGCCGGCAAATAAACAACCATAGAATGCACATGCAAATCCAACTATGTCATCTGCACTATACATCAAGCCGACCTAAAAAGAAACAAGATAATCATACAATATGAAAACATTATTACGATCAAAACACTTGGAGGTAGTAAAGTTTTAAGATATGACTATTTCGTTTAAAATTTAACATACCCTGTCTTCTAACATTATGGAAGTTCCATCCTTTGGACTACCAACTTTATGTAACAAAGCATAAGCAATACGATAACTACGACTAAGCAGCTTTCCTGTATAAAAATAAAACAGCATGAAAAGCAACAGTTGAATTAATATAAAAACACTAGTCGGTGGCCCATGGATAAAACCACAGGTTCGCCTGTCCTTTATATACTGCATTTCGTGTGTCTTGCTACTTAAGGTACCATTTTGCGCAGAGATAGACAGAATACGGCTGTCATTATATAAAAATATAAACTGCTATGAGATATCCAGCTCTTGGTAAAAAATTCATTAGTTAAAGGTGGTTGTCATAGGATAACATCCATTGTACTTACTTTAGTTATTGTTGAACGCTTAAACATGTTTTTTTTATTTTACAACTTAAATAAAGTTTCTTATTTTGGATGATCATAAAGATCTTTTAGGAATTAGTTTTTAAGGAAGCCAGTGGCAATATGAAAATATTTCAAGTGCCAGTCCTCCACAGTTAAATGACAATAAAATAGGGTGTATCTTGTTTCATGATGTCTGAAGTTATAGAAACCATCATTTATTTCTTTATTTTTACGATTAAAAAGAAACTGGTCAAAATGATTGCCAATAGCCTTATTGTGGTATTTAAGCTGTTGTGTTACAAGTCAAGAGTTTACTATAAAAACACAGATTTGGGGCCTTAAAGCACAAAAAAAAGAAGAAAAAGAAAGCAACAACAACAAACCATATAGTAAAGTGTAAACTATTTTTCCATGGTGATCAACGACTGAAATAGCTGGTGCTTTGTTAGAAGATGTGCCGTAACGTCTGACAGCATCCAAGAAGGAGTTTGGTAAACGATCAGATATCTTTAAACAAAAAACATATCAAGTAAGGAAAGTGATGTAGCTTCTGCAGATTTTTAAAACCATTCTTAGTTAAAGTTACTTTTACAACAAACAACAAGATATCTCCATACCAGCAGTTGCTCACCAACAGCAGGTTTACTTGATGCACCCTCTGGCATTGGTGCTCCTGGATCAGGCAACGTAACTATGCAAGACAAGTAACAATACCAATATAAATTTCATAAACACTGTGGAAATTTTTCGACATAAGGCTTATAATTCTTAATAATAAATTGTTATACCTTCCACACCATCATCAATATCTTGAAAAAATTGCTCCATTGGTTTCTTCTTGGGGCGCTAAAAACGGAAAACAGACAAGACTGATCCCTTCTGCAAACATAATTTACGAGGTGCCTGGTGATCCTTAGAAAGCCTAACTTAATTATTTGAAATTTGTGTAAGGTATAGACCGCATCAACCGAAACACGTAAGAAGTGACCATTTATATTTCTGGAGCAAAAAGGGGGTTGTTGTAAAAAGGGTGGGATTGCTCTATATTCCAGAGTAAATTATTGCTTCTTAGATTACCTACTTCAAGTAAGACAGATCATTTAATTTAGCCTTAAAACAGCAATAGCTCATTTTTGTATTGTTTAAGTTTACAGCCAGTTTCTATTTCTATATTTAAGTTACATCCTGTTTATTCATTAATATAATCTAAATTCATTCTGCCTGTCGAAACCAATTAAAAAACAATCATTTGAAGTTGACAATTGTGAAAAGATACAATACACTCAGTAAACTAAGCTTGTGGCAATTTTCAAAATTGGCAATGTTAGAAAATTAGGCAGAGTTATCTGTGCATTACAGATCATGCTGAAAGTTCTAAAAATACCAGGTATTTTTAGTAACATTTGGTGTCTATGAAAGGCAGACAAATGGAATTAATAAGAGCACAATTTAATTTGCTTTTCATAATAATAGAGTTCATAATAATAACTATGACACATATGAACAACCAATACAACTTTAGAGGCGCTATGAGATCTAACAGACTTTTTTGTAAACAATCATTGAAATTAAACAGCTAACCTTTAATGTGTTTAGAAGCTGTTGAATTTTAGTTGAAACCCGGCTTGGTCCTAAAAACAAAATCCATAAAAATATTTTACACTAGTTAGTGAAAAAGTGAAGGAACAGCAAGTGTGACTTTCACGTCAAACAACTTAACAACACGTTTGGGGCATCGAACCACGCTTACCCTGATCTTCAGGTACTTTCAGTCGGACTCCTGATTGTTTTGCACTTTGTTTCTGCTTTTGGTAGTTTATTTCGTTTTGAATCATAATATCGCTCATTAGGTCGGGAGGAGCAAAATCTTGAATACGTGTTTCTCCATCAACAACAGTGATTTGGGGATCTCTCATCGGCATGTCATGTGTGATACGAATAACAGACGAGCTCGATGTTAGAGGAGGATCAACAGTTATGGGTGACGTCACTACATTATTTAAACTTTCTATTGAACTCGGAGGTGTGTCTAAAATAAAAAAATATGAAAATATATAAGAAAAACTAATGTGAATACCATCAGCAAAATAAACATGTTATAATTGTATAAACTTTTCATCCTTATCTTGTTTCTTTGAAAACACAAGCAGATAGCTGAGGCCATGTATATTTGTGATAGCAGTCCCACGCTTAATGTGCAGGAATTATCTGTTCCTTTGATAAACTTGTGAGAAAACCGTAACAATTTATACGTTGATAATGTCTTGTAGTAATAAGACGAAATATCCATTGAAAAAAAATCAATAAAACTTCTCATATTTACTTTTGCTGTAAAGTTATATGCCTGAATTAATATATTCAACAAGCAATTGTTTTTCTAAAAACACTAACTGCCTTTGGGTAGTTCATAACCCTCTATACTCCAAAGAAATATCTACTTTCTTATACTTCACTTACATGCTTTAAAATTTAACTTGTGACTTAACTTAGCTAACATACTTTGTCACAAGTCTTATTTGACTTTTTATTTTTTTTATTTTTTGAAAATTACCAAAATTCTATCAAAAATTTTAATACCTACAATATTTGGTAATGTTTAACAATATTTTGTTATAAAAATATTTAACTGCAATTGTATAAAATATTTCTGTAATTTATTGTAAAACATTCACTGCACATGTCTAGCAACAGTGGTGTTATTGAACTCTCTTTCACACAAAGCAAACTATGGCAGTCTGTTACAAGAGTCTAATCAGACATACACAACATACAAAAAAAAAAATTAACTTATTGTAATAGTTTCTCCCTTCTGATCGACATTAAACTACAATTTTGTTCCAAACTGCTTTGTCAACGACTGGATATATTTTCCAAAATTTTCTTTTGTTTCTAACTCATTTAACTTATTACATGTAATTACATAATGATAAATAATTCAAAGCAGATGTCACAATAAATTAAATTTAATATCAAGAGTAGCATTAAACAAACCATCAATTATAATGTAAATGATGTTATTTCAATGCAAAAACTTCGACTTTATTCTATCTTCAACCGCAAGGAAAAAGCAATAATGCTAAAATGTAAAACAGCCCTGGTGGGCAAGTACTTGTAATTTACTGATTAATTATTATCACATATTACCTTTAAAATTGGTTGGAGGATGAGCATTGTAACTTGAGTTTCTCTTAACATTGGGATCAGTCTGTCTCCTTGTAACAAATGATTGTCGTTTTGTAGGAGCTGGAAGAGGAATGCTGTCTCCGTCTTTCTCCTTTCGTTTTTGTAATGCAAGGTTGATAGCTTCCTGTCGAACACCTATTTAAAAACAAAGCTCATGAAAATACAATCACAAGTCTTGGTTAAAAGAATATAAACAAAATTATATGTTTGCGTTGAGTACACTATCATAACTCTACCTTGTGGAATTTGTGGTGTGCTGGAGTGTCTCGAGGGATTTGGAGAATCCCTAGAGCTCCTCCTTGAATTGTGTGGAGAAGAGCTAGCATAAGGTGCTGATGACTTGCGTGTGTATTTTGGTGAATTGGTGCTAGACGATTTTCTGATATCAGAACTTTTGGGTGGAGGTTTGCTGGGCTGAGGTTTGGAGGGTGGGTTGGCAGGTGGGATAGGATCATTTGGTTTTGTGGATGCTGTTGAAGGAATATCTAAAGGAAATTATGTGGTAAAGGAAAAGCATAGTACAGTCGTTGCACCATTGCTTGCAAGACACAAAACTGAAAAAACAGCGGAGAAGGAGAAAAACTTCCAATCAAATATAACAAATAATGAGAACAATCCTTAAACAAAATCAAACCACAAATCTGTCACTAATTCTATACAATCAGTACTATGAATATTTAAACAAATTCATTATAAACTGCTTCATCTCTCATCCAGAACCTCTTAAAATAAAGATGAAACTTGTGACCAGGGCTTCTTAGAAAATATTTTATTTCGTCTGTGGGTCAGCAAAAAATTCACAACTGGGAGGTACAAATAACTTTTTTTTTTAGCTAATTTCATAGATTAAATTCAGGCTGCAAAAGATATTGAATCAATGCTATGTTAACGACTTCTTGAAGTAGCAAGTAGTGTTCTGGATTTCACATTTGTGGTCCCTTTTTTAAATAAAATGGAAAAAACATACTTTTTGACAGAAAATGAAAGCAGAGTGGAGTACAATTGCCCACCAGGATTAAGTGGTCTCCAAAGCATGCTTAATTGTTGGTATTCAGCAATGCATCTTCACTGATTAGACTATTTTTCAGGGTTTTTTTTACCAGCACAACTAGTATATACAGCATAAAATGATAAAATGTTTTTTTCTAAATCATACTAACGTAACTTTTGTTGATGTAAATATCATAATATCAGAAATAAGAAATATATTCAATATAAAAACATATTTACCACACAGGCATATGAATTTAATGAATTTTATTGCTTGTGGAGCAAAAGCATATGTAAATAGCTTACCAAGGTTCTTCGTATTAGGCTTATTAAAAATCTGCATTAAATTGATTCTTTAACATTATTGAATAGATTTATTTGTAAAAGAATATACCTTACAACGTTCCACATGGATATATGTTCACAAGAGCAAACTGTGGAAAATTTCTATTTGCAATAACAGAAAGTTTTTTTCTTCATAGTCATTTGGAAAGTAACAAGTTTGCTCGTGTTCAAGACCGATTTGTATACTATGTAAATAAAAACCTTCAACCACGAACTGGAAACAAAACATTTTTTAAGTACAGCCTTATATGATTTATTTTATTATTTTTCTATTATTTTTCAGTTTAAAAACTTCAATTTTTTCCCTGATAAAATAATTCACAACAATAAGTTTGTGTTCTCATCTGCAGACCTAATCCTAATAATAGAAATTCCATAAAAATCTCTTTAGCCACATACACTGCCCTTGTAATTTATAAAGTTTCCCTGCAAAAAATGGCTGAGCATACGGAAAGGGATTAGGGTGTGCTGATGATAACATATGCAAAGTGCAAAAATTTTATATGACGTTAACCAATGTAGCGCATATAAGACACTTGACATGTGCTTTTCATTGCACATGTGCCAAATCTTCCTGAAAAAGATTGCAAAAAATTTCAGAATGCAAATCAAAATTTATATCACTTGTTGCTAGAAACATACAAAATGCAAGTTCTACCACTGTAAGGGATCGTCTCAAAATGTTTGTATGTTTTTTTCGTATAATTATACGAACGCTACGAAGTACTTTGTTTCGTGAAACGAATGTCATACGAAGTGCTTCGTTTAAAATAAAAAATGTAAACGAAGTTTATACAAACTTTTTTAATATATGATACGAACTTAAACAAAGTTTTTTTATCATACAAAATGAAATGATACGAACTTTGAACGAAGTAAATTGCTATACGATCTTGAAACGAACTTCAAAAGTATCGGCGTAATTGCCCATAATTATTTCAATATGAAACCAGAAACAAAAGAATTAAATGAAGTTTTTTTGAAATACGAAAAGAAATGATAAGAACTTTAAACGAAATCAGAAATAAAAGAAGTAAAATATACGAGGTTGACTTCTTTGAAAAGACTAGCAAAATTGCATATTCATAGGTTCAATCTACACAATATACGGCGTTCTATTCGCTTTATACGATCCTGTTTTCATGATTTTTAAACGATCTACGGCGATCTCTTAGCTTCTACAATGCCGTTTTCATGATTTTTAAACGATCTACGGTGATCTTTTCGCTTTCTACGATCCCGTTTTCATGATTTTTAAACAATCTACGGTGATCTTTTCGCTTTCTACGATCCCGTTTTCATGATTTTTAAACGATCTACGGCAATCTTTTCGCTTTCTACGATCCCGTTTTCATCATTTTAAACAACCCACAGCGATC
Organism: Hydractinia echinata; assembly: GCA_030067915.1. NCBI lineage: Eukaryota > Metazoa > Cnidaria > Hydrozoa > Anthoathecata > Hydractiniidae > Hydractinia > Hydractinia echinata. The sequence continues at coordinate 341,213 of JASGCC010000099.1, read as the reverse complement.
TTTTCGTTTTCTACGATCCCGTTTTTATGATTTTTAAACGATCTACGGCGATCTTTTCGCTTTCTACGATCCCGTTTTCATGATTTTTAAACGATCTACGGCAATCTTTTCGCTTTCTACGATCCCGTTTTCATCATTTTAAACGACCCACAGCGATCTTTTCGTTTTCTACGATCCCGTTTTTATGATTTTTAAACGATCTATGGCGATCTTTTCGCTTTCTATGATCCCGTTTTCATGATTTTTAAACGATCAACGGCGATCTTTTCGCTTTCTACGATCCCGTTTTCATGATTTTTAAACGATCTACGGCGATCTTTTCGCTTTCTACGATCTCGTTTTCATGATTTGTAAACGATCTACGGCGATATTTTCGCTTTCTACGATGCCATGGAGACGATCCCTAAAGACCTTAGATAATAAATCGAATTAAAATAAACGAAGTTCGTATAACGAAACGAACTTTATAATTGTTAAAAAAAATTCAATATAAAGACTATAGATAATAGTCCAATTATAATAAACAACTTAGTAAGCAAATTTTTATACGAACTTCTTTAAAAATGATACGAACTACATACGAACTTTATTTTAAATGATACGAACTTTATACGAACTTGTAATTTTAATGATACGAAAAAGTTCGTATTAAAAATAAAATGATACGAAAGATTTAATAAATCAATACAAAGTTTTTTATACGAATTATACGAACTACGTACGAACATTTTCAGACGGTCCCTAAAGCTCAGTTCTCAGTAGGTGGCTGGCCTTTTAAGCATCTTAGCACATGGTGTGAACATAGAACATAGAAAGTACCTGTAGTGCCATATTAACACCTGTTAGATGAAAATCTTAAAATCAGAATAATTTTGATGTTTTTGGAGTCGCTAAACAGTGCTTATTCTGAAAAGAAAAACTGACAATTTATCCATGTTTTTTATACTTCTACATTATATTCTGCACAACGTAAGTACATGATGAATATGTTTTGACACTAAAATTTTTCTAGTGTGATCGTCAACAGATGTTATATATTAGACGTTTTAACATACAAGAGATAGTAATTAATTCCACTTAGACACCTAGTGTGAACTGACCTTAAGCAACAGGCAATTTTAACCTATATACACAAAGAGCTTTTTTGCAACCACAGGATCTTTAAAAAGAGAACATTTTCTGATGATGTAACTTTAACTGGATCTTTAAAAAAGTTTAAAACCACTTGTGGTTAAATTAAATAATTGTAGAAAATACTGGAAGTATTTAATTAAAATGCTGTTTCATTCCGTCTTGGGGTTAAAATAAATATTGTGTATATAAAAAGCATGTTTCAACATTTTAAACCCATGTAATGACAAGTTGTTGGTCTTTATAAAAAATTATGAAAAACTAAATGCTCAAGCCTAGTTCCCACCAACCTGTTTATTATTAAACAAATGTTATTACTAAAATCATGAACGAGTTTATTTTCATCTAATTAATTATGCAGTAAGATTATGCGTTCACACTGAACTAATTTTTGAACGAAAGTTAAGATTTGTGAACTGTTAAGTATGTGACCTGTAAGTATAGGTTATCCATATGTAAGTATGATAATAACTAAATTTTTAAAACAATAAATAAACACTAAACCTTGTTCATACCCTAGTTTTTTATATATCTCTTTTCAAGCGTTCTCTTTCTGTCTTTTTCCTTATATCCATTGTTAGCTTTATCAGAGACAGGGGTAGAGTCTCACCAGCTCAGACAGTGCTTCCTTTGCTACTATTCCTATTTTAGATTTCATTACATCTCATTATTTTCGTTTTCTGTCACTGTCGTTCTTTCACTTACTCCTGCAATGCTCTCATGAAAGCCACTCTTACTTTGGTGGTAAAAACAAAAGATTTCTTTGATGTTGAATAAACTCATGTTAAACACATGATTTTAATATCAAAACCTTTTTGACATTAAATGCATGCATAAACATATGTTTATTACATGTAAAATCCTCATGCCTTTATTTTTAGCATTTCCACCTATAATTTTAACTTTAAAACTTTTCAAATAAACATATGTTTATCAATAAATGCATTGGTGGGAACCAGGCCTAATAAAACACATTTTTATTAAAGGATTACTTTATTACATGCCTCCAATGGAAAGAATGAGCAATAGAATACTTACTCTGTCCCATGCATAAAAGACAGGGGAAAAAATTGATTATGAAACTTGTAAATCAAAGGAAATATATTTCACATTTTAAATTTACAAAGATTGTAGGGATGTATGCTAATGAATGTCATATCTTTATGACTAGAAAATTGAACAACTAACTGAACCGAAGTTTACTATAATTTCAATAGATTTTACCACTTAACTATAAAAAATAGTAAAACAGAGTGAGTGAATAATGGTTTAGATTATATGTCTTGAAATAACGTGCACTTGAGCAATCACAAGCCTCTTGGATAGGTCTGAATAATATCGCCATTAGTAGCTTTTAATAATATTAGCAGTAAACTGTGATGTTTGTCCAAAATACTGTTTTTTACTAAAAATAATTTTTCCTCCAGTTCTTGATTAATTTTTCGTTTTGTTCTGTTTAAAGTGTTGTCAAAAACTATTAAGATATTAAGGTATCAGAAATTATCTAAAAACCTAAATTCTTCATGACTTTTGGAAAGCAAATTAGAATCTGTCCAAATAGGGTTTTGAGTCATTTTTACTGTATTCTTACCAATATCTTATCTAAACATTTTTTGTCTTTTTAACTATGTTATACCAACTGACTATTTTTTTCTCCTATCATTCCTATCTAAATAAACAATATCCTTACTGCCTCAACGATCGAAATAAGGGTTCGCAGTTTGCTAAATGCAAATCGTTTTTTGAATAATGCGACCCAATTTACACAAATTATCATCAAAAATGCGAATCAAAATTTCAATATATTCTCAAAAGAATAAAAACAACAACAACAGCAACAGCAGTCCAGACATCGTGTGCATGCCACAACTTTAATGCACCATGTTTGTTTTTGCTTATTATTCGGACGGCCCATTTTTTTCTTTTGAGAAATAAACGTAGCATTGACGCGGTCCTAAAATAATTAGCCTTTACACTAGGTCCATATATAGTCCCACTTACCGTATTAATTAAGAAATAAAGTGGTCACGCGCACAATAGCAACTATAGAGCATTCACTTGAGAATTGTTTACTACAATGTGTTGGTTTCTTTTTGAACCGGTGGCTTCGTTTCGAAGTAAAAAATCATGATTGAAATTAACAAGTTGTATGAAGCGTTTAAAGAAGTGTAAACACGTGAAATTTATTATTCATTCTGTAAATCATTTTTGGAGTTTATTTAAGTTGTAAATTATTTTTTGGAGTTTTAATAATTATACATATTGTTTCTTTATCGTTCATACGCGAGACATCACAACATATCAGATAAGGATTATTATCCCAAGTAACGCGTGCGTCTGATTAATAGGGCTAGATTTGCAATTTAATCTTTCCTTTCTGCTGCTGTTCTTTTTTTATTATTTTCAGCATCATTCAAAATGGGAAAAGGCGTTTGGTTGTTCGCTTGAGTGCGATTTGGAAAATGGAAAAGTAACAAAGATAAGGTATGTAAATGGCTTATAATTCAAGACAGGTCTACAGTGAAACCTCTCTATAGCGGACATCATCTACAATCAAAAGTGTCCATTGTAGAGAGGTGTCCGCTATAAGGAGATTTCACTGTATTTTCACTTTTAAACCTACAAGGGGGAGAGCATCGCGCATTGTTTAATAATAGGGAAGCAACGTAAATTCACGCAAATAAGTAAATGCAAATTTTTGTTCAGTCGTTCTGCAAAGTATTCAGCACATAAAAATTTTACTTTCAAATATGGTAAATTGAAGTCATAATCACACTAGGGTTGTTTCAAGGAAAGGATATTTTGATTCGCTGTTTCCTCCAATTTATAACAAAATTGATTCGCAAATTGTTTTGACATTGCGAACCATTTATTTTACGTTAATTCGATCCCTGTGTCTATGAATCACTTTCAAACAACAAAGATAAGTAATTGGTCATGAAATATTTTACAGTTTGTAAATAAACCTAGTAATCCAGATAAAAATTAATTTACCTTTGTTTATATATGCTTCAAGAAGTTTTGAACGTTTCTTCTCGTAACCTTTTTTCGTAATATCACCTAAATAAAAATAGATGACATATTGAATTGACTGCAGATTTAAAAATTGAGCAAGAATTATTTTTATATTCTAAACTTTTAAGTTGTGAAAATAGAACATGGTGTGGATGGTATGGACACAATTTATACACCGTCAGTCCTATATAAAAATGGCCATAAAATACCAAATTTTTGTATTTAATGTATAATTAAAACAGTTTGTACTGAACTTTTTTTAGTTTTATCCACAAAAGTGACAAAAAAATTATTCCAACCTTGCAGTAATTTTTTTTCCACCTGTAGATAACCTGGCCTTAAATATAATTCTATATCAGATATTATCTTAAACTTAGACATACAGGGATTATTGACATGATCTACTCACTAATTTTCAATTATATAGACAATGTGAATTGATATGAAAACATAACTGTCCCACAAGATTATTTATATAAGAATTGATTAAAGTATTACAAGCACGAAAGTTTAAAAACATAAACAAACTTAGGTGACTAATTATAAAAATGTGTTCAATTCAAACGCAAAGGAAAAAATAACAGAAAAGAGTCAAAAAATGATTTGCATAAGCAAGTATATACTTAAAATACAAAAACCATATTGTCCTCAAACTAACAAGATGAAGACATGAAAATAAACAAATACCAAGAGTCCCATGTCAAAACATGATAAATTAAAAGGATTGCTTAAAATTATTATCATGTAAAAATAACATTTGTTGCAAGATTTTATACTATTATCTACCCTAGTAATCAATATTCTTTTTATGAAGTTATAACACAATATCAGGGTATTTAGTAATGTTAAAAATGTTTTAACTTTAAAATAGGCAATCTGCAAGCATATATATTTTAGCATTGTGTTTGTAAATGTTATCTCAGCACTAAATTATACAGTTAAGTAAAAAGACATTATCCAAAATACATTTGGTATTAAGCAGTATTTATTACACTCTAACAATTTTTCTATAAACAACATTAAAAAGAAAAAAAAGCTTGCAGGCTTATGCTTTATTGGGTATACAAAACTGTGCCTCTATATGTCTCCTCTTTTCCCTAGGGCCTATATTTTAGCATACAAAATGACAATTGCAATTTTTAATTTGTAGTATCCCCTCCCCTTTTTCATAGCTGTGGAAATTTATGATATTCAATTTACTTAAAAATTTTAAAAAAGAGGAAAATTATCAATAAAGTAACAAAATTAATTTTGCTTAAAAAAATCTGACCAAGCATATATTCACATTTCACATTTATTTTTTAAGAAAAAGTCAATTCAAATTAGGTCAAATTAGGAATGTAATGAATTTTCTGCATGTAGAAAAAAACTTTGCAGCAGCGGTCTTCCCATTTTCTGTTGTTAATGGTAATTTTGTTGCAATCATGACAGAAATGGACATGTTCAAAAATATGAGGCAGTTTTTTGGCCAATTGTGAACATTTAGGGTGTATGTTACATAATTATCATTTTAAGTATCTTAGTCGATATTGTAACAATTTGGTCATGTCTATCTCTTCAAGGAAGATAAAACTGTAACAATTAGAAATTCCCATGAAAGTTGGGCAATCTGTCAAAGAGAAATTAAGTGAAACATAAAAAACAAAAAAATGATAATAAAGTAACAAACTTTTCTTTTGAAAAAATGATACTAGTCTAATAAAGTCAAGAAAAATAATGGAAAAAAAACGGTTTTCGGACTAATGAAAGTTCCGGTTGTTACTATCATAAATACAACATTATTTGCTTCAAAAACAAAAAAATGATAATTGTTGTAACACTTTGAAAGAAAAAAAAGTTACTTTTTTATCAACATTTATCCAAGAAAGCATAAATGTTGAATTTAATTAACTGCTAAAATAACTTTATATGAATTGTCATTTTTCAGAATCTTCAAGGGAAATCTTGTATACCAAAACAAAAATGTGATAATAAAGTAACAGAAATCACGCCTCATTAGAAATCTCCAAGATCTGTATATGTTACAAAATCATCATTAAAAGCAAAAGTAGATTGCTTTTATTAAGACATATCTCTTCTAATGGATGCCTAACACCCTGCAGTAGGGCACAGAAACAAAAAAAATCATCTCTGAGTTCTTAAATGACACAGAAATGATAATTTTGTAACAAAAATTTGAATATTGTGTCTTATATTATGATACAGATCATCTTTTAGAGTGTATTTTTCAACTTTTGATGGTGTTGGTTTTAAACATTTTTTGCATGTCTTGTAACTTGTGTTCTAAATTTGAAACTCTCTCTGCAGCCAATATTCTTACAACTATAATTACTCATTTTCTTATCTAAATAAAAATTATGAAAACTATTATCAACTGTCAAAATACTTTCAAGGCTATTTATCCAACTACATTTTAATCTGTTGAGGATATTTTTTGCAGTAATATCATATACTAAATACTTTCACAAAACTAATTTAACAATCCAGATGATAAGTCCTAACCAAAACTAGATGTCTCTCATTACCTAAATAATATAAAAATGATATACAGAATACTACTATCAATATTATATAAACACAGTAGTGACTTCAAGATCATCAGCACAATGTCTTTTTTTTTATGAGAAACATTTACTAAATATTCTATTCACATTATATCCTGTGCAATGGCTTCTTTTCAAATACAATGAAATGGTTTCTCTTAAAAATCAAATCTCCATTATCAGATATACTATATTTCTGCTTACTGTTATAAACTTTGTCACATCTTCCTTTCAAGTGTTTATAAAAAATAAAAATTATTCTATTCTTTGTAATGACTTCTTCATTCATGCAATGCAATGGTTTCTCTGAGAAAACAGATTGATTTCTTCCATCTGTTATGTGTATGTATGTGTCTGTACTACTTATATTTATACTGCACCAAAATATGAAAAATAAGCTACTTTATGAACTTTCCCATTACAGTATCACCTTCTATATACATTTCAATCAATGATTGTTACAAGGTTATCATTCCATGTCTTGAACCTAAAAGAGCTTTCTGTTACTCAAATATCAATCTGATTTAATTCAAATATTGTATAGTAACCTTCAGGTTTTGGATAATGTTGGTTACATAAAATGTTTTAAAATATTTTAAAATTTTTGCCTGTTACTTCATTATCAGCAAACAAAGCCAATAATACAACAATTATGCAACATAGCCAACACACACTATATTGAGCCAATATAGCCAACAAGTGAATAGATCAACAGGCAAGTGAGGCAACAAAGACAACTCAACCAGACATAAACTCAACAAAACAACAAATATTTCTTAGAGTGTCTAAAAGAAAGACAAAGCGATGGGGATGGGGACAGGGTGGAATTGATGTTCTGGCTCTAAACTTGTCAGTTGATTTTTATGTAATCTCAGTGGCCCTTTGCTCGATGGCTATTATACTGGTGCTATACTACAACCAAAAATATGTTTTTAATTGTTAAAATAGATGCATGCATTTTTAGGCAAAAATGTTTTGAAAATGCCAAAGTCACCCAAAAACGCCCACACTTTTACAGTGCATACTGCTTATCAGCACCCTTGTGCTACGCTAGCCATTCCCCGGTCATCAAATGTCACATGACATAATGATTTAAAGCAAAACATGACGATAACGTGGTCAACTCTTCATAAAGAGGGGGTAAATTTTTCATGAAATCTTTGTTTTCAAGCTAACTTCAAACATGACATAGTAGGTATTTTTAGGTTAGTTTTTGCTAATTTAGCTCTACTTTAATTCAGTTACTTGTAATTCTTGTTTAATCAAAGCATCTTCTGTGAGAGTTTGACCATGGAACATCGTGTTTTCCCTCAACTGAAAGTAGTACTACTTGTCATTCCTGTCCAGGAGAATGTGTGACATAAAGGATGAAGAATAATGAATAATAAAAAAAATGATGCACGGTTTTTAAAAAAATTTTAAAGAAAATAACATGTGACTTCTCTTTACCTTACTGCGGCTATCTACCCCAACTGGTGGAGTACTAAACACTGGCAAGCTATTATAGCTAGCTATACATTATCATTTGATTTGGCGATTCAATATGGACAAGTGAATGTTACCATAGCACGAGGGTGCAGACTCGCCAAAAACGTCGTATGTGAGGGTGGCCACGGACGTTTTTTGTTTTTTTTCAGGGTTTTCGTCTGTAACCGCCCGGAAAAGCCTGGACCCGTCTGAAAGCACCCAAATTGCGCCCAAAATGCAATGTGGGCGAGCTCATTGTTCTCATTTAAATTTTGTCGAGAAGAAGGAAGGTGCTATTTTGTCGTTGTACTAACAGTTTATTATTTGTGGGATTTTATTACAGCTATTTATCGAATAACTGATACCACTGCTCGACATTAAAAGAATAAGTTATAGCTACATGGAAATAAATGTTTAAAAAAATGTTGTTTCGGGTTGATTCGGGTGAAATTTTAAGTTTTTTTTTAAAACGTCGGAATTTGTCCGACAGCCTGTGGTTTTTGCAGCGTTTCCAACGATTCGGCACCCTCGTACCCTGGTTTTTAACCCAAGCCATGTGAGTGAAACTGGGGAGATGGCACACGTGGGCCGTTAGAGGTTGCACAGAGTTGTCTGGTAGAGCGCGGACGCTAATTGGGTCTGCGTAGCTGAAAATGAGCATTAAATACTCATGGCCCCTCCTGGAAATAATAGACAGGGTATATCCCTCGACATTTGTGAGGCTAGCCATGTAAATTTGCACATCTATCTCTGTGGGTGGATAACAAGCTAAGGGATATAGCAAATATGAAAATTGGATTATATATATAAAACACAGATAAATAAATAGTAACCTTCATCCAGCTCTTGTTGAAGATCTCGAAGTTTATCCCATACATCATCGGGAAGATTAATCATTCTTTCAGCCATACCTTATTTCTTTACTTTAAGCCAGCTAGCTAATTATAATCGTATTTATAGATATCATAACCTTTCTCATTGTTTAAGAAAACCGCTAAATAAACCCTTGTTAATTAGGTTCAACTATATATAATATAGACGAAAAATCAAACAGACTTTTCAATGGAAATTTTCCCTGATAACTTTTTGACAATGTTTTTGTCAAGATCTTTCGGTATTGTCGAAAAGTTGGCTTTTGCACTAAAATATTAAATACGATAGTTCCAATAACGATTTCACCAAGTTATTTTCCGGCCAACCATAAACAAAGTCTGCATTCACAGGAGCTTTATTTCTGACACCATATAAGTTTATTAGTTACTTTTATTTTTTAAAATTCTGTTTTTCTTGAAACAACTTAAAATTCTGGGTTGTCATGTGTCACCACTGGGCGACGAATAATTTTTCAGAATACGAATCTCTATAACTGCCTTTGATGATGATTATGTAAATGAAAGGTATTTTCAAGATCCACGCTTTCAAAAAATTAAAAAAAATCAGTGCGTGAAATTGCTGAAGTCAAGGAAGAGCCACCGTTCCAGCCTAAGCTTCACGAGTCAACCGTGATGGATATGTTCAGCCATAATTGCAGCCATAGTGGTGTTATAGCGCAACAAGAACTTGTTTCTCAACTCAACCCTAGCTAACTATTCTGCAAGTAATTTTTATCGTTGCATGTGTTTTGTTTTCTATATAATCTAGCTTTTAATTTCTAAATATAAAGACCATTGTTTTAACTTAGCTACCTACCAAGCTAAATATATATAACTGGCTAGAATATATCTAAAATATATTGCCTGTTGGATATAGCTAGAACAAATTAAAAAGCTGGCTTGGGAATAGCCTCTAGTTAACTGAGCTTTCTTGGAAGATATCAAAATTCAGTTTCTCTCATACGAAAGCTTAGAAGCAAACGAATGTGTCAGAGCAAACTCCTAAATTCAAATCCATCAATATACACAAATTAATTTCTCACAGATCAAAGCCTAACTATATAGCTAGCTATATAGATGAGTTGCCAATGTGCGCTTCCTGACTGACAAGAAAAAAAGGACCACATACGCCATATTGACAATTTTATTTTATTTATAGATTTATAGGAATACAATATTGAAAATGCACTGAAATTGCTTTTTCAAAACTAATTATCTTCTCTTTATACGAGGGTGCCGATAAGCCGCATACGCCGTAAAAAGTGCGGGCGTTTTCGGGCGAGTTCGGCGTTTTGAAAAAAAATCAGGTATTCACCCGAAAAAACCCGCATAGTCCTGAACAATGCCCGAAAAAAAAAAAGATTCACCACAAATGACTCTCGAAGAATTATTTAAAAAAGTATAAAAATTAAAATGAACTAACTATGTGGTAGCGAAGTTCTTAAAATAACTGTTTTTTATGATTTTTGATAAGATTTACTTGATAAATAACTTATATATAAACTTTATTAACTCCTTTCTCTTCAAACGCATTCTTTCAGCTGTCGTCCGCCATGTTTATGTTACAAGGTGTTGCATTTCGGGAATGTTCCGGGCGAGTTCGGGCGTGTTCGGGAGAGTGCGGGCGGTTTCGGCGGACAACCATCAATTTAATTCGAAAAGTCGCCCAAACTCGCCCGTATATATCCGGGCGTTTGCGGCTTATCGGCACCCTCTTCTCTTTATTTAACAGCAGACTTTATCAATTTTAGTGTCAGTCTTTTTTGTTCACTTAATATCTTCCATCATTGTGGTCTGTTGTTTATATTATTGGCCTGTGCATATGCGTGCGCATGTCCATTGTTCTCAATGCAAAATGAAAACATCATGTCACTCTGCAACTCATCTGTATCTAGCGCATTCGGCGATTCGGTTTGATGTCATAACAATTTTTTTGGAGGTGAAAAGTTTCTGTATTTTAGGTGAAGAGAGCGCAGAGCTAAACACATTTTGGAGTTTTAAGAACAATGTTAGAAAGTTTGAGCAAAGATAATTTTTTGTAGCAAAATCTAGATAGCTAAGCATCATTTCCAGACAGATTTTTATTGTGGTTACCTTTCGTTAGCTAATTATTCTTCCATTTCCACATTTTTTAGCATTCTTTCCCCCTACGAACTAGGTTTGTTTTCACCCAGCAAAATTTTAAAAATAGAGGATGTAGCACAAATGCGATTCGTCAATTAAGGAAAATGTCAATCATCACCACGGCAACAAAGCTGAACCGAATTAACTAACCGAATTAATTATGTTTGTTCGGGTGAGTGAGACTGTTCTTGCAACCCAGCATAATTTTTCTCACTGTAGCTATTCTGATTTCCATGAGGTAAGAAAAATATACTGAGTCCCCTGGCTAGCTTGGGAAGGAAACATACTATAGACCTCAACCGTTATTACAAACTCCAGATGTATCTCTAGATGGCGCTTGAGTTGCAAAGCTGGTTACTCCATGTATTATATGTGATAATTTTCCCTGAGACTTTAGAACGAAACCTTTCTCATAGCAAAATAATGTATATAATTGTATGTGAAAACCAGAACCAGTTTCCACTTTTTGTTTTGGTGAACAATAAAAAACAATAACAAAGTTTTTAGGAAGCAAGATTTCTAAGCGTATGTAACTGACCCTTGAAAATTGTCTTTTTATCTATATATATTTAGTAAGTTTTTAGTAAGTCCATGTCCATTGCTCTTAACACAAAGCCAAAACAATCTGTTCGGATAGTGATAATATTAATGGAAATTATATAGGTGACAATATCATTTTTCTCAAATTAGTGTCACAGTCTTGTCTTTATATGGCTCATATAGAATTTGGTGTGCTGTTTCAAGGTAAAGATGTAAAATCCAATATTAATATATTAATATCACTAAAACAGTCTACAATGAGCATGCAAGTATTTTTAGTTATTTATCCAGACAGAAAATAATTGTACACATGGACGTGGTAGAAAACAATGTTAGGGGTGTGATGACTGGCATTATTACCAAATTTAAGAAAAAAATTACTTCACAAAGAGTCACTTATCATACATGCAGCGCTTAAAATAAACATTTTATCCCTGACAGCCGCCATGACCACCAAAAATTTAAAATATAACCGGTTTTTTGCAGTCAAAAATATCAAAATGACTGCGTAGTAAAAGCGAGAATCTTTAATTAAACTTATTCATTAAACATGAAATTCTGTGAGAAAAACTGGCACATATTTTGCCAATAATACAACATTGATACTTTATTTAAAAATTGAATGTACAATTTTTTAAGGTGTAAAATATCTAGATACAAGGCAGGTCTATCAATAAGGGGAAAGCAATTGCTCTTGCTCACGCAAAGGCTCAACCAATTCTGAGAAATAAGAAACTAGCTGAGCCATTAATTGCTCCCCCAATTCCAAAAAAAGTTTTTCTGGCTGAGCAATATCAATTCATCTCTTGGAAATCAAGGTTCTTTCTTATTATTTACAGTAAAAAAGAACCAAAATATATAAAAAAAAATAGATAAAAAAGACTTTGTGATAAAATATGCATTTATAAACTTATTCTATTTATTCAGATTGCTCGCCCAGTTTAAATTATTGTAACTTTGGGGAAGCGATTTATTGCTTGGGTGTTATTTTCTTATTGATAGGCATGCAAGGGTTAATTTGCCATGGTTTTAATTATAGTGTTAAAATTTATTATATAATCTCTCCTTTTCTAGTATAAGTTTGGAAATGATATTTGAAGTCATTTTGATTAGTGTAAAGTTTCATTTTCATCGTAGAATGTAATATTTTATACTGAAATCAAGAATGCAGATAGCTTTTTTCAAAAGTTTGTTTAATAGTATAAACTTTTTATCAGGGATCTGTTATGAATAAAAAATAACACTACAATTTAAAACACATTTCTTTTAGTTCCACGTAAGTGTTGTTTGTTTATTTGCTCAGAGTTTTGAGGTTTGTACACTTTATGCTTTGCGGTACAGTTATATACACTATTGATAAACAATGTGTTTTTTCAGTGCATGAATTTCTGGAGCATCCTTTCACTCTTAAAAGGCACGATTAGTTGCCTGTCAATATGACTGTTCATATTCATGAAGCTATTATATGGTCTGTGTAACTATAAAGACCTCTTGTCTAAATAATTTTCCCCTAAAAGATATATCATAGCTTATTCTGTATTTTTTCCCCCATTTTCCCCATAATTTAATTTTCCATAAAACTTTTTCAAAATTCTAGCCCTGTCAATTAAGGAATTGCCTTCTTAAGTAAATTGAATTGCCTTCTTAAGTAAATTACAACAGGTGCGGATTTGAAGTCCGAGGAGCATTTAAAAAAAATCAGCATGCAAAGGCCGGGCATTTGGTTCACTACCAAGGTTCGTCACCCAAATAAATCCTGTAAAGCAAGGTTGTGAAATCAAATCTAAAACCTTTTGAATAACTGCTGCTTAATTTAGATTTCCTTAAAGTTCTATGAAAAAAGCACAAAAGGTAAGGTTTTTTATAGGCATACAATATATGTTTAAAAGCATATTTCAAAACATTTCTAGTGGTGTATATATACGTTTTCATAGGCAACTTTTAATTTCAGCTTTACACCTTAATGTTTTAATATTAAAATTAAACAAACACTTTTTAATGTTTTGAAGAACAGTTTCGTATCGGTGGTTTGTTAAGATTGATCAGTTTCATTAGATTATCCAGGTTCATTCTTTTATTATACTGTAGCTGACTCAGGGTTTGATAGATCACTGTACATACACACCTACATGCACATACATAGCTTGTTTAAAAACGCATGTCATGGGTTAATCTACTTAATGTATGCTACTACTGTACATATCACACACTTTCCTTTTTATTCCAAAGAACAATTCTTCACAACGGTCATAATATAATTTTAAATGACTTTCTTTTTTACAATTAATTTGTTGTAGTTTCATCTTTTGAGTTTTATTTAATTCCAGAAAGATATGTAGGAATGTTTTTATTTAAAATAGAAAAAATGTTATTGTTATTTTTTGATTCTCCCAGCCCAGTTCTGGACCTTAAAGATGTGCACTATATGTGGTCGTCAACGAACAAACATACAATAAAGTATATGTACATGGGGGAAAGTAATTTGTCAAACCTTGTGACCACTTCCTGCTTTTTTTCAAACTTATATTACTTGACAACTGGAAACAAGGTTTATGTAATGTTTAGAAGCATATACTGCATCCCTTTTTTAGCATTCAGGTTCATCTGCTTGCTTCATCAAATATTTAAGGGTGAAAATAAATTAACACAGACCACTTGAGAGAGGGGCTTTCATTAGACCAAAAACTTTGTAAAGATTTTTATTTTTAATGTCATACCAAATTCCAAATTACTTTACAACTCTTAAATTAATCATATCCTTATAAATTCAAAGAATGTCAAAACATTTGACATGTTTCAAATGTTCATATCCTGCCCTGTTTTTTGAACATGTCCCTTGGGCTAGCTAGTCTATTCACTTGATGGTGTGTTAATGCTAATGGAGATGGCCTTAAAAATGAACATACAAATACAGACTCTCCTCCACAGAGTTTATTCTTTATTATTTTTAGTGTGTCTGAGATACTTGACACTTTGTATAGGGCTTGTAAAATAGTTTTTATTAATTCATGACCTAATAAATTTAACTCGTCATCAGAGTTTAGCAGTATTACAAAAAAAAAATTTTAAATTTTGATGTCATAACAAACTTGTAGATATTTATGTGCAAAGAAACTGCTTGTTTATTCTTAGAATCTATTGCACATATCTCTATATATCTCAACATTTTTGTAAACATTCTTATTTGCATTCTGAAGTCAAATTGTTGTATGCATACATATTAGATGTCTTGCGTTATTTTTATTGATCAAGATTGTTAAAATTGTTGTGTTTTGGTTTGAAAAAACAGTATATATAACAAAAAAAATATCAAAGCTTTTCTGGCAACAGACAGTCTAGTAATTCTTATTTTTAGACAATTTTGGTACTGTAAAAAATAAAATTTTTTACAGTACCAATAGTATGTGTTTGTAAAATAATTGTTTTTCTACACTTTTCCTTTTATAAAATTTTTTCATTGTGCAATTGTAAGAAGCTTAAAGAAGATAAAATATTGTTTGATAGATTTATAGGTTATTTATAGGTTTTCAAAATCTGTAAATGATGTATTACCCTATACCTGCTGTTATTACCAATTCTATGCATTTTTTTTATATAATTTTTAGTACATAAACATGGATTTACCATCTGATGCCATAGTTGTACGAGAGTTGGAATCATCGCCTTCAGTTAAGCTGAAATCGCAAACTTTACGGGAACAAAATGGTTCAGCTAGCTCTCCAGCAAATAGTACCAGATCTTTATTTGTTGGAAAGGCACATCCATCTCCACCACCCATTCACACCAACTACTCAGTACCCAATTTATCTTCCCTTTCTCCAGGGTATATGTCACAGGTGAGCCGTAGCATGGAGAGACTCACTTTGCAACCGGGAAGAAAAGATTCTGGAAATTTAGCTCATTTAACTGGACATATAACCTCTGTGCCACAGATTCTTCTAAAAAATAAGAAAAGTTTAGATGAAGAGTCAAAAGTTTTATCTGTAGATTGGTGCTTCGACTCAAAACACTTAGTCACCAGTTTACAAAGTGGTCATTTGTGTATTTGGGATACTGTCGCAAAGGAAAGAGTTCAAATAATACAGACCCCCTGTACATGGGTGTTTGCAGTCTCATACTCGCCAAGTCAAAATTTTGTAGCAGCTGGTGGTTTAGATAGTAAATGTGACTTGTATAAACTTCCCAGAGGTAAGCAGACAACCATTGAAAGTCTGCATGTTGCACAACACCAAAGTTACGTTCTTGATTGTTCGTTTACAACCTCAGATCATCAGATACTTACTGCCAGCAGTGACTCAACATGTGCTCTGTGGGATGTTGAATCTGCACAAATGATCAGAGAATTCAAGGGCCATTCCTCAGATGTCAGAAGTCTTGATTTTCAAAAGTCGACAGGATATTGCTTTCTTAGTGGTTCTGCAGATAAACAATTAGGATTGTGGGATATGCGTACAGGTAACTGTGTGCAGTCATTTTTAACTCATACAGATGAAGTTAACCAGGTTAGGTTTTTCCCTAACGGAGAGGCACTAGCTTCTGTTTCTGATGACATGACTTGCAGACTTTTTGATTTACGAATGGACGTAGAGATTGCTATATATAAAAGAAACAGTGTACTTTTTCCAGCATGTTCCCTGGATTTTTCATTAAACGGAAGGTTGTTATTTGTTGGCTACAGTGATCATTCATTTCATGTTTGGGACACACTAAAGAGTGCACATTGTGGTTCTATGTATTCCCACGAGAACAAAGTAAACTGTCTAAAACTTTCTCCTGATGGTTCCTGTTTGGCCACAGGGAGTTGGGATCAAACTGTGAAGCTATGGTCGTAGTTGTTTTCATTTTTTTTTTTAACCTCTACTTTAAATTGTCTTTTCAATATTGAAGTTCATTATTGCTAATACAGTCACCCTGGAACACTATTCACCAATATTTTCAATATTGAATATAGTTCTATTTTGACTTCCTCTAATTAAAATTTCCCATTGTCAAAGGCTAATCTAGGGAATTATTTTAGGCATTTCGGCATTTTTTTTTTAAATTTATAATCAGTAAAATCCTGAAAAATTCCTAAGGGAAAGAAATAAGGAATTTCTCATTTCATTTTAAATTTCTCTCTATTTTGAGGGCTAAAATTTTATGTTGACAAAATTGATATACCAATGTCTAAATTGACCAGTCCCTTACTGCCTTTTTTCTTTCTTTTTTAAAAAAGTTAACACTCAAAAAACATTTTGCTTTCACTATTGATTTATACAAGTTTTGCTATATGATGTGTTTTCTATGAAGTGTGATTTTTGAAAGAAACACACTATTGTAACTTGGTACAGAATTGGAGGAAAATTTAAAGGCTGTGAGCATAGATAAGATATCTTGACTTTAGTAACTTGTAATTTGATTACACTAATATTTGCTATGTTCTGTTTATTTTGAATCCATACATTAATTTTTTTTAAAATATTGAAATGTGTCCATTAGTCTCAAGAAAGCATATCTAAAGTCATCTTTTTACCAGTGGTGTCTTTGCATTTTTGTTATTCTGATCAGTTTTAAAGTTCTCATTATGATTCAATCATATACATATAAATACAGCCTTTCTAATTTCAATTTATTTAACGCTTCACTTGCTTAATGTCAGCAAATTTGTCTTTCGTGTGTAATTTGTTTTGTGATATCACATTCCAAGAAAATGATTTACCAGTAAATTTAGAGAGAAAATGAGAGGAAAACTTTAGAGTGCTGACATGAATTAGAAAGGCTAAGATAGGTATGCATATCTTGTGGGTAAAATGTTTTTTTCATGTGTTTTATACACAAAACAGGAAAGAATAGTATATATATTCTTTGTGTCCTTGCTGGCAAAGACTAAATTTTTGAAAGCACATCAGAACCATTTTGAAATATATATACATATTATATATATATATATGATGTATTGATACGGTTTTGTAGTAAGAGTTCATGTTGTAATTAATGTCGATTTATTTTTGTTGTATTTCTTTCTAATTTAAATTAGGCTATTCCTGGGTCTGCTAAAATCTTTATCCTTCTTGTCGAAGAAAGGAATATAGAATATAATTACATTTGCCATGATTATTTGATTACTTCGGTCATCTGGATTTGAATGTTTGTTTATCATTAAAAGAGAATTAACGTCAAAATTGAGATGCTTCGAAATATTTTAAATATATTTTTGACAGTCCTTATTTCAGCTTAATATTTTTATTTTTGTTGAAATTATAAGCAAATAATGTCTTGTTTCTTTCCAAGACAGTGTTGTACAGGTTGTTATAAATATTTTATCTTTTCCTTCTTAATAACTGTGACCTGTATTTGCTCCATGTAAACCATAAGTCATCTCATGATGCTTTAAATACATTAAATACAAAATATAAACAAATTAGATATCCTAAATTTTACAACTTTCACACAAAATTTATTTCACAGATTTGTGAATTTAAGTTTAGAAACTAAAAAATAGGTCTACGGGGTTCGGATTAGAAATGTAAATTTGTTTCGCACAAAATTGCTGACTGCAGAGAAGAAAGCCTCTTTGCAGCTAGGATCACTGTAGGCCACTTGCCATGGAACTCTTGTTAATTATTATTTTGTTACAACAACCATTATCAAAATAGGTAATGTAAAAACTGGAATTTGTAATTCTAACGTTCTCTTTATTGAATGATTCACAAATACGGCATTTCGATTTGCAAATCCACAATTTGAATTCTGGGCTATTTCTAAAAAATTTGGTTAGTTGTTTGCCAAAGTTGTATTTTGATGTTAATTCTCCCTTAAGTGCAGTATTAGAGGTTTCATCTGTGCTATCGCTATGTTTTGCTTTGAAAAAAAATCTTTTTTCAGGCTGTTGTTAAAAAACTGTTTTTTTGTCCTAGCCTAATCATTCTTAAAGGGATCTTATTGATCCTAAAAAATAGCAGGGGAAGATAATTGAGGTATAAACCTTGTCCTCACTATGTTAAACCTTTAAATATTCAAGACTCTGTTTTTCGTGTTTTAAAAGTCTAGCAAAAAATGTTTTAGTTTACCAACTGACCATTCGTTGTTCTTTGCACTACAGCAAACAACCATTTTTTGATAGACTGTTGATCGATTAATGTAATATTAAATTTCTTTCGTGTCTTCCATGGAGAAAAAATAAAAAAAGTCAAAAATTTTGTAATAATGTACAGAATGATGATGAACAAACTTTCAAATGTAGGTGGACTTTAGTGACATAGATACCTGTATGGTATCTGCTTAATTGAGGCTCTATGCTTGTTGAAGTTTTTGAGCAAAGTATGTTTTATATTAGCAAGGGATGTTTGAAAATTTAATAGTCAATGTACATTTAATATGGTAAGATCAGAAAAGTCAAATACAGAAATGAAAGAAATAGCAATAGGATTATTAATATAACAAATTCAGCATTTTTTTTACATGGTTTTAGGTGCTTTTCTTCATAATGGCATGTAACAAGAATGCATTTCGACAAGTATGTGATAAACCTTGTGCTAGCCGTATTGTTATGGCGGAGTGGAGTCCTTTACGAGACTTGATAGCTGTTATAACAAGCAATGGTGAAGTACGTCTGCATCGGTTGTATTGGCAAAAGGTATGGGTTATACCTTCAAAAGATTCCCATGCAACATGTTTGGCTTGGAAATATAACGGTAAAATTTTGGCAGTTGGTTACGAAAGTGGTTGCGTGTTGTTAATTGAGATTGAAAAAGCAACAGTCATTTATACCATTAACTGTGAATCTAAAATAACATCTCTACAGTGGAGTGTCCAAAAAAAGGAGGGATTAAGCATGGTTTATAAGGACTGCAGTGGTGAATTTCTTCCTGATATTGACAAAGAAGATTTAAAGAAAAAGTTTCAAAAGTTTGAAATACTAACGTGCGATAAACAATATTCTGTTTTGAGTATTGGAAACGCAGATGGTGGCTTGCACTTGTATGTTAATGGAACATTTTTATTGTTAAAATTAACATCTGAGAAATATCCTTTACCGTACAAAAGTATGTCTGTTGTCACAAGTAATTTATCTCTGGAAACTGGAAATGTCTCGATTATTTTGAAAGGTGTGCTTGAGAGTTCAGACAACTCTGCAGAATATATTTATTTATACTGTTTTGAATCACAGCTTTTAGGTGTAAGAGGAGCAGAATTATTGAAGTTTTCAATGATGTTCACAAAGGTTATGAATCTTATATATCTCTGTGAAAATCTGTTGAAACAAATGCGTGACGCATCTGAAGACATCCGAATGAAAATTAACTCTAAGCTGGAGAAATTGGACAATTTAGTGTCCCCTAATGGAAGCAATGTTGCTACCGAGTTTACCATTGCATATGCGACTGGGATTGCTAGCCCTGAACTACAAACGTTTCTAACACAGCATTTAACAACGAAAGGGTTGAAACAAATTGCTCAAAGTGTTCAAGCAGGTTATTCCAGTTTACATAACAACATAAAAGATGAATTGGAACTTTTGACTCAACACTTATTGTTCCACTTGACAGAGCTCCAAGGTATGTCAAAATGGTTTGAGAAATTTGGAATATTAGGATTGTCAGCAATAACCGTTCAGCAATGTCTCATTTACCTGACTCAGTTTATTATGAAAACACATGAGTTTTTGATGGTTATATCTGATGATATGAACAACTTTAAAATCTTCTTCAACTGGTTGGCAAACCTCGTCATTCAAGAAAGCAGTGAGAGTACACATGCTACTTATAAACAGCTATCAAACCAAGATTACGACATCATGTTGGATTTCCTGGAGCATCGATTGGTAAAAGTTGATGAGAGCATGGGTACAGGTTACGATTTGGAGAGAGTGAGCCAGTATTTCGAAAGTGGAAAGCTAGTGAAAAGTAGAAACTATGACAGCGACTGGTATAATTTTGTCCAAAATAACGAGTCTCTCAAGAATAGTTCTCTGATTATAACACCTGATTATACGTCAACTTTAGTAGAATTGTTTACATGCTTCAAAAATGAAATTAATGCTATATTTGAATCAGTCAACAACGCTCTTTCGGAATCATTAAGTGTGTCTTTATCATGCAATTTGTTCATGCAAGCTGATAATCATGACGAGAGCTGTTGCTCAAAGTTTTCTTTTAAAGACAAGGAATCAAGTATGTTGCTTACCGTGTTGCCATGCTCGTGTGACACAGATAAAATGTTTCTTTTTGATATATCTAATGAAGGTAGAATTAATGTGGCTTCCTTGTTTGTTTCACTCACAAAACAAAGTAGTTTCAACACATCCACTGAAATTGAAAGATATCAATATACCGTACGTGATGTTAAATTTTACAACGATGAAGTCTTGACTTTATTGTTTGAAGAGGAAGATAAATCGGATGATCGTGTTGTTACCATATTTGGTCAGTTGCCGCTTCAAGAGATTTTGAAAGTACCATTTGCAGCAACGGTACCTAACATGATAAAAGGTATACTTGATGAAGATGTGGGTTCCACTACTGATATTTCAAGTATGTTTGCCGAGCAACGTATAATGGAAGCTTTCCGTGGAAAGTCTATCATAGTGAACGGTTACTCGCGAGAAGTCTCATGCATTGTTTCACTAAGTGGCCGACGTGTTCGTGTATTTGACATGACAGCTGAGGATGATGATCTAGACGATTCAAAAATGGATGACGATTCGAAGTTAGCTGACTCTAGCATTAACGAAAGTACTTTACATGATTGAGATGAATATTTCAAAGGGTTAAAAAACTGTCTACTTCGTATGTTATCAACTGTTCTTCCATTTTGAATATCTGTACAGTTTATACAAAATCTTTATTGTCGACTTTCTTTTAAATTTTAGTTTCAATTGTGTTATACATGTTGTTTCGTTTTATTTGGTGAGAAATTTATTTCTGTTAACTAGACAATTTTCAGAAAATAAAATTTAATTCACCTGCCCTTAAGTTCTGTTTGTGATTCCGATTCGTCTGAATTATTTTTGCTTATTTTTTTCATACAAACGTATTATTTGTGCAACTGTGTTGACATTACAAGTGGTTTTAAGATTTCATAAGAACTTTCGCATTTCCTATATGTTACATTTTTAGTAGAATTTTACCAATTCTAACTGATTGGTTTATGTTGTTCACTGTAAAACATTCTGTTCTGTGCTGATATCGTCAGCGTGGTGATGTAACTAGTGCTGGTTCTTTACACTAAATGATTAAATTCAAACAGAATTTTTTGCCTCAATTTCTTATTCCACTTTGATTTGACTTTATGAAACTTTAAAACTATGTATTCCCTGAAATTTTACGAATATGTTATTGAAAGCATGTAAAGAATTGTTAAAACGGAAAAATGGTAACAGTTTTAGACTACTAATCCGCTTTATTAAAACAATGAAAATATATGCAATATATTTTTTCCTTGATGTTTTTTAGTATTGTTCCCTTTTTTTGCTTTCTACGTGGCCATTAGGATCACCATAAATAGGGTATTTGGTTTTTAATATGTGGTACGGTACTGAGTAATGTGTTTTAATTATTGTTATATCTGCAAGCTTGACAAGCATACACAAAATGAGTTGTACTCTTGCTGATTTCAAACTACCTGAGCCAGATGTGAGGCTGGTAACAGTGGGAAATACTGTGTACAAAGTGAAGTTGAGATATCGAAATGAACACGAACTAAGTGAAAAGAAAAAGTTTGAGTAAGTTACTTATTTTCTCTTTGTACGCTTGCTCTATGTCACAATAACTTTCTCAGAAACATGCACCCAAGGATTTTTTATTTGGAGAAGAGATGGGGAGGGGGCGATTTCCCAAAAATTTTAGTAAAATACCTTGAATAACTAATTTATACTACAACATATTTTACACAAGCTGAAAAGAGGGCTTTTGCTAGGGTTTGTCTATAAGGGTTTGGCTAGAAACATTCATAAAGGTACGTCAATAAGCACCAACGCAGACAGACTTATAAGGAGATCAGTGTTAATTTTTACTCATAACAAAAGAATGTTAGTTATCATAAAAATTCAATCATTTCAATAACACATGTTTTCTCTTCTTACCACTGCAGTAATGGTTTTTGGAAGCAAGCGAAAGTACAATATGATATTGAGGTAGGAAAACATTTTTTTTTTTTGGGCTGAAATTTAGGTCAAAGTTAAGTAACTAATAAAAAACTAACAACGAATGCTAAAACCTTGATAATAATTTTAAATCTTTTTTTAATAACATCAGAATATTAAAGTATCAAGCTAGAATCTTTCGCTTGGCAACTTCTTAACAAGTTTAAGACTAAAATCAAAGTTTTGCCCTTAGCAACTGAGACTTAAGTAAAAAAATATAGTGGTTTATGACAAAAACATGTGCGTATTTCACACATCTTTAAGAACAAAGAAAGAACGAAAGACCTCTATGCTTCTATTGCAATGTGTATTTGAAATAAATAGATAAATATTATGGTAAGTATGATTTTACAACAAGGATTGAACTTACCCTGAACCCGTTAAAGAGCTTACAACAACAGCAACAACAAAATCCGTGGTTATTTATCGTGCTCCATTAAAAAGCATTTGTAAATCATGCTGATCATCGGATCGTAAATATTATCATCCTTGTTTATGACCCAGTACCAGCATGTTGATTTTTCGTTGATTTTTTAGAGAGTGATAAAATATGTTCTACAGAACGAAAATAATATCGATCCAATACGAACAGACGACCTCGTTGTGTACCCTTGTATCCTTTCATTATTGTAGTGTCGAAGGTCTCTTTCTGCTTCACATGTGTTCAGTGCTGTGCCCGTTCTTTCTTTTTATATATCTTTTATGTACTAGAGATATTTTTAAGCTTCTGTTGGTACTGTTGACAATGAGGGTTCCGTTAAGAGAGAGCGTAGTGCATTTAAGTACCCGTGTCAGCTATGAAAGGTGTGCAAGAAGGTCAACCGCTTAACTAGACAGCTACCAGGGGCGTAGGTCTGATTCTCAGGCTAAATGACGTCACTAGACTGGACTGCTTTGTTTTTCCAACAGAATTTTATCTGATCCTTGTTATATTTAAGAGAAAACGTACAGGAGAAATTTTTCCATCTACAAGCAGGAGAGTATCATTACTTTTGTCTCTATTTTTCTTGACACAACCTTTTGATATCAGATAAAAAAGAATGGGTGAATGCTTCGAAGTTGCAGTTCTCAAAATACAACGAACAACTGAGCACTTCACCGTGTTTGTTTCTTTTTTACATTGAACGCTTGGCTAAAGATAAAATTGACTTTGTGCTCTCAGATGAAGAGCAGAAGTTGCATTGTAAGTAAAAAATTTAAAATTTTATCACAACATAGAAATTATTCTAGCTTAAAAAAGTTAGTGAAATTTTTTAGTTTGAAGTTTGTGCTACCTTATAAAGGAAAAAAATTATCGGAAAATTTGTCGGGGAATAAATTGGTCGAAAAAAATAATTTATTTCGGAAAACCTTCACCGAGAAAAGTAGCAATGTTATTTGCTGGCGACGAAAGTATTCTTTGACGAAAATTTTCTCCGATTATTTTTTACCGTTCGTTTTAAATAGCACAGCAATTGCCTGAATTCTCTCTCATTGGTGCTTAGCCGAGTAAAACGGTTAACTTAAGAGAACGGAGCGTTGCAGTGCAGAGCAAATGGTGGGAGAATAAAATCAATGATTTAGGCTGTAGCTTAGGATTTTCATGTTAGTTAACTAAATAGAAGCCAGTACAGTATTTTTGTTAGTTCAACTTGATTTTATTAGCAGAATTAACGAGCGTCTCTCCTGAGCAGAAAGCACACAAGGTATGTAGTTTAGTTGTTGCGGATGCTAAATAAAACATGAGGAGGAGAGTGATTGCTTACTTTATAAAATCCTGACCAGGTTTCTGCAAAAATGTGTTTTGCAAATAACGAAAGCTACGACAGTCTGGAACTACGTTTTTAGGTGAGATTTAGCAGGTAGTTTTGTTGACTGGCGATTAGAAATTAAACAGAAAGGCTTCCCTTCCTGTATTGTTCCTTTGTGGACGAAGCAAAGTAGACCTTTGTTCAAAAGTTCTATTGACGTCATATGTCTTTATTTAGAGAGTGTATACTCAAGCTGACATGAAGAGTAGAAAGAGAAAGATGTCGGATAGTTCTGTAAGTATCCGTCATTACGCTTTGTTGTTTTGTTTGTGTGTGTTTTTAAGAAATTAACATTTTTTTTATGCCTTCAGGGAAGAAGTTTTTGCGAGTGAGAGGCCCAAACAAAACATTTTAGCGGAACATCTTTTACACAGGCTTGCCACTCCTCCTCAAAACTCCTCAATTATCCTCAATTTTTTAAAAAGTAGATTTTTAAGGCGAATTTTCAACAACTTTTTCCTTAATTTTCCTTTTACAAAAATATAGTTGTCACATCCTTTTATTTTTAAAATACATGGAAATGCTACATGGTTATAGAAATAATTTGTTCAGTCGTGTCACCTTAAGAATCACGACAGTCTTTAATCGTGACTGGATTGAATTTGACTCTAAAGGGTGCCAACCCAGTCACGATTAACTGTCGTGAAGAAAATGCAGAACTAATGTTTTCCATTTGCATTTTTTAATTATCACCCAAAGAAAAATTATAAAATAAAAGTTAAGTTCCGCAAGAATTCCTTCATAAGAACACCTGTAGTTTAGGTGGCGAACAAAATCTTCCTACGCAAAGTAAGGCTTCACAAATAGCGCCATTAACGAATGTACCCGCCTGCGACGGTATGTTGTGTGGCAGCAGATTAAGAAAAATTAAATTAAGAAAAAGAGCTATCAAATCGTTTAATTGAAACACACGTTTGACACGAAATATGACGGAACGACAGTCGTTTAAAATATGACGGAGGACGGTCGTTATGTGTCAACGTCAATTTTTTTTTTTTTTTTTTATAGCTAAACAGCAAAACAAAGTTCTCCATTTCTCAGACTGATATAGTACAGGCGATTTTGCGCAGTATAAACGAGTTTCAATATATTGAAACATAAATTCTAATTAATACAGATTTCAGATTTTGTGACAGAGTGGAGATAAAATGTTCTGTCTCTCGACTGGATCCTCCATATGGTGTGAAAATCAGCGGTGTAAATGATCCGTGTTCTACTTCTAGTACTCTTTGTCCATATGCACGTTTCTTGATGTTTTCATTCGATTTGAATGCATTAGGCAGTTTCTGATTGAGGTGTGTCAAAGCGAATGGGTTAAATACCCTAACGTCAAAAAATGCTCGTTGACCTCGTCAGAATCCTCTAACGCTAATGTCGGGTCTAGCTTCATCTGTGGAGTTTGCAGAAATGCTTAATTTTTTCCAGTCAGCTGTTGTAAATGCAGTTCTGTTTCTACATCATTGGAAATCTCTCAGATATTTTTGCCAAAGTATCTCTTAATTCGTCATGACGTTGATGAATATAGCCACCCTTGACACATGACATAGCATGGTCGATCGTGAAGCGTTTTCCACATACACAAATTGTTGGTAGGAATTCTCATTCGTATGGCATCATAAAACTCTCTTTTGTTGAGTGCATAATTCTCAGATTTTAATGGGAGTGCTGACAACCAACTTGAAGCACCTTTCATTGTCGCCAAATCATTTGCTCGTAGTTGCTCATTCGTCATGTGTTGGCGAACTTCTTTCAGCTTTTCGTTATGCAACATTTGTTTCTGTTAAGGATTTTGCTTTTGATATTATTGTGTAACTGTTTGTCAAATTTATAAGACGTTTGCTGTAGTTTAATTCTTTCTGCTAGTTGTTTTGTCATTTCAACAGAATTTTCATGTTCTCTCTTTGATGATTCGACTAATATCACAATTCCCATACCACCATAGCGAATTGGTAAACTCATAAATATTCTCTCGTTTTCGGTACATTTATGTCCCTTTGTCAATGCTGGGATCAATGTATTGTCGATAACATCGTCCAGTACTTTGATATACATGTTCATATCCCCAAGTGTTCGGATAAAATAGTTAAATTTGTGTTGAAATCCACTTATGTAAGCAGCATAGGCAGCATGTGGTTGAAAAAGTGCAATTTTAGCTAACTTCTTTAACAGTCCGTTCATTTACCAACCCAATGATGTACTTTTCTTTCTCATCTTGTGTACCTATAAAGCTGCCAAGATATTTATTTCTATCTGTAGTGATGTTTATCTCCGTGTCACTGAAGACATCCTCAGCTACTAATTTATGTTCATCCTTTACTATTAACCATGATTTTGATGCTTTTGGATAATAGCCGAACAATGGACCAAATGCTCAACTTTATCCCACCATTTTCTTAATTCAAATATTTTTCCTGCACCTCCCAGATCATCAGCATAAGCGCAGTGAGTTATGTTCAACTTTCTATCTTCCACGTCATTCTTCAACAGCGGGAGGAGAGGAACAATTCCAACTGCATAAGCTGGCATAGCGAACGGGTCACCTTGAGTTGTTCCTTCTGCCGATAATATTTCTTTCCCACCCATAACAAACAGCCTCGATGGTGAGCTATAACAATTTTGTATATACGTAGACATAGCTGGACATATGTATCGGATATTGTGAAGTAGTACTTTCCGATTAAGTGAGTTAAAAGCATTCGTAGCATCTACTAAAAGTAATGCGTCTGTTCCTTCTTCTTCAAAAATTGTTGTCATTGCATGAGCAGCTGCCTCACATCCAGAAGGTAGACCAGCACATAATTGGAGAGAACCAGCGCTTTCAAGTATTTCCGGTTTGATTACTGATATTATGGACTTTCCAATCACCCTTCGAAGAATTAGTTAAATTAGTTGCAGACTACTTTTTTGATTTTTGATCCCAATGACGTAATTATTTTTTTTTTTATATGAATATATTATATATTTATTGCATAATTTCCCAATGGCGTTATTAAATGAATTCTTTACTTGCAATCTGTTTGCACTAAGAGCCTGATTATATGAGGCGAGTTGGCTCGGTGTTGACCCGGGTCAAGACCTACACTGATGCCGGGTTGAAAAAAAAGGCGCGTAATTTTTTTAAAAATGGCGGATGCAAGATGCAAACAAACAAGCGAAATTGAAATAAAATTATCATTAAGTATTTTGGTCGCCAATAGTTATTTCAAATCAAAGGTGTTCTGTTTTTGTCATTGCTTCGAAGAAATCACCTAATGCAGAACAAATTGACATATTTTTTAACAAAACGAAGGAAACTCTTAAAACGTTTGGAACACGAACAGGGAAATCCACGTAGGTTGCTCCACAAGTTCTGAAGTCCATTTAA
The DNA here is from genome assembly GCA_030067915.1 of Hydractinia echinata. Lineage (NCBI taxonomy): Eukaryota > Metazoa > Cnidaria > Hydrozoa > Anthoathecata > Hydractiniidae > Hydractinia > Hydractinia echinata. Next base: position 313,245 of record JASGCC010000099.1, on the reverse strand, counting down.
ACTTCTTGTCTGCTGCTTCGCTCGCCATTATTGTTTTTCTTTTGTTTTGGATCGCAATGCGCATGCCTTCTTTTTTCAACCTGGCTCGGCAAAGTGATATTATATGAACCGAGTCAACCCACCTAACCAACCCGTCCCGAGTTGAAAAAACGAGCCAGCCCGCTAGGCGGGTTGACTCACCTCATATAATGTCAAATATGTTTTAGTAGTGATCTGCCATTATGCCGAGCTGTTTAATTTTATCATGCTGAGCATGTGGCGAGCCAACACCGAGCCAACTCGTCTCATATAATCAGGCTCTAAATAACTTCATACTACAAGTATGGCAACCATTAGTAGTTTCGGATTAAAGGCCCGCGGGTGCTTTATGCCCCTCCCCCCCCTTTATCGGCTTTTCTAAAATGTTTGTAGCAACCCTAAAATTTGTTTATTTTGCAGAACGATTCAGATTCCTTCATGGAACATGGCAGCTCGAGTAGTGACGAAAAAGTAAGAGGTAAGATGGCGTGTTGTTTTCGTTTTTTTTGGAAAAGCACTAAGCAGTAGAATGATGCTACGACACACTGGTTGTGTTTTGATGCTTTATAACATTTTTTTGAATACATAAAATTATCAGCACTTTAATTACGAAGTCGTTATTTTGTGTCATTTGTTTTGTGGATTCCCACTCCTTGAAACCTCCTTAAACTTCCTACAGAATGAAAATTATCCTTAATTCTCCTGAGTAAAAAAATCTTCAAATGTTTTTTTTACGTCTGCAAAATCTTCTGATTCACACAAAAGTGAGCAGTAAGGGATGAACACTTTAAGCATATTACTAACAGCATGTTAAAGACCCCGGGTTAAAATTCTAAATATGCATAGAAAGGTATTCAAGTAAATTTTGTGCAATTTTATTTTGAAAAAAGAAACCCTGGGTTTTCAGTTTTATTTTTATTACAAGAGTGTACAAAGCGTTATTTTGAATTTATTTATTTGTTTGTTTGTTTAGCTGATGAAAAAGGTTACGTCATGAGTTTTTTCGAGTAAGTTTTGTTCTGTCATGAGTTTTTTCGAGTAAGTTTTGTTCTGTCATGAGTTTTTTCGAGGAATTTTTGTTTTTAAAGTTGAACTACTTTGTGCATCACTAACATACTCCCTGGGTTGAGGCGGTCGATCCGCGGTCCCCAGAACTGGGAGCCGCAGACGAACCCACTATACTACGTGCGATCATATGTTAGTGATACATGCATATAGTTTTACTTCAATATGATCATACTCGCTCGTCATTTTACTGTGAGGAAATTTACATTTTATCTGCTTCAGTCAATCCCCATAAATCACTCGATGAGAACTTTGCTAAACTGAACTGAGAAAGCATTTTATTTTTTTATAGTTTATTATTGACGCCAATGAAGAGACTGGGGCGGATATGGCGTTAGTATTAGAGTATTAGAAATGACCGTGGTCGAAAATGAAAGAATTAATTTGAATTATTTATAAAGACTTGTTACAATATACATTGAATTGTTGTAAATAATTATTGGATGAATTGCGTTTAAAATAACTAATTATTCATTCTGTTAATTGAATGTCTATTTCGATTTCGTTAGCTGGTAAAACTGCCATCGATTGAATTCAACAATTTAACCATTTTTCTCACAAAGCTATTGCAGCACCATACGCCCTTGGTTCATTCATTGGCTTTCCACATGTTATAGAATAATCAATAGACTTCAAGTTAATTTTCTTTACGCTGTTATGGTAACAATGACTTGCCCCAATTCCACCAATTATATATAGCCAATGATCCTCTTGTTCGTTATTAGCCAATAAAACGCTAGCGCCAGTCCTCGGGTCTAGAGTGTGTTTTATAATCAGCCACATGTTCAGTGCTTTGTTGTATTTTTCAATACAATCTAATATTCCACCGCTGTTGTGACCTCCCACGACGAATATTTTCTCTCCACATACTATAACACCGTGATCCATGCGAGATTTATTCAAATCTGCTAAATCCTGCCATTTGTTAGTCAGTGGATCATATGTCTCGCAATGCGCAACATCACCAATGCTGCAATAGCCACCGATGGCATAGATTTTGTTGTTTAATACACCGGCACCGAAATGACTTCTGGGAAATTTCATCTGTTGAACGGGCGACCACTCATCCTTCACTGGGTCGTATCGTTCAACACATTTTAAAGATGAACCACCACAAGAACCGCCAATGGCGTACAACCACCCATCTAACACCACGGCAGATAACGCCCCTAATATGTAAAAGTCGTTTTTGATATCTTTTTTCTTTAAATAAACTTTTTCAGCAACTGCATTTTTGTATTCAGTTTTAAAACTTTCTAAAAACTTAACAAAAAATTGTTAGGCCATAAAAAAAATAAGATTAAATGCAACCTCGTCCCCAGGGCTCTTCTACGCCTATGAATAGAGCTGTTTTGTAAGAAAATCACAAACTAAGTTTTCTGATTTTAAAAGGCAAATGCTTGTAAGTATTTTTACCAAAACAAAACGGCATACTTTGAGATCATTAAAACTCAGTACTTGTTACCGTAATTATTCTAATTTAGTGCGGCCTCTAATTAGTGCGGATGGCCTTTTTTTCGAAAATTGAACAATTTATTTTCCTCTTATTATTAGTGCGGATGGAATGTTGGTAATTTTCAATTTTCCTCTTATTTAGTGCGGGAAGGGTCAAAAATTCCTCTAATTATAGTGCGGGTTGACATTTTTCCTATCAGAGAGGAAATAAAATGGACACATTTATAAGTTTCTTTTTTATCATCTTTTTCGTATCAGAAACTTCAACTTTAACCATAAAAAAGATTACAAAATGAAAGGGTCTTCTTCTTCTTCGTTGTCATCATTTTGGAGATGTGTGCATGCATTCTTCATGCAGCTGGCGTAAAAGGCACCATTTCTGACCTGGTTTTTGTCTGTGGTTGTAACAATAGACCTACATAGACAAATTCGCCATTGCCGTTAAAAATGGTGAGAAAACGGTTGGACATGTTCCTAAGTTCTTGTCAAAGCTGACATATTTTTTTTTAAAACATGGTGGTAAGGTTGTAATCGAAGTAAACGGTCCGAGAAGATACTCGGTGGACCTTAAACAAGGTGGCTTGGAGCTACCAGCCGAGTCAAATGAAGGAAAAGACATTGGTGGAAATTGAAAAGTTTGAGAAGGAGAGAAAGCAGAAAGAAGTAGAGAAGAAAAAGAAACCTAAAAAATAAAAAAAAATTATCAAAAAATAATATGTGTATTTTTTCCCCTCTATGTAGTGAGGTAATGATAAAAATTTTCCTCTTATTATTAGTGCGCTCTTGAGTTGATGATTTGATGGTAATTTATCTCCTCTAATTATTAATGCGGCATGTCCAAAATAATTCAGCCGCACTAAATTAGAATAATTACGGTAAACTTTTTATTCAACTAATCCAACAAAATTATTTTCACCTTTACAAGTTGTTAACGATGCCACGGATGACCATTCGTCCCGCGCTTGTACATATTGTTCAACACACATTAAGTCATGACCGCCACTGCCAATGCCACCAATGCAAAATATGGAACCGTTCAGAAGAACAACTGCGGGATATTTTCTTGACATATTCAGTGGTGCGCATTCATGCCATGTTTTTGTGGTCAACTCGAGCATTTCAACTGTATCCAGTGAACCAGTTCGATCTAAACGGTAAAAGGTGCTGGGGTCGAGCTTGAAGGTTAATTTTATCATATCTGTTTCTAATTCCCGTGACAAACAGAAAATAACCAAAATATTTTAGTTATACTGTGTTTGGCTGGCTAATACGAAAAAGTTTCTGTACTGCAGCAAAAATACACTCGCGTCTAAAAATTAGGACCGACTAAGATTAAAGACAAAGCTTGGGCCAATACAAACTCGGTTCTTGGATCTGTAGCATTTTTAATATAAGGATGTTTTTTCAAAAAAAGAAAATTAATGCTCTCAGATGAGATCGAGGTCAATAAGATATTACGAGGCTGATGCTAATTTTTATAGGGAAATTTAAGGGTTACCCTCCTCAGCTTCGTAAGTATGTTAGTGAGCGCCCGCCTATTCGTTTTTCAAAGGACGCCATTAGGCGATCGCCTTTTGCTTGGCACTGTCTCCATCCCCATATAATATTGCCATAAAATTTTAATATTAAAATTCGATTCCGAGTGGCAAGTAAGTAAATGTTTAACTTGAATAGGAGTTACTGTGAGTTTTTTGGGATTAAAAGGGTATAGCAAAATCGTGCAAAACCTCCAAGGATTTCCGTATGGAATCTGTAATGAAACGTTGTGAAAACCTCGTCCTCAAGGCTTTTCTACGCCTATGATATTCTAACGGGACGAACAATATTATAAGCATAGAAGAGACCTGGGGACGAGGTTGGTTGTCGTAGACATTTTTATAAAAATGCAACTTACTTTCTCCACCTATTACATATATAGCACTTGAAAAGCTGGCCCTGGGTGCACAGCACACGTGGTTTGTTACTGATCTTCTTTCCGGCACTAGATGATAATCCAGTGCGTTGTATAGATATTCGCGGCAACCTGAATCGGTTATGATCAACTCCTCCTTAGTAACATTATCAATCAAGAATTTCCTAGTTAGCATGGGAAATCGTATATGTGACAGTAAATCCTTTAAGAATGCTTTTCTCGTTTTCGGATCGTGTTTTACCCACTTCAACACGGCCTCGTACACCTCTCCCTCGGAGAGGACATTTAAGTTATTGTGTGATATCAAGCCTACTAAATGATCAAATGATAACTGCTGAAAGTCGGGAGATGTCATAATGACACGGAAGTTTCGCAACCTGTAATCTTCTGCTATTTTTCTCAATTCATCACATCCATATTTGTCTGCTAAATAAGCTACACCATAACTGTTACTACTATCGATATTGTTACGAAGAAAAAGGAAACACTCTTTTTGTATCGGGTAAATTCCGAGCATGTGAGCTGCCGCAAGTATTGCTTCCACATCGCAGGGGGAGAGGGTAATCTCTCCAGTATAACAATATTGTATAATCTTTCTTAATGTATTTGCATCAATGCTTTCCAGGAACACTTCGCTGCTTTGATTTTCTTTCATGTCTGATGTAAACATAGCCTTAAAGAAGGAACTTTTAGCGGCCAATACAACCTTATGAGCAGGAAATCTTTCTCCGTCGTTATATCCCTTCAGCGTCACATCGCATAAAAGTTCTTCTTTTTGAAATCTGTGTAAAACATTATGAGTGTCTTCATAAAACTTTTCCTTGTCCATCTTTATGAGGAAGGGAACATTCACCAAAAATTCGGTGAGTTCAACCATACCATACTCATGCGACATGTGCGCGTGAAACAGAAGTGTTTACCGCCTCCCTTGTCCCCAGACTTTTCTTTCATTAAGCGGAATTTTTACCGTGCAAACCTGGGGATGAATTCGACTTTTTCTGATGCATTCGAACATCTCATTTTGGGCATGTTTTTGCATTATGCTGAATAATAAAATAAATAAGACGATGTATTCGAACTCAGTGGGTCTACAGGTGTCTCTTTTCGAATGTTACGGTTTATCACCATAGCAATATGCTGAATATGCTATTTAATTTGATATTTCATTGTACTAGTCGGTAGCCCGTGAAAAAAGATTCTATAAGAAACCACTTTAAGTCAAGTCAAGAAACTGACTAGTGTCCTTCCAAAAAATTAAGGAACTTTTACTAGTTGTAAAAGTTTAGAATTTTTTAAGTAAAACACTTTTTTCACGCATGCCTCCCATCAATTATTGACATTCGAATGGCATTTCAAGTTTTTATTACCTGGTACAGCCCAGGGTAATAGGTTATTATTGTATTAGTATAACAAGAAAGTGTTCGAATATCGAGTAGTTTATCCTGACAAATCTGAAGACATTCCTTAATAAATTGATAATTTAAACGGAACATTTTAGATGATACAAAATGCGAAAAAGGCATTATTTCATCTTTTTTGTATATATGTTGATGAAAGTCTCTTTGTTGTGTTAAGATCATGTTTTTGATTAAATATCTCTCTTATACCCCGTCAAAATTAAGAAACTTGCTAAGAAACTTTTAGTGAAATGACCTCAAAAATTAAGAAATTTTTTTACTAGTTATCCGTTCGCTTGGTTCCTTAAAAAAATACAAAACGTGTGTGTATAAAACTGGTTGTTAGCCCTCCCGTCGCACATGCTTCGAGTATCGTTATTTCGTGCTTTACTACGATGGTCATCAGACGCACAAGCCTTGTTTCTTATACCTCTTCTCTTTCTGCTCGGGTAGTGAAAGTGATCCATTATAAAATCCAAGCTTTATGCGTGACGAAGTATAATGAAACGCCCTGAAAAATATTTCGTCAAAAATGCTGACACTGCAATAACAATCTTCGCCCTTGCCAATGTTGAATTCGTTGCAGCTTATTTCGAGTGAAACAATATCTTTTAGGCAAAGGGAATTCTAAAACCGTAATGTCTCTCATATAAGACCCGTCTTCTCTTACTTGAAAACACCTCTGAGAGGGAGCTATAATTAGAAGGAGGCTAGTATAAGAGGGGGTCTATTATTCCTAGGATGAGGATTAGGAGGGAAAATGACATTCCATCTATTAAATTAAATAAAAAATATCGATATCACAAACTCTTTTACTTTTGCTTTCACTCTATATAAATTTTTTTACTCGATATCAATGTCTGAGTCAATTTACGAGTCCACGTCAGTTTTCAGTTCTTCTGGTGCAAAGTTGTGAGCGCCCACGTTGTCAGTGATCGAAAGGATTGTCAAGGTTCGGTTCATCTAGAATTCCTAGTTGCTCTTGCTGTACCCTGCTCGTATGGTTGGCCAAGTTTAAAGCAGTGGATTTTATCATCATCTGTGCCATCCACTGGTAGTGTCAGTGCAATAATAAAATCCAGCGAGAGATAGGATCCCGTGTCAACCTCGATCCCAGGGCTTATCCTTATATCAAAAAGAGAGAAAAGAGCCCTGAGATCGAGGTTGGATCCCGTGTCTGCATGTTAAGGCCGGTTTCGATAAGGCGGAATATTCCGCGCGGGCGGAAAAATCTGCCTATGATGTAATTGGTGCATGCGCAGTCGAAAGAAATTGCCGCTGCACGAAGTAGAATGGTCCTGCCTTGAGCGCAAAAAAAAAGTTGAACAGTGTTCTACTTTTTTGAGCTAAATAAACACGCTTGAAGAAAAATGGCAGAAAATACTGAATTAAATATCTCCCAGCTGTCTGAGTTGGTGAGATTATATCAGCAACAACGGAATGAGAAACAACAACAACTTAATTCTGAGCCAATACAACAGCAAACTCAAGAACCGTTTGATGGAAGAGGGATTAGACGAAACTTCAACAACTTCACAGACATATGATGTGGAAATGTTTATCAATGAAATGCAGAATTTCCCAGCCATGTGGAACACTTCTATGCGATCATATCATGATCAAAACATAAAGAAAACATCGTGGGATAGTCTGGGAAAGATGTTTAGCTAGATACCTTAACGTAATACAAAGTCGTTCACTGGGTGTTGCTACATCTCGAGTTCTGGAGCTCTCAAATATGAATGGTGCAACCCAAGACAGAAGTTCTTCAAATCTTGTTGGCTTCATTCTGAACATTCGAAAGAAATAATAGTGGTCAAACAACATTAAATCTTTCACGTTTTACGTTTTACGTTCTTTAAAAAGTCTTCGCACCCACATTCTTTTCTTACGAATTGGTTTCCTTCTTCGAGCGTGCTGATGCATTAACATTACTGTTATTATCTTCAAATTTTGTAGCAACAACATTTTTTGTCTCTGATTCGCCATTTTAATTTTGCTTTTTATAGAGTGCGCGGTTTTTATGGAAATCATTCACCATGAGCACGCTTCGAGCATTCCACTCAGGTTTTCCGCCCGCGCGGAATATTCCGCCTTATCGAAACCGGCCTTTAGTAGCAAAGAAACGCCAAGTTATGAGAATTATGCAGAAAGAAATAAAGAAACTTAAAAAGTGTCTCTTATACTTTTGAATTAACGATTGAAAAAGACATTATTTTATTGGCCCAAAAATTCTGTAATTTATTGTATTGTAGGCAGAATAGCTCTTTCACTTGAGTTAAATTGTATTTTCTTACCCCTACTCCTAAGTCAATGACGCTGCAAATCAACGGCCAATATTATACTGTTTCTAATACAAGACGGTTCTACTATTAATGTGACCTAATCTTGATAAGGGTCTACAATTAGAAGAGAGCTAGTATTTGAGGGGGTCTTTTTTATCTACAAAAGAACTATATGAGGGGCTACATTTAGAAAGTGGGGCTACATGTAGAAAAGGGTCTCCAACCTTGATCCCAGGGATTTTTTTCTCTTTTTGATATAACGGACAAAGAGCCCGGGGGTCCCATGAAAAAAATGAAAGAAACCAGATTGTCAGCACGATTCTGACTCATCATTTTATATGACGTAACACATGCCAAGTAATACGAGAAATAAAAAAACAATCTCCAATATTTAAGGTATAGTTTACATTTTATAAATTTTTCCAATATAAAGGAAGAAGAATTTAAATGCGAAAAAAAATTATTTTATGCATATCAGATTATAAACTCTTCATCTTCAGTACCTGATTGTCATAGCCGCTAGGGCTTACCTTAGATCAAAAACGTGGTTGCATTTTGTGAATGTATAGTGTGAACACACCTTTAACATTGAATGGACATGTTTGTGTTTATGTAACATGAGATAATTGATTGATGTATATCTATTTGTTAACTAAATAATGAAAATTAAAAACAATTTTTTTTCATTTGCGCTCACAGAAGATTATTTAACATGCAGTGAATAATTTCAAAATTTTATCAGCTGGATTAAATAAGGTAAATTCTCACATGAATATTTCTTATTCAGTTATACTCGTTTTTTTCCTTTTCTTTTTTCCTTCTTTTTTCTTTTTTCTGTTTTTGTTTCTTTTTCTCAACATCGCACCTAGGACATGTGGAGATTTTTTTTAACACCAGGAATTAAAAATCCATCTCAAAATAGTCACCAGGCCTTTTTTGTCTCGTTTTGTAAGTATTAATAAATTCAGGTGTTAGGTAAAGCTTTTTGAAATTTTACTATGGATAACGATAAGTAGAACCCTGGGAACGAGGTTGAAGCTTGTTCTCAAACTCGTCTCCAAGTTTGTTGCATGATGTTAGGACCGCTATCACTTATTGACCTCAATTACAAAAAGACATAAGCCCTGGAAACGAGGTTGAGCTAATTAATTTCGCTTTTAGTTGTGTAGTGAGTTGTACCAGTATTTTTTGTAATTGCACGGTTTTTGACCTTCATATTTCAATTTTTCTCTTTGTCTGAGCGGAAATTTTATGCTTTTCTTCTGTGACCCTTATCTCTACAAACTGTTTTGAAGTTCCCAGGAATATCCTGTTGACGGTTAACTTAACCTCGTGCAGAGTTTTTTTACTCCTATAACAGGTTTACGAACCTGCCCCTCTCAACATATCATAGGCATAGAAGACGCCTGGGGATGTGGTTGCGATTACTACTTTACGGGACTTCAGACAGGAAGCAAATATTTAATTTGTGATTCGTTAGTCTTGTTTGCACTTCACTACCTGAATTAACATTGTACGTATTTTTACTAACTTCGCTATTAACCTCCACATTTTCTTCCGAAATATTAGTTAGAAGCTAGTTATAATTATAATTATAAGAGGTAAAAACTTTAATTTCTGTCCTGACGATGAGAGAAATATTTTAAACAAAGCTACCCTTTATTGGAAAATCATCAGATCAACTTTTGTTTCCTTTTCCTGCATATTAAGGGCCATAGCCACTCCTGAAAGGTAGAAATTGTGATAAGAGTTCTGAGACCTAGAGAGTTTACAGTGCAAAAACAAAAATACAATACGACCTAAAATTTACGTAGCTACTTATGCGAGAAAACAGTGGTGGTTGGTTATAGTGAGTTGTTATTGAGGGAAAGAATGGTTTAATAAAGTTGTTTTGGGTAAACTGTGCATGTAACCAAATTACAATTTTATCAATTTTTTGAGCTGGCGAATATTGTGAAGGTGTGGCAGAAAAACAAACAGTAGCTCTGGAACTTATTTTTTAGCTGGGTTGTTTACTTCGGAGAGGGTAAGAAATTTACACTAAATAAACAATGTGTTATTTTTGGCAAAATTTCAAACATAGAAACGTCGTAATTTTTCACTGTTAACCGTGGTGTGCTTTATGAGTGACAGCGTTTTAACACGAAAAAATTTATCGGCCGTATTTTTTTCTGACGCAGCTTCTATTTGTATTTATAATACAATTTTCTATCGTTGCTAGGTTTTTTCTAAACCGCATCATTAAAATCAAACGATTTGCGAACACAAAATGGGATCAAGCTACTGAATTATGCTATATTTGGCATGTGAGATACCTAATGGACCCAAACTTTACTGTATTTACTTTATTATTCCCGCATCTATACTATTCCCGCCAGTAAACCCGTCTATTTGGTATGGTTTCAAAAATGGGTTCAATAATCCCGGAAGCGGAATTGCTGTAACTTTTATCGAATGTGTACCCTATTTACATTCTCCAATAATTCTGCGGCAATGTAAGTAGCATTTTACAACAGTCTTAAAATAAATACAAGTTAGAAAAAGTTGCGTTTTTCATTGCGCGGAACAGATTTGTTCTAAATTTATTTGTGCTTTTATGCTTCTCACACATAATTCTGTGACTTTTTAAAATAATACTAATCTAATTTCAATGCCTTGAAAAAATAACCCAGTCTCTGCAATATTCTCACCTCTCTAGCAAACTGCTTTTATTTCTAAGGTTAAAACGCTAATCCTGCAGCGGGAATAATGAATAAACGCGGTATTTGAACGAAGCCTGTACAGGCCGTGGGAGCGAGATTGAAATATAACAACAGCACATAACTAGGATTTTTTAATTCTACATTAGTTCTGCTAGTTTCATTTTGATAAACCGTTGAAATATTTGTTTATTGTTATGCTCATTAAGTTTGGATTTAATTCAGTATATATTTTTATATATAAAGTGCAGTATTGTTATTAGCTTTTATCCGATCTTTGTGTTTGTTTTAAATTATGGTGTATCATAAACCTCGTCCCCAGGACTTTTCTACGCCTATGATCATAACCGTAGAGTATCATTAATCCCTCGATATGCCCTAATATGTATCGAGTTTTTTCCTTAATAATTACTGCCATATAAATTTAAAGACTTGTCACAAGATTCCACACACGTACTAATTAGTGGTTTAGCAGATATGGACAAAAGTTTGACAAGGGTGGTCAACGTGTTGTATAGCGTTAAAAAACAATGTAGAAACACTCTTTACAATGAGCATGGTTGTATAGAAATTATGTGTAATAATCTTTATAATATTGTAGGGTAATTTATTGCGTCCTAAATACAATTGGATTTAGGACACAAGAATTGCAGCTATGCAATCTTGCAGTGAGATTAAAATGACTTCTAATTCTAGGGCGCTGTCACCGTGAGCACGAAAAAAGCAATTGATGTAAACAAAAGATTCGGGGACAAATTCTTCCACATCGTGCAAAATTATGCATAATGTTCTTACAGGATGTACTGCATGAAACAAAATTTGAAATAATCGCAATGGCGAGACATGGAAATGATTGTGTTGTGTAAGATGATCCTTGCAATAATTAGACGCAAACAAATGTCAGAGCAAATCCCTAAAATTCAAATACACCCCACAGCAAACCCCGAATTACACTCAACCAATGAGCACAAAGTCGGCGTGGTCACATGTTACTCTCTTAAATAATTCAAGAGTTAATTATATTTGTTCGGGTGAGTGAGGCCATTCGAGCTCAAAACAAAGGATTTTCCGATATTGATCACGTGAGCAACGAACAATAGAATTAACCCTATTCGGTCCGGGTCGGGGGCGGATTCCGCCCCCCCTGACGGTTTTTTTTAAATAACTCTTTAATGCTATGTTGCATAGCTACAATACTTACTGAGTTTCAATATTTATCTATTAGACACCTGCACGCAAAATTTTTAGGTCCCATACCTCTCAGAGGCTTTGATATTGGCTATTACTCGAAACTACCCCTAAAAATCTCTATGAAACCCGCATAATAGGGAAAAAATATAACTCTTGTTAGGATTATGTTTAGAACTTGAAACTTACAACACAACTTTGTTTCATCAAGAAGAATCATTTTGCATGTTTTGGTCACGTGGTTAATCCGATTTCCCGTTTTTTCGGATTTTGCCCGAAAATCGGAATAAAACGGATTTTCGGGCAATATTTGGCAATTTTTCATACGATCTATGTAAAAACCGGAATATATGTTAAATAACTTTTATTTAGCTTTCAGAAACTTCAAACAGAATGTAAAAATTCGCTCTAGAACTAAAGTAATTGAATATCAAGCAGATAGTGGCATTTTGAACGAATTTTAAGCTTTTGATGACGTCACATAAATTGTGCTGACGCAAGCAAAAATATATTGCTGCCATTTTGTTCCTTTTGTGACGTACTATAAGTGTGCCCAGTTTGATTCAATTTGGACAAGCCTATGAAAAGTTATTGAGGGGGGGGGGGCGGATTCCGCCCCCCCCGGTCATAATATGTTCGAAAAACTCCGGACCGAATAGGGTTAACCAATCAACAAACGCGGGCATTATTCTGCAATTAGTTTCAACTACTAGTTACTTAAGAGAGCATTTATTAGAAAGCATTTATGTCGTATATATTTCATCCTTTGCTATTTCTTGCGCCTTTAGCACAAACTAACTATTTGGGTTGGCAGCCATTATGTACAGAATAGCGTCATTGAAATAAGAGATTTTGTTGCATAAAGAGGAATATAGTCTTCAAAATATGTCAGAAATTTGCTTCATGCTGGGTTAATTAGTACGTAAAACTTCTCTTCCAACTCCAATTACAAATAGGTGAAATAACAACACGCTTCCCGTAAAATGATCTCTTTATAAACAAGTCTATTATCATTAAAACATTTTAGTATGTCAAAAATAAAAAAGGCGCGTGGGCAAAAGGAAGTATGGTGTGGGCGAGTTGAGGGTTTAGTGTATGAATGATCTTTTTCTCTTTTTTTTCTCGAATTTTAAACCCTATTCGGTTCGGGTATTTCAAACATATCAAGACTGGGCTTATAGTACGTCATGAAAGGAACAAAATGGCAGCAATATATTTTTGCTTATGTCATAATTTTTTTGTGACGTCATCGGAAGCTTGAAATTTGTTATTATACCACTATCTGTGTAAAGTTCAATTACTTACGTTCTATAGCGAAATTTTTGCATTCTGTGTAAAGTTTCAGACAGCCAAATAAAAGTTATTTAACATAATTTCTGGTTTTTGCATAGTTCGCATGAATAAAGGCCAAAAATTGCCCGAAAATCCCTTTTTACCAGATTTTCATGTAAAATTCGAAAATATCGGGTATTCGGATTTATCACGTGTCCAAAATTTTTGGAATATTTCCCTCGACGAATTAAAGTTGTCTTGTAAGTTCAAGCTCTAGGAATAGTCTTAACGAAAGTTATTATAATTTCCGGATTATATGGATTTCATAGATATTTTTGGGTATTTTCGAGTAATAGCCAATATCTAAAGCTTTGAAAGGTATGGAACCTAAATATTTGGCATACAGGAGCCTAATAGATAAATACCAAAGCTCAGTAAGTATCATAACCATGCAGCATAGCAAAAAGGATTATTAAAAAACAGGGGGGGGGGGCAGAATTTTCAATATAGTTTTGACTAACCGACACCTAAACCTGCTATTTGGTTGGTTAAGATTTCGGACGTATTTGGAAACTCATACAAACGGCCCTCTTGGTTTCATCTCCTTGGTGATTGGAGTTTGTTTTCACAACCTCGTTTCCAGAGATTTTAACTTCATGATTAACTTTCATGGAGGTTTTTTTTGGGGAAAATGACCGTCTGTAAGAAACCCTGGGTAAAGAGAATTCGAGGTCGTACTTTGCTGTATTTGTTTTAAACATTTTGAGAAACAAAAATATGTTGTTTTTTTTAGTTTGTGGTTATCAGAGAGCACCGCTAACATATCCGAGTTGTCAGCCCGTCGCAATTAAAAATAGATTTCATTTTCTCCTGTTACTTTAGATTTGTTATGTTTTGGCCAGCATGACGGAAACCGGATGTGGAGAACTAAGATATATTCGTTGCCCCACCAGCATAAAATTTTCAGATTACAGAATGAAGCTTCTTGCAAACATGAATAGTGTTAATTCGGAAGATTGTGCCATAGACGCACGACGTTTACCCAAATTCCGTAAGCGACGTTCATGTGATCAGTATTTTGTAAAACCCGATACGTCAACTCGGCATTCAATTGATTCTGTTAAGTGTAAACCAGACTTTATGGATCCAAAAGATTTTTTAGCATCCAGAGAAGTAATGCCCCAATCATACACTGGACGATCAAGAAGTATGACCCAAAATTCAATATATTTACCGTCGCTTACTCGACAAAGTTTACAGGGGGACGGAACTCGCTACTCGAGCTTTACCGATAAAAATAGACCAATCCAATGTGGTAGAACTCGTTCGAAAACAATATCACACACACCGACTTTACCAAGAATAAACTCGCACAAAACATTTCTAGCCACGAAGTATTTACAAAAATGGAGTGGTACGCATATGACTAAGCAAGACAAAATAGTTGAAGAATCGAGTTTATTAGAAGACACGGGTCTATCGAATCTTGTGCTAAATGTCACATCGAGTCCCGAATTTGAACAAGTTTTATCCGAGATACAAAAAGACGTCCGAGATATTTCTCGTCAATCGTGGATATTATAACTATTCTGTTTTTTTGGATATAAAGTTGTTATCCGGAGTGACACGAACTTATTTGACAAAACTTTTTGAGTCTTTTAAGCCTCGCGTTGGGCTATAAATATTAAAAACGATAATATTATTAAACTAATTATCGCAAAACCGAAATCATTGTAAAACCGAAATTGTATTAAAAACGAAATAATAAAATAACATTATAGATAACGAAATTAAGAATTGAAAATTTGAATTTTCAACAAAAAGCGCTTATTTTGTCAGATCTCAAGTTGCTTATTTTTGCATCAAATATCTAAATCCAAAGTTACCTAGTGGTTGCTTAATTTTATTCAACTAATTTTCGTAATTAAAGTAAGAAGGGAAAAGAAGTCATATTTTTGGTAAAAGAATGTTTTTGAAAATACACTGTGCAACAAAGAAGTTTTCCTTTCTTTTGTTCAGAAATTTTGTTTTTTGTTGCTCGTCCTTTTATTTGTACAGAACTGAAGTTGCTTAATAATTTTTTAAATCCAGCCAAATCGAGTTGCTTATAAAAAATCATGTACGCTTATATCTAAATATTTTAAACATGAAAGGAACAAAATGGTAGCAAATTTTTTTTGCTAATGTCAGTTTTTTTGTGACGTCATCTGAAGTTTGGAAATTGTCCCAAATATCTTTGTCTGCTTAAAACCCGATTTTCTTAGTTCTAGAACGATTATCAGGGTTCCGATGTTAAAGTTTCTGATTTGAGATAAAATGCCAATAACCGCCTAAAACCCCGATTTTGGAGTAAATCCGAAAAAAACAGAAAATCAAACTTTTCATTTTGTATAATGATTTCTCTTGATGAAATCAAGGTATTCTTGTAAGTTCTAAGTCCTAATACGCGATTTTGGAATTAGGATGCCATCTTTAATTTTCATCGCGTTGGGGCGGGCAAGTCGGACCTCCGTTCTTGGTGACGAAGCCTACAAAAAGTGCCAGAATGTATATGCTCTTTTAAGAGATTTGCGGCTTTTCTTGGGATGTTTTTGCACCATCATTCCACACCGATTCGGAAATTCACAAATTATGACATAAGACGTGGTCAAGGGTCCAGAATTTATTACTAGTGCCCAAATGTTAATAAAAACGTGCCAGAATAGGTGATGAATCTCTCAGTATAGTCTCTTCTTTTTAGCACTTTTTGTATGCTTCCCTACCGAGAACGGAAGGTTTAAAGTCCAACTTGCCCCACCGCGATAAAAAATTAAAGATGGTATCCTAATTCGAAATCGCGTATTAAAATCCCAACGGAAGGTATTACATTTTACCTATCATAAGATTTTCATGGAAATTTAAGGGGGTAGCTTCGAATTAATAGTCAATATCTACCTAACAAATTGTACAAGCTGGTGTCTTATGGAATTTATGAAAATACAGTAAGTGTCGTAAATATGCTACATAGCGTCAAAGAGTCAATGAAAAAACGGCAAGAGGTGAGGAGAACCCCTCCCCACTCTTCCCTTACCCACCCAGTAATCTAGGGTTAAATGTTTTATTCAGCTTGATTTTCTGATTTTTCCCGAAACTCGTCCAATATTTACCAATATGAATCTAATATTTTTTTCCATAGTTCTTTTGATTTTCACAAAGGAACTATTCTAATCATAATTTATATGTTTTAAAAATACGGGAGCTGATCAACCTCGATCCCAGGACCTGTAGCGTTTTTCCTTAGTGACATATGACTTTAAGGAGTACGAAATACTGCGAAATACTTGTCTTGCCTTTCCTGCTATTTTCACAATACATTTTAGAGTAACCAATTTCCGTCCCATTCTAGTAGTTATACCGGCTTTAAGCTACAGGCCTTGAAACGGCAGGTATATTCATATCTCCCGCTGTCAACAAAACAGAAACCAGTTATTTAACAAGCAAAAGTAGAGAAATATTTCCAGAAAAAGAAGATAGCGATAGTTTTATGGATACCAAACAAACAAAAACAAAACAAATATTTTTATAAACTCGAAATAATTTTTCACTCTTAATTTTTTTACTTTAATAAATTCCTACAAAAATATTTACAATAGCTATCTAACCTCACTTCCGTAAGAAATATGGGCACGAAGTTGGAAAACCACACTTATTGACATAACAAAAATAACGAGGTTTAAACCAGGTATGGTTAACCGAAATTATTCCACAGATGTGCTTTTTTAACCCCCATTTTTTGATTCGAAACTACCATAAAATGCCAGAGATAACCGTGGTAACTAAATTTCTCTTTTACCTACTCCGTATCAACCAACCAACTTTTACTTACTTCGTATCAAGTAATCAGATTTTGCTTCTGATTCAAAACAGAAACAGATTAACTTCAAAAGGAAACAAAGTTATTATTACACAACTTCAATTTATCACATTTCATTGTCCACCATTTTTGCGAACTTTGACCGGACTGAACATCGCATAGGTTTAGGCCAACTTGGTATAATAACATTATGGCGTCTTCAGTTGACGTGTAGCTATGTACAATCGAGTTGCTTCAACGTCTAGGTCGCATATCGTCGAGTCCACTCGCGTGCTATCGAGTCATGTTCTTCCCTGTTCGTGAGAAATTGATGCGCTATGTTTCCCACCAGGGGGTCAGCTAAATTAAACAATAAAAAATGGAACTCGATATTTACAACCCGCAGCGACATCTATATTATAATGCCCGTATACGTCTGTCCGTCTGTCTGTCTGTCTGTCACGCAAAATGGTAGCTTAGCTGCGACGGGCGAACCCGTGGATTTTTCCACGGGCTAACGACTAGTTATTTTGTATTTTCTTCAAAATATCAACCGCAACTACAACTTGTTTTGCTTATGGGTTGGTTTACAAGAACAATGGACTTTAGTCGAGCCTAAAAATGCTTCGAAAACAATACAAGAAATCTGTAATTTGTTGAACCCAAAGGCTTAAAGTATGTTGGTACATGAAAGCGATATTTTTTTTTTGAGCTAAGGGCTAAAATATCCTAAGGCTGACGACAACACTTCTGACCTCCAAGGTCTAACTAGCCTAGTTAACTAAATTTCATTGGAGATATCATAATTCAGTTTCTCTCCTACGCAAACAAACATGTCAGCAAATCCCTCAATTTAAATCCACCAAAAACTCCAAATTATTTTCTCAGAGCCAACTCAGAATTAAAATCAACCAATAAACATAAAGCCAGTGTAGGCAGATCATACCCTCTTAAAAAATAGGGGAGATAATCATATTTGTTTGGGTGAGTGAGGCCATTTTTCGCTTAAACCATTAAAGAAGAAGGATTTCCCGATAATGATCACGTGAGCAAAGAACAATAGTAGTAACCAATCAAAAAGCGCGGTCAAGAACGCAAAAAATTCGTTTACGACTCAGCGTAATTTTTCTCATCTTAAACTATTCCAATTTCCCGGTAGTGAGAAAGATTATGGATAACGGATGTAATTACCTGGATTGCAATCAGTTAGCAATGCTATCAAAGATAAAAGAACCTTCGAAACTGTAAATGCCGGACTCCAGTTGTCCTTTAGAATGTCCAAGCAAATATGACCCTAAAAGTAAGATACAAATAGGTCTAAGACACAATAAGCGTAAAAATATTTTTCCCGCCTTCGGCAAAAAAAGCCATTTTATCTGCGCTGTTTACGGTATATAAAAAAATAAACTTTTGCAATAAAAATCGATTGATAAAAAAACTTAGAAGATAAATTTACTTCCATTTCACAAAATTCTCAACCTGTATAGCTAAAAACAAAAATTTACAGGTCAGCGGAATATAAGAGTATTAAACACCCTGCATTGACTTACCTGCGAATTAATATTGCAATGATAAATACGAGTTCTGAAAATTATTTTTGGTGGTTTAAACGGATATTCAGCTGGAAAGGTTATTTCCAAGAAAAACACTCCACCCTGATACGCTGTTCCAGGTGGTCCAAGAATGGTTCCAACCCAGTCGTAAACATTGTCACCTTTTGGTCCAGCACTAAATATACAAAGAGATTCAGCGTGCATTATCGACCAGCAGTAACGTTTTTATACTGGTAAGAGCTAGCCCTATAAGAGCGTCTAAATTTCAGTCGATACTGGACGGGTTGTAGCATCAATTTTTATTATGTGTTCTTAATACATTGTGCAGAAGTTATCTGACTACAAAAACGTGCATGTAGTATATTAATACAAAAAGACGCTGGACTCATATTATTTTGTTTTAATTTCTGTATGGATTTAGACTGAGTATGCTCTTAAAATGTCCCTAACTTTAAGCAAAATCCCAGCCCTAAAGTTCTTTTAAACTAAGTTTTTATATGAAACTAACACGTCCTTTAAAATTTATTAACTTTCAATGACATTTTTTTCATGTTATCCACTTCAAAATAAAATTTTGAGAATCCAGATTAGAATAGCTTAAAGCAGGAGCTAATAAACATAGCTTGAAGCAGGGCTAATAAACATAGCTTGAAGCAGGAGCATCAGATTAGTAATTATGTTGGAAGGAAAGATTATCTGAGAAAGATTTAATATGATCTAGACAAATTTCTTTAATTTTTAGCTAATATTTGTTAAAAAACGAGCAGCCATATAAAGTGGTGTACAGTTTTTTTCTCTCCAAACAAACATTTTTTTTAATATGCTTACCTGCAGTTCGGCGGGGGGTCCAATGTGATGTCTGTCAACTCTCTTTGTATCCTGCGAAAATAAATCATTCATATCAAAAGGTCGCTCAATTACAATTTAAATTTCCATCACAGAACTTCTCTTCAATGGCAGCTTATAAATTGCACTAGTGATACCAGTGATCAGTGTCTCACAGAACAATAACTTCGGCTGACAATTTCGTCCTGCCGAGTAATTTGTCCATCAAAATTCACGCCAATCACATGTTTTTAAAAGAACCAGTACAACCTGGCCTAGGGATCGCTGTTGATATTTCCCCAACTTTTTTCAGTCTGATTTGTTCTTAGTAGTAAGAACACAACTTCTGAATGCGACCTTTTTTATTTAATTCATTTTTTTCCACAACTTTCTCCAAAATGTATGCGTTTATATGAAAAATGGATGCCATAACGAAAGAATTTACATCCTGGATTGTTCTTATATTTTGATAAAATTCAGACTCGGGTTGTTTTAAGTTTTAAAAACAATGATTTAAGACTGGTGAATAATTAATGATTTAAGCTGGCCTTATTTTGTTCTTACTTTTCGGCAAAATTCGAGTCTTGTGAACTTATGAAATTGATCTTACAAAAAAGCATTAATGGTCAAACTCTCCTAAATAAGGTGTGGTCATAAAAGTTGGTAAATAAAAGTTGTTGTTTTTAAGAAGTCGCCATTACACAGACGCCAATTAAAAAGTCGTTGATTACAGATTTGAAAACTCAGAAACCAATATGAACACTAACGCCTTGCATCGACGTACAACCAGATTTCAAAAGTATAATTGTCAAGTTCATAGGACAAACTCCGAAATTGATATATGATTTCGGAAATATATTTTTTCCTTGGCTTATTAGGAATTAGCGAATTTTGAGGTGCATTCGTGATATTTTCAGTGAAGTATAAAAAAATAATTACAAAATAGCGATCCTGAAGTTGATTGTCTCAATTATTTCCTCGTTGGAGTTTATATATTCCAATATGATATGCGTTTCACACGTTGTTGCGAAAGCTCAACATTGTCTTATAAGAACCTGGAAATTGTTCTTATTTTGTTCTCTATATTTCGAGCATTTTTTAATTCTTTTTTTTACAGTGTTACAAATTTTTGTGATCAAGTACAAGTTTTACAAGGAAAAAGATGAAAACAGTATTTTGTTCTTATTTTTCATCCACCTCATTATTCTTATAAAAAACAAGTGTATTCGCGATAAGTTTCCGAGGCAAAGGATCTTGCATAACCGAAAGCCAACATAAAATATACCCCCGTCTTTATTATAGCCTTTATTATACATAATCGGGACTTTAACTACCATTATGGTTTATATACAGACAGAAAAAGCAGTTTTATTTCTCTGAAATACTTTCTGGGTAAATAATAAATAATAAAAATAATAATAATTCACGCGTCTACGCATTCATCATAGTGGAAACCAACCCTTATGTAAATTACGTAACATTGTTATATTTAAATAGCCGATTAAAATAAGACTTATTATTTCGCTTCTCAGCATTTTTTTGCAGAAAGAAACATCTCCTATGGAACGCCGAATTTTGGCCTGGTTCGGTATTTTTAGTCATAGCGTAGTATTATATACTAGTCAGTAGCCCGTGAATAAATCCACGGGTTCGTCCGTCTTTTGTATATCGCATTTCATGTTTCCGTACCACGACATTTTTCTCACCCACCAACACACAGACGGAATACGGAAAATATTATTATGGAGAAGATCTCTGCTCAAAATAGTACCAATATTGTTTTTGAGGACCGGGATATGTGCAAGGGGCGAATCCGTGGGTTTCTCCACGGGTTAAAGAATAGTTTTGATAATTTCCTGACTCATTTTTTAAACGATCTCGAAAGAAGGCTTTTAATGCTTATTTATTAATTTACCGAAACCTTGCTAACTCTTTTAAAATATTTTTGTTTACGCTGTCCCCTCCGTAGAAAAGATCTGACATTATCGAGTGGGCGGAAAATAAAGGTTGTCTAGAGACAAAGGAAGTTATTAAAATATTACTTCCAATTTGTTTCCAATTCGCCCTCTGCGGGAGGCCTACTTAAAATATTGTTTAAAAGATGACATCCGGTTATGATGGATTTAGGTGTTCACCACGGTTTCACGTATTTTTTTTAAAAAAAGAAACCAGTGAAAGACTCTAGTACTGCTAGTTTCTTAGTTTTCTATCAATTTTAGTACTGATTTTTTCTTATTTGTTTTTTTAAACTTATACATATATCGAATGAAATTAACATCTCTGATGTAGTTATTCAATCACAAAACAAGCTTATGTACAAAGAGTTCATGAAAAGATATTTCATGGAAAATTATTTTTATTATTTTCTTAATTTTTAAAGCCTTAAAATATCCAGCATTAAAAGTTTTTTACTTTTTTGTAAGTTCCGGCCTCTAGTTTCTTATAAACGGGTTTCTTTTTTAAAAAGTACTATTACTGTACCGTATCTGTCAGAATAAAAAGCGGACAAATTATAAAAATAATCCGAATACCTAATCAGCTTAGATTTTCGTCCTTCACGTTTAAAAAAACAGAAAAATAGAGTTTCGAATCGTGCAAACCATGTGTAACAAGTTTTTAGCGGACAAAATGTTCGTCAAGTGCCAAAACATTCGTATCTTTTCAACGACGTTTGTTTTTATAAACTAGTTAGTTTATACAAACATCTAGTTATGTACTCAGCCTGGATTCCTCTATAACTTCATAGCCTAATTTACTAAATTGTTATTTCTGAAACATTTCTTGTTATTTTTACTAGTATTACGTTCATGTTTTCACAATAAGATAACTTTAATTTTCTATTTCGTCAAAATGTAAAAATTTTAATCGTCATCTGTAAATCTAGTCTTTTTTTTCGAAAAAAACACAACTTTGAATCTAAAAAGTTCTCTGGGGGTTGTTTATTTAACAATATGACAACACATTGTTAATCATTTGAAACAAAATAACATGGGAGATTAAAAGCAGTCTTTCGCTCGAACAATGCCTGAAAATATTTTGTTTTTGTTGCATTTATGTTCCACCAAAACAAACGTGAAGAATCTCGTCAAAAGCAGCTTTAAAAATAACCATAAAGTAGCAGCTTAGCTGATAATTCTCAAACAATATGCAGCAGAAACTTCAGTGTCACTAGTTGCTTAAGAAGTTATTTAATTCTTGCAATGCACACTGGGTAGTTTTGTTTGCATTCCACCGCAACGTGACACGCCAAGGGTCGTTACTGTAATCAGGTGTCTTGCTTACTCGAATTTTTAATCAAATGACTCGTTTACTCAAACAATTTTAATTTTTGTTATTTTTTTAGCCTCTTAGCCTTGCTAAAAAAATAATAACAAATTAAGAACAATGGCAAGGCTGAAATTTTACTTTTCTTGAATAAAAGAATTCGCAATGTGAATTGTTGTGATTTTACAAAAGCTGCATATAGCTACTTTTGAGTTTTGACCTGGTACTTGCTAAATAAACTCCTTAGGCTTGAAATTAGCGTACAGACTGCTTTCTGTAGGATACCGAAGAGGGGAAGGGGGTCCAAAAATTAACAACGATTTAATGTCAAATTTTAACCTATATACCCCCAGACTAAATAGTTATTGGGTTTAAAATCAGGAAAAGTGGACTGGTTTCATAAAATAGTATAATAGATTATCTTAAAGAACACAAAAGGAACTTACACGATGTTAAAATAAAGTAAGTTTGATAATGTATTTTTAAAACCGCATTCCAAAAAATAATTTGTTGCTTGCGTCCAAAAACGGGGACTTTGTGGAAAATAATTAAAAAATCGTTTTTACATACATCTATCACGATTCTAAAGAACATCGAATGAGATTTGGAAACGAAGTAGTTTTGTAAATAAAGTCACTTTTTTGAAGGCAGGGTGTGTTTCAAAAATGTCTCTGTACTTTTCACGAGTTAAAAAGTTTCAAATTATTTTTATACCTTCGATAGGTGTTTAAAAATGCCTTTTGGTGATGTATGAAATCGCAAAAAATCGCGATTTAAAAAACCATGCTCAAAAGGTATACCGTCACCTTAAGTTACTTAGAATTTTTTCAGAAGTTAGTGAAGATGGTTATGAAAATATACGTGTGTATCGGAATTAGTTTCAGTACTGGGTAAAACCAAAACTTTCTAAAATAATATTTTAGAAGGAAACTTTAGGACAACGTAGAATAAAAATAATTTGTCGCTTGTGTCTAATATTGTTTGAAGTTGCTCAGAACTTTTTTTAGATGTTTTAGATTTTGATGCAGAAAAAAAAATTGTATAGTACAAGAACAAAATAAAAAAATGCATAAAGAAAATATAGGAAATATATAAAAACCAGACATTTGTATGGGGCACGTAAAAAAATATGATCCCGTACTGCATTGCTCGATGGTAAACCACTTCAAGTAGAATTGTTCAAAAGTACAAATTACGTAATATATTGACGAAACTTGAGTATGCCATTGTATTCAAAAGTAATTTAAAAATACCTAACGAGTTTAGCTTATAAAAATAAGATTTTACTGTACAGACGGAACAATGTACTTCGCACCAAATCAAAAACATAGCTTTAAACGAGGTTGTGAAGTTACAGCCTCGTTCCCAACGCCTGTTTTCTTTCTTTTATATATTTGAACGAACATTCTCGCCATCCTGAGACAAAAGGCTCTGGGGCCGAGGTTGGTGAAATTAATATCATTGGAAATTAGGAACAGGCTTGGTTTTTAATTTCTGGCTAATCTGACCCAGTTTTAAAACTTTGAGATCTTAATCAGAAGAGTGCGAACTTTCAGGCAATTCTCAGGACGCAGATCTTTGGTGATGTGGTGATAAAAATGCACCAAAGTGATCAGCTAAGAATATCAAACTCGTTCCCATTGTTTTAACCAAATCATTCGTGAAGAAGTCGCGAGTCTCTTTCGTGATATGTATTGTTGATACCGCGGTGAAAAATGAAAACTTTCACAATTTGTGGAAACACACACTTGGACAAGACCTGCAAATTCCAGACGCTTGAAAAACACAGAGATTTTAACAGAGGAGTAGAAATTGTCGTTTTAATTTCAAACTTGCTGGGTTTTTAATTGAATGATTGATACCATTCACACAAAATAAGAACCAGAGACCAGAGTTTTAATATTTTTATTTTTTTTATTATTTTATAACTTTTTGACTGGTTAATATTTTTTATAAGAAAGCAAATTAAAAAAAAAAACAACCCCGTCTTAATGTCAGCTATGACTTGGTTTGTTTATTTCTTATAACTTTTTCAGTCTTAACATGTTTTTATTTGTGTTCTCTCAAAAAAAGTTCCGAGGTTAAATATTCCAATAAGAAAATACAGTGAAATCTCTCTATCTTAAACTTGCACAGGCGGAAAATTTGTCCGTAGATAGATAAGGTAACTGCTAAAAAGGGGGTCTAGGGCGAGTAAAGTGGCAAGGGGGCAAAATAGTTAAGACAAGGGGAAGTTCTTTATAGCTAGCAAGACAGATCCTGGGATATAGAGAGTGTCAAGATATAATAGAGAAATGGGGGGAGTATTTCGTCAGGTTTACGAACGACGATAAAGATTTTTTAAGATTGGAAGAAATAGATTTGTTGAAAGTTACGTATGATACATGTATGTTTTTAAAAAAAAAAAAAAAAGAAATAATTGTTTCTTTGTAATTCTATACTCACATTATCTTGTTCTTAAACTATGAATAAATTTACGCTGAGTACGTTCTTAATGTTCTTAGTTTTCAGCAAAACCTTAGCCTCTACGTTTGTCTAAATTAGCTTCTCCTTAAACTGTAGTAGCTACTCATCCCTTTTTGGATTTTGTAGAACTTAGAGAGTGTATTGTTATGTCCTGTAAAAGTAGTTTTAACGAAAAGCCAAAGGCTGCTAACCCAGATCAGAACATTCTCCAAAATTATCCAACGCCCTTCAACGCCCGCTACTTGAGTTCAAACAACGCCCTTCAGTAACTCTTCTGTTTCTTATGCCGCCGTCAGAACGCTTTTTATGTAAGCAACTTAATTTACCGCGTGCTACTTGAGTTCAAGCTCTGAAATTGAAAATTGATAGGAAAAATGCTTAGCTAAAAGTGGAACAGTTTCCGAGATTATCAGAAGCCCTGCCAAAAATTACTACATACATAATTATTTGGTGCGAAATCATTAAATGGAAATGTTCTATGATTATAAATTATTATATGGTAAAATAATGAAGTTTGATAATGTATTTTCAAAACCACATTCTAAAATTAATTTGTTGCTTGCGTCCAATATTTTTTATACTTAAGTTACTTAGAACATTTTCAGATGTTCGTGAGGATGCTTATAAAAAAATACGTGTGTATCGAAATTAACTTCAGTACTGGGTAAAATCTAAACTTTCTAAAATAATATTTTAAATAGAAACTTTAGGACAACGTAGAATAAAAACTTTGAAACGAAGGTTAGTTTCTCATATAAATAGATCTTTAAAAGATGTTTACTCCGTGAGGCTGTGCTTACACGGGCATCTAATCGGGGATTCCATCTTTAATATTTGAGTTCATGAGTGCGCATCTGTTTTAACACTCGATTTACAGGAGATTAAAAACACACAACACCTCTCACATTTTAAGCACGAAGATGGAGAGTATCCTTTTAACGGAAACTCTTCGACGTTGTTACAACAGTGTCGGGTGTGATAGCCAAACGGTGTTGGTTATACTTGACATAATATTTGCGTGTGAAAAATAAAGCACGTATGGAAATTTATATACAAATTAAATTATTTATAATCGGGCTAAAACTATTTGTAAAAATTATTTGACTTGAGTGCGTTCTAACAATATAACTAACAACCTCGCGCTGTTATTAATGACAAATCATTAGATACGTCATCGCACATAATAACGTAATTTGTAATCTCTACGGACGACACGGAGAAGAATTTTTATCAAATACATGGTAGTTAGGAATTCAAAAATGACCGAAACACAATGAATATGTAACTCCAGAGAAGTAGCACCTATTGCTCATCAAAAATAAACTCTTTTGGACATAACTTTATGCCTTTCCTGAGCAGAGATTTAAAGAATCATACACTAACGCTGGAACAGTAGATAGCAAGTAAAAACCAGGTCTTTTTCGAACTATTCTTGACCAGAAAAAGAACAGGGCAGCTGGGACGATTTTTTTAGCTTCACAGGGTTTGTTTTAAGGCTGTGTTTACACTGACCTATCGATGAAATATTTTTCAGAAACCATTTTGAAATTGAAGAAAGGAAGAAACAAAAAAAACTCTAAAGCAACTTTACCAGCCAACAAAACTTTATTAAAAACTACAAGTCTTGTGCCTCTTGAAATTTTTTTAAAATATAATGTCAACAAAACAAACCCCCCGAGTAATTTTGTTGTATTTTTCTCTAACGCACGCAATACAATAAACAACGGCTACGAGGAAGAAGTTGTAGAAAATTAAAATTAGGGGGTGTCGTGTGAATAAAATCAAAATAAATAAAAAAACATCAGTATTTTCGTTTTCTCAAGCTTGTACACAAACAAAAATTGCACCATCTGTAAAACGCTAATATCGGTTTTAACCTTTCACTTTTGAGAAAAATTATACCCAGTGAACCAGGAAGAGAAAAAGTGATCCCTTGAATAAAATTATTTTTCTCTAGTAGCACCTTAAAATAATAAAAGTTGACTAGATATTTTATTCTCAATATACATATTTGAAATGTATAAGGGGCGCTTTTACGAAAGAGGCTACACATGTTCCTGTTTAACCCCCACTGAAGAATTTTTACCACAACCCAGAAGCATCAGAAGTTATTCAGCATACCTCTTTAAATAATACCACGAGAGACCACATCTTAAACGGTCAAAGTTGTTACAAGATTGATAAAAATTCAGGCACACGCCCTTTGGGTCTATGCTAAAAAAAAGTTCTCTGAGAAAAAATAAAGAGTTTCTTTGTGAAATCTTGAAGAGGGGAAAACAAGGATTATACCAACCTTTTGACAGCCGAACTTGTTTTTTTCTTTACCGCAATTTTGTTGGGCTGGTTTCGTCCTCTTTTTGAGCCTGCTGTTCTAGTACTTGCATCACTTGGAGTCTGATTTTGAACGTTTTCTGAACTTTCTGATGTTGTACTTTCTTGTGTTGGTGAAGACGTACTTGTAGAAGCCATTTTGTTTCTCCTGGGTACTTTTAGCAATTTTGGTTAGCCTTTCTATACTCTGGTCTAGCCTCTCTTTAACTCAGTTCTCGTCGTCACAAGAGGAGATTCAATAAATTTATTGTGTCGATCATGAACAAGAAACAACAGACATAAAAGCAGAAGCTTGTTAGAGTCGAAGCTGTTTATAAAAAATTCCTTGGTAATTTTAAGCAGACGTCATTTTGTAAAATGTTTTAACCTTATTTATTTAAACAAAATAAAACATCTTCAAAACCATTTTTTTCATTTTTTTTTCAAAAATACATAACAATCTTTGAGTAGATAAACAGAGCGAGGAAAAAGATTGCCAAACAGGTTCCATGCTGCAAACGTTTTGCTAATCTGAAAAATTTCACTTTGCGAATAAAACGGAATTTTCAAAAAACTTTATTAATAAACTTTGCCTCTAGTTCTTGAAATTCAGACTTACATTGTGTGATGGACAAAGATATTTAAAAACAAACTAGAGTTTTCACACTAGCTATGAACTCAAAATCACGTTTTTGTTGCGATTTTTTATTTTGTCTGTCCTAAAACCTGTCTAGTTGAGCTGATGTGTACATATTGTAATTTTGATATGCCATCGGTGGGAAGGGCGGTTGTTGCAAAGAATCCATTTATTTCTTATATACTCCAAAAACAACATTAAAAATGTTTTTAGCTTGCGCAGGAAAAAGAAATGTCTTCAAATTTTATTCCGTCCACACGCAGGTAACACTATCTATAAAAGTACATAACTGAACCAGGTTATAATATTCCAGCCTTGGTTTCAACACTTTTACGGAATTCGAAAAACTTGTGTTGGGTTTTGTAAAAGTATTCGGCTTCTGGAATTAATGTTATTAAATTACGTGTCTTAAGTGACTTATGTCAATCATAATTCCCATGACAACGACCTTATTGTATCAGCGGTTTTTAAATTAACATTAACTGAGAGCTAGGCACGAAGTTGTTATGTGGACATGCCAAATATGATTTGTTTTTGTTTTAAAGAAAATAGAACTTTATTCCGAAGGAACAATAAAGAAACCTCGTTAGCAAGCAGCCTCAATTTTGTTTTGTATTCGAATTTTAACCACCCACGCGAATAAAATAAAAGCGCCCGCCTCTTTCCGAATTTTAAATTTTCTAAAAAATTTAATAAGCGCCCGGGCGTTTCATACGGTACTTTAATTCATCATATTTAAAGATCCAGTTAGCATTTTCCCATAAATCATAAAATTTGTGTTTTTCTATGAGCTGATATTTTAAAAATTGTTTTCGCTTTTCTCTGCACTACGTGCTAAAATAAATTTCCCGGAGTAAATTTAATTACCCTGGGGCTTCTTGTCTATTTTTAAACTTATTGTCACAAGCGATAGAAAGACTTGGGAACGAGGTTGGCTCTAAGCACTTCTTTATAACCAACTAGGTTCTTTCCCTGAAACTCCAATAGGATTTGCGGTTCATTTAATACACCTTTTTATTCTAGAACGTCTAAATACGGTTGAGGCTGGATGGTTTTTCACACTTTTCTGCCTTGAATGTTTTTATTTGTGTTTTTCCCAAAAAATTGCGAGATTAAATATGTCAATAACAAAGATTAGAAATATAAGCTACGATTTTTGGATTTTGTTGGGTTAGGATATATAAATGGCGTTGAAGTTATCCTTTTGTAAAAAATATATATGTATTAAACTACAAAGAAAAGAAAATGTTCGAAAACAATTTTGTTCTTATTCTGTGGAAAAAATTCAGGCTAAATACGTTCTTAATTTTTGGCAAAATCGCAGACTCACATTCTATCAAAGAAGGTAAAAAAAAGTTCTCCAGGACTTGTGGTTTAGCAAGTAAGGACTTTTTTAAGTTTTTATGTTATAGGTGACGGGGTGGAGTGTGCAGCACCGGTGAAACCGGAGTGTGTCGGAAAACGAAAACTGAGATTATTATAATACTTATTTTAAATAAAGAACTGGTAAGAACATACTTAGCCTGAATTCCTTCCATAGATTTCGAAAGAACACAAAAAAGAATATTTGAGGCTGGAAAAGAGGAAAAAAACAAGTATACATCCAACTGCAGAAGTAACTTAGATGTTCTTATAAAAAAAGTGTACTCATAAAAAAGTAATGCTTAATAGAAACCAGGTCAATTTTTTAAGCCTTGTCTTCCAAATTAGTGTTTATTTCAAAAACATGATATTGATATAGAAGATTGCTCTCTGAATTTGTAAAAAATACATGCAAGAAAGCGGCGTATTCAACGAGTAATTAAATCAAGTTTTTCAGAGTTTTTCACCAATTTTTTGGGCGAGTATACTTCAACTCTTCTGTTTGGCACCCGTCTTCTGTTGATTAAATATTAACGACTTCATACTGTTGAAGCTTGTAAAGTACGTCGGTTTAAACAGAAGCGAATAACTTTGAAAAACAATCAGAACGTTGTTTAAACAAAAGAGGAAATAACGTGGACCACTTTGATTTCTTTTGAATGCTCGCGCATGCCCGTTAGAGGATAATTTCAATGGCTAATTATTGCCTGTGGCCGAAAACGAAAGTCGACAAAAGTCCTGGAGACGAAGTTTCCGAAAGGCGTGACAATAAATAAGGTCTGTACCTAGCTTATCCTTTAGTAGATGAGAAAAATCGTTATTACTAAGCTACGCAATTTATAAAATATATATAACACAGTAAAATAAAAACAACTTTTACTAAGATTTGATGAAGTGAGACAATCGCCTCAGACTGTCTGTGTCCTTTCCCAAAACTCTATGCGAAATAAGCATTAGAGACATACACATAAGTTATAAACATATTTTCAACGCGTAAAGTAATTGTACACTTTGTCAAGGCTATCGACTTTTCAAAAACAAAAAATCTTGATTCGTACTAAGACTTGAAGTTGGCATAATAGCTCAATCTACTAGGCAAAAATAACTTGAAACACGAGGATTGGGGAAATGATACGAGAAGTAACAGATGGCTGAATTTTGATTTTTAAGACAACCTCGTTCCCAGGGCTTTTTGTCCCTGCTAATTGACAGGTCGGACGAATATATATACAAATATACAAAAAGAGACAAAAGGTCCTGGGATCGAAGTTGTTTTTTAGACAATTATTATACGGACTGGTGGCCTCGCAGTAGAGCGTTTGCTTTCAATGCAGAAGGCCTTGGGTTCCTTTGTGCTTAGCGTTCATCATGAGAATAGGATTGATATCTTAGGCTGTTGTCTAGTTGAGTGGATGTTGTGCTTCCATGGCTTTCGTAGCTCAAATGGGAGCTTTAAATGCACTAGGACTCTGATAACAATACCGTTAGGAACTGAAGAGGTTATCCAGGGTAAAAAATAATAATAATTAGTAGCAATAAAAATGTTTTTTCCAAATTCACTTCACAATCACTCCGAGTATTATTCTTCGTTTCTGAATGCTGGAAGTATCCAAAACATTTGAGATTTTATCAAATCTCATTTCAAAATCTTATTATACCGTGATAACTATTATCCTGGATGTTCCCCTACCATGATAATAATAAATATATGTATTATTTATTATCATAGGGGAACATCCAGGATATGGGGAACGTGCTGACATTAAAAATAAATTAACCACATTTTATTTATCACTACACTTCGTTAGCTGACTGTGGAACACACATTTTTCAAATTTGTTACTATTTCATTTGAATGGACAAATTTCTTAACCATCTAAGGTTTTCTGTCTTTACCGCGTGCCAAGATGACTGGGCTTAAAAATCAGAAAGGCATATTCGCAAGTTTTTTTATAAGAACGTGCTTATTTTTTAGAAATCAAGGCTGAAACAACCTCGTTGCCAGCGCCTGTTGTCTCTTTTTTATATCGGGACGGCGAGATTATATTCGATGTCAGAAAAGATACAAGATGCCCTGGGGATGAGGTTGAGATTGAAGTTTTTTGTACGGTTCTCTAGTGTGTAATACATTTTAATAGCGTCAGATGATAGTTCTGGTGTCAGGCCAATCTCGTTCCTAGGACTTGTTAAGCTTTTTATATTTGGACACCCTTTTAAATACAAAAGCCTAACAAGTCCTGGGGACGAGGTTGAGCGTCAGGCAGCAAGCCCTGGGAACGAGGATGGGGGAATTGTAACTAAACCGGTAACAAAATGTTGGTAAAATGCTTTTTTCGTCGCATTCTACCAATAAAATTATTTTTTTTTACAAAAAATATCTATCTAAGAAGTCCTGGGTACGACGATTTTGGAAACACGCTCAGATGATGTGCACAACTTCAATAGAACACTTGGCTTTTCTTATTTTCTTGGAGAGGCTACTGGATATAGTGACCAGGGAGGCTTTAATTTTTTTTTAAATTATGCTTCAGATTGGCTAAACCGCTATTCCAACTCTAAAGTTTGACTGTGTTAACATGGAGAAAAGTTCTTTTCCTCTGAAAAATACCCGGGGGGTGCATGACCTCCCCATCCCTCGGTTTATAGTTGGCCCTGTAATGTTCTTAAGTCCTAACCAGCATTGTGCATGTAGCGTGTATTGACAACGGCTTTCGCTAAATATTTGGAGGAAATAAGAACTGACAAAGCATTAAATTAAAAGAAGAAAAAAGGAAAAAAAATCCATGAAATAACAACCTGGTCTCCACGGCTTTTTAGTTTTTTTAAGTTAGGACGTCTCCATTTTAAAAAAAATTAAAAGCCCCTGGCGACGAGGTTGATAAAATGGGAAACAATATGCACATGTTTTCAGAAAGATTTCCATTTTCAGCCCTAAGAAGTACTTTTCCTACACCTGAAATGAATAAATGAAAGGTGTAATTTTGAAGTGTGCACAATAACCAAAATATACTTGGTCAACAACCAAACCCTGGGAACGAGGTTGATCTGCAACTTCATTTCAAGGTTTATACTTTGGTAATGTGTGGTTAAAAACTATTAAGGTTTGAGCATGAATACAGCCGTGGAGGTAGAAATAGACAAATAAAACAATAAAATAAAAATAACCTCCATGATACAGCGTACTACTTAAATAAACTAGCAATTCTAGCAATTCCTTAGGAGTGATCACCTTGGTGGTGCACCCTCGTCCTCAGGGTTTTTTGCCTTTTTTGATATGAGAAAAAAGGCAAAAATCCCAGGAGACGAAGGTGCTTGAGGGTGTAGACAACCAACATGTTTCAAGCCAACCTCGTCCCCAGTGCTCTTTTACGCCTATGATATTTTGACACGAGGGCTCCGTAATAATCAACAGTTGTCGTGCTTATGCAGAGGTGTATTCATATGTTTAATTGGAGAGGCGGGATTGTAAATAACTTAACCCTATTTTGAATGGATTTCTTTGGTTTTATGGGGAACATAAAATTTCCCAACTTCCTTCCTAAAGTATGGGAATAGTAGGGACCACATGTTTTTAGTTGGCGGGGCGCAATTTTATTTTTTAGGTTTTTTTTCTTATGATTAAATAAAGTCTAAAATGGACCTTTTTAGTACCTGATCTTTTCTGTATAAAAATATAAGAGTCTTTGATAACAGGGTTAGTCGTGCACAGTTGAAAAAGTCTTTTGATTTTTTCGTAGTCGTATTAGGCAATATGCCTAATATCTAACACCGTTGGTTGGTTGGTACTGCTTTTATGCGGACACGCAGTCGCCTTGTTGACAGTACTTTTCATATTTCTGTATCTAAGCATTACGAAGATTTTTGAAAAGACCTGGCGTTATTTGTCTCAAGTTTCATTGGAAACTTCTATGATGTGTAAGAAAAAATACTTTGACATTAACAACTTGTATTTTTCGTATAACGTATAAAAATTAGTGTCCCATACAAGCAGATGTGTAGAACTAAAGACTAACTAACAATGACATGCGCATAGAGGATACATATATCTGCGCATGTGGAAAAATAAATATGGCGTGATACACCTGCACCATATAAACAGATGTGTAGAAATAAAACTAGCCAACATCAACATGCACAGAGAGAAGGCATATATGCGCATGTGCAAAAAATAAATATGACGTAATGCAACATGGCGTATAACTCGGTTCCCATTAAATGAAGTGTGCTCGGGCAAAACTTGTGGAGATTCATACCTAAAACTTTAAAAATAGAATCAACAAAAAACGACAAATAAAACATTTTTTACTGTCTTTGTATCTTAGTAGCTGAGTAGCTCTGCACAGTTATTTGATGATCAGAGAGATTATCGTGTGAAGATCTTTTGAAAATTTGTTTGCAGTGGTGTTAAGATAAGTTGCTGAAAACCAACTTAGTGTAAAAAAAAATAAGTTGAAAAAAGAAATAGGGGTTTATTTTTTCGCAAAGTTTGCGCGTGGATGAAAAACCGATAAACTTTGTCATATCTACATATATATGCTTGGATTGCAAGGTGCCTATTTACGTAAGAAATACCACAGAAAGTTAGTGAGCGCTGATTTTTATTTCCAGGTAACTGATCTTCTGTATTTATTTATTTTTTTCTTCTACAGCAGGATAAAGAAAATCTTGCTTTTCTCAATAAAGAATGTAGTAATTTAATAACTAATTTTCTAATTTTTTTCTGAATACAAAAACTTTTAATAGATATGTTACCTAATGTTGTTAACATGAAAATTCTCATTCTACACTAAATAAGACATATAATTCTAGTTTCTTTTCTTTGGCGAAGAATAAAAAGTTGAGATTTTAGTGAGTATACCAATATAATTCAAAAAAACTCTACCAGGACATTAGATCGAAATTTTCAATACATTAAAGGGTATTATCTCAAAAATGAAAAAAATTATTTTTAAGTCTGGTTGTTTCAAAGTTGTCATATTTTATACCTAAGAGATTGTACCAAAAACAACTTTTAAGTAATTCTGCATTGCACCAGACGTTGCCGGAGAGAAAGGACGACATTTTTAGGAAGTGAAGAAAATTAGCAGTAACTAAAAATATAAGGCCGGCAAAAATACCAACCATTTTCAAACTGGTATTGTTGTTATTGATTTAGAGAATGACAAAAAGCCTACAGTCAATTAGCTGCAACCTCGTCCCCAGGACTAACAAGTCCTAGGGACGAGGTTGAGGTAGTTGTTGGCAGAGAATCCGCAGTATTAACAAAACTCTTATCAGTATTTAGTGACAAATTAGTAGTTGACGAGAGTTACGGCCGACGAACATTTTTGGCCGACGAACATTTTGGCCGACGACGATTTTGGCCGACAAAGTTTGGGTTAGTAGATAATCCCTTCATCAAAATCAAAGTACTGCCTGTTCTACCAATTTTTTAACAATCATACTAAGTATCATACTCATATAAAAAAAACAAAGCCACAGACCCTGGGTTCGAGGTTGATTCGTCTTATAACTGATCGGTATTAAATTTGTGGAGACAAAATATTTTTTTATAATTTAGCGAGATGAGAAACGAGCATGACGTTTTGGCAAGATCCATTGCATCTGCTGTCAGCACCGCAACAATTATTGTCAGTTTTGGTCCATATATTTCATCAAACTATTTCCTTTTGATCATTTTGGCGTTCCTTTTATTAATAACCTGCATTGAGATATACACAAAGAATTTCAGGAATGATGGAACAGTTACTCATGTGGCTATGATTCAACGTGGGTCATTCCTACACAAAAGCATGGGAAAGAAAACACAGTCGGTACCCAATGTTGTAAAACGTAGAGCTTACACTGAACACAGTGAGGTCATTAAAGGAACACCTAAATATGCAAGAAAAATTACCCGACCAGTAAGTTGGAATAATAGCGAGCATGTGCACCGCAACAACATTTTCGAGAAACCGTAAAAAAAAAGAACAACAACATGAAATTTTTTTGGCGGCAAAACTTTCTGAAGTTCTTTTTCTAGACTTTTATTTAGTTTTATGAAGATATTATAAAGGAACTTTTAATTTAACAAAAAATAGCTTGGTTGCTTTTATATATTAAGCGAATTACCTGATAATAAATAATTTACAAGGCTTCATTTGCCTTTCTCAATCATAACACAGGATAACCTCTTCAGTTTCCAGTGGTGCTATTTTCAAAAGTACCAACGAAAACCCTCATACAAGCTTCAGAGGTCGCCCGACCACAGCAACCTCTCAACCACATAAACACTAAAGACATCAAATCTATTCTTATTCTAAAGCTTGGCCCCTGAGCTGTTATTACGGAGCGGTCAATATTTTGCTTCTATAGAACTCATTGCAAAGCCAAAATGCTCTGGGAACGAGGTTGTAGTTTTTGAGCTACTAAAGCGAGCGCTTATTCGAAGAGGGGTGCTGGCCCAATAGTGAGTGGTATTACTGGTAAGCATGTTGATTAAAATTATTAAATATTTCTTTTAAAGAAAACACGTTCATTATTAAATTAAAATTAGGCTTTCCTCAGATTCTAACAAAAATATGTTTCTGTGTATTTTTCTGATAAAACATGCTTAAGTAAACTCACAATGTTATTACGTACAATGATTGTTTAATTTATTTAATGTAAGTGAGTTCATCTTAATGATGCGCAGGTATTATTTATAGAGACTAGTCAGTAAACGTAAAGAATTCCAAGGGTTCGGACGACGTACTATTCCGGTCCGCAGATTATCGCCGGTCGTGCATATCCCATACTTAGGACAAAGTAGCGATTTGGCTCCAATTTTAAACAAAGTGCGAATAAAGAGACTTGTCGTTAGCCGTTCGTCTACGGGTTTGCCCGTCCTATATTTTTCGGTCTTGAGATTATCACCAGTCGTGCATATCCTGCACATCACTACTTCGTTCGTTTTTAACACAAAGTAAAAAAATCGGCTTCAATTCTTGAACAAAAAACTGGTAATAAAAAAAGAACCTTGTTGCTAGCCTTAGCTGAAAAATCTACGGGCATTTTCCCGACGCAACAAAGTCAGTAAATATATATTACACTCGCTATTTCGGTGTGTCTGTAGCACGAGTATAGAATTGCACAGAGGTAGACAAAATGTGAGAATTATTAATCAAACATCAAATATATTTGGAATCTTTCTGTTATTTTGAGCTATTCTCTGGTGTCTAGTGTGATATATAAATCGATTCAAGAGGTTTTTTGTGACCTCAGTGCTCATAAACATTCTTCCCCGCCATACGCGCGACTTTCGTGTAAGCCACTAAAAAATTGTGAACTAACAGCCGTTTTGTAGTACCTTTAGTGAATGTATATTTTACATAAGATTTAATTAATAACCAGCGCTCTTACAGCTAAATGCGATTTTGAAGTAAAACTCATGAGACCGTGCCCTCGGGAGAAACTAAATCACTTAACTGAGCTCCCTTGAGGTAAGAAATATCGATTAAACTGTTAAAGCGCTACGCACCCAATCTTTCATGTGTTGTTGAGCCGTGTCTTGTTAGAAGTTGTGGTAAACAAAAAAGTAGTGATGAAATGTACATCACTGTATTTGGCTGCAATATTTATTTTCATGTTACATGGAGTAAAATGCATGAACGCAAGGAGATATGATGAACAGCGTGAGTGATATCTCGTTTAAACCGAGAATTTATTTACGTTTATGAGGGATTACAAGGAATGATGTCTTTTAGTCTTTCTGACGTAATTTCTAAAAAGCATCAAAATGATCTACACTTAAACGTAACGAAAAAAATTCCATTCTACACCCAAAACACCTTAGAATTGAATCTCGGACGCTATAATAAATTGATATGAGTATGGGTATAAAGGTTAATAAAGAAGTATTAGAATTTAATGTCCGAGCAACAGGGAACTTGCAAATCAAGACTTTTTATTATACGAGTTTAATTCTGCTGTAAGGATCATCGGAAAATTGGCAGCGATGATCAACCTCGATCCCGGGACCTGTTGTCTCTTTTTGCATATCGGACGGCGAGACGAACAACAACCTTTTGCGTCAGACCTATCAATAAGCGCAGCGCCGATGAGAGACGAAAAGTCCCGGGAACGAGGTTGAGCGATGATTGCATAGTTAAATACCCTAACGGTTACAGTGCAAATAAAATATGTGTAAAATTGAATACAACCTCGGCCCCAGGTCGCATGGAGTAGTCGAAATTAAATGGTTGTATAAATGTGCGGTAGAAACTTGGAATTTTAAACGACTAATAAACTTTTACAGTATATAAATCATGTTTTTAGACCAACGAAATCATGTTTTTAGACCAACGAAATCATGTTTTTAGACCAACGAAATCATGTTTTTAGACCAACGAAATCATGTTTTTAGACCAACAAGGCAAACAGAATGATGCGTTGAAAAGCGTGGCCAACAAAAGGGATTATGAATTGTCTTATTTATCGATTTCTGAATACTCTTACGATACATCGCTCCTTCAAAAGCTTCTACAATTGATTAACTTATTCCTCGAAAAAAATTATGGCGACGACAAGGTCGACAATAATCCGTCTGCTATCGCGAGTAAGATCACACGAAATGATCCACGGCCCGTTGATTACAGAACCCCACAGTTGGAACCGTTCTTCGATACGAGAAAGTCTCTTCGCGATAAATTACAAAAAAGAGTATTTTCTCCTAACAAAATTTCATCCGATGAGGAGATAAATAAAGTGTATATTGCGGAATTTAGTAAACATTACCAAAGATAAATATGAAAATTATTTTGAATTGTGTTGTTAATTGATTTTAACCCTCTTACTTCGTTTCACACAGGTTCACTCCAGTATTCGCGCAAGAGTCCCGCAATAGTCGATTACTGTAATGTCGTTTTGTGCTTAGCTCTTTTTGCGTCAGTGTATTTGAAGTCTGCTTTTTGTTCATACGTCCTGACACAAACAAGTTTTAATCAAATTACAGAAACTCAAATTTGTTCGGGTGCGCATGCGCTAAAAAACATGCTCGTGAGATTTTTGTTCAGTAGCGGAAAATGCAGTCAAATGGAAACTGGCTTTAGGGCGAATGTTCTGAAAATCCGTTTTTTGACTTGAAATTTTTCAATTTCAATCCCAAAGAGGTTTTAGTGTGTAGTATTAAGTCTTTTTTTTTCGGAATTTGTATTCTTTAAGTACATCGAACTTTTTTGCGTCATGGTATCAGTGAAGCATGCATTTGTATCGGCCATGTTGAAACGAAAAACACTATAATTATTAAAATGCGTGTACTCAAAGGTTATACTTCATACTTTACGGTATTAAAATTGCGAAGTTAGTCAGTAGAGCTCAGGGTGTTTAGACTTGTATCCACTAGTGTAAAAAGGTCACGAGTGCATGCGCACTTTGACAAAATTAGATTACAGAAAGTTTTCCGGTATCTACTCTCCGAGTGCGAATATTATTGTTCTGTAAAATAGCTCACAAGAAAGTTTTCCGGTATCTACTCTCCGAGTGCGAATATTATTGTTCTGTAAAATAGCTCACAAGAAAGTTTTCCGGTAGTTACTCCCGAGTGCGAATATTATTGTTCTGTAAAATAGCTCACAAGAAAGTTTTCCGGTAGCTACTCTCCGAGTGCGAATGTTATTGTTCTGTAAAATAGCTCATAAGAAAGTTTTTCGGTAGCTAGTCGACTATGAATATTATTGTTCCGTAAAATAGCTCACAAGAAAATTTTTCGATATCTATTCTCCGACAACCTCGTCCCCAGGGTTTTTTGCCTTTTTGACATTGAGGCGTGCGGCATAGGCAACAAATCCTGAGAACGAGGATGATTCTCCGTTGGCGAACATTATCGTTCCGTAAAATAGCTCACTATAAGATTGATCAAAATGTATATACTCTTTCTCAATAATGCATAAGAAAGATGATGAAGGCGCCTTAATTAGAACCGTTATCATGGAGCACACTATTAAGGTAAAATGTCCTGGAACCGAAGTTGATTTAATTTGATACTACATTACTTGATGTTGGGAGGCCTGCAAAGGAAGTACTGAATCTGCACAAGCCTCTTGTCCAGACTCTTCATGGACTTGTTGTAACTGATAACATTTAGAGCCATGACGTTCCGATTAGAAGCGAACGCTTGATAGCATGTCTCTAATTGTTAAGTATTTTGTTTTCATATAACATTTCAAATTAACTCTATGGCATTGCCCTGTTTGCCGTAGGGTGGTTTCCGATCTTTTTTATACACATTTTTTACACATTTTTTTATACACAGTTTTTACTATTTCGGAACCAAGCGTGTGTTATGTCGTTCGTTTTCAAGCACGTAATTCAACTAACTGGGGTCTGGTGCCTAACATATGCAAACACAAGTACATTTTACATAAGAAAAAACATCAAAAGACTATATACACACAACAGCGTGTAGTAATCTACCCAATCTTCTTGTTGTTTTAATGATACCAATACGTCTGTTGTCAAACTCCCACATTATATGCGGTTGATTTTGTCACATGGTTACGTGAAGTCTTACCTATAGTTCTCTGTACGCCAGGAATAAGATTTTAACTCAGAACAACTTCGTTGGACGCAAAATGCCCTGATTTATCCGCTACGTAAAAACGACTCAGGGGCCAAGAGATCCTGGGGACGAGGATGAACACAGAAGTAAATTTAGTTGAATTTAAGCCATACTTTTTTCGGCAAAACTCGAACATAAGATTTGAAAGGCTCTGTTCTGCTGTGTTTGGCTATCCGAATTTGATCAGCAACAATCGGAGTCAGGATTGCAATAATATTTCGGAATGTGATTGAAGAGTTTTGATGTGGTAACCGAGTCTGTTTGTTACGTGCTCACGTGGTCCTTTTGTATGACGATGGATGTACATTTTTTTGTGTTTTATCGTGATCTGGTGTAGTGTGACAGTTTATCATCCCTGCAAGCTAGCTTTCTCACCAACCTATTATCTCGGGACTTTAAAATTGAAATTCCACAAGTTTTTTTTTAAGAAAAATGACAACACAAACCCTGAACCTTTTTAAAAGGCACTGGAAAAGAGATTGGGTAACAATATTTCATTAAATATTCGGAAAGAGGATCTATCAAATGATAAAATATGGTCAAAAAAATAAGAGGATACAACGAGACGTCTAAATGAAGGCTTTGCCGTGTATCTATATCCATGACTACGTAAATAATACCAGTACGGCTAAAAACATCTTTTAGTAAACATGTTTCACAACTAGGGCGTTCTGCGTAGCAATGTGCACCGTGTCTAAGCAACAAAAGTTAAAACAAAAACAAAATAAACTTTTACCAAGCTGCAACATGGCGTAGCTACTAGTTACTACCATAATGTTTTAAGTTTTGAATCGAAAAGCTTTTCATACTTGACAGGATAATGATGGATTTGTACAACACAGTGGTCGTTGCATAGCAACAAAATGGTAGACTTAAGAGGGATATATTTTGAAATGCTATCTTAATTTTCTATTTTTAGCAATTATTAAATAAGTACACACGAAAATAAATTATCTGTATAGGTATAAAAAAATACCACGTTTATTTATATACAATATATCTAAAAATAATTTTATAAATTCCATTTGAACTTACTGTAAATGTAAATATTCCTCGTTTTTATGCCTCTCGTTCTTCAAATTAGTCATGGACACGAAGTTAGAAATCCAGTCGGTATGCTCGCATTACGTTGGCAAGGGAGTTAATACACGGCATGGGAAAGTTTTTTAAAAAAACTGAGCAATAATATTTTTGATCGTAATCTAATTGCAAACGCACTGACTCTGTGTAAATTAATCACGAATTTATCCAATTATATGTGTACTATTGTTGATGTAGTGATTTCGACATGTCCAGATCCTCAGCATGTCCGAATTTTCTGTTTTGTTTCTCGCTCTTTAAAATCTTTTTTTTGACTCTTTCAGCTCTCAGCTTTCAGTACTTTTTCCTCATTACAATTAGTACGAACTAT
The DNA here is from genome assembly GCA_030067915.1 of Hydractinia echinata. Lineage (NCBI taxonomy): Eukaryota > Metazoa > Cnidaria > Hydrozoa > Anthoathecata > Hydractiniidae > Hydractinia > Hydractinia echinata. The sequence continues at coordinate 271,718 of JASGCC010000099.1, read as the reverse complement.
AAAATATTACATTTACATTCGCGTCCCTTTTTTTTCGATTTTTTCTTTAAAGCGCTGATGGCCGCAGTTTCAAACAGGGTCATAACACCAGCTTTCGTCAAAGCAGAACATTCTAAAAAAGCACTAGCCTCGATTTTACTGGCTACTTCTTCACCTTCTTCAATCGAGACTGGCTTCTGTTTTGTTGATTCCAGCTCACGTTTCGTGTCTTCGTTATGCCTCAAGTCCTTTTTATTTCCACACAACACAATTGGCACTCCCGGACAAAAATGTTTAATTTCCGGTGCCCATTTTTCAAAGGTATTCGATAAACTATCCGGACTGTCAATACTATAGCAGATGACAACCACGTCGGCATCCGGATACATTAAAATTCTCAGTTGGTCATATTCTTCTTGACCAGCAGTGTCAAACAGTGCAAGTTCAACCTACAAAAAAAATTAGAGGATGTTCTACTACATGTGAAATATCGTGAGTTTTAACAACCCTTGACGTATTTCTTATAATGTTAAAACTGTTGTAAGATATTTGGCGGCGGACATAACCAATAACTGATTTAATATTTATATTTGTTGAGAAAGGGATGATCAATATAATTATTAATATCCATAAGTGTGAGAAATATCAATATATTGTTTTCTTGAACTTATAAAAAAGGGAAATTTGAAATAAAATTATCGTGAATAAAATGTCTTTTTAAGGAAAGGAACATTATTTTATAAAGTTTTAATTTGTTTCGTGGGAGGTTTGGCTAAGATGGATGCGTCATAACTACACCATTCCTACGCATGCATTTAAAACTTTTTTTTTGTTTTTTTAATATTTTAATTACTAAGTAGTCTCCGATTTTTTTGTAAAGAAAAATGATTTAATTTTATTTTTTGTCTATGATGTCATGTTCAAACGCGTGCGTATCCCCGTTGTTTGCCACATTTTTTTGTGGTTCTTAGTTCACATGCGGTTCGAGTTTCAACGAGCTCCAAAATGTAAACAACTTTTCTTGTTATCACGCTTTTAAATGTTCCCTTATTAAGACAAAAAAAATAACGAAACTGCGAAATGTGTTTTCGTGGCAGTCATATATCCGCCATTTTGTTTATTATTTCCTATTTTTCGTGCGTCGTTTTATTGAAGAGACACTGACAGTTATTTCAAACCTTTTAAATTAAACTCGAATTTTATAGCTAAAAAATGATGGCTTTTAAACGAAACTTGAATAGATATTTTACCTGTTTGTTTTCTATTTCCATATCTGCTACGTAGTTGTCAAATATTGTGGGAACGTAGTCAGTTGGCATTTCATCTTTCGTGAACACATACAACAAACTCGTTTTACCACAAGCGCCATCTCCAACTATAACCAACTTCCTTCGATGAATCTGTTCAGTAGACATTTCTTAAGTTTAGCTGTATATAAATTGAATTTCTTTCTATAAATTTTCGTCTGCCACGCGCGACTCTCTCGTTATATTCTTTCAGACTTCTCTCTTTTGTGTTTTTTTAAGGGTCTGTTGACGCAGATGTTCTTTCTCTTTTTATGTAAAATTTGAGTAATAACGATAAAAACTCCACTCAAATACTGATAAAAATCTTTGTTATTGTGTTAGCTTTCTTTTTATTGTTTTAAAATTTATCATCAAAATTTATAAACTTTCTTTCGTATATTTATATCAGCTCGTGTCCAAATTTAATGTTCAACTCGCTCAATAACCGTTATATAGCATCTTGTTTAGATCTATTCTGGTCACACGACAAATGTGCTTAGTTTGCGAAACATCTTACAAATTTCTGCCATTTAAGTCATATTTGAATTGCGCTATTCTGTTGAATATACAAAATTTATAAGTCACGTGACTTTTAACCAATCAAAATAACAGTTATTCTAAGTGGATATAAATAAGCGGCGCAGCTGACAGAGGATTTTTTACAAATTGCAAAAGCAAACAAGTTTTTGTTCTCTGCGGGGTTTGCCCTGTGTCTGAGACAGCGGGTTTTCCCTATGTTGTACACAATGACTTTCATTGTGACAATTTGCGACACTGTTGCTTTTGCACATTCTTTAAATTCTTGAGATAATTTTTACAATTCCCTACGTGGAAATAAAATTCTTAGGTGATTTCCTAACCAGCGGGAAAACAGCTTGTGAGAATGACACATTCGTAATTGTTCCTGAATTTTCCCCTGTCGCTCGAATTATCATTTTTTTCCCCAATTTATCACAATCCCCGATTGCTACAGTTTCCCACTTTTTTCCCCTATATTTCTCACAGATTTTTTTGTTATCGATTCCCTACATTTTACAATCTCTTTTAAACTTTATTTGCCAAATATTCCATACTGCATAATTTTCATTTTTTTTATCAAGAACAAAATAGGTGTTTTCATCCTTAGGTAGAGTCTATCAAACAAAAAAAATGTTTGGAACTATTTTGATTCCAGATGCATAAAGATAAACTTTTCAATGAGCATGAGGTCAAGGACAGTCTAAATAAATTAGCAACAAATTTTGTTATGTTTTGTGGTTTTGTAGAGCGCTAATTATCTTACCAACAGCTTATTAAAAATATATATCAGATAAAACTTGCTGAAAGATGCTTTCTTGGAAAAAGATCGTTATGACATTTCCTGTTGTTTACTCCTTAATAGTTCCGTGCGATAAAAAAACAATGTTGTGCCCAAACCTCTTTCCAGTATCAGCAAGGGGGGAAAACCGTTGGGAAAGAAGTTGGATATATAGGCTATAAGATTTGAATTAAACTGTTATCAAAATATCAGTTTACTTACAAACTTAACCATAATTTAGTTGTTATGTATTTCTTACAAGGATGCGATATTTAGACAAGTATGGGTTACCAACATGTGCGACACATGAGGAGTTTCGAAACGCCCTCTTAGAACCTTCAGGGCGGGGTTTAAGTCCAGACATGAAATAGCGATCGTTTATAATTATAATTTATTGAAATATATTGATCTTCTCGTTAAGACTATTATTCATTAGGTTTGCACTCTCATTTTCTGGTTTAGTTATCTAGTACTCTTGTTGACAAGGAAAGTGTTAAACCAAAACAGACAGTGCACACCCACATGGGGTATAAAAAGTCTCCTACTATGCACAGGTGTCAACTATATGCGGAAAATAGGTTTGATTATCGCTCATTCAATCAAAGAATTAGAAAAAACCGTCTAGAATGTAGAGATGCTTGTCATATATGGACACGCTGTCGTCCATTTTTGTAAAATTTAGCTGTCTGCCATTATGTATAAATTTAACTGCATTTTTCACATATCTTGAATCGTTTCTATTTCGCAGACTGCGTTGAATCGATTTATTTGTCAGTGCGCTCACTATTTTGTTGTCACAGAGATTTCAGGTGGTTGAAATATCAATCTTTTTAACACATATGTTCTGTTGCAAATCATGTAGGCTGTCATGTACCAATATTTTAAATGTGTCATTCACCGACACGAAAGTACTAATTAGGCTTAATTAAGTTGTTGCAATACGTCATAATTGAAACAAATTAATCCTTTGTAACTCTGAATGCAACTTGTCCCCCACGTGGACTTTTCCATGGTCAAACCTACAATGACAATTTTTGAATAGAATTGCAAATATTGCATGAAGCTTTGGTTTCTCCATAGGCAATTTTTTTTGTTAATTTTCTTCGAAATTCTTCCCATCTCCTCATCCTTTGTTTATCCAAAACACTAATGATTGAAAATTCAAACTATTCTCAGTGTCGTGCAAACTAAGCAAAAAATTAGTATCACAAAAGATCTTTTACAAAAGAAAATAATAATGATAAAAAAAATTAAAAAAACAACATAAGGTTATCTCTTCCCCAGGACTGTTTGTTTATTGACAGCGCTTTCAGGGACTGGGGTCGAGCTTGAAGTGAACACTGGTTGTTAGGGAATTCGAACGTCGCAGCAAAGTCGATTAAAATATATCGCATTTGCTATTTCGTGTATCTGTAGCATGGTTTTCTTCAGACTACAGGTATTAAATACAAGAGATAATGTTCAAAATTCGGACATAATTTTTCGTCCAACAGAATTTTCGTCATCTCGACCTTTTATATAATCCAGCAGTAGACAGTGTTTTCCACATTTTTTAAAATTTTTAATTTTTTTTTTTAAATTTTTTAAAAGATTTTATTAACGGTTTTAATTATATTAATTAGTCGATTACTTTAAGGATTATTTGAGGCTGAAAATGTCGATCTTCTAAGAATCACGAGGCTTAAACAAGAAGTGCGATTCTGATAAAGAAAGCGTGTACTAACTACAATCTTTGTGTTTACTCTGTATATAGCTGCAGTGTGTCATCATTGGACAACCTCGTCCTTAGGCTTTTCTACGCCCGTTCCATTCGTTTCGCCAGACAATACTAGGCGTAGAAAAGCTCTGGGGACGAGGTTAATCATTGGGGAGGACTTTTAATTGTTACACATCCTTATCCTGACAATTAGCTACAATTAGACTTAAGAAAATATATTTCAGGGTTTAAAAGAAAAAAGTTTATATTAGGGTACTCTTTTTATAGAGTCTGATTTGAGGACTTTTTGGTAAAAATTCTTAGTCTTTTTTGAGAACATGACGATATTTTTATAAAAAAGATTTAAGGAGATTTTCATATTTTTCCATAGAGATTGAGAATATTTGAGGAGATTTTCAAAGTTATGTCATGTGTAAAGAATATATTTTTGCTGTGCCCATGTAGCATTTCTAAGTATTTTACAATATGTTCAATATATTTAACTAAAATTGGGGAGAAAGTTGTTTAAATATCTAATTTTGGAGGCGATTTGAGGAGTTTGGAGAAGACTTTTTGAGGTGACGTGACAACCCTGTATTTACTCATCTTGCCTAACTATCACCTACCAACCTCGATCCCAGGGCCTGTAGCGCTTTTTTTATATGAGGATGAAACGCGTACGAGTTTCATCTTCATATCAAAAACGCTACTGGCCCTGGGTTCGAGGTTGATCACTTACCTGAGGTATTTCCAAAAATTTCGTCTTGAAAATCTTTTGGAAATCCAAACCTCAATGGGAATTACTCCGTCGGAAATTATGATGTATCGTCTTATAGCCTATTAAGTTTGTCATGTGTCAACCCAGGGTCAGGACGCCTTTTTAGGTTCAGTCCTTGACGTAGAAAATGTAGGAAGCCCTGGGGAAAAAGTTAAAAGTATTTTAAAACATTTTTCGCTTTTTCCAGATCTTGAAACTTTTGGCGACTTTCTGCACGTTGGTTTGCAACAAAATTTTGCTGATATGCTTCTCCTGAATCTTAATCTTTATTTTTTTTATTACAAGTAGACTTACATATTCCACATTTTGGAGTCGTCAACAAAAAGGTTAGGAGGCCTGGGACGGGCAAACAAATACCATACAGGTAAAAAAAACAAGCTACTTCTGTGAATATCGCGATTTTTGACTTTGTCAGCTAATTTTGTCTCGTAAGACTCTCAAAAATAGCCATTCGCGAAAGTGTATCTAGAATTTCCTCGAATCCTTTTTCAGAACTCGGAAATATATTGCATATAAACGTATTTATCCAAAAAAGAATTGATCGAACAGCAAGTCTCTCAAATTGTTTTTTATTCCCATCCTATGCTAGCGCAGACCACTTGATCTGTAAGAACACAAAAAAGATGTTGCATTGCTTATTTATGACCATAGGTTAAAAACGAGAATTCTCATTCTCTGTAGGACATCTTTATCTCGCATAAAGCTTTTTCTTAGCGAAAAACCTTTAAATCACAATATCACGACAGTTTATCCCTTCTCAATTCATCTCCATAATATTTATACGCGGGGATAACGTTTGAACGCGTGCTATTCCTGAAATATTACATCATAATTTATGCAGCATAATTATATCTGAAAATCTTTAAATGCAAATAGTCTGTGTATGTATGTAATTACGGTTAGGTACCACCCAGTAAGGAACAAATTTCTGTTGGTGCCAAGAGGAAGACTAAACCTTTGGCTTTGTGATTTTCAGGATTTTTGGAATCTCTATGAATCTCAACCATATCCAACTTCGTTCCCAGCACCTGTTGTCTCTTTATTTATATCGATTTCGGAAAAGATACAAGATGTCCTGGGACGAGGTTGTACTGTACCCAGCAACAATAAAGTAAAGAATATTGCACATATCTTTGCTTTGTGGGCATAGTGACAGTCTGTCATAAGTACCTCATTGTAATTCTTCAGTATATAAACTGTACATTCATGTTTGTTCTTCTCTTGAACCACACTAGTGTCCTTTCAGTGGATGGAAGATCCAGCTAAAAATTTTTGTCATCTAGCCCTATTTAAAGGTGTTTCTAGTAGGCTGTCCAACAACCAGGTAATGGGTCATCATTTTTTTTATTTTAGGTGATTTGATACGTTGGACTTTTTAAGGAAAATATATCGAAAATGTGTTAATTAAGTATTGGTTTTAAAATGGTGTGATCGAAAATGAAAGCTCGGCAAGTCAATAAATTCTCTCATTAAGTCGTCATAGCAAAATCTACACTGTACAATTGTCAACTACAAAAATATAATACAAGTAATATCAAAAGTAGAACTCTGAACCACAGAATTAAATATTAAAATATTTCTTAAACCGACGCACCCAATTTTTTTTATTTTTTTTTTAATTAGCCTGGAGTTTCTTTTCTGATTTCCAGCAATGAGAAAAGAAGTTTATTAGAAAAGTTTCGCAGTTAAAACAAGTCTAGATTTTTCTATAAAAAATCACCTATTGTTTGTATATCTTGGATCACGTGACGAGTCTTCCGTGGACGAAGTAGGTGACCTCGTTGTACCAGTTTTACCTGATGTTTGAGTAGTCCAGTTAAAGTCTGTTGTTGTTTGTCCACGAGTAGTATTAGGGCTGCGTATATCACTAGAAGTTATTGTTCTCTCTGAGTTGGGCGCACTCTCGGTGTAAGACGAGCCCTCTGAAGATGCACTGTCTATTACGTCAGAGCCATTTTGAGCATCAATACTTGTAGTCGGTTTGTTATTGTCTTCATCTTCTTCTGATATTGGGGAAATGTTTCTTCTTCTTCTTCTAGCATTCGCTTTGTTTCGTCTATTACCTGTTTTTTGTTTATTTTCTAGGTAAGGATCCCACTCCATTGAGGTTGCTTCGTTCAAATTTGTCGGCATTACCCTGTCATTTCGCCTATCACTTATCGGACTGTCGTCATCCGAATTTGGAGGTCTTCTCCGTAGACGATAAGGTTCGCGTCGGGTAGACTCTGGAGAAGATTCCGAAGAATCCGATTTTTCTGGAGTTCTATTTTTATCATTATATATACTCTTTGGCAACGGGGACTTTTCTCGTTTCGGACGCGGTTGATACGACCGCTTTCGTCTTGGTGTTGTCTGGGTACTTGGTTCGGAAGTATTCGGGTATGAAGTGACAGTGGATCCGTAAATAGATTCAGCACTCGTATCCGGTCTTTCTTTTTCTTTCGTGAGGAAATGGTAAGGTTGAACATAGTCTTTGAAGAGTAAAGCTTTTTCTCTCAGTAACATATTCTTTGGGTGTTGAGCATTGCTCATCAATTTTCTCCATCCAGGACTGTTGCCAGGTTCTGGGGAACTCTAAAAACGGAATCATTTTGTATATCAGACAAAGTAGATGATAATACCAAAAAAAGAAAAGCAGAGAAGGTTAGTTACCGATCTTGATGACGAGGAAGATGTTGTTCCGGGTGTTACTGGACCGCGTTGTGGATCCTAGAAATTAATATTGTATAAAAATCAAGTCATGAAACCCAATCCTGTCTCAAGGACTACTCACACCTTCTTGGCGTAAAGGTATTACTTTTATTTATGCCCTTCAAAGAAGCTTACAATGAAAGTTTGATCTCGTTCTTTTACTGACCTGTTTAATTTTGCTTTTATCAACCAAGTTATCACTTGTAGGATCTGTTTCAGGAGCTGATGATGTTTCGTTCAGTATATCTAATTACAAGAAAATTATTTTTAAATTATTTTGTTCATAAAACGACAGCTCTTTGACTTTTCCCCCTTTTTTATGATTATTACTATTGTTTTGTTTTGTTTGTTTGTTTGTTTGTTTGTTTGTTTGTTTGTTTGTTTGTTTGTTTGTTTGTTGTTGTTGTTGTTGTTGCGGTTGTTTTTGTTTTTGTTTACTAACAAAAACAACGTAGTTTCAAGTTTCTAGCCTGAGTTTTTGAACAACAACAAAAATTCATATCAAACAGTCCCTTATATATGTAAGTTTAATTATATTCAGCATATACGTGCTAGTTTACGTCAAGTACCAATGCTAGACATTCATGGGGGGTGTTTCTTTTGGTTATTCCTTTGATATTTACATTGTTCGATTGTTCTGTATTTTTATGTTGTTGTTTTTTTGGCATATGTTTGTGGTGCGCGTTCTAGTCCTTGTGGTTGGATATTTGTAGTAAGTACATGTGACTTCTACTGTTATAAAAATAAACGTGTTCAGTCAAACTCTTCCCCAGGGCTTTTTTTTTACTTCTTAATATTGGGATGGCGTTCTTCCCAATATAAAAAATGGAAAAAGAGCCCTGGGGACGAGGTTGCGAGTTCAGTGTATCTATTGTTTTCGTGTGCATGGGTTTAAGAGAATGCCTTCTCCTCTAAAATTTAAAGGCACAACTAGACCAAGCCACCCTACAATTCCTGCACCTGTTGACACATCATATGTTATGTGGTTTTGGAGTATGACCAAGTAACTTTTGTGAAAGGACATCTGGCATACTCCTTTTTTCTTCACAACTAGGATTGTGAATTTTACCTTAAAAAGTACAACACAAATCAATTACAATAAGAATAACATAAAAAGTTATCGTCGACGCTGTCGCCGTCAACTCTCCGTTTGTCGCATCCAATGTCAATTTTCAATTTTGTGTATTCTGTCCTATTGACATTGTCGCACAACCTCGTTCCAACGCCTATTGTCTCTTTTCTATATCGGGATGGTCTCGGCGTCCAGACATAAAAAAGAGACAACACGCTCTGGTAACGAGGTTGATTGTCGCATGAATTCCAGGCTACGTAAATCAATAATTAACATAATTACGACCTTTTGACCTGGTTAAATATTTACGTCCAAATATAATTGTCACGTTTAATAGAGATTGTTCAACGAAAATTCGTCTCCGTCAACAAAAACGTAAACTTGTTTGCCACAATGACCTATTTATTTATGACCTATTGTATTTTTGTTAAAATTAGTTTGTTTAGACATTTTAGTGTTATCAAAAAGCACGTCCGGTGAAAACACTGTTTTTGGAGGCGTCCGGATGCATGGTCATTTAATAGGTCCATACTGCCGTTCTATAAAACCTTTTTTTAATTTTTTTTTTACGGTAGTCGAAAGATGTTGGCACATGTTCAATTACGACATCGTTTTTTGTTTGTGTCCACTTTGTTAATAGTTGTTATTTAAATGTCAGTTGTATAAAAATGGTAGATTAGCAATGGAATTCGCTGCAGTTTTGTCTTATTTTATAAACGCAAACAAACAAACGTTCTACCTCTGTGATCATCTTCTTCTGTTTTTCTAAAACAAAAGAGAAAAAATAAGATTAACATATACCCACGTAGTTACATCATTGTCTCGTTAACCTTCACCGAAAAGGTCTAGCGCGTGGCCTTGTGGGTATGGAGTTCAATTTGTAATCACGAGGTCCGTGGTCCGGTCCACAGCGCGGGCATGGTTAGCAATTGCCTCTACCACAGCTACGGGTCAATAATGATAATAAAAATATTTAAAATATCATATCTTAGTGCGTGTGAACATGGCTCACCTTTTCCTTCTGCAACACAAACAACAAATGCAGCAGCAACATAGCAACAGTAACAACAACAAAAGTAACAACAAGAGTAGAATCCATAACCATTTGCGATCCTTTTTTTTGCTTTCTTGCTTGCTTTTATCAGGTGCTTTGCTTGGCCCCGGTGGTGGTGGTGGTGCTTCCGTGGTAGTTGTAGTTGTAGAGGTGGTCGTGGTCGTGGTTGTGGTCGTGGTTGTAGTTGTGTCAGGTTTCTTCTCTTCTTCCTTTGGTTTCTCCTCCTTCTTCGGTTTTTCTTCTGCTTTCGGCCTTTCTTTCTCAGGTTCTTTATTAACTTTAATACCGCCACTGCCGCCCTTACTAGTCTGCTCCTCAGTTTTTTCATTGCCACCCTTGATACCAACCCCACCCTTAACGCTTTCGCCATCAGCAGTGGGTTTCTTATCAACAACCGCAGGCGGTTCCACGACAGCCTACGAATAAGAATTGAATTTAGAACTCATTCTTTTAAGGTATTAAGGTATTAATAAATACAGGGTGAATGGAATACGTTTTATACCTTTCCAGAAGTATCGACCAAGACACCGAAGGTTGTTAAATGCGTACATTCACAGGTGGTTATAGAAGCGTTTGAAAATATCTTCTTGCAGCCATGGTCTTGCCATGATTCCCTAAAGAATTCGTTTGTCTGTCTGTTACGAAAACACAAAATGCGATAAATAAGGGACGGGCGACCCCGTGAATTTTTCCACGGGTTGAATTATAATTATGTTTGCACGTTTCCAATGTTTAACTTCGATCCCAGGGCTCTTTTCTATTATTAGGCACAGTTTCAGAAATCAAATCAAAGGCTTAGGAACAAAATTTTAGAATGGCTCTCTGTCAGAGTACTATACTATTGTGAAGGACTTGGTGAAGAAAGAGATACGTTTACACTTTTAAATAGATTAAAAACAAATAAACAAAAAATAAGTGTATGATCACGCAGTGGAAAGTAAATTTAAAAGAATTGTTTCACACATATTTGGTAACAAAATCCCCAGATCAAAATCACAACTTCGACCCCAGGTATCTTTTTATCTTGTATCTTTTTGACACGGGGGCGGCGACCATGTTCGTATCGCTGTTTCGGATGTCAGAAAGATACAAGATGCCCTGGGGGACGAGGTTGATCAAAATCAGTATCGCCGTTACTTACTCTGTTCGATTCCAGAAAGAACATTGATGTGGTAGATTCTTCTGCGACAACTAAACATTGGGAAATAAATTTATTTACATCCATTTACATTTAATGTATTTATCTTACTTACGATTCAACCTTGTTTCCAGGTCTTCTCTCCGCCTGTGACATCTTCTGATGGGACAGCTCAGTAATATTACTAGTCGTTCCATCAGAAGAAGACATAAGCGTAGAATATCCCTGGGGACGAGGTTTACTTATGACTTTGTTTTAACTAGTAGCTCGCTGCTCACATCGTCATTGGCGAAGGTGATAGAGACAGGGAGCTTCATTTCTTCTCCAAGGTGAGGAACAACGTTCATTGATAAAAGTTGTGATCCGACCACTACTGGGTTGTCATCTACTATTTCCTCTTCATTGCTAGAAAGAAAATGAAAACGAAGTTGTTATCACATTTTTTGCAATAGAGTGCTATTCGTGACATTGCAATTCGTTTCCAGATCCTTTACGAAGAAACACCCAAAACTTACTCGTCTTCTTTGTGAAACCTCTGTATTAAGGCAGCTGTACGGAATCTTAAGAAAGTCACATGAATCGTTTTCGTGGGTTCTAAATAATAAAATGTAACATTACATTTACTCGTATAAATATTGCTGAGTACATACATGTACTTTTTTAGCATAACCTCTTGCTTGACCTAGTCCGATATCTGCTTTAGAAAGGAACTGGAAACTGTAAATTCCGAAACCTGATTGGCTTATAGGTGTTTTCGTTTTTTCAAAAATTGCAGTTCCTGGTTCCGTCCTAAAGGAGAAATCAGGGTAGGTGAAAAAAGCGATCATTTTGTTTTCTGCAGACAGGAATGGAAGACCTTGAAGTAAAAGTAATAAAAACAACCATGCAGGCTCACATATTTCGAATTCTTAGATGCATGAATTTTATTCTTGATCCGATTCGAAGTGGATGCGGAAATATATACATATATATACAGTAGCATAACTCGAACTTTTATTATCTCGAACTATTTTGCTCGGTCCCTTGAACATTCCCTATTACTTTCTTATAAAAATCACTCGTTAACTCGAACCTCGGTTAACTCGAACATACGCTATCTCGAACCATTTTCGAGTCCCCCTTCAGACAATTCCTTTGGATAACTCGAACTTTAAAGGAACGAGGAAAAACAATTTGTTTGATAAAAATTAAATTTCTTTAATTCTAATTTACTCATTTTTTAAAATAGATATAACCCTCCAAATGGAAACAAGTGGATATTCGAGATTATTATCAAAATCAGTAATCTTTGACTATACAAAATGTGATACTTTAGTAGTTTTTTTAAAAAAAGAAAAATCGCCTTAACTCGAACTATTATCTTATTTTTCCTAAAGTTCGACTTAACGGGAGCTTCGCTTAAGTCGAACATTCGTTAAGTCGAACTAATTTTCCCGGTCCCTTGGAGGTTCGAGTTAACGGGAGTATACTGTATATATATATGTTCAGCTTGTTTTTTGTTCACCGTGCCGATTTTTGTTAAAAATGGAACACAACAACTTCAAATTTCAAAACTCGACAAATTCCTGTTTTGACGTTGTTGACGTACGGCAATTTTCGTAATTGTTGGTTGAAAGAGAAAGAGCTGACTTTGTTACACAAAACTATAATTAGTTAAACAACCGATCCCATTCTGTTCTAACGTGAACATGAGATTTTAAAAGCGTCAGAAAACGTTAAAGGGTAGTAAGTGAGACCATTACCAAATTTTGTCCTTGGAATTGACGACGGCAAAGAAATACTTTCAATTCCACACTTCCAACTGGATAGTCTAGGATCGTTTTTATAATCAGGAAATGAAACCTCTCCATTTTTCTTCTCAAGTAATTCTTCAACCAAAATAATGCGAACTTGCATCACTAGTAAGAAAAAAAATCTTTATGCTATCAACACTAAACAAGGAAAAGAATTTTCGAAATTCTCTTTATGTAACTTATGGAACTGACTGACATAAACATATAAATTCTCGTGAGATTACAACTTAAGGTAATTTGGTCACACCAGTAGCACTACTCAATCCATAACATACTTGGCTATAAATTTGACAGTCAATATGGATAACCAGAAAGCCCTACGTCAGTTGGCGTTGTTGCGGAGGCGAAGAGGCAATAAATTACATCGTTTTTAAATCTACAATCTGGGACAAAATATTGAGTCGAAGGCAGTTTTTTCCTCATTTTTTAAATATGGACAAAAGTGTCAAACAGTCAAATAATCCACGTCTGGGCCCACAAAGACCCCGAAATTCGTGAAAAATGGCCATGTTCGAAAAGGTTGAATCTAATATAGAAATAGCCTACGAATTTAGCTGTCTTGTCTCAACATATTTTGACCAAGATTTTAAACTGTCCGTTTTGCATTTATCTTTGCCCATCCCCTCCCCTCCCCTAAAGAACAATTCTGTTTCACACTTACTTACTTTGCATAATTATGTTCTCAGTAAATACCAAGCCATTGTTGCTTAAAAAGTGACATAAAAAGGAAAGTGGACGTTTTCACTTAAAAACAAGGAAGAATTGCATTCAAATCTCCATCTTTTAAATTTAAGATTGACACCTGTCCACGCTATTAAATACACGTGTTCGTCCACTATGTAAGTCCATTGACAGGCGCTCTACCACACAGAGAGGCGTAAAACCTTACTAATATTCTTGGTGATCATGGTTTGTTGGAATTTTGCGTTGTATCTTGTGAACAATTTTGCGATCGTGTTGCCATACATTTCAATAGCGGATATGTAACTCATCAACAGGTCATGTTTCTGCATACTCTGCAAAAAAAAAAAAAATAAATAAATAAATATATATATATATATATATATAAAGAAAAGATGTTATCACATCTAAATAATGTAAATCCTGTTTATCATACTGAGCATACTATCGTATTTACAATACATTTCCTTTTCTTAGGTTTTTCCGACCCATATTTTCTGAAAGGTATTAGCGGAGAATTTTCGGGGTGTCTTGCCTGAAAAATTTAGAATACATATTCCACCAGCTAATAAGAGCCTTTTGATTACTCAGTGAACCGGAATATATAACAACTACTGGAGATTCTGAACACGGAATATTTACAAGTAACACGTGACTTTCAAAAATTCCGACCGTTCTTTGAGAACACATTTTTACCGCTTTTTTGCTGATTCCCTAAATGTGTTGGATTTTCTGAGAGGACTCTCCGGGTTTTATATCAGAGATGTTTTTGTCAATTTGTGTTTTGCACGAAAAAAATCTTCGCTGCTTCGTGTTTTACACGATAGAAATCTTTGCCGCTCTGTGATTTACACGATAGAAATCTTCACCGCTACGTTTTTTTTACAAGAGAAAGCTTCACCGCTCCGTGTTTTACACGAAAAAAATCTTCACCGCTTCGTGTTTTACAAGAGAAATCTTCGCTGTTCCGTATTTTACACGAGAAAGCTTCACCGCTCTGTGTTTTAGACGAGAGAAATCTTCGCCGCTCCGTGTTTTACACAAGAAAAAGCTTCACCGCTCCGTGTTTTAGACGATAGGAATCTTCACCGCTACTTTTTTTTACAAGAGAAATCTTCGCTGTTCCGTGTTTTACACGAGAAAAAGCTTCACCGCTTCATGTTTTACACGAGAGAAATCTTCGCTGTTCCGTGTTTTACACGATAGAAATCTTCACCGATCCGTGTTTTAGACGAGAAAAATCTTTGCCGGTCCGTGTTTTACACGAGAAAAAGCTTCACCGCTCCGTGTTTTACACGATAGAAATCTTCGCTGCTCCGTGTTTTACACGAGAAAAAGCTTCACCGCTCCGTGTTTTAGACAAGAAAAATCTTTGCCGGTCCGTGTTTTATACGATATAAATCTTCGCCGCTCCGTGTTTTACACGATAGAAATCTTCGCCGCTTCGTGTTTTACACAAAAAAAGCTTCGCCGCTCTGTGATGTACACAAGAGAAAGCTTCACCGCTCCGTGTTTTACAGAATAGATTGCTTTGCTGCTTAATATTCCAAACGAGAGAAACTTTCGTGAGACACAAAGAAATGAAGAAGTAATATAAACATACTTTTTGTTTGTGGATCACTCTCCAATCATCGCTATCTTCATTTACTTTGCTGTCGGGAGCGTCATTTTCGTTTCGTAATTGCTGCAAATGCTAAAATATACCAAGAATTAATGAAATAACTCTTATATGTGAATCAGGCATTGTTTGCACTATTCAGGTTTAATGTTGATTAATATTCTCTGTGAATTTTTCTTCGAAGGTTTCCGAATTGTTGATGTCTCTTTACTTTATTTACTTGAAAGTACAAAATTCACATGTTCCCAAGTAGGCTAGTGCGCCAATTGAAATCAAACTTTGGTTTAAATCACGTGGTTTTTTATAGAATTTACACCTTTGGAAGAAGAAATGTCTTGGAAATTATTGCTATCTATAGAATCTCCGCATTTGCCCTTTTTTCTTTACTCTGAAATAGCTTCTTCATTTTTTAATGGATTTGAGACTTGTGTTGCTTTATAAAAATAAAACGCGTAGAATATATTATACACCTGTGACAATCTCACGGAACGAATGCATCTCGTAAGAGTAGAAAAGCCCTGGGAACGAGGTTTTTTAAAACAATGATTTGCCTTCACGAATCGTTAGGGCGTACGTACGATAAAAATAAATATAAAAATATACGAAACGTGGGAATGATTAAAATTTAAATCAATAAAATGGCAAAACGTGTTGACTTAATTTTTTTGTGAACAATAGATTTACTCGGACACCTCGCCCGTTTACTTACTCGAATTGAATGTTTCCATTCCATCTCATTAGCTTCATCAAGAACAGCGCTAGATGCTTGTAGGAACTCCTGAAGAAGGAAATTTTTTTTAGTGCGCAAAAATTGAAATTGCAAAAAGGATTTACAAAAGTTATTAAGCAGTTACGCGACCACATCAACGACCTTGAACAAGAAAATTGAAAAGTAAAACAGCGATCTCGCAATACCCAGGGTCCCTTGGCCCCTGAGCCGATATTACGGAACGGTAATCAAATTAATCAAAAAAAGGCAAAATGCCCTGGAAACGAAGTTGCATTGATGTTACTTACCTCTACTTCTTGTATAGTCGGGCCGTTCTTTTTGTTTTTCGCATCTTTTAACAACTCGTCTGTAATATCTAAGCTTATCATAATGTCACCACCAAACATCGGAGCGCGTTGCTTACTATTCTCCTCCTCATAGGTGAAAATAAGATCATCTCCTTCTTTCGGTGGATGTTCTTTCTCTTTTTCTTCTTCTAAGGTAGGTTTCTTTTCCTCTTCCGGTTTTTTCTCCTCTGCTGGCTTCTTTGGCTCCTCTGGCTTCTTCTCTTCAACCGGTTTAACGTCCTCCGGTTTTTTCTCCTCGACCGTTTTAACTTCCTCCGGTTTTTTCTCCTCGACCGGTTTAACTTCCTCCGGTTTTTTCTCTTCGACCGGTTTCTTATCTTCTGGTTTTTTATCCACTGGAGCACCGGTTTCGATTTTGACGGCTTCTGTTTTGTTGATGACGGTGATTGATATTTCTGGTTTTGGTTTCTTATCTTTTGCTTCATTGTTTACTTCTTGCGGCTTCTCTGTCGGTTTTTTCTCTTCTTTAGGAGTTCCCTCAGACTCTGTTTCGTCATCAACATCTTGATAATCCGGATCGATTGTAGGAGCCATCGGTTTTGTTGTTGGCGGTACATTTGCTGTAGTTACTGCCGCAGCTTTTGTTGTTTCTGTAGTTGTTGTTGTTAATGGTGTTGTTGGTGGTGGTGACGATGTCGAAGTTGTAGTTGCTAAGGTCGTTGCCATGGTTGTCGTAGTTGTTGTTGTTGTTGTCGTTGTGGTAGTTGGCGTAATAGGTGGAGCGCTAGATGTTCCTACTTCATCGCTTGTGCCACCTTGAGGTATCTGCGCCTCGCCTATCACTTGAGAACCTTGTTTTGAAAGCAGAGAGTCGTTATTTGAGTCTGGAATTTCCAGTGTGCTTTTTGGCTTACATTCGTTTTCGTCGCCGTTACATTTTATTAAGACGTTTGTTTGAACATTCGTTTTGACGTTAGAGTTTACATTATGTTGTGTTTCTGCCGTGGAATTGACTTTTATATGAACAATATGCTTGGTCTCCGCAGAATTGTCTTTAGAAGCAGCATCCAGATTTAAGTCTTTTGGAGTCTCTTCAAATTCAATGTTGGCAACTTTTAAATTTCCGCTTTTTACGACATGTCCAGTAGGAACGTCAACGATCGTCGGCTTTTCGACGACTTTGTGATACATCACTGGTTTGTACGCTTTTATATTAGCTGTTGGTTTGGAAGTTTTTAAAAATTGCTTGTGTTTTACAACTAAGACGGTTTGTTTGCGAACGTTGGGTTCTGCGATTTTGTCAACGAAAAAGTTAGCTGGAGTGTCGTCAGAGATAAAATCCGACATTGTCGGTGTTTTACTTCTCCCGATACCACTCATAACGGGATGGTGATGTTTCACATCGGGAATTTCAGTCAACGTAGCTTGTCCATAAAGTCGTGTGAAGGGTGCTGATCTTTTATGTTTGCTCGAATTTTCTTCCAACTCGTCTTCTTCCTCTAAACTTCTCTTCGAAACTGTTAAACTTGTATTCTCTGCAGAAACTTCTGATTCCAGCTGTAACAAACTAGTAATCGGATCGCCTTGTTTATCAACCTCCCGTTTACCCTTTTTGTCAAACATACCATTTTCAAACAAATGTTCAAAATCGTCGTCAGTTTCCATGGAACGCCTTTTCCTTGCCGCTCTCACAGGACTTCGCCTTTCACTTATACGGCCCGTTCTTCTATTTATAGCGAACCAATCATTGTCGTTGTTTGGATGTGCAATTCGATTAGCTTCGTGGAACAGACTCTCGAAATCATCAGGATCATATGTGTGGTCATGTAAAAGTTCACCCATTTTATCTCCAAAACGTTTACGTCTAATACTTTTTAATTGTGTTTTACCACTTCTTAACAACTCAGCCTTGCTTGGATGACTTGTCCTGTCCCGTCTACTTTCATATATAGGCACGCCATTTGGCTCTAACTGATCATCTGCGTAGAAGGGTGCTATATCTTTGTGGTCTAGCGGCTGTGATGCTTGTTTTTCCGACAAAACATAGGACTCCGTCTTGGCGCCATTTTTATCTTGTGAAAGGCCAACATATGTATGTACGTTTTTGTCTATATTATTACTGTGAAAGTGCGATTCTTGTTGCTGAACGGTTTCGTCGCCATTGGGCTCATATTTCACACTGGCTATATTTGCCGGCTGTTCTGACACACTCGGAATTTCTTTCATTTCTATTTTTTTAGAATCTGGAGGTAAATTTAAAAATTGTTGCGATACCTGCGCCACTTTATATGGCAGTACGCCCTGCACTGGAGATATTTCTCCCCACGCTGATGTTGCATGATGGGAAGGATCACTTTCTACTCTGTTTGGAGATTGAGCCCCTAGATCTCCTATAGGCTTTGGTTGGCTCCAAAAGACATGAGTGTTTTGCTTGACAGTGTCCATTGGGTTTTTGTTGTTACTGTCGGTAATTCTATCATACTGAACAGAAATTGGTTTTGGAAGAGCTTGTGACGTCACTCGAAAATTGGAACCCTTCATTTGTGAAGGTATATTTTCATTGACCTTATCGCCGTCGAATTTTGGATTTGGATATCGTACGCTACTGAAACCTTTTGACGTTTTTGGTCTCGATGACTCTACTAAATTTGCTTTTGACGCAATAGATTTGTACAAGGATAGCAAGTCTGGCTGGTTTGTTTTTCCAAGTAAAGCAGATAAACCCATCTGACGTAAATAAGCTTTCAATTTGTCAGGAGATAGACTCTCCTTCGTTGAGCCTGATTTAAAATAATGGAGTTGTTCCTCCTCCTCGGATGGCTTAACTGCTTTATGTGGTTCAGGTTCAGCACCCTGCAGGTCATTGATCAATTGAAATTCTTTGGGAGGTTTTGAACCATAGGTATCCACGACTGTCAGCTGCAATAGACGATCGATAATAGACGCAGAAGTCACATCCGGCGTGTTGACTCCTGATGACGTAAGCAATTGGACCTTTAAAAGAAAAAAACACAGGCTAAACTATTATATAATTTCCCCTTTTCCCATAGTTTGTGCTTTCTCAAAAATGAAATCGGACTATTCTCACAAAATTATCAACCTCAGAACTCGGAATTTATGTTAAAAATTTCAAGTTTAAGCCATGGTCTCTAAAGCAGGGTTAGTGAGTCGTAGTTGTGAAGATATTTGTAGTAATGGCCTACCTCACGAAGAAGTGATTCGTACTTGTATGTTACACAGTCACTAAAATCAGGTATCGTCCACGACGCTTGCTTTGTCTCGGTTCCACTGCATTGCCGAGTTGTCAATCCTACAAGAACATAATTACTTGATTTCGTTCTTTACTTTAGTGCAATTGCTAAACTTTGGAGCACAAAGAAACCCTAACGTTCATATTTTCAAGTTAAATTTAACTTCCATCTGATCGTAATATTTTGAGAAAGGATAAGAAACAAGGGCTTACCACTCGCTTCCCTTGGACAGGGTATGCTTACAAAGGTACCATAGACACCGAGCGGCCAGTGAACATCAAAATTATATTCTGGTGGACAAACCAAATTGTATCCTAAAATAAATCTTTGTATCAAAATTAACGTTCCACCAGGCCTTGGAATATGAATTTTATGTAATGAACCCAGATAATGTGAATTCGAAGTTCTGATCTCTGAGACACGAATCTAGTTACGACACTAAAATTTAATTGTGGACAGTTTGTCCACGATTACCTTTACTGTTTGTAAACTTAAATCCTCGCACGTCGATGGTGAGTCTTCCCGCTATTGGTTCCTCGTGATTACGTAATTCACCCTTTCGCAGCACGTCTACCATCTTTTGCAACAACACTTTCGGATTAGTGGATTTATCAGTCGTAATGTTAAATACAGCAACTAGAATTTTAGGCCTGAAACGAAAACATTAAGAACTCGTGAACAATCTCTAGTTTTAAAACAACCTCGATCCCAGGACTCAGTTGTCCTGGGGACAAGGTTGGGTTTGAAGCAGTCGCTAACTCTAAGAAACCGTCAGTGGAGTTCAAGACTGAAGCAAAACTCCTATTATGAATCAGTAGAAAATAATAAACTCACTTAAATGCAATCACTTCAACATATTTAAACCCTTCCAGATTTCCATACAACCCAGCAATCTAAAATACGTTTATCGGGTTATATCGGGAAAAAAAAGAAAATATTTTGTTGCGACAGAAATTTCAAGTAATCGAGACATCTATGTCTCATTCATTTTAATCACATCCATAAATATTTTAATTTTTGTTGAAGTTTAACGTACCATGCTTCGTAGGGTTTCGGCGAAATTTAAAAATTCTAAGGATTCATCATCCACCATTTCATCTTTGTATCGTTCGTTAGTGATGTTTAACCAAACTGTATATTGACGATCTAAAAAAATCAAGCGGAGATATCATTATGCTAGTTGAAAATTATACAAAGAAATTCCCATGTTTATTCAGAATAATCAATGAATAGACTTTTCCCGCTAACCGCTACTTTGGAAGAAGTTAACTGTATTTGGAAAGCCATTCCACTGTTTCTTCGTTTGGGGCACAACACTACGAAGAAACATAGCTCGGGGATTCCCCCTGAAACCCCTGTGATAAAGGCCCCCTTGCGCGTGAATGGGGTAATTTTCAATTTCTATAAACATCAGGCGCAGATTGGAATTAAAGCTTATTCGAGTGGATTAACTGACCCCCGCCCCTAAGACATCAAATCTGTTCTTAGTCAATGATTAAAGATAAGTCGAATGAGCAATACTGTGTTTCCGCGGACACGTTCCGTTGCTTAAACGAGAGCATTTTCATAAAAAAACTTTGCCATGACGCTTATCAAAAGCAGGTCCAATTGTAACTGGAAATAAGCCTTATTCCTAGGGACTCTAATATAAAAACGTTAGAAGAAAAAAGGTTCAATAGGAACTGAGACTTTCCAGGGAAATTAAGTACGTAAGTAAGTAACGGGAAGTTTCAACGGCCTTGGAGATTTCATTATAACGGCTATAACTATGTTAAATTACCGCTAGAGATACGTATAGCATTGCTCTAACTTGCTTGTCTGCCACACAAGCCGATTAGCGGTCGGTACATGGCGCTAAATGGGCTGGCAACACTCTATTTAATTTCGCCGGAATGGGGACTCAAACCTGGAACCTTAGATTACAAGCCGAATGAGCTACCACTACACCATCTCCGCGTATACCATTACCATAAAAATTGTGCGTTGTGCGATAATATTATACGTTCCAAATAAGGAGTCGTTATTACCTGTTGGTAGCAACCCGGGAATGGACGTACGCTCTGAAATAAACACAAGAAATACTTTAATTATTTAATTAAGGTAATGAAACTAAAAACAAAATCTAAAAACGCTGAAAATGCATTTATGTCACCCCTCTTAACAACTTTTAGAGGAGACTTAACTAGCGCCTTTTTTTAACGCCCAAATACAACTTACTCTCGCTTATATCCAGAACATCAGGGCGTTCCACAAATGCCAACATAGATTGCAACCTTCCCGCCTTCACAGCTCTACTTGCGCACTTTCCATTTTTATAACATTGTACGGAATAACATCTTTTACCAAGAAGAAACGCAGCATCACAAAATAAATCGGCGCAACATAAATTTAAACAAGCTTGGAAACCAGGCGTTAATCCCCTAAACGTGTATATACCAGCTTTCTGTCCACCAATCAGAGCGTGATTCTTCATTACTTTGTTATGCTGACAATGGCGTGTCAAACTGTCCGGTACGTTGGGCTCTTCCCCGTCTTGTTTTTCATTGCTTTTTTTCTTAACGGTTTTCTCGTACAATCTTTGCCGGTCACGGTCGAATTTCCACGATAAATAACGTTCTTGATCTCTCTGCATTTGCAGTAAATTTTCATGTTTTTTAGAAATTTTCAATTTCTCCTTACCAGCTATGTCTCGCTTTTTAATGACGTAAGCAAGTTGCGATGGTAACGTCGCTTGGCGCGAAGCGGGAATCATTTGACATTTTTCGAAGCTATAGCAAGATACAGTGTAACACGTTTTTTCTACCATAAACGAAACATCACAGAGCTTGTCCTTACAACACAAATCAACACATTGGCGCATGTCCCCGATCTTTCCATAATCGTAGAAATCTCCGGAATCTGGTCCGTATTTTAGTGATACAGATGTAAATATTCGCGCAGGAAAGCATTTATCGCTTTTTACAATAACAGGAGGTTTCGCGGTTAACAAATTATTTTGTTCGCTAAAAAATAACTCCGCTTTGCTAGTTTGGTCTTTTTGAGAGTCTTTTTGTATGATAACCCGTTTATCACCCGATTTATTTCGGATCGTAGCACGTGGTAACTTGAACTGCTGTCTAACTAAAGGATTAATAAAAGTCCGTTCTTGAGCGGAAACATCTTTGTAAAAATGAGGAGTTATGCGATAGGCTAGCGGTAATGTCTGACTTGGTGGACTTTTCATGAATGTTTTTAGAGCTTGCACGTTGGTGTTCTTTAAACGAAGTTTGTGATGAGTGACGTAAGCTAGTTGAGGATTTAAGTTGACGCTCTTGGCTGGAACAGGACGACAAAGAAACTGGTTGTTGCAACTCACTAAATAACAAATCCCTTTCGCCATAAAGGCCACATTGCATCTTACTTCGTTGCAGCAAAATTGAATGCATTGTGATATATCTTTTACTGTACCGACTTTTTTGAACTGACCGGCTTCTATTCCGGCGTTCAATGTTTGATCTCGAAGTACACGCCCGGCATTGCAAGTCCAATCTCCGGATCTCGGGTACAGCGGAGAGGCTAAATAAATAATTGGCCATGTATATACTGTGAAATAGAAAGATATTTGGTTCGTTAATTCTCCAAAATTAATTTATTTCTTAATGAAAAATAAGCGTTCCAAAATCTTAACTGGGCTCAACAACCTCTTTTTTGTTTAATTTTTTTGCTCGAACTGGATTTCCCTATGCGACAAAGTAAGGGAATCACATGTGCATCATAGCAAATAACGAACTAAGCGAATTAATTTCTACGAAGATTATTTTTTATGATTTTCGCAAATTTTATCCATATTCTGTATGAAATATTCCAGAGTGGTCAATTAGCAAAAATAAATTTTCGCGAAATTATTTAAAAAAAACAAGCAAGATACGAGCAAGTTCAATTAAAGGCCACCTTATCTTAATAGCCTTGGAATAAATTTACATTGCGAAAAAGTGGTAGAAAAGACCGCACAAACGACAGGGACAAAAACTTAAGTAGTTTTTAATAAATACAAATATATAACACGAGAATACAATAGTATTGAAGTGTCTTTGCTACAGGAAAACCGAGTACCCGGTGCTGGATTATTTTTGGTTTGGGTTTTCTCGTATACATTGTACTACAGCAAACATGTTTTAGAAGCATACACAACAACCAGATTTTCAGTAGATTCAAAACACAAACAATTGCACGCTGCATGAATTTAGCGAATTTTTTATAACACCATTCAAAAGTGATTTGCAGCTAGCTCACTCAGCTATATTTGCTAACTTGCATCTGTTTTGCAGTTTATTTAGGATTTATTAGACCATTGGAGACTGTCAGAAAGAGAAAAAAGTATCACTTTTATATTTTAAATGGCGTCTGCCAACCTCGTTCCCAGAACCTTTTTGAAATTTAAACAGGGCGCTCCGTAATAACAGTTCAGGGGCCAAGAGACCCTGGGTTCGAGTATATCTGTCGGCGAATTACTGAAACCTTGAAAACCAAAATATTGACATAAGCAACCTCAACACCAGAGGCCTCTTTAAAGAAAAAGAAGTCCTAGGGTCGAGGTTGTTACACGATATCTGTTTTTTTAGTTAATCAAATATATAAACAAAAAAAAATATCACTGTACCTTGGAAAAGATTGAAAAGTGTGATAAATATTGTGTATTGTATCCATGTTGTTAAAATGACTTTCTTTAATTTTACGTGCACCGACATAAGTTCTTTCCTTCACATGCCATACATTCATCGAAACTAATTCCCTTCAGCCAACATTAACATAAAAACTTGGGACGTTTTTTGTTCTTTTTATACTCTTATTATATAGTTTTTTAATTCATACTTCTTAAAAAATAAAAAAGGATTTGACATGAAGCACAAACTAGGTTTCATTTTGATTGGTGTAATTAATGCCGCACAAAAGAGGGTACGAAATGGGCTGCACAGATTTTAAGCTTTAGTGGCCTACACGAAATCCAGTTGAGGCGGTGAAAACACTTTAAAAGTGTATATATTGCAGGCAATACTTTTAATAGTAGTTAAACGAATTGCATCCTTATTTAAAAGTCACATCTCTTTTAAACGCAACAGCGAAAATGTTTGTCATATAACGTGCTAGACTGACCGTACTACCAGAAGAAAGATTATAGTAAATAAATGCAGTTATTTTCGTGTGAATCTATGAATAAGAAAATAACTCTCTCCTACAACCTCCAATAAAACGCATTATACCTATATTGCAGAGATACTGAAAGCAAAGTTATCTAACTTCTAGGTTCTTCATTTTAACTCTAACACATAAAAAAACAAAAAGAAAACTATTTCTTATAATAAATCTCAGTTTGCATGGAGTGATATCCTCAAAAACTTCGATATTCCCCGTCCAGAACAAACAGCTTCTAAAACCTCCTAAATTTTACACCTTCAAAACCATATGGCGTTGGATAAAAGTCCTGCAGCATTCTTTCTATCATATGAAAGTAATAACTTAAAACGATAAATTATAACATCCCAAATTTTAACACAACTTTTTAAGCGATCTAAACCTTTCCAAGCCAGTTTCATTCTCGCAAAACAGAACGCCTGCTAGAGATGCAGGCGCTGTAGGAATTCTAAACACAAACAAACGCAGCTACAAAAAAATTTGAAATATTCTGCAACATATTTCTGCAGTCATGCGCATTATGATTGCAAACTTTTGCAAGTAGCATAAAAACAAAACCACATCACTCGCAACATAAATTTCCACTTCGGTATCTTCGCGAAAAAAGCAAATTCTTGTTTCAAAATCCGTGCGGTTTTAAATTCCGATTGCAAACTCTTCCAAGTCTCTGCGGATAGCATGGTTGAACTCTTGTTCGCACCGTATTACCTCACAGTAGAAAAATCGATTCAGATTTTTTAAAAGGTTCAATAATTCCATGCGCATTGAGCATGTTCCGCTTCATTGTGTTCACTCACAAAAGTATAATTCATTTATAAAAAACACCCCCAACCCAGACTTCTCATCACTGCGTGATCGCTGTAATTACAAGGCACTGGAAACTAAATTTCATTTTTTGCTCAAAATAGTAAAAAATAGTAGGAAAGCAAACAGTTTGAAGTTGGTTGCCATGGTATTTTTGACAAACTTAAATGTTTAAGTTGCAAAACGCGGAACATTTCAAATGTTGTTTGACGAAGTAAAGTAAAGCGAACCAATGAACAGGAGCAAAACAAGAAAACACGGTCGCGAAAGTTGTCGTTTTTATACTCGCTGCTCAGCTACCTGAAGCAAAATATTTACACGCTGGAACGAAGAAACAAACAGGAAAAACATTTTTTTTCTCTATACCAATAAAACATCAAATGCATTTAATATCTGCAGCTTTATCCTAGTCTTTTATCTAAGCAGGAATTCCAGAAACCAATTTACGATGTTAGCGAGGTTTGGGAACTAAACTGTCAGTTGAAACAAATTGGAAAATCAATAAATAAGAAGATACAACGCAAACGATGATGTATATATTTATTGTATATTATCACTTCAGAATGGAAACTCTTATAGCCTTCTATTCCAGCACAAATTTTATAATCCAACTCATAAGTAAAAAGGTCTGGGAACTAAATTGTCAAATGAAACAACGAATGGAATTTCTTAACAAGATATGCATGTGAATAAATGTGTCAGACGATTTGTTCGTGTTAAGTTCACACCAAATCTGTTAACGTTCATAGAAGAGTAACGACGAAATAGAAAATATGGAACAGCAATATATATTTTTTCCAACTGCAAATTTCCAGATGGGAAAAAAATTCGATAAATTTGTTATATACCCTATGTTTCTTCAAATATATACAAATAAAATATTAAGGCTAAAAATATGATAAATATAACTACATACATATAAAAATGAAAAAAAAAGCATGGATCGAAGAAAAAAACACAGCGAAGGAGGTAAGATAAAACGTAACAAAATTAGAAAAAGCTCCAGCGGAGGAGTTTATCTAGACGGCATAATTCAGCTCTTCTCTTTCACTCCACTTCATGTCAAGTGCACAGGAAACAAAGCAAAAACTAACATTGATACATTATTCCATCATTTAATTTCCTGCAGAGAAGTTTATTCTGACGGCATAATCTGCTCTCCTCCTTCACCCTCCTTCTTAAAAATGACGCATTATGTCATCATTTTACGAGAAATGTTTTCGAGCTGTATCGACCTTTCCATACGCTATCAAAGCATCCTTCAAAACTTGATTAGTTGCACAGCTACCTCCACCATCTTTCCAAGCTAATAACATTTGAAACGCTTTTTCTGCAATGTCATCATAATTTATATGGTCCTTATGAATCATTTCGATTTTGGAATTTGGTACTTTTAGTTTTCGTCCCAGGTGTTTCCAATAAGTGGCGATATCTTTGGATAGTTCTTCCAATGTTTCTTCACTGGGCTGCGCACTTAAGGTGAGATCAACGGTGCAATATTTCTTGCTAGGACTTGGTGTCATTGGCGTGTCCCTATTTCTCTGGTTGTCACCTGATAAGGAAATAAGAAGCGAAAGGTATAACCTTTCAGCGACAAAAACATTCCCCTAAGAAATAGCTTCATGCTTATGATTTTTGCAACGTCCAAAAAAAATTCTGATTGGTTGATAAAAAAGGCACTTTGCTGTCGAAAATATTAAAATCGTTATATTGTTACTATTTTTCAGAATGAAAACCCTTCAACACAAAATTAACAAGCAAAATAACCAATCAAATTACAGTAATATTATTAATCTGTTTAATCGCTTCGTTACAAAGTTAAGCGTGTCTTGAAAAAACTTAAAAAGAATTATGCAAACTTAACCCTTACACCCGAAGATTTTTTCGCAAAGCTGAAAATTTCTACGTTTTTTGTCGACATCCTTCCGCCGTTAAATGCAATTTCTGGTCACCTGTTGCTCCGCGACGGAAATATAATTCTCAAAGTGGAGTGGTCACGAGTTATGGCTAGTTGACCGCATGTGCGACGTGGGGGTTAAGAAAAAAATTATCAATTTCTTAAAAAATGTCAAAACAACTTTGGTCAACTTTGGTAAATTTTAGGCGTACTGTTTTCGAAATAGGTAATGAGAACTATACAACAAAGATTTGGAGGTGCGAAAATAAAAAAAGGAAGTTTAATATTTTTCTCACAAAAGAATTACCATTTCCCACCCAAAATTTGTCTGAAAGTGCCAACTGCCTTGTGACATGGCCAACATGAGAATGTAATACCAATTTTTAACATTTACACAATACACGGGAGAAACATTATTTTATGGTCGGAACTTTTCGCGAAAAAAAATTGGGCGATTCAAAAAAACCAATTTTTTTTTGCATTTCCGCGAATCATCAAAAATTGAATTTCGCCGAAAAATACCTTTTTTTGTATAATTTTTTTCTGCTTAAACATATTAGGGACCATAAACATATGACGTCCAACTTTGAGGGGGGGGGGGGGGGGGGGGTAGGGGTCACTGAAAATGATGATGTTCTTGGATGGGAGGGGGGCGGGGGGTTGCTGCCTTCTTGGACGTCCATCGTATATTCTTTTTCTGAAAACAATTTTAAAAACAGTGAAAATAAAGGAAGCAACTTTCGCTCCAAAGTAGAAAATGATAGACGAGGAAGCCAATATAGACGTCAAAGAAGAAGACTCCGATATAGACACTGATAAATAGTTACTATGTACACATTCATTATAGTTCTGTTGGTAAAAATGGCTATTAACAAATCACTTCATCTTCGAAGTTTTTTCTTTATACCACCTTTTGCATGAATAATGCAGGTGTCAATAATTTCGGGGGGTAGGTATGCTCAAAATTGGACGTCCAAAGAGGGGGGGGGGTTACAGTTGATTTGGACGTTACTGGATTAGGGGGGGGCGGGGGGTCCAAAAATTGGCCAAAATCAATGGACGTCATATGTTTATGGTCCCTTATAAGTACTAACCACACACGCATTTTTTAGTAATATCAGCGCGATCAGATAAAAAAAAACTTTTTGAAATTTCCGTAGAATAAAAATTCGCTGTTCAAAACTTTTAAAATTCGCGGAATTTATTTTTAACGGTTCGTTAAAAAAATCATTTTGCGAAACTAATTTCGAGAATTTGAATTTAATTCCTAGTTAAAACCTTTCAGCATGAGCACAACTTCTTTTCAATCTATATTTATCAGTGTTAATAAAAAAATAAGATGTTATCGAAATTTGCAACATTTTTTGGCGAAATATAAAAAACCAGCCATTTTTACCACAATTCCGCAAACTTTTATCTTTCGCGAAAACTTTTTTTTGCGTAAGTAAATAAAAAAAACAGACCTTGTTCACTCAACCTTCTTTTCAATTGATCAGCTGATTCTGTTACAGGCTTAGGAGTTGTATCTAAAACAAGTGCATAATTTTACAGAATAAAAGCCTTCACAGGTTAAACGTCATAGCAACGTTAAAGGAAGGTTGTGTCCAGATATATCAAAGCCGTCAAATCTTCACCGGCATAAAAAAACATTTTTGGTTGATGGATAACTGGCTAAAAAAATTTTAGTCGGCCCCCGCAGACAGATAGACCTTATTTTAACAATTAAAACATTAGCTAAAGATTTTACATTTAAAGCATTCGTTGAGTTATTTTAGTGTTTCCAACAATTTATAGCGAGTAACATTTTACCCAAAATGGTTTGATACGAGAAAAAAGCACAGAAATAAAAACTGTTTGAATCATCCATATAATCCAAACGTTGATACTTCGGTAGCAACCATATTAAACCAGTTTTGGTCTGTAAATATTCGCTGTGTTGGACCTGAGGTTTTCAGTTACATAATAATAGGTGTTAAAAGGCTACTCCAGCTACCATCTTATTTGTAACAGAAAGCCAGGGGCGGATACAGGATTTTTTTCTCCTTAGGCGGATTTGCGAAGCAAAGCGAAGCCAACGCGCAATTTTTGCGTAGCAAAAATTGCACGTGTTAAATCAGATGGGGGTCTTGGGGGGTGCTGTAAGCCCCCTCAAGTGGGGTCTGGGGCGAAGCCCCCGAAGCTTTAGCTTATTTACCTATTTCAGCACTCCAAAATGCAGCAGACAGGACCTTTACAAGCCCATTTCTTACATGTTATTTGAAAAAAAAAAACAATCATAAAATTCTTAAATGAAAGCCAAATAATGTTTTCAGAAGAATTAAGGCTAAAATTAGCTAGCCAGCAAAACTTCTTCTTTCTTCCACATCCAGAAAAAAATATTTACAGGCTTGTTTTTGCAAGTTATGAATGTAATAGCTTTTGGCTAATATTGAGGCAATAAATTTTTGGAAACTAGGTTCAGTAAAAAAGACATACATAATTCTTATAATTCGGTAATGCAAAACGGTATATATTACTAATAAAAACTTTTCATATTTAATCTATTCAAAAATTTAATAACATGAAAAAGGAGGCCTAAAAGAAAAATAAGCAAAAAACAACAACACAAAAATGCATATGTAAACAGGCTTTATTTGTATTATTAGATCATAGTAACAACAACATAAACAACAAGAGATAAATACAATAAAATAAAAATGGCAAGAATATATCAAGATTTTGTACAGGTAAAGGCAGCTACTTAAAATTGGACAACACAACACAACATTCAGTCAAAAAATATTTAGCCCTATTAGCCTATAATAGCAAGAAAAACACTGTTTTTATTTTTCGGTAACCATTTCTGTCTCAGACTTTAAAAATGTTGAATCAAACTTGAAAATACCTTTTAGCTGTTATGCGATAATTACTATAAATAGCTGAAATTTTTAACAAAACAAAATCATTCAAGAACAGATATCGTTAACTACATTATTACACATTTTTGTGTCCATCTGGATAGGGTTGTAATAAGTATATATGCTAAGTCATTTTCGCCATGTTGGTAGAACCACAAACATTTTCCATGTCTATCAGCATGACAAATTCTTTAGTAAAAATGTTAAAACTTTTTTCATTTCACCCATTAAATAAAACCATGCCTTTTTCTTATTCGAATTGTATATATATAATTAGCACCATTTCCAGGAATTATTTCGATACGAGGATAGAGGTTTTAAACCGAAACATCATCAAGTCTTGTCAAAGTCTTCCTCTCAAAACCAGTGTTCTCTTCCTTGGTCTTGTGGCATGTTAAAAAATCGTTTGGAAAGTGTCTACTGCGAGAAGCTTTGAATCTACAAAAGTAAACATATAAAGTTGTTATGAAGTCAACAAATTGTTATACATTACACCTTTACTAGCTACAAAAAGTAACCAGCTGGCTAGCTATTCGATTTATTGTGTTGTTATAAAATGTCTTGTTACTTAAATAAAAAAGAAACCCAAGATAACACAAAGCTCTTTTGAATATGACACAAGAAGGCTTTTTCAAATTTGTTGAAAGTGAAACTATAAACAGTTTCATGTTCACACTTGCTAGCACAGCAATAGAAAGCAATTGTGTATCTTACTCTAAGATTAATGGAATTAAAAATAAACAGATGTACCTGAAAGCGTAGTCAGTGAGTTAAAGCTATTATTTTTGTTAAGTCAAAGCCTGCTTTTCTGTCAAACAGCTTTTTTGCAATCACAGGCGACACAGAGAATAAACGTTTTCCAGTAATGTTTCTTCTTAGCAACATTGCTCAACTTCATTCCGTGATCAAAACTACCATTTAGTTGCTGCAAGTCAATACAAAACAATTCCTTTAGTCTTCTTTCAGTAGTTGTATTGGAAGCAAGCTTCGGAATTGCAGCTCGCCGAAGTTGGCCGAACCTATCAAACAGACCGGCTACCGCGAGGCAATAACAATAGGAAGAGTAAATTATTCCTACGCACCCATCCCCTAATATCAATCTTTCTTTCACCGTAAATTTCGACGACTTCTTGTTAAAGAAAGTCCAAAAGTCCACACCTCGGCGAGATTTTTCTTGACGTCATAATTCTTTTGTTTTTCTTTTGTTTAAGAGAGTCCAAAAGTCCACACCTCGGCGGCCGCCGAAGTCGGCTGTTTTTACGGCAGAAAACAAAGGAATCGAGAGAAACAAAGTCAGCGAAATGCGGCAAAATTTAGTTCGACTACCGTAATAACCATAGTACTTCGGCAAAGCACATCGAAGGAGAGTCGAACCTCGGCAAACACTCCTGAGTGGAGATAAGAATATTACCTCGGATCCTGGGCGCAAAGGAATCTTATTAAACGCTTATAATAAAAATTATGCGTTGCTTTAAATCAATTTCTACATTTAGATACACATGATTTTCTCATTGGCAAAATTTCTCCTTAGGCGAGTGCCGAAGTGGCCGAAGTCTAAATCCGCCCCTGGAAAGCTTCTACATTTATTCACAATTTAAAGAAAATGTACGTTGATTTACGAATGAAAAAAAATTTAGTAGCCAAGAAAATAATTACAAGTATCTAAAAGTTAATGTTCCTGGCGTTCTTCTAAATAGACTAGGAAAAAATAAAACTTGGGTTCGAAAAATCCAGGGTATATGTCTGTAAAACAAGACTACTTTAAATAAAACTTAAGTCTTAATAACTTATGATGCTAAAAGTCATACTTACAAGTCCCATAATTCAGATGATTAAGTATTTCACTGCAGAGAGTTCCTTTATTATATCTCAAAGAGTCACTCCCCTTACAGTGAATTGCAATAGGTTTGAACTTGCGCAAAACGACACTACCAGAGGATCCGATATCTGTATCAGCGTTATAGTAAACAAAGGGACGATCAATGTTAGATATTTTTTCATAGCTAAATTTCTTCGTTTCTCCTTTTGGATGCTGGAATATAAAGATGTCATCACCTATGTTGATGTTTTCTTCGTTTTGGAATTCAATTGGGTCAATGCAAAAATTATGCTGAATTAAATCGTGATCACAGCCAATGATTGTGTAGTCTAACACCTAAACGAAGAATGAACGCTGCTTTATGATTTATATCGATAAATGAAATTATCCAGTTGTCCAAAAGAAAAGCAACAAAAGTAATGATTGCACAAGTTCAGACAGTATAGTAGTGTTAATTGTGCACGAAGAAAAATAAAAAAAACATTAGTATCATCAACAGACAAAAATTTAACGAGGTTAAGCAATATGCTTAGCATATGCTTAAAAGATTTCCTTATCTGAGCCTAGATATGCTTATAAACGTTATGCTTATAAAAAAAACATGTACTTGACCATTTTCCCTTATTCTCTAAAGGCAATAAAAAGTGATCAACATTGTTATTTTCTTTTTTTTTTGGTTTTTATAACTAAAAAAATTTATTAAAATCTTAAAACTATTTTTTATATTGTTTCTGATTTTCGGTTAACCCAAATAATGGAATTTAGTTTGTGAAAAGTGACTGAAACTTTTGGCAAGTGACTAAAGAACGTTGAAACCTTACCTCTTCAGTATAAAACAAGACATCAGGCATGAGACGGGCGTCGGCACCTGGTAAATTCCCTTCGTAATGAAATCTTGCAACAGCATTGGCGGCATCTTCTTTGTTATTTATCACATGATTATTTGTAACAATAACATGATGTTCTGTGTCAGCAATTTTCAATGTGGCAAAAAAACCAGTACCACGTCTATTAAGAATGAAAAAAAACACACTGAAAAAAATGAGAATATATAATGGAATTTGCTAATATCAAGTATGTTTTACGAATTTCCAGTCCTTTTTGAAAAGTACTTCATTGTTTTGGGAAATACTCACCTGGTATAAAATATTCTTTAAATATCAATATTCAAAAGTATTTCTCATTTTGATAAAAAGGTCCCAAAGTTTTACCTAAATTACTTTATTAGAAGTTTCCAAGTCATTAATTATAAGCTGCATTAATTGCAACAAATTTGGAGTGTTGCTGAAAATGAATTTCTTTATGTTCAACAGCTGTATAACCACAGAAAAGATAACATTGAATATTTTAGGTTTCACTGAAATTTAAATGAAAACCATGAAATAGACAATTAAAACACACTACAAAATGCCTTAAAGAGCTGAAAAGCCTGAATTACTAAACAAGATTTTAGTTTAAAACATAACAACAAGAATTATAAAAAAATCAGATCTACCAAATATTAAGTATGTTGCATTTTGGTAAATGAATTTAAAAATTCCAGTATGACTTTTTCTCTCAACTTCTTGATTTCACCATTTGACCTTAGAAACTGCCACATACTGAAACAGGATTCCTGATTAGGAAACAGTTTCTAGATAAGGCATCACTCTATAATAATATGATAACTGTCTGTTCGTATGTGACAGGCAAAGTTGATGTGTTCGTTTTCCTTTCATGTATAGCCCTAAAAATGTTATTTAACAAATTAAATGTCACAACTTCCAATAACATTAATTTAACGTCAATAGCTTAATTTATAGTTATAACTTTGAGGCCAAATAACTTGGAAACAAGATGGCGTCATCAGTTATTCTTTATTGTGTGGGTAACCTGGGACCAAAATAGGTCCAATTTCCTAAAGCTGGGTCAACCCATCTATTTCGGAACAGACAGGTTGAGGACATCATCAAGAAACCTTTAAGTCTCAATATCTGTGCACCTGTTCATCAAAAGTGCATAATCCTATACATTTTCTTGATCAGAATTTCAAGCTCTTCACAATAGCAATGGGAAAATAGCAAATTCTAAAAAAAAATTGTACTTTTGCAGGTCTTTGCCGACTTCAGCAAAATTTTTAAACTAAATCCTTAACTGTTTGTTAAAAGTATATGGTCCTATACATTAATCTGAGCAGGGTTTCAAGCTTTATACAACAAATGCAAAAGAACACCAAATTTCTAAAATTTGTGCATCAACAGATTATTGCTGGTGTCATGAAAAATCAAATGACAGATATTTTCAACTGTTTTTGGTCTAAGTAGATTTTTCCACAGGCTAAAACGACTAGTCTTATTTGCTATTACTCAAACTGTGTCCATGTGTCTGTAAAACGCAAAAGGAATATCCTCATTTTCTCTTAATATAGTCAAAAAATGTTATGTCTAATTTGTTAAATTTATAAAAGTAAAAGTAAATGCATTTTAGACTGACATCAATGGTTTAATAAGATTACTGCAGCCATTTCATTGCAGTTATAACTTTTCAGCCAAATAAATATGAAATAAAAATAAATATGACCAATTTTCAAAACTGGGTCAACCTACCCATTTCGGAACAGATGGGTTGATGACAACCCTTCGCTATTGGAAAATCCTTCACAATGTAAAAATAACAGGTTCTAATTACATGACCACTAATAATATTTAATAGTGTTTAATGGTTCCAGCAGAGGGGTAATGTGTGTGACAGACATCTTTTTACAGTGTTTTGATTTATGGCAGCATCATACAGTCACTAGAAAGGTAAAATAGACATAGGTACCTATCAACAAGCTATGGATGTTTTTTTTCTTAGAAATTTGGACTGTTTTTGCAAAACAATAATTTTTTTTTTTTATTTACTTCCTTGGTTGTTCTACTGCTGTCTTTTGGTAGTTGTTGTAATCCTGTGCAGTTAATTTGACTTAGCAACTTCAACACATTGAATCAACTACTGTGTGAGTTTGTGCATGGTGCTGCTGAAGAAAGCAATGAATATAAATTTTTTCGATATTTATTTAAGCAATGAATCATGATCTTTCGTGTTGGCATCATAACAATAGATTTAAATCTTTAGGTTTAAAATTTAAATGGAACGACGTGTTTGTGACAAATCAGATCCTGATAAACACTCGGCAGGAGGTATTTTCGATATGTTGTGTCTTGTTTAACCGAACAAAACATCTTTCAGGAGACATTCTGAAGAACCTGATAAGATAAGAACATAGGACAATAAGATCATAGGACATCTGTCCTATGTTCTTAATTAATGAAAAAATGTAATTTGTTTTCTAAAGTTATTCTCCCTTCGCTTAAACACAGTTCTTGTACCATTTGGTAATATGCGCCTTTATTCACTCTTTGGTGATAAATTTTTTTCATCACAAATCTCCTACTTTTAACATTCTTTTGTTTTTTCGTATTTATCTACAATATCACGTAAGTTCCTAATATCACAATTCAATCTTTGAGCTAAGCATGTATAATTACTTTTTCTCTTTTCCTATTCGATCGAAAAAAATTTGGTGGGCAATATAATGAACGTAACAAGATGTATGCATTCTTAAATCCCAAAAAACTAAACGTTATATCTTCTGGCACCACAAATAATAATAAAAAATATATACAGTTCAACGGAAGTAGGTTTAATAGAACGTTTTTAGCAAAAAAAAAAATTGTTGTGACTATACAACAAAGCCAAAATCTACTGTGTAAATTGACTGACAAATAGTTGTTACAGAGAGTGGGTAGGTGTTTTCGTGGCAATATGCATATACATACTACTAGTACACAGTCACATATTTATTTCATAATAACTAATATGACACACATACAGATCCTTTTTTTTAGGCTAGTCATTATGATTTGAGGGAAACAAGTCGTTTATGCAGTCAGCTCTTTATAAATATGGGGTGAACTTTTCCTAAAATCTTTGATTTTTAACTTCAAACCTGACATATTATGTAGTTATAGGTGAGTTTTTGCTAACTTAGCTTTACTTCAATTCAGAAGAGGGTGCCGACAAGCCGCAAACGCCTGCATATATAAGGGCGAGTTCGGGCAACTTTTCAAATTAAATTGGCAGTTGTCGTCCGAAACAGCCTGCACTTTCCCGAACTCGCTCGAACTCGCCTGGAACATTCCCGAAATGCAATTCCTTGTGTAACATACCATGCGGACGATAGTTGGAAGAAGGAGCTTGAAGATAAAGGAGTTAATAAAGTTTATATATAAGTTATTTATCAAGTAAATCTTTTTATAAACTATAAAAAACAGTTCTTTTAAGAACTTCACTACCACATAGTAAGTTTATTTTAATTTTTATAGTTTTTTGAATCATTAGTGTCTGTTTTTCTTTTCTTTTTCGGGCATTGTTCGGGTCTATGCGGGTTTATTCGGGCAAATACTTGATTTTTTTTCAAAACGCCAAACTCGCCCGAAAACGCCCGCACTTTTTACGGCGTATGTGGCAGCCCTATTTCTTCTTGCTATGTTTAGCTAGCTAGCTATAGCTAATCTCGGATCCAGGTTAACATTATCAAATTTTGAAAAAGAAAACAAGGAACTTTTGAGAAAAATGAGTGGCATATTTGGATTTATCAGCAAAAATTATATAACATAGGAAATTTAGAATACCAAAAGATTATTGTAATTTAAAGTTTTTAAATTTTATAAGAGTTTGACCATAAATATCTAGCTAAGGCCACCATCAAAAATATGTTATGTTCACGTCCTGAAGACCCTGCAATGAGTCGGTCGGTTGGGCATATTTTTCCCCGGGATTTTCAGATCAGAGCAAGTAAATTCGTTCCCAGGGCAAAAAAACAGCATAGCGCCACTCAACATTGTTTGCAGGCATTTTTTGCCATCCTGTAAACTGTCCCTAAAGGAATTAATTTTTACGGGAATTAATTTTCACGAGTTTTTGTCAATTTTGCGAAAATTAGTTCTCAGGAAAAATTTTTATTTTTTTTTTAAATATCTTGAGAAAAAATTTTTACGGTTTTTTTCCGACTTACCGACTCTGGTTTTTATTACCAAAAGTGAGTCGGTCGGAGGACGCAAACATAACATATTTTTGATGGCGGCCTAACTGCAGTGAAAAATTTTCACTGCAGTTAATTTGTGTGGTCATTTCCTCTTCATAAAACATCAAAAGTTTGGCTACTAATAGAGGCAGTTGTACTTAGTGTATAAACTTGAAAATTTGCATGTTTCCATAAATTTTGGTGCTGAATTTAAATATGTTGGTCATTTTTGTTGAAAATGATCAGAAAATTTCTAGCATGGTAACCCGGATCCGAGAATAAATGAAACATGTTTTTATCTTTACTCAGAAATAACACTTACATTTGAACAAATACAATAGACATATAAATTAAAATTTACCTAACACTATCCTCGGAATTGCAATATATGTAACACACAGCATTTTTACACTTTGTCAAGTTTCCAGCATCTAGCATTCCATCTCCCTGGTCTAAAAGAACTTCTTTCCGCTCTTTGTATTGTTGATTTGCACAAATATCTGTAGCAGGTACAGCCTGGTCATTATCAACAATCGATGTAACCATTTTCAAACCAAAGTTTAGCTAGCTACAGCTATGCTATGTGTAATGGTTAATTTTTACGTTTTGAAGCTGGCTAGCGAAACGGTACTTGTCTGCTCTTTGTTTACCATTTCATTAATGAATTCCCACTTTACGTCGCCGATACACGCGGGATTTTGTTCGTTTGTAGTATTCTTGGAAATGTGTTTTGGGTTATTGTATTTTAATGGTACATTAATTTACACGAAGATAAAATTTAGTATTTAAAAAGTTTTTAAAATGTAATATAAAACTATTGAATGATGGATCTACTTTCAAATCTTATTTTTTTTATATATCGTTTCTTACTTTTTAGCAAAAAGAGTCACTGTGGAGGAGCTTAATCTAAACAGACGGCCCTATGATTACCGCGGTATAAATGTCAAGGTGAGGAGCAAGCTCTCTGATTCCAAATGAGGACTTACCTTACAGAGTAAGCACGTTTGGTTGTCAGTATTGTTGGTTGGTAAAACCCAAGTACATCATTTAAACTTAAGGTACCGTTGTGTTGGTAAATAATTACATTAGGGTTTAAAAAGCACTATAAAAATAATGGTATTAATGTAAGACCTGCCCATTTAGCTATGCTAGCTACATGGCCAATTTTTTATAGTTTTATCTTTAGCTATATTTTTATACTTTATATTTTTAGCTTAGTTAATGATTTTAATGTGTGCATTAGTATATTCTCTTAATATTCTTCTTATCCACACTAATTTTTATAGTATTGTATAACTAGGTATTGTGTGAAATAGAAATTTACTTACTTACTTTTAGCATTTTAGTTACCTAGTAATAATTATTTATATGGTTTTAGGTAGATAAACAAACTGGAGCATTCATTATATCACATATTTTAGATTTATTTTCGCTAATTTTACAATATGGTGACGTCTGCAAGATTAAAACACCTTTCCAAGAAAATGGGAAGAAGAAGATTAATTTTTGCATCATTATCATTTGTGTATATATTTGGCAGTTTGAGTTTAAATCAATTTTCTACTTCAATAGAACATGGTAAGTTTACTCTCTATATATTTTTTATGTTTACTTAATTCTTTGTGCTATCCTTCACAAGCAAATAGATAGTTTTACATGAATTGAATATAATTTGAATAAATCAAGCAAAAAATATTGTGAAAAAATGGAGTAAATATATAGGTAAGAAAACTAATTTCAGTGTCTTTTGTATTTTTATTCCAAAAAAATCCATCTGGGACTGCTTTTTACCCCTGCACATACACATTCATTTATAAGCATTGCAATCTTGTATATTAATAGCTTAACATTATAAAATATAAAACAATCATTGTTATTTTTAATGCTTTTCACAGGATTTCATCTATTTTAATAGAAATTAACAAAAAGAAAATTCCAACAGCTTATGTTATAAAATTATACAAAAAATTAAATTAAAAGTCCTGGCCTCAGCAAAATGGAAAAGAGGAAAAAAGTTACACACCCCTCTTAATAGTATCTTAAAAAGGTCTTTATAAAAGTTACATTCAACCTTTGACATTTAATATTTTTTATGAATTAACAATGTCACCCTAAGCATTAAAAGGAAATGTTGATAAAAAAAATTATTCTTGTGGTGGAAACTTTTTGACCTTTAATGTTGTTCTCATCCATTTTTTAATATTTGACACAATTTTACATTGTTTGCAAATTGGTGTGCAAATGGTTTCTGTGAAAATTGACAACATTGCAAAGTTTGGAACTTGACAAATGAATATATAATTTACTAACATTTAATTTAATTAATAATAATGCTATTAATTTCCTTGTTTGTTATAATAATTTGTTTAACATTGAATTATAATAATTTTAAACAAAGCCGAAATCAGTTATATGTTGCAGGATTATCATTTCTTGAACATTAATAAACTATCATGTTTAAGAAATGATAAACCTTCTTCAATAATACTGAAGAGACAAACCAAAACAATAACTTTAAAGCCTAATATCTTTGACATACATTATAGTTAAGAAAATTAATTTCAGTGAATTTTGTATTTTTATTTCAAAAAATCTATAAATTTTCCTATCTGGGACTGCTTTTTACCCCTGCACATACACATTTATTTGTGAGCATTGCAATCTTGTATATTAATGCTTAAAATCATGAATTATAAAACAATCATTGTTATTTTTAATGCTTTTCACAGGATTTCATGTATTTTAATAGAAATTAATGAAAAGAAAATTCCAACAACCATGTTGAAAAATTATACAAAAATTAAAGTAAAAGTCCTGGCCTCAGCAAAACAGAAAAGAGGAAAAAAGTGAGGTTAAAATCATAAAATATAAAACAATCATTGTGTTATTTTAAATGCTTCTCACAGGCTTATGTTGAAAAATTATACATAAAATTAAATTAAAAGTTCTAGCCTCAGCAAAATAGAAAAAAGAGGAAAAAAGTGATACACCCCTATTAATAATAGCTTAAAAAGGGTCTTTATACATTAAACTTTTGACATTTTATATTTTTTTATGAATTAACAATGTCACCTTTAACATTAAAAGGAAATGGTGATAAAAAAACATAACCTTTTTTTATTCTTGTGGTGGAAACTTTTTGACCTTTATGTTGTTCTCATTCATTTTTTTATATTTGACACAATTTTACATTGTGTGCAAATGGTTTCTGTGAAAATTGACAAATAATTGCAAAGTTTGTAACTTGACAAATGAATATAGATAATTACTAACATTTAATTTAATTAATAATAACGCTATTAATTTCTTTGTTTGTTATAATAATTTATTTAACATTGAAATAAAATAATTTTAAACAAAGCCTATGGTCAGTTATATGTTGAAGGATTATCATTTCTTGAACATTAATAATATGAATACTGAACAGACAAACCAAAACAATAACTTCAAAGCCCAATATCTTATATGACATATTCAGACATGTTTAATAATAATTTAAGGGAGAAATTCTGTGGTATAGTCAATGAATTACTAAAAAATGAATATGTCCTATTATATTCTCAATGCTCAAGTGAAAATACAAACCTGCTTTGTATGCAAAATTCAATTTGTAAAGTTGTATTAGAATCATTCAAAAATACTATTTTTAAATTTTCATTAGTAAATAAATAATAATGTGGCCACCAGGTTTTCTAAAATTGACCAAAATTTTGAATATTCATTAACTTTGCAGTAAAATATATTACACTCCTCTCTTAGCACAGTGTATATTTTTTCAGCCTTGTTATGCTCATGGAAACACTTATTCCAGCCTCGAAGTATGCTTAAATGTTTGTAGCATGTTTTGCTGACATTTTGAATTTTTAAACACCTTTAAAAAGATTTTTAAAACATTATGTGTTAAACATAGATATACTAAATGTTTTTTACAATCCCTCACAAACAATATTAAGACAAGTTGGAAATTTCAAAGTTCGGCCCCACAAGTAGTTATATAGACGACTTCTATACTAGATTCATGCAATTTGAACTTGTCAATGTATGCAACAGACTTACGACTTAAGTTAAGAATTGTAAGTTTTTAATTTAGATTTAAACTCCTGTTCTTCTAAAGCACATGATTCTGTACATTACTTTGATCAGTGTTTTAAGCCCTACACAATAAAGTGAACGTTAAACTAATGTTTGAATGAACGAATGGCATATTAGTGGTGTCATCAAAATAGTTTAACTCAATATTTTTTCACCCAAAATTTTGAATATTCATTAACTTTGCAGTAAAATATATTACACTCCTCTCTTAGCACAGTGTATATTTTTTCAGCCTTGTTATGCTCATGGAAACACTTATTCCAGCCTCGAAGTATGCTTAAATGTTTGTAGCATGTTTTGCTGACATTTTGAATTTTTAAACACCTTTAAAAAGATTTTTAAAACATTATGTGTTAAACATAGATATACTAAATGTTTTTTACAATCCCTCACAAACAATATTAAGACAAGTTGGAAATTTCAAAGTTCGGCCCCACAAGTAGTTATATAGACGACTTCTATACTAGATTCATGCAATTTGAACTTGTCAATGTATACAACAGACTTACGACTTAAGTTAAGAATTGTAAGTTTTTAATTTAGATTTAAACTCCTGTTCTTCTAAAGCACATGATTCTGTACATTACTTTGATCAGTGTTTTAAGCCCTACACAATAAAGTGAACGTTAAACTAATGTTTGAATGAACGAATGGCATATTAGTGGTGTCATCAAAATAGTTTAACTCAATATTTTTTCACCCAACTGTTCGTCTGCCTGACTGTGACTCACTGCATATAGTAATACTTCTTGTTTTAAATTATTTTAGTTCCTTTGGAAGAAAGTTCAAGCTATGGTTCACCTTTTGCTCGGAAATTATTATCTGTCAATGATACAACGAATAGCACAAACAGTAACTCAACTACACACAAATGTACACAACCTAGTAAGGATTACATTGTTCTAGTATTTGTTGCAGTTGGTGTTGAATCTGAAAGTTAGATCAGTGGCTTACCCTTCTGCTAAACGTCAAGATGCTGCATTTAAGACCCGCAATACTACGTTACATAGTTTATTCTTGATTTAAAAAATATATGTTAACATTTTACAGGAAAACAGGAGAAATCCAAAACTGGACTTTAAAAAAAATTGTAGTTTGGATATCCTTAAGGTAATTTAGTGTCTGGAAATACAATTTGCGCAAAATCTTTTTTTCAGTTTTTTATGGAACACCATACTTAGTAATGCTTAGGAAGAAGTTTTTGTTAAAAACAAAGGCAGCATCATATAAAAAATTCCCGGGAGTTATAATGGTAACTCTTGTAAACCCGAGAACTTGGGTGAATACTCTATATAATAAATGTTCATCTATTTTAGGTATAAAAGAGTTTCCAAAAGATGTTTTTACCCAGCAACAAAGACGTTATGGAGCTGTCCTTCTCCATGTGTTTCTAGTAGGTTTTATGACAGTAATAAAGCTTTACAATATGTTACAGAAGTTGTACCATGTTGTGCAGTTCAACTTAACAAGGTGCATAAATAACTGCTACAAATTCTTAATTGTTGAAATTCTCACATTCTAGTTTCTTTTTAGGCAATGTACATGTTCGTTGCTCTTGCATTCGTATGCGACGATTACTTCATATCAGCCTTAGATAAAATTTGTGAAGTAAGTTGTTTCTTTTGTTTAATTCACTATTTCAGTTAATAGAATGCTAAACAGGTTCAAACCTATTGTAGTCTTCATGGCAGTAATAAAGTTGCTAACATGTGGCCTGAATAAACTTTCTGAAAGCCATGTCAGTTCTCATTTAGCCTATAAATTGACCTAATGCAATCTAGAAACATGATAGTCCTGATTTGGTTTTTCTCGTTGAAAATGTAAACATGGCCCAACCTGTAATCTAAAAGATAAATGCATTGTCTGTCTGCTGGCCATGTTTTTAAAATCCTCAGTTTTGAAAGATGCTTCTCTCTAAAAGATTGTTTACAACTTGACCTATAACATTGCACCATTATTCTATCAACACAAAGCTTTAAGTAAATAAAACAATTTGTTTATGTCTTAATTCTGTTTTTAGAGATTGGATTTATCTGAAGATGTGGCTGGCGCAACTTTTATGGCTGCTGGAAGTTCAGCACCTGAGTTGTTTACTTCCATAATAGGTGTGTTATACAAAGCTGTAATAATTCTGCTCAAAATACACTCTAATATTCAGTGGTTTTTATCAGCTTGACACAAAATTCTATTTGCTAAGGTTTACACAATCAACTTTGACTGATACGTATTAGTCAAACAGAAAAAACGAAATTAATAATATGGAAAACTTTTTTATTCTTCCCTCTTTGAAATTTATTAAATGTTACTGTTTTGTGTTATTTCTGGATGTTTTAGACACTGCCAAAAAGGAAGGTTTAAAAATATACACTAATGTCTATACAGCCATCATTCTTCAACAAGTGTAAAAAAGATTAAGAAATTTAGGTTGATGTGGGGTTTGGTATGAGTAAATGGTATGAGTAAACGAGACGAATAAATTTTATTCTTTTCAGATTTGGTTTAATATTCTTTATTGCTGTATTTAGGTGTTTTTATAACCAAAGGAGATGTTGGCGTTGGAACCATTGTTGGGTCGGCTGTGTTTAACATTTTAGTCATTATTGCGTTATGCGCTTTATTTGCTGGACAGGTATGTACTTCTTCGTCAATGTGTCCATTAAAATTTCTGCTCCCGTCTAGGACTCGTCTCGTGATAATTGTCATTTCTGATTTAGGTTGTTCAATTAACATGGTGGCCACTATTTCGAGATTCTATATGCTACATTATATCTATTGGTGCACTTATTTGGGTAGGTTGATTTCAAGATGAGTTTGAAATAGTAAAAAAAAATGCTGCTGTATTGCAAACAAAATGTAATGGATGTAACAAAAACTGCTGCTCATTTTGTTTTCAGTATCCTCTGTTTTGTGTTTAGACTCTGCAGGATGGTCTGGTCACTTGGTAAGTATTATTTGTGTGTTTGACCTTTGTTTTTAATGCAGCTTGTCTAATTTATATGTTAGAGGTTTGTTATTATGGAGACACTGGATACCTTTTGTTTGAATAAACATTTTTTTCGTCCTATACATGTTTTTTTTTTATTAGCATATGAATTTTTGAAATCAGGCTCGGGTATGCTTATTACAAAAGCTTATTTCCGTTACCGTTCCAAACCCAATAACCAAAATAAAGAACAAAGTTTCACATTTTTAACTGTTTTTTCTTAAAACACAAACAGACAAAAATGACTAAAGCAATCAAACACATTGTCTCTCAGGTAACGTTTGTAAAATTACTGTACTAAGGTTTATAACTCTGCAATTGCCAATTTGAGGCTCATTGCTGAACTTCTGTGTGAACTTTACCAGCTTGTATTGGGCACATGATACAATGTGCTGAAAATATGCTAATATGCTAAAACTATGCAGCAAAACAAGGGCTCACAGTTATGCTTGTAATATGCTTATCTTTTCACTAACCCTGAGCCTAAATATGCTTATAAACGTTATGCTTATAAAAAAAAATACATGTATATATGTGTTGTGAAAACTTCTTAAAAGACTTTTTACAGGAGTGTACTATTTTCGCTCGTCAACAAGATCTTTTCTCAATTTTGCTGCACACACATTTTTGTTTTCCTCTCTATTTTATATTTTGTGGAGTTTCTTTTCCTCACACATCTATATCGTAAGTTAATA
Source organism: Hydractinia echinata (assembly GCA_030067915.1). Taxonomy (NCBI): domain Eukaryota; kingdom Metazoa; phylum Cnidaria; class Hydrozoa; order Anthoathecata; family Hydractiniidae; genus Hydractinia; species Hydractinia echinata. Next base: position 226,961 of record JASGCC010000099.1, on the reverse strand, counting down.
GTGAATTCTGTATATTTTTCAGGTACGAAAGTTTAACCATGATTCTGTTATACATTGCATACATAATCTTTATGAAGTGAGTGCTTAATAAAAATGATGATAATAATAATAAATATTTAAATTGGCATGCTTAGTCAGCAATTAAGACTCTTCCCACTGGTGACTACTTGTTTCTAATTTTGTTGTCAAAACGGAATAATTATGTTTATCTTGGTTAATGTGCCCGGAATTAAAAGATTTTTTGTTTTAATTATTCAGTAAATCCTTAAATCTGTTTTTTGTGTAGAAAATTTTCATGATAACGTGGATAAGATCAAGGGCCCAATAAATTTTCTTTGAAAACAGCGAACTAAACCTCCACCCAACCATGCTTCCCCTGTCTAATAAGAGAGGCGTCAACTACTTTAAGGAAGTTGATGTCGCTGGAATAAATTTTCGTGAATTTCGCGAGTTTTTATCATTTCCGTTAATATTGGGAATCTCACTATTCATAAAAATTGCAAAAATTCCCACAAAATTTGGATGTTTTCTCCTTTTTAAAAAACACGGTTTTTTTTTCTTTTGATTTACCTAGAACTACAAACAATATATACATAAATTTTACCTTCAGTCTTTATTTTATGTCTCCTACATAAAAGGCTCTTGAAAAGACAATATAAATTGAGAAATAAAATGTCAAGAAATCCTTTTAACTTTAATTCTTGCCAAATATTATCACTTGCTAAATTTGTAAAAATTTTATTTTTGAAACATTTCTCGCAAAAATCAGCTCCCGCCAAAATAAATTCCATTAAGGAACTCTCGTTGTAAGTGTTTACACATGTTCTTTTCAGATTTAATCCAATTTTTCTTGGCTGGATCAATGCACGGAAGGCGAAAAGAGAAGCAGCACAACGGGATCGTTCGGGTTCCACATCACCTCTTGTCGAGGACGGTGTACCAGCAGGTAGGAATTCATCTTAGTGTTTAGTTATAAAAATAAAAGAGAACGGATTGAATAACAGAAGTCACCATTTTCTAAGTTAAAAGGTATTACTGTAAAACAAGTTTAAGATTTTTAGCCGCAAACAAAATATCAAACAGATAAGAAAAAGTAATCCTTAAAAAATATATTAAGAAATCCTGTGTAAATATTTCATTCTGGTCACTACCACCATTTTCGTTCGTTTAAAGTGAGATGTATATATGTGCAAACATTTGTTCTCAACAGTATCTTCCACTGCATTATGTTGATAAGCTTCAGAAATGTCTCAATCTGTTACGTCATTCTTGTTGGAGTCTGATTCAGCATTTTTAAGTCTGCCTCACCTTGTTGTTTATTTCATTGTTCATATAGTACTACAGCATTCCATATGAATTTGAGAACGAAATACCTCTTCAACTAATTAGAGATTGATTTTTAGACCACCCAAATAGTGTGTGGCGTTTCACTGATTAATAAGAACCGGTTGAAAATTGTAGAAATTCGTCAAAAGTCAGCACAAATGTTTATTAAACCACATATAAATCATTCAATTCTAGCCATTAAACATTGTGTTGAATCACGTGTCAGTCGCCATGACAACCATGATTATGATAGCTACACAGGTAAAATGTTGATAATGCATTGACAACACGTAAGCACCTCATACCAGTAACATACATCATGCATCATACGTCACATAACCATTTTAAACCTTGACATGCTACTGCTAATGACTGACCATGGCGTGTGAGAAAGTTGGGAGCTTTTTACAGGAGCAATTTACTACCTTCAGGGAATTGATTTTCGCAGGAATTCGGGTGTTTTTCCTTTTTGAGAAACGATTTACATTTATTTTTTCTTCTAATTAACCTAAGAACTACATACAATATACATTGCAGCAGTCTTTATTTTAGGTCTCCTACATAAAAAATTCTTTTTTCGCGAAATTCGAGAACTTTAATTCCCCAAATCTTAGGACATACCAACTTCGCGAAAATTAGTTCTTATCGAAATTAAATTTTATTTCCAAAACATTTGTCGCGAAAATTAATTCTCGCGAAAATTAATTCTTTTACGAAACTAAAATTTCTAAACGCACGCTACGAGGTAATTCACAGGGTACGAGTTTTTACGACGTGTGCAAATTTAACAGCTTCAGAAATTACGCTCTTACACCCCCTTTTCTTTTTTGTATTTTATTGCAAGTTTATTTATTTATTTTTAATTGACAGTGAAATATACAGAAGATAGAAAAGTTAGCACACACGAACAAATCGAACTTCAAGAAAATCGCAGGTGAGTGTTCTTTTACACAAAGTTGATCATGACTCACATTGTTGTTTTTCAGTGAGCTGTTTTAGTAAATATGCCAAGTCGTTTCTGCCCTCGTTGTTTTTGTTGTCGTTTCTGCCTTCGTTACGTTTTTGTTGTCGTTTTTGTCTTCGATGTCTTCGATGTTTTTGCTGTTGTCGTTTTTGTCTTCGTTGTTTTAGTTATTGTCGTTTTTTGTCGTCGATGTTTTAGTTGTTGTCGTTTTTTGTCGTCGATGTGTTTGTTGTTGTTGTTGTTGTTGTCGTTTTTGTCTTCGTTGTTTGTTGTTGTTGTCGTTTTTGTCTTCGTTGTTTTTGTTGTTGGCGTTTGTGTCGGACCGTTGCCGTTTCGGTTATCATTGTTAATCCTGTTGTCGTTGTCGTTGCGTGCTTGTCTTTTTTGCTGGTGCTGTCGTGGTGGGCTGATATTGCAATAGCAAATCTACATTATTATTTTTTTTATTTTTTACAATATAGGCGACCTACTTGGAAAGAGCTTGGTTTGATGATCATGCTGACAAATGAGTTCTCACCAAGTACGAGATTTCGAGCTGCGTGTCTCATTGTTATTATGAGGGTAAGCTTCACAACAAATGCACTTCGATAATTTTTTTTTTGTCAGTTGTTCAACTTGCTGGAGTGATAATAATAATAATATACACCCTAAAATTATTCAACTTTATCAGGATCAGGAAAACAGACCTACTGCTGGAGAAGAAAAAGTAGTTGCAAACGAAGAAAAAGAACCTAAGTGAGTTTGATTTCGAATTTTCTTTTTTTTTAACGAATATAAGATAATGGTTATTTTTTTCCTTATTCAAATTTTTTTTTAGTCACATTGCTCACGAATCTACACTAAATGCAAGTGGAGATGGGGATGAAGAAATTGAAGGGACACCATTTCTCTACCCCCGTAAGATTTCATTCTGTCGTTTATGAATGTTCGAATGGATTAACTTTAAAAATCTTAATTTTTGCAGGGGCTAACTTTTTGCAATTTTATTACAGTACACGAAATGAAAAAGATGTAGCTAGTAAGATAATTGGCTGTTAAAATTTCGCGAAATTTGGTGGCTGTTAAATTTAAAACCTTCAAAGTACTTTTCGTTAGCATGTCTAGCCTATTGTTTACGAATCCGTATATTTTTGATTATTGTAGAGGGTTCGATTTTGCAAGTGGTGTTCTGGATAATATCATTACCATTAGTCATCGTGCTCTATTTTACAATTCCTGACTGCAGAAAACCAAAGTATGTACATTTTTTTTCTAAGAACCCCGCCCTCTTTTGCGCCCCAACCTTTGTTTGATATGCATCGAATCTACTAAAGAATCATAAAATAAACGCCTCTTTTATTATTCACGCCCCCAATCACTCTTATTACAGGCGCCCCCCTATATACGCCAGGTAAATGTAAAAAATCCCGCCTTTCTCTTGTCACCGCCGCCCTCTAATAAATGCTTCACGGAGTTGTGCAAAACACGATGGACAGTTTAGTTTATCTAAATGTTTAGAGGATCCTGCACGAATACTTTTCAAAATGGCACGAATCGAATTTGTTTTTATCGGAATGCAAGCAAAAAGAGAAAGTACCTTATTACCGCGAATTTTATACGAAGTTGACCAATGTTGCACACGTAAAAATTTGCATGTGCTTTTTACTGCACACGTCCTAAAATCTACCTGAAAAAGCCTGTATGCAAACATTTAACGACGTAAGATTTAAAGGACGATGGGTGGGCCTATAAATTGGAAATTTTTTTTGACGTTTTAATCCCTATACAAAAGAAGTCTCTCACTAACCCCTTGACTGTTATACAGGATGTGTGTAAGAGTATATAATTATTCTTTCCAACTTGCGTCTAATGTCAAAGTAATATCTGAAATGAAAAACGTGTTCTCATCCCCTTTTCTAAGTCCTAATTTTCTTATAGATGGGCTGCGTGGTACTTGCTTACTTTCTTGGCTTCGATTTTTTGGATTATGATATTTTCTTATTTAATGGTTTGGATGGTAAGGAATTTATTTTCAAATTACATATCAACCAAATAAACGTGGATGGCTCTACTCAGTCGTTAGGATGCACTAATCTTTTAATCTTTTCTAGGTATGTGTGATAGGTTACACTCTGGGTATACCAGATGTTATTATGGGTATAATTTTTCTTGCTGCTGGGACGAGTATACCTGACGCTATCTCAAGTTTATTGGTTGCTCGAGAGGGTAAGTTTTTAAGTCATGGATGGAGAGCACAGTGCAAGTAAACCGTCGAGAGGACTATCTTTAAAACAAATTACTTCGTGTTTTAAGTAACTTTGTTTTTTCTCTTCTTACAAAGGTCTTGGTGACATGGCAGTGTCGAATTCAATTGGTAGCAACATATTTGATATTTTAATTGGTCTTGCTGTGCCATGGTTTATTAAAACTGCCATGAGTGGACAAAAGGTGAGGGACTTGTTGATGTCAAGGCCGTTTTTGCCCACCGTGTTAGCCCATTCGATATAAAACACATTTCTCTTTTACTTGCTGTTTGTTCATTTAGAACTTACCTATAACTTAAGTATATTATGAGCCTCGTTTAAAGTTGTATAACACCAAGCACTCCCAAAGCAGATATTTTTGAAATTTTCTCTTGTTTGTCTAAACCAAGAATATTAGGTCATACTGCAGTACTAATTTATGACCCTCCCCCTTCTGTTACTGTGTCGACGGCCCTGGGTTCACATATTTCATACTACAACGAACAGTTATGTCATAAAGTCTACCATTTCTAGGTTGTCATTAACAGTCGTGGAATGATCTATTCAGTGATGCTGCTGTTCGCGTCGGTTTTATTAACGGTACGATCCCTTCTACTTTGTTAGTATTTATTTGTGTATTTTAACTTGAGTGGTAAATTGGAACTATTTTTTCGTACTCATCTATTTACCAAAGAGAATTAATTTTAAAAGTGTGAAACGTTTAGGAATTTTTATGTGTTTATCTTACCTTTCGGGAAGACGTAGTAGTTTCTTGTCAAATTTTGCAACAACAAAAAAATATGCATATTTTAGATTTGTTGAAAAATCTCACAATGGACGAGAATGACGAATCTTAAAGACCTTGATTCACATTTTCTGAACAGATACGCATAGGAGCAACATATCGCCATTTTTATTGTGACATGTTGGTGGAACAATTGCGTAGATAATGTTTTACCTTTTCTTTTTCCAGGTTCTGATGATTCATTGTAACAAATGGCGTCTCGACCGTAAACTTGGCATCATTTTTACGCTGCTCTATCTTGTATTCGTCACCTTCTCCGCATGTATCGAATTTAATTTATTTGGTTTTGTAAACTGGCCAACATGTAAATTCACTGGCTGAGCAACAAAGATGGAGAACATAGTTTATAATAATACCTACACGCAATGAGTGAGGGAAGAAGCGAGATATGTGGCGTTTTCAGGACCCGTTGGTGTGTTTCACAGCAGTGATATAACACCTTTCTTAACCATTTTTGAATGAATTTTATTTGGAAAGAGAAGGTCGTGATGTTTACATCTGGTGTTTATATTAATATAAATCCAGCTGGTTTGTTCCACGCCTATGTGGTGTAAACTACGCCTTAAAACGTATATTTTTACTGTAAATATTTTACATTATATGTTTCCATAAATTTTTGGGCGGATTCCACACTAGAAGTTTTTCAAACGGCAATGTCGTTCGAAGTATTTGTCGTAGTTATGTTTTTTTTAAATATATTTCCGTACTCTCATAAAATATTTGCGAGATTTTCCAGCATCCTTGAATTTCCTATTTTCGCCGTCTTTCTTCAGTGATTCCAGTTGCGTAAAATTTGGATATAAAATATGATTTGAATTCACGTAATTCAGTCTGCGCACTTTGATTTCGCAAATCAAGCTCTCGCAAAAGTTTAATATAATTAGGTAGATACTTTTTCGCGTTTTCACAAGACCTACAACCAGTGATACACATTTTCTACTTTACATTTTAAATGTTTCGATTTATCTCTTTAATAATAACCTGTTTTGATAGGCTATCCTCCATCTTGTATTTAAGAATTACACTTAGAAGTTAAGCAAGCTTCCGGTGTTCTGGTTTTTTAGTCTTTTTTTAAAAATAAAATATTCAATTTTATAATTTTTTACGCACGTGTTTAAAATTTAGTTTTCTAGAAAAAAGATCAGTTATTATTTTCCCGCTGTTTTCTAACTCCTTGTGCACTTTATCGACCTGGGTACGAGTCTCTCGGCCGTTATTTCAAAAATATTGCTCGAATACTTGATCACGTAAGACCATGGTCAATTTAAGAAAGTTGTCGTCGGACAATATAACCAAACAGGAACAATTGGTCAATACTGTGCAGCTAGCAGGCAACGAAAGTTTTACTTTGGAAATATCCATGCCCAGGTCCCTAAAGGTTCGAAATATCGAAAAACTGGCGCGTAGCATCAGCACGAGTATCATTTAAACGCAACAAATCATGCCTTCAGGTCGTTAACATGGCTCAAAGTGAACTCAGCCGGTTTCTGTCAGTTCGGTGCGTTTTAGGACTGATTCATTTACCGGTGTGAAATTTCCCATTCAATTGTCCGGAGTGAAATACGGACCCCTTGAAATTAAATCCTACATAAAACATGTAAATAGTCGCACTTTTCACTCTGTAGCATTTCACTTCGCCTGAAAGTCGCTTTGGTCTGTTGCGAACGGCCTCTTGGGAAACGATATATATAATCACTGTAAAAATATCGTAAGTTACTATAACCCGAGGTTACGGATTCTTCGTCCACATGAATTAAAATATCCACCGCGCGAAACTTTATTTAGGGTGGCCGTTTCAGTTTTTCTGGCCTCTTAACCTGACGATTGAAAAAACCAAAGCTAAACAAAAAATAGATTCAAAAAGGCATTGTATTCCATTTCCAGGAGTTTCCAAGAGTAACCGGGGAGGGAGCGTTAAAAAATGACACCATCTCATAGAAAAAATAATCACATTTTCGTATGTACACTTATAAACAGGTTTTTAACTACAAACCAAAATAATGAAATCATCGGCGTGTTTTGTGCGAAAGAAAACTAAAGAATAGTATGGAGAATGAGAAAAATTTGTTCGAGTGGAAATACAAAGATAAAAAAGCGTTCGGCATAATAACAGCTTATAGTCACAAAGGTGGCGCTATGTGCAAAACATAACAGTATGGATAAAGAGTTCTGTAGAAAGTGTAACTGTAGCTTAATGACATGCATAAAATACAGAACAGAATGTTGAATGCGTTATAAATTAATTAAAAATATGAAGCAAAATTATATTCTCTCGTCTATCTTCATTATAAAAATATGGAATTATCACATTAAAGACTATTCTACAGAATAGAAACAGTAGAGATTCAGTTTCGTTAAAGCGTCGGATGTTTTGTGAATCTTCACGTCAATCCGCCATTTATGTTGTACACCAAAATCAAAATCGAGACAAGTTTCCTCGATGTCCCATTTAAACAAACCAGTTTCATGCTTTTAGCGATGTCTTCTTTGGTCTTGTAATTCGGTTTCCGTTGTGATGGCTTACACGGCATGAGCGTTATCGGAAAAGGTTCGACGGATGGGTAAATCGAAGAGGAAGTACGTCTGGTTGGATTTACCATATAGGATAATAAGTTTGGTTTTCACGAAAACGTTTTCTTACCTCCTGACGAAGGGATAATGTAAGAGCTCGCTAGCTCCAGGTCTTGTGACTGGATCCCTAAAAATAAAAATAAAAAATATAATCCGCGCGATACTGGAAAACACTGCGGCCATGGTGAATAAGAAAACATCTGTTTGAACGTACCTGCAAAAGCAAATCTCAACAAACTGAGAACACGATGTCGTTACGTCACCCGGCATGTGCGGATGCGTCGGTTGCGTAGCAATTTTAAACAGAGCAGCCATTGGTTCAAATTGGTACCAAGGTGGTTTGGTTGTAAGCATTTCGACTGCTGTACACCCTAACGACCTAATATAAATCAACATATATTCATTAAATTCGTTGTTTTGGAACGTTTTTTTTTATTTTTATATATTTTTTTCTCACCATATATCGGCTTTTCGACCGTAACCTTCGCCATTGATTACTTCTGGACTCATCCAATATGGCGTACCGTGTACAGATTTGCAACCAGTTTTTGATCGAATTGTCTAAATTGTAATATTTCATGTAAATACGAACCGTCGACATAACAGACATATTGATTCTACGGACTAAGCTCGGCTCCCTCTTTAAAAAAACCCTTACAAAATCCCTGGATATTGCTCTAGTTTTTTATTTAATATACCTTCCTTCCTTCCATCGTGTTGTATAAATCGTTTGTTTATAACGCGTTAAAAACTATCTTAAAGTTAAACGTACTTGTATTTGTCTCGATGCACCAAAATCAGCTAGTTTACAGTTGTCGGATTTGTCTAACAGAATATTTGCTCCTAAATAAAAATAAAAAATAACAATAACATCACGCACTTCACATAAAAAGAAATCAACCAACACATTCATTGGAAAGTTTGGCTTTAATACCTTTGATGTCTCGATGGATTATATTTTTGCTGTGTAGGTAGGCGAGTCCCTCGAGTATCTGGCGGCAATATTTGCTAACCTCCGCTTCAGAGAATGCTCCGATTTTCGAAATTTTATCGTGGATAGAACCCTGCAAAAAATAAATAAGGAATTAAATTAATTTAAAAGTATACAATGAAACACAGATCATAACATTATGTTTTGACTTTGGTCTTTTGCATAATTAATACAGACGTGCAATCACGTGACTAAAATCTTGCACACACATACTTCCTGCTAAAACAACTGAAGGATCCAGTAGCTAATATGATTCTTGATGAGTATAGCCTTGGCATCAAGTGGTAGGAATTTCACCACAATGAAAAACAACGACAAAATAAAAAGGACGCAAATCGTTTCACATATATATCAGATGCGTAGACCTTACCCCAACCATATATTCCATAAATATCGAAATAGATCGATTATCCTGCCACGTTCCAAAATAGGAAACGATACGTTCGTGTTTTAATGTTTTATACAATTGTATTTCACGCTTTAGAACTTCGACTTCCTTCAAGGTTGCTGTGTTGATGGCACCCGTTTCAACGCATTTCATCGCCATCTCTTTGCCAGTATCCAAATCTACGCAAAGATAAACCTGAAGAGAACGAAAGATGACAGTAACATCTGATCAGATGACAAGCCCATCCATCACTGTTGACTGATATTTTTCGCAGCAGTGTTACATTCAACATGCTGCTTTATAACTTTCATCCTCGGAATAAATTTCGACCAAAATTCACATCTTGTTTTCATTATGAGTTGACAAACAGGTCTACTTATAGAATGTAACAGAAAACAGTTTAAAATACGCAGACTTTTGCGTGTACTAAAGTTCCGATAATTTTGTTCCAATATCCGCAAAACGTTTTTTAACAATTCATTCGCGAAATTACATGCGAAATTTGGCTTGGTCAGCGAAAACACTCAAACAATACAAAAAGACAGATATTTATCTACTTTGCTTTCGGTTAATTTCCATTTCAAACTCTTTGCAAAAATTTATGCACGAAAAATTAGATTTTTAAATGTAGTCATTCGCGAAAAAATTATTTTGTCAAGCATAATTTTAACTGACGAAGATAAAACAAGATTTAAATCCATTTTTTCGCTAAGATTAACTAAGATTCGCTAAGATTGTTGACATTTCACAAAAGCATGCTAAACAGATCCATTTGCGCCCCCAAAAGTTAATGTTTTCCCGATGTTACGCCCATTTTTGCCCTACAAATTTTTTCTCTCGTTTTTTCCCCATTTTTGGAAATTTGGCGCTCTGCGAAATTACGCACTAAGTAAACGCTACAACTCACTGAATGGGCTAAATATTTTTTTGTCTAATCGGCGCCTTAATAAGTTAATGAAATAATACATAATTTAGATATTTTTAGATAATATCACCAAATATATATGCTTAGCAATAAGGTCTTCGAAAACTGGAATTTTAACAAAAAATGCTGACGTCAGCAAAAACTATGACAGTCACCGTTTGAGGCATGATTTTTAATGTGACAGATATGATATTCGTACCAAATTATATGATTTACGACCTAACACTAGGGAAGTTATGAGGGTAGGGAATTGTTGAGCACCCCAACCCACCCCGGCACCACGCTCGTCCCCCCTATACCCCACATGAATAAGTCTTAGAGGCCTTATTATGGGAAGAACACACCCGTTAAACCTGTTAAAATAAACATGTTACTTACAGTTCCGAAAGCACCGGCACCGAGTAGTCTCAATTGTTTCCATCTAAAAATGATATCTGTGTTTATAGCTAGTTTATGTATACGATCTGTAAGATCACGGTCGACTCGGCTACCGTCGTAATCGGGTACCAATCCACTACTGTTGCTACTCTGTCCAGTACTTGAGGACGAAGTAGTCCTTTTGATCGGGATAAAGGAATTCGTGTAATGGTCCATCCACCGATACGATCCACCGCCTAAAAAAATTGAGGAATAAGGTATAATTTCAGCCATACAACGAAGATTTAACAGGAAAGTAACGTCACTTACTATCAACAGAATCTCTGTTTAAATTCCAATCTGATTTGTGACGTACTTTCGGTTTCGGATAAGGTTCGGATTTCATACTGTTGCTTCCGTCTAAAATTAAAATTTATACCAAGTCTAATTCATATTATAATTTTTGCGTGGGCGGTAATCCGCGAATAATCTCTGTTTCGCGAAATTAGTTTTCTTTCCCAAATAGGAGTATCGCCTCATACCACACTACGAATATACCACGTGTTAATTTTTATGAATGACGTAAAAATGTTATCAAATACATTTTTTCTATGAAACATTCATACAGTTGCAGTTTTGATGATTCTGTATGATTTAGGGGACAGTACGAAATTTCAACACATAAACAAAAACATGTCTTCATACCGGAATCATATTCAAACAGTGTAACAGTGTCGGGTATCAAGTCGCTTAAAGGACGTCTTCTTTCGCCGTTCATGTTGTGACGATGTCGGAAGTAATTCGGATCCTCGCTAAAAGGTAACGCATTCAAAGTTTAAATATAATTAAAAATACAGTTTAAAAAATAGCTCAAAAATAAGTGTACACGCATTTTTTCATTTTTTTTAAAAAAGCAACCAGTTTATAAGCAACTGCACTAAAATTTGCAAGCTAGCTAAGCAACTTCAAAAAAGTTGCAAGCTAGCTAAGGAACTTCAAAAAAATTTGCAAGCTAGCTAAGCAACTTCAATAAAATTTGCAAGCTAGCTAAGCAACTTCAATAAAATTTGCAAGCTAGCTAAGCAACTTCAATAAAATTTGCAAGCTAGCTCAGCAACTTCAATAAAATTTGCAAGCTAGCTAAGCAACTTCAATAAAATTTGCAAGCTTGCTAAGCAACTTCAATAAAAGTGATATTCGATAATAAGCAACAAATTATTTTTTGGAATTAAAATCAATAATTATAAACATTTAGCAAGCATCAGAATACCTCGCTATAGACATCTGACTGGTAGATTGAGGTGAAGATGAACCAAGTAGGCTATCATAACTTTCTTTCAATCGTTGATGCTAGAACAGACGAGAACAGACGAGAACAGTTGAGATTATCAACAACAACAAATTAATAACGAAGATAAATTAGCGTGAACGATAATGTAAATATTGTGCTGCAGACAAGTACAAACATACATGTCTTATTTGAGATAAAGGATCGCCATATTGTCTTTCGTTCTAAAGAGAGAAAAAAAGCATAAATATTGATAAGCTTATATCTACGTAAGAAGCTATGAAACAGCAATGAATAATAGCTACCTCTCTCGGAGACAAAGGATCAAACCCATAGGTTACCTGGAACAAAAAAAACGATTAAATCGATTAAATTTTGTTCAATACAACTTTATGTTTCTTCAGCTTAACAACTTCATCTATATATAACAAAATTAGCACGAACCGCTTCAGGTCTGGTAAACTCATGAAAACTTGTTTCCGGTACATCGTTGTTATCCTCTGGAATAAAAATACCACCACCGTTCTAAATAGAAAAGATATCTTTATGAATCAAAATAGCTGTGTGGGTGGAGAGTTATTCCAGGTTAATTAACTAAATTTTATGTAATCATGTCTCTCCATCGCATATTTTTTGAAGTATATAAAAACTTACATGTATGTCGTGATGGTTATGTATTAAATTGATGTCTGGATGATGTCCAGGAGGAGGGGAATGACCATAGAGGGCGTCATCTCGTGGCGGTATGAACATTGAATGGGAACGAATGGGCGGCATGAGCTCTTCGTCTGGGGAGCTTGGCAATTCCTCTGGATTTGAGCGAGACCTACAATTAAGTAGCATTCAGTTTAAGTTTTTTTTTTTTTTTAAAGAAATAACTCTTTAAACTTTCGTGATTTTTATCTTTTAGGTAATATCTTGGAAACACAGGAACAAGTTAAAAACAAAAACAAAAACAACAACAACAACAACAACAACAACAATAAATGAAACAAAAATAAACAAACAAAAAAATGAAATTAACAGACATCAACTTCAAGTACCATTGACATTTATTCAATTATTTTTATCTAGAATGGAGTGGCTTGTAAGAAGTAGTCGTCAGCTTTTAAAAAACGTTCAAAAAAACGTTAATGCTTGATTTTTAGGTTTAGAGTTTTGTAAAAGAAGTTGTGGACATACTTCATGAGCAAACTTTTTTGTTTGTTAATCTTTCAGAATACTCTGTATCACAACTGACTAAACAAAACAAAACAAAACAAAACAAAACAAAACAAAACAAACAAACAAACAAACAAACAAAAAATAAAATAATCATAGAAGGTCACTAGTACTCAGAATATAAATAATTCTTTCCTTATTCTTTCCCTTTCTAAACTTTATTTAAGAGAAGTTCTGATAAGTTCTGTACATTAATATTATTATTACTTCAAAAACTGGATGCTTGTTCAAACTAATAATTTTTTTCTAATCTAAAAGTCAGTGGCCGATTTTTTAAACTGCTTAACAGTGCAAGGGATATTTTAAACCAAAATAAAAATCTTAAAAAAAAACAAATCTGAAATTATAAAAAAAACATACATTTTCCACCATGAACTGATCAAAGGTAAAAACATCTTATTTTCTTACAGACAGAATGTAATACTAACTTTCCTTCTATTATTATTAAAATAATCATTTTATAGCTATCGAAACAAAAAGTAAATATGATGCCAGAGGAAGCCCCTCAAGCAATCGGAAAAATTACTTTCCTTAAAAAGAAGTTAATCTCAGAAGCGTATCAAAAATTGAAGTAGCACATAATTAAATATTAAAATAAAAAATTACTATGTATTTCTATAGTATTGAATTGGAATCCATTTTTTTATATTTTGTAACTACCACGAAGGAGTGCAATTGTAAAGAGCTACTACGATGGAGTCCAACCGCAGATAGTCAATTCCATGTTTTTCATGTGAACACACCAATGGCTACCTTACCACTGCTTGTCATGCAGTGTTGCACGTGAGAGAACTCACAAATTTCTTAGTAAAAGTTGATTAGGCTGCAAAATGTTCATGTGTAATTAGATATGGTAAGAATACAACATACCTTACTGGCAACGGTCTGAGAATTTTCTAAAATATAAAGAACAGGCAGGGTTAACAATATTAACTTTAATCATGCAAACATATTTATTTAAGACATAACAACAATAATAAAAATGTTTCGAGTGCGATATTACACAGTAAATAATAACAAGACACAGTCCAATTAAAGTTATATACAGAGTGTTAACAACAATATCCAACATGATCTTCATTAAATGTCCAATCACAATCATGCTACCTGTACGAGTGGTACAGGCTTGTTTTGAAAATTATTCTCTAGAAAAGGATTACAGTTAAACTTCTCCGTCACAAATCTGCTGCTACAACCACCTCCAGAATTTATTTTGCAAGTCAACCAGTATGCATATTAGGAACTAACAAAATTTTCTGCTATTTAAGGATACGGTACCACTTGAATACTTCTATCAAAAGTGTAAACATCTTATTTTATTTCACAATATTTTTGTATAAAAGTATATATTACCTGAAAGCTAGATAAATTATCTGTATAACAAAGGACATTTTTTAAGTTTTACTGTGCGTTTGGAAGTAAAAAGTTATGAAGCAAGTTTTTGACTGTTGCTTAAAAAAATTTCACAATGGTACAATTCATTTTGATTACAATTATTGTTCGCTACTTTCAAGAAACAACCTACTTACAGAATGTAACAGGTCGTCATTTTCGTCAAATTTTCTTGAAGCACGTTCATCTGGAGCTACAGTGACATCGCATTTATAATCAGGTAAAAATCCATTTTGAAAATCGTTATAGGTGCGTAGTTCAGTATAATGCTTCGTGTAGTCCGATGTGATCGTCTTGGTGGTGAGTGTCAAACGTAAACTGGTTAAGTGAGGACTTTGGTCAAGCAAGGCAATAGCTTTATCAAGATCAGATTGTTTCATAATAGGAATATATACCTAAAAATAAGTATATAAAACAGTAAAATAAATTTATTAATACCTTATTTCATACAAATTAAAAGGATTTATACCACGTTTCATTTAACACGAAACCAGTTCATGCAGAGCTTTGTTGTAGACGGAATAAATTAAGAAACTATGCAGAGTAGAAAAAAAATATTTGGAATCTCTAAGAAACATTTCACAACAAGCAAAAAAAAATGACTTGACCACGTAAAGCTGCATATTAAGATAATATTTTTCCCATGACGAAACTAATTTTGTGAACACGTTAAACATGGACACGAATATTGCTATAATTTTTAACTTTTATCTTTTAATGTTTTGTGGGTTTTTTATCAAGGATAAACAGACAAAAAAAGGAAATATATGTTAGAAGAAAAAAACAGATACCTTGGAAGCTTGTTTTATGGTAATATGATCTGATATGATATGATATATAAAATTCGTATAGAATATTCGTGTAAATAAAAACAATGAAAGAAAACGAAGATTATCAAGGCTACTCGAGGTCATTTATTAGGCCTGATGAAGTACACCAGAAAAGGAGTCCGTGCTCCACGTATTAATAACGAAAAAGTAATAAAAAAATAAAAAAAATAAATAAATAAAAATGGAGAAACATTTGGAAATGAAATTAAGTTGGAAGTTCTGGGGACTGGACCTCCTTGTCATTCATCTCAAAACATAATGTTGAGAAACACAACGAAAATGGTACCTCGCCATTTTCAAAGTTGATACCCAGGTCTTCACCAAAAGTGTTTTTGATTTTTCCCTGCAACTGGTCGATCATAACTGGTCTTGCAATTGGTATTATCCTGCAAAAAGTAACATTTGTTTTTCATTTGAAGATCTAAGCTATTACGTATACTAAAAAAACAATGATGATATATCTTGGCCTTTTAAGCACTTCTGTTTTTTCCATAAAGAGAGAGATTAAGTTTTGACAGGATAAAAAAAGACATACCGTCTTTCTCCTTGGAACTCCAACTTTACTCGCATGTCAGCCTACACAAAAAAAAAGAATTGAATAAGCAAGACAAATCATCAAGTCTCTATAAAAATACATTTTAAAATTTCCATAGGTAATTCAAACTTCTTCTGACCACAAAGTAATTTCATTAATATCAGAAATGCAGACCAAAATTATTTGTTTTGTTTTACATAAAGAGACTTTAAAGTGAAAAATATATAGCAACTTAAATAAAGAATAATTTTAATTAAAATAACTTTTCATATGAGCAAAAAAAATTAATTTAGGATGTTTATAAGTTGTTCACGATCAACAAGTTAAACATGCAGTCATTTTTAATCCATTGGATTCGATTAAATATCCTGCTTATTTAATTGAAAGGATTAATATAATAAGTCAAACTCGTGAAAACTTAAAATAATAAGAACAAGAAATAATAACAGACAAAATCACAACAACACTTACATTCCCCTCCATAGAGCAAAGCTGCTTGCCAGTTGACGCATTTCTGCGGCGCATATTTTTTAAACTAGAAAAAAACATAATCAATTTTTTTTATTTCTATAAGAAATTCACACACATAAATGATTGTTATCTTCAAGTTAATACGTCAGTCAGATATATAAAACTTCAATAAAATTAATAATGACAACATCCCAGATAGTATTAAATAAGTTATAGAGAATTATGTACACAAAAACAAATAATATAAATAATATACATAGCATAGTATTTCCAAATAACTGCTAAAGGTCACTAACTTTAAAAGGTTTATATGTTATAAAAGTTCTCATTCAATGAGCCTTTATTTCAGTGAATTCAGAACTTTAATGTTTATAACAAACAGAATGTTGAAGCTTTCAAGTGAGTAAATAAAACAAGAGATATTCCCCCGTAACAAAACATTCTAATGGTTTCATATTCCACTTGCAAAAAAATCACAACAGTTGAGAAAAGCTACAAATCCATATGGACATTCTAGTGAAAACATAAAGTAATGCTTATTTACTTTCGTAAGCAAAATAAAGATAAGGCAGTTGCAACTGTGAAATGCAAACACCAGTAAATCTACTTGAGATTAATGTTTTTAAAAATATCTAAATTGTATTGTAAAGGTGAATATCTTTATATATATATTCTCTTCAACCTTTTACACTCTACTAAAATATGTTTTCAAGTTTTGATTGTAATAATTGATTGTACGTACTTCCTACACAATGATATTAACCCAGATTAACTTAATTTTACCAAAACGAACATTCTAGACATTTGGAAACCAAGATATTACGCATCAGATTCTGACAATAGCCTGTATTAAGGTCTAAATATATCTACCAATGGATGGATTCTCAGGGACAGGGTGGAAAAAAAATTTTTTTTTTGTATTGCATCTTATCATCAGTTAAACTCTTCAGGTTGTTGATCACCATTTTTTTAACGAATGTGTGAAAATTCAATGCGTTTAATGCAGGGTTGCAACTTTTTTTATAGAGTCAAATTTGAGGATATTTGAGAACATACGAGAATTTTTAACCCTTTGAGAAAATGACAATATTTTTGTAAAACAAATTGAGGAGATTCAAGGAGAAAGTTGCTCAAAAATCTAAGTTTGGAGGAGAATTGAGAACTTTAGAGGAGGTGGAAACCCTGTAATGGAAATAACGAAACATAAAGGGGAAAATTTCAAAACCGTCATGTTAGGAAAAACAGTTGAGATATACACGTGAAGAGTTTTTGGATGAGGTTAACAACTCAAAGAGAAAGCCCATCAGAAGCAAACATCAGTTATTATTCGCAACAATAAAGGCACTGTTATTTTTTCTTAGGATATACATTGTTCAACGTGATAAATACAAA
The DNA here is from genome assembly GCA_030067915.1 of Hydractinia echinata. NCBI lineage: Eukaryota > Metazoa > Cnidaria > Hydrozoa > Anthoathecata > Hydractiniidae > Hydractinia > Hydractinia echinata. The sequence goes on along the minus strand of JASGCC010000099.1, from coordinate 209,283 downwards.
GAGTTTAAGTAAAAGATATCACAGTTTACCTTTTATCAGTCACCATACAGCTTCATCTCTTCTCAACAATAACTTTTTTTCAACAGCAATGTCAGTTCGCCTGAAACAATAAACAGATCAATATAACTAAAAAAACTCATTAAGCTATACATTATATCCACAGTGTATTTACATTTTACCATGTGACAACTAATTACTGTATTTAAGGAAGGAACAGAATATACTTGTTTGCCATAGCAACTAATAAGTTTGTGTAACCAAAGACCTAATGCGAAAAATTATTTAAGGGACTTGATAATTGCAAGTTAATTTCGCCTGAAAAAATCAAACAATTAAAAAGCAAAAACATAAATTGAAGAAATAATGAAGTAATTATAATGTAACTTTGTAATCTCCTATAAAGGTAAATAAACTTTATACAAGTTAATACTTTTGTTGATCACTGAAAATGTTAAGTAGAATCATTGTCCTTCCTCTCCTGATTTAAATTACCTAGAGAAATACATACAGAATTTTTCCTGCCTACTTACAAGTTATCTTGAGGTCAGTAGATGACGCCAAATTAGTTAAAAAAAAAGCACGGGAGTGAGAATTGAAACATAAAACATATATACTATTATTAACGATATGATCTGTCGTCACAAACTCTTAAAGAAAAGGAAAAGTCTCGTAATTTTCAGGGATTTTATTAAAATAAATAAATAAATTATTATTATGACTATTATTATTGCTATATTATATCCTTAGTATATACACATGGAAATACAGTAGTCTATTACGAACGCTTACAAGTTATATCATGCAACTACAAGAGCATATTATTCCCTATCTAGAATACTCAAATCATGATACTTGTTCAAAAATTTCAGACCTGACATTGTTATACAAAAAGGTGATGACATTATAGTGTTAGAAATAACAATCTGTTTCAAGACAAACATAAACAATAGTCTACTCTTGAATGTGGGTGTAAGAAAGAACAAGTTTATCACATAACAATAATTCTTGGTCTGGTCCTGAACAAAAATCTTAAACAAAACTGTTAACGATGTGGAATTAATACTGACATATGTTTTTTTTTAAAATGTGCCATTCATTGCATTTACACATGCTAAAATAGGTTATGATCATACTGAAACATATTTAATTTCCACCGATTATGCGTGTGAACACCCAAAACGTCGTCAAAAAAGTATGTGTTATTTCTACGGTTGAAGACAACTTCCAATAGTTACTGAATGTTGACAAGATTTTAAATTTTCTAACTATTGTCTTATGTCTGATGTATGGAAACAAAAATTTGTTATTGTGTACAAAACCATCAACAGCATGTAAACATTGTATAAAGCACCAAAGTATTTTGCTGAAATTGGTCTGTTGTCTCTGTCAACCATGTTTATTCTGCAGTTAAACTGATTAAAAAATCACTTTAGCAATCCCATGTTCATCTTGCAATTTCCATGAGCATAAAAGATCTCGAAATATATCAAATTAAAATGATTATTTTTCAAAGATAATTTTACTTTGATCTATTTTGAACTATTTAAATTTTTATAACATGCTTTCCTGTTTTTCTTTATAAAGTTGATAGGCTACTCCATCAGTTTACTTTTAAAAATAAATCTTCTGTGTAAAAAAACTACTGTTTCTTTTGTTCAAGATAAAGACAGCGTTACTATAAAACTAAAACAAATTCTCAAACAGAATATAACTAACTAAAATTGGTGAAAAAAAATAAACAATTCATTAATCATAAAATCTTTTGCGAGCATGGATGCTCAGCACTACAAAATTTCTTAAAATATATGAGTGAACCAAATCTTTATGAGTGAACCAAATCTTTATGAGTGAACCAAATCTTTATGAGTGAACCAAATCTTTATGAGTGAACCATATCTTTATGAGTGAACCAAATCTTTATGAGTGAACCAAATCTTTATGAGTGAACTAAATCTTTATGAGTGAATATTTTTATCCAAATTCAAATCCAGATTGAAAATACAAAAATATAATATCAAAAGAAAAAAACGAAAATCTGTGGGATATTTATTGTCAACTTTCATTTTTTTGTTCTCTTTTACATGTTAGCAACATACAACTTGCTCCAACAAAACAAGTATGAAAATATTTTTTTAACATAAAAAAAATCCTTCATTTCATTAAAAAGTGGGTATTAATAGCGTATAATAAAATTTATGTTTATGAAACAAATTAAGCAGAGAAAATACTTTAGTAAACAAAAAAATCTGTAAAACATCAAATAACAACATTCAGTCACATAAAATCCAATTAACGTTTTCTGTGGTCTGTTCATGAAGCTGTTGTTAAAAAGCAACATGCTTTATAGACAAAATATTGAAGTGTACAAGGAAACCCGATATGCTCGCAAATAAAAACAACAAGATTATCCTGCCAGCCTGTCTACATTTTGAAAACAAACCAACAACAATAAACAATCTGCAAAATATTTTTTTATGTTTGAGTATCTTCAAGTAAAACATAAGAAATAATTTTCATCAACAACAATAACACATCAATATTTCACCATTATATACCATATGAATCCTCATTCAAGCTAAACTGCCACAACAAAAAAATCATTACTGCTAACCAAAGAGCTATAACAAGATCTTTCTAGCACTAACAAGACTATCATAAAAATAACAACAACAAAAAACAAAAAGAAATATTATCATAAAACTTTTTCATGATCTATTAATCAACATTATAAAAATAAAAAACCTGAAAATAAGATTGATATCTTGAGTTTGTTTGCAAAGATATATAAAACTATATGGTAGATAATAAAAAATAAACACTTGAAATTTTAAAGAAATGCTAGCACACTGCTTATACTTAAAATTACAATTTTTTCAAATGTGAAGTAAACAGTAATCACTGACCTATTAAAAATACAGTTTGTATCTATTATGAATACATCAACTTAATTGTTTCCCCTGAAGGGAAAGTCATGGAAGTTAATTGTCCCTAATAATTACCCTCACATGTGATGGCGTTGAGCAGCCTATTTTAAACAATGATGTCTTTTACAGACAGGAAGGGAAGTTTTAATTTACCAAGACGTTAAAACCGAAAATATTTTTTCTATACCCTTTGAATAACATTAAAAATCAAGAAGTTTGGACACAAAAGGTGTTAGAAAATACTCACAAATTAGAAAAGAACAATCACTGACCTTTTAAAAATATAGTTTGTATCTATTATGAATACATCCTATATGATTTGATAAAAACATCGAGATTACAATAACAAAATAATACGTTGGCTATATTTCATTCTTAGTAAAAATATTTAAAAACAACAACATTATGTCAGAGTATAGTAGTGTTTGAATTTAAAAAAAATATTATGTGATCTATTCTTCATGATAGTGCTTTAAACAAACACTCAGTGTTTACCAAAACTTTGAAGAATGGCCAAACAATTGGTAGCACAAGATCTATTCTTTATCCAGTGTTAATAACATCCAAAATCCTATGAAACCATTCTCAAAAATAACCAGAGAACATTAAAAATAGTTAATAGAAAGATACAAAAAACAACTTTTTCTTGCTGGAAAAAAAAAAAATCTTTTGTTCAAGTATTAAATTATTTATATATTTGCTTGAGAATAAAAGACAAAACAAGCAGGTTTTGGAAAGAAATTTCTAGTATATTTCACATAAATGTTTTATTAACATTATCACACAGTTTTACACAGGCAAAATGGTTAAAAAAAAACATGAATTTTTTTACTGTAAAAAAATAACAAATCATGTTCACTTATCAAAAATTTTAGCAACGCTCGACCAGAAAGAATTTTTTTTTATTTGGTACAACAACACAAATAATAACAACATAAAGAGTAAAATCGAAAAATGAAATATTACTCGGAAATCCAAAATTTAAATCGCACACATACAATTGCTTATTTTCTAATGTACACAATATTTTAGAAATATCTTGATTTTGCCTAAGGCCCTTGCACTTCAGTATTTCATTGGCTATTATTTAGTGTTCATGGTTTTATAACTATACACTTCTTATACTACTCTATTTTTTGTTTTTTTTCATCTCGTTTTTGCCATTTTTGCAGCCTCAAAGTGGTGTTATACTAACATCTATAAGTGACTAAAAGTTGATTAAAAAAATCTCTAAAAACACATTCCCCGTATTTTCAAAGTATATCCAAAAAACTTAAAAAGCAAGGCAGAAAATTCAAAGTTGAAGAAACACGGAGCATAAAAAAGACCAAACAGAATGATACTGTAAACATTATCACGTGTGAGGAAATCGTCAAAAATAGAGACCCGTGAATAAAATGGCATTCAGTCTGTATTAGCACTTCATAATATTAATGCATTGTAATTTTAATTGATAATACCACTTGTAAGCCTATGACAAAATCCAGTGAAACACCTCCTGCTACTACTTGTAGCTACCATCTTTGGCTCACAGACAGACAAAATATCAATACAAATCCTACATTATACAGACATCTAGCTAAATACTCTGTTAATTAATAAAAGCACATTGTCTTCTAATTAAATTAAAATCTGTTGTTGGAAGTTCATTGCTAATCAAACTCTAATCTCTGATGCCACAAATAACAATTGATGATATTGGCATATATTTAATGATATCTCGGTAATGCAATTCAATAAAATGCATATCATGCGTGCTAGGTATATCTTTATAAAGTAACATTTTAATTAAATTCATACTGTAATAATGACTTGATTTTTTTTGTTGGGAGCAATGTAAGTTATACAAAAGAAAAAAAAAACAATCACTCAAAAACAACAACTTTTTAACAACAAACCATGTACTCCAAATGACATGTAGGTTTTCAAACATGTTAGTAAATTAATTAAAAAAACCTATTGCAAAACAATCTCCACCTCCTGCAGACATAACACCTGTAACAAAAACGACAAATTAACTTTGTTCATAACATATTCTTCATTCTTATGAAATATCAGGGCAGATGTTCTTTTGCAAAAAAAAAAAAAAAAAAAAAAATTTAACAATAAAGAGACATCTGCTGGGAAGGAAAGTCTAGACAATGTTTATTGCATCAAGCTATAGAAAAAATGCAGGGTATTTTAAGAAGTCATTTATTAAAACATTCATTAACTTTTTGTTTATTTTGTAAATGATCCTTTTAATTTTACTTATTGAAAATTTATAGAATTTATTTTTACATCTATACTGTCTGGTAAAAGGACTTATATTACGGTAATAAGTTGCTACCGCTTTCACCTTGAGTTAGAGGGTAGAGGCTCCATGTGAAACAGCACCCTGGTTTCTCTGTGGGAGAAAAAAGCAAGTTCTATGTGGAAAAGGGCTAAAATAGAAGTTATATACCAAAAAGGTTTTCCTTCTGATTCTCAATATTAATTCGACTATTATTTTTTCAATTTTCAAATACTGTGGAGGAATTTCAGTTTTAATCAAACAGTCTAGATCAGATTGAAGGAAGGTCATTAATATACCGTCCAACCCGTGTTAGCATGGAAAACAGGCGTTACGTCAAAAATGATGGTGATGATGATGATGGTGGTGGGGGAGGATGTTCAAGCCAACTTTGTTGTGCGACCAAACAACGTACTAATGTTTATTCAATTGTCCATGATGTTAATTGTTTTTTAGGCTGACGCTCATAACTTTAAAGCAAGAAACATCTTAATGGAGCCAAAGAGAAAAGAATACACAAATTAAAATCATAGATCCATCTATATTTTACTGATTGCTGAAAACTCATAAGGTCCAATAGTCTCCTGCACAGGAACACCATTATACTACCTTTCAAAGTTTGTTGCTTCCATTCTTAGCAAACGTACGACCAGTAACCATAGCAAGAACTTAAAAGAATCAAATGATCTCATCTAATGAACACCTCTACAGTTTCCACACACATATCACATTCACTGTTGAGCATGAACAAGATGTCAGCATTGCCTTGCTTGACACGTTGGTTAAACGCAAGAATGGTACCATTTCAGTGCCAGTGTATTGTAAACAGTGACCAGTACCTTAACTACAATTTAAACCATCAGAAATATTTCAAATATCTTATTATATTATTGAATCATGCCATTAATGCAATCAGTGACGAAAAGGACAACAAACAAGAGATTACACATGTGAAGAATGAGTACAATTTGAAAAGTTCTCATGCAAATCAACCAAGACAACAATGAAACATAGGAGGAAGTCACTGCATCAGCATCGTTGTAGATTGTTTAAGGGACCGTCTCAAAATGTTCGTACGTAGTTCGTATAATTCGTATAAAAAACTTTGTATCGATTTATTAAATCTTTCGTATCATTTTATTTTTAATACGAACTTTTTCGTATCATCAAAATTACAAATTCGTATAAAGTTCGTATCATTTAAAATAAAGTTTGTATGTAGTTTGTATCATTTTTAAAGAAGTTCGTATAAAAATTTGCTTATACGAAGTTCGTTTATTATAATTGGACTATTATCTAGTCTTTATATTGAATTTTTTTTAACAATTATAAAGTTCGTTTCGTTATACGAACTTCGTTTATTTTAATTGGATTTATTATCTAAGGTCTTTAGGGATCGTCTCCATGGCATCGTAGAAAGCGAAAATATCACCGTAGATCGTTTAAAAATCACGAAAACGAGATCGTAGAAAGCGAAAAGATCGCCGTAGATCGTTTAAAAATCATGAAAACGGGATCATAGAAAGCGAAAAGATCGCTGTAGATTGTTTAAAAATCATGAAAACGGGATCGTAGAAAACGAAAAGATCGCCGTAGATCGTTTAAAAATCATGAAAACGGCATCGTAGAAAGCGACAAGATCGCCGTATATCGTTTAAAAATCATGAAAACCGCATAGTAGAAGCTAAGAGATTGCCGTAGATCGTTTAAAAATCATGAAAACAGGATCGTAGAAAACGAAAAGATCGCCGTAGATTGTTTAAAAATCATGAAAACGGGATCGTAGAAAACGAAAAGATCGCCGCAGATTGTTTAAAAATCATGAAAACGAGATCGTAGAAAACGAAAAGATCGCCATAAATTGTTTAAAAATCATGAAAACGGGATCGTAGAAAACGAAAAGATCGCCATAGATCGTTTAAAAATCATGAAAACGGGATCGTAGAAAACGAAAAGATCGCCGTAGATCGTTTAAAAATCATAAAAACGGGATCGTATAAAACGAAAAGATCGCCGCAGATTGTGTAGATTGAACCTATGAATATGCAATTTTGCTAGTTTTTTCAAGGAAGTCAACCTCGTATATTTTACTTCTTTTATTTCTGGTTTCGTTTAAAGTTCGTATCATTTCTTTTCGTTTTTTAAAAAAATTTGTTTAATTCTTTTGTTTCTGGTTTCGTATTGAAATAATTATGCGCAATTACGCCGGTGCTTTTGAAGTTCGTTTCAAGATCGTATAGCAATTTACTTCGTTCAAAGTTCGTATCATTTCATTTTGTATGATAAAAAAACTTCGTTTAAGTTCGTATCATATATTAAAAAAGTTCGTATAAACTTTGTTTACATTTTTTATTTTAAACGAAGCACTTCGTATGACATTCGTTTCATGAAACGAAGTACTTCGTAGCGTTCGTATAATTATACGAAAAAAACATACGAACATTTTGAGACGATCCCTAAACAGCATCAAAACGGGATCACAAAAAGCAAAACATTACAACGTCCGTTTTCCATGCTAGCATGGGTTGGACAGGGTATATTAATGACCCTCTTCCAATCTGATCTAGACTGTGTTAGATCTAAACTCAACTTCCTCTGTATTAAGTCTGTCCTTATAACCTCCTGCCAAGTCTTTCTCGGTCTGCCTCTGGGCTTTGCCCCAGGAACTATCAAGTCGAAGTCGAATGATCGAAGATCATTTAAAAAGCATAAAAACGTCTTAGAAAGTAAACCATCACTGTATTTCATTTAAAAAACATCAAAATAGTTTCGTAGAAAACAAAATCATGCAAACTCGCCTTTTTATACAATCTTCAACCTTGCCCTCTAGAAGTTGTGCACAATGAATAAAAAAGGAAACAGTTGTCATGTTCTAAATAATTATGAACATCATGATTTAAAGAAACGAACAAAAATTTCTATTTTAAACACACCATGATAGATCATTTAAGGTATCAAAAACATTGCGATCAATCACAAACATTGCGATCTTAAAATCGTGATGCTATTGTGAAATTTTCCTGATGCGCGCTTGTCCTGATTTCAGTACTGTAGGCAAAACAAAAAGAAAATTCATGCAATGAGTTCAAGAAGATATGCATGTAGTGAGAAATGAAGATGTGAAGAATAACAAAGTTGCAGAACAAAGATGGAATATTATACAACTGGAACGAGAAGAAAATTGACATAGAATTTGGAACAACGGCTTAGAAGATAGAGGAAACTTTGTAGAACATGGGAAACAAATAAACAGCATCCCTTAATAACTTCCTAAGATTTGATTCTAGCCCTACGAAAAAAATAGTCATTTCAAGCAAGGTCCAGAAAATGTTTAGATCCTAATCTAGCACTATTACCTAATCTAGTAAACAAATATAACTTTACAGGTTTGAGTGTATGCATGTTATGTATATGAATGGCAACAAAACAGATACATATGACAGATGTGCGCACAGCCAAATAAAATCAATGTTACAAATAAATAAGATTAAGGGCTTCAAAATTCCAAAATCTTGGTACATGTCCCGTATCAAGATTTTATTTAGGTGTGTATTTGGGTCTGTTATATACGAGTTGCACAAGAAGACATTGTCTTTTCGTGCACCTTGTAGATTTTTTAGGTGCACAAGCGTGTACTTCCTGTTCCCATGCACCTCAAAACCTTGTAGGCACACACATTACGTTCTCCAACATTGTTAGAAAATGTATGATTTTCATTAAAAAATTGAAAACATCAGTCTTTTAAACGTTCTTGAAACTGTTCTGACCCAACTACGGACACCAGTCCAACTTTGGACGCGGGACTGGCCTCTCTTTAGACTGGACGGCCCGTCAAAAGACGGGTCGGTGAGTTCGCAGTTGGGATGGCCCATTGACGGGCCTGGCCCAACTTTGGACAAATGTATGCGAATTGGTCTTAAGTTGGTACAGGTCCAACTATTGACAAAGGAATCTCCTGCTTTTAAAAACCATGTCATCAGATGGGACAAACTCAACGGTACACAAGGCAGGCTGTCAAATCCGACCTTAGCTATCGCGAATCCATTTGGATTCTCGCAACTACCACTTCGTGAATCCACCGAATCCAGTTGGATTCTCGTGATTCTTACCTCTTGCGAATCCAATTTAGATTCTCATAAATTCAATATACATGAATCCAATTACTCTGGTATTATTATGATATGAAACACTTTATTTTCTGTTAGGTGAGCGGCTGGCCGAAACTCGCACTCAAGAAATGTGCCATTTTGATATTTTATGCTTTGAGATTAAAGGGAAAGTACCGAATCCATGTGGGGGAACTATATCTTACGGAAATACCCTTTAAATATGGGGCAGCCAGGAACATCACGAAGTACATGAAATAAATCAAAAAATTAAGTCGGACTTGCCTTGAAGTCGATAACCAGACTCGTCCCGATAATTAGGTTCCCCATGATCTGTGCGCAAGGGCTTGATGCTTGATGATCAATAACCGTTCTGTAAAGTATTCAACTTCAATAAAGGGAAAAATAAAATGGTAACCATCAGCAGCGAATGGTGGACCTTGGCAGCGAACGAAGTGTTTGTTCGTAGATTCACCAATATTGAAAGAGTAGAAATAGAATAGAAATATGGTGACTAATGTTATTAATTGCGAGAATGTGATTGGATTCATGGTATCAGAGATCACGAGAGTCGACACGCGAATCAACATTGGAAGAAGACAATGATGAATGAGTAAGTTAAAATGCATATTGATTTATTCTCGAGACTGTGAGCAACATCATTCCCAGTACTCTAACGTTCTGTGAAAAAGTTGGGTGCTTGTGTGCAAGATTGTTGCTATTTTTATTATGACACAGATCTTTATTTAAAATCACCTTTATTATGATATTCATCTTTGCAAAAAAAGTCGCTATTGATTTAGTTACAATTAATTCGCTCCCTGCACACTGTTTCGAATTTCTAAAATATTGCAGTCAGGAAAAATTTTTAAATATGCTGTTACAGTATAATTAGTATGCTACCTTAAATAAGCGAATCACAGTGTAACTATACTGTGTTATATTTTAAATCCTAATATACGGCTTTTATTCCCTGGTTGCACCGTCTTTTGTATTTTAATATAAGGAGTAACTTAAAATTTAGCTTTGTTGATAAACCATGTTTATTTAGTGAAGGGTTTAAGATAGCACATTTTCAGTCAAGGTATAACTTAATTTGCCTGCAAACAGCCATATTAAAATGTATACAATTAAAATAAGCGGGGAAAACTTGACTTGCTGCCATATTGCCTGTACATACGGTTTTGGTTGAATGAAAACAAGATGGATATTACAGCCTATTTAAGCGAGGAAGTTTCCGCGTACAGTAAGAACATGTGTTCCCTTCATCAATTTTTTTATTGGCTTAAAATAATTGTAGTTGGTCACACATCCTTGCTTCTCAGCACTAAAAGAAGATGCCAATTTCAACTTGTGTGAGAAGAATATTTTCCTTTCAACAGTTTAAATAATAAGGGATGGCGGTGTAGATTATTGGTTATAGCTCTCGTACTCCTGTGCGGGAGACCGGGGTTCGATTCCTCTTGACGGCGATTCAACATGGGAGAGTGAATGTTACCATAGCTCCGGGTTAACCCAAGCCATGTGAGGGAAATTGGGAAGATGGCACACTGTGTGGCCTGTTGGATGTTGTCGGGAGTTGTCTAGTAGAGCGCGGGCCCTAATTGGGTCTGCGTAGCTCAAAATGAGCATTAAATACTATAGGACTCTCCATCTAAGCCATGGCCCCTCCTGGAAATAATAGACAGGGTATATCCCTTGATATTTTGTGAGGCTATCATGTAAAATATTCACATCTATCTATCTAAGAGTTTATTTATACTGTAGCAGCATATTTAAAAGTTTTCCGTGACTGATATGCTTAGCATATGTTTAAAGAATTCCCATAGATTAACCTAAATATATTTATAAATATTAGCTAGCTAGCTAGCTATATGCTTAAAAAATGAAAGCTTTCTACTCTTTCTGTAGGTTTGACTATGAAAAGTTCCGTTTTTTTCCACGATCGAAATTGGTACAACATGAAACTCAGAATTTTACAACTACTAAAACATGAAATTAAACCTACCAAACACTTACAAGAACTCGTTTTTATTTCACTCTTCAACAAAGAAGTCACTGCTCTTTCTCCCCTGCTTCAGCCTGGTTTGTTTTGGCTTTGGTCATCCTAGTGCGCATGCTTGACGTTCGTCGTTTTCCATATTAGCCGGCAGCCAATTTTTCCTAGAGCTGTGTATGGCAAGCCAAATTCACAAGTATTCGATATACCTAGTATATCAATCGAAAAACTAGGTTTAACGGTAAGAAAAACCAGGTTTTTCGTTCCCGTGATCGAGATACTAGGTTTTTCGATTCGATAAACATGGTATCTCAAAGAAAATTTTGGAAAAACTTGGTATTTCGGTCGAGATTCAAGGTTTCTAAAAAATACACCAGTGGATTTCCAAGTCGGGGTGATGAAACTCGATGGACAAAAAAAATACTATTTTTGTGTACTAGTTGTTGGCTTCAGCATAAAGTAGTGATTTGCTCTGCTGGGGAAATATATAATTTAGCTCTAAATATCGTCCCTCAAAGGCACTGGATTTTAATGTATTTAGAGACTTTACTATATATATAATATAATATACTATATAAAAATGTTTTCTGTTTCTTTTTAGATTGCGTACAATGAGAGCGAGAGATGTTATCTTTCAATACGTGAGATAAAAAGAAGAAAGCGAAACCTCACACCGCGTTGTTATTGTTTTTCTGTCAAAAATTTGAAGCTGTTTTATAAATCTTGATAAAGTTAATAAAATGTTTTCGTTTCTGTAGATTGTTTGTTTTTGTTTATTGTTTCCCGTGAGTTTTCGAAATTCATTGCATCAGATTCCGTGGCTTCAAGAAATCGGTTTTCATAACTAGTGCCGTTATTTTTACGTGAAAAAAAACTCACAAGCCTTCGCCTTCTCATCTCCGAAATCGTTAACGCGAAAGTCTCTATTATTATCTGCGTTCCGAGTATTATTTTCCGGTTGAAAGAGTGTACCTTACGACGCGCACCCCCTTAATTCGTGACATTTTCGCACACTACGGATTGTACAACTCGATGTATTGCATTTCTTTCAGAATAAGGGTTTTAACTTTATAAAAGTATAACCTTGCATGGATTTTTGGCGCTAAAAGCTTCATCAATGTTGGATTTACGTCGGCCAACACTGACAATATTGTGATTATTATCAATATTTAATTTTATAATTCTGTGGAAAGAGGTTTTACGAAATTTCTCAGTAATCGTTTTTGTTAAGTTTCACGCGATCTAAATTTCTCGTACTTTCTGAAAAGAAATATTCCGCATATATATTGTATTTTTGCCAAAAAATCACTACTTTTGCGCAACGAGTTGTTGTTGTTCCGCGGTGAGTTTATTTTACAACCTCGTCCCCAGGGTTTTCTAAGTCTACGATATTCAGTGTTGGTGTATTCCCAGATATCAGCTGCAGTAAGATGTTAGCACCTCGCCGTATTATATCAAAGAGAAACAAAAAGCACTAGGGACAACTATTGGCTACTTTCAATTTTGCTTGCAACTTACGTAATGCTTCGCTACCTTTTTTTTAATTTCTAGTATTCCTCTTTTTTTGAATTTTGATAAACTAAGTTTCTTGAGCGAGAAACCTTGTTTCTCGTCATCGCGGAATGTTTTTATTTAAAATATATCTATTAGCCATAAACTGAGTGCACATTTGCAGGGCAGCTTGATCGAAAAACCTGGTTTTTCGAGCGAGATACCAGGTTTCTCGCGAGAAACATGGAAACTCGTCCGATAAACCAGGTTTTTCGATCGATAAACCGGGTTTCTCGAAGGTACCGTTGATATGCAAGGTATATCGAATAAATGTGAATAGGGCTTGCCATAGCTGTGAGCGAGAGGCGGCGAGATATAAATGTACAAAATTGCCTTAAATAACGCTTATAGTGCAATAAACAATTTGAAAAACCTCCCTTGCCTAAGTTTATACATAATTAATGTATTTCAGCACCATTAATTTAAACCATAGTCCACCAGCAGGGAGGCGAAGGGGGTCTTAATGCATTACGTCATGGTAGGTAAATTTAAGCTGAATCAGCAAAAAAACACAAACATTCCATTTTCAAAATGGCGGAATACCGCGAAGTTAACAAAATTACGAGCGAAGCTTCTGCAAGTCAGGACACTACTGCAACGACAGTACTTCGTGTAAAACGCAAAAGGGATGAAGATCCATTTAATGCTCTTCGTAAGAAATCGTAACACCTTTTCTGTCTTGTGGCTACAGAGCAATTTTAAGGCACTTTTCTTAGGTGACGTCCACAAATGATTTTCTTTTTTTTTATCATCCTATAGCCGATTAGGTGTTCACCCTGACTACCTAGTCATTCCTTAATCAACGACAAAAGCTCTGTGGACTTGAAGATAGCATTGCCAGAAATAAGGATGTAGCATCTATAAAGATCATTACAGATGCTTCTGTTGTGATCCAACACACACAGGAATAAGAGGGTGCCGATAATAATTTAATATGCTCTTTCCTCCAAAATAAAGGAATTATGCTCCACTCTTTTCCTAAAACAACATATCACGGAGCCAACTCGTGTTACCGAAAATAGTAGCACTCTTATAGACTTGATACTTTCTAACAGTTCTTGTATTTCTAAAACTGGTGTCATGGATTTAGGCATCAGTGATCACAATTTAGTTTATGTGATCAGAAAATTTAAAAGGCCAAAATTTGAACCAGTCAATAATTATTTTGTCCCATAAAAACTTGGATACCCTTGTCTCCCAGGTCGAGTTAGAACTCGACCTCTGGCTGAATAATGACAAAATGACTATTAATACGGACAAAACTGAAACAATCTTTTTCGGCAACCGCAGCCAGTTAAAAAAAGTTGAGAACAAAACTATCAACTATATGGGTATTCCTTTGAAGAGGAGCGAAAAAGTTAAATATCTTGGGTTAACATTTGATCAAAAAATGCAATGGGAAGAGCACATTAATGACATAAATAGAAAAATACTAATTAAATATTATTAAAACCATTGCATCCTGTTTAACACCTCACACAAAAAACCTTTTAATTAATGCACTTGTCATGCCATATTTCAACTACTGCTCCTCGGCATGGGCTTGTGCCACCCAAGGTAGATTGGGAAAACTAGAAAAACAATTAAAATGTGTCCGTACCTTTCTTGGGAAAGAGAGGGAATATTCACTGAATAATTTATTCATCAAAAACAATGCCATATTAGTTTTCAAAGCCATGAATCACATTGCTCCTGATTACATGCGCTCAAAATTCCTTTTGGCAAAAAACTGTCATAATCATCAAACAAGAGGAACTTCAAAAAACAGATTCACACTTCCCTTGGTCAACACGGAATTTGGCAGAAAAGCCTTCCCATTTAGAGCTGCAAAAGTGTGGAATAATCTTCTGGACCAAGTGACCTGTAATGGAAGTCTGCTTTCGTTTAAGACTTCCATCTCTAATGTATTTGGCAAATTCTAATGGAGATCACTTTTTATTCTTTTTCTTTTCAATTTTCACAGATTATAAATGTTACTATGTTTGATTGAGCTGAGGCATTCTAAGGTTTATCATTTTTTGTTTCTTTTTTGTTCTAGTGGCCCCCAGTGGAAACAATCCACTAACTATAGGTTTTTGTGATTTTCTGGGCTAGCTTTAAATATTTATTATTATTATAAGCCGCAAACGCCCACATATATAAGGGTATAAGGGCGAGTTTGGGCGACTTTTCGAATTAAATTGGCGGTTGTCCTCCGAAACCACCCGCACTTTCCGAACTCGCCCGGACCAATGCAATTCCTTGTAACATACCATGCGGACGACAGGGAAGAAGGCGCTTTTTGGGGGCATTGTTTGGGTCTATGCTAGTTTTTTCAACGAATACTTAATATAATTTTTTTTTAAACGCCGAACTTGCCCGAAAAACGCACTTTTTACGGCGTATGCGGTTAATTGTCACCCTCGTACAGGAATGTGAGAAAGCAATGACAAATATCCTCAGTAAAAAAGCCAAAGATCTTTGTAGAGAGTTCTTCCCTAAATAATTCATTTTTTGATCTTCCAAAACATTGAAGTATTTAAAAGTGTTTTCCTTAATTTCAAAATAGCCACACTGATAATTAGGTAAATTGAACTTAAATGTTTATTTTAAACATAACCCAGTAACTAATGTACTGAAGTTGCATTAAGTTTTTGCAGCCACCAGTGCAAAGTATGAAGGCAGTTATGGTTACACTGCCGAATTCTCATGGCTGTTTTTTGATAGGAAATAATGCAGCTGTGAAATAATCATAATTCAAAAAGCTTTTGTTCCTGATTTTTTTTAATACTTTTAGTCTTAATGATATTTTTTACTTAAATTTTTCTTTCCTTTTTTAGTTGTTCATCATAGTCTAAACAAAAAGAAAAGGCAGGATGCTGACAACAACCACAGTATGTCTCTTCTTATGTCTTTTTTACCCTATAGCCAAAGACCAGAATCTCTTAATTTCTGAGAAAATGCATGTTTGCCTAGTATATTACGACGTTGCTGAATAAGGAATGTATGCTACACATACATTCCTTAGATCAGTTAATATTTCACTTGCAAGATTCCTGATTAATCAACAAGTCAACCCTTTCATTACCCATACATGGATAATAGAAACCAACAATTTTCCCTCTCTTTCGCAACATAGCTATACGTACCATAATGCTTTATATGACCTAGTGTTCTAGTGCTTTATGTGGCAAAGAATATTAATATGTTATGAGGCACTTTTTGGAAAAGGATGAAACCGTCCACAGTTACATTTTTTACATTCTTAGTTTTTTAGAATAAATTGTTAAATAAGTTGTTGTCAATCCCTAAATTAGTTTTATTACTATCAGAGTGGATTATTAATTTTAAAATAAGGTCAAATTAAGAAATTAAGCAGGTATATATGAAAGTGTCAAGTCCATTGTAAACTAAACCCAAGGCAGGAGCTAGATGATGAAGATGAAGGCATGCCTTACCTACATGCAAGGCATTTAAGCACAAAAGGTACTAAGGTACATAAAGCATGTAAGTGCGTAAAGCTTAGGTATGTGGGCACGCAAAGCACATATTTATCAGACTCTTTCAAATTTGATTAAATTCTTCTAAAAAAAAAGCCACAATAATAAAAGTGCATAGGTAACTGCAGTTTTGCTTGGAAAAAAGGAGGCTAGCTACTACCACCTTCACTAAACATTATGAAAAATGAAAAAAAGATCAGAACAATACACGTACACGTATGGCACATCATTTTCAAAAACATGCGAATCAGTAATTTCCCTTACTATAAGTTTATAGTAACTAAGTAACTTTTTAGTTTACTTCTAAACTCATTAGACGAATTGGACAGTCAAATTTCTTGTTATCAAAGATAAGATTTAATTGTAAATTTGTGCCATTCAGCTCTTCTCAGCATAGGGTAAAAATAGTTGCAACCAATTTTCTCTAAAATTTTGACTGGAACATGCTAAATTTTAAGTTACTTGTTTATTACTGTTGAAAGTTAAGTATTATATGAAGTGATATTTTCTGTAGACGAAAACAGCTTGTTTCGGTTTGCTGGCACAATTGATGAAACTCAGATAAAATCAACTGCAGATGTTGTGGTAAGTTCTGTTACAGTTTTAAAAAAATCTTATAATGTGTGGGTGATGAAAGTTTGAGATGATTCTTTCATAGTAGGAAAGCTAGCCATTGCAGGAAATGGAGCAGATTTGTTGAAATGTGTAAGTTCAGATCATCAACCCTAAAATTAAGTGTTCTTGAGATATTAGTCATTAAAAGGATGGTCATTCAGATCTCAACATATTCATTCAACATGGAACTTGTCATTGTTGTAGATTGTAAAACTAAGCTTAAAAGCATATTCTGATCTTTTTTGTCAAGTTATATTTTTCGTATCCAAGGAAATTCAGGAAAAAACATTTTTTATGTTTTCTTCAAATTCCTTGGTTGAAAAAAGTGAGAATAAATTACTTTTGTTTTGTCTTTACACCTTTGTGATATACAATGTGGCAAGAGTTAATAAAAAGAAAAAAAAGTAGCTAAACATACATAATAAATTTAATATTATACATTAAAAGTCAGCTAAAACAGAAGTAGATGCAGTATTTTATTGTGGCTTTAAATATGTGCCTAATTAAGGTGCCTAACAAAGAACTTGTTTAAATATGTTAACTTTATTATATTGTATCCATGCTGTCTGTTATCCATGATTTTAACTATAGAAAATTTATGTTTAATATGTTTTGCAGTAGAACATCAATGAGAACCTTTTTATTTTATTTTTACAGAGAAATTTTAAAACAAAACATCATTCACACTGCCCAAACATAAAATCAAAAAATCGCAAAAACACAAAGGTAAGTCTTTTGATACGTGTGACCAAAAGGTTATGTGCATGTGCAGGCCTGGTCAGGAGTAAAATCACCCACGTGCGGTGGGTGGGTGGGCGATGATGATCGCACGCCTAAGTTATGTTAAGGCGTGCAAAACTGCAGAACAGGCGTGCAGTTACAAAAATTCCTACCCCCTTATTTTAAAACAAAATCAGAAAAGTATGTTTCAAGTTTGTTTAGTAGTTGTGACTTTTTCCGATGGAATAATGCCAAATATGGATGTGTCTTTTCAATTAGCACTTTTTATAACACGCCATGTCACAGCTGAGGCGAGCAGAAGATAGCATTCCATTATTAATTCAGGCGTGTGCGTGTGATCGCACGCCATTCCTGACCAGGCCTGCATGTGACATATTGGGAAATATATTGTTGTTTTCGTCACTGAAATTATATGCAGTACATCTCAAATAATTCAAAACTGGTTAAAATGGTCACATAACAATGCAGAAAACGTAACAGTTTGGTAAGACGAGACAAAGAAAATTGTTTTTTATATTTGTGCAGCAAGCAGATCAGTTACAAAAATTTGTGGGGTTTGTAAAAACAGCCCAAACATGGCTTTTGAGGATAATTTTCCTAAAAACCAACAAAATTAAGCACAAACTTGTGGTTGGGCTAGAAAATGGATAAGAAATGCCTTGAGTCAGTCAAATTCAGTAAAAAGGTAAAAAATGTGGTTACTTTTCACATGTTTTCGTAGTTGTTATGTAGTTTTTCTAATATATGTTTTGAAATTTGTACTGAAAATATTGGCAGAGTGTTTTTTTCTATATATACAATTCTTGTAAGAGAGTTTATGATACAGTGTTGGTTGTATATGTGACACTCTTGGAGAAAACGTTTGCAACCTATATTACTGGTGATAAATGTTAACATTACTTTTATACTCACTGTTAATGCTGATATTTTACTCCAAACCGTCAAAGCAATACACATCAGCTTGGGACCACTCGATATTATTTTTTTTGAGAAAAAGATGCAGAAAGATTTTATTTTATTTATGACAAAAAATTGTGGATATCGTTTTAGGAAAACCATCAACTTGCGAGATACAGAGTTATTTCTCAATTGAGACAACAGGAAAGGTTAGTTGTTATTGTTTGCAAAAGAAAAGTGTTATAAAAAGAATTGCATTCTTACAGAGTCAAAAAACCTGAAAAATGTTGATCGTTTACTAAATTAAGAAGAAAGCTAAGACAAAAATTCTCTCCCCGTAAATTCTTGGTTAGAAAAAGTTCATGGAGTTTTCAAGTATTGTGGTCTGGATTATATTTTTTGGATAAAATTACAATTTTGCAAAAGGATAAAAAAAACTTAACAGAATTTTTCAAGCATTTACAATGGTTAGGGAAAATATGTACTTCGGAAAAGGTAACAAAGAAGTCAAAAATTGTTGGAACAAAGCCACCACCAGGGCTAATCTTTTTTTTAGTTCTCAGGTTGCTAACATTTTGAAAAATAGTAGAATTTCAAATACAAACTGAAAAACAAGTTTTCTTTGATTTTTAAACAAATAGATATGAATTAATTAAAATACAAGCTTACATTGGTATTTTTGGACACTTACCGTATTTCCTCTAACAAACGCCGCCCTCTGATTAACGCCGCCCTCTATTAAACGCCGCACTTCTAGCTAAGTAGTTGAAATAAACGCCGCCCTCTAATTAACGCCGCCCTCTATTAAAACGCCGCATCATGGATGCGGCGTTTTATTAGAAAAATTAACCAAACAATGAAAACGGAATTTATAATAGTTTAACTTGTTTTCTGTTTACAAATCCTTCTACAGATAAAGATAAAAACGAATATTGCTTTTTCCTTTTCAACAGTTCGTCATAAAGAATTTTTGCTTGAGTTTTACTTGATGTGTAACATTTGAATTGCGCAGGCACAATTAAACCAACCTCTCTAAACCTTTTACCATTTACGATTGCGTGTACGTGATTATCTTCAATTCTTAAACGTGTTTTTTTTGTATCTCTAAGTTTTACCTTTTGTAATAAACGCCGCCCTCTGATTAACGCCGCCCTCTAATAAACGCCGCACCCACATTTTGCAATAAACGCCGCGGCGTTTATTAGAGGAAATACGGTAAATAAAAAAGAATCAGCCTGATGGCAGGCTTTTTCATGAAGATTTTGCGTGCAACAAAAAGCACACATTAAGTTTTAGGCACGTTTTTAGGTGTTCTACATTGGTCAACCCCTTTTCAAATTCGGCATTTTGCTGGTGCTAGCACACCTTAATCAATTTGCTTGTGTGTGTAGGGTTTTCCCCATAAATTCCTTCTTTCTTCACTATTGCTTTGCCAATTCCATAATGAAAATACTAAGTAAATGAGAAATATGACCTGAAAATCCCTGGAATTTGATTGTTCCAATATTAGGTGTAATTCAAAATCGTGTAAATATGGTCATTAATTCTCTATCGTCATTCAACCGATTCTCAAGACCTAGGACACAATAACAACACAATATGATTTTGACAAAGTTTAAAAATTCATGGTTGTGATAGAAAAACTGGTCCGTTTTCGGAAAAAAATTAGCACAGGGAATAAAAAGCATGCTGAATATGATAGTGACATCAAGTTCTCATTTTTACACCTACTGCTGTTTTAGATCAGAATTAGTGCGATAATGAAGATTGTGTTTTTGATAAAAATGAACTGAGACCCCTGGTTTGCCAGGCTGTTTTTTCTCCATATGAACACCCCCTTAGGACACACAAAAACATATGCCGAAAGTGATTATCAAAAAGTGACGTCACGTGTTTTGCAATGTAGCTATACAA
This sequence comes from Hydractinia echinata, assembly GCA_030067915.1. Taxonomy (NCBI): domain Eukaryota; kingdom Metazoa; phylum Cnidaria; class Hydrozoa; order Anthoathecata; family Hydractiniidae; genus Hydractinia; species Hydractinia echinata. The sequence continues at coordinate 188,785 of JASGCC010000099.1, read as the reverse complement.
TAATATTGATATTTTAGTGAGGTGGAGGAAGCAGCACAAACAAAAGAAGATGAAGAAGTGGAACGAATATTTAAAGTTTATGATGTAGTTGCAGATGGAGCAAAACAGGAGACAAATAATTCCAAATCAGATGAAGATGCTTTGTACTGTAATTCTGTCAAAATGATACGAGAAAAATTGACAATATCAGGTGAATTTGAATGTTTTGTTTGAGGGGTGGGGATTTAATCATAATTGAAGCTTTGGAGAAATAGCAATTTTTACTCTGCCTTGGGAGGGGGGGGATGTTTTGATGCAGAAAATGGAAAATTGTTGATTGTGCTATTGGCAAGTGGAAATTTAAGAAATAACAGCACTCTTAAATCAGTGAGTTTAAAGTTTTCCTTCAATTTCGGTAATGTGGCATGAGTTCAGGTTTGGTGCAGTAATAAGATTAGTGAGCCAAAATACTTAGATATGGTCAGGGGAATTTGATCATTGGCTTGACCGGAGCCGTCAATTACCAGAGAAAAAACTTTGCTCGTAGGGACTGAGGGGTGCTCGTTTGTTATATTTTGCAATGTGTATATATATACTACGTTCAGAGACACCACTTTCCGAGGATGCTGAATATGTGTACGATCTATACTTTGCACCTGGCGTGATAGTCCCAAATGATGACGACATGTAAGTTAATCACGTGGTACAATTTTGTCTTTTTCAAACTATATTGCTTTAAATTATGGCATCATATTTGTAGACTAGATATTGAAGAGTTTGTCGATGAAATTGTTTACGAAAACGAAGATGAAAACTCAGAAGATATTTATGATGACGAAGATGACGAAAATGGTTAGTTGAAAATTGATGCTTCATGGTATTTATTTCTTTCATCGTTGTTTTGTTCATCTTATTGTTCTACACGTCCATCAAATCGCTATATTGATAATATCCATATTCTCCCTTTTTGTCGGCAATATGGTAGACCAGAGCTGCGGTTGCTGCTTTGGTCTTGGCGTGAAGACATTAAAAAAGCAGTGGTTCAATTTATTTCATTTTCTTATATTTTATTATTTTATTGTATTTTATTTAATACATGATACAATAATTATGATCAAAATTTTTTAAACATAATAATACGTATTAAAAAACAACAAACAAAGATTGAAGGCCGTAAAATTTGACTACGCTATTTTAATTATGAACCCCCGTACGTTTTGTGATCCGTTCTGTTATTGAAAACAACATAGTTCTAGCGATGGCAGCATGTCTTATGACCGGTCAAACGGAAGTCGCGTCTAGTTTATTAGTTGGTAACGAAATCGTTTAGTCTTCCTTTGCTTGTGTGCTGATAAGAAAAAGTGGTGACTTTGCTGTTTGGATTATTGTTTTACGAACAAATTAATTTGTACCGTCTTAGATGCAGACAACTGGCGTAACGATTATCCAGACGAAGATGAATATGCATCAAGTGAAGACGGTGGAGAACAACGGAGGAGAGGTAAAAATTGGTCATTATAAATGGTGGTTTTTAAATTTTGGACATTTGTCTGTTCAATTTCCCTTAATATTTAATTTTGAAATTAGTGTTTAGCAACACTTTTTAGAAAGAAACTTTCCTCAAATTCGCGACTCACGAAGTTCAGAAAACATAAGAATCTATATACATATATACAAAGTTAAGCATGTTATCTGCAGATCTGCAGTTAAGACTTGTTTTTGTAAAAAATGGCTCATTTAACACGAGCATAAAATTACGCAACTTTAAAAACAGCATATTGGAAAACATTATCGGTGTTTCTTCTTCTTTTTTCTACCATTTAAATAAGTTTTTAAAAAACAAAATGGTGTATGTTGTGCTTCTACTACATTCAAATAACAAAAATACTTGCGTTGAATGCAAACATTGGCCCAGCGCAATGCATCTTGTTGGTAAGAAGATCACGTGAATTAGATGTTTACTACGGTGAAAATTTATTGTTTTTTAACAGTCAAGCACGTGTCACTAAAGGAATGGTTGCTGAAGTGTGAGTTCATTAAAATAAGAAAATGCTAGGTGGTATGGAAATTTCATTATTATTGTGAGATTAATTGACAAGGAATTTTACAGAGAAAACTAACCCTAGTCAACTGTTTAAAGCAGTCAAAAGAAATTTCAAAAGTGTATTTGTACTGGTTTTGGTCAAAAATCTTATTTTTGTGAAAAGCAAGGTTTTTATATAACAGGTATAAATAATATGTCTCTGAGCGTAAATGTTTGCATAAAGACATGATAAGTGTTCTTAATAGCGAAGTGCTTAACGAAAATCTAGGAATCTAGCGAATGGTGAAATAAATTAAAAATTTAGCGTGGATCTAATTTGACGTATTTTGACAAAATTCCCCCCCAAGGTCGCGTTTCTTAGATGGATTTCAGATAGTTAAACTTGAGCTCCTTTCGAACTCTACGTAACAGCTACGGACATTTTTCTCTTTCCAGGTTCTGTTATGGTGACCAAAAATAGGTTTCATGTTGTCTAATATGTTTTTTTACTATTGTTAGAATTTGGAGATTACTCAAGTGACGAAGAAGATTACGTTTACAACAGATATCGAACAGGGTACGATTTACTTTAAGTTGATTAATTTTCACGGAGACATATTTTTGGGCGGTCCAAATAAGTACATTTCGCGAAAACTAATTTTCGCGTATCAGTCATAGTTTTTTGAAAATTAACGAATTTAAGGTTTTTTTCCAAAAATTTATTTTCACGAATTTAGTATTTTTTTGGAATTTTAATTTATTTTAGGTCTATTTATAGAGATAAGGTAGCCTATAATTGAACTTTTATTATATCACAGAGACTGACCATTATTTTTACCACCATCAAATAAAGAAAATTCACCGAAAAAAACTATTTTTCCAAACGTTTGGCGAAGTCAATTTTAAGCGAGAAAGTCATTTCTAGTAATTTCGCGAAGATATATTTTCGCGGATTGACCTTTCTAGGAATTTTTGCGCAGACAAATTTTTAATCCAATGGTCCCGCGTTTAAAAATCTACCCAAAGTATGCTTTATGGTGCGCGCTTGATTTTACAGCAGCTTCCAATATTTTTTCATTTATGTACTCAACAATAAGGTTATTATTGTTGACTGTGAACACGTTTAGAAAAGCACGTCTCGAGTTCGACCCTTATGCTGAATATGACGTCGACGAATACTTTGCAACAATCGACGACGAAGATGACGAAACATAGCTGTGACGTCGTTTTGCTGAGGTCGTTTATTCGAAAGATAAATCGAATTCCGAAATACTGAGAGAAGAAGCGAAACCTTTCGTTAAGAAGATCCATCAAGTAACGAAGATCGCGGCAAATCAATTCGGTATTAAAAACTGTTATACCCTTGCTTTTATATTTTTTAAATCGTTTAAAGAAAAATAAGCAAAAAAAATAAACTGGTTTGTAATGTTAAAATTCTTTTTTTTTGTACAACACGAATATAAATGTGTAGCTTCGAAAATTATTTTTAATTTGAAAATATCTAACTTGTTGCTTAGCAACCGTGCATTTTCACGTATGGGCAAATTATTACGGTGGTGTAAGTACTACCGCAGTAAGGAATACACATTTTTTATAAACATTTTTTGCACTTTACCCCAAGTGTTGTTTAATTTGAGTATTTTAAAATGAGTGAAAAGTGTTTAAGATCAGAACATTAAAATTTGCGAAATAGTAATCTGATGTTTTTTAAAAAGACAGATCCTGCGTTATTCTTCAATCTACTTTGTCTTTTTAATGTCAAATTCTTTCACTGTAATTAATGTTGCAAGAGTTTTGTCTCTGAGAAACTGTACTTAGGATTTAAATTCGCACCATGGAAATTGTTTGTTATTTTCCAAGAAAATTGTTTAATTTTCGACAATTTATTCGCCCCATGCAAATTGTTTCGCAATTGTTTAAAATTTTGGCAATTTTTGGGACGAATGTTTAAATTTGGCGTTGTTTATAAAAAAAACGTGTAATCATTGTTATGGCCCCGCGCATGTCCCCGTGTCCCCTTTCACGCTGTAAGTAAATTAGTAGTTTAAGGACAATAAATGAAAAAGTTTGCTCCACAAAATATTTAAGCACATGTTCTAAAATAAATACATGCAAATAAATGTGTTGTGGCTAATTGAAAAAGCATTAAAATTGAATAAAGTCGAATATTTTTTTTTGCTTTTAGATGTTTTAAACCGTTTAACATAACATAGCAAATAAACTCGTTCACATATTAAAATGATCTCCTTTATGTTTTCCAAAATTAGCTATAACTTAAAACTATATTCGACTTGTTGCTTAGCAGTTGTGTATTTGTTAAGAAAATCTACTCTGGTGTTATAAAATTATTTGTACGATCAATACAAATCATATTGCCTTACCACTTTAATAAAAGTTAAAATGGATGATAATGAGGTGAAAAAGCTGTATGAAATTTGTGAGGAAAAATTATGACATGCTATACATTTTGTTTCCAGCTCTATAAAAATAGAAGTAACGGGTAAAGATATTCCTTAAACATATTTTTTTGTCATCAAAATTCAAATACACGAGCTTAAAGACTAGATTGGTAGCTTATTAAAAAAAATCTCTTAGTTAGCTGGTCTCGACTTTATTTCTAACTTTAGTTTAAGTTGAATTCAGCTGAGTTTATACAACCTCGATTCCAGGATCTGTTGTGTCTTTTTGCATATCGGACAGCGAGCAATAAGCGCAGCGCTGATGAGAGACAAAAAGCCCTGTGAACGAGGCTGGAGTATAGTTTTTGTTTCTCACATTCATTTGTATTGTATTTAACCCATTAAATAAAAAAAAGGACGAGATATAAAATGTAGCTATGAATTATATAAGACTTGACTTTCCTCTATTGTTGCGCTTTCGAGAAAGCACACCAAATGCCGTAAACCGAAATTAATAAATAAATAATCCGGTATCGCTAACCGATAACCCGAATATCCGATATTACACTATCATTTTTACCCGATAGTATGTAGCCATGACAACACGGATGTAACTAAAAGCATGTGAACGCATAATGAGAATCTGTTACGTTATGTTAATCATCGAGACAAATAAATCAATCGAGGTAACTCTAATATTCATGTACCTTGTTCATTTTCACGCGTTCGGATTAGATCAGTTAGCACCGGCTTAAAAAAAAGATTGGTGTAAGATATTGCCGCGCTGTATTCTAACTGGTAGAAACAGGTCACATGGTGTTAACACGTGTGTCTTAATTTGCTTTTTACAAGAAAAGATATTGAAAGAAACAAAAGAAAACATAATACACCTGTTTAAATAAGCAGAAAATGTAAATATCAAGAAAAGCTAAGGTGTGTATTTTCATTCTTTTAAACTTTTATTCTTCAATTGTATTTTAATTATAAGGATAGCAAGAAATAAAGAGAAAAAAAAAGTTGATTAAAGATTAAAGAGTCTTGATTGCTACCATGATGCTCGTGTGTTACATCACCGCTTTATGTGTTCTACGTTTTTCTTCTTGTTTTCCATTACAAGATGATTATAACAAGGACCACACTGTTATTGTGTTTGCTTTCAGTGGACTTAGATGGGACTTTTTGAAGAACACAGAGTTACGTGCGTTTAAACATCTCCTGAATCATGGCGCGATTGCGAGACGGAAAATCGATGCTTTTCAAACGGAGAGTTTGTCATCCTTTACCACTTTGGTTACCGGGCTCCATCCTGAGTCTCATGGGATGATGGCAAATAAGATGAAAGACAGAAAAAGCGGCGAGTTGTTTGATGTAAAAAACACAGATTTAAAATGGTGGAAAAATGTTGAACCAGTTTGGGTAACAAACTCTAAGAATGGGAGTTACAGCGCGCTGTGTTATTGGCCAGGTTTTGATGCAAATCACAAAGGAAATAAAACTAAATACTATTGTTCAAAAGAACATACTGTGGACCCATTCAAAGAGTTACTAATTAAAGAAAAAATACATCGTACCGTCATGAGTTTTGAGGAGAGATTAGAAAAAGTAAAAACATGGCTACAACTCAAGAATGAGAGGCCAACATTTATCGGCGTTTATTTCGAGGAGCCCTTAAAGTCCATGATGGAATTCGGTTTAGACTCGACCGAAACAAAAATCGCTTTTCAAAGCATTAACAACGTCACTCAAGCAATGATTGATTTTTTAAGGGAACACAACAAGTTTGAAAGTTACAATTTTATTGTGACTGGCGAATCTGGTGTGACCGAATTGAAAAAACACCAGGAGATCTACCTTCAAGATTATTTTAATGATATTGACGTAAGCAAATACACCATAGTTGACGACGGACCTATTATGAACATTTTCCCAAAAAGAGATCAAGATCGCGAATATCTCCTCAAAAAATGGACCGGCGCTCACAAGCATATCACTGTATATAATGGAGATAAACTACCAAAGTCGTTTCATTACACCAATGAAAATCTAACGGCACCGATTATTATTGTTGCTGATGAAACATGGCGGCTATACGACAGTCGTGTTGTGGATAACAAAAAAGCTTTAATGGGTTTCGACAGTAAATTTTCATCCGCACATTCATTGTTTTTAGCGCACGGCCCGGCTTTTAAAAATATCGATGTTGATGCAATTGGCAACGTTGACGTGTATGCGATGCTTTGTGAAGCGTTAAAAATAAAGCCCCATCCACACTCTGGAAATAAGACGACTATAGATAAATTTATGAAAAGGAAGGAAAAATGGTACGTTACGATTGTAAAGAAGGTGACCAATTCAACAACAGGATTAACCGTTGCAATCATCGTAGCGGTGATATTGTTATTCATAGCACTGTATTTGATTATTGCAGCTATTTACAAGACGATCGGATGGTGTTCTTGTGCTAAATACCCTCTTAAAGTGAAAATCAAGTCACCTGGAAAAAGCAAGAAAGGAAACGGCGGACAACATTTGCTATCGGACGATGAAGTTTCGTCCGATGCTTGTGAAAGTGATGAAGACTTTGGTATACGAAAAAAGTAACTTAACTGGTTACTTTACAGAACGATGCAAAGACGATAAATTTTGCAACGCTTTTTTTTGGCGCGAAGAGACGTAGATTAATTAAAAACCGACTAAATGCATGCAATGATTTGAAAGTGAGATGTATGGATAAATGATGAACGGTTTTCGTTTATGAAACTGAACGATTTAAGTGACTCAATCAAATTATGTAATTACATCTTTTGTGTAGCGTAATTAGAATTTAAATTTGCAAAGCAACATGTAAAATATTTTCGTATTTCTAAGGGTAGCCGTATGTTTCTGTGCACATCCTTAGTGTATTTACTTCTCTCTTGCCTCTTTGCAAAATTCACCAGTAAACTCTATTTAAAACAGAAGTTGCGTTATTTTTAAAGATAATATTAGTGAAAATTTATTCCTGCAAAAAGTAAATCACGGAAAAGTAACAACTTGTGAAATTTGGGGCCTGGGTACATATACCATATATTATTTCTCTGTAAACCTTATATACTTATAATGTTCAAATCAAATCTTGAGAATAAAAAAAGGCATTCTCAACAACTTTAAAAAACTTGTTGGACAATTTTTTGAGGTCTACAAATTAAGTCCAATTATTATTTCGGATTATCTTGGGTGAATGATATAAATACAAAATGCAAAATCCAAATATTCAATGTTGGTATGCTGAAAGCAAATTTTGTGTGGCACAAATATTATGGATTCAAATGTTGCATTTGTTGTAATTTTGAGTAAGACATTCAGACCTACACACATGTTGTGTGTGGCAATCTCGTTCCCAGGGCTTCCAGCGCAAAAAAAGGAGCAAAATAGTGTGTGTTAGCTTGAAGGCTTCCTCCAAGGTATTGGCAGTCGAAGTAATTTTCCCTCCGGAATTAATTTTTTAGCGAGTTATCGTCAGTTTGCGAAAATTATTGGACAACTCGTGAAATTTATATTCTCTTTCCCTATTTTGAAACAAAGTATCCTGCGTAAATGCTCTGGAAAAACGAGTACAAATTGAGAAATAAAATGTTATCAATGATTGATATTATGTGCGTAATATCAAAAACCGAAAAAGAAGTTCTGGAGATTGGGGGTGTGGTCCAGCAAAATAAGGGGCCAATCAATAAAGGATGTCCGTACAATTTTGCCGATTTTTTACCCCTCCCTCGTGTAAGTTTGACAACTAAATCAACAAGAAATGCAAAAAAAAATTATCTGAGGGATGTCAGCTTACGGCTGAATACCCTCCCTCCCCCTGTCCGCTTTTGTATCTATTTTTGCTAACCCCTTTCCAAATGTGTAGACGTCCTTTAAGGAGGAGACCTAGTATATATATTTTCTGGCCAGACCAACCAGAAGACTATACTTTTTCAGGCTCACCCGAAAGTCTTCTACCAAATTCCACTCTTAATTACATGTAAATAAATACTGTTGTTTTCTCTTACCAATTTATTGTAAGGATATTTAGGGTAGAATTTGCTTTTTAATCAATGTTTCCAACAATCATAAGCACATACAAGTGACAAACAAATATCTCCTTTTCTTTGAGATCAACGTAGATTCGACTTTCAGTTCTTCGTGTAGAAAAAACCAAATGCTGACATAAAACAATATTAACTGGCGCCACACCAATAAGTCAAATTCATATTAGGATTGAGCAGGGGTTTTGCAGTCTAATTTTATTGAGATGGAGTAAAATCTCAATTTCTATTTCGATTTGGTATGATATAGGAGCCATGCTTTCAATTCTAAAATCAACTCAGGAAAAATCTTGATTTCAACCTCAGTTGCAAGGGTAAAATCTTGATTTCAACCTCAGTCGCATGGGTAAAGTCTTGATTTCAACCTCAGATGCAAGGATAAAGTCTTGATTTAAACTTCAGATGCATGTGTAAAGTCTTGATTTCAACCTCAGATGCATGGATAAAATCTTGATTTCAACCTCAGATGCAAGGATAAAATCTTGATTTCAACCTCAGTTGCAAGGGTAAAATCTTGATTTCAACCTCAGTTGCATGGGTAAAATCTTGATTTCAACCTCAGTTGCAAGGATAAAGTCTTGATTTAAACTTCAGATGCATGTGTAAAGTCTTGATTTCAACCTCAGATGCATGGATAAAATCTTGATTTCAACCTCAGATGCAAGGATAAAATCTTGATTTCAACCTCAGTTGCAAGGGTAAAATCTTGATTTCAACCTCAGTTGCAATGATAAAATCTTGATTTCAACCTCAGTTGTAAGAGTAAAATCTTGATTTCAACCTCAGTTGCAATGATAAAATCTTGATTTCAACCTCAGTTGCAAGGGTAAAATCTTGATTTCAACCTCAGTTGTAAGGGTAAAATCTTGATTTCAACCTCAGTTGCAAGGGTAAAGTCTTGATTTCAACCTCAGTTGCATGGGTAAAATCTTGATTTCAACCTCAGTTGCAAGGGTAAAATCTTGATTTCAACCTCAGTTATAATGATAAAATCTTGATTTCAACCTCAGTTGTAAGGGTAAAATCTTGATTTCAACCTCAGTTGCAAGGGTAAAATCTTGATTTCAACCTCAGTTGCAATGATAAAATCTTGATTTCAACCTCAGTTGCATGGGTAAAATCTTGATTTCAACCTCAGTTGCAAGGGTAAAATCTTGATTTCAACCTCAGTTGCAATGATAAAATCTTGATTTCAACCTCAGATGCATGGGTAAAATCTTGATTTCAACCTCAGTTGCAATGATAAAATCTTGATTTCAACCTCAGTTGCAAGGGTAAAATCTTGATTTCAACCTCAGTTGCAAGGGTAAAATCTTGATTTCAACCTCAGTTGTAAGGGTAAAATCTTGATTTCAACCTCAGTTGCAATGATAAAATCTTGATTTCAACCTCAGTTGCAAGGGTAAAATCTTGATTTCAACCTCAGTTGTAAGGGTAAAATCTTGATTTCAACCTCAGTTGCAAGGGTAAAGTCTTGATTTCAACCTCAGTTGCATGGGTAAAATCTTGATTTCAACCTCAGTTGTAAGGGTAAAATCTTGATTTCAACCTCAGTTGTAAGGGTAAAATCTTGATTTCAACCTCAGTTGCAAGGGTAAAATCTTGATTTCAACCTCAGTTGCAATGATAAAATCTTGATTTCAACCTCAGTTGCATGGGTAAAATCTTGATTTCAACCTCAGTTGCAAGGGTAAAATCTTGATTTCAACCTCAGATGCATGGGTAAAATCTTGATTTCAACCTCAGTTGCAATGATAAAATCTTGATTTCAACCTCAGTTGCAAGGGTAGAATCTTGATTTCAACCTCAGTTGCATGGGTAAAATCTTGATTTCAACCTCAGTTGCAAGGGTAAAATCTTGATTTCAACCTCAGTTGCATGGGTAAAATCTTGATTTCAACCTCAGTTGCAAGGGTAAAATCTTGATTTCAACCTCAGTTGCAATGATAAAATCTTGATTTCAACCTCAGATGCATGGGTAAAATCTTGATTTCAACCTCAGTTGCAATGATAAAATCTTGATTTCAACCTCAGTTGCAAGGGTAGAATCTTGATTTCAACCTCAGTTGCAAGGGTAAAATCTTGATTTCAACCTCAGTTGTAAGGGTAAAATCTTGATTTCAACCTCAGTTGCAATGATAAAATCTTGATTTCAACCTCAGTTGCAAGGGTAAAATCTTGATTTCAACCTCAGTTGTAAGGGTAAAATCTTGATTTCAACCTCAGTTGCAAGGGTAAAGTCTTGATTTCAACCTCAGTTGCATGGGTAAAATCTTGATTTCAACCTCAGTTGTAAGGGTAAAATCTTGATTTCAACCTCAGTTGTAAGGGTAAAATCTTGATTTCAACCTCAGTTGCAAGGGTAAAATCTTGATTTCAACCTCAGTTGCAATGATAAAATCTTGATTTCAACCTCAGTTGCATGGGTAAAATCTTGATTTCAACCTCAGTTGCAAGGGTAAAATCTTGATTTCAACCTCAGATGCATGGGTAAAATCTTGATTTCAACCTCAGTTGCAATGATAAAATCTTGATTTCAACCTCAGTTGCAAGGGTAGAATCTTGATTTCAACCTCAGTTGCATGGGTAAAATCTTGATTTCAACCTCAGTTGCAAGGGTAAAATCTTGATTTCAACCTCAGATGCATGGGTAAAATGTTGATTTCAACCTCAGTTGCAAGGATAAAATCTTGATTTCAACCTCAGTTGCAAGGGTAAAATCTTGATTTCAACCTCAGATGCATGAGTAAAATGTTGATTTCAACCTCAGTTGCAAGGATAAAATCTTGATTTCAACCTCAGTTGCATGGGTAAAATCTTGATTTCAACCTCAGTTGCAAGGATAAAATCTTGATTTCAACCTCAGTTGCAAGGGTAAAATCTTGATTTCAACCTCAGTTGCATGGGTAAAATCTTGATTTCAACCTCAGTTGCAAGGATAAAATCTTGATTTCAACCTCAGTTGCAAGGATAAAATGTTGATTTCAACCTCAGTTGCAGGGGTAAAATCTTGATTTCAACCTCAGTTGCATGGGTAGAATCTTGATTTCAACCTCAGTTGCAAGGATAAAATCTTGATTTCAACCTCAGTTGCAATGATAAAATCTTGATTTCAACCTCAGTTGTAATGATAAAATCTTGATTTCAACCTCAGTTGCAAGGATAAAATCTTGATTTCAACCTCAGTTGCATGGGTAGAATCTTGATTTCAACCTCAGTTGCAAGGATAAAATCTTGATTTCAACCTCAGTTGCAAGGATAAAATCTTGATTTCAACCTCAGTTGCAAGGATAAAATCTTGATTTCAACCTCAGTTGCATGGGTAAAATCTTGATTTCAACCTCAGTTGTAATGATAAAATCTTGATTTCAACCTCAGTTGCATGGGTAAAATCTTGATTTCAACCTCAGTTGCATGGGTAAAATCTTGATTTCAACCTCAGTTGCAAGGGTAAAATCTTGATTTCAACCTCAGTTGTAAAGATAAAATCTTGATTTCAACCTCAGTTGCATGGGTAAAATCTTGATTTCTGCCTCAATTTACTAAGAACAATACACAAATTTTACATGATTTAGCTTCATTTTTGCTATTTTTGAGCTTTAAAGTTATAGGTAGTAGAAAAAAAAGACTGAATTCTTTCAAAAAATTATTTCATAGTTTGCTTGTTAGCTTAGCCCGATTAAGACTTGGTTGCTCAATTCTATTTCAAATCGTCAATCTCAGGTGTTTTGGAAAAAAAACAACGTCTAATTAACGCTTTTTTGGTGCTGAATAGAATAGAATAGAATAGAATAAAAAATTGACAGTTTTAAGATTTGATAAGTATGAACAATTTTAGTCCCAAATCCCTTCAAAAATTAAGCACTAGAAATGTGTTTTTTTAAAAAAAGACTATGCAAAATCCAGAAACTAAACATCATTCCAAAGTTTTGAAATCGCAAAGTTTACGTTTGTTACCTTTTTGGTTGGTATTTTTTAGTTTAATAAACTTCAAAGTGTGAGAAATAATTTAGTAAGTCTGATGAAATAAACAGTAAAAATTTAACTCTTCATAAAGTGCAATAATTCTTTTAACTTGAAATGTCAAATCATATATCGGAGCGATGAAAACTCGATTCCAAATTATTTAATAAACCGTCTTTAAAAATTTAAAATTAGATTAAAAAAACATTGTTGTAGATTTCCGAAAGAAGGCATGAGAAGACTGTCCTCAACTCTAAACCCAACCTGAGACTTGTCACATCTTATTTTGAAAATCCAGGAGATTTAGCTAAGTTTAAATTTCTTCTTCCATTTTTTGAGAATTTAAAAACCTGAGATTCTTCGTGGCGTGGTCATCGTTCCAATAACTTAAATATCTTGTAAAGATAAAAAAAAATTTTTGTTACAAGATATTTCAGTTTCTTTAAAAGAAATCTAATCTAAAAACAGAATAATTAGAACATTGAAAATTTAAACTTTCTGATAATTCCATTCTATAGGTATTTAACAAATCTTCAATTTAAAGAAATATGTTTCCTTTAAAAAAAAATCCGGTTGGCAATCATGTCATGTATAAACCCGAAAACGCCAACAACAGTACATAAACATAAAAATAGATATGACGTCACATTTTTACGTCATATAAATGACGCATGCGCAGAGAATCGTCTACTAAAACTGACAACAAATTGGAAGGCTTACTCTTTATTTCAATTTTAGGTTGCTTTATACAATGTCATACACCAAAAAAAAAACTTTCTATATTTTATGTACATATAAACCTTTAAAGAAGTAAGATTCATAATATTATAGTTTTTGCATGAGTTAAAACCTAAAAATTAAAAAAAAAAACTTTCACGATGTGTAAAGTCACAGCTAGGACAGAAAACACTGTGTTCGATTCTTGTCGCAGTTTTCAGAAACTTCACGTGTATGAACCGACGATCCTTTGAATGATTTGCTAAACCTTCTTGGTCAAAAACGAACTGTTGTGAACACTGCACTCAGTAAAATATGACGCGTAAAGCCATTTTTCTCCATTAAATGTTTCTTATCAGAGCAGCTTTTAAAAACACAGTTGTAAAAAATGTGAATGTAAGAAGTCCAGTAGCTAGAGACAGTGCATGCATGAAAATAGTAAAATAATTATTACATGATATATAAAAGAAATTAAAAAATCACATTGATCTAAAAATGAGTATGTTTATCTGAGAAGTCGTAATTATAAAAAATGTGCTGTGTGATTCCTCATAAAAACAACTAGAATAATGGAAGCAATTTGTTGCCTCGCTTAACACGTGTTATTTACGCCAGAGGCTTTAATGATTACGATTTATCAGATAAACTGTAGATGCATGGTGAAAAAGCAGTAGTAATACGTGGGTTGATTCAAAAAACAAATTTCAATATTTTTATAGGTGAAAAAATTTTTTTATAACTGAAAACAACAATAAATAAAAAAGTAACAAAAAACTGAAATAATATCCAAATAACCAAAACAGGAAGAATGCAACGTAGACTTATAATCCGTAACAGAGCACGTGACGAAATATTTAACACGTGACAAGCGTTACATAACACGTGACAATCAACACGTGACACCGAACACATAAGTGATACTTAACACATGATGAACAACACGTGACACCGAACACATAACAAGTGATACTTAACACGTGACGAACAACACGTGACACCTAACAAGGTTCTCTATTTTTACTTACAGGCTCCTCTTTATCAACTTTCATATACAGGCAGCCAAGGCAAAAATTGTGAATGGTTATTGTTTTGTAAAAAGTTTTGTTGATGATTCCTTGCCCAGTTTCCAGGTTGTGGCGTATTTTCTGTGTGCATATACGAATAAGGGAAAGTATTATATTGTCTGTGTGTATCGTTTCTCATGTGATGTAATTCCATTTGCGGAGATATACCATTGCCTACGTCATAAGGTAATGTTATATTCGGTGCGACATGATCATTAACTGGTAGTGGTATGCGACTGTTCGGTGAATTATACTGAGAACGTACGTAATTTATATTCGTTCTATCTTGCTCTTGCATTAACCTGTGTTGCTGCTGTTGATGCAGCTGTTGTTGTTGTTGTTGTTGAAGGTTCTGTACTTGTTGTTGTTGACTGTGTCGCTGTTGTGGATGGTGGGGGTGGTGTTGATGTTGTTGTTGTTGTTGTTGTTGCACACGTTGAAACGACTCCACGTTAGGATAAATTGGAGAATGACTTCCAAAGGGGTACAGCTTCATAGAGGAGGAATTACTAGCAGTTGCTGGATGCACGTGTTGTTGCTGTAACAGATCCAAATTATGTAAATCGTCAAACAACGAGGGGTCGCCGTGATGAAAATTTTGTTGCTGCTGCGTTGGGTTATGAGGTGACAAAGATACGGTGGACGAAGACGAGCCTGCAACCGGCGTAAGATCAGTAAAGAAGGGTTTTTGCGGCACTTGATGAAACGACATTTGAAAATCTATATGAAAAGTAAAGAAAGGCAAATTATACGAAAAACAACAGGTCTAAAAATGGGGGTAACAAACTTACTAATTTTATCTATACCACTCTGGAAGGGTCTGTTAGGGACACTGCTTGTACTACTGGCATGGGAATGTCTCGAGCCGTTCGTGTGATTGGTGCGATCACTTATAACCGATTCCACAGGTGATTGCGCACTGCGTGAGCTCGAATGGAAATCCTCCGGCGAAAGATTTGAAAGAGGATCGTTCATCACTTGATCGGCTGAAGAATCGAGGAAACGTTCAGGGACGTCCACATCGAAAAAAGCGTCCTTCAACAGGTCGCCTGGTTCCTCCTTCGTTGATGCTGCGACTACAAAGTAAAAGAAAAAAGCGGATTAGAAATCAGTATATACGGAGGAGCTCAAAAGGAAACAGTAAGTACAGGTTATAACGATATAGGTTTTATAGATTATAAAAAACTTCTCACTAGCTTCTCTCTTCATAAACACCGAAGCCTCAAGAGGCGCTAGATCTGGAAGAGACATAGGCACGGGTGCATCCATTAGTACCGAATCATACTGTTGTAACGGATTGTTGTGGCGTGGGAAACCAAGCTCCAGGGCTTTCGCGCTATCGTCTGGTTCCATCAAACCCAAGCGGGCGAGAGATTTTCTGTCAGCATCATCGCGGAGTTTCATCATGGCCATTCCCTCTTCCTCGCTGAAAAGAAAGAAACAGTATACTGTATCTGGTCTTCTTTATGTTTGAGTGGTTGACAGTTGACAAAATTAAAGGTCTGTCATCACTTTAAATATGTAAACAAATTCTCTGGAATTCTATACTAAAATATTCATATCAAACATTGTTAGAAATAGTACTTAAATTAAATTCCAACAATCACAGTGACTCGATGCTTCATATTGCTTCATATTAAAAAGTTTACAAAACCCATTGAGCGTTTGAAGTTTTTACCGGAAATTAATATGCGCAATCCTACAAGTGACAGGGATTTCTAATACAAAGAATTTCAGCTTAGCGTTTATAAGTACCTCATAATCCGATTTGTGGTTACCAGAAAATCAGGTTTTCCGTTTTTAAACAACACTCGACCATAACCGCAAACCCAGTTCCACTCGTTGTTTTTGTTCATCAGACGAAATGTGGCCAGGGATGTTTTACCGCATGTTATAACTAAAAAAATACAGTGATTACTGATCACCTAAGAGATTCCATTTCAAAAGTATTGTAAAATAAAAGTACGTCATACACGTTTAAGAAGCGTTTCCATTAAACGTTTCTTTCCTTTGACGAAATTTATTGGTGACACAAGCAAATGACAGAAACATAAAAAACACTGGATCACAAGACATAAGCTGAACATTCTTCAACGCCCAACACTTACTCTCAGTATGTTTGCATCGCACATGCTGCGCATCTTGTCTGTGTACCAATACGTAACTGGATCGGCCAAATATATCCTTTTTACTGTATCCAAAAAACTCTTTGCCCCTATAAACATAACATATAATTATTATTGACGGAAGAATTTCCGATCGTGATACAACAGATGATTTGGAGATTTTGAATAAAAATTGTGCCATTTGGAACGCCCTGGTCATTTATTAAAGGGGCGGTAATGTTATAGGGCGTTCTTTATAAAATTAGTATTTCATAACAATAATAAAAAAAGTTATTTTTCTGAATACACTAAAAACATCACACATAGCAGAAGTTACAAAACAGCGTACGTGGCTAGCACATTACCTTGCGTCCAAATCCAAGAAACTAAGATCGATTCTATTCTTGCTGCAGAACAAAGTGCTCTTCATTCGTATCTCAAGCATGGAATACGAAGACCTTGCTGGAGTACAGAAGGCGAACAGGGCGTACTTTAATGTTTCTACATCTGGTTCCATATTCAACTTTCGTACTGTGCCACTCAATTTAAACGGCTAGACGAAAAAAATATTAATGAACTTATCTAATCTCTTTTTTACTACGCCTCTTTGAAGACCGATTTGTTACCTTAGAAGACCCGGGGTTGACAGCGAGTTTTCGAAGATAAGGGAGAGAACGCTGCCTGATTAAAGCACTGTTCTCACCAGTTAGGTTCTTTATACCAGTATAGGACATTATACTGGTATAGACAAAGCTATGCACACATAAAAAAAACGCCTACCTTATACATATCTGTTGAGCTCGTGTTTAACACACTTTTCAATCTTAAGATGAAATCACGTGGCTCACTCTCCTTCTCATTGTCATTTTCTGTTTCATCATTCTCATTAATCTCCTCGATCTGTTAAGGGAAAAATTAACATTATTGACGAACTGTTGCCAATCGACAGTACTTTAAGGGTTCGTGGAATTAATAAGCCATCATTAATAACTGGGACAAATTACAGACCTTAGGTGGCGCACCTTTTAAATGTGAAGTCAGTTCTTCTCTGTCGTCATCGTGTACCAATGTTTCCAAAGGTTGATGTAAGATTTGAGACTTAAACAAAATATCATGAGAATATAATAGAATATAAAGTTTATTAATTTTCGATTTGTTTTCGCTAAGTCGAAGAAAATGTATTTCGCTAAGATTTATTATCGCGAATTTACTAGTTTAATATCGCAAATTTATTTTATTTCAGGCCTTTTTATCGAGATAAGATAACATGTTCATGTTTGGGGCAGACAATTATCTTTTAACTACAAAAACAAAGAAATCAATTAACAAAATTTATCAAATTCTGTATTTAACAACAATAAGAAAAAAGTATTAATCACAAGGCTAAATGCCATCAAGCAAAAGAACGTGATAAAAAGTAACCGCCATAGAAGTAAACTGACTTTAAAAAGATTGTACGTGCTTAGCAGTCTACCGAGAAAAAGAAAACGAAAAACCATTTTCCCGAAGACTGATTTTCGCAAAAATATGGATAAAATTCTTAAAAAGTATTCTTCTCGAAAATTAATCAACTTGACATTACGTCATAATCATAAAATAGCGTCGTTAGGCACCCCTAAAGTTGAATAAATGAACAAAAAGCAAACAATGTTCTACCGGGAGAGATGAAAGTGATCGACCCTTCATACAGTTGGGAACCTTCATGCAATTAAGCACTCTTTGTATATTTAATTGGTTAAAAAAATGGAGAAAAGGAGTTACCTGAGAATAGCCTAAGTAATCCTTGACGCCTTCGGAAACATAGAAGATTTCTCCATCCAACGTGACCACAAGAACGAAACCATCAAGAGCCTAAACAAACAACTCAGCCTAAAAATATTTTCTATTTGTGGAAAGTAAAACGATACGAAAGGATGCCAAGTATGCAACATTAAAAACAATAGAAGCTCTTGCTTTGTTTTCTCATGCAGCGAGCGAAGCAATCAGCTATTTTAAGGTACAATTAGTTCTTAATTAAGTTAACAATCACAACAAACAACAACAACAAACAAACAAACATCACTGTATAGCTAGTTAAAGAGCGCAAAGGCGACAAAATACAAAGTATTTTAATTCATTAAGCTCTCATATTAGGCGAAATTTGTCTGGAAAAGCAGAAAAGAACAAAACGTAGCGAAAGTGGAAAACAGAACTATTCGCTCTAGCTTTCTCTAGAAAGTTAATCGTAAAATTTAAATAAGACAGAACATTTTTTTAAATTTTTAATTATGGTGCGATTATGATTGCCTAATACTTCAGACACTAGTCTTTGAAACAGCAGCTTAAGAATACGCTTTAGGAGTATATTCAGTTACAATAGCTGATTGTCCCAGGGAAATATCTGCATGATTAGGGAGGCAAAAACGATTTGGTGATAATTTTAAAAAAGATTACTGTATTTGTCCTTTTAGAGTGTAGAAAACACCATCTTAGAGCAAATATCTCTAGAACACAAAAAACTTCTCAGATGCATCAATTTTTAAATGCTTTCCACAAATAAATTCAATATATTGAAACAAATAAGAAAATTTTAGGATTTGTTTTGTATCCACTACGCCATTCCCGTTTTTAAAGTGCACTTCAGAAGGGTGCCTGCAAACAATTCAAATTTAAAAGAAATAAAAAGCCATCGTTTCTCTGGCAGTATTGAATGATAACACACGCCGAGACAGAAATCGCACGAACGTTCCTTTCACAGCGCCTCTATTTCCATAGACAACATTTTGTCGGCTGTTGTTTGCCTACATGTAGCCAGCTCACAAATTAATTGTTCAGAACGATTTATGCAAGCCTATTGTTCTTTCGTTTTGCCGCAAAAAACAACAACACCAAAAAAACATTTGGATGACGTCATATTGAATAAAGATTGGCAAGACAATACGCTTTCGGCATGCTTTCAAGAGACAGATAGTTACTTTAGACATTTCAACACCTCGCAAGAATCACAATCAAAATTTTACCTCGTTGAAAAGAAACGAAAACTGACTGTTTGTTTCTGTTTTTGGCTCTTTCGACTTTGGCTTACTGGAGCCTGAAAAAAGAGAAAAACATACAACACCTTTAGAAAAAAAAGAGTTTCTATGACAACGCTAATAAAAACAGGGTTGCTATGACAACTATAAAAAATAGTGATAAGGACCGGAGAATAATCAGCGAGTGTACTTACTAATAAAAAAAATAACAGGAAAAATAACGCAGTATTAACTCCGTTTTAATATTTCATTTCAAGACTTACAAACTAATATTTTATTTTACCTTTGAAGAAGTTTTTATTTCGCAGATAACTAACACTAAGTCGTAAAATCGACAACTTGTCCAAGCGCGCGATAACATCTTCTGGAAATGGCAAAAGTTTAGCTAGATTGTCTAATTCTCCATTCAGCCGATCTCTGTGACGTTTCGATGGGTTGATCGACTGTTTATATCTGAAAGAAAACAAGCGAAAAGGAACGGTTAGAAAAAAAGACACTTTAACATACCAGCAGGATTAACCAGGCCTCGATGTTCCGAATGTTTACAACCACACCAGTTTTTTATATTTTTATTCCGTTGCCATTTCTCAACAAAGCCTTCTTAAAGAAACGAACTGGTGATATTCAGCCACAAGATATTGATCATACTGTAGTCAACTTCAATGGCTAAACCAACTCTAATTTTTTTTTAAATCTGTTGTTTTGTTTTCTATAATCCGGCTTGCAGTTACAACACGGTTTTTAGACAATGGTTTCTAAGAAACGTTAGTATTAGACCACCCATGATTTTTAAAGCAATCATTGGAATTTTTAAAAAATGATAATTTTGCTATAGAAAACTTCCCTTGAAGAAAGCAGTTTTTTTAAGATTTATTCAGAAAAAAGCAAAAGTATTTCATACTGGATGCATCTTTTAGGCAATGACTTTACACACAAACTTATCAAACTGTAGACATTTTTCTCAATAAAACTAAATTAAGTTAAAAAAACTCATTACGAAATTTTACGAAACTAAAGTTACAGTCGATCTGAGAAACTTTTTAAAAAATAGATGTCTGGCAAGGTTTCCTGCAAAAACATGTGTATAAAGAAATGCTTGAGAGAAAAAAGAATTGATTTCCTGACACATTCCAATCTGGAATCAAGCCTAAATCAGTGGTATCAGTCTAAGTTCTGTTTCTAATAAAGTCCGCAATCGTTGCGTCACACTTGCTATGCAACATCTCTTGTTCCACTTTGTTGTACAACATGTTTTTCCAATAAAATCATAACAGCGATTGTCGTACAACTGTTGCTCGACAATTTTCATGTAAATAGAAACCGACTTTAATAGCTATATCTCCATTGAAGATTTCAAATATTCTCATCAAAATTATTCTTACATAAAAGAAAGAGCGGCTAAAGTATGCTCAAAATCGTGATAAAACAGATAAATCTCACCTTTTCTTAGACATAACTACAACGGGTAACTTTCTACTCTATGTTTTGCAGATGATAAAAAAACAAATAATATAAATAACGACATAAACTTTAATGAATATGCTTGTCATAAAGTTTACTCTAGCTGATATTCAAATTTTTTTGTTTTGTTTTGTGTACACAAACATTTTTTACACTTTGCTCACAGATCGAGAATACCAAACTAGTGAAGAGGAAAGAAAAAGATAATCAAATTAACGTCTTTAAATAAAAACCGTTAATAAATACAAACAATAAAACCCAAGAAAAAAAGATGTACATCCTCGGAATGAACTTTAAAACAAAAGAACAAGAAGAAATGAAAACAAATGATATCGTGACGAAACTCATTCAGAAGAATTTTTTTTTATAGAACGACAACACCCACGTCAGTAACGGTGATTTTAAACAGACTTGTTTATTGACTTGTATTGTCATAAAAATAATCCTTACATAAACATTCCTCTCCATCTTTCAATTTTTATAAACTCACATTTCTTTTAAAAATAAGTTTTTTCCCAGGCCTACTGTAACCGTTTCATAATGGCAGCTTCTCCAAATACAAGTGGACACCTATATAAATTCCTGAAGCAAAAATGAATGAACATTTTTTTTGTTTTTATATGAATTTTTGGTAAAGTAATTTTACACAAGAAACTTCCTAGTTTTATAGCTTATGCAAATATTTGAATCAACTTCCAGAAAAAAATATATATCCGAGAGAGAAACAGTCATGCGAAGCATTTTTTTTAATATAAGAAATACGCAAAGTGATACAACCATGAGATTGAGAATGATTGAATTTTTAATCTAACACCAACTTTCAATAAGGAATTTGCGGAGGAAGCAATTTCCGGAAAATCTATTATGATGATTGTACGCAATTAAATTTTCCACTCAATAAAGGAAAATTTTAAGCATTCTTATAATTACAGTTAAGATAAGACATGGTAAATATTATAAAGACCTTAAAAATTGCATGTGAAAATTGTTGTTGTTATTAAATTGCTTGAAACCTAAATCTTTAGATATCTTAAAAAAAAAAAAAAAATTAGCAGAAGAAAAAATTAACCGTGATTTAATGTAGTCCACTATGACCCAGCAAATTTCCTTGCTAGACACATTAACATGTAACAGAAGTAATTGTAATAGTATGATAGTAATAGTAATACTGTAATTTGAATTAATAGGAAGTCAGCCAAACATGTCTGGCTATCTTTTACTCATACAACTTTAACTGGAAAATAGATTTAAAATATTAATAAAAGAAATGACGTCATAATAATGACACAAAAACACTCAAGTTAAGGTCAACAAACTTTTGTCTCTTGGTGGTGTGGCTTTTTTAATGCCTTACAGAATTGCCCTGGATAATTACAAAATGACGCATTATTGCACATTATTGCACTGCATGTAACACAGACGACCACAAAAAATTTATAGCTTAGTCATTATTGTCTTATTTATTTCTTAATTACCGGTAGTTAAATCAAGTCCAGACAATAGCAAAGAGAGCATGGAGAAATATGTTTTGTCAACAAACATTCTTGTACGCCCACTCGTTAGGCATAACAGCAACTCTCAAGCAGGCCACAAAACATTATGGTCACACCTCATTAAGGGTTGGAATTCAAACTGCTAGCCACTTGTTACTTGAGAGGACCTCTCAAGATCACCATGAAATTTCCTCAACCATCACAATGAAAAAACGGAGATTTAGGTTACATAAGTAACTTGTGTCACATGCAAAGTACTAGAACACAATACTTGAAAAAAAAATTATATCATCAATGGGTCAGTTGTAATATATCACAACCGATTAATGGGGCTTTTTGGCCAAGTCAATATTTCATATTTCTTATTTCAGTTTTAACGAACAGTATAAGTGTTCAACATTAACTTCTCATAAAATTGAATCACCTCCTTTATGACAGCATTGATGAATAGGTAAAATTAATACCTTTGACATAAAAACACGTGTAACAGCTTCACACATGATTAAACTTTTTTAAGCTTGGATGGTAATATTACAAAAGTGTTTAGGTTTAGCACTAAAACTTTTTCACACAGTGATAAGATATAGTGATTGCTAGGCTATGTATGAAGGGTTTTTAAAGGTTTTTTATGAAAATAAGAATACGTTATCCTGGAATCTAATGACACATAATTCTAAAATCTTCCTTTCAAGTGTTCAAAAGAATTGTAACCGTGGGAAAAATTGGGAAAAATAGCCATTCCGTGGATTAGTATAAACTCTGAGGATAATCAAGAAAAGACTTTCCTTGCTAAAATGTTGTCACCGTTTTTGCTGTTTTTTGCGGGCTTGCCTTCTCCACCATCACGATCATATTAGAGTGCAATGCAAATTAAATCAATATAAGTATGGCCAGAATTTTGAAAACAACAGTTTTGTATGATAAACAGGAATTTTTTGAAACCCTTTTTTTATTCTAAAGATATTTAGAGCTTAATTATATGAGATGATCAGCATGATAATCAGCTCTGCATAAAGGCAAATCACTTCTAAAAAAATTAGTTGTTTTATTTTTAGACAAAAAATTCTAAAGGAATTGATAAACAACTTTGATTCTTCATAACATACAAAAATATATTTTGCAATGCAGAAATCCCTTTTCGGTTTTTCAGAAATTCTAAGTTCAAACTAAATACATCAATACACAGATAATAATTATGAGAAAAGTCAACTATGATCTTACAAAATATGACCACCATTTTTCATTTATTATTACATATATTATAACATTTTATTTATAATATCCACTGTAAGAACAACAATAATTTTAGAACAGAGTAGAAATCTCATTTGGATCAACAAATCCTATTGTTCTTGGCAGGGTTAAATTTCCTGAGCCGAGAAAGTTTGCTCCAGTTAGTAATGAGACACACACAATCTTGCGGTTGATGTGTTATGTTTATAAGGTATATAACATAACACAATTTTTTACAAGAGAGAAAAAGAGACCTGCTTAAATAAAATAATAATTTCATTATTCTAATGCTTGTTATACTGTGGGTAATAGCAAAAAAAACCTGTATACATTAAGAATTAATTTTATACCACCAAACAGAAGATAACCATATCTCGTAACTTAAAGGAATCCGTATTATTCGGATCTGGGCCTATCCTCAAAAACATTTTGCTTCCAATCTTGGGTTGGACTAACTAATTGGAACTTGGAGGCTAAGATAACTCTATTAAAGTTTTTTTGAAACAATAGCAGTCTCATTATTACCATTTTCATATTGTTCAAATTATGGTTCAATTTGAAAGAAGAGCACCTAAACTTTTTTTAATACCCAGTTAGTTCCCAGTTTTTTTATGAAAATACACAACCCTACTGCAGATTTGTGAATGGAACATCATTTTAATAAGTAATGTATTTTACGGTACACCGCAAGTTTAAAATGCCATGCCATTCTCCTTCTATTTCAGTTTGATATAGTTATTACGATAATGTGATGCAATAAAAAGAACAATAAAACACACTCAAAAGAATAGATAAGAAAAAAAAACTAACATTTTCATCTTTACATAATTCCAGATTATCTCTAGAAATATTAATTGAAAAATTTTTAAATTCATTAGAGTTATTCTATGCAAAAAATAATTTAATTTTTAAAACTGATAAATAAAAGAGTTCAAAGATGTAAGTTCATTATTTTTGGAATAAAGAAAAAAAATGAACATAGATTTTCACGTTTGCCTTCTGGAGAAAAACCAGGCTATTCCTCTGTCGGGACTAACTTCAACACTCTAAGAGAGAAAGGGTGGGATATGTAAAAAACACCTGATGAGAAACGATACGAAATCAAATAGAAAAGAATCACAATTCAGTGAAACTCTGAATGTATACAAACAGAACTCATTTTTGGTTTATTTATCTTTTCAGTTAAAAATGTGTATAATAATAATTTTGGACATTACATAGCAGGGTGCTATTTTTACTTGAGTGTTGAAGGTAGTATTTTTTAAAGTGTTTTATATAACATCAGCATTATAAATTGAACAAAAAAAATATTAAATAAAAATTGATCAAAAAAATTGTTTACAATTAATTTCATAGCAAACTACCAGGAAATGAAAGAAAGAAGGCCAAATGAAAACAAACACAGGCAACACAATTTGTATAAGATTATAGAAAACAATATACAAATAATAAAAATACATCAATTCAAACTTTTTATACATATGTATTTGAACAAAATTTAACAATAAAAAAAGATTTGTTAAAAAAAAAACACCATTCCATGGCTTAGATGAAAAAAAAAAATTGTAATTAAAAAAAATTGGTGCATTAATTTTCTTTATAGTTGGATACATATAATTAAACTGTTTTTATCTTTTTAAAAGAGACACATAATTATTTTTTACTCGCCACAAATTAAAATGAGATGCAAGAGATCAAATTTATTTTATTATTCATTACACTTAACTAAAACAACTGGTAAAAAGTTGTAATAAAAGCAAGGACACAAGAAAATTTTTATCGGTTTCCTAAAAATTCTGACTTCTATTGCATATTGTAAAAAATATCACAATAAAAAAACAAGCTTTTTAAGAAAACATTTTGATATTTTTTCAAAAAAAAAATTAAGGAATATTTTAATTCAAGCAGGCCTTAAGTGTAGTTTCCACTGCTACAATATATTGTATGCAATATTGACTAGTGTATGTATATACAATTATATACAAGAAGGATATAAATAGTTCAAATTTCTGTTTCTATAATGCTTAAATGTGCAAGAAAACAAAAGAACCTGCTATTAGTTTTTTTCAAATCAAACTCATTTGATTTAAAAAAATTTGTACAATATATTGTACATTGTGATTAGTTACATTTGTGTAATATCTTGTACAAGAATACAATTTTGTACAATTAATTGTGTACAATATATTGTAGCAGTGGAAACTACCCTTTACTGACAAAGCATATTCCGAAAGCCACCTTAACAGTTGCAACAGTTTACTCTAGATTAAAAATTAAAAAGCACAGTAGCCACGCTTTTGAAATATTATAAAATTAATATGTCATAAATTTATAAACAATTCCAACACAAAACTTGTATAACATATATTCATAATTGGGAGCATATATCTCTTTTCACAACTCTTCTGAAAATAATCAACTTTAAATCACAATAAAAACACCTGTGTAGACCTGTGGTTTAAACTATCTGTCCACAATAATAGCATGCCCAAAAACATGATAAACGATTAACGTCAAAGAACAAAAATTATATAAATAGTATAATGGTAGCATAGATCTATACATAGTAGGGTATACATTAGGGACATTACATATAAACTATACCTTAAAACCACAAATAGAATTATACCTAGCACCAGTATATAAATATATACTTTGAAGTTCCCAACAATTACGTACATAATCAGATACATTGTTTTATGATTTTTATCCCGACTAATTCTTAAACAGTTCTTCATTAACATTTTAAAATAAGTTGTACCCACAGGATCATTTCTAGCATATACTTAAAAAAGGACAAAAACAAGCAGGAAATATGTTCATGCTCAGTTGACCTAAAATGATTCATGTATCTGGAAGTAATATAATCTTCCACATAAAGAATCTGGGTTAACGTTGACTGTGTACGTCTGCATAGCCAAGTGCATGTGTCTGTTTTCCTTTGAAATAGCCGAAATAGCACATGTCTTATACGATAACTTTTTATGCTATTCCATGACGTCCATACAATAATTACGATTAGTGAAGTTATATATAATAATAACTTGGAAATGGATAGAAATAATTGACAACTCTCTACAGGCCACATGGGATCAAAATTTGTCAAATTCCCTAAATCCTGGGACAACCTAACAGTTTTAGAGTCAACAAATTCACAGCGTCATCAAACAGTCTTTGTAACCATTTGTCGAAAGCATGGTGATTCTACACATATTTTTGACCAGCGTTAAGTTCTACAAAGAATGCAAAGACAATAGCTGATGTTTCTGTAAATATTTACCTCCCTAATGAAATGGATTACTTAGCAGGCCATACAATTGGTCATCATATTTAATAATAACAATAATAACAATAATTTAATGGATGATTCATTAAACAACAAGATGCTGTTTCACGGAGCACACTGCACATTTTAATGAATTTTATTTGTGTAAACACAGCAAAAAAGTAATTCAACAGGATGTTTTTTTTGCATAAAAAAAGTTTTAAATGGCCCCATATATATTAAAGCTTTCTCAGTATTTAGATTTTCTAAAAACTTTGCTCGGGAGTTAAGAACACAACAAAGGAATAACTACAAAAATAAAAATTAATGGGTGTTTAATGTTTTAACAATTTTTTGTGGAGAAATAGTTTTGGTATTTACATAGATATCCTCTCCACAAAAAGGTAACAGCATAATTTTGTTACAGGTTCTGCGATATCCTAAATTAAGGAAATTAAATTAAATGCTAGCTAGAGTTTCTCATTCTTATAAATCACTTTCTAACTAAACAGAGAGAAAGGATGTCAATGACATTTTCTAATGTGTGGCTAGTGACAAATAATTTCTGTCATGCTTCATGATCCCTCAAATTTGTATTAGGATAAAAAATGTCAAAACAAAAATAGCCTAAATTTTAAGACTTGTATTCTAGAACTTCTACTAGAACTTATGTAAAAATACATGTTTGTTGACATTTGGTTTGTCAGATTAAATAAATTTCCATAATTGAAGACTTTAAGAATATAGCTAGCTAGATTTATGAGAGGGCAAAGGGCACTAACTAAAAAATACATCCTTCTGGCTATTTGACTGTCTAGGATAGGATATCAGCTAGGCTATCAAATAATAATACAAGCATGTGTATTTTTAAAGCTATTCAGAACTAATATTAATGACATCTTTTTACTTACTTTTGGTTCAACTTGGGTTCACGAGATGCTTGATCTGAAGCTTTTGTTCCGCTCTTTTTAGATCGATTTGTGCGCTTTTTTCCATTGGTATTAATTTCCATATTTAAACAGTCACTTATTAAAACATCCATACTTCTGGGTTTGTTTCCCGACTTCCCAATAACTTAATTGCTCAAGTATTTTATTTCCACACAATTTACTCCTCGGTTTACTAAATTTTTAAATTACGCAATTGTACAAATCAGAAGTATGAATTATTAGCCATAAATATTTTATTTCACCTCAGTTCACCTATATACTTTGGTTACCCAGAGAAGTTTGTTGTTTCTTTCACCCGACGTCCATCTCAGAAAAGTTTATGAATTCAGGGTGGATAAAATTAGTTATAATAGTATTTGCTAATTTATTTTGCAAAAACATGCAGTTTTTTTTTGCACTAAGTAATACCAAAATATATAAAAGCGCTATGCTGCATATTAAACATAGAAATGTTTTTTTCTTCTTATGTAGCAGAAGATATTAAATTAATGTTACCCCCTGAATTTAGGAGGACGAAAGTCATGTCCTACAACCTCTTGAAACTCTCTCCACCGCAGATATTATCCGCCAGATGTTTTATTCAGATACAGTCGACGCTCATTATCTCGAACCTCCGTTATCTCGAACTTTCTCTATCTCGAACTTTTTCTTCGGTCCCTTGAGTTCGAACTTTTCATGAAATACGCTCGTTATCTCGAACTTTCGCTATCTCGAACTTTTCTTTCGGTCCCTTGGGAGTTCGAGATAACGAGCGTCGACTGTATTTCAGAAATCCCAGCGAGAAATTTAGTTTTATTTCAATGAAAATTCTTTTTAATGAAAGAAAATGAATGTGGGCTGATAGAAGAATTGTTAAATAAATAAACGAACGAACGAACGAAAATTGTCATGAAAAACTTTCTGACGCTACAACTTAATCATCTGGTATCACTTTATATATACCTTCAATGGCTGGGGTCCATACACCTTTTATACAGCGGCAACACGCTGAAGAAATATTAATTGATTTCTATTTTATTTACTTTATTTACTTTATCTTCAACGTTGTATTTCTTATTTGTCCGCAATAATAAAAATTTTATAAGACTCTCGGGCGCTTTCCACCTACTCCCCCTCCCTCCTCTCCCTTCCTGCACCCCTCCCTCCCTCCTTCCCTCCCTCCTTCCCTCCCTCTTTCCTTCCCCAACGTCCGATTGGACTTAATCGCATCAAGATAGAGTTCAATTTCGACATTTTAGACATTGTCTGACAATCGATATCGACCCTATATTTAATAATACGAAAACGTGGTCTATACCACTTCTTTTTTGGACCTGTGGCGTTTTTCGGTTTTATCCTCATGTCATATAAAAAAAAGCTACATGCCCTGGGATCGAGGTTGCAGGTTCTTTTCCCAGTACTCTATATAAGGAAGGTGGGAATGGTAATATCTTTGAGTTAACCCACGTCAAGCAAGAAATTTATAACAAAGTCATTCCCGTCCCCAGAGCTCTTTGAGAATAAAACCTCGAAAGTAGTTCTACTTTCGAGGTTTATCTCAAAAAGAGCTCTGGGGTCGAGACTGTAACAAAGCTGCAGTGGTTGCGTCAACTGCGTTTAAAAAATGTGTCGGCTTATAAGTTTTTTCTTATTTACTTTTTCTAGTATTATGATCGACAAGTTATAAAAAAACGCTTGTCTTTCCAATCATATCAGTTTTTAAGCGCATGAGAGACATCGAAGTTCTTTTATTAAGTAACATTAATGTTTTGATTTTGTCATAAAAATATTTCCACTCACCACTAAACACAAAATGAGCTGTCCGAGGTTTTAATTTAGTTAAGCTTTAATAACTTCGAAACATCGTAATAACAATAAAAAACACGTTTTTATTGAACAAAGAGGACAGAAAATAAAATAATTATGTGGGGAGGGTATAGAGTACCGTCCTCCATAAATTCTGACGGAGTAAAGATGGCTTGCCTTTGTTTACAAATGTTTACAAAACTTTAGGGTTTTTTGAACATGCGCACACATATTTGTAGGAGATAAATTCCCGCGCAACGTTTTTTGTTTATTTTTCAACGATAAGCTCTTTTGGCTCTGGCATTTACGTGGCAGGAAGAAAGATGCTGGAGCTTGCTGAAGAGAGGACTTTTCATGTGGATTTCTTCTCACGAAAAACTCGTCAAGGTTTTAAACTATTATCGAGTGTAGCTAGACTTATGCCTTGTAATATTTTTGAATCCATTTGAAGTCCTAACAATACCTATGTGTGAAGAAATGGACTGAAAATAGTTTCTCTTCACCCAGCGTCACCACCTTTTTTTTTGCCCGCTAGATGCTGGAGCCAAAGGAGCTTACTGCTAAAAAATGTAAACAAAGGAATCTATCTATGAGGTAAACTGTAAACTATTTGACCTCACTAAAGAGCGTTTGGAAGCACAAGATCCAAAAGGCACGGAAATTGATTTCCCAAATATATTTTCATTTTTCAAAAAAAAGGTTCACCTAATTTAAGCGAATATTTCGTTTTTCAAATGGATTTATTTGGCTTCTGCGGTCTCGTCAACCTAGTCCCCAGGGTCTTGTGGGCCCTGAGCCGTTATTATGGAGCACAGGCAAGTAACCTGGGAACGAGGTTGTGGTCTAGTTTCGTACAAGAATGGATGCGTCCATTGTTTTCAACACAGAATAAAAAAATTTGCCTCGTACAGAAAACGATATAATGTAATAACTATGTGAGAAAACTTGGCACGATTGTGGTGTAAGACAAATGAATAAATTAGCATAATTATTTTTACCGACATTTTATATGACATCATCAGCAATTAAAAAATTACATGAAAGTCGAAAACATTCGTGTACAAAATTTTTTTTGCCGGTTTTTCCGCGTAAAAGATGATAAGCACTGAAGAAAAGAAAATCAGAATTTATTTTTAATTTTATTTTAGAAAGTTTTTGGTGGTTTGAGCAATGGGTAAAGAATTCCAATTATTAAAAATATTAACAATCACAAAGTTTCATAACAATTAGAAGAGTAATCCAGGAGTTATTGAAATTTATCATTAGGGTTATCATTTACACCAATAATTTTTTGACAGCCTCTAGTGTAAGGCCCTACATAAAGTGAACTCAATGTGAAGTGAATTACCATCGCATCTGGATGAGGTTTCATTCAAATGAAGCAAAATTTCAGGTCATTCTTGTCCCCAGGGTTTGTTGTCTGATGTCAAAGCCGCTAGTGCTTACTTGACAGCTAAACAGGTTTCTTCGCCGCTAGCCTCGATGTTAAAAAGGCAAGGGGCCCTGGGGACGAGGTTGAACGAGATTATACACCGACCATATGATAACTGTGCATGCGCAATAGCAACTGCACTCCACCCAAGTTTACATTCTGTGTGTTTACATGAAGTTTTTACACTGGCAATAAAAAATAGACCAAAATGACTTCGAGAGTATAAAGTAAATAGTACAAAGCTTTAAAATAGAGGCCAAGTTTATTTCAACGAATTGCAATCTCTCATGTTAACGCCATATGAGACACTAAACACGAAATTACTTCTTTTCACATCTTCCTGACAAACACAAAAAACTACTTTTTGGTGAACATTGGTATTTCGCGCTGGCTACACTTAAAAAACCGCTTAATATTCGAACGTAGGCCTAACTGCAGTATTCTTGGAAGGAGACACTTTTACACAACATCTGACTTATTAATCTAACTTTTTATGGCCACCCAGCATTAGCAAGAAAGTCAATAAATAGGCTGGAATAACTTGGCTTCTTTTAATGACGTGTATTTTTTTGTCCAAGTTTTCGTTGTTTGGTTGTTGTTCTTGTAGATGGCAAATGGCAGTTAGAAAGCTTTCACCAGAGAGATGTATCGTAATATCTTTTAAGTAACATGCAGTCACTTTCCATTACTACTTAATTTCCATGTAGTTGCCATTTTGTTGCTTAAACCCCTTAAAGTCGTTAGCAGAATAATTTAACATGTAAAATTTCGATTTCTCAATCCCCAAGTAAAATTACTCACCCTCCATCTTTTATGTTTCTCCCTCTTCCGCTGTTGAAATTATGACGGCTAGTATCACTTCTTCTACCTCTATTTGGTGAATTTAAATGTTGAGGAGGAAGCCTCATTTGTTTTGGGGTGTTAACAGAATGTAAGTTTTGCACTGAAGGCATAACTTGTTGCATTGGAACAAAGTCCGGCATGACATTTCCGTAATTACACGTCATGTCAGGCTCCATCATTGGAGGCATGCCATCATAAGTATTAGCAAGTCCCGGCATACCAAGCCACATCTTTGTGTAGAGAAATTCTTCTCTTTCTCCTTGCAGTATTGTGTGAATCTTTGATGAATACATACGCACAGTATGATGCTGCGGTGAACTAATACACTTCAGAGTGATACTCTAACTCATACAAACTATCCAAATATAGCGCAATCAACACATTACTTTGTGATTACGCGCTAAAAGTTCCATTGAATATTTAAAACATAAAATTTAAGCCAAAACTACACAGAGTTTCATAAAACACAACAAAAATAAAAACTTTCAACCGTATACTCTCTTAAAATATAAACAGTATCGTTTTTAGCCGTGCGTGTCAGAAGACTAGACAAAAGCAGATTCTGCAGTTCAGTTGAGACGATATTTTTAATCTATTATGTACTGTATAATATGAGGTGAAAAGATAGGCGTAACAAAAAGATGTATTGTATAATTTGGTGACCTTCTGCAACAATGTACTCTAACCTGATACATGCGAATATGCTACGGCCGTTCTTATTTTGTATAATTTTATCGCTACGGCCGTTAAAAATTGTATTCACCTGGAGAGATAAAGCGAATTACTATACAATGATTAATATGTTTTATCTCTTCAATGATGTGAAATACCGGATAACACACACTCTATGCATTATTACTCCATGATGTATGTTTTTTACTTTTTTCATTCATTCAGTTGTGTATTTATTTATTAGTTATTCCTCTTTCTTATTTGCTATGTTACTTAGATGCACAACAAAGAAAAGGAAATATTTTTGGAATGTGTTCGTCCCACTATTTGGATTGGGTCAAGAATTCAAAAAATTATCATTAAGCGAAAGCAAAGGCACATAAACTACCACTTCGTACCCAAGCCCCCATACTGTACCTTGTTTACTTTTACTGCAGGGGACTGAGAACAAGTTGTGTTTTTTACTACATTCGTGCAAGGAGGAAAAAATAACGTAATTGATTGAAAAATAAGATTAATGTTTTATGTTATTGAATATTTACACTTGCATAATTTCCTTTTTTTTTAAAAAAAACAAAAAAAATTATTGGTTAATTTTGCCATAATGGCTGATATATTCTCTAAGTAAATTCGAAGAGTGATGTAAAGAGTCACGAAATTAGGTAAAATATGCTGACTTATTATTATTTATTTATTCATTAAATTTTTAAAACTTATGACGAGTTTCAGGTTTCAGGTAAAATGGAGCTTAATGATTTATACATTTTCATTGATAAAAAAAATGATGATCTCATAAAGATGTTTGCATGATTTTATTTTTTATAAAATTTAAATTTACCTAGGTGGTCAAAGGTTTGCGGTGAAGACATTTTATCAACAATCATCCGCATAGTGTTGTAACCACGTCACCACGCCTTTTCGCTTTACTCGTGTGCTAAAAACGTGCAAAGGTACTGGGTACGAAATAACGACATAATATTTTTCACGTTACAATTATAATGACATATACGAAAAAAAAACTTGAAACTCTTTTCCTGAAAATAAATTTTACAAACAAATCTGAGCCGTAAACCGCTTTCAACGCAATCCTTCTTTATAATTTATAAAAGTGAATTTTTTTTCTTTTTAAAGGTCAAACACTGGGAACGAGGTGGGTATTTACTTTACAGGATATTTAATAGGTTTAACTTCGTTTCCATCACATGCCTCCTTCTCAAGTTGATATGAACAAAGATGTAATTTGGGTATTTCATCTTTTTTCTAAATAAAGTACAACGTACCGTAAAAAATAATAAAAAAATCATATCTAGAGTAACACGATGAAAATAATTCAAGGCTTTTTCACCTGCGAAGAAGTGCACACGAAGCTTCATTGGTCAGCACAAAATTCGTTGGGCTTTCAACGAGCCGTTTCCTTGGCAACACTTTACAATAGTGTACCAACGAAACACATTGTAAATAAAGAAACGCGAACTTTTCAAAAATGTGTATTTTTTTTGAAACGTGGACACACCTGTTCCAATAAAAACTCATTCAACTAAAAATAACAATTAAATATATAAAAAATAGAGATGATTTAAATATTTACAGCGTGCTTCTAACACTGAGACTAGGAATGATATAAAGAAATTCTATAACAGCAATAATTCGGATTAACTTATTGACGTCATAAATCGACACAATAAAAATTACGAACTAAAGCAGAATAATTTACAGACCAGAATATTCACTGACGTCATAGAGGTTAGTCTTTAATTTATAACTAATAAAATTTCGAGCTTGTGGCTGTACCTTTTTTATCTGTTGCGGTTTTACATAAAAAATTAACTTTAATCTTGAGATTACGTGGCTTTGGAGTTTCACTTGAGAATTCACAGACGTAATTATCTATATTGTGCTACATGTGAGGATTCATAAAGTTTTGTTAAAAATAAAATACATTTACAGCACCATGCTGTGTCTTTTAATTGCCATTTTGGCACTCGTAAAACAACGTTGTTGGAGGTCTAACCTCAACACGTATTTTTGTAAAACAAAAGTCTTTATGTCAGCAGCGTTGATCTTGCAAGTTTTACCGCACGTGTCGTGTTCCTAAACGCTCTTCCACGATACGTTAGATATTTCGTTACAATAGATACGTCGTCACTTAATATACGGCGTTGTCGCAGATACGTCCCAGACGCGCACACGGCATCAACACCATTTTCCCTCTCCTTACCGCTTCAAAAGGGTGGCATCATACATAAAGTGAACGACGGTAGATTACGTTCCTTTAAGCAGTATATTAGCTGCCTTGTACGGGTAAGGGTGCATCTCACTCAAAGCTGTGATAAACAACTCTCTCGATACCGATTGGTTCTGTTGTTCCCATAGGTTAATAATCTCGTATGCACGTTCTCTGTAGTTTGTACCGAAACCTATGGGAGGTAATTGGCCAGCATCTATTTTTAACGCCTTACGTAACTCCTCACAACGGTCAGCCATCAAACCAGAAATACTGTCTTTATCTTCTAATGATAATTCACCTAAATAAAATAACAGAAATTTAACTAATGAGGTGAAAAACCTTACACAAAATTTCACAATTAAAAAAAATTAATATTTTAGTGGAAAAACAGTGGTGTGCTAATTTCTGTGACACGCCATTCTGCGGGGGGAGGAGTCTGAAAACGAGAATGTCGTATTTTTTCTAGCACATTTTAAATGAAAATTCAGCAAGCAAGCACAAATTGCATCCGTGTGATGCGTTTGATCATACATTTTTTGTAATAGAAGAATAATGGAATTCAAAAATAGTTTTTAACGCCATTTTGTGGCCTCTCACTTTGAAAACTGTCGGCTCTGAGTTTTTTTTGCACACACGTTTTGATAATTTTCTCACAAGCAAATACAATCCTTACCACTTAAATAGTTCTCCAATTCATGAGTTTTGTTTTGTTTGTCTATGAAATTCAACATCATGCCTTAAACAATAAAAAAACAAGTTTTACATGTAAACAAACGGCAAATTTAAGCAATTTTATTTGCAACAACGGTTAAAGCCTTCCACACACTACGAACAATTATTACCGTAAGGAGGAAATATCAACCATTTGTCGATTGTTTTAGATTCGACATCACACGACAACACAGCCTCGTTTTGGTGCAGCATCGATAGGTCTAATCTCCATGGTCGAGGATTATCTTTTTTAGTAACAAAACAACCAGGGCAGAGGGAGAACAGTCCGGGAGACACTCCTTTCCATTCCTTGATAAACCTTTCCAACACCTAAACCACATATCATAGGATTTCACTACAACACTAGAGATTCTCAAGTGTTTGAAGAAAGCAGTGTAATCAGAAAGTAACGTATAGTTGCTACCAGACACCTTCATTTGAAATGTATTCGTCTTTTTAGAAAAACACAAGAGCGAGACATTCACACTTTTTTTTAATAACGCACAGATTCAACATGGTGCGGATAGCATACGACATATATGTCAGTACTGCAGTTTTGAGGGCGTGAAAGGAGAGTTGGTATAGAATAACACAAGTTCGGCAAATGTACATACAAAAATGAAAGTCAGGGTTGCCACAAAGAATTCATCACAAACACAATCACGAATTTAGAACTTTTTTTCTCGCAAATGTCTAGAAATACAGAATGAGTGAATAAAGGAATACATGAAAGGATCAATGAATAAGTAAAAGGATGAATGACTGAAATTGTGATATAACCGGTTTTGGTTCGTGAGAGGTCTCTAGTCGTCTTTATTAACAACATTATCTCAGCTCATACGATTTTTTCCTGACTACGTGATAACTTATGAATCACCATGACAGACGTGACGTCATACCAAACATTTTTTTGACTGTCACAACTACAGCTAACTAAATATGAGGAAAAGTCACCAAATTTTAACATTCAAACGCGGTACGCTTCAAACTAAGAAAAAAAATCGAGACAGGGGCTTTTTTTCATTCAAATCACCCTGTGTCTAGATCACGTAACAAACCACCCTGCATGTAGATAATTAAAGACCATTCTAGTACTTCGTTTGATTGGAGCAGTTAAAAAAACAACTTAGATTGGCATTTGTTAAAATGCTATTATAATGTCGTAACTTAATTTAATTTAAATAAATTACTTAAAGTTTTATTAAAGCTGAAATACACCAACCATTTTCAATGATCATTGAAAATTGATAGCGCTTTTCGGGCTAAAGAAAAAAATTTACCTACTTTTTGGCAAATTCACAGTCTTCTGGGGTTTCCCAACATAAACTATTCGTTCTCTAGGTTTTGCAGGCCTTGTAGTGAAAAATATATGTTGCCATGGGCTACAGAGATAAAAACAAACAACACAGATTTCACACCTGTAAAATTGGGATAATGGTCAACCATAAATGGTATATATCTTTTGGATCTGAAAATCCTTGTAGAGTGATGCGACTGGAGTTTTGGAACTTCTCAAATTTGCATACTACTTCACCGTCCTTGTTGAGACCTTTGAAACCATAATTCCAAGGAGTGCAATGATTGAAGACGTTTAAGGAGTATACTTTGATAATAAAACGCTGAAAGAATCCATCAGGAAGACCTCCTCTAGTTTCTATTAAAGTTATCATCGTCATCTAAGGTAAAAGATGTTATGCACTTAAAAACTTGCTGATAAGGGATTGATAGTAAAAACAAAACGCAAAATTTTAGAAGATTGTACAACCCCAGACATAAAATAGTGGAAGTGAAGTTCCTTGTTAAAGTCCACTTAGCAATTTTAAAAGCTGACTTAGTACTTTCTATCTTAGATT
Source organism: Hydractinia echinata (assembly GCA_030067915.1). Taxonomy (NCBI): domain Eukaryota; kingdom Metazoa; phylum Cnidaria; class Hydrozoa; order Anthoathecata; family Hydractiniidae; genus Hydractinia; species Hydractinia echinata. Next base: position 151,532 of record JASGCC010000099.1, on the reverse strand, counting down.
CTTTACTAAGATGAAATATCTTAAACGGTACTAATTTTTGCTAACGTCAGCACGCTTTAAATTCCCTGATTTCGTGTGCGTGAAGTGGATTGTTCCATAATGCATCAAAAATGCAGCTAGTGCGTTTTTGAGGTTGTTTACTCGGTCTATGTCAGCCATTTTGAGAAATAGCCCAAAACAAACATTATGTCTAGGATTGTAGCTAATGTAATATAAAAAATGGTAAAAATGCCATCAGAAGGACTGTCAAAGTGTTCGCTTTCTGGTATGATAAATACAGGTATTGAAACATAATCAATTTGGTGGTTAGATAATTTGTAATGGGACATTGCACAAAACTTTAATCATAACATTGAACGGAAACAGGAAAGTTGATTTATTTGTTCTAGAAGTTTCCAAAAAAGTTCAGGAAGTGGAGCAAATTCTGACAGATTCTAGGGGTTCCGCCCTACAAGAAATAAACACAAAGCTTCAATCATTTAAAAATAGGAATACCTTGTTTTCATCAGGTTCAACAGGTATGGGACAATAATCTTGGAGAAACCAAGGCACCAACAAACTGTTTTTATCTTGATATGAAGAAAGCAGCTCCATATCATATGCAAGGTCACATTTTTGGAAGAGCTGGATAACTTCATTGAACAAACCATCAGTAATGTTATTATTCCATATGCACCTAAAAAGAAATTTCAGATACACATACTTGTTTACCATCAAGCTAAAAAGTGGTATGCTAAATCAACAGACATAATTCGAGGAGAAAAGCAGCAATTTATAACACCTAAAAAGCTTCGGTAGAAAACTTCAATGGTTTATATATTTTTAACCTGTGTAAACCAAAGTGACATGAATGTGGCAGGAGTGTCAATGAATCTTTATTATTTTTTTAAAGATTCAGGATTGTGTACATCCTAACAAGATGATTCTAGGAGTGATGACCAGGGTCGCTTATTAGGATTGTAATCCTTATTTATTAATCTTTCAGTGAAAAAGATATATAAAGAGGACTTAGTTGAAGTTAATGTTGCCATTAAATTGACTTAGTGTTTTTACATAGCTGACATAAACATTTATCAAATCATTTCGAAAAATAACAAAACTGCTTTGAACCAAATGCAGTGAGTCGCAGAAATTCTGGTAAAAAGATAAACAGAATTCAGGCATTGTTTCAAAGTCTGAAATTTAGGTGACAGTTTGACACAGTAAGTTTAGAAAAATTTATAAGAGTTTAAAAATCATTGATTTTTATAGAAGTTTTCATAGAAGTTATAAAAAAGTAACACTTGAACTGCAGTTGTAACCCACCTTAGCAGCTTCTTAGATAACAATGCACTTTTGGACAAAACTTCAACAGCTTGCCTAAACTCAACTTCAAACATGTCGTACTTGGTAGCATAATAGTCTTCATATTTATACGCATCAGACAAATCATGCCGAAAGACCAATTTCAGAAGTTGAAGAAGCCATTTTGGATCTAAGAAAACTATATCAGATGCATCAGAATTGGTGTGGAAGTACAAAATAGGTCCTACAGAATCAATGTATTCCAAGGCTTCAGAAATATCCCTCTTCTTGCGAAAACCTTGTGCCTTTAGTGATAATTCATCCACCGTCAAAACAGGTCTCTTTGATCGTTCTTCAAAGCAAACATGTTCCAAGTCTAACCACGTTTTTGGCACATATCGATTAACATTAGGGGATAATGTAACATCACACGCAATGCGAATAATTTCATGTCTCAGCAGGTTTAATCCAGGAAGACGTTGCTTGCTTGAAATCGGGATGAGATAAACTGTTGGACTGCCTGGTTCAACATCTTCAGTCTAAGATAGACAATAATTTAGCAACATAAGAGATACATAAACGGTTTTAACTTGAAAATGTTTGTGAGAAATGTAAAGATGAGTAACAAGAAAACTATAAATACCTCTGTTTTACCATCGACTTCAAGCTGATAAGACCTTGGTAAAACAGGCAATATAGGCTTTGGAGGTTTCTTCACATTCTCGTCATAGCCTTTCTCAATAATGTGTTGTCGTTCTTTAATATGCTCATGAGCACACTGTATCATGTGTTTGCAACTTTGGATGACAACGTAGTGATCTGTCACCAAATCCAAATGCGTAGGAACAATCATGATGACGGCGTTGGGTACTTTAGCTACAATGAGATTCATCCAGTAGCCAATCTTGTCTTCAAAATACTTTTTGCTCCTTTTATATTTACTCAAGTCGACAATTACTGTAAACAGCATTCCTAAGATTAAGAAACACATAAACTACAATTTTGATGTGCCCATACGCAATGCATCTTTGCCAAAGCAAAATAAAAATGTATATTACCAACTGATAAAAATAACTGGTGTGTAAGTAAATACTTCTTCTCCCCAGCGCAATCTACAATCATAACATCCAGCATTTCGTCAGTGTCAGGTAGTTGTTCTTTCCAATGGAAGAAGTCAATACCAATTGTTTTTATATTCACACCAGCATCTGCTGCCTGGCATGAGACAATAGCTTCTGCTAAAGATGTTTTACCTAAACGCAAAAAATGTTTTGTAGTGAGCTTGCTACTTTTAAAATGTTGCATAGCTAGTAAGTTATTGTGTAAAATTAAATTTGTGTAGAAAGATTCACTGCTTTATTACCTCAGGGTAACTAAGAAAGTATATGCATACTACTCCACCATTTTTTGTTTGTTTTAGCTTAAAGGGTATATTCTATATCAGAGTGGTTATGAATATTCCAAATAACAAAATGAAATTTCCATGACTTTTGGAATTTTCACGACTTTTGGCCACCCGAATTACATACATACATACAATGCTAGTTGGAGCTAAAGCCGTAAAATGAGTTTAGAAAGAAGATTACCATGCGATCACAAGAAAAATTACCTGCATCTGGATCACCCAATACCATTAACTTCAGCCTTTTACAATTAGCTTCAGTGCTATTATCCAAAGCATCAAAATAATTCTGGATGGACTTTAAACCTTTTATTGCAACTTCAATAGGAGGTTTCTGTAGCGGGTTCTCACCACATAAAAATCGACTGTTTTCCATACCAGTCAGATTGGTAACTGATTTTGGCAGCGCTGTTAATGCATTGTATGATATATTGAAAAATATTAAACTTTTCAATTGGCAGATGGACTCCTGGAGCTTCCCAATTTCATTCTTGCTTACATCCAAAACTTTCAGCTTGGGTAACTTGCTGATTGATGCTGGCAGGTGAGTAAGCAAATTTTCCCGCAAATAAAGTTTTTCTAGACAGCATGAATCATGAAAAAAAGTCTCCTTTAAACTTTCCAAAAAGTTCTCACTCATGTCTAAGGTCACCATTTGAGCTGGTAAAATTGCTCTAACGCTCTGAATTCCATTGTTGACTATTGATAGGTATTTTACAGTAGAAAAGTAGTAGAGCTCTGGATCCTTAATTTTATTATTATCAAGACTGAGGCGATTTAAACTCGTTAAACTGGTTATTTCTAATGGCATGCTTAAAATGTTACAACTTTCTAAATTCAGTTCCGTTAAATTCTTCAAATTACAAACAGATAAGGGTACACCATTAAGTGGGTTTCCCCGCAGATCCAAAATTTTTAACTTGTTAAGTGATGAAATTGACTGAGGAATATTTTGCAAACCATCACCAGTTTTATAAATATTTCGTGTCAGTCGTAGCTCCTCTACTTGTTTTAAAAGATGCATCTTGTTCGGAATCTCAATCAAGTTGTTTGTATTCAACTTGATTACAGTATCATGTGAGTGTTTGCTGAGGTTCAATAATTTTGGCGACCTGCTATCGTCATTTGTTGTTTCGAAACGTGAGAAGGGCAGCATAGTGAATGGCCAAAGTAATGGACTACTTGCTCTAATGGAAACTGGAATAGATCTCATACTACCTCCATTATTATTCCTTGTAAGGGCGTCAAATGTTGCAGAACCAGAAGGAGCACTTCTTGACAGTTCCTCTGATGGCATTTTTTCGGAAGATTTTCTATATACATTCTATAACAAAAGTCAGCTAAATATAATAATGAATATAGTAATAGTTTTTTTAAGAAAACACGGATTTAGGAAACATAAGAAACTTAAAAGACCAAAAACTTAGAAACATAAAAAGGAAAATTTCCAAGTTCGATGGTAGGAATAAAACAAGAGAGACCTTCTAAAAGACCTAAATTATCCAAAATAGGACAAATCTACCTATCTACCTTCAACAGATAGAGATGATCAAACATGATAATGAATGAGATTATCATAAAAACAAAATAAAGAGAAAGAGAATCAAAACGGGAAAAAAAGGAAGATTAACATACATGTAGCATAAGAAACACTATTTAAGAAACACAGAGGCTCAAAATATTTAAGAAAACTGAAGACACATTTAAAACACATTTCAAGCTTAAAGGGATGATTTTTATAAAAAACATTAAGCCTGTAAAACAATTTTTTAGAAGGTAAAATTTTAGCCAGTAGTTTTCTTGTACTTTGCATCAATCTGACCTAAAACATTCAGCTATTCAAAAGGAAGAATGATAAAATCAATCACTGTAGAATTGAACTTTCTTGCTGCAGTTTTGATATTGTGTACCAAAAGGAGCCTTCAATATCCCTGCTGATACATTTTTTAGGGTTTATTTGATTAATTCAGATTCATTGTTGAGATCACACTGTAACTTTGTCATCCCAGTGTAACAAGGCATGCTTTGCTTTTGTCAAGAACAGTTTCAAACTTAAAGATCAGAATCTGAGGTATAAATTCATCATCCAGCACAGCCATGGCAAATGAAACAGAGGACCCGATGCTTATTCCGTAATCCATTCAATTTAAACCTACAATGGATTATTTGCAATCAACCAGAACCGGAAGAAGTTAGTGCAACTGAATTAATTGAAAACCATGTCTTTGCCGCACACCAGAATGAATTACATTGCTGTTATAACAAACAGTATTGATATCACACTCAAACAAGCCAAACTCACTGCATTGAAAGACCCATTATATGAACACATCATTGATGCTATTTGTGACGGCTTTAATAGCTCAAAATCAACGTTAAATCAACGTTAAGCTTAGAGAATTCTGGGAAGTACGTGATCAGCTAACAACTAGCCAAGGATCAGTACTTTTAGATAATCGCATTGTCATCCCATAGGCGCTTAACAATCTTTACACTGCACATTAAGGTTATAACAGTATGTCATCTCGTGCAAACCAAACAGTTTATTGGCCAGCATGAAACCAGCATAAGAAACCATCGAAAAATGTGTCAACCATCCAACCAAATAGCCCCAAGCCTGTCCGCAGAATCTACAATCCCAACATCCCCACCAGATTGGTCCTTTCAATAAATATGTGTGGATTATTTTGAAAGCGAGTGTTAAATGTTCATTAGTATATATGAAGTAAAGCCCCAATATAATATAGTTCTAAATAAGTATAAACACACAATGTAAATATATGTGTATACAACACAACGCGGGTATATATCATCCCCCTTCTTTTGGCAGTTTCTGTTGGTGTCGTACCAACATACAATTTTGGTTCAAGCTCAAAATCCTAATTAAAGTTTGTGGATTCGGTAATTGTACTAACATAGCTAACTCGATTAAGACTCAAAATTGTTGTTAAAGTAGTGAGGATTCAGTACTCATCAACGATTCAATCTGTGTGTTTCTATCACTACTTGTGGCTCACGTTGATGTTCCCAGTTTTGTGCACTGAAGTCCATTTCATTATTGTCATTGCACTCGTCATCAGGGTGTAGTTCCACAAGTTGTCTGTGGAATTCATTCAAGTCATCCTTCTCTTCTAGTTAGGTGGATGGTTCGAATTGACCACTAAAAATTTTCAAATTATCAGGGTGTTGGTTAAATACTGCTCCATCACTTTGTCTTTCCACAAGTAGTGACCGCCCTTAGTCATTTGACTGTATAACCTTAAAAGGTTCCAGTGCAGTGCATGAGGACAATATCTCCTTCTTTTATTTCTTTGTGTTTCCTAAATTTACTATCGTTAATTTCCCTTTTTTGCCGCTGTTTTAAGTGATTGAACAGTCATATTGTTTCAGATGTCGGCTGACCATTTACCATTTCCAAACCAACGCAAAATCTGATTAGCTCATTCTACACCTCCATTGATTATCTATATGTCATTATGGGGTTCCTGACAAAGTCTCAAGCAATGGCGTACAGCAATTCACATCATCAGCGTTTATGACTTTACTAAGAAACTGGGGTATTAATTATTGCATATCTTCTGTATCATAATCTCAATTAAATGGTCATGCAGAACTTGCTGTAAAGACTGCAAAGCGTATCATCCTTGGAAACACCGTCATAGGATCCCTAGAGCATGACCATGCTGCTGAAGCTATTTTCCAAATATCGTAATACCCACATTAAAGGGCTAGGTTTGAGCCCTGTTACTGTAAGATTCTTTTCCTCAGGCAGTTGAAACACCACCTCCCGCATCATCCTAACAACCTTAGGAACAAGAAATAGCTTCTACTCGCAAAACAAAGAGAACATCGGTTTGCATCACTCACACACAACAACAACAAACTCAGTCATTGGCACAGCCTACCACCACTTAAAGAAGGTGACCCTGTACTTCTCCATCATCCACCATCAGTTTGTGGGCACAAACAATGGGTTGGAACTGGTTAAGTGGTTGAAGTACTATGATAACGTCAATATTGGATCTGAATGATTGGCTCTGGTAGACTGTTACTGTCAATATCGTGTCTGAATGATTGGCTCTGGTAGACTGTCCTTACGCAATTGTAAGTTTCTTGAACTGAACTATAGCGAAAAAAACTCCACAGTTCCAAATGTACTTCCACCATCTGCTCCTACCCAACCCAATGTGACACAATCCAGTTCGAATCCTGACGCACAGCCATTTGCTCATGTACCTACACAAATCCCTCAATCTTTCAAGCACCTTGAAAACTTTAACAATTTGGGACCAAAGGAATAAACATTTGACATGTTATGTTCTTCAGCACCTGTTGTCTCTTTTTTCATATCTGGAAGAGGAGACGAACATCTGTCCGTCTGGATATAGAAAAAGAGACAACATGTGCTAGGAATAAGGTTGGAAGTTATGATGTGCTAGGAAAAAGGTTGAAAGTTATGTTCTTACTATTGGAATAGATAGATAGATGTGCATATTTTACATGGCTAGCCTCACAAATATTGAGGGATATACCCTGTCTATTATTTCCAGGAGGGGCCATGGCTTTAATGGGGAGTCCTGGAGAATTTAATGCTCTCTTTAGCTACACAAACTCAATTAGGGTCAGCGCTCTGCCAGACAACTCCCTGCCACATCCAACGACCCACACAGTGTGTCATCTACTCAATTTCCCTCACATGGCTTGGGTTAACCCGGGCAATGGTAATATTCAATTGCCCATATTGAATCACCACCAAGGGGAATCGAACCCCGGTCTCCCGCACAAAGTATGAGAATGATAACCACTAAACTACGGCGCCACCTAAACTACGGCGCCACAATGAAAAAAGCTTCAGAAAAAAAACAACCCCCTGCAAGACCAAACTAAAATGATGTGTAGAATAAAAAGAAATAAAGCAGAAACATTGCTTTTGAAGTTCCTCTTGAGGTACGATAGTAGGAACAACAATATGTATCATCCCTTACATTCCTTCAGTACCATGTGTGAGCAGTGTGATTGTTACTTTCAGTAAACTTCTATTGGCTGCAGAGAAAACAATGTGATCCTAAATAATTATATAGTAATAAAATCTCTTCGATGATCTTTTTTCGAGAATATAAACAATTAAAATCTAATATCGTAAAGCTATGTTACAAAATTGCATTTTTTTTTAAAGCTGGAAACAGTGTTTTTTTTCCCACACATGTTCAGAATATTTTTCGTCTGCGTAAATCATAACTTGCATTACGTATGAATACAGCGTTCTCAAAACAACGTGGGCATGTGATGAGATAGAAAAGGTAAATTTTAATAAAATGTTTTAGCTTTTTTTTGGAAATACTAGATCAGAAAGAAACTAATAATTATTGAATTCTTTATCCACCCCAGATATATTTTCGATATAAGAAAAGTTTTTTTGAGGTGGGAGGTTCTTTTTAAGCTTTGAGGGTCCTCGGAATATTTAATTGTGGTGAAAAAGGACTTGCCAATATCAAACTTAGTCTCCTAGTAAAAACATTTATTAATAATGCAGGAAAAGACTGAAAGAAACTGGGATGGCTACTTTGGACTGTACTACACAGATACTTTTTTTCACCTATTTTAATGGATGGAAGCGATCTTATAGATCTGGGTTTGTCCTGATGCCGGCTCTACGCTGATCTGACAGGAAGATAAACCAAACTTTGAAACTCACAAAAAGAAACTCCTTGCAGAAACTCTGGTACAGATTCTGAACTTTTGTGAAGTGAAACAGAATGGCCAGATATAGCTAATTTGGAGAGAGACTAAGCACAAAAACAACACAAAATGATTAATATTGTTTTGGTATTGGGAGATTCTTTGTATTATTAGGAGTTCCAGAGCCAGGTCATTTGAATGTTTAGGATCGTGTTCTAAACACCCCAGGATAGGCGTGTCATTTCAGTCAGTATCTAGCCAGCTAGGTAACTAAGAGCTGCTAGTCACAACTAGCTAGCTAGCTAGCTAGCTAGCTAGCTAACTACATTTACTTTTGACATTGAGTAAACCAGCCTAGCTAGATAGCTAGCCAACTATACAATGAGAGTTTAAACAAAAATTGAACATTTACTCTTAAAGTTGTTGTTGCTTTACCAAACACAAACAACTTTTTAACTAACCACTGTCACAACCTCAAAAATGAACAAACCAAAATAAACGACGATAACAAAAATCGCCAAAAAATGGCTGAGATCCGTTACGATCAATGTAGGGCATATGTTCAATGTCAGGCATTTTAACTGATGACCCAAATAGAGCGTAAATGCCTAAATAGGACTTTTCCGCACTTGCAAAAAAAAAGAATAAAAAAAGAGAAAATGTGCACTGGAAACGAGGTTGCTTTTCCAGCATTCCGCCCCGAATATATTCTGGATATCTTTTTTCGTTTAAATAGAAACTATACACTACGCCACCATGTCCTCTAAAAACATAACATCTATGTTAAAAAGCAGCGGCTAAAGATTATGATACTTGATGAAAAACACTTTTTAGCGCACCACAACCTTGATTTCTGTGCCTGTTGTCCCGTTTTTAATATTACGGACGGCGGAGACTCTGAGGGTTGATGCTCGAATTATTCAATTTTTCCAACCATATACGGTTATTATAAAAAGCGAAAGAATCATAAAAATTAAGACACATTTAACGTTGCTTTGCTGATTTTAAACATTTTTAACCTAGTACATTTTTAACCTCGGGACATGCCAAAAGTAGAACTAGTGCTTTTATAGAAATTATCGCAAAAATACAACAGCAGCTTTTTTGGTTGTGCCTGTCCAGGTACGGCGAAACTATCCAAGGTAGTTTTTTTTCCCTCGACCAAAGTTGGATTTCAGATAAAAGAAGTAACGTCATAAACGGCTGTCGCCTGCTCTGTGTTAAAGTGAATAAGCGGCCCATTCATCTCTTAAAATTTATTTGAAAAAGCTCGGTTTTTAGTTTTTCGTTTGTGATGATTCTTTGTAATTTATTTGTCGGTAGTCGTATCTACAATCATCGGCAAGTACGCATTTTGCTAATTATGGGCAAAGCAATAATAAATACGAAATATTAATTTATAGTTGTACACTATACTCAAAAAGTCATTTACTTAAATTTACCCTAACGTTAAAAAATATATCTATTATATTTTTCAATAAATACATTTATCTTTAGAAGAACTAGTTTAATAATTTTTTAAAAGTCATATTTCCAGTTATTATTTATACGGTTACACTGTTTATGGTTAATAATTGTTCTCTTAACATTCTTGTTTTATGTGCCAGGTTGCGTCGACCAAAACACAGCTGGTTGTATGATGTCGGCCACTAATCGATTGCTTGAATATCAAAGCGAAGGTACCGAAGAAATAGTAATCCGTGTCAAGTCAAACAGTCACAGAAAAATGCCAATTTGTGGGCCTAAATTATCAAGTTGCTGTTTTGTTTTGAGCATATGGGGTATAATAATGCTGGTAAGTAAATCTTACCTTTTTCGATCTCGCAACCTAATTTTGTGTAGCTATAGCATGCCATTCATGATGAAAAAGTCCAAATGGTGGATGCAACCTCGCAGGTCTCTCGAATCAGCTGGGATTACTTGCTGCCCATCCAGACGATTTTAAAAATTTTGCTTATTGTAAGCACAATGGTTAGATTTCAACCCTTTTTTAAAGTAGGTAGCTACGTACAAAGAAGAGAAAAAACATGGCAATGAAATTATGACCTATAGCTACAATCGTTGCCAAAAGTAGTTAAAAGACAAATGCAAAAACTGACCATTAGTGGCAGAAAAAGGCAATAAATACAGAATTACGACTCTTTTTATCCCCTGCTCCCTTTACACAATGTTGGAGAGTCATAGCAGCAAACTTCTCACTTCAAAAAACCTCAGTGCAACATTGTCTGGGGGGTGCCAGGGGTGAAAGTGTGAAAATAATTCAAATTGTCTCAACACTTTTGGCAACGATTGTAGCTAGCTAACATTCTACTGGCAGTCTGATCGATATCCGAAAATGGATATGTCAATTATATCCAAATGTGGATATATGTCCAGATTTTTTTAAAAAAAACTTAAAATTTCGCCTGGAGAAACCCGAATCAACCCGAAACAACATGTTTTTTAAACATTTATTACCATGATGTATAATTTATTCTTTTAATGTCGAGCAGTGGTAGTGGATGTTAGACTTAAATCTCTGGTTATGACGGAGGGTTAGTAAACGAAATAAGAACGCGTATATTTATATTAACATAATTGTCTGTCTTCTGTGTATTAACGAAGGCCGTAGATACTTTACAGTTCAGCTATCGCGCCATTATAGCGTATTTCCATATCGGCACATAACGGCATGGTTAAGGTACCCAATACCAAACATAAACACAACGGTAGACTAATAGTCATATACTCAACAGTGGAAGTTCTTAAAAAACTGTTTTTTATATCATTTATTCTATAAATATAGCTGTAATAAAATCCCACAAATAATAAACTGAGAGTAAAACGACAAAATAGCACCTTCCTTCTTCACGACAAAATTTAAATGAGAACAAAAAGCCTCGCACGCATTGCATTTTGGGCAGTTTCGGACTGGCCCAGGCTTTTCCGAAAAAACGCCCGCGGCCGCCCTAACATATACGGCGTTTTCAGCGAGTCGGCACCCTAATGATAAAAATTGTTATAAAATATGTCACCAAAACGGATATTTTATAACGCTTCTTTTCCAGTTTTCCGTGTGTTCGTAGCTCGTTTCAATTAAACAGAAATTAATTTTCAAGTTGGTTAACAGCGAGCGTAATATTTTTCAAAAGTCATCATTTTACTTGTATATATTTCATACAAATTAGATTGGTTCGGTTGTTTGAAAGGTATACTATCTATTGGAAAATATCATTTCAGGCATACAACTTGATTATAAATAAAATAACCAGAAGCTTAATCATTGTGAAAATCAGAGGGATGTAAAACGATTTTCTTTAAAAACTATATATTCGTCTACACATTCCAGTAGACATCATCAGAGTGAACGGGACAGGTTTTGCACAAAAAAGAAATCAGCTGAAACGTCCTAGTTGTGTGATTTACCTCTCAATTCTGTGGCTTCAGAATTGATTCTCCTGGAATTAATTCTAAAACCTATTTTATGATTAGAATGGTTGCAATACCTGCTGTAGCTGGTGGCTGCTTTAAAAATCGCCATGTATCTTTTTCTATTGCTCAAAAAGTATGTGCAACATTATAAAAACCTAGTAAAGCGAACTAACAAAAAGGATCCACTGAGGAGAGCACATGTTCTGCTAAATTTTAATCTTAATAATATTCTCCAGTCTGTCTAGTTTCCTAATATAATAGGTTTGTTTTGTATTAAATGACTGATTGCAAAGATAACAATAAATTAAATGTTATACCCCATGGTGTTCTGTAAAATACACAAGTTTCAGTACTGGTGAAATTTGCAATGTGGTAAGATCCTAGACTAGATCCTAACCATGTAGTCTTGCTAGACAACAAAGAAAGTTGGTGAGAAAAGTGAAATCACATAATTTAGATTTTTCAAATATATAGTTATATATATAGTTGTATAAAGTGTGCCCCTAGAGTATCATTTATCTCCACTGGTCACCTTCTAGCATGGTTACATTGTCGGCAGCCCTACGGTGTAGCAACGACTGAACCAATTGGTGTTTTAAAACAGTTTTTGGGACTGGTATCTGTTTCCCTAATTAGGGTTTATGGTAAAAATTTAATGATCAGGCTGTTTATTACTGCAAATCCCATCAATCTGAATACCACATCCTTTTCCATGTCCACCACATCTACAACCTCCTCTACCCAGGATTCGCATTATGAGGTACGCGATCGCATTCCTACGCCCTATCGCGTACCTGAATTACATGAGGTACAGGAAGAACCGTGTACCTCCGTTGACAGTACTTCCTAATGAAAAATAGTCATATTTAAAAAAAAACTTGTTGTTTTATCAATGTGTGGTGGGCTCTTTATCTCGATAAATCCACATGCTGTGATGCTAGCAATGTTTAGTTTGAACGATAGACCATCGACCCCACGAGACCGCACGACATCAGCCCTGCGACAAACGTGAACCTAATTCAAAAATGATAACAACGATATTGGTGAAGAAAACTAATACTTGTATTATATACACTATACATGCATCAAAATAAATACGATATAAGTATAATAAATTTTAGGACTGTTTTTGTTGTTCCTTCCATTGTTACTAGTTTTCTTCTCTTTTGAACCATGGTTTTTTTTACTCAAACAATATACACAAATTAATTAACATACACATCTTAGCAAACAGGCCCCAGTAACAGGGTTGTTAAACAAATAAATCACCATTTTGAAAATCGCGTACCCAGAGCAAATTAGGTACGCTACGCAATCGCGTAACGTGGTCAACTGGCATACGTGATTGATCACGTAAGCACATATTTACAAAATGAAAAGCCTGTCTGCCACAATCTTTTTGCCAACCACATCCTTGTCCAAAGTTGTCTCATACTAGAATATTTTCGCCCTCTTTCAGGTTCGACACTTCATTGTTTTTTGTCAGAACTATTATTAGCAAAATAACTATCAAATATAGCAGGCAATACACAACCCTTATTTTCTGGTATTGAGAAATGTTCACCACCTTCCTTAGTGCCGTATTAAAACAATTAATTACCAAGACACATACTTGTTGTTGCTTGTTATGATATCAAGTTTCAAAAAATCAAGGGAAGTTTCAAAAAACCTTTTTTTAATTTAAAGAGTGGCTGAAATTTAAACTAAGTACGATGTTATGTGAATTCTTCTCGTTAATGACTCATTAGCGCACCTGTTTTAATTTGGATTTACAGGAAGACTGAATATCATATTTTAAGGAAGAGATAGTGCATACACACTTCTGTATAAGAAATTAGCATATTTTTCTAACCATTTCTTAAAATGGCAGACAAAGAAAGTTTATCATTACAAGATTATACATTAATTCTTTCAGAAGATGTTAATATTTTCTATGTTGCCCTTGTTTTAGAAAATCATAGACACAAAATCTAGGTCATTTTCTTTTCTGATTTTGGCTTTATTTTTTCATTAGCCCATTGAAAATCCATAACAAAATGTCCTCCTTTATGAAATTAGCCATATTCCATCAACGTAAAGAATTAAATCAGTATTAATTTTATGATTTATGATTAACTCTGAGGTCAGAAATTAGTATATAATGAAATATTTAATGCAATTTAGCCCCAGAAAAATATGCTTAAATGTTTTTAGGTAAAAGCTAATACTTGAGTTGTCCGTAAATACACTAATATCTCATAGTCCACTAATAACAGCCTACCCACCTATTTCTTGTTTGTATAAGACGTTTTGTCAAACAAACAATTAAGTATCTCTTTACCTAAGTGTTGACTGTTTTGTTACGTATTCGAATGCTTTAAATGTTGATTACATTTTTTTATAGATCCTCATGGGTGTATTCTTTCGGATAGAGTCTGTGTCTTTACTAGAAGATGTTCCAAGTGGAACTAATGGATATAATGAAGCCTCAAAGTATGTAAATGTTTGCTTGTTAAATAACGTTCTAACTTTGATACAGAACAATTTTCCCCTCTGTTTTATGAATATTTAAATACAACATATTGCCCTAGATACTGTTTCCTAATTTTTGTATAGGCTTCTTCCTCATATTAAGTATTAATAGTTTTTTAAATTTTGAGACCTATTGTTTTAAATTTTTTCCCGAAATTTATTCCAATTAACAGACACGTTCCTGATAAAAACACCAGTAGAATTGTAACAGATTTTTTTTTTCAGCTATGTCAAAGTCAGATCACGATTTGAATGTCCACTGTGAAAGTTTAGTCCCTAATTCACTTATTAAATTATTTTCGCTTGTGCACAAATTTTAGGAACAATTATAAAAGAAATGGCTACCATAAATGCTAGAGTTAGCCCCCTTACTTAAAAAAATTAGCCTCAATTTCAAATAAGGTCCGTTATATGTGCTGTGCTGGCCAACCAAAAGTCAAAATTTTCACGAGTTGAGCTTGAAACAGCTTGTGAAATCTGAACCCTGCTTGGGTTGACTTTGCTTGACTGGATTCAACCAAATGCCGAGTCAAACCGTGCTCAAGCAGGCACAACCTAAAACTGCCTAAAAATTGCCTAAAATTGTTAAATACAGCTACCATCTTGTGAGTTTCAGTTTGTCATACCTCGAATCGACTCAACTCATGAAAAGTGTGCCAAAATGGACCCTACCGAGGAGTGTTAAAATTTTTAAAGAGTTTGGCTCCGCATAGCACAGCATATATAATTTGCCTAAGCTAAGCCTCCATGGGTGTTTACAATACCTTCAGCACATTATATTCTTTCAGAGGAAAAAACATTTTATAATAGCGCTCACATATTTTTGTACAAGTGACTACTGGCTAATTACATGTTATCTCGGTATATCTCGGTATACCCCGAAAGGGTCTAACGGAAGAACGGAACTGGTTTCTACTTGCCGTCATGTTAACAACTATATCTTGGAAAACATTAAAACGATCCCACCGGACTCGACTTAATTATATTTTATTTTATTCTTTCGTATAAGACATTGATATAGTTTTTTAAGTTAGTGTACGTCTGATGATCGCTCAGCGTGAAACTAGGAGTTATGTACATATTTTCATTTTTATCTTGTAAATAAACGAATGAATATTAGCTCTACACTTTTCGTATTGAACACTCTTTCAATAGATTTCCTTTTCAAGATATATCTCATTTAAAAAACTTTTCAACGTTTAAAGAGAAGTTTATCCTTCGAATTTAATTTTGTTTCCAATTTTTCCTTCCAATATACTTAGAATTTTTATACGGTTTTTGTTTTGTGATATTAAAAATATATTTGAATAATAGTAACTTGTTTTTTTTAGGAACTGTTTTATAGCAGCAGGATTATATGGTTTGGTCTTTTTATTCAGTGGGTATCAAAAAATTGCTATTAACCGAGGTTATTCGCGATTGTGAGTTATCCAAGGTAAGAAATTAAAGACTGTCTTACTTTCCCAGGTCGAATGATGCGTGTTCTTTTTTTATAAGCCATCAGCAATGTCTGTTAAAATACAAGGGTTCCTTCCATGTTAAAATATGTCAAAAGCGTTATTTGACTGAATAATGTTTTATGTACTCTGAAAATGTTAATTGAATTATTCAGAATCAAAACATTGTCTTGAAGTATGTTCCCTATGATTTTTTTTCAAATAATTCTTGGGTGCTATCTTTTTTTATGAATAAACACACGATAAAGTCCTGCAAGTTAAAACATTCTCTTGCATTTTCTGAGCTAACAACTTATTTCTTGAATATTTTATGGAAAAAAAACAAATACAGAAACCATCTGTAAATTTGATAGCATTTTTATCCTGTATTTGCATGATTTTTGTTTATTTAAAGGTACATCTATGTTTAAAGTCATTTTTCTTTCATTATTCACTATGTGTGATTTCTTTGCCCC
Organism: Hydractinia echinata; assembly: GCA_030067915.1. Taxonomy (NCBI): domain Eukaryota; kingdom Metazoa; phylum Cnidaria; class Hydrozoa; order Anthoathecata; family Hydractiniidae; genus Hydractinia; species Hydractinia echinata. Next base: position 135,333 of record JASGCC010000099.1, on the reverse strand, counting down.
TTTATTTATTGCTATACTGTGAGGGGAGAAAGTATTTGGTGACGAAACTTTCGGGGTTTCTGAAAATGAGAAATTACTTTTTGGTTTAGTTTCGACTAGTTTTTATGAGCTTTTTCTTATAGGAGCAAAGTTCTTTGAGGCCATTTCTAACTGGAAAATTTCTCAGTAATAAAATTTCACGAGTTCAAAAGTAAGGTTACTTTTTGCGGGAATAAACGTTTTTATATTTTCCAAAAACCGAAAAAGTTTCTTCCAAGACACTTTTTTCTGTTAAAGTATCAGAACACGTGAAGAACATTGTTTGGTCGAGGGGTCTCGCTGCTGACATCAGCAATAAATCAGAGCTACAACATTCAAATCAATTTGTGTTAACCACCAGTAAATGTGAAAACGTCCCGTGGAAGTGTTTTTGTATTCTCGAGACCTACTTCCAAATTTACGTTGAAATGTTAATGTCTTTTTTTTCAGATTTTTTTCACAAAGCTTAATTTATCAATGGTCGTCAAAACTGCTGCCATGTGGTGTTTTAGTCGAACACGATGAAAATTACACAATTTTTTTTATTTACAAAACTTGCAAACATTGCGTTCTTTCCAATAATTATTTTTTTAAATGTATTGTTGAATACCGAAAAATGTTCACAACTATGACATTTTCTACAAGCATTCTCTCTGTCTTAACTTGGCAAGTCTTCTATCAAACATATATATTTAGTTAAGTTATATGAACTAAAAAATTATAATTTTGTATAAATAATGTTAGAAATATTGTTTTTTTATAAATATGCATTGTATTCTATCTGTTGTTACTTGCAAACGTCGTCGTGGCGACAACGTAACAATTTTGATCACGATGTAATTAACAAATTTCGTTCGTGTTATAAATCACGTTTGCGATACCGCTTTGTTTCGGTTTTCTGATGCAAGTACGGACCGGCAAGTACGGGCCGTTTAAATATAGCACGATATCATATTCATCTTTTGTTTTCGCTAAAAATTATACAATATGCAACATAACACATTTGTTAATGTCCACGTGATAAAAAGGAGATGTATCACATGACCACTTCGATGTCGAGATATCTTTGTCGGTAAGATTTTAAACGGTGAAAGTCAAAGTCAACCTCGTCCCAGCTCTCTTCTACGCCTATAATGTCCTGCCCTGGGGACGAGCCTGAGTCAAAATAGCACATTCATTTCCACTGATTCTGCAGTTCACCACTAAAATATCGGGCAAAGATATTCTTTGGGTTATCTTAAAAAATTGGCAATCATAAACTCACTACGCGCTTTGTTCTAAACAGTCTGTCTGAAGATTATTCTCATTAAACAAAAAGCGTGTAATTCTCCACAAATAGGCTAAAGTGCTGCGCTTTGAACTTCTCGGGGTTTTTTTCGAATCCTTAGACAATACTAACAATTGGTGACGCATGGACGGACATCGTGTTAAATGATCAATTATACGAATATCCCTAAATCTGCGAGTAGCATCCGTTTAGCAATTTTTCGAAATTATCAAACATAAAACAATTGACCAGTGCTCCACACAGCCGGTAAGCTGTGAAGCTTTGCTTTGACTGCAGATGTATGGGCCTGGAAAACAAGATTAAAAATGCGCTAGTCGCAGTTCGCGGGATGTTATGATAACATTATACACGGTCTGTACTTACATCAGAAAACCCAAACAAGCCGAACACGAACGGAATTTGTTGATTTAATTGTGGTAAACCTACAAAACCACTTTAAGAATAAATTTGGTTTTAGTTTTGTATTGTACTTAAAGTTTTTCATGCAAAATCCTTACAGCTGCAATGACAAGTCTAAATTTACATAACCTTTTCTGGAGTTCTCGTTCCCAGTATATTTAAAAGAACTATGGTGACAAGGATGTTTTTTATTAAATTAGGTCGTTATAGCCCCATTATCTTCGATCTATGCTTTAAAATAAATTACCATTACAAGACGTTGGAGTGAGTTTATACGTAGCGCATAGTTTTCATAGTGTTCAGGGCCCGTGCTCGTATTGAGGGGAGAGGGGGGTGAGGGGGAGGGAGGAGATGAAAAGAGGTAACATTGTTACAGTCTCCTGAAAACAGCTATCAACCACGAAAAAGTCCACTACAGATTAAAATTAAAACTTCAAAACAATTTGTACTCATAGGCTGCAACCAACGACAAAAAAGTCAATAAATTCGCTCTAACTGAAAATCCGTTCAGTAAAAAAAAAAAGAGACAAAAGGCGCTGGGGACGAGTTTGGGTGGATACCCCTCTGTCTTCCATATTAACCTTGATTGTCATTTATTAATTTTCTTTTTGGACATGAGGGGGACGTGGCTTTTGATTTTACTGACAACAGCAAAAATTTTGGAAAAGAAGATAAAAATCTAATTTAACAATGGAAGTATGTAATGTATCAGTACATCGGCCTAAAATATTTACGATATAAACACGATAGTGTAACACGTTGATGCTAATTTTAGCATGACCTCTAACGAGGAATTATGAAATGTTTGACCAAGTTGATTATTAAACCATAAAATAATATTAATTTGGACACAAAAGCGAGAAAAGCAACTAAAATTTGGATGGGTAAAGCCAAATTTTTGTTTTGAAAGAAAAACAGTATAAAAACAGAACAACCTAAAAAACGAAGGAAGGTAAAAAAAATACAAAAAACCGCAACTCCTGTTCTTAGCCCGACTGCACCCTTCCTTAGAACTTACAAAATCTGAAAAAAAGCTTCTGTATATAATATAGAATCAACTCTTCACTTCATCTCGAATCTCTTTTTAAACTTTTCTCCATCTGAAACAAAGAAATTGGTACTGTTGTTAAGATTTCATTCAAATCTCGAACTCCAAACTTTCAGTGCAACTGTTGAACGAAGGAAATTGGCTATATTGTTTTGATTTTTCACTGTGAAGCTTTGTTTCGGAGTATAGAAGAATTTTCCCCCAAGTTTTACTCAATCTTTTATGCTATGGTTTACAACTACTCCGAATTTTGCGTGTTTCTGTTGTGTTCGTGTTACAGCATCCGAGTTTTCGTACATTTTTGCATACGTTAAAATCGAAAAATTCTGTTCTTGTGTGGATCTTGTGTTTTTAGAAAGGTCAATCTTCCCACATCGGATCTCCCTTGTATAAATGCTATGCCAAATTTCTCAGTAAAAACGACTTGTAGCCTTGTGGCAACCTCGATCCCAGGGATCTCTTTAGAAAAAAAGCCCTGGGATCGAGGTAGGCCTTGTGGTAGAGCTTTTGCTTTCAGTGAGGAATATTGTGAGTTCGTTCTCCAGCCAATCATGGCAGATATTGTAATAACGTGAAACGAAATTTTCTGCTTTTAGTACGAGAATAAAATTGATATTTTAAACAGTTGTCTATAGTTGATCCGCTGCTTTTACGTCAAATGGAATCCTTAAACGCACTAGGACCCCCTTGAGGATCTCGACCCTGTGATAACAGTTTCAATATAGGATCTGAAAGGCTATCCTGTGTAAACTTGGAGGAAAGAATACGTATAGGGTATTTCTGTATTTTTTCCTCCAAGGTGTAAATAATACGCACAAAAACATCTGAGCTGCTAATTAAAACGTTTGTTTAAGAGGGCGTTTTTTTAAATTTTTATTTATACATATTTTTAATTATTAATCAAAAATAATTGAAAAATGTGTAGACTAGTTCCCACCTCGTTCCCAAGGCCTTTTGCCTTGTTGTCCGTAATAACGGCCCAGGGGCCACGAGACCCTGGGGAGGTTGGCAACGAGTATGAAAGCCCCCAATTTTCAATTATATTTTTGAAACTTTGAAATACATTTGGCTATTATTTACAATTACAGGCATCTGAAAGACTGTTTTGGTGATTCTTTTGTCAAATATTCTTCTAATAATCAGTGACTTTTTTTAACAGAGGCGTTCATTAAACAGTGTTATGATATAATCCAGTGAATTAGGTCAGCAAGTCTTCAGTTATAAGTTATATAAGGACTCCATAGCTTTGATGCTAACTGGAATCATATATAAATGCAGTCCTTTGCAAAATATAAATTCAGCTGACAAACCAAAACTCAATTATTATTTATTATTGCCCATATATGTAAAACGCATTAAATTGCTGAGAATGTCAAAAATAAATAAAATTTTTAGAATATAAGTTTCTCTTTAGCAAAGTGATAATCATTTTTCTAGTAGCCAACACAATGGTTACTCGCAAAGAACACGATGCGAAAAGTTCAAATATACACGAACCAAATAATAGAGAAAAGGCAGAAACGTGGGACGAAAATGTAGATACAGCCAATGTAAAAGTTGTTCCTGACGAATCTAAAGAGGGAAATAAGGGGTAGGCAAATAAAGTTAAGTTTATAATTGAGAATGGACTAACGTTATATCAACCTCGTACTCAGGGCTTCTTTTTTCTCTTCTTGACAATCTTGAACAGCAAGAAACATTTTTTGTACAACATTTGTATAACATTTTTAAAAGATGTTATTTAAAAGACGTCAAGAACGTAATATAGATTGATGATACGTAGGAGGATATATGACATTGTATTAAAACAAAGCTGGAAACTTGATTGGATAAGAACAACCCGGGACAACTCCAAATTTACTGTTTCTTATAGAATTCTGATTGGCCGAAAAGCAGAAGAAAAAAATTAAAGCTCTAACTTTATGAGGCGTTTACATCGCATTTTAAATAATGGAAAAATCCTTTTTTTAAGGAAAAACAAACAACAATAAACTCTTTCATGCAAACGGCACTCGATGATTATGCATTCAAGCTCCTGCCTAGGACTCTTAGTCCCGCGATATTAAAAATAGACAAAAAACTTTGGGAATGAGGTTGATATTGAGCCCAAGTCAACAATACATGTTTTGAATACAATCTCGTCCAAGAACTTCATTTTTTTTATTTGTGATATGCGCGATGGCGCTATTTTGGAGGTTTATGGCAAAGCCCTGGGAACGAAAACGGTGTTAAATAGTCTTGTCACAAATTGGATGGACAAATTGATGACTCCAAGTTGCGAAAAAATTTTCCCGAAGTTTTTCCCGCCAATTTTCGTCTCGTTCTCCCTATCTTAGGTTCTGTCCCTCGCTTTCCGCAAACATAATTTATAAATTAAAATAGAAAACTTCTTCATTTGTTGTGCGCTTTCACTACTTTGATAGAAAATCGCGTGCGTGGTTTTGTTGTTCTTCTTGGGGATGTAATTGCGGTGTAAATGCTATTTTGGTATAAATTATTTTATTGCTGTATCGGCACAAATAAAACAGCTGACACAGCAAAATACCAAGAGTAATTATCAACAACAATAAGATTTTGGATGCTTGCAACAGACTTTTCAGACATTATTATTTTCTGCAGCCAAGACATTCACTTTATAAAGTGATACTGCGTGTAGACGCTCAATTAATCCCTAAGAATTCAAAAGTATGACTGTTGATTTCGAAACACGTGCAGAAAATTCTCCGACATCTGACGTGCAAGATGCTGAATACCTTCACCTCAGCGACAAGACACTTAATGAAAATGTAGATACAGTCCAAGTAGAGGTTGTGCCTAGCAGTTCAAGTCATAAGAAGTCTAAGGGGTAAGAGCACTAAGCTTTTTTTCTAAAAAAATGTAGGCCAAAAGAAAATCTTCTCTTTATGCTATTACATTACATTTTTTACATTATTATTATTACAAAAAAAAAAAACATGTGGTGACAGCTGTTGTGGTTTTTTACAAAAGCATGAGAACTTATTTTTGGTCATATTATTTCGTCTAATGTACTTTGAATGGATTTATTGGACTTATTTATTCAAACATGCTTAGCTGGTTATAACTTTGTATATATAGAGTAAACAAAAAAAACAATACTATTGCTGAGCCAACATTTTAAATGTTTTTCTTTTCAAGTTTTTTGTACATATATGTATGTTGTAATGTTTGTTGATATATAAATGGTGGTTATAGCTGTGGGAGCATAGGAAAGTCTAAAAGCTTTACATACAAGTAAATAAATAGGACACATATTTTAATGCATTATAAATGGGACCGTATTTAAATGAAACAGAGAATGAGGAGAACCTTAATAAAAGACAATTGGACCAAGAAAAAAATGGGAACATAGAAGTAAAAATAGTTAACAAGGAGGGTGAAGTTACTGCTGTTGAGGAAGATTTTTTAATTGAAACAGATAAAACTATGTAAGACTATAATTGAATTTTTTAATTCCAGATCCATGTCAGGGAAAATTACTAAACACAGGATCCCTGAATGTAGTATCTATCAAATACTACATTCAGTAACGGGCCATAAAAACAAAATAGTTCAGGTTTGAACTGAAAGTATTTAAATTTTTGTTACTTTTTAATGGCAAACCAAATCAAACTCATGGTCTGAAAACATAAAAGTACCGACGTGTAAGACCTTGTTTACTGATCAAGCCAATTGTATATACCACAATTACTATACCTTTGTTAAGTGATTATTCTCTGACAGATTTTATCCTTGTACCTCTAATAAAGTGGTTCACACACATTCAAATTGATTAATGCTTGCTATTGCTAGCACATGCAATATGCACATGCAATATTTTAAAAGAAATTGACCAGTGAAGCACACCTTAACTTAATGTGTAATTTTTGTTGCACATGTGCTAAAATGTTTCTGAAAAACCCTGAATTCTAATTTAATTGCTATGAACTCCTAGAAAAACACAGTTTTGAGAGTTAAATTTGTATCAATTAAAAGACATTGTGATTAGTTAAAATGCATGTATATATCTGAAATATAAATACTGTTCTCCATTCTTCACAAGTCATTACACTAAACTAAGCTTTTCTCAAAAACCTTCCTTTTCTCTCTTTTTTTTACAACTACTTGTTTTTTCATACACATACATCCTCTGAGGATGACACGCACAACTACACACATATTATTAAGACTCAAAAATGCAACACAGAATCCATACCAAATATACCAAAATCAGAAATCAAGGTGGGCCAATTGCTTTTACCATTGTACAAAATACTTGTTGATTCATGGTACCAAAATTGAACCAACTCAAGGAAGTTGTGTAAATAGCCAACACAATTGAACAGGATAGAGGTGATGAAGAGTAGAATCCATGCTAATCCAACCAATTGAGTTGTCGCTATTCCAACTTCCAGCAATGACATAGAAATTTAATAAAAGTGCGTTTAGTAATGCTAGTTACCCATGCAGGAGATGACGTCAGTTATTTTTAGCAGTTTTCAAATTATTTGGCCTCAAACGTATAAGTGCACTGCAATGACTTTACTCACTTCAATAATACTTCTATTGGTGTCAATCTTTGTAATGACGAAAACTTTTAAACAGCTGATAATAAGGGCATATTTTTTAAATTTGCACATTCTTTAGGAGAAAAAAGGAATCTCCTTTGGAAGGCCAAATTTTAGCCTGTTTTTATATTTTTAGTCACAGACGAAGTTAGCCTAATAATGATGTTGATTACTTTATATTTACTCTGGTAAAAAAGAAAGTTATTGTTAGTAAAGAATATGATTTAAAAAACTTTACTGTCTCCATTTTAAATTTAGGGGTATGATTATTACGTCATCCTAAATTTAGAGGAAAATAAGAAATTTTTTATATATTAAAATACGGATGAATTTTAAGACATAATATTTGTAAGAGCTTTTATTATAAAAAAAAAAAATGACTTGAACAATTTTTGCAGTTTTTTGCTGTTGGAAAAAGAAACTGTACCAGCAATTGAAACATCAGTTGTCGATTGCTAACGCTTATTTGGAGGCTAGTTACGATAAGGGTAACGAACGCTTGTAAACTTACTTGTTTTGATTTTATTACTTTGGTCAAATTGTAGTCTTATAATAATTTAACATGTAAATATTCTTATACAATTTTATATAGAGTGTTGGCACATGATAAATAAAATTTTGAAATAACTTTCAACATGACATCATAATATCTTGTTGAAAGCAAATAATTTTACATAAATATCTCCCAACTGGCTTCTTTCTAAAATAATACAGATTGTGTAAATGCATGTATATATATGTACTAATACATATAGATAGATAGATAGATAGATAGATAGATAGATAGATAGATAGATAGATAGATAGATAGATAGATAGATAGATAGATAGATAGGATAGATAGAAGATAGATAGATAGATAGATAGATAGATAGATAGATAGATAGATAGATAGATAGATAGATAGATAGATAGATAGATAGATAGATAGATAGATAGATAGATAGATAGATAGATAGATAGATAGATAGATAGATAGATAGATAGATAGATAGATAGATAGATAGATAGATAGATAGATAGATAGATAGATAGATAGATAGATAGATAGATAGATAGATAGATAGATAGATAGATAGATAGATAGATAGATAGATAGATAGATAGATAGATAGAGATAGATAGATAGATAGATAGATAGATAGATAGATAGATAGATAGTAGATAGATAGATAGATAGATAGATAGATAGATAGATAGATAGATAGATAGATAGATAGATAGATAGATAGATAGATAGATAGATAGATAGATAGATAGATAGATAGATAGATAGATAGATAGATAGATAGATAGATAGATAGATAGATAGATAGATAGATAGATAGATAGATAGATAGATAGATAGATAGATAGATAGATAGATAGATAGATAGATAGATAGATAGATAGATAGATAGATAGATAGATAGATAGATAGATAGATAGATAGATAGATAGATAGATAGATAGATAGATAGATAGATAGATAGATAGATAGATAGATAGATAGATAGATAGATAGATAGATAGATAGATAGATAGATAGATAATTTTTTTTTGCTTTTTCCTTACTGTTGAACGAAACGCACAATAAAGAATAATAAACGCATGCAATCAAATAAAAGAAAGAGCATGCATAAAAAGTTTTTAGGTGTGTGAGAAGGCACGCGCAATGTGATCGCCCTAAAACGAGAAAGCTGACGTCTGCTTTAATCCATAAGGTTTTAGGTTCATTCTGTATATAAGGCCATTGTCTAATTGAGCAGAAATCTCAGAGATTCTTGTAGCTCAGGTAGGAGCTTTAAACACTCAACATCCTTCTTAGTCCATACTGAAAATAACTGACACAAGGTCTTAAGATGGCAAGGCTAACCACATAAAAAAATAATAATAATAACACTCCATTGATTCATAACAAAAGAGAATTGTGACAAAACAAGAATTATCCTGGTGAGCTCAAAATTGGCCCTACTGTTATTGTAAATTTAAATGTTTTTATGATGCTGTTTTTTTTTTGCTATTTAGAAAAGATGGTGATGAAAAAGAGAAGCCCAAGCCAGCTAAGACAGTGTCCATTTGTTCTCTGGTAAGTGCATTCATTTTTTTCTTTGTTTGCTAGTCATTAGAAGAGATTACTTAAAAGAATCCACTCTGTTGAGTTATTGTTTAAATTAATTTTTAGGTGCTTGGTGTGCACTCTAGATTATAGTACTTGTCAGCCAAAAAGGTGCAGTGCACGCTACACTTTATTTAACATCTTGTATTCGCAGTGCAAAACTCCATTGCCAGAACTACTGGTTAATAAAAGTTTTCTATCCATGCAACGCTTTCATAAAAGTATCACATTTCGATATTTTGCATATAAATTGTTGAAAGTAAATGAAACATAAACTACTGAAATTAATATTCCTTTCGAATCACCTTAACATTCAGTTAAAAGTTGTAACTACTAAAACTACAAATCACCCAAAACGAGCCAAAACGAGCCAAAACGAGCCAAAACCACCCATAATCAACCAAAACTAGCAAAACTCACTTTCAGAACATTAAAAACATGACATCACCTGCTAACTATTAGCGAGCGGTATAATAAAGCCAAACTGGCAACAATGATAATATTTTACAAGAGATAATTACAGTCAAACCTGTCTATTACGACCAGTTTAAGGGAGGTGGACATTATAGACAAAACTTGTGTATAAAATATTGCCTACTGGACAAAACATGTAAATGCATGTGCGATCATGTATCATACGTACGTACCTACAAGATTTAATTTTTTTTACCTTAAAATCTATTGTTCAGTTCTTTTTCACATGGTTAAAATTACGATGCTATCTCTTGAAACAATAACAATTTCCATGCTGTCACTGTAACACAATCATGGAGAACATTTTTTCTTTTGTCTTGAATATTATTCTAATCTATTTATATCTTTGTAATCACATTGAGCATATTAAAATGACATGTTTTTGGTAATAGAGAAGTATCGCAGGTAATTTATATAGCAGCCAACAAAATCATACAATCTGGCTTCTTCACTTGTTTAAAAAAAATTGGGTGGTTTTTTGTGATTTTGAGTTGTTTTGGCTTGTTTTGGGTGGTTTGTGGTTTTAGTAGTTATGCTTAAAAGCAGGAAGTAAAACAAGTTTCTGTTGTAACCTAATTTTTCTGATGTAACCGAAGTTGTTCATGATACTGATGCATCACTCATAAATTTTCTTTAGTTTCGTTATGGTGATGCACTCGATGCTCTGCTTATGTTTATTGCTCTGATTGCCTCTATGGGAAATGGTGTGGCTCAACCAGCATCTTTTGTAATTTTTGGAGAATTAATTGAAGAGTTTGTTGATTTCGCTAAAGCTAAAAATGAAACCACCAGTATTGAGGACACAATGAAAGACTTTGCAGTATATTATGTCTACTTAGCTATAGGCATGTTTGTATGCTCCTTTTTGCAAGCAGCATTATGGTCCGTCTCTGCAGTCAGACAAATACACAGAATACGAATTCATTTTTTTCAATCCATTTTGAGGCAGGACATTGGATGGTTTGATGTCAATGAAGGAGGGGGTTTGACATCTCGACTGTCAGAGTAAGTTGATGTTATTTAAGAAATATAAAGTAAGTAATAATAATAATTAGTGACATCTTTTATAAAAAAAACCCTTTTTTCAGTGACCTTACAAAAATGCAATCTGGTATCGGCGATAAAGTTGGAATGACAGTACAAGCATTAACAATGTTTTTCGCTGGCTTTGGACTTGGGTTTTATTACAGTTGGAAACTGACACTGATTATTTTGTCGCTGACACCAGCTATTATTATTGGAGGTGGAATCACTGGGAAAGTTGTAGCAGCCTTTACTTCCCGTGAACAAACAGCATATGCTGAAGCAGGAGCCGTAGCAGAGGAGGTGATTAGTTCGATACGAACTGTTGTTGCTTTTGGGGGACAAGAAGATGAAATAAAAAGGTTAGACTACACATAGTGCTCCATAAGAAAATTTACTACCACCTTCACTTTCAAGTGTTACGTAACAATTGAATGTTTTCACAGAAAGCTAAAAGAGAAACAGTTTGTAATTAGGGTACTGAATACTACTTTCGAACTTGTCATTGCTTATATGTTTTTACTTTATTTTTTAGATATGATCAAAAATTGATAGGAGCGGAAAAGGCTGGAATAAAGAAGGGTGCAACAATGGGCGGATCATTCGGATTTTTTCATATTGTTATTTTTTCATGTTATGCTTTGTCATTTTGGTACGTGCTTTTAAAATTATTTTCTGCTTTTATGAAAATCAGTGCTGTAAAGTATAATAGAGTTTTAAATATCCATCTAGGTATGGATCAAGAATGGTTGCTGATGAGGAACTGACATCTGGAAAACTCATGCTTGTTTTCTTCTGTGTTATGATTGGTGCTGCACAATTGGGACAAGTGTCTCCAAATTTTGAAGCAGTTACGGCAGCTAGGGGCGCTGCATTTCAAGTTTTTAAAATATGTGAAAGAGTAAGTCTCGTTAAAAACTTTCTGTTCCTTCTTCGTTGTAGTTTGTGAATGATATCCACATCCACTATGCTTTTCACACACAAAACTGGCTTATTATTACAAAAATGGAAAATAATCTCAGATTTTTTCTACATAAACCAATAGCCAAATTAAATTAATAAGGAAATCTTAATTCGGTGTGACGATTATTGATTAATACTACTATAAGTTGCATTAACTTTGTTTTCCTAGGTTCCTATAATAGATTCTTTAGCAGAAAACACAGGGAAAAAAGTTGGGGAAGTAGATGGTAACATTGAACTAAGTAATGTTCATTTCCATTATCCATCTAGACCAGAAGTAAAGGTAATGGATTTTGAATGTGTTGTTGAAATGACCAAATCTCATTGTTGTTGCATAAACATATAGAAATATACAATGTTGATATAATTGATATTTTAATATGTAATAACAAACCATGTATTTATGTTGGAATTTAGGTTCTGGATGGGTTCAATTTGCTTATTAAGAAAGGTTCAACTGTTGCGTTGGTTGGGGAATCTGGTTGCGGAAAGAGCACTATTGTTAAGCTTATTCAAAGATTTTATGACACTGAGGAGGGAAAGGTGGATATATATTTTCTGATGTGTCATCAACTGCTGATGTGATTTGTGTGTATATGTGTGGTCTTATAACACGTGCCTCTCAATATTTAGGTAACTCTAGATGGAGAAGATTTACGGGAGTTAAATTTAAAAGAGATGCGTTCAAATATTGGTGTCGTCAGTCAAGAACCTGTCTTGTTTGATATGACGATTGCCGAAAACATCAGGTTTGGTGCAAGATTTGGTGCCACTCAAATTGAAGTGGAAGAGGCAGCTAAAAATGCTAATGCACATGATTTTATCATGGAATTGCCTAAAGTAAGGATATTGCAAGCATCTTGTAATTCATGATGCATGGTGTTGTAACGTAATAGAAATGTATTATGTTCCCCATTTATAAATGTAATATCTTGTAATTGCCCATCCTAGTACAGCTATGTGGTAAGTCAAAATCCAAAAGTAAGTCAAAAAAAGTCACTTGCATTATCTATGCATAAAATGAAGTAGAGTAAGTCAATTTTTATTGTTCCTTCACAGCCTTATAGCTAAAGGGCGTCTCCTAAGTTTAACACCAACCAAAGTTTGGTAAGTCAAAAATTGTCACTTCCAGCCTATTTTAAAGTCAGAAATTGAAAATGTCACAAAAGCCTCCTTTATTTTGATCTTATAGGGTACTCGATAAAAATGAAACTTTTATGCCATTTCTTGATAGAAAGTTGTCCTAAGCACTGGAAAGCCCCTATAAATTGTAAAAGTAGTCATGTTAAATTGTATGCAGGATGCCAGTGTGAGATGCAATTCTAAAACTTCAACTGTTTGATGTAATTTAGGGTTATGACACAAATGTTGGTGAAGGAGGTGCTCAACTATCTGGTGGTCAGAAGCAAAGAATTGCAATAGCACGAGCGTTAATTCGTGATCCAAAGATATTGCTGTTTGATGAAGCTACTTCAGCTCTTGACACTGAGAGTGAAGCTATTGTGCAAGCAGCTATGGATAAGGTGTGTGTGTTCTCCTGTTTTTATTTACGGTTGTTGTCGAAAAATGTTGATTTTTTATGATATTTGAGGAGGGTTTCGATTAGCAGAGAAAATATTATTGTGTTTGTTGATTTTTGAAAAACATTACATTTTTATATTACATTTTACATGCATTTTTTGTGGTGAAGTGAAAATCTTGTTTTGTATGCTCAGAAATGTCATAACTACCAAACTGTTTTTAAAAAGTAAAATGTTCTACATTAGGCTAGTGAAGGGCGCACAACTGTTATCATAGCGCATAGATTGTCTACTGTCCGAAATGCTAGCTCAATCGTGGCTGTAAAAGATGGAAAAGTAGCGGAGATTGGAACGCACAATGAATTAATGGAAAAACAAGGGGTATATTACCAGCTTGTTTTGCTACAAACAATGGCAGACGAATTGAAAGACGAATTGGAAGACGAAGATTTAACCGAAACAGAGAAAGGTACTGTAATGCCTTCTAACCTTTAGATAGAAGAGAAAAAACACTATTATACACGTTTTGTTTCTGTAAGAACAAACTATATAAGAACATAAGGCTTCAATGTTTTACATGTTAAGAACATTTAAGGCTATGCAATACCAAGGAGTACTGAAAACCATCTTTAAAAATGCAAAAATGTCACTTTTTGAGATTGAAAAAAAAGGCTTCGTTCAGGCTGGGTGTTCTTATACAAACGTGTATTGTATAACTTTTGATATGATGTTCACTTCCTGAAAAAAAAAAAAAATTTGGAAATATAATTTGTGCATAGATTCTCGTCTAGCATTGAATCTTTTAATTTGCAATTTTTGTGTATATTTAGATGAAATTCTTAAAGCCAAATTTATGCGCAGTATTTCGGCTATGTCTAGTGGAAGCGAAGAAGAAAGAAATGTTTCTGTCAAACTGTCAAAGCAGTTATCTATACGACATTCGATAAGAGCGAAATCAACAGTTGTATGTTTTGTTTTTCTTTATTTGGTCCAGCTGAAAAGTTGTAATAAACATTTTATTCCGAAAAGATCAAATTGTAAAAACTTTAATAAATGTGAGAAAGTGAAAATTCCATAAATAGTTTGTTCAATTTTTAAGTTTTTCATCAAGGCAATTATCCAAGGATTTATCCAAAAGAATGTTTATTTATAGAATGGCAAAAGGAGGCATTTTTTGAATAGCGTTTATCCTGATGGACTTATTCCTATAGATCTTTTAAGGACTGGGGACGGGCTAACGATATTATAAGAATGCAGGCAAGAATATTGTTAGAAATAAACTTCTTTCATCTTTAACATTTTAGGATGTGAAGAAAGACTCGAAGAGTGAAAAAGAAGATAAGGAAGAGGACTATAAACCACCCCCTGCTGGTATAGGGAGAATTATGGCTTTCAATAAAACAGAATGGCCTTATCTAGTTGTGGGCGGCTTTTTCAGTGCTATTGTCGGTGCCTTTCCTGTCTCATTCGCCGTTATACTCAGCGAACTTCTTGTAGTAAGTATGCTTTTTTTAAAATATTAGGTCAATTATGTTTGTTAACACATATTTTGTGTGTTAATTGTGTTGTTGTTTGCAGTTTCCAGCGTTCAGTATCTTGTCGTTTTCTATTGGTTATTGTTTGGAAGGTTTGGAGACGAGTTAACTTCAAAAGTGTTTGCAACGGACATCTTTTTCAACAACCAATGAAAATCCATCTTTTGTGTTATGCAGATTTAGCATATATGCCGGTGTCCGAAAGGATTTACGCGTGGCTTTTTTTCACTTTTAGACTTTTACTAAACCACCTGAGGAATTGAAAGAGGAGTCACGGAAATGGGCGTTAGGATTTTTAGCCCTGGGCGTTGTGGATTGCATATCGTTATTTTTCTCTGTAAGCAATACAGTTTTTTTTTCCGAGCTATACGTCTATTCGCAGAAGGTTGTATTCAAAAAGTGCTTCTTGTTTTTAGGCTTACCTGTTTGGGATAGCAGGAGAAATTTTGACGCGTCGATTACGGAAAATGACATTTACAGCAATACTGAAACAGGTACTGCGAATTGTCGTGATGACGTTTTTTGAAAAAATGTTTTATAGTTTATCATTTTGTGATTATTTTGAGCATAGACACATTTTTTCTATAAGAATCGTACTTTTTTGTTTTGTTTCAAGAAATTTTGATCTTTGAATAATTCTTAAAAGTGATTCTTAAATAATTGTTAAAATACTCGAGTTGTTAAAACTGTTGAAGAATGAGATGACATTTAAAACATGGTTGAACAAATGAGGAAAGGGCACTATAAAGAACCAATTTTTAACACATTTTCAAAATATAAACGATTGGTACACAGTTATATTACTTCTATGCATTCAGTTACTTCTAGAGAAATGTTTTTCAAAATGAATAATTTAGATTTTTCGAATTTGTACACAGAAAAACAAAATGGTGTCCGATGAAAGAGCCTAAAATTTTAGAAAACGAGCCTCGATGTTTCTTATAAATTTTTTTTACGTCTTTCTGCTTCATTTATCGCTGTGTTTCTGTTTAAACCTTTGTTGGATAATTTTTTTGTAGGAAATTGCATTTTTTGACCATCCAGACAACAGTACCGGAAAATTGACAGCAAGACTTGCAACTGATGCATCCAACGTGAATGGAGTAAGCTCGCCTCATAGTGCTATACTCATTATTTTTCCCTAGTTAACCCTGAACATAATGCTTGTGAAAAAGGCTGTTTTTAGACTATTTCTTGAAATGAAAACAGCCTCACTTGGCCGGTACTCTGCAGCCGGTTAGCTGCTAAAGTTTTACTTTCCTACGGATGTAGGCCGAATAACCAACATGTCCGCATTATGAAACAATCCGCCCGAAAAGAATTAAACAAAATCGAGGAATTGGGTTGTGCTGACGTAGCAAAAATAATTAGAACCATTAAAGATTTTAAATCTAACCAAATAACCAAAGTTCCGCTGTGAACACCACAAGAAAACATTGATAAGTTCGGAGTGCGTGTTACATGTAAAGAAACGGCTTTTCTGATATTCACAAGTTGTAGTAATACATACCTATGTGTAGTTTTCAATGTTCTTTAGGCTACCAGCAGTCGTTTGAACACGATGATACAAGTTGTAGTCATGTTGTTGTTAGCTCTGGGCATAGCATTCGCTTACAGTTGGAAACTCACCTTAGTGATTATCGCTTTTGCTCCGTTTTTACTGTTTGCTGGTGCAGCTCATACGAAAATTTTCACAAGCTTCGCTGCCGAAGAAGGTAAAAGGCTAATTCATGCGAGTGCTTTAGCTAATCAAGCTATTATGAACATACGGACTGTCGCTACGATTGGGAGGGAGAGCTACTTTATTGAGAAATATGCTGAACTCATTGAGCAACCGTACAGGTACCTTGTTTGAGCTTGTTTACTTTTATTTGTGTTGTGTTGTGCTGTGCTGTGCTGTGCTGTGCTGTGCTGTGCTGTGCTGTGCTGTGCTGTGCTGTGCTGTGTTGTGTTGTGTTGTGTTGTGTTGTGTTGTGTTGTGTTGTGTTGTTTGTTTTTTTCTCTATTTTATTTGCTTTTTCTTTTAATTCCTTTTGTTGTGATGCATATTTTCTTTTCTAGGCAATCTCTTCGAAAGTCTTTTGTTTTTGGCGTTACGTTTGGTTTGTCGAGCTCACTAATGATGTTAGCGAATGCTGCTGCATTTTCTCTCGGTGGTAAATTAGTGCAAGATGGAGAAATAACATTTGACGCCATGTTCAAGTACGATACGCGAATCTCTCGTTGTTATTATTATTATTATCGTTAATATTGCAAGATCACGTCAAGCATGACTTTAGGGCTATGTGAAAACGTAGTAAAGGCACGTGTGAACAAAAACTGTTTTGAGAAGCGCGTCTCTCTAATATTTATCTGTCTTTGTTTATAGAGTTGTGTTAGCTGCTGTGTTTGGCGCGATGATTGCCGGCCAAATTGCTTCATTTGCTCCTGATTATGTTGCGGCTAAAGTATCAGCTGCTCGTATCTTTAACCTGCTTGATCGTGTGCCTACTATCAATGCTTTCAGTACAAGTGGATCTCGTCTGGTAAGAATAATTTGTTACCGTAACGTAAACGTATTGTAACGCTAACCTATACAGGCGTTAACAGAGCGTTACTAACAAAACATAGGGTTGGTAACTAGACAGGTTTTGAAAGAGGGTTGCTAACCAGACATTTGAGAGTGGGTTGGTAATTGGAAAAGTTATTAGAGAGGGTTGGTAACCAGTACAGGCTTTAAGAGAGTGTTGGTAACCAGTCGACTTTAAGTGACAGGATTTGAGAGAGAGTTAATAACTGGACAGGTTTTGAAAGAGGGTTGCTAACCAGACAGTTCAGAAAGGGTTGATAATTGGACAGGTTATTAGAGAGGGTGAGTAACTAGACAGGCTTTGCGAAAAAGCTGATATTTAAACAGGCTTTGATTAAGGGTTGGTAACCACTACAGGCTTTGAAGTGGTTGGGAACTAAACGAGAAAGAGAGAGAGAGCTAGTAATCAAGCAACCTTCGATTAAGGGTTGGTAACCAGTACAAGCTTTAAGAGAGAGTTGGTAACCAGTACAGGCTTTAAGATAGAACGTTTCAGTGCGATTGCGTTGCTGCTGAGGCCTTTTTTAAAAACTTTCATAAAAACTATTTTTAGGAGAAAGTTGATGGACACATCGACTTTGAAAGTGTCTCTTTCAACTATCCAACCAGACCTGACGTCAATGTTCTGCAGCAGTTATCATTTGGAATAAAATCGGGTCAAAAAGTGGCGCTAGTTGGCGCGTCTGGGTGTGGCAAGAGCACCAGTGTTGGATTATTAGAAAGATTCTACGACCCCTTAGAAGGAACAGTTAAAATCGATAATCACGACATCAAAGATTTTAACATCAAGTGGTTGCGTTCGCAGCTGGGTTTAGTGTCACAAGAACCAGTCTTATTTGCTCGCAGCATAAAAGATAATATTAAGTATGGTATGGACGAGGGGATCGCAGATGAGCTAGTCCAAGCTGCAGCTGAAAAAGCTAATATACATGGTTTTATTTCAAACTTACCAAAGGTTTGTGTAATCTCTATCTGTATTTTCCAAAAACGCATTGCTATCAGTAACGCCTACAGTAACGAAATGATTTAAATTCTGATGTAATGTATGTCATTCCCAAAGTCTTGTTTGAGCTGCAAGGCAGAAAACTTTATGCGTTTAAGGAATGATTCATTATTAATATTATTTCACTTTTTTTTATATTTAATTTTTCTTTATTTCAGGGTTACGATACAATGGTTGGAGAGAAGGGAACGTTGATTTCAGGCGGCCAGAAGCAACGAATTGCAATCGCCCGCGCGTTGATTAGAAATCCAAAAATAATGTTGCTTGATGAAGCTACTTCAGCCCTGGATTCAGAAAGTGAAAAGGTGAAAAGCATGTTATTGCGTTGCTGCAAAGTCAATAATTATTGTGGTCTAATTCACTTTCCAAGTGAAAGCAATATAGTGTTTTCTCTATTATTTATTAAAATAGTCCCAAATTTGCATATACGTGGTCCACTAAGTGCTAAAAAAAGCTACCTAAATTTGGCATGTTTGCTGATGTCAGCATTTATATGGTAAATTTTATAAAAATATGAAGGTAATCATTGGAAAGACGTTAAAGTTTTGAGGGGACATTCAATGTTGAAATTAAGAAAATCAAAATCTTGCTGAGTCAGCACATTTTAGGCACGAGTTCCCCTATTTTCAATTTTTTCATTCATTTTTTATCCTCTTTCTGAGATCTATCCAGTGGTATAATTAGTTTCTATGTACAGCGCCAACAAAACTGGCCTAGTTAAAGGTGATATCTCGCTGCCTATTTGCTTGGACTATCCACTAGGATATGAAGCCTTAGTTTATTGCGCTAAGATATTTCTTTCTTTTCTTTAGATTGTACAAGAAGCACTTGATGTAGCCATGGAAGGCCGAACATCCATCATTATAGCGCATCGTTTATCAACCGTGCAAAACTCTGATCTCATCATCGTTGTTCAGTATGGAAAGATTGTTGAAAAGGGAACACATCAAGAATTGATAGCTAACAAAGGACCATACTTTTTGCTGAATCAAGCACAGTTGTGAGATTTTTAAATCATGCCGAAAACTGGGAGATATTTTTACTATCAATTTTTAACAAAAAATGAAACTCCAAAAGAGTGGATTTGCTTTACGACAGGGTTTATTATAATTTCACCTTTTAGACGCGATAATATTTTTGTTACTATTGGAATATGTTTCTGGTATTTATGATTTATTTATATATGGTAATCTTCATAGTTTCATTGTAACTTTATTGTTCCGTTTGTTGCATATATTATTGTTGCAACTGCTCTTCAGTTTAAGATACAGTGTTTGGAAAATGTGGTCCGTCACATTACTTGTTGATGTACAGAAAGGGCTCTACAATCACCCACATAAATATTGAGACTTTTCGATTTTTGACAAAAAAAATTCACAAAGTCGCACCACAAGTCTTCTCAAACTCGACGTACTGCCTCCAGGCTCACGGAACTTCAGCTTTAGCTTCGACTTAAGGGTCTTAGGAAATTCTGAATTCAACTAGTGAAACCGAAAAGTTCACTAGAACGAAGCCTTACAGTGCTGCTATAGGCTAATTATAGCTTTTTACATGTTTAAACCGTCTCAGTTGGAAAAATGGACATTTGCGTCAACGGCCATTTCTGGTTTTTTGATAGAATTTCTAGTTTGTCTCAAAGATTATGTGGATGGTTGTAGATACTTTTCCCCGGGCGAAATCTTTATTTTTACAAGAATGTTAATGAGTATATTAATTTTTCTGTGGAGTCATCGCCGTTTATAAGTATAATAGTGATGCGGAAAATTCCATCAGTAATATATAACGAATCTTGGTTCTTCGACTCCGCTTTGTATATAAGAGAGATAAGACTGCATATGTATGTTAATTTTTTACAACATATTTTTAGGTAACTATTTACTGATATGATTTACTGATGATAACTATGTTATTTTTACTCATCCTCGTTCCTAGGGTTTGTTGTTTCATGTGAAGCGCTTATTTGACCTCAAAATTATTTGTGTGTTCATACTTGTTAGCTCTGGTCAAATTGTTATTTATATTATTAACTTTCATTGGTCCCACCAAATTGTTGAAATTGAAAAATTGCATTTTTTTGTTCATGTACACACTGTCAGAGACTGAGGTGATGGTGAAGATGGCCATCGCTCACTTCGCCTCAATTCTATGTGAAAAAACTAACAAGCTTATTAAGACAAATTGGTCACAGACAATAATATTAATAAATCAACACAACTAATTCATATCTTTCATTTTGTTTTTGAGAAAGTTGAAAATCTTTAACTGCTGTCTCCAACAGAATAGACGATTCGTCAACCTCGTTCCCAGGGAATTTTGCGAATTTTGCAAGACCTTGGGGACAAGGTTGATGATTCGTGTCAAACTCGCTTTATAGCGCTAATTCTAGCCATTCACAAATGTAGAATGTTAGCCGTTGATTTTTCATGTCAGGAAGTTTAAGAAATAGCCAAAAAGTTATCGTACAAGGAATTCAACTCTGGAGATGTGAAATATGGACTCGCGAAATTCAAGGTAATGTAAATGGCGAAATAACCGCCTAGCGCTTTTTAATTGAAACGCTTCTTAAATCTCTAAAGAACGCTTTTAACGAAGAATTGAGAGAGTAGCTTAGCTTTATTTCGGCAAAAAATTAAAAATGAAAACAAAAAAGAAGAAAATAAATACACAACTTTGAATTAATTTTCATCGAATCGAAATTCGGGGCGTTTATTGAGAAGGCGCTTATTAAAAAAAAAATTTTTTACTCACGGCAGGGGGAGGCGATTATCCGAAAAATTCACTCCCGCCCTTGGCTGCATTTAGAAACTCTTATATATCTTTCTTTAGAAGCCTGCTTAGCTAGTTTTAGTTTTTTAAATGTTAATAGCGTTATAGCTGGGGCGTTAGTGAATTTTTTAAACAAAGTTTAAGTTTAAAGAAATAGGACACAACTTCAAGTCAAAAAAAAAGTTTATCGCCAAGCGGTATTTTTTTCATGTTTTGCTTTTACCGCCCATCCAAAAGTCTGGCGGTGATTTTTTTTCGCGCATGCGCACGTATTTGCCAGCTCAAAAAGTCAGCAAAAATGGCCGATTCAACACGAACATTATTAGATCATCTACGTTATGTTTGTTTACATTGAACAATTTATCTGTTGCACGCATAGGTTGAAGACTGGCGCCTTTAGCTAACTATTCATGTATATTTATCGTGTTTGTAGTTTTCTTTTCCTTTTTTATCTTTTCATTATGCTCTATAAAGCTGGACAAGCCATCTGTAATTTAATTTTTTGTTTTTTGTTTAGTATTTTAGTTCTTGCAGTTTAGTTATAAAACTTTAGCTGCAAATTAAGACTAACAATTGTAATTGTGGTTGTTACAATCTAACTAGCTATTTTATGAGAAAAATATATGAGGTTAATAACTAGCTATCATCCTTTACTCTCTGAAAAGTCAACCTACCTGGAAGAATGATTCATTACCCCACATGTTTGTTTCACATTTTAACAGTAAAATATGTATTCACATGCTGTTATAGGTGGATTTCTTTGTTTACAAAGGTCCTTTAGTTTCATCAAATAGTGTATGCTGTCCTTAATATGATATTTCTAGGTGGTTAAACAAACAGGAACAAGTTCAGAATCTGTTCCTTTCAAATTATATAATTTATTTAACATCTCAATGGCTTTGTGGCTTCAGGACTTAGCCTTGTGAGATTCGTACAACAGCCTAAAGGATTTATTACCTGTATTTTTAAGTTTAATCTTTCTTTGGTATTACATTAAGTTGCTTGTATACCACACAAAACCCTATTTGGATGTTATTTTAAAAAACTCTGCCTTCTTACATAATGTCTGCTGTGGTACACAATTCAAAGGAGCTATTTATATAGCTTTTATATATATATATATAACTATTTAAAAAACAATTGATTACTATATACTGTGTACACTCATATAAAAAAACCCCTGATATAGTAACCATCTTGTTATAATGAACCAAAGTCCATTCCCCTTGGATTTATCTTATAAACCTTTCCATATGCCGAACCCCATATAGTGAATTCTTGAATTCTCACCTTTGATACAACAAACTCTTGATATAATGAACTTTTCCTATTCCCCCTGGAGGTTTGTTATACTGAGAGTCCACTGTATATATGTGATAATTAAAGTCATCACAACTTCCTCGTCACATTTTCCACAAAGCTTTCAATTTCTCTGTTTACACTTTCTCTCTTGACTAAGTAAAGGACTGCCACAGGAGCAGGGTTGTAATTAGTCAGTATAGAGCAAAAATGTGTAAAATGTTGATACAACAATGTGCACAAATTATTTCAAAAAGCTTTTTTGAATATTCTTTGGGTAATATTTTTGGACCAAGCTCTAGTTAGCATATTTTGCTAGCCTGTAATGCAGATGTTTGAACAAAAAAAACTTCTTATTCAAAATGTAAAACATAATTTTATTAGCAGGCTTTTGGGATCATATTTCTATGTCCAAGTTACCAATAGATAAGAAAGTCATCAAAAGTATCAGTTGTGTTATTTGTGTTTTTGTACAGTACATAAAAAATAATAGATAGCTGTCATACATTCTGGTCTTTAGCAGTCAAATGAGCATTTCAAAGTGTTAGTAAGCCTTTGGACTTAAAATTAACCAGTCTTATTTATTGTCAAACTGACGTTTGAAAAACCCTATCCTGTATGTCACCTCCGCACATTTAGCATGTCCTTTTTCTTTTCAGTACACAGTAATAAAAATCAAATAATCATTTCTGTAGAATTTCAAACCTATTTTTAATGTCAGTTTCAATTATGAGCATATGATTTTTTTTTTTAGATCATAGTATAAGCACTGACTATGCGAATTAAAACAGAAAAATAAAGTGACAATAATAATGTACCAAGCAGGACAAGGGTAAGGATTTTTCGTTATGTTAGTTATGTTAATGTCTACTATATTGGAAGAGTGGTGAAATTAGCTACGTGTCAGGTTATAACATGTTCAAGAATTCAATGGGTCAATATAAGCCTGTATGACACATTGCAAAACTGATAGCAATGTTTTTTTTAAGATTTTATTATTTTATTCTAAGGCTTTGCATCCACCTGGAAAAATTTATATTTGTTAGAAATGCATTAAGATATTCCAGTGTTCGACTTAACGGTCCGCGAATCACAATTTGCAAGTCATTTTTTTTTTGCATATCAAATTTACCTGCTAAACTTAAAATTTACAGATCAAAAGTTAATATCTAAAAAATATATCACATCACACATCTCCATTAAAAAATAATAGTATACATTAAAACGTTATCATATGGAGCTTAAACAACACCATATTTTGTTTTAAAATCATCAAAAGGCGATTGTATGGAGCTAAAACAATGTTGTATTTTGCTCAATGTAAACATTATGGGCAAAATTTTCGAAAATCAGTTTTAACATTTAATTAGAACCCTGTATTGGATACTACATTACACAGAACTATTGCAATGTTTACCTTGTAAAATCCACGTATATGTGTGTTTGCACTGTTATTGAAGACCAATATAATGTCATAAAAATTGGGGGTCTGGTGCATATAGCTAAATAAACTGATTACCAGAAATGGCTTGCATAAGTTAATGTATGAGAAATTATCATTGCATGTCAATTAATTACTAAAAAGAATTTAAAATAACTGCCTTGTTTTTAAAACCCAAAAGAGTGCTTACATTCAGTATTTTAAATTTGCCACGTTTTTATGTCCTGTGTATCAAAACGATATTTTGCAGCTATTTTGCTGCCAAATTCCCTATTCATAATTTGTTTTGTGAAAATCCTGCTTTAGACATTATGGATTGAGGTCTTAAAAACGTCTTACCAAGAAAGAGTGACACTGTTATGAGGAGTATAAAATAACTGATTGGTGATGGATTCGTTCAAACCTCTTTTTATGTTAAACATTTTTTTGACACCTATCGAAGGCATGTCTTTGCAAGGCAGTTTGAATGTTTTACTTGATGTGTGGTGCATATTAATATTTCACTCATGTGGAATACAAGTTTTCAGGTAGTTAAAAAAAGAAAAGGTCAGTTGAAAGCAGTAAAGCAAAAAACTAAAATTTTGTTGATTAATTTCAGACACTACCCTGTCCAATCTTATCGCGATGACGATGGTGACTATGGAAATCAAAGCTATGGTTATAACTATCGAAACTATAGAATGCCAAATGAAACTGGAATTAAGGGGAAGATCGAACAAAAGTATTGGCGGTCGAAACAAAAGGTGATAGAAAAACTTGGCAAAGATCAGGATGAGCATGTGATTGCAGGTGATGCAGAAGTTGATGCGAGATTAGAGGTACAGAGTTTGTTGCAGTTTTTTTTTTGTTTTGAAGGTTTTTTAACTCTGATTGTTTTTCTTGTTTTTTATGAACCTGTTGTTTTGTCATAGGCTTTTCGTCATATTAAAATGACTTGCATACAATTGATGGCAGCCATTGAGTTTTACCAGAATAAAATATTTGGTAAGTTAATTATCATCTCTCATAGCATGTTAACGTTTTCATTTTGTTTTATTTTTTATGTCATTTTTATTTGTTATGTTTGATTGTAGCTCTGTCGCAAGATGAGAACGAGATGGGACGATTTTTACGTGACCAAGGTACAACAGATAAAACGAAAGCCGGCAAAATGATGATAGCTGTCGGTAAAGCACAGAGTTTTGCTGCTCAACAAAGGTATAACCATATTGTGTTTTGTTACGAAAAGTTTCAGTGGTGAATATCACAAACCTGCAAATATGGATTAGAAGTGTAACTGGGGGGAAACCAAGCAAATCTACAAGATCTCTTTTTAATATTATTATTATACAGAAAACCCTTAATTGAAAATTGAAATATGCATTTGGTATGTGTTTGGAACTTGGGGGCGGAAATTAATTAATTGCTCAGTGTCAGTGATGAAGCCAATGTTTTTCAAAGTGAGATGTTTACTATAGTAAACCTGCACTAGCTTTCCAAAAAGTTAAAAAAGCTTTTAGATTGAGTGGGACTTCACCCACAACCTCTCTTGTTGTGCATCATTCAGTGATATTGCGTGCTAACAGGAAGGTATGTCGCAAAGAGAAGCATAATACCTTGCTCTTATGGTATGTCGCAAGAAGGTAGTATCCTGGCTTGTTTACAGCACTTGCTTGGAAAATGGTTTCAGATCAATGGCCCAGTCGGTAGAGTAATCACCTCGCAAGCGAGTGGACTTAGATTCAAGTTTCAGTAGATCTATATTGTCTTGTGAAGCTAATGTACAGGTTTACTATAGTCAGATACTCATCATATCTGTTTCATATTAAAACTAACCATATAAATTTCATTTCTTTAAGATTGTGTCTGAGATCTTCGCTAGCTCGTTTACATGCTGAATTGGAAACGTTTCGATTTCGGGCTATCCAAGACACGCAGTTGACAGTGGATAAGATGGAGCAAGCACGTTCCGATTACAGAGCTCGATTGCTGTGGATGGCAGATGTATCAAAAGAACTAGACCCTGATCATTACAAACGACTCGATAAGTTTCGCGACGTAAGTGATAGTGTTGCTGATATGTTGTGACGAACAGTGTGTTGTATGTGTATTTGAAACGTTATGACAACTCGAGGAAAACTCGGGGATATTTTTGAGATGCTATGGTGGAATATCAACAAAAATTTTCCTGGCATTTTATATTCTAAGCCTACCATTTACAGATGCTAGGTTTACATTTTGTAACAAACACTGCGAGTCTCTGGAATAGTCAAAAACTGCACAATGATAAATGTACTACGTCACTGTATCGCATTTGGATTTATTTTTTAGGTGCAATTTCAAGTGAAAGCAGCTAAAAAATTATTCGATAAATTAAAAGGAGATGTGATTCAAAAAATCGACCTGTTATCAGCGAGTAGATGTAACCTGCTCTCAGCCACTCTAGAACCCTACCAAGCTGCCATGGTGAAGTTTTTAAGGTCCACTGCGAAGAGCTACAACGAAGTCTATCAACAATATCAGGGCCATCCCTCTTATCAGTTCAACATACTAAAACACATCATTCCAAACAACGGCATTGTTGACGACGACGATGAAGAAGTTGAAGAGAAACGAAGGGAGTCGAGGAGGCATCGGAATAAGAAAACGAAAGCAATCGAGCCGGCGAAAGAAGTTACTGAACAAGCAACGGAGGAAGGTACTTCGAACGTAGCCGAAGATAAGTTAATATCGTTC
Source organism: Hydractinia echinata (assembly GCA_030067915.1). Lineage (NCBI taxonomy): Eukaryota > Metazoa > Cnidaria > Hydrozoa > Anthoathecata > Hydractiniidae > Hydractinia > Hydractinia echinata. Next base: position 108,609 of record JASGCC010000099.1, on the reverse strand, counting down.
GATTCGTCACCGAGTGAAGAGAACTCTGCTGCTCTGCAACACGTTCAAAGTATAAATACTCCACAGCAACCACAGGAAGACTTGCTGGGTGGGTTACACCCGTCTGAAGATATCAGCCCTGGGTTTGGTGATTACGCATCAGATGAACGTACAAAGATCGATGAAAGCGGTAATTATGCTTTGATATTGTGTTCCTCTGTGTCATGTTTCCTGTGTTACTGTTTTTTTGTATTATATCACAGTAGGAAAAAAAACTGAATATAATTAAGTGAATATAAAATAAAAGTTTTTTGAACCCAAAAAAGGGTTAAAGATAAATAGCCAAACTCAAATGTTATTATTTTGTGTGATTTTTTTTCTCAAAACGCGTCTGGTTGGTCTAATGTTAAGTGAGTTTAGAGCATAGTTCTAACGAAGAAAAAAGAAAAAAATGCCGTTATCGTTGATAATATTTCTACAGTACATTTATTTAGGTGTTCGACTAAGTTCTCTAGTACACCGAAAATTACACCTTTCAAGTTATTCCACGTAATTTGAGTTTCAATTTTTAGGATTCGAGGATCTTCTTGGGAAATTTGAAGAAAACAACCTTTTAGCGGGTACTATCGGCGAATCAGCTGAACCTTCCTTGCTTGGTGATGTGGAAGGTGGCAGCGTTGCACAGTCAAAAGGTAAGTTGTTTTCTTGGCCTACGTTCTAAGCTTTCGTATACGCCCCTCTCCACCAACTCCGCCCTGCAGTGTATTTCCCGCTTTTTAATTACTTAGTATATGTGGATAATAATGCATGCGTTTTTTCTTAGCTCCTGCTACCCTTGCGCCGTCAGTTGACGACTTGTTATTTGGTTCGCCGTTACGTCAAATCGACGACGCACAAAAGTCGGATCTGGATATTTTGTCAGACGTGCTTAACAATCAGTCGTTAGGGATAACAGAGAGAGAACACAATGATTCGTTCTCTGGCCAGTGGCAATCGATGTTCGGCGCTCAAGATGTTCCAGATAGTAAACCTACTGATGAAAGCGTGAACTCGGAAATAGACGTCGACACGAAAAGTGACCAGATGTTTATGCCGTCATTTTTATTGGATCAAATGCGCAAAGCTGACCCCGTAGCTATGACGCAAGGCGCACCTAAGGGTTTCACATCTGTAAAGGACTCTGATAAAGTTAGTAAGACACCGCCGCAATCTCGTAAGAGTAAGAAAAAAGAAGGCAAAGATATGTCAGCTTGGTTCAATTTATTTGCTGATCTCGATCCTCTCGCTAATCCAGATGAAGTTGGAGCTACAGCTGAAGCTAGTGACGGGAAACAAGCTTGTTAATCAAGACAAAAACGAATACATAGTACGATGTTCCACACTTTGACCTACATTGAGTAGTGTAGATAGAGAATTGACGAAACTGGGTGTGTTTGTAGCTATACAAAATTCTTTACATAATGAGTAGGATAGAATGTTTTTTTTTATTTTTACAACGTATTATTTCAAGCAAGGTTTGCGTTCGGCATATTTGATTCAAACACTCTTCAATTGCTTTTACAGATTGCGCATGTGCAGCTCATAACAAGCAATTTAATGTGTGAAATTTTTAAAAAACATTTCTTTATTCACATTCATCGCAACGAGAACTGACAAGTATTTCTTTTCAATATTTAATGACAGTGCAAAGTCCTCAAAGTTGTCGGACTAGATTTTAAGATATTTATTTCTTTATTTCCGGAAAAGGTGTTTTTGTATTTGCGCATGCGCTAACTTTATTTATTTTATGGTCATACCTTATGGTGATGATTCTATATTTTGGATGTATTTTATGAAAATAGAAATTATATGAATTGACTATAAGTATTTACAACCTAGTTATTTGTTCTTGCCTTAGGTTTTGAAAAATTCAAATTTTTTGTCAGGTTAGCATGTACCTGTTATTTACCTGATGGTGGCGCGGCGTACTGATAGGGACTGCTTTAAAGATACTGTTAAGACCACAGGAAAAATACTTGGTTGGTGTTTAGACGGGTGCGTAGGTTAGAAAATAAACAAGAAGTTTTGCGTGTAGATTTTTGCGACTTATTACGCGCTTAAATGCATAAAACCAAAGGCGTTTTTTCTTTCGTACAAGAGTGACGATATATTTGATATTTTTGTTGACGATTTTGATTTTACCAGAAAAAATTTTGGGATTAGAAGCTCTCGTGAAGAAAGTGCGATTTGAATGCTTCTTTTTTATCAAATTTCTAAATTATTTCAAAGGCCAATAGAATCAAGTGCTTTTTTAAGGATGGATGAAAATAAAAAATAAACGGTCTATATTTGTTTAAACATATTTCTAAAAAATGAAACGTAATTTGTGCGTTCGTATATACAAACAAAACTAAAGCAGGAGAGGGGCGGGGGCAAACTTTGAAACAAAAACGTGCTGAAGTGTGAAACTCTACCATGAACGAAGACAATGAAAAACCTGAGTAAAAGGTTGCTTATGAAGAGACTTTTTAAATTTAGAGTGAAGGGTCGTAGAGAAATTTATATTGACGTGGTTCAAAATCTAAACACTTTAATAAATAAATCGAAAAAAACATTACGTCATGGAAAACATAAGATATTTATATGAGTTATATTGTCTGGGTTTTCATAAACTCTGCTGTACATATATACTTTTCTTTTCACAATTGTATATTCACACTAAATCTAGCCAGAGTAGAACAGGCTAATTAAACTTTTTTTTATAAATAGAAAATACTTCATCTCATAATTCGAGTAAAAATATTTTTCCTCGAAATATTCGAGTAATTTTTTTTTTATATTTGCGTAACTTTACGTGATTGGTGGGCGTCAAAACATGTGACCACTTGTATGTGACTTTTTAAAACCTTTAATTTTTTACCGATCATATTGTTCTCTTTCTCGAGTTCGCTGACCGATTTCGTTTGATTTCTGTTGGTGACGTCAGGCGCATCTAAAGAAAGAGTACAGATTACTAAAGATGGAATATTTTAAGAGAGTAAGGAGTGGTAGGAATTATGTGGACGTTATAAAGGATTAAAGAGAAGGTAAACCTTAAAGCTTCCTCCTGTGAGAAAACAAGTTGAGTTTATTTGAAAAAAAATGGGCACGTTGTCTACGAATCTTATTATTTTTTAAAAAAAATTGGTTTTCGAGATATAGGTCTTGAAAGGTACCTAATTATGCGGAATTGTAAGATCACATTGCTGAAAAGTATTGATGCTATGAATGATGACCAGGATAACTAAGTAATAATATTCATGCAAATATGTTCAAAATATCAAACTAGTATGTGAGAACAGCTAAGTTAAAAATTCTGGGAACTGATCAAGATTTTTCAAAACAATAAGGATTCCCACACAACATTTGCATATGAAATCAACTTGTTTTTCGCGGGAGGTAAGCTTTAATAAAAGTAATTGTTTGCAAAAGTGACAGGGCGTAATTTTTCCTAACTGCATGCGAGAAACAGTTTTTTCTAGAGAAGTTGTCTCTCAAATTTTAAGACGAAACAGATATTTATCGCCCAACTCTATTTAATAAGTGCTTCATTTTTTACCATATGGAATTGTCCTGCAATATTTCGCTAAAGGTAATCTGTTCTGAGTTTTGTCAAAATAAAACCAAAGCATGCAGTGCAGTAGATTTATTCCTAAAGTTAAGATATGCGTCAACTTCGTTCCCAGGACTTTATACGTTTTTTTCTGTTAGGATGAATCCTGAACTGTCCCAAAATTAAGAAAGAACAAACAAGAACTGGGAACGAGGTTGGATATATGTTAGTCTCAAGTGCAGTTGTTACTGTAATAATGTGCTCATTATGTCAGCAAATTCGTTTTACTAAGCTTTGTTGTTCTCTGCGTAACGAAGAAGAATGAACTAGAAACAGGTCGGGAGAAGCAAGTGTTGGGTGCAAAAGAGGTATGTTAACGAAGTTGCTGTCTCGTGTGCAAGTAAGATTATATACCAGTTATATCGAGATTGAGTTTTGCAAGTTGTGCGTTATATTCTATGGATGGAAATTTATCCAAAGCCAAATGAAGCTCACTTTTCAAGTATTCTCGATGCTTTTTTAGTTCTTCAATTCTTCTTGGCTGGATTCTGGAAGTCTGAAAAAGAAAATATATTATTGTTACACTATAAGCATCCATTACGAACTCCTTTAATTAAAATAGTAAAGAAACAGTAATGCCCCCTACCATGGCATCCTCAGATTTGCAACGACGTCGATTCATCTGCGCGGGAGCGTCAATCTCGTAAACTTTAATTTGCACTCCTTCGTCGTCAGACTGACATCTTCGACTGTCAAACCACATTGGTTTTTTAACTCGCCCTCGAGTTGAAGACAAATCGTTAGTCGATCTCCTACGTAGGCCCAAAAAACGTCTCTTCTTCTTAGTGCCGGCGACAGATTCGTTATCGGTTAAATCTTCAGCACAACTCGTCATCCCACCGTCAGTTATTGACGTGTCATATCCACTGCTATGTCCGTCGGTGTACAATGACGACTCTAGACAAAGAAAGCAATTGTTTTATTATTATGTCCAAAGCATCATAACATGTGTCGTTTCTTTTGGATACTAATCCTAAGTTTACGGCGAACGACCAGCGTACATTTAGGATTTACCGATTCATCACGAACATTAGTTCAATACCGTACGCCGGTATATTTCCCGTTGTGTTTTAAGACGAATACTAAACTTACTCGAGCGCGAAAAGAATCTGTATCTTCTGCTTGAACGAGCGGATGAATCAGTAACGTGACCGTCACTCATGTACCCCGAGGAGGAGCGTCCTTTACGGGACTTGTGACGCCTGGAAAGAAATACGTATTTATTAATCCAAATGCATAGGTTTATATTTTTGCTCAAACCGAGCCAAAGAAAAGGGTCTTACTTACCCAAACAACCACAGCCTTGATCGAGTGCTTGTATCTTTTTCTATAGTGGTGTCATCCATTTTGACCTCTTCTCCGCTGTGTAGGGAAGGTGTTTGACTTTGTGACGAGTTTGAACCAATACCACTGCTCGCATCGCTACAACCTGACATTCTTTTATCCGATGAAGTTTTCTGTTTACGTTCCGACTTCGGAGACAGCAGAGCAAATCTTTTTCGGCTTTTCGGAGATAATAGCTCTTCCGAGTTTGCGAGTTTTTTATTCGTTTTGGGAGATAAAATCTTTTTTTCAGTTTTTGGTGATTTTATGGAAGATTTTTTCGGCGATGTAATTATTCTTGCAGGCTTCGCTTCACTATCAAGGACGACAGCGTTTTCTTTCTTTTTGTTTTTAGAGTTTGTATTTTTATCTGGTTTATTGTCCTTTTTGTTTTCGTCTTCTTCATAGACGGTCGACCAACGATAACGTAAACGTGCCGGACGTCCGGACTGTCGCCTAGTTACTGACGGGCTAGCAACATATGACGTCGTGTCGCTGTCATAGGCGTCACTCTCATTCGCCGACACAAGACTTATAGTATCATCTTTTGAATACGATCTTTGCAGTTGCGGTGTCCGAAAACCTAGATTGTCTAAACTAGTCGAGCTTCCTTTATAAACCTTCGTGTTGGAAATATTCGCCGCTCGAGACGAATTTTGACGAATTTTTGGCGATGAAACGAAATCTCGAAGTGGTGGCTTCTTTGTAACCGAAAAATTAGGAACAGCTGAAACAGTTATAACGTGATTCAGATCTTTAATTTTCGGCTCTTTTGTTTCGTTTTTCGTGCATAAGCCATCGTCGTTTTCTATTTCCTTCACAGCAGGGCCGTCAACGGACGATTCTCGAATACAATCGGTAATTGCCGATGACGGGCCGTCAACAGAAGATTCTCGCAATGGATTCGTATTTACATCAGAAGGGGCTTGACTGTTTTTGTTATATAGAAAGGACGAAGAAATATGGTCAGTACTCGACTCATTATTTGTTTCGAAACTTGTATTTACTTCTAGTTCCTCACTGAAATGTTCTTTCACAGCTTCGTCGAATTTCTTATCCATTTCTTTTTGACGAACAGTCCCACGAACAATTTGAACTGGCTTCCTATAATTATTTTCCGGCGCTGAAATATATCCGTCGTATTTAGTGGATTTGTCGTACGTGTCGGTAATACTCTTGCAAATGTCGGATGTATATCCGTCATTTGAAACTAAATTCCTTTTGTTTTTTATATTGACTGAAGTAAGATCATCGTTACTCAAAGACTCTTTTAATAATTTCGCGATTCTTTTTTCTCTTTTCCTAAGTTCTTTTTCTGACGGTATTATGTCGACGACATCATCAGTGATATCATTATCTGGCATTAAAATAATATCGTCGTTATTCCGACTTTCAATCAGTTGGTTTACAAGTGAAGTTTTAGTACCATCCGTTGACGGACTGGTTGTACTGGTAGCCGTCGAATTTTCTTGCTTTATAACTAACGGCGCGACGACGTTGACTGCTTTCTCCACATTCGACGTTTCCATTATCTTCAACGGGGGAATTACATCACTTACGTTCGTCAGAACTTCCAGTTTATTTCTTTTAAAAGGAGTCTCCTCCGCAGATTCTGATGTCAGCTCTATTGGCTCATTAGTCTCATCTTCCGAACTGGATGCAAGTTTTAATCTCATCGCCCTAAAGGTGTCCGGCGAAGGTGGGCGTTCGTTGTCTGTTAAATCGCGATCACTGAGATGACCGTTCGAACCCATATAAATAACCGTATCGCAAGAATCTTCACCAGCACTGGAAGTGTTATAATCAGAACTGAGGCCATTATCGTCGATACCGTAAGTTTGGACAATGGCGGGATAAGGTCGCCTTCTCCGTCCTGTTTCATCACAGGAATTATTGTCTGATGAACTACTACAATGCTGTAATAAATAAAACGAAACAATGTGATTGTTTGAGATACCAAAACAATATGATTAAAAAACAATGCATGTAATTGCTAATATCTAACTACCTTATTTCTTTTTCTTCTGGATCTGTTGATTTTAGATGTTATCTGTAACGTGTTGTAGGTTTTTCCATAGTTCTTTTCATCTGCCGACACGTGTGTGATGAGCGTAGATCGGCACGTCAAATTTCCGATGGAATCCTTTAACAACCTCGTAATTTTACTATCCCTATACGGAACCTGTTTGAACCCGTTTAACATGGCTACAATGATTTGTCCCAATGCTGCGTGACTTGGTGCTCCACCGTGCTGTATGTTGCGGAAATTTGGATTGACGTGACTTAAATCTATTAAGTGTAAACGGGACCTTCCACCAGAGTAGGGTACAGCGTCTAATGTAGAATAGGTTTTAGTTAGATCAAGCTCTTGCAAAGCAAAACTTATCGTGACAGAGCTGCGGAATTAACGTTTTTGTTTTGAGAGTCGACAGGGAAACCAAAGTAGATATGTTGTCATCAATTTCATTTATGGTTTAAAAACAGTATTATCGTCTTTACTCCGTTTATAAATAAGGTTTTAAAAAAAGATATTTACTCATGCTTCTGGAATTTGTAATTATGAAGCAAAGGCGCTAAAAGTTACGACTTAATGAATCGTAAAGTAAACAAAACCACGAACACGCGAACTCACTCAAATAACTCAACAAACAAATAACTTGTAAAAACACATTCGAGGTGTGACCACGTAGTACGCTATTTAACCTACCGCCAGGACCGCGTCTGTGGTTTCTTTCTACTCTGTACTGGTAAACATGAACGGTGAATATCATGTGACTCGATTGCCTCTGTTCATATTCATCAGTTTCTACAAACAAAATTTGCCAACATACAAAAAACATTCCTTGTCTCTGTTATTACACATATGGTTGCACAACAATTCACTGCAAATATTCTCCCTTTCGTTTACGTCAAGCTGCTGAAATTCTTCTTACGTTTATAATCACCGTAATAAAAACCTTGAGCAAATTGACCTTGTTTCTGCACAGTATATAAGGGAGAGTATCCATACCAACCGATTTGTGAGAACACGAAATGTAGTTTTGTGCCGCTAAAATATTTTTTACCTGTAGTTCTGGCAGCCAGTGCAGCGTCTAAGTAGAAAGCAGCTTTCTCCGCGGAGACTGCTTGTGGTTCACTAACGTTACTCAGTTGCACGGTGCCACCTATCGGGTCCTCCCGCAAGTAGACCCCTGGAGAGTCTCCCGTACTGTCCATGCTGTCGGCACCTGTAAAAACCAAAGATAAGGTTGTGGTAAAAATAGAAAATAATTCATGCGCCGTAACTTTAGCTATGTTTAACTCAAACTTTTATTATTCACCTGATGCTTGATCGGATAATAAATCTTTTAAGTTCTCTGTTGATCCGACTACTTCAACCGCGGACACACGCACGGAAATTCTAGCGCCTGTTCTTTGCTTGCAATCTTCGAGAAGACTGTACAACCAAGCAATTGCAGCTGGTAGGATACCCAGATCTTTGTTTGAGTTGTCACTCCCCACCATCGTTGTTGTTTTTCCGGTCGCAGACGCTCCGTATGAAAGAAGACAGCCTTCTCCACCGTTGATGACGGCGTGAAGAACATCAAGCACGGAGGAGGACGAAACTCGAGTCTATAGAAGTAGATAAGAACGTAAGCCTACTTTAACTAATTTGTTATAATCAAAACCAAAAAAAAGATTTAAGTGACGAAACACTTACCTGAGAAAGATCTGGTTCAAATATTCCATCAAAGGCGTATAATTTCGGTGCAGAGTTGAAGGATTGGAATTTCGAAGGCACATGCTCTAAGTTTTTCGGCTGTAGAACGGAGATCTGTTTGCGTCTCTGATCAACTTCAATAAACGAGTCTATTTCTTCTAAATTCGTGTTTGGTGAGATCCGTAGCATAACACTAACCTATAAGTTATGCCAACGAAAAGTTAATCTAAGAATTTAACATAAAATAACTGAAAAAAACTTGTGGGAGTGTGCACTTGTATCTTCTCGTTATTACAGGCAAATAAAGAAATACAGTGAAATCCAAATCACTTACTTTACCATCTACTCTCCTCCCCATGTACTTAAATAAACCAGGCGGGTTGGGTGGAGGGTCTGTCCGGAGAAGATAACTGAAGTTTGTTGGAAATAAATCATCTTCACGTCTGTGCCTCTTCTTCTTTTTCTTGCTTGGTATGTTGTACTTTTTAGCGGCTCTAAATTATTCGTATTTATCTTAAACACCGGACATTGTAAATTCGCTTCACTTAGACAATATCAAATTAAAGGTGAACATTTCAACTACGAAATAAATCTTGCTTACTCAGCAAAAAACTGAGCAGCTGTCGGAGATGCCGTTGAACGAGCTGGAGGTTCATCTCTCCCTCCTCTGGTTTCTGACGACGAAGAGTGTTGTGTGTTATTGAGTCCTATAAATCAACAAATATAACAAATTAGAGACTTTAAATATTTTGTTTATTTGATAAATTGATATATATTTATATAGTTATAAACCTTGCACTCTTTTCCCGTTCACGCTGTCTGTTGTTTCCCCATAACTTGCAACAGGCCTCCCCATATTTGGAGGATTGTTATACGGTAAAAGATTTTGACTTTGTGGCATGTTTCTCGTCATAAACGTCGCTTGTATCACAGCATGCTCCTTGATCGATTCAATGTGTGTTCCACAATACGTGCAAACTCCGTTTACTGTGCCAATCAAGTGGTGCTCATTCAATTGCAAATTTTGGTAGACGAGAAGCGGTAGGCTATCAAGCTGTAATTAAAACGAAAAGATCAAAACAAAAATAATATAATATTTTGTTTGCATATCACTCTTCTGCAAAGCGAGACAAAAGAAAGTGACAATTGACACCTCCATTATTCAAACACTTGACTCTGTTGACAAAACTAGAGTAAGAAGCTTAAACTTTTAAAACATCAACGCATTCAATATTATAGTTCTATGTCAATAACTTCGTAGCTACCATACAACATAACCACAAAAAAGCAAACAGGACTACTGCATGTATTTCGTTGAACCAGATAAACCAAGGGATCTAGTCCGTGTAATTATTTTATTTTGTCGAGTTTGAGAAAATTATTTCAATACAACAACTTCAAATAAAAATATATTTCAAGAAATTGACACAATTTATCTTAGCAAAAAACGAGGCATAAAACACATATATTGAGAAACTTTGCTACTCGATGTAAAACATCCATCTTAATTCTTACCTTAAACCTCTTACTATACACTACAACTAAAATATGCTATCTCAGTAAAATTATTTTCGTCGGAATTTCCTCCACGGCATAAAGCTGATTTTAAATAAACTTCCTCAACTTTTTTGAATGTCATTCATCGTATGAGCATCGATGGAGTTTAGACTTTTACAGTGTTAACAAAAAAAAATGAAGCAAGTTTTGTTTACGTTTCTTTTCCAATAACAAACTAAGACCGTTACACGCGCTGAAAGCTATCAGTTCAAACCGCCCGCTGTTTCGATCAAAAATATTTATATGGCGCGCTTGTCTCTCGTTTTGTGTTTGTTGTCTAAAATGTCAACACGATAACTATGAATACTTCACATTTTTGCACTACATCTTAACTATCAATAATTATTGTCTGTTCTTCCACACGTCCCACATTAAGCTTTTAAAATAAACGAGCCTTCCCGCGAAAAATATTTTTTTTGCACTGCATGCGAATCCACCAGGTTCGGAAAGACAAGTTGCGTTAAAGAAACAAACATAGAAAAAATAACTTACCGCGTGCGGACTAATTTTCAACATTCGATGATATTCAATCATCATAATTTTTAGAGCTTGTCTTTTCAACTCAAATAATCTCGTATAGCAATTGTTACACGTCGTTTGTGCCGCCATAAATTCATTTGCCGTGGTGGTTGCCATGGAATCCATGATCAGGCGGTTATTCGTCAACCTTTGCGTCGCAGAAGCAGTCGCTGTACTCATCTAAAAAGCCAACGTGAGTGGATTAGTACGAAGAAAGCCACACTATACATCCAAAGGGAAGAGAATGATCGGAAAAACTATTTTGTGATGTTTCCGTCAAAATATTTATAATTGAATATTAAGCCGACAAAAATAACAGTACTATCGTTAGATGGAAACCCATACGAAGAAACACACACACACTGATGTCCTGAACGACGCAGTAATTGGTTTGCAACAAAAAATATCGCTTAAATCACCAACACAAATATCACTCATTCATTTATTCAGTCGTGTAAACAAAACACTAAAGTTAGAATGTTATTAAAAACTTAGTTAAATAAATTAAAATAGTGTGTACAACTTTGTACTGAGATCTGTTAGTCCTTTTCACGCATTTGCTTTAGAAAAAAAAGCTTTAAGGACTGGGTCCGTAGAAGATATCAAAGCTGTCTACATGAAAGTTTATTGTAAGTAGCGTCCATTGATGAATGACCGGATTTTTATGTTGATCTAACATACTTGTCATTTTGACTCGTCATGGCGGGGGGCATGACAAGATGATGCCGCCGATGTCAAGAGGCTTTACATATTACACGCAAAGTCATGTCCACATGCATTGTTTGGTTAGATATATTGAATGGTGCCAGTGGACATGGACTTCGGTGTGCATGTGGTACGAATTTTATTTCGTGGAATGCTCATTCAATCTTTTTATTACCCATGAAAGGACATCTTTTTTCGCCAATGTTTACATTTCCAAGTCATCGATATTTACATGTTGACTTGCAACTGCTAATAAAACTTTGTTTATTCTCTAACAGCATAAAAGAAATGCGCCTGCACACGCCTGTATGTAACACAAAGTGAAATAATTTAGCGCGAAGATGACATTCCCACGAAAAGCTTGAGAAAATAAAAACTAAGAAAAAACGGGAAGAGAAACACTAATGTTGTCGACCAGGTCAACGCGGGAGCTTGGACTTCTCTTGTGAACTATTTCTTTAGAAATGTACATGCTGTCGTGACGTAGCAACTATGACATCATAACAATTATTTTAAAAACTTACAAAAATCAATTGATAGTTTGAGGGTGGTTAAGTTGATTTATTTCATATTTATTTCATTTGTTTATTTATTTATTTAGTTGTTTGTTTATTAGTTTATTTCATTTCTCAAATGAATCAGCTGATAATAGAGAAGTAGTTAAAAGTACTTAAGTTACAGTCCAACGTTTTTGTAACAGAATTCGTAACAAATATTGAAGCCTTCACAACCATACACTCAATAGAAAGCCACAAAAATAACACACGAGGGATCCTGTACCGGTAATAAGGCTTTGTTAAAAATCAAGTTATTTTTATGATATTTCCTTCCCTTTGTGGGTTTTGTTTAATGGGAGTTCTTCCTAACGAATACAGACACATGCTGTTGCATTCCTAAAACGTATCAGTTATCAAAACATTTTTTGTCGTGTATACAGACCTTTATAATAAGGCTCCTGTTACACTTAGTAATAAACTTGATGAGTTAGTTTTGTAATCGATATGAAAATGGTGTGTCTGGACTCCAATTTAAATATTATCTTTCAATTAAACATTATCAAGTAGTAATGGTGTGCGACAAACATCAAAAAACAAATACAGAGAAGAAAGAAAAAAACACGAAGAAGGAAAGTGTAAAAATATAATAAATAAATAAAATAAGATTTAAAAAAGCAACCTCGTTCCCAACGCCTGTTGTCTCTTTTTATATCGGGACGGCGAGACGATGTTCGTATCGCCGTCCTGATGCCAGATACAAGATTCCCTGGGACGAGGTTGTTGAATAAGTACACGCTGAAGTTTAAATTTTCAAACTCATTGTTTTCTGAATATATTTCGTGCGTACTTATCATAAAATCAGTTTGAACACTTAACACTTTTGGAGTTTAATCTCCAGAGCATAAATAAAACGGGCAGAAGTTATAAAAGAACATATAACGAACAAGTGAGCCACCACACTTAAAAGTGTTAATATGGTTGTACTGGAGTTCTGAACATCAAAATATAGCCTACCTTTTCGAAAAAAAAACAGTAGCCAGAAGTTCGCTGATGATTTTAGAATCACAGACATCATGCAATAATTTTCAAATCTTAAACGAAATCTTATTTTGAGCTTTAACCACGAAATAAGCCAGCCCTTATTAGGACAAATTAATTGAATTGGCAGGACAAACTTAATTAATGTTTTTGCTACTAAGGCATATAAATTTACCACATGAAAATAATACACGCGGTTTTAAAAGAAACAGCCCTTCTTAATTTCACAACCTAGATGTCTCTTCATGAAGCATTATAATATCACCGAATTTCAGCCACAAAACTAACAGAGGATATGTAACTTATCCATTGTGCTGCGTTTCCTGTAGTGTTTTGTTACATTAGATATATTTTTTTATAGGAAACCAAGAAAACGGCCTACTAGCCATAAATTCAGAGCTCGTTTTACTAGAAAAAGTTTCTTAATTTTGACGGGTTCTATAAAGGGAAATTAAACATTATTTTGGCACAACAAAGGGGATTTTTATCAGGCATATACAAAAGAAAATAATTTAATTATTATCTATAATGGTGTCTGTAGGTTATCCTGACAAATCGTCTTCCGATTTGTCAGGATAACCTACTTGATATTCGTCCAATAGGAGGCATGTGTGAAAAAAGTTTCTTACTTAAAATTTTGACATTTAACATCTAGTAAAAGCTCACTAGTCAGTTTCTTATAAAGTGGTTTCTTCATAAAAAAAATTGTATATATTTACACAAAAGGGAAATTTGAACGAGCTGTTTTATATCATATAAGTTTGATAGCTGATTATTTGTGGTTGAGAAAAGTAGGTGTTGATAAGAGAGGAAACGACAGGCCAGCAACACGTGTCTATATGGAGATTGTAAACACAAAAATGGAAAGAACGTTAGCGATGTAACATTTACAAGAAATTCGGAAAAAAAATGTTATTTCAAATTCACGTATGTTGTGTGAGTGTTATGTACATATTTAATGCCAGAAATTTTTTTCAGATTAGCACTTTCGTTCGCGAAATCCTATGTAATTCACGAAATTGATTCCGGTAAAAATAAATTTCATATTTATACTTACGGTAATTTCCTCGTTTACAAAACATTCGATCATTACCAAACGTTAATCTAAGGTCGGGTTTCACCTTTCCATAATCGATTCGCAAAAATAAACCCTCGCTAAATCTATCAACGTGTATCGTAAAGATTTCTGCGCGCGAAAATTTCTAACATTAAAAACAAATTCAAAACAAAACAAAAATGCATGGCATCACAGTTTTGCAAACATGAAAATAATGTCTCGCCATTAAAACGTAAACAAAACACACACGCACGAACTTCACTTTTGACGTCACCAAAATCCAGTATAACTCAACACAGAAAAATGCCTTTGATGTTATCAAGTAAGTAAGGTATTGTGCTTTCAACTTACACATTAGCTGTTAAACTTCTCGCCGGCTATCTTTGAGGCTGACAAAACTCACTGTTTCCAATTCTTTTTTTAAATTTCTCGTTGTCATATTTATAATGTTTTAAAAGTCAACAAAACACACAGAAGAATGTCTGAGCGTCTCAATTAGCTGGCAGAGTTTTGTATCAATTTCCTTTCTTCTCCAACGACTATGAAATGTTATGCGAAAAGATGATAATTAGTTGATTGGTTAAGAATCGATTATCGAAGCACGTGAAGACGGCCGTTAATTACCAAGGACAATTTTATCTGGAGACATTATTTTAAACGCACATGATAAGAAATAACCCATTGTGCTAAAAAATTTTGTTTTTCGCTACAAACTTATTTCTATTTAAAAAAAATTATAAAAACCAATAGCTCTAAAAGTGCAGCATAAAAACAGTGTTATGAATCTCATAAAACAAAAAACAAAGAATAGCTATATATACCTTGAAAAGTTTAAGTTAAAAATCAACTTCTTTCTCTATCCGTTGTCATCATCCTTAGTTTGTTAAAAATATATATTGATCTGACAGTTACATGTCGCGATTTGTCATTTTTTGTGTGTCCTTTTATACGCCCCCCCCCCGCAAGGTGACCATTTTGATAAAAATCACAGTTAAAAACAAATTAGAAATCAAATCAAATATTAGAAAACAAGAAAAACATTGTAATCATAATTAACTCGTCAAGTGGGAGGGTGAAATTATCAACGCCTCTATTTATAAACACACCATGAGCGACACGCGACAAAATGTGGGAGCGACTCTGCGTGACTGGGGTGAGTCACAAAATAATGTTCATTCACGTCAAATTAAAATTAAGTTCAACCTTGTCCCCAGGGCTTTTTTACGCCCATGATAGAGCACTGGGGACAGGGTTGGTTAAACCTAGTTCCCAATATTCTTGTCATCGTCCTCCTGATGTCAAATAAATTACAAAGTTTGGTTTAGATTTTACCAATTCCCATACTCCCATTCCTACGCTAATCAGATAAAAATATTGGATGATGGAATTTAATATTTTGTACCAAAGACGAATGTGTGCTTTCACGGTTGCCAAACGGGCAGGTCAATGTAAAACAAATATTTCCTGACATAAATCGATGTCCACAGGAATTGTAAATGTTATGACATTCAGTCCTCCCTTCAACGTCAGTTTCACAATCCAATACACAAGTTTATGACCCTCCTCAGAAAGCATACGATGGAAAAACATGAAAATTTTCTTTTGAGTTACAACATGCAATCCTACAACATTGAATTTCAGAATCTTTAAATATAATTTTTTATTTTTAGGCGGTTGACTTCGCTATGCTTTTCGCATTCTACAACCTCATCCCCATGCATTGTTAGGTTCTATATCGGACAAAAAAAACCTAACAGGCCCCGGGGACGAGATTACACATTCTTTAAAAAGTTCTTAACGCGGGTAAAATTCGCCAAGCGTAACAAAATATTTACGTAACGAGATGAAAAGGACTGATTTTTTTATGTTTAAGACTCGCACACTAACGCAGGATACAACATGAGACACCCCATGCTGGTTATGTTATGACAGCTAGGGTGAAGGAATCAAAATACGAGACAAAGCGGATAAAGAGAAAATCAAAAAATGAATTATATCTATAAATAAAAACAAAGATAGAATAAATAAAAAGAATAAATAGCATAAAACAATTAAAGTAACTGTAAGCTTTATAAAAATTAAATAATAAGATTAAAAATAACAAACAAAAACAAACAAACAAATAAATAACCAAAAAAACTAACTAACTTTAACGAAATATCGATCTTTTTTCATCATTTTTTGTTTTTTCATCTCATTACAGTTTTGTGAAGAAATATTTTCAAAAAACTTCTGTTCTTCCGCATATTAAATCTGAAATCTTTATGTATATAAAATCTTTATTTTTTCACACATAAAATTCGAGAAACTCCAAAAATGTGGAACCATCAAACAAAACAATGTGTCCCAAAAGGTGTGATCATATTTTCAAGTTAAAAAAATTTAACAACTTTTTTTGTTTTTACAATGTTTTTCTTTGAGAAGGTTCAGAAATTAAAATTTTCTAAAGGAACAATGTTCTTCAGCTTGTTTTGGAAACTTTTAAAGTTTTATCGACACTTTTTTTTTATAAGCACCATGAAATTTGACTTTGGTCTGGAGTGTTCTTATTTTTTGCGTGTTTAGCCTAAACTGTTCTTATATTCTGTTCTTATGTTTTGAGCATTTTTTAGTTTACAGTAAATACAAATACACGCTTTCTTTTATAAGAAAATACTCTATAAGAACATTAAGGATGAAATTAGGAAAAAGTTAAAAATATCCGAAGAATATGCTCATCTTGAAAAAAACAGCAACTAAAAATCAAATTGTCTGTCTGTTATCCACCTCGTCCCCAGGACTTGTTAGGCTTTTTATATTTGCACGGCCTGTAACAAGTCCTGGGACGAGGTTGGTCAGTGGTTTGAATTGGGTTGCTTACACAACAGCACCTTATGGTGATTTTTACACCAATTTGCACTCTCAGATCTTTCACCAGTTTCACAGAATATCAGCAAATGATTCTGCATAATTTTTTTCTGATGTATTCCCCCCCCATGTTTCTTGTGTTTTTGCCAGAAAAAAAGTAAAAGCCAGTAAAATTTCAGCCTTGCCATTGTTCTCAATTTTAGCCACATTTAACCTTATTTTTGTTATAAAAAATTTTTAATAATAAAAAAATGCACCTAAAGAGAACATGGCAAGAACAGCCTCGTTTTCAAACAGCTATATATCCCCTTTTTACTTAACCTTCTCTAGGACATTTTGCAAAAAAAAAACAACGGAAATTGGGGAAAATGATAGATTGACTTGCTTATTGATATATTAAGAAATGGCGATAGATTTGTTACTATAGCAACAGTGAACACTAAAAGCTGGCCAAAATTTTGGGGTTTAAAATAATTTTTGAGCACGCGCTGTGGTTATTTGTGTTTTAAACAAGTAAATGATTAGGATGACTCGGTGTCTCGTGGTTTTGCGTTGGAAGGCATGTTTGTGTTAAAAACAGACAAAACACGGAAAAGATGTTCGGGTTTGCCCATCAAAAAAATGAGTTACTGAATGGGACAACCGAGAGAAAGCTATGCGCAGCCAATATTAACGCAGATCCTCTTCATTATTCAACTTTATAATAAAAATTAGTTATACAAAACACATCGCAAATAAAGCTATGAAATAAATGTATTCTCAAATAAATATTTTAATCTTTGGAATGCTTCCAATAATAAAAAAATGAGCTTTCAATGGAGCGCATAACATTGCGAAATTGTGTTTCAAACTCGCGCCAAAATCACATATAGTCTAGACGACAATTTCTGTTCACAGGAACCTTATAAAAAAAAGCCAATCTTAGCGTCCCCCAATCAATGAGCTCTGGGAACGAAAACGTGTGAAAAGTTTTTTAATAAAAAACCCCTGTATAATCACCTCAATGCCAGGCAATCCGAAATTTAAAAGGAACCCAAGGTATAAAATGTTGATGTTGACTTAAATATGACATCATAATTTATGCAGCATAATTAAATCTGAAATTCTTTAAATGTCAATATCTTGATAACGAAAAGAGCTTTTTAAAAAATTTACAAAAACTGTTAAGTAACTTTTTAAGCTCTATATTATAAGTAAGTACAACATCATTTTATACCTCGGATTCCCTTAAGAAACCTTGATAACCAGAAAAACATGAGAATCTTGATACATGCTTTTTTATAAGAAAAGTGGTTTTTCGTTTCAACATGATTATTCTTAACAAAAATCATTCTGATATATTCTTAGCACAGTTAAGATTGAAAAATCTGAGAATGCAAACTGGTTTAAAATCACCCCTGAGGTGCTGTTGTTTAAGCAGCCTAATTCAACTGACAGACAGACAACTATATTTTTGGGAAAAAAATACTTCAATTGAAACTTTGCTTTTGCTTATCGTTCATTTTGGAGGAAAGCAAAATTTCAAGATAAGCATATTATTAGGATATTCTAACTTTTGTCTAATTTCATCGAAAATATTCTCATAAAGTATATTCTTATAAAAGACAGCGTGTATTTGTAATTTGCTGTATTCTAAAAAGTGCTCAAAACATAAGAACAGAATAAAAGAACAATTTAGGCTGAACATGTAAAAACTAAGAACACTTCAGATCAAAGTCAAATTTCATGGTGCTTATGAAATGTGTCGATAAAATTTTAAAAGCGTTTAAACAAACTACACACAAAAGAAGAATAAAAAACTTTTAAAAGTAGACCATTCGCGGTTTCTTATAAAAAAATGGGCTCAAATCTAAGCCAAAATTAACGCTCGCGTTCTTAAAAATTTTCTTATAAAATAGAAAATGTTATATCAGATACGACAAATGATTTTTGAGTCTATGTAGTTTTTTGTAACATTTTTCTTTGCCCTGGACTCTAAGTTCGTTTTTTTATCAGGAAGAATTCAGAGTTTAAATTTACATGCAAAATAGATTAGTTAACCAAAAAACCCAAAACAAAACAAAACAAAACCATGTAGCTACCTGGATTTCATGACTCTGCCGTTGTTATAACGACACGGGACAACATTTTTTCGACGTCGTCTCGGTGAGTGAGAGAGAGGAGACATCATGTAAATACTCAGGAGATCACACAGAATACTTTTGTAAAATTATATCATAACAAAAAGAAAAAAAAAATTCAAAGAAATTATTTAAAATAAAATTATAAAGTGATTCCTTAAAAACACGTGTAATATTATCAAATACATTATTTTCAAAACAATTTTTCTATTAACGTTTTTTGTTCAACGAAAATTCCGGTTACTTTCGTTTGTGACGTCATATTGCGCCGAACGCATGTATTCGCTAAGATTGCGCTGCTCGTGCCGAAGATTGCGCAAGGCTGAAAACGCGGTGGAGAGAGAATGCCGAACATGTTGTTGACTGTTTCCGAAGAAAAAACTTAAAGTTTTAAAAACGTTTAAAGTTAGATTTAGATTTCAAAACCAAATATAAAAGCGTGGGTAGCCATGAAAATAAAATTGAAAATAAAACAACAGGTCAAACAAACAAACAAAAACTAACAAACAGACAGACAACAACAACAACAACAACAACAACAAAAACAGCAGCAAAACATAACCTTTTTATTACATACACGAACGTTTTTTGTGACCCCAATACTAGCGCTTAATTAGCAGTCTCAAATGGGGAAGGAAAAGGAAGAGCTGAAAAGCAAAACAAAATTAAGAACAAACAGTAAGTAAAGATTTTGTAAAATGCCATAGAACGCATGCAAGCATCGTGCTACCATTTTGAATCTTTCTTTTGCAGCAAATAATGTTCAACAAACTTCACCTTCTTTTTCTCACATAAGAACAGTCCATATAAGGACATAAGACTTCCATTGGTTAAAATTTTAGAACGAGTTAACATTTAAAAGGGCGACCTATTTTTATAAAAAAAAGAACCTTCTTTTATCAGTCAACAAATAATCAGGTTCGTGAAACTTATGTCGCGATTGATGGTTGAACGCAAGATCAAGCCGTTGGGTAGTCCAATTAATCCTCTGTCTAAAACATGAGCACTTTTCATGACAACCTAGTTCCCAGGTGCCAGGATGTTTTCCCGCATATTTCAGTACCCGTCCTTTAAGGGTTAAAACAGTTTAAGCTTAGAAAGAAAAAAAGAAAAAAGAAAAAAGAAAAATAATTAATGTTCTTATGTAAAAAAATTTTCTTCAATAAAGAAGAGAACCAATCAATACCGTAAATTTAGGTCAAAAAAATGATTTAATAAGAAAGTAACTGGTTAAAACAAGAAAATGTTATTCCATCCTACCTACCATTTTAAACTGCAGGCCCATGGATGACACTAACCGTGATGTTCTCCCCATTAACTTCTTTATGATAAACCTACTACTACCTTATATCTATATTCTAAGATGGTAGTGAAACAACGCGTCCCCAATTTATGTTTTTGTAAATTTCTCGCTTACTATGAATACTGTGGTTTCTGACTCGTTTCACATGATTCCGTTTCAAAACACTTCAAAAAATAGAAATTCATTCAAATAATGTACTTAAACAAAACAAAATTAAAAATTGTTTTTCAAAGCCTTACACAATTTTTGTTGCTTACTTTGTTCGTTATCTTTCTTTGGTTCCGGCAAAATACAGAACACAAACAATGCAATAGATTCTTCCCTATGACTTTTCTAGTAGTTAACATTTTATTCCTTGTTCTGCGTTACAAAATATTCTATCTATATTACTTCTTTCAAAACAATAATAACAATAATAATAAAAAAGAATTCCACTAAAGTCGTCTTTTACGACAAAATTTCATATATGTTAGTTTCTAGTTTATGTGTACAACTTGAGTTCCTCATCCAAAAAACCTGCAAGACGTTACGTGCTTATCCCAGCACACGATAAGACAAAACACCAACTTCCTACGATAGGCTTATATTTGATTAGGACACCTGTAGAGAGAAGACTAAGGAGAGGTTGCGTTTAAAGGAGTTGTTTGCAAAACAATAATGGCGTCATAACGCAAACAATAATTATATGATCGATAATTATTTTAACATCAGCAGCAAAATAGATATTTGAAGCACCTGTTTGGAAACAATATCAACTTTGCTTCGTTTGAAATTTGTCGGCTTTAAAGAATTACATATATTGAGACATCTAACGATACTATGAAGAACTTAAATTTATAAAAAATCATCATCATTATCTTTAAAGATATATAAGATCATTTAACATCTTAAACTAAAAACCTAAAACCAATACGACGTTTCCATGGCAATTAAAAGCTTTTAGGAATTATATTAGAATTAGCAGTCCCAAAAATGACTTGGAAATTAGCGTCGATAAAAATAACAGTAAATTATTTCAATCTTGTGCCCAGACCTTTAAGACGTGTCCCTACATTTGTTACGTCTTTTAGCACACAAAAACAAACCATGTAGGTTTATCCCCTTTTTTCTAAAAAAGTGAAACAAACTGAAAAGTTTACCAAAAACTTTAAGAACTTGCTTTGTCTTAGCGAAGATAATTTAAGAATTTGAAATTATCTCAAGAAGTAAAATAGAGACACATTTCTTACAAGAATTGCTTATAAGCCCAATTAAAAAATGCGATGAAATTTAAAACATAGTTGAAAGAATAATAACCAATAAAAGAACCAATGTATAACACAACAATAAAATAAACTCTCCTTCAAGATATGCAGTATGCGAAATTAATTACAATACAATAATATTCCTGCTACTCTAAACTGGTGGTGGAAAAATTTATTAAAAATTAATAATTAAGGTAGCGTAGGAACAGTTGGGAAGGAGGGATTGGGGGTTGGGAGGATGGGGGTAGAAAATGGATGGATATTTCGAGATAAGCCTTTATAGTTAAGTTAAGTGACATATCCCTGCAATGCTAAAATGTTCTTGATTCTTTTCTGCAGACTACACGCATTTTGATACGCTGTTTAAATTTAATTGTAGGCAAAAAATGTGTCTGGTGATCGAGCCTCAGCATTATTCTTAAAATATTCTTAAAAATTAAGAAAACAGACCCCTGATGATTCTTATAAAAAAAGAATTCTTATAAAAAAAGTGTGTACAGCTTTTTTGCAAACATCTCGCGGATGTCGTGACAAAAAAATACACAAAAGTTTTGCTATGTTGATGCGTTGATCCTCTCTTTTCTTAATGTTTAACTTAAAGCTTTATTCCGTCTTAAAATTTGACAAGTGAAATAAAAAGAATGCCATTAGAACATCCAAATATCATATAAATAGAATCGTGATACTTCACTGGCGTATGTGCAGCACAATTGCTTGTAACAACAGAGAAATTCTGAAAGTAAAACGAAAGTTGTGAAAAGCAGTTTGTTGTTATTGTTGTTGTTGTTGTTAAGTTTAATTATTCAAAAAACATTTCTAGCGCGGGTACACGTTTTTTCTATTTTTAAAGCTCCAGATTAAAAACATTTAAAAAAAAGATAACTTGGATCAGTCGGTAGGGCGCTCGCTTTGCGTGCAAAAGATCGCGAGTTCGAGTCCCACCTGAGCTCGTAGTCTAGTTTGTCAAAAACGTCAGACATTTCTGCAACTCAAATGGGAGCTTTAAACCTTCTGGAAAAAACGCGTTTGTGGTCCCTCCCGAAACATTGGCAGGTTGTACCCTCGAAATTAGCTAACCACATAAAATATAACCCACCTCTACTAGCCACTACTAGATAAGAAATATGCCAGACAACAGAAAATCTTTAACTCCAGATTCGACAGAGTCGTCAATTTTTTTCATACATATGCTAGACTAAATATTGGAGTCACCTTTGATGAAAAACTGTTAAGAATATCTGAGGTTGCAATTTAATGGAAAAACAAGGAGATACAACCACATTAATAGTTTAACGTCCTTATTAAAAAACACGTGCAGTAAACGAGTCATATTTTTGTATTCACGGTCTATTTTTAACCAATGTTAAATTTTGACATCTTTGTAGAATTCTGACAGGCAATATACTGTTTCAAACATTCTATTTTCGACCATATTAAAATTAAAATAATAAAAAAATAATAAAAAAAAAAAAAATAGCTAATAACAATGGCAAGATTTTATAAAGTTCGAATGCTATATTTAAAACCATTACCTCTGCGCTGTAAAGAAAGTCACAAAACGCTTCAATATTTTCCAACGTTCTGTTATCAGAAATACCATTTACAAATGTTGAATTCGCCATTTTAATGATGCAACAAACTTGAAAGTTAATTTAGGAATAAAAAGAAAACCACATTAAAAAATTCTTGCTTGAAATTTTTCCCATAATATAATGCTAACATCATATCAAAGCTTTTAAAATACTTCAGTGTATTCCAATTTCTTTGTGTGTGTTTTATGTTTTTCAAAGTTTTGAAATTTATTCTCTTTTCTAATCCCAATAACAATACATCAAGTTGGTAATGTCAATATTTTCGTGCAACAGCTTTTTCGCGCCGTTGTCAACTTTCTAAATCGTATCAATTTTCTTCTCGAATGAGAGCTGTATTTCTTTCCACCGTACTCATATTAAAATGTTCATGAGGAAGGGAGGGCATGTTAAAATAAGGCGTACGCCCAATTTTTTTCGAAGCATATGCGTTTGCGAGGGCGCAAGACATTGCAAAATAAGAGATTTTTTTCAGCAGAATTCGCATCTTGAAAAAAATGTATGCGACTTTGTTTAATTGGTTAATTTTGTTTTATAAAAACAGAGTATCGCGTTCTTAACACGTTCTTTAAAATAACAAATTAAGCGGCCATGTGCATCTTCGAACATTTCACAACCCTAATTACTCTTTTGTAATCTCCCTTTTGTTGATGGAAATGTGAGGCTTAGCATGTTCTTAACTTGTTTTACTCTATTTTTTTAACTTTCAAAATCTTATATGTTCTTATATCATTGGCTATCAGTACAGCATTAGTTCTGATTCTAATATTTTTTTTAAAAGATTATACAAAACTTTACCACTCTGTAAGAAATCTACACAAAAAAGAATACAAATAAGCATGTTAACGCAGTGTCGGTCATTTTAAAGCTACCGACTGACCGCTTACCGATTTGTGTCATGTTCAATGGTTGATTGTTGATTGAGCTCCTGTTACTTACTCTTATGGAAAGCACACTAGTTGTTAGCTTTTGAAAACATGAGCGGGCTCGCCCGTCGGGATAGCCCCGTGCATTTCCATTTCGTGCAATTGTAGCACAAAGTAGCCGTCCAGCTACTATTTTGAGCAAGCGACCGACTGCTATTACACGATTTTTTTCAAAGAGTATTTTAACCAGAGTGGTCATTATTCTTATTTATCTATTATTTTAAACAATAGACCTATTGTTGTAAGCAACAACCCTAGCCTGATATTCTTATACAGCATATTCTTATATACAAAAAGCGTGTGTTAATACAGTAGACTCCCGGTTATTCGAAGCTCCACGGGGGATAGGAATTTACTTCGAATAGCCGAAATTTCGAATAACTGAAAATTTTCTTATTTTGGTTCCAATTTTCACTCTGACGGATTTTTTGGAGGGATTTGAATAAAAAAGTAGTCATATCAAGTTTCTACTCTACAGTTTTAAACGCAACGAGTGTTTCAAACGTTAAAATATACAAATATAATGTTTTGTGAAAGTCACAGGTAAGGCGATAAATATGGGTGATGACAAAGGAATGCGAATCCCTTGTTTGCTTGAATTTTCTGGAAATGGTGAAAGCATTCAACTTTTAAAAAAATTGCTTTGTACATAGTTTTATTTTTAGGAATAAAGACTATTTTTCTTTTATAAAAAGTGTTTGAAGTTGAAAATTCTCACTTTTACTCCAGCTATTGTCAAGAATTTTGAATAACTGAGAGAATATTGAGCCAAGGGGGTTAGAAAACCACTTCGAATAAACGAATTTTCGAATAACTGAAGTTTGAATAACTGAGAGAGATTTACTCTAAAACGAGTTAGAAAATTCAAGGGGAATGAAAATCGCTTCGAATAACCGAGAATTTCGAATAAGTGCAGGTTTGAATAACCGGGAGTCTACTAGAGACTACTTTAGGGGCAAAACTTTCGCGAACAGAAAGTTTCGCTATTTTTTGCGACAAAAACTTTCGCGAATTGTAATTTTGGGACGAAATGCGCGTAACAAACTTTCGCGAAAATCAAAAATCACTTCATTTGCAAGGGGAAATCTTTCGCGAATAGCAACAATTTTCTTGTTTTTTCTTCTTTCTGTTATCATTAGTAATTAAAAGTCTGCATCCATCACTGTTTCAAGAAATCGGGATATCCGAGAAATGTTCGTAGTTGATGATTTTAAGAAAGATAAATCACTTACTTTGAGATTTCTCCGTTTTTTGATTTTTTTGTGTTGAAAATTTTTTCCCGTTTTGAAAGATATCAATGATTTGGCGAGAAAAAAACTTTCGCATTTTGCTGATTTATAATTTCTAAAAGCATAAAATTGACCAAAAAACGCGAAAAACATGAAAGTTTCTACCAACGATAGTTTCGGCCCTCAAGTAGTCGTTGTACACCGAAGTGCCAGGTCAATCCCGTTTCTCGACCGCCGTACACATTTTGTGTGTGTTTATCACGAAGTGGTATAGACAGCTATATTGTAGACAAAATTCGGGTATTGATAAGAGGTTCTTTGTTCAGTGTTTGTAGAAAGTCGAAACTTGTTCCTTCCAATACCCGAACGCTTTAGCTTAGTGAATTCTCTAGGCGTCAGAAGAAAGTGGAACCCATAGGGACTGAAAGTGGAACCCATAGGGACTGAAAGTGGAACCCATAGGGACTGAAAGTGGAACCCATAGGGACTGAAAGTGGAACCCATAGCGACTGAAAGTGGAACCCATAGGGACTGAAAGTGAAACCCTGGTTGTACACTTTCTTTTAACTATAAAAGTTTCGGAAACAGATTGTACTCTGTTCCACATCAGGGTGGAGTTTGCTGTGATCAACGATGCACTTTTTAATGTAACCATAGGTAATACATTCTTCGTTTATTGGTGATCTGTTAACTATTCTCTAAAAACTTTGTAGAAAATGCGATTAGCGCATTTCCAACGTTCCTCGCCCGTCCAACACATCGTTCTCAGCCCTTTGGCTGTTGGGCATTGTCAGGAGACGCTGTTTTATCATTTCGAGAAATGGCCAAAAATACTGCCATTGTCCAAAAATTATTAACAGTCTAGGCCTTATGTTCTTATTTTGTCTTCATTTTTTAACGAGTCTTGTTGTTCCTATAAAGTTGTTCTTACGATCAAATAAATGTAGATACTCCAGGTTCTAGCTATAATATCACTCTAAGTCATAGATTAGTTCCATAAAAAAGTCACATTCTCAGTTTTAACACTAAGAACATGTTTAATTCTTACTTACATTTATCACTTCGTCTTTCTGACTCAACTACAGCTTACAAATGCTATCTCTTCACTTGTTTTTACAACAAATAATAAAAACACTTCCGTGTTCATCATACACTATTTACAAAAAATGCTTTGTATAAAATGATTCACCGAAATTCTTGGTCGAACATCCACGTTTGTATGTGCTCGCTCTTTTTTCACTCACACACGATAACTCGAACTGGCGACAAGATCACTTTAAAACTTTTTACATAATAAACCAGCCGACATAAAACGTAAACAATGGGAACATTTTTAAAAAAAGAATAAATCATTTTATTATTTGAAATAAAGGTGTTAACAACGAATCGATTAATCGGAGAGGCTTCAGATTTTTACACGTTATTCCGAAATACCACGCGTCGCACAATACGTACCAATTACAAACTTTCTCATTATATAAAGAAAATTGCGATGCTGTTAAAATTATCGATAATAAAAGTATTAACAGGCCTCTGGGAATATTTAAATTATTGTATTTTATTACCCGGGTAAAAGGGCGGCATCAATATTTTCGAAAATCGCGCAATGTGATTGGTTAGAACTTACGTCATAGCGGGCAATATTCCACGGTATTGCCCGCTACCATAGCAACCGTGTTTAAAGTTTAAATATGGTAGCATTAAATGTAAATAAACACGGAGAAAAGTAAGCAAAACGCGAAACAGAAGTGAAACTTACTTTTATCTTTTAAAGAATTCTATGTTGTAGCTACAATCAAAACCTGTAATGTTTACACGATATTCGATTTTAAAAAAATATATTTTTAGTTCGAATGTACGTTCCATATGGGAATAGTTTCTATAAAGACATGGTGCTTATAATGTTATATTTTTTGTCGTAAAATGCAGTACCCGGATAATAAACCATATAATAACTGTTTATTTTGGGCAATACCTTCGAATATTGACCTCTGTCACGTATTGCCCTCACAAGCTCGGGCAATACTTTGACGTCGGTCAATATTCTCCGGTATTGCCCTCATAAACAGTTATTATAGGGTTAGTTATACATAAATTCTTAAATTGTATTACAGTTTTGTTTTATAACGAGTGTGAAATGTTTTTGTTAAGCCAAATAAACTTTAAAAAGAGCCAATGAAGAACAGAGATATTTAAAAAAAAACTTTGACACCAATAATAATCTTTTTCTGTTCTGATATTTTATTCACATGGGAACACCCAGCCAAATTCTTGTACAGCACACGAAGCTGCATGCCGCCATGTTAGTCAACATTCACTTTTTGATATTTTTAAGTCGTTATGACGTCGTCATTTTGACGTATGTCGCATCTTCTTGTTATATTTACAATCATCTCAATAAACAACCCGTGGACTGTTTTACCAAAGCAAACATCAATAAAAGGTTACAGTAGATTCAATAGTATGTAAGTATATTAATAAAATATTTTTTATATTTTTGATAAATGTTTGCATAAAATGTCGCTATGCGGTGACGTCATAATTTAATAATTTATACTGTCGCCAGGCTGTCGAAAATAGTTTACATTCCCGGGGACGAGGTTAATCAAACTTAAGTGGGGGAGGGGGAAGGGGGGGGGGGGGGGGGGGGGATTGGCGGGAGTGGATGTTTCCAAATAAGAGCGAAAGAAATTAAAAAACAAGACATTTTAGCGACATTCAATAAATAAAAATAAAAAAAACTCACGAATTTAAAGATAGATACGGGAAAAGAAATTTTTAATTGACGAAATATAAAACATAAGAACAAGATCCTATCGAGGCAAAAATGAATTTTTCATTTTTCCAGGTTCACCTGACTTTTAAAAACATTCAAAACCTGAAAATGGTATTAGAAACTATACAGATAAGGAAAGAATAGTTCTTATAATTATTAGCTATTGCTAGTTCTTATTTCTGTAAAATATATTTTAGAATGAAGTAAAGAACGGTAATTTTTCAACACAGTTTTTTTTAATATCACATGCCAATGTTGTCATATAAATGTTGGGACAAGAAAATAACACATGAAGAAACATTTGAGACTAGAACCAGGTTTCTTATGATAAAGGTGTGAACTTTTGCTTTCTGTAAAATATATTTTGCAAATGAAGAAAAGAACGGTAATTTTCCAACACAGTTTTTGTTCTAACATCACATGCCAATGTTGTCATATAAATGTTGGAACAAGAAAATAACCCATTAAGAAACATTCAAGACAAGAACCAGGTTTCTTATGATAAAGGTGTGCACTTTTGCTTTCTGTAAAATATATTTCAAAATGAAGCAAAGAACGGTAATTTTTCAACACAGTTTTTGTTCTAACATCACATGCCAATGTTGTCATATAAATGTTGGGACAAGAAAATAACATATGAAGAAACATTTGAGACTAGAAGGTGTGTACCAATAGAAGTTGTTAATCAAAGAAGGGTCTTCTATATATGGTAATTTTAAATTCTGTCTAAATAGTTAAGGGACAGGAAAATTCGTTGGACGCAACGAGAAATTTGGGTTATCGAATCGGCTATATATCACACACACTTTTGTTAGAAATCTGCGGAACTATTCCTTTTGAAACTGAATAAATTATTAAAAATACAAAAATTCAAACAAATTTAGTTGGAACGAAAACAAACAATTTACAAATTTGAAAAGAAGGAGTAAGATCACAAATTTAAAGCAAAGTCATACTATAGACAAGAACGGCGCCTCTCGACTTCCAAAAGCGAATGAAGAGCCTCGGCAATGAAGTTTAATGTACCGTGAGTAATAATCTTTTTTCTCGCATATTTAAATGACCCCTGACCCTGCAATTGCCTATTGCACCTCATGTTTTTCACTTTGTTGAGATGTACCTAAAACTGTCAACTTACCGAGACACAAAGCCACTCGATGAGGTAAGATCGCGCTTAAATCAAGTGAGATTTTATTGACTTGAGCTGACTCGCATTTTCAGGGGATAGATGTTTACATAGTGCGCATGCGTTAATGCATGAATGATTCAGATCACGTGACATCAACAAGAAAAATTATATACGCGTGTACTGCATAGTTTGTTTTTGCGCATATGATGGGTTTACACAGTAACCCGATATGTGATACCTACACAATCTATTGACAATAACAAAGAATGTTTTCCTGAGCTCAGTTGGGCATAATATTGTGTATTTTTTTTTTAAATTTGTTTTTTTCTTCTATTTACCACCCATTTCCGGGATTTTACTATCGGCTTGACGTGAAAAAATAGTGGAAGCCTAGCAGGAGAGGATGTCTTTAAATTTGATAGCAGTTGGTGGGACATAAAAAAGCTAAAAAAAAATTTGTCAAATCGCTTAAAACTAATTTTTTTTTAGGTGAATCAATTTTTATTGAATCTGTTATGGAGAAAAAAAAATAAATAAAAAAAATAAAATAAAAAAATATGTCGATCTTGGTTAATGTAAGGGGATGCATTTTTAACCAATCTAGGAGTTTAAAATCTCAAAATCCACATACCCTTACTTAATTAACCCTCCATAATTTTGTTGTCAGCTACGGGCCTAATCTTTTAGTTCTCAAAGTAAATCTAAACGTTTTATTTAATCTGGACTTAACGAGGTGTAACGAGAAAGTAATAACTTGCTTCGAACGAAAATTTCGCTGACTGTATTGCGGAATTTAAAGAGAAGTAACTGTTGACGTAATTAGGTATATTTCCTCATTTTTCCGTACGGATATTTCAAAACCTTCTCATGTGCACAATCCTTTATTTTTTCTGCATACATAATCCTTGTAAACATTTCGTCCCTACCATTGCGACAGAACACAAAACGTATAATTACATAGCTAACAAGATTACCTCTAACACATACTTTTTTATTTCGTTTCATAAAAGATGACGTCATCGTCATTGCGATGTACATCACGCACGAAAGTTGGTTTACAAATATAGCTAGTAAACATTTAGCCAACTTATCGACCATATCTCCATCGTTTTTGCTGTGATTTATCTGATTTGCTATGTTTCATGGCTTATCTTTATAAAGTGAACATATGGGCACTGTCTTTTTTCAATACATTGTATCGAGCGTGAAGCCTCATATGTTTGGGTTAGATGTACGGAGCTTTAATTGCGTTTATTTATAGCATTTATTGACAATCGTTGCTGTAAAAAACAACGCCGTCGCTGTACATAAACATTATCATTCGCTTGTTTTGAGAAGAGTTTCTCGTTACATACAACAGGTCCAAAATTGGCATCACAATATGTCACCACAACACAACTAGCTTTACTTCAGATTTATAAGACAGGTTGTAACAAGCATTATCTTCTACAGAAGACAATATGACGAAGTTTCTTTCCATCTGAATGAACTAAAAACCTTCTGGTTGAAGATAATATAGCTTTATTCTGTGTTTGCCAGTCCTATGTGCTTATTTTTCCACAATTTTTAGCAGCCTGGAATGTTACTCGTATTTATCTCAAATAGAAATATATATGGTCAGTTTTATAAATTGTTAGGAAAATAGGAATATTAAAATATCAGATGGAGTTAAAGTTATTTTGTTGTAAAAACATTCATGGCGATTGTAGCCTTACTAAAGAAAGTTAAGGCTAAGTAGGTTCTTAATATGTTCTTAACTTTCAGCAAAACTTCAGCCCCAACGTTCTAGTAAACTAGCTTCTTATAAAAATGTGAAACTCGGAAACCATTGCTATCTTTGATCCTTGTTTTACACATTTTCCTTTTTTTTATTTGCTCACTTTAGGCAGGATTGTTGTTTCGCGAAGCTTAAGTAACTCTTCACCAATTCGAGAGAGGAATCTTGTTAAGCAATATATTGCATCATTTGGTTACATACACCTTTCATCGTTTGCATTTTCTGGATTTTCTAGATTTTTAAACTCCTCCGCAGGGCTTGATGATAGGACATAAGTCTTTTAGCTACGTTCAGTCATGGCAATAAGAACGGAAAGTTAGACTTATAAATGTAGTCAGAAGTTCGTTACATAAATATTGTTCAAAAATTATAAATGAAATTCAAACTTACATTTCTATCAATCGGTAATAATTTCCAGAATTGGTTCTTATCCCAAAAGTCATTATGTTTTGCATTTAATATCCAATCATTATACCTTAAATTTGCTGACATCAGCATGTTAATTGACGCTCGACTAAATGTGGAACATTTCTTTCGTCGCTATCTTTATATACAAACGCGTTGCTACAACTGTGCCAGGAAAACACACTCAATTGCACGATTTTTTTCATAAATTAAATAAAACGTAAAAAAAAATCTAAAACTATGATTTACTTTATACTTTCGCACACTAATCGTTTCATTATGTGTTAGCCTCGTTTCCATTACGTAATTTACCTCGCTCTTATTATAATGAAAAATTTCAATTAAGTAGCCATTGTACGTTTATACAAACGTTAAGTAAAGACAAAAAAACAAAAATAGGCACAAAAGAAAATTCTATTAGAGCTTTTGATTTAGTTCTAGCGTTTCAGGAAGACATGCTTATCCATCGATTAGCGTGCAAGAGACCCCATCAGCTTAGCTATTGTCCAAAACATAATCAACATAATTAACCTTGAATCGGAAACCGGTTAATTGATTACGTGTTTTCTTGTAATTTTTTTTCATTATGTGTACGAAAAAATTGGATTAAAAATCGAACAGCCACACAGACTCAAATACAAAGCGATGGAGTCAAGCCTTAAGTAGGGGGAGTTATCTTCCTTTCCTCTTTTTGCATCAAACGGCATCCCGTTGGTATGGTTGCGGAAATTGATTAGAATACAAAATGGTGGGTTTCAAAATAAATAAACATGAGTAAGAACATAAATACGAAAGTCGCACTGGAATTTCTAAAACGTTTCTTCTTATTACATTATGACGTCATATATAACATGAAAAAAACGACTTCCTGTTTTAGGCCCAACTGATATCAAACCTCAGTCATCGATTAATCAAGTATCAATCAATAATAATCAAACTTAAAAATATAATTTTTCAGTGGTGGATTTATCACTATCGTTTTCAACGCCTTCCTTAACGCCCCACGCCTTACGCCCTGCGCCCTCCACACTCTTCAAATTAAAGTCCATACAGGTATCAGAACAATGATGATGAACTTGCTCATCTTGATACAACTGAACAACTTCTGTCTTAATAACAGCGTACCTATTCATCTTTCTTAAAAAATTTGATAGTATGAAGCTGAAATCTTTTTTACAGTCACGTGAATCCATAAAACACAGGAAAGGGTAGCTCTTTTTGACATTTAATCTTTAAACTTACACGTGTTTTTTATCTACAACCCTATTTTTGATTTCACCCTTAGTTTCTAGGAGCAAAACTTTTGCTAAAGCATTGCTCTATGTCCCTAAGAGTTTGCACTAACAAGAACTGTTATAAAAGTCTTTTGTTAAACTATCCTCGTTTAGGTTTTTTAAATTATTATTAGCTTGGGCACTAGCAGTTATATAATTGGTGTGCCAAATTCCACCCTCAGCTCTTTGTCACTACGTTGCAGGGAAAAAACCGTCCATTTATCAAATATATCCGTGTTGTAATAGTTGACCTGTCACGGAATTCGATTTTATGATATTTGATGTCGCTAGATTACCTGACAACGCTTATTTATGTGCACCGGGTTGGAAATCAAACCTGCAATAAAGCACTAAAGAAAAAAATGTTATGCAATAATAAGTTCTTTTCTATTTACCTTATCGTATTAATTTATAGGATTTATGTTTTCGATCGTTCAAAATCGTGTAATACATCAAAATTCTTGAGTAGGATTAATCAGATGAAATTGATCTTTTTATTTCAATGTATTAAATCCTCTTAATTGCAATTAGCTAAAAAAACTATGATTTAACTTCAAGGAGATCGGCATTAGCTTTTGACAATCAGCAAAAGAAAAGGAGCTTATGTCAATCTGTCACAGAAGACTCTCACTGAAATCTCTTACAGAAAATTCTCACAGAAACAATATAGGCTCTATATAGGTTTAGAATTGGTAAAAAACGCATTTTTAGGAATCAAAAAGTTTGCAGTTGTACCATTATGGACCACGTTTTAGCCTTTTTATTGCTAACATCATCTGTGCTCAGAGAATATAGAACATCAGCCTTCCTTTTCTAGTTCATACTTCATGTTCCCTTAACAGGTATTAACAGCATAAGGCATTGCAATTTCTTGGAAACTATCTATTTCATGGAATTATTAATTGTTATTTTTAACGATATGTAACGATATGTTCATCAGTTAAAACGCACTGATATAACAAGCATAAATACAAGCAGAACGAACATCCACAACTTATTAAATGATACTCTTAGCCAATAATGACCTCTTTTATCAGAATTTTTTTTATAAAAACAATGAGGGGCTGAGAATGACTGAAAAATTAGAAAAAATAAGAACAATATCAAGGCTAAAATTTAACTATTATATCTTTTCCAGTCAGAAAAAACCCAAAGAATCTTGCAGAATTAATTAGTGCGATTTTCCAAAAAAATTAGATTTTACGCCGCGAGTAATTACTAGTACTGTTGGATCATGAAAAAGTGCTCAAAATGTAAGAACAAAATAAGAACAATTTTAGGCTCAACATTTAAAAAAATAAGAACACTTCAGACCTAAAGCGAATTTTCCTGGCTTACATAAAAAAGGGGAACTCAGATGCTAAGTTCACGATTCCTGTCCTTCATTCTACAAAAGTGCATATGCAAAAAAAAATAAAAATAAAAGTAGCTAATGAAATAAAAAGCGACTCACCACCAGGTTATTGAATGATCAACAAACTAGAAAAAACTGTACTTGTCTGAACCAAGGACACTGCCTTCCTCAAGTTTCTTTTATAAATAATGTCGCGTAACGTGCATATAAAGTAATTCAATTATTTTTAAATTGTTTTTTTATTTTTACGTTATTGTTTCATTGTTTTTTTCGGAAAAATAATTATTAAAATAAACATCTAAATGTATAAAATTTTATATACTTTGTGTTACTATTTGGTTTTGTGTGTCCCTTTTTTAAAACTTTTTCAAATTTGTATACAATTTCTCACAGCGATAATTATACCGTATTTCATATACCGAATATGCATTATGCCGGCTGTCAACCCACATATTGTCGGATAAAGTCGCAATGACGGTGTCGGAATATGACATAACGCCGACAATAATACATAAACCGACCGTATTTTCCGGCGAATAGAAAAATAAAATCCGTTTGGGATTGATTGATCTTTTTACGTCATTCACAACTATTTGAGTAAAAAGCGAGATAAGAAGTGAAAGGGAACCGGCTCACGTTTTTGGAATGGAATCGAAAAAACAAAAAACAAATTTAAGAAACTTTCACAACAAAAATTTAGTCACTTTACTTTACTCTGTTTTGTACATGAACATTGAACTTCGGGAAAGTGTTGGGACGTTTTATTATCGTGCGTTTTTAATCCTAAAAAATGTTTAAGACTTGGTAACGCATCCCACCTTTGTTCCCAGGGATTTTTTAAAATAGGCAAAAATCCCTGAGATGGCGTATAAAATTCTTGCTGTCGTCAAATTTATTAGAAAAGAAATTGTTTGTAAACACATTGCGAGCAAGGATAAATTTAGCAACTATTACTTTCACACCAACAGAGCAACGCAAAAAAAGTTTCTAGTTTCTAGTATTATGGTATGAATTCTATATGCGAAACTTTTTGTGACGTCACCAAATTATACAATTTTTTGGCGTAACTTTACTCTCCTTTAAGGAAAACAAAATAGAGGCGAAGATGAGCCATAAAACGTGTTCACAATAAAAATAATTCGAATTTCTTTCATTTTGGTTATAATACATGAAATTTAAAAATCATCTTTGTATTTAACAATATGATTTTCATTTTGTGTTTCAGAATCTCTTTTGATTTAGCAGAGACAATTACAAGTACATACCTTTATCGAGTTTCGTATGCGAGTCTTTATAGATTCTTTATAACTCTTGGTTTGTTTACACTTGGTCTTGTGTTCGTACATCGTGCAAGGTAATTTAGAGACACACAGACGATAATATAAAGTGAAACACACAACGCTAAAAATGAACAACAAGCTGAATCAAAACATATTCTAAAATTTATAAAAAATTAAAAAGACAGCATTTATGCTATTTAATATTTTTGCATAATTTATTACAAATGAATGTTGAGCATGCTAGAAAATAAAGTATTTTCAATAACAAAAAAAAGAACAATATTTCTCTTCACAGCTCAAAAGCTCGCGAAAAAATGCCTAGATCATTGTTCGTCTGTTTTTGACGAAGTAATGAAAATGACATGCGGGCTCCAAATAAAGTAGCCAGGAGACCCAGCGTAATTTTTCTTACCACCGGGAAATCGGAGTAGTTAAGGTGGGAAAAATTACGCTGGGTCTCAAACGATTTTGCTGCGGCCAAAATCTGGCCGCGCTTTTTGATTTGCTAATTCTATTGTTCTTTGCTCACGTGGTCCATGTCGGGGAAAGCCCTTTTCATCCGAATATTCCGGCGCGTGGTTTCACTCACCCTAACAAACATTAGCAAACTATAAAGTTTATACCAGAGTAAGATGTGGCCAAGCTTGGTAAACAACTCGCAGATAAATTAAAATGGCCTCCGAAGCGATTAGTCACATTGTCCAATTTAAACTCGGGGTTTCCGCTGAGTCATTCGTTTGCGTCTAAGCTTTAGTTTGAGAGAAACTCATTTTATCAACTCGAAGAAGAAAGCTTAGTTAACTAGGCTACAAATAAAGTTGAGTTCACAAAATACCTCTATTATTAATTACATAGAGTAGAAATTAGCCCGACAAATTTAACCAGAATTTGTCCGTCAAAAAAACAGAAGGGATTTGCCCATCGCTAATCGAAGCTACCATGTTTAGGTCACGGGGATTCGCACGTTATATAAAAATATCAAATTTGCTATTTTGTGTGTCCGTAGTACATTTTGTTTTCGCAAACAGACAGACAGAATATAGCTACTGTATTCTCTCTAATTAACGGACTCTAAAAGGCGGACAATTTTTTTTTCACTGGCTGCTTTCTGGTCAAAGTCTCATAAAGAAACTTTTTAAACAGCGGACACACAATTAGCTGACAATATTTTTTTGCACAAAATAGTGAATATGGCTTTTATTTCTTTCCAATCAGCGGACAGTCCAAAAAGAGATTAGGAACCAGCAAAAAAAAATAGAAAAAAATGAATAGTTTTTCAAATATTTATTTCAAACACTTTGGGTGGCTAAAGATTGGGAAGAGGTTTTACTAAGAAAACATGTAAAATTAAAGATGGTATCGTCGATGCGGAGTTTAAAGAACTTTTCAAAGAACTTACAGATTCTAACCCTGTAACAATTGCAGAAGAGTATATTGATTTCGAAGGCGAAATGTGTACTTCAGTTTCTGTAATCAACTGATAAAGTAGATTGGAGAATGAGTTCAGTAGAACAATGTGTGAGAGAATATCTAGTGTTAATCATATGGAAAAGGTTTCATCTGATGACAGTGACAAAAATGGGGAAAATGCTGACGTGGGAGAGAAGATCACCACATATGAAGCGCTGACAATGATTGATAAATTGATAAAGTTGAAAGATCTCAAAAAAGGGGAAACAGCTTCTTTGTCCTCACGTACAAAGAGGCTATAAATTATTCGGGTCAATAACAAAAAACAAAAGCCCATTAAAGTCTTAAAATTTGGTAAAATAAACATTTACTTGCAAATTGTGCGTTCCTTAGTTGATATTATATGATATTGATATTTATTATCGTTGTAAAAAAGTTATATTACGTTCAATTTAGTTATTTTTTCTTTTCCTCGTGTCTGACTTCAACCGGGCACTCACGAATTACCCTAATTACACCTTTCACATGCAAAGCTCTGCTTTATTCTCAAATTTAAGGCTTACATTGCAATACTCTTCAAAAAGCGGAAACCTCCAATTAGCGGACACTTTGCTCTTGCACCGACGGTGTCCCCTAATTGGAGAGTATACTGAATTATTATAGACAAAACTAGTCGTTAACCCTCTGAAAAATCCATAGGAATACGACCGTCGCAACTAAAGGCACGTTTCTATTTGACTGCATGTTCCGCTACAGCGCGAAAAGCTCACGAGTTTTTTATTAGTGCAAGCGCACGTGGACAGAATCTCCATAAAATCATACCGTTTGTGTCTGCAGCGTGACTGCTTTTTTACGCTCATACAGAGAGAAATACAGATTCCTGGTAATCAAGCCACAAAGAGATTAATTTGTGCAGACTAAGACAAGTCGAGTAAACTATTTTGGAAACCTCGTTACAAGGGCATTTTACCTTTGTGACGACCTTGACGCTAATGACCTGACATAGGATGGCCACAAAAAGTGGTTAACAAAATTTGTCCTGCAAATATATGCCACATCTTTCCACGCTGGAGTTTGTTTGTAAAGAAGAAAAAACATGGTAGACAATTACCGTAAAGCTTCGATTAAGCGCCCGGGCGCTTATAAATTTTTCGAGCCTCTAGGGTTGGCGCTTATTCGAGGGGGTGGGGCTTAATCGAGGGGGGCGCTTATTACAAAAAAAGAGGATTTGGGAAAACATAAAAACCAAATATCAATAGTTGAAAGACTTTTCTTTTTCTTTTAAAGAATATCTTTTTTTAAATCTACATCCTCGTCATCCTCCTTGTCATCATTAATGAGTAATAAATCGGGACAAGCATCTGCAATATCATTTTCGTTGACTTCGAACGGGTTTGTCTCCTCTGAATTGATGTATTCAAACTGTTCCTTCAACATTTTGCGTCCATCATGACATGGTTTTCCTTCTTTAAAGCAAGTGATTTTATCATCTTCGCTGCCATCGGTGTTGCAAGTAACCGCGCAAGAAACGAACGAATCTCGGATCATTTCTTTTGAAAGCTTTTCACATGACTTCAAGATCCACTTAACAACTTATCGTCTAGGTGGAGGTTTCAAATTGCCACAATCGGTTTCCTCGTGCAAGCCTTTTGAAGCCAACCATTCATCATAAAGTTCAGTGCAATGTTCCTTAAAAGGCTTGTTCCAGCACACGTCAGGCGCTTGTATATAACGTGTGCACCCTCCAGGAATCAAAACCGCATCAACATTTTTTCTCTTTAACGAATCGGTAGCCGAATTCTCAATGTGGCACGAGAAAGTATCCCACGCCAAAAGGCGTCTCCCAAAAGCAAAAGATCCGATAACTTTGTTAATCCAGCTGCTCGTCAATTCCGTGTTCATCCATCCGTTAGATGATGTTGCGACAACGCACTTCCCACTGAATTCTTTATCCAGTTTTTCAACTTCTCTCTTAGCGCCTTTGAAAACAATAAATGGCTTAAGTTTTTCTCCGTTTGCTTTTGCGGTCAAACAAACTGATATACGGCATTTTTAATGCCCCGTCGATTTCAAATTGACACTTGGATCCTGCTTTGTCGACTGTCGAAATAGAAATCATGTCGCACCAAATAGGAGTCTCATCCATTGCGTAAATGTTATGCATAGTATAATTGTGTTGTAATCTTAACCTTCTGATTCGTAAAACATAGGCTACAAACTTGGCTATGACCATTTCTGGGTCTTTCTGACAAACGGTGGTTTTTCTTCGCAAAGACAGTCCATTTCTTTTCATGAACTTTTCGCACCAACCTTTGCTTCCAACGAAATCAGATTCGTCTCCCATCTCCTTAAACAAGAAAAGGGCTTTTTTTCGAATAAATGTTCGAGATACCCGCAGTCCTTTTAATCGACGATTCATAACCCATTCAAGAGTCAAGCTCTCTAGCTCCTCGCTCAGTGGTTTCCTTCCTCCCCCAGCAAGTCGCTTCTTTTCTTTTCCATGCTTTTCAGTTGTTTGAGCCTGGATTTGATCGCGATTTTTGACCCATAGAGCAGCCATTCTTCTATCAACGTTGAATTGGCGAGCAGCAGAACT
This sequence comes from Hydractinia echinata, assembly GCA_030067915.1. Classification (NCBI taxonomy): domain Eukaryota; kingdom Metazoa; phylum Cnidaria; class Hydrozoa; order Anthoathecata; family Hydractiniidae; genus Hydractinia; species Hydractinia echinata. The sequence goes on along the minus strand of JASGCC010000099.1, from coordinate 69,344 downwards.
TATGGAAAAACGTTCTGCATGTACAATAACTTTCGGCTTAAAAGATGCAGTGTAACTACGAATGGTTTTTCCTTTGTGAGAAACATTATGAATATCTGCATCCATATCTGCATCCATCGAGTTCATGCTCACTCGCCATCTTGATTTTATCTATGCACACAACAGTTAGTTTTTGTGTTTTATTGTTATCACACATGTCCATGACATTCGAATGATTGTGTTTTATTGTTATCACACATGTTCATGACATTCGAATGAATTTGTTTGAAAGCTGATTCAGCACATACTCTGTTTGCTGATTCGAATTACATCATACAAATCATTGTTTGTGTTATTTGTTTTGATTTGCTTCTCTCTCTCAGGCGAAGTGGTGAATTATAAAAAATGGCACGATCAAATCCAACCTTTTCAAAAAATAGAATTTACGTGTCCAGTTCGAGGTCATCACATTTATAAAGATTGTTGGGCTCCAGTTATCGGTGAGAAACTTTATTGCAAACCAGATCCAAGAGAAGAAGCACGGACATATGATAAACATGTTTTGGGCGTTTATAAACTTGTAGAAGGTGAACATGTTTTGGTGGGGCACGTCCCTATAGAATTTTCGCGGCTCTTAACATTTTTTCTTACAACCGATAATGAGAAAAAAATGACTTGAAAGCAGAGGTGGTGGGGAAACGGAAAATGGAGATTGGTTTAGTGGTTCCAGCCAAATACACAGCAATGACCAACGACATCAAGTTTGCGCAAGTTTTGATGGAAAAACTCGAGGAGAAACAAAAAAAACATTGATATAACAATCCACGAAGCTATTTTAAAAAAATTTCCTTGCTATATCTATGATCATGATGAAAAGGAAAAGGAAATTGAAATTCAAGAAGAAATAGATAATAAAGAAAACTAAAGCAAGTGTCTTTTAATCCCTAATCGACCCTTCCAGTTCATTTTTGTCGAAAATTCGAATAAGCGTCCGTTTCTGAAGATCGAGGGGTGGCCGCTTATTCGAAGGGTGTGGGCGCTTATTCGAGGGGGGGGGGGGGCGCTTATTCAATAATTTCAGGTCTAGGGTGGGCGCTTATTCGAGGGGGGCGCTTGTTTGAGGGGGCGCTTAATCGAAGCTTTACGGTAGGCAAACTAAAATTCGCATCAACGCTAATTTGATGAATATTTATCTATATGTACGTTATTTGTTAGAAAACATTTTCAGTTTGGAAATCTCGGCGGGAATTTGCCCGTTCTGTGCATTTGTGCATGTCTTTATAATAATTGCCGTTCTCTGTCTGTTGGCCAAAACCGGATCATCCTAAATCATACACGAAATCTTCAAGCTTAAGAATACAAAAATAGTTTTGCCACTATTTACGACAAGGATTGTAGGTCGCAGGCAAATCAGTAAAAATATATCGCATTTGCTTTTTTGTAGATCAACAGTTCGTGCGTACTTTACCACGACATCGAATCGGATTACTGACAAAATACGGATAATGGTAAAGAAACTAATTGGGGAAACCGTCGTGGCACGTTTAACCGCAATACCTACTTCGTGCATGTTCAGTACAAAGTGATTTTAGCAGCCATATCGTAGAAAATACAGGTATTAGTATCGAAGACTAGCCGACTAGCCCATGGAAAATCTCACTCGTTTGCTTGTCGCATATATTCCGTGCCTGAGATTTTCGCTTGTCGTAAATTTTTTGGACATCTTTTTTTCCTGCACCCTTAGTACTACTGGGTTCTGACGCATGAAAAAACAAAATACGGTTATAATTATAGAGAGTATGTGTTAGCTATACTTTCTGAGTTTCATAATTTATGGATTTTAAAGATTGCCGAAGAGACCTATGTATACGCTTTGGAAACCTTATACTAAACGGACGTGTTATCATACTTTTAGGCCTTATATTGGGTAAGCTCCGGCCTGGTACCTTCTTACAATTAACACTATATGACCAGTTAATACTTGTATGTAATATAAAACCATTACTTAATCCGTTGTAAATATTAGTTTTTTTAAAATATAGTATTCAAAAATACTAAAATTATCTGCGTACTTTATAATTTTAATTTACAAAAAGGGTTACCGCAACATTTTCTACTACATCATTCTCACTGTCTACTTATGCATTTAAACTGTTCTGTGAAAAATATAATACACTGAAGGTTTATCTAACCTAACCTCAATCAAGCAATAGACCGTTAAACCATCTAAAAATTCTATGGCTTGCTGGTATAAAGTTCAGGTACTAAACATCAATGATAGAAAGGATTACTCGTAAGTATTATCCAAACGTGTTAATTGTGCTTGAGTTCCTGGCGCAGCTGTACTTCGAATGTCAAGTTGTGGTAATTTTCGGCAACTATCAAGATAAATTCATAGTTACTCACGAATCCGTTTTCTAACAACATCATACCCAGGAAATTTTCCCTTTTTAATTTAATTGATAGCTTCCGCAATAACGTTCCAGGGGCCCAAGAGACCCTGGGGACATGAGTGATACTCTGCTTGAAGCTAAACTTAAGTTAAGCTTGAACTCTACTACAAATCTCAATTTTGATGCCTATGTATCTTAAAGCTGTTAATCGGCTGTTCTGTGTATTGTCTAACCCTACTTGCCCTAGGTTTATTGCGAAAGCAGTAATCTCTAGCCGAATACAGAGTGGTGCCGCAGAACATGGTGCTGAAACTGAAATTACACTGGCACTTGTGATGATCATTACACCCACCAACGCATGATCTGACCATTCCATTTCATAACCTTATTACGAAAACAGGCAACAAACTCGTCATATATTTAGTCTGTACAGTTGCTTCGAAAGTACTTTGTCCTGCTGCATGTGTCTGCAACGTAAGATATAGTGTACCATTCATTTATTCCATAAGAAAATGTAATGCACTGGCTGCAAAAGCGACGTTTTCAGGAGGCAACTTATGTTTTTATTAACTTCAACCTAAGCGGAGGCATTTGTTGGTGCGATGATCTGTTTCGTATGATCCAGCAGTGAAATACTTTTCACCTGTAGGCTGAAGTAAAACCATGAAATCTCTCCTAACATAATCCGTTTTGGAAAACATACCAAATGCTATGTTGATGTGAGCCCGAATTTATTGTGAGCAACTCCTTCGTAGTTTTTAGTTTTTGCATCTGATAGGCCTCCATGACGAAAACCTATATTGTTTAGTCGTTATATGGCTAATGGTAGATATTTCCCAAAAACTATAAGGTATCTGTACTCGTCTAATGACTCGAATTGGCGCCCAACGTTGCTTAAGTGTTGTCCTTAAAATCAATAAACATATTATATGAGAATCCTCTCCCAACAAGAAGGCGTCTCAAAGAATACAGTTAAATTTAGATTGGGCTTATTTCAATTTTTAAGCAAGAACGTTTTTCAATGGTGTAAATCTTGTTTTTATATCAGTTTTTATAAGTAGATGACGAAGGAATAAGCATAAAAATGATAAGTTTTCTTCTTCTTTTACTATAGATAAAAAGAGGAAAAGAATGGTACCTGGTTCGATACCACACCTCAATTTACTACAAAAAACTTTGCCTGCAACCAGGCAAAACATAGTTAATATTTACATATATCACACTAATCTTACAATTTAAATATTGTATATACTCCCCTTCCCTTTCAGTACAATCAAAAACCAATACTTTCTGCTGCAAACATTGCTTCCAAAAAAGCGTTGCAAATCATATTTCAACAACAAAACCAATCAATCACATGATTTTTACAGTAGTTTTTCAAATTTCACCGAGACAGTCAAATCACTTAAGCTCCCTGAATGTTGGAAAATTGAGTCCTGGGATGACCACATACAAATTACCAAAAATGATTATAATCACTAACACTATAATTTGAAATACACGTAGATATCAGTCTAGCATACAGCATCAGAGTCTATGCATGGGGTATACCTGATGACGATAATATATAACGTATAAACGATCAATAAAAAATATAACATCAAACCTCATAAAAATATTAGAATCATATAAGTTTTGTCTGGGAATCATGAGGAGTCGTGATTTTTGAATAATGGAGATGGTATCTGCCAATTAAAGTTCTACACAACAACAAAAGGCACGAGAAGCACTAAACAGGTCGCAGTCAACTTTAAACACTCCAGCAAGTTTATATGCACCAATTTCATTCACTTCACCTAAACGTGTTTTGTTGGCTATGCAAGATATTCGTGGGGAAAATAAGGCATTGAATTCAGAAAACAAGGAATTGAAGTCACAAGTAACACAGTTACGAAACGAACTTGAAGCAGCATCAATTTCAGTAAATTCTGAACTAAATTCTGATTTAGTATCAATAATGTGCAATGCTGACCAATCCAACTTATCGCCATTTATGAAATTTTTCTGGGACGAACAACAAAAATACATAGCAGCTTCTAAAAATGGTGTTCGTTATCATCCCATGATAATATGCTATTGCCTTTCATTAGCATCGAAATCAAAACCATGTAGTTATGTGGCGAGCGGAGTTGCCAGATCGTCGCTAGAGCTGTTTGTTTAGATAATCACGTAATTAGGACGGTATACGCTAGCTATAAAAATAGCTGTGTTTTTTTCAAGTCTTACTACTCTTCTGTTTCAGCAACTGCAGCTTCGTTGTGTTTGGTTCGTGTGTGTCTCTGGTCAGTTCTCTTTTGGAAATACAGACTTTATTACACCATCCACAATTAAAACCAGTATTTTGAAGTTGCATCATCATCATTAATAAGATCAAACCCCATTTCAATATTCTCTAACATAACAGCATCAATTGCTACTAAAAGAGCATCACTGTCATCTTCGAAGAGAAAATCACCCTGCGCCACAGCCATTTTAAAAATTTTCGTGCCTTCTATTTCCGACCACCCGCCTCAAATCAGGCTTGGACGCTAATATTGCATAACACGATCCGACTATGGCCGGTGTCACCGTAAAAACATACTCCCCTAAAAGTTTACTCCCCAGTAATAATTTACTAGGAAATAAGTACTCCCCTGTACTTATTTCCCGGGATATTGTTACTCCGGTAGTATCTATTTACCAGAAAATTATTACTCCCCGCAGGAAATTTTTACTCCCCTATCTTAATAAATAAAAAATGACCATTATTATGCTGTTTATAAAAAAAAATTATTAAGAGAACTTACAGTGGACTACCGAAAGAGTTAAAAATCCGGCGGGGTGGGTCTGGCTTCTCTTTTTCAGTGGGACCATTAAAATCTATATATATACAAGCTTTTATAAGAAGCAAGAGTTGTTCAAAGAAATGTCAATACAAAAAGCTTTCAGAATCAAATGATTTTAATTGTTTCTTATAAATGGTTGGTATATATGCAGCTGAACTTGACTTTAGAATAATCATTTCAAGATCATTTTATAATCTATTTTCTCACGATAACTACAACCTTACAACGAAAAACTGTAATAAAATGAATATGAAATAAATTTAACAAAATACAAAAAAGTACAATCGGTTTTGAGTTTAGAAACAAAATGATTATAACTAACAAATCACGAGAGAAAAAACTTTTCGGAGCTTGAAATCTTATAAAATCTGGAAAACATGAACTGCTTGAGCTTAAAAATTCATAAATGAAATAAATAATAGATTATTAGAGCTTTAAAGAATAGAATAACAAACTTTTGACCTAGTAAATAATAGTATTTTGTTGTAGATAAAATAAACGTTTGAGTTTAAAAATGTATCAAACAAAGTAAAAATAACTGGAGCTTGACACTCTAGAAAAACATAGAAAAAGAACTGTTTAAGATTATAAAATCGATAAAAACAAAGTATAGAAAACATAGAAAAATATAAACTGTTTAAGATTAGAAAATCGATAAAACAAAGTATAAAACAATATAAAAAGCAGTAGGAAAGTAATACTGTATTGTGTAACAGACGAATCTAAAATGTAAAAATATTCTAAGTACTAGATACTTTGGGAAACGGAGAAAGACTTTGATTTTCTAAACATGCAATCAAATGTTTTCGCATTTCATCGACTTTAAATACTGCCTCTGAAGGAGATTGACCATCAAGGAGCTCTGCAGCATATGCAATAGCAAATGGACCACAATTGTAGCCATCTTGTTGCTTTTGAACGGGAAGAAACGTAATCAGTTGTTCACCATTAGCCATATAGTTCTTGTAAAGCGATTGAATCGATTTTCTTAAAGAACGAGTTAACTTTGATCTGAGATTGTCACAAATTTGAACACGCCCATTTGAGCAAAAGCTTAGAAACCAATGTTTTGATCCATCATAAGGGAGCTGAACATGCTCTTGTGAAACTGCATGGTACGGGTTTTGAGTTTTCCTTTCGGAATTATGCACTGATTGATACGAATCATCTGAACCAATTTCTTTACAGATCAATTTTTGTGCTGCATCCATAATACGGTCCTGTAACCATCCATCGCTTGACAACAAAATGCGATGATCCTCTTGCTTCAGAAAATACAAATCGTTATGTAGCTAAAATACCTCTACTACATCATCGAAAGCTGATTGTTGACTTGATTCTTAAATATTACTCCGAAGAATTGTCTTCCTTTTCCAAAATGCCCGCTCAATTATGAACCAATTGTGATTCCGTTTCTCCAACAGCAACCATGCTGAGCGCCAATTCTTTTCAATAATACCACTAGATTGAACAAAAGACTGTGAAATTTCTTTGACGCTGACTTTAATTTTGTTTGATCGTTTGGGTATATTTTTGTGCATATTTTCTGGAAATTTGATATGTACCATCGGAAGAATATCCTCCTTTCTCCCTTCTAATAAAGACTTGAAGCGTTTACATGTATTGATAATAGAAGCAAATGTGTCCAAGGCTGTGGCATTCATTAAAATAATTTCGAGAATTTCATCTGGTAATTTATCAAAATAGTTTTTACCAGCTGTTTATTGCTGACTCTTTGGTTGATGGCTGGTAGTACCTTGTTCCTCATCGTCTTGGTTGCCAGGGTTTTGGGGTTCTCGGTTTGAGTAGAAAGGTTTCAGCAAACTTGCGTTATACTTTTTCTTTAGCAGAATACCTTTTTTATTTACAAGGGCACAAAGTCCACTTTTGGAAATCGATTTTAGAGCGTAAGGTCGCATCCTCCTTTCCTATCTTTACGTTTTTGATTTTGCATAAGAACTTTTGATCCGATAGGCAATGCGACTTCTGGTGTTCGATGACGATTATTGTAGTCCTTTTGTTGCTTAGCTTGCGCTTTTTCGATATTCAGACTAGCTTGATAGTATGCGGCTTCTCTAAGTTTAGCTGTTGAGTCGAGAACAACTTGAAACGTCACAATGTCGAAAGGTTCATTTTCTGAATCTACTAATATCAATTAATATCTATCGGCAAAACGGGATTTCGATTATACATTAGGAAAAACGGCGAGTACTTTGTCGAATAGTGCACACTAACCCTATTTGCAAAAAGTATACCCTCGATAATACTAGGCCATTCTTTTGGATTTTCTTCGAGAACTATCATCAAAGAGTCTTTTATTGTCCGATTTTGATGCTCACAAAGACCATTGCTTTGAGGATGGTATGCAGATGTAACTCGCTGGTCTGTGCCTGTCATGTAGGGTCGTCGAGACTTCATTTACAAACTAATTGCCATGGCGACAGATGATCTCGTATAAAAATTGTGCTACTGTTGATGCGCTTTTATCTTTGATAGGCTTTGCTTCCGACCATTTAGAAAAATAGTCGATGCAAACAATGAGGTGTTTGTATCCATCCACGTCTGGTAGGTTACATATATCGACACCAATTTGTTTTCATAACTTCACTTGGAAGTGGTATACTATGAAGTTCTGGGGCAATTTTTTTATAAATGTTTGTTTCTGTTGACAATTTTTACAATTCTTGATGTAATTTTTAACATCATCCACAATTCCAAACCAAAAAAATCTTTCAATTAACTTTTGGTACGTAGACTCACGGCCTCCATGACTGGCCATAGCCTTCGCACTTGCACTTTCACTGATTCCTTCGTGGAATGTCATGAATAATTGTCATCTTTTGCTCTTCTTCAAAAACAACCTTCCTTGAGTCTTTGTAAAAAAGCTCTCCATTCTTCAGTGAAAAGTTTCTGCATGTTCCTCTAAAATTTGCTTTTTTGCCTTTATTCTTTCCTATATCTTTCGGATAAGTTTTGTTTCTTAAAAATTCTTCAACAATTTTTAACTCAACGTGTTGTTTCGCCGCCATTTTATTGTTGATTATTGATTGTTTGTGTTTGAATGAAAATATATAAATCACTAGTCGATAAGGCCCGTGGAGTAATCCACTTAGGCAGAAGGACAATGGAAAAATAGGTTGTTTTAGATTTTTTGCTGAATACACAATAAATAAATTGAGAAACTTGTTTTCATGTTTCCTCCATTGTGTGTAGAGCTTACACTGCTGATCAAGAAAATGTATATAATCGTGTGGTTTTGATGAGCGATTAATGAAATATAAGGGTTTAAAAATTTTGCTGACGTCAGCAATGGCCCGTCAAAACCCAAACACTTTGCCTTCATCGTATAGATCTTGAAACGCTGATCAAGAAAATGTATAGGATCATGTACTTTTGACAAACGGTTGCAGAGATATTAGGGTTTAACGGTTTTTTGATGACGTCATTAACCCGTCCATTCCGAAACGGATTCGGGGACCCAGGTTTGGGAAAATTACCCAAATTGGTTCTAGGGGGTCCCTAGTTACCCACGCGGTGAAAAATCATTGACGTCACCACCTCGTTTCCAAGTTATTTGGCCTCAAAGTTTTAAGTGCACTGTGTAATGGCTTCATTAATTTAATATGAGATTGACGTTAAAAGATATTGACAAAAAAACTCGAAAAACTCGCGCATTCGGGTGGTAAAAAATATCGTCTTTGTAAAAGTCACACACAGACAGACAGACAGACAGAAGCTCCGTATTATTATAAGAGACTAGTCGATAAGGCCCGTGGAGAAATCCACTTAGGCAGAAGGACAATGAAAAAAAGGTTGTTTTAGATTTTTTGCTGACGTCAGCAGTGCAGATACAAAAAAAATTTGGCGAAGTTTAGTTTATTCGTTGCCTGTAATGTGTAGAGGTTAAAACGCTGATCAAAATAATGTATAGGATCATATGTTTTCGACGAACGCCTAAGGGAGATATAAGGTTTTTAAATTTTTGCTGACCTCAGCAATGGCCCGTCAAAACCTAAAAAACTTTTTTTAGAAATTTGTATACCTGTTGCCTTCATCGTATAGATCTTAAAATGCTGGTCAAAAAAATGTATAGGATCATGTACTTTTGACAAACGGTTGCAGAGATATTGTTATTTAAAGGTTTTTTGATGACGTCATCAACCCGTCCATTCCGAAACGGATTCGGGGACCCAGGTTTGGGTAACTTACCCAATTTGGTCCCAGGTGGTCCCTAGTTACCCACGCGGTGAAAAATGACTGACGTCACCACCTCGTTTTCAAATTATTTGACCTCAAAGTTTTAAAAGTGCATTGTAATGTCTTCACTAATGTCAATATACTTTTCTTTGACGTCAATATTGTGTTAACCCCAAAATTTGGTAAATTACAGAACAAATTTATAACTGATGTTTTATAGACTTTATCAAAGTAAATTATGAAGAATATAATCGACTTTGCAAAAGTGACAGACAGACACACGGAACTGGCGTATTATTATATAGACTAGTCGATAAGGCCCGTGGAAAAATCCACTTAGGCAATAGGCCATTGAAAAAATAGGTTGCTTTAGATGTTTTGCTGACGTCAGCAGTGCATATACAAAAAAAAATGTTCTTAAAATCTTACACAAAATGTCAAATGTCAAATCTTACACAAAATAAAAAAAGAACAGGTTGCAAGGTGCAAAATCTAGTTGATAAAAAGTTACAACAACGACACTCACAACACCAACACTCACAACACCCACCAAACCGACAGTAAGAACACCGACAGTTACAACACCGACAGTCACAACACGGATAATAACAATGTTAGAAATAACGCATCTCAAATATGTACATCTTATAAGTGATTATGTTGAAAACCCTCAGTATTTTATTCTGAAATGTCAAAAAGGAGGCCTGCAAGAGGTTAGCACAAATCAACAAAAATAAGGTCTATACACATTATAAACATTGTCTTTCCCTTAAAAGCTTAATACAAAAATATGAAAAAGCCATAGTTTGGAAAACATTAAATTTAAATCTAGAAAAATCAGTCATTTCAGTTGCATAACATCCTCTCCCACAAAAATTTACACAAAATGTAAAAATCAACCAGTTAAGAACACAAAAATTTTTCTTTTTTAATATGATGATCCGTACTGCCCTTTACCAACAATTTTGAACCTAAATGTCAAAAAATCAATAAGCAAAGAATAAAATTGAATAAAAAAAGATCATTATTTTGGAAACATTGTATACGGTTCGTAAACAAAAGATTACACAAAATGTAAAACAGATCGGTTTTTGAGAAACACATCTAAATCAACAAAAATAAGTTCATTCAGCATGTCGTATATTGCCATTACCCATTAATCTTCCACAAAAAGGTTATGAAACACATCAAAATTTAAAAAAATCAGTGATTTCAGTGCATACAGTCCACCCATTTAGATTACAAAATATAAAAAACAAAAACAGTTTCAGTCAGAACATTAAGTAATTTTTTTATCATCAGAAAACATTTATCCCTACAAAATTTTGTAAAATTCTCAAGAAAAACAAAAACGTGAAACCATGGAATTTTCTTCCAGCAAAAATTACATCACATACAGTTAGTTCTCCCAAACAATAGTTTATAATACGAAATATAAAGACAAAGTTGTTTATATAGTCTTAAGATGTACTTACTTTGTACGAAAAGCTTAACAAATAAATATATACTTTTTAACTTTCAAACTCGTTTTATTTTTTACTTAATTAGTAAACGATGGCTGTTATTTTTACCGATAAAGACATCAGCTTTGCAACAGCTTACAGTGAAGTCTGATTCTACAAAGATTTGTTCTTTCAGTATATATATTGCATGTGGTCTATTTCCAAAAAGATTACACAAAATTTCAAAAAACAGCATTTTGCAACACGAACAATATGAACTGACAAATTTTTTTAATCCACGTATAAACCCACGTATATAAATTTCCAATCAAATGTCAAAAACCCCTGTAAAAAAACCTGGCATTTTACATGTAGGCTGACAAAAGTTTAACAGGATGACGAAACAAAACAATAAAAAATAACTTAACACACACACTTTAAATTCTATAAAATTCGTTCCACTTGTCATATTGTGGTCCCCTTGTAAGGTTTACAGGAAATGTGAAAAAATTATTCTCTATGGGCATAAAAATGTGTCACAGTATCCTAAAAGTTCAAGAAAGATTTTGTAGCTAGCTTGTTACATCATAATTCGTGTTCAAAAAAGAAGAGAAGTTTGACTACTAAGGTACCTAAAAAAGAGGAATAACAACAAAACTCATAGATTAGAGCTAGCTATGGGATGGAGCCTTGAAGCTAACATTGACATTAGCTAGCTAGCTAGCTAACAAAACAATACCTAAGACACCCAATTAAATATACTTAAGCTAGGGATACTTAGCTACGTCTATAGCTAGCTATTTATGCCTTAGTACAACACATATAGAGGAAAACAATAGCAATGTAAAAATTATGACATTTGCAGTTATTTCAACAAACCAAAACTTTCCATTTCGCTGGCACATTTGCCAGCTAACAGCTTTATGCAGCATTTTGAATTTTAGGACATTAATTATGCAAACCATTGTAAACAAATGCTGGCTTTTTTATAAAAAACGCGGTAAAATATAAATTTGAAGCTCCAATGGATTTTTTTTGAGAATGCGATTCTTTTTGACAATTTTAAGTGCGTTACATATAAAAACGGAACGTCTAAAAATATAAAAGTTCTTACTTTTTCTCAATTCCAATTCACTTGAAACTCTAGCATTCATTTTGTACTTCTAACTTTACTTTACTACTTCCTAGCTCCACTCTTCACTTCCGAAGTAACTTCTTGTGGCTTTCAACTGTATTTTTCTACTTCTACTTCTTTACTTAGAGTTTACTTCTAACTTTACTTTACTACTTCCTAGCTCCGCTCTTCACTTTATTTTTCTACTTCTTTACTTAGAGTTTTCTTTCTCTGAATCACTTTTTTCAAGACGAAGGAACCTTTCTTTTGTGTTTTTTTCCGTGTCGAGGGACACCATTTTTGGAAAGTTAGCCGTTAAATTTATTTCAGCAAATCAAATTGAGTCGTTTTCATCACGTGACGTAAACAAAGTAAACCCGCTAACAAAATGGACATAATTTTTTCGGCGACTTCAAAGAGAATTTCGGCAACATCAGAGGAAAATGACGATATCAACTTTGCCTGTCACAGAGACACGGAACTGGCTTATTATTATATAGATTATAATAATAAACATTCGAATTATGAATAAAGGAAGCTCGCGCATTCGAATTTGCAATGGAATGTCTTCATGAGAGTTAGTTTTTACTGGAAAAAAAGTACTCCCTCATTCGTGGGAGTTAGTTTTTACTGGGAAAAAAGTACTCCTCCATTCATAAAAGAGTGATTTCAAGGGAGTAATAATTTCCGTGTGGGAGTAATAATTCTGGGAAATTACCACTCCAGAAGTAATAATTTCCCAGGAAATTATTACTGGGGGAGTAATTTTTTTCGGGGAGTAATTATTTACGGTTACAGGAGTGAGGAGTCGAACCTGAAACCTTATGAGTACAAGCCGAATGCGCTACCACTACACCATCTCCGCCTACTTTTGGTTGCAAAGTGGTTATTCGGATTTATAAAATGCGATAGTAAAACTGGATCTTGGCGAATATTTGCGGTTGTTCTCATTTAAAAGTGTCGCTATGATTATCATTAACATTAATCAAACAAACTTTTGCAGTGTAATTGGAAAATAAAAATAACCTTGAAAAACCACTTCCCGAGGTCTCTTCTGACCTAAGATGGCGTATGGAATTCTTGCTGTCATCAAATTTATTAGAAAAGAAATTGTTAATAGACACATGGCGAGCAAGCATAAATTTTGGCAACTATTACTTTCACACCAACAGAGCAACGCAAGAAAGTCTTAAAGTTTCTAGTATTGTGGGCATGAATTCCATATGCGGAACATTTTGTGACGTCACCTAATTATACAATTATTTGACACAACTTTACTCTCCTTCAAGGAAAACAAGATAGAGGCGAAGATGAGCCATAAAACGTGTTCACAATAAAAATAATTCGGTTTTCTTTCATTTTGGTTATAATACATTATATAAAATCATCTTTGTATTTAACAATATGATCTTCATTTTGTGTTTCAGAATCTCTTTAAGAAAACTTTCTATTTAGCAGAGACAATTACAAGTACATACCTTCATCGAGTTTCGTATGCGAGTCTTTATAGATTCCTTATAACTCTTGGTTTGTTTACACTTGGTCTTGTGTTCGTACATCGTGCGAGGTAATTTAAAGACACACAGACGATAATATAAAGTGAAACACACAACGCTAAAAATGAACAACAAGCTGAATCAAAACATATTCTAAAATTTATAAAAAATTAAAAAGACAGCATTTATGCTTTCTAATATTTTTGCATAATTTATTACAAATGAATGTCGACCATGCTAGAAAATAAAGTATTTTCAATAACAAAAAAAAGAACAATATTTCTCTTCAAAGCTCAAACGACGATAGTAGAAAATATGAATACATTAGTCGTTAGCCCGCGAAAAAATGCCTAGATCATTGTTCGTCTGTTTTTGACGAAGTAATGAAAATGACATGCGGGCTCCAAATAAAGTTGAGTTCACAAAATACCTCCATTATTAATTACATAGAGTAGAATTCTCTCTAATTAGCTAACGGACACTAAAAGGCGGACAATTTTTTTTTTCACTGGCTGTTTTCTGGTCAAAGTCTCGTAAAGAAACTTTTTAAACAGCGGACACACTAATTAGCTGACAATATTTTTTGCACAAAATAGTGAATATAGCTTTTATTTCTTTCCAATCAGCGGACAGTCCAAAAAGAGATTAGGAACCAGCAAATAAAAATAGAAAAAAAATGAATAGTTTTTTAAAATACTTATTTCAAACACTTTGGGTGGCTAAAGATTGGGAAGAGGTTACTAAATGTGGTTTTACTAAGGAAACATGTAAAATTAAAGATGGTATCGTCGATGCGGAGTTTAAAGAACTTTTCAAATAACTTACAGATTCTGACCCTGTAACAACTGCAGAAGAGTATATTGATTTCGAAGGCGAAATGTGTACTTCAGTTTCTGTAATCAACTGATAAAGTAGATTGGAGAATGAGTTCAGTAGAAAAATGTGTGAGAGAATATCTCCGTAAAGAATCTGGTGTTAATCATATGGAAAAGGTTTCATCTGATGACAGTGACAAAAATGGTGAAAATGCTGACGTGGGAGAGAAGATCACCACATATGAAGCGCTGACAATGATTGATAAATTGATAAACTTGAAAGATCTCAAAAAAGAGGAAACAGCTTCTTTGTCCTCACGTACAGAGAGACTATAAATTATTCGGGTCAATAACAAAAAACAAAAGCCCATTAAAGTCTTAAAATTTGGTAAAATATACATTGACTTGCAAATTGTGCGTTCCTTAGTTGATATTATATGATGTTGATATTTATTATCGTCGTAAAAAGTTATATTACGTTCAATTTAGTTATTTTTTCTTTTCCTCGTGTCTGACTTCAACCGGGTACCCACGAATTACCCTAATTACACCTTTCACATGCAAAGCTCTGCTTTATTCTCAAATTTAAGGCTTACATTGCAATACTCCTCAAAAAGCGGAAACCTCCAATTAGCGGACACTTTGCTCTTGCACCGACGGTGTCCCCTAATTGGAGAGAATACTGAATTATTATAGACAAAACTAGTCGTTAACCCTCTGAAAAATCCATAGGAATACGACCGTCGCAACTAAAGGCACGTTTCTATTTGACTGCATTTTCCGCTACAACGCGAAAAGCTCACGAGCTTTTTTATTAGCGCAAGCGCACGTGGACAGAATCTCCATAAAATCATACCGTTTGTGTCTGCAGCGTGACTGCTTTTTTACGCTCATACAGAGAGAAATAGAGATTCCTGGTAATCAAGCCACAAAGGGATTAATTTATCCAGACTAAGACTGTGTCGAGTAAACTATTTTTGAAACCTCGTTACCAGGGCATTTTACCTTTGTGACGACCTTGACGCTAATGACCTGACATAGGATGGCCACAAAAAGTGGTTAACAAAATCGAGGGGGGCGCTTATTACAAAAAAAGAGGATTTGGGAAAACATAAAAACCAAATACCAATAGTTGAAAGACTTTTCTTTTTCTTTTAAAGAATATCTATTTCTAAATCTGCATCCTCGTCATCCCCCTTGCCACCATTAATGAGTAATAAATCGGGACAAGCATCTGCAATATCATTTTCGTTGACTTCGAACGGGTTTGTCTCCTCTGAATTGATGTATTCAAACTGTTCCTTCAACATTTTGCGTCCATCATGACATGGTTTTCCTTCTTTAAAGCAAGTGATTTTATCATCTTCGCTGCCATCGGTGTTGCAAGTAACCGCGCAAGAAACGAACGAATCTCGGATCATTTCTTTTGAAAGCTTTTCCCATGACTTCAAGATCCACTGAACAACTTATCGTCTAGGTGGAGGTTTCAAATCGCCACAATCGGTCTCCTCGTGCAAGCCTTTTGAAGCCAACAATTCATCATAAAGTTCAGTGCAATGTTCCTTAAAAGGCTTGTTCTAGCACACATCAGGCGCTTGTATATAACGTGTGCACCCTCCAGGAATCAAAACCGCATCAACATTTTTTCTCTTTAACGAATCGGTAGCCGAATTCTCAATGTGGCACGAGAAAGTATCCCACGCCAAAAGGCGTCTCCCAAAAGCAAAAGATCCGATAACTTTGTTAATCCAGCTGCTCGTCAATTCCGTGTTCATCCATCCGTTAGATGATGTTGCGACAACGCACTTCCCACTGAATTCTTTATTCAGTTTTTCAACTTCTCTCTTAGCGCCTTTGAAAACAATAAATGGCTTAAGTTTTTCTCCGTTTGCTTTTGCGGTCAAAGCAACTGATATACGGCTTTTTTCATGCCCCGTTGATTTCAAATTGACACTCTCGGATCCTGCTTTGTCGACTGTCGAAGTAGAAATCATGTCGCACCAAATAGGAGTCTCATCCATTGCGTAAATGTTATTCATAGTATAATTGTGTTGTAATCTTAACCTCCTGATTCGTAAAACATAGGCTACAACCTTGGCTATGACCATTTCTGGGTCTTTCTGACAAACGGTGGTTTTTCTTCGCAAAGACAGTCCATTTATTTTCATGAACTTTTCGCACCAACCTTTGCTTCCAACGAAATCAGATTCGTCTCCCATCTCCTTAAAGAAGAGAAGGGCTTTTTTATCGAATAAATGTTCGAGATACCCGCAGTCCTTTTAATCGACGATTCATAACCCATTCAAGAGTCAAGCTCTCTAGCTCCTCGCTCAGTGGTTTCCTTCCTTCTCCAGCAAGTCGCTTCTTTTCTTTTCCATGCTTTTCAGTTGTTTGAGCCTGGATTTGATCGCGATTTTTGACCCATCGAGCAGCCATTCTTTTATCAACGTTGAATTGGCGAGCAGCAGAACTTATGGAAAAACGTTCTGCATGTACAATAACTTTCAGCTTAAAAGATGCAGTGTAACTACGAATGGTTTTTCCTTTGTGAGAAACATTAGGGATATCTGCATCCATATCGATTCCATCGAGTTCATGCTCACTCGCCATCTTGATTTTATCTATGCACACAATAGTTTGTTTTTGTGTTTTATTGTTATCACACATGTCCATGACATTCGAATGAATTTGTTCGAAAGCTGATTCAGCACATACTCTGTTTGCTGATTCGAATTACATCATACAAATCATTGTTTGTGTTATTTGTTTTGATTTGCTTCTCTCTCTCAGGCGAAGTGGTGAATTATAAAAAATGGCACGATCAAATCCAACCTTTTCAACATACGACATGTTATATAAAATAGATTTTACGTGTCCAGTTCGAGCTCATCACATTTATAAAGATTGTTGGGCTCCAGTTATCGGGGAGAAACTTTATTGCAAACTAGATCCAAGAGAAGAAGCACGGACATATGATAAACATGCTTTGGGCGTTTATAAACTTGTAGAAGGTGAACATGTTTTGGTGGGGCACGTCCCTATAGAATTATCGCGGCTCTTGACATTTTTTCTTACAACCGATAATGAGAAAAAAAATGACTTGAAAGCAGAGGTGGTTGGGAAACGGAAAAGGGAGATTGGTTTAGTGGTTCCAGCCAAATACACAGCAATGACCAACGACATCAAGTTTGCGCAAGCTTTTATGGAAAAACTCGAAGAGAAACAAAAAAACATTGATATAAGAATCCACGAAGCTATTTTAAAAAAATTTCCTTGCTATATCTATGATCATGATGAAAAGGAAAAGGAAATTGAAATTCAAGAAGAAATAGATAATAAAGAAAACTAAAACAAGTGTCTTCTAATCCCTAATCGACCCTTCCAGTTCATTTTTGTCGAAAATTCGAATAAGCGCCCGTTTCTGAAGATCGAGGGGTGGCCGCTTATTCGAAGGGTGGGCGCTTATTCGAGGGGGGCGCTTATTCAATAATTTCAGGTCTAGGGTGGGCGCTTATTCGAGGGGGGCGCTTGTTTAAGGGGGCGCTTAATCGAAGCTTTACGGTAGGCAAACTAAAATTCGCATCAACGCTAATTTGATGAATATTTATCTATATGTACGTTATTTGTTAGAAAACATTTTCAGTTTGGAATTCTCAGCGGGAATTTGCCCGTTCTGTGCATTTGTGCATGTCTTTATAATAATTGCCGTTCTCTGTCTGTTGGCCAAAACCGGATCATCCTAAATCATACACTAAATCTTCAAGCTTAAGAAGACAAAAATAGTTTTGCCACTATTTACGACAAGGATTGTAGGTCGCAGGCAAATCAGTAAAAATATATCGCATTTGCTTTTTTGTAGATCAACAGTTCGTGCGTACTTTACCACGACATCGAATCGGATTACAGACAAAATACGGATAATGGTAAAGAAACTAATTGGGGAAACCGTCGTGGCACGTTTAACCGCAATACCTACTTCGTGCATGTTCAGCACAAAGTGATTTTAGCAGCCATATCGTAGAAAAATACAGGTATTAGTATCGAAGACTAGCCGACTAGCCCATGGAAAATCTCACTCGTTTGCTTGTCGCATATATTCCGTGCCTGAGATTTTCGCCTGTCGTAAATTTTTTGGACATCTTTTTTTCCTGCACCCTTAGTACTACTGGGTTCTGACGCATGAAAAAACAAAATACGGTTATAATTATAGAGAGTATGTGTTAGCTATACTTTCTGAGTTTCATAATTTATGGATTTCAAAGATTGCCGAAGAGACCTATGTATACGCTTTGGAAACCTTATACTAAACGGACGTGTTATCATACTTTTAGGCCTTATATTGGGTAAGCTCCGGCCTGGTACCTTCTTACAATTAACACTATATGACCAGTTAATACTTGTATGTAATATAAAACCATTACTTAATCCGTTGTAAATATTAGTTTTTTTAAAATATAGTATTCAAAAATACTAAAATTATCTGCGTACTTTATAATTTTAATTTACAAAAAGGGTTACCGCAACATTTTCTACTATATCATTCTCACTGTCTACTTATGCATTTAAACTGTTCTGTGAAAAATATAATACACTGAAGGTTT
Source organism: Hydractinia echinata (assembly GCA_030067915.1). Classification (NCBI taxonomy): domain Eukaryota; kingdom Metazoa; phylum Cnidaria; class Hydrozoa; order Anthoathecata; family Hydractiniidae; genus Hydractinia; species Hydractinia echinata. Next base: position 50,482 of record JASGCC010000099.1, on the reverse strand, counting down.
ATCTAACCTAACCTCAATCAAGCAATAGACCGTTAAACCATCTAAAAATTCTATGGCTTGCTGGTATAAAGTTCAGGTACTAAACATCAATGATAGAAAGGATTACTCGAAAGTATTATCCAAACGTGTTAATTGTGCTTGAGTTCCTGGCGCAGCTGTACTTCGAATGTCAAGTTGTGGTAATTTTCGGCAACTATCAAGATAAATTCATAGTTACTCACGAATCCGTTTTCTAACAACATCATACCCAGGAAATTTTCCCTTTTTAATTTAATTGATAGCTTCCGCAATAACGTTCCAGGGGCCCAAGAGACCCTGGGGACATGAGTGATACTCTGCTTGAAGCTAAACTTAAGTTAAGCTTAAACTCTACTACAAATTTCAATTGTGATGCCTATGTATCTTAAAGCTGTTAATCGGCTGTTCGGGGTATTGTCTAACCCCACTTGCCTTAGGTTCATTGCGAAAGCAGTAATCTCTAGACGAATACAGAGTGGTGCCGCAGAACATGGTGCTGAAACTGAAATTACACTGGCACTTGTGATGATCATTACACCCACCAACGCATGATCTGACCATTCCATTTCATAACCTTATTACGAAAACAGGCAACAAACTCGTCATATATTTAGTCTGTACAGTTGCTTAGAAAGTACTTTGTCCTGCTGCATGTGTCTGCAATGTAAGATATAGTGTACCATTCATTTATTCCATAAGAAAATGTAATGAACTGGCTGAAAAAGCGACGTTTTCAGGAGAAAACTTATGTTTTCATTAACCTAAACCTAAGCGGAGGCATTTGTTGGTGCGATGATCTGTTTCGTATGATCCATCAGTGAAATACTTTTCGCCTGTAGGCTGAAGTAAACCCATGAGATCATTCCTAACATAATCCGTTTTGGAAAACATACCAAATGCTGTGTTGATGTGAGCCCCAATTTATTGGATCGTGAGCAACCCGTTCGTAGTTTGTACTTTTTGCATCTGATAGGCCTCTATGACGAATACCTATATTGTTTACTCATTATATGGCTAATGGTAGATATTTCTCAAAAGCGATACGATATCTATACCCGTCAAAAGACTCAAATTAGCGCCCAACGTTGTTTAAGCATCTTGCTTGAAAAATTGTCATGTAAAAGTCAATAAACATATTATATGAGAATCCTCTCCCAACAAGAAGGCGTCTCAAAGAATACAGTTAAATTTAGATTGGGCTTATTTCAATTTTTAAACAAGAACGTTTTTCAATGGTGTAAATCTTGTTTTTATATCAGTTTTTATAAATTAGGAAACTTTTCTACGGCTTCTTTCTTCTACGTTTAAATTAAAATCAATGTTTCCTTAACATTAATTGTTCATTAAAATTTTTTGCTGTTAGAGAACAGTTACAACATTTTGTAACTGTTAAAAAAAAGAACATAAAAAAACCCAACTGAATCTCTTTCCTTAATTTAGGCGAATGTTTAAAAAACATTATAAGCGCGGAAGGACTTCATTCGATGAAGTGCCCATGTAAAGGTCTCAATGTTTAATAAGCACCTAGTTGCTTCTACCACATCTACAGGAAGAATTATAGATACAATTCTACTGAAAATAACGACCATGCTGATGAAAAATATACTTGGTATTACCATACTTAAACAACAAAATATATACATCTCCATGACCAGATCACGTTTTTTGACATTTCCAGCATTTACCTAGTGTTCAACTAAGATCCATACGCCAACACACAACCAGTGCGAGTTTCTTGAGGAGTAAATCCTTGACTGTTGGTGTAGGATCCTTGACTGTTGGTGTAGGGTTTGTGTTTTGACAAACCCAAGTCAGTTCACGGCTCAGACACAGATACAGATTTAAGTGCAAAATATATGACGGAATCTTCATTCCTTTTGGTGCTTTCTTTCTGATGATGAAGTGACAAAACAGCTGGCTGTTGTGATATAGCTTGTCTAATGACGGCTGGTTAATTATTAGAGGTTGTAACCCTCTGAAGATTCTGCATAATAGCAAAACCCTCCCTTTTAACAAGGATTCTGTCAGAAAAAATACATTGACCATTAAACAGGACGCGTAAAACAGTGGTAAAGCACAAAATACTAATAAACATAAAAAGACAACAAACAAAACAATTAGGCAATTCAAACTGAATTAATAGGCACACGTAAAATAAATAAAACTTATTATGACGAAACTATCCTTAAACGGATAAATCTTAAAATAATTCCTAACGGAACAAATGTAAACTAAAGCAGGCAACGATCTGTGCGCCAGGACTTGTGAACCTGGCTGTAGCTTTACACGTGTTAAGGGCGCCCAACACTCAGCCTTACACAGATCATTGCTGCGGTGGGTCAACCTAATGACAGTGCCAGCCTGTCATGACTGGGGTGATGTGCGTGGGCGTCAAACCACGAAGACAAGATAAGAATATCAAACCCCCTTGCAAAGCTTCTAAAATGACTCAGGGCAGCAGGATCGTCAATTCTGAAGGCAAAGTGAGCAATTTCCATTTAAAACATCATGTGCGATGCATATCAGAATAAAGACTCTCACGCTTCTAATAATGACTTTATCCGATAGAACAATCCCTATTCACAAAGAAAAGAGCTGACCTCCACTACAAATAGACCATTTTGCTGATAGTGCTACCATTTTTAAAATTATGAATTCGCAATGCAGTATGGGAAAGTAGCGGTAGTTTCGACGAAGGTTTACTGTACACATTGGTAGGAAAATGTCATTTATTGTAGCAAATATTGGATTGTTTATGTGGGCGACCTTATTACGTGATGGAGTCACTTAAGAAAACAGTTTCTGAGGCGCAACGAAAGCGAACAGACGTTCTTGTAACTGTTGTGTATAATATTTAGTTGTTATTGGGGTGCGGGTTTCTGTAAGTGTGCTTTAGGAGTGCTTAAAGCTGGTATAATCATAGTCACAAGAAAAAGAATAGTCTGGAAGCTCGTGCTATAGCGTTTCGCTCCCGGTAAATAACTCGTGTTCCTAGATTTTCTAAAACCCAGACTACTTTTAAGGGGACCAAATTAAAACGAAGAGGGACTTTGCTACAGGAAGTCCACAAACGTTTTATTACCATTTTATTACTTACTTACTTACATATATTTATTTATATATTTATAGGGCAACAGAATGTTATTTAATGCTCCAACAAAGTTTCAACATCGAGAAGAAATATTAACACCAAACTTGCATGATGTAGCTAAGTAGGTGAACTAGACCAGTACTCCAACAGAAAGAAAACATACTCTATATTGTAATACTAGCTAAAGTAATCTATAATCTATTTGTCTGACCGAATTATGGAATAAAAAGAGTCAACCGTGCAAAAATTTACGGACTAGCTTATTTGGTACCGTTAGAACCGAAATTTTATGTAGATTAACATACTAAAAGCCTCACGATGAGGCTCTTGGGGAAATTTTTTTACAGATGATAACCTGAAGGGTACTTTTTTTGCCAAATTTACCTTTAAAATTGACGAAAAATCTTTTCTTAAAACAATGAAACGGGCTTGATCTACGGTTGAATTTGGTTCTTGGTTTTAATGAAGACATTGCATTTGTTTTGTAAAAAAAGAAGACATTGCAGTGTCAATTTTGTAAATACTTTCGAAGGAATAACATGCCACGTGCGTTCAAAACAACAATAAACTTCGCTAGCAGCAGCAGTACTTTTGTGGGACTTTTGTGCAATATATTATGAAAGGTAAGAAATATTTCTTGTACTATGGTGCTTCTTTTTTCTTAGTAGGCGTTAGTGTTTTTCTTGAAATACAAGTGAGGATAATAGAACTTAAATCTACTAAAGCATTTACTGGTCTTAACTAAGTCTGACCATGTTTACGGCCACATCACATTTTATTATACGCAGATGGGTGTTGCATTATTTGCCAGAAAGACACTCAGGAAGAACTGCGCATTTGTGTGTCTGGAATTTCGACACTTGAGAAATATGCCAGAGTGCTTAGGAATGACCGAATAAAAGCAGCTTTAAAAAAGCAAAACCATGGAGTAAAAGTACACCCAAGCTGCCAAAAGAATCTAGGCAATTTTATTCGGAAACGCAAGAATGACAACTTGGCTGAGAAACGAGCAGCTAAAAGTAAGGCTCCTAAGAAGACAAGACTCTCTTTGGGTCCTTTCAACTGGAAAAAACAGTGCTTCTTTTGTGGCGAGGAGTGTCATGCCGACGATAAGCATTCTGACAGAAAGCAATTTTACAATGTGACATTTGTGCACTACCGCGATACAGTACTTAACTTATGCGAGGCGCGTGATGATGAATGGTCAGAAAAAGTGAGAAGCCGAGTTGTAAATTGTATCGATTTGGTTCAAGCGGATGCAATTTATCATGCTGAGTGCAGCAAATTGTTTCAAAACACAGAGAAACTTCAAGCATCCCAAGGAAGGCCCAAAAACACGGATAAGCAACGTAATTTTGAAGTTATCTGTGAATGGCTCGAAACTGATGCTGAGTTGCATTCTGTGGCTGAACTACACGACAAAATGAAAGAATTAACAAACTCTGAGGATGTTTACACTCGGAGATACTTTAAAGAAATGCTCACCGATCCGCAGACATTCATAACGCAATGACAAGGCATGCATGAAATGTATTTCAGCACCGACAAGATAGCCGATAAGAAGAAGAAGAAAGCAAAATCCAAGCTTTTATATTGGAAGATCAGTCAAATATCCTTAACATTCGATCTTTGTGATATCCTCTTATTTGCGCATGCTTGGTGTGGATGTGATACAACTTCTGCAATACATCAAAAAGGTAAGACTTTATTTTTATGCGTTAGAGATGTATCCTTGGAAATACTGGTTCACTGTTAGTTTTTATTTCAGCGGAGAACTTTCTTTTTCACTAACCTTACTATACAAGCGATATAATATCCTTAGGGAAAACAAAGATCTTGACTGTGCTCAAATCAGAAACCGTTCGTGACCTAGCAAAGTGTTTTGGTACAATCGAAATGGATAGAGAGAGGATTGGGAAAGCTGGTATTGAAATCATGTTAAAAAGGTATTGTTTAAGTAGCCATTTTATACGAAAGTTTAAGAATCTTCTTCATAAGATCTCCAGTGTTTGTTAGTAAATTTTGTCAAAGTAAACTTATTCATTTTTCTTTTCAGTTTTGGTGGTAAACAGATTGACACATTAGCCGGTATGCGTCATAGGAAGTACATCGAAATGGTGTCAACAGCAAACTCTGTACAACCTGAAAACCTGCCACCTACTGAACGAGCAACCTTTTTTCATGCACTCAGAGTCCATTTGCAGGTAACAAAAATGAACTACATTTTGCGATTTATAACTATAGCTCAGTTCGTAGATTGGTATCGCTTTTGCTGGATTGAATAAGTATTTTGATTTGTCTTTCTTTTTAGGTTGCACAGTGGAAGCACTTGAATCTTCGATGTTTAAACCCAACAGAATGGGGCTGGAGAGTAGTTGAAAATTCATGGAGACAATCAAGACTGATTTGGAGGCTGCACCAGAATGGCTTCTGAAAGTTATTCGATGCAATTGCAAGACCACTTCTCGTCGTCCTTGCAGTTCTCAGTTGTGTTCGTGTCGTCGAAATGGACTGTCTTGTGTTGCTGCATGCGGAGGGTGCCATGGCGAAAGTTGTGAAAATGCAGAAGCTCCTCCACCAGATACCGATGACGAGATCGAGGAACAATCGATGACGGATTCCAACGAATGAAATATTTTTGAGATTTTAGATAGTTTAATGTAGTAGTTTATTCAGCTTTTTTAAATATTATATTCATGCCAACCGCTCTAAAAGTGAAAGGAGAACATTTTGAACACATTTTTAAACATGCCAATTTGCGATGAAAATTTCCTCAAAGTCATGAAGGTCTATTTTTTTAACAAAAATTCAAAACTTTCAAGAAAATTTCCCCGGTTTCCTCGATTTTTTGAAACCGGTTTCCCCGAAAATAATTTAATTTTGAAAATATTTTCTAACATTCTTTAATTCCTACCAACCCAAATTTGATTTCAAATAGCTATTCTATGTCATTTAGTGTCAGAAGTTTAACACTTTTTTGTAAAAATTCAATTTCTAAGGTAAATTTTGCAAAAAAGTACCCTTCAGGTTATCATCTGTAAAAAATTTCCCCCAAGAGCTTCATCGTGAGGCTTTTAGTATGTTAATCTACATAACATTTCGGTTCTAACGGTACCAAATAAGCTAGTCCGTAAATTTTTGCAAGGTCCACTTTTAATTCGGCTAGACAGGCTCTATAATATTAGCATAGTTAATCAAAATATTTCTATGTGAAACAAATTTAAGCTTTAAGATATATTTCGGGGGTTATCTCATGTCGGTAAAAATGATTCAAATGAAATTTCATTTCGATCTCAGGACGTTCACTGAATGCGATTTATGCAAAATAATGCTTTAGCACGTGTGTAGAACTATCGTGTAAGTGTACAAAGTTATTGAAAAAAGGAATTTTTAAGGTATTATGTCAATTATTTACAGAAGTTATAGGACTTAACTGTAACAAAAAGTATGGTTTTTAATACCGCCAACAGGACTAATTGGTTTAAAATTATTTTATAAAATTTTAATAAGTTTACCACCTACAGGACTAATTGGTTTAAAATTATTTTATAAAATTACCATGAATTATTTCTAGGAATAGTATCAAAATCAAATATCAGGTAAAAATGCACTCCTTAAACATTGTTTTACTCATCGTCTTTAAGAATTTCAAATATTTTTGGAATTTATAGTCAACTTATTTATAGCTGAGAATTATTCGGTACATTGGTAAAAACTAATATTACAACAGTTTTGACCATGGCAGGCGTTGTACCAAATACTACGTACTAGACAGTCTGTGTTTAGTTAAATTGAGGCAAGAAGATTAAATTTTGGACATTTTATTAATATCTTCAGTCCTGAATGTGACAACATGTGATAAGGTATATATGGAAAATGATATTTTTTCTAAATTGATGTAAAATTGGAAAACACTATACTGAATGACAAAAACCCCTATATGTCTTGGTAAAACCTTCTTAAAAACCAATCAAGACTTCCTAAAAAAACAAATTTCAAATTTTCAAGGCTCTTGTTTTATAAAATTAACTTAGTTTCGCAGGATATCGATTGACTTTTAACTATCAAAAAACAACATTAATACCTGCAAAATTTACTGCTTTTCGTGTCGTGCACAAAAATTTTTGGTTAGTTCCATATGACTATCGATTACCCATGTGATTGGGACGGAGAACTTTCTAATCAATGGAAGATGTCACAAAACCTTCTTTAAGGCAACATACAATGTCGCCATAAGGTCGCTCCAGTGATACTATTTTCGCTAAGGCGACACAAAAACGTTAAGGCAACCAAGAATTATATATCTTTTATAATTCTTATCAGGTTTTTACGATGGCATGTTAATAGCTGTACAAAAGAAAAAGGTAATATTTTGGGCCATAAGGTCAATCCAAAATTAAGTTTATCAACCACAAATCCATCAGCTATCAACCAACTAACTGCAATTATAGCACCACATCTTATGTGTCCAATGGTGAGTTTAAGAGAATGTCAGACTCAATATCAGCAAGCATCCAACAAATAACTGAACAATTAAAACAAAGAGAAAACCCTAACAATCATATTTCACAGAGAGAGGCTTAACCACAGGATGGACTTATTCAACAAATTAAATATACTTTGAAATGCTCAGTATGTCTTGAAGTGAAATATCAGTTTGTATTTTGAAACACTTGCTTAAGATTGGTTGTTGCGGTGACTGTATTGAAAGTATTACCTGTTGCCCTTTATGTAGAGGCGTTAATTGTGGTAGTAGAATAGAGTGAAGCAATTTCTCTAATGGTAACTTTGTAAAGCTTTTATAAAGCAAACCTGACTGCAAAATATATAACTAAGTCAAAAGTGATTTATAAAATATAATATTGGCAGCTTTTTTATCGAATTTATAAGTATTTTTTGCCAGTGAGTATTTATTCATTTGCATGGTACATTTTATTCAATTTGGTTATTTTATGCTTTTGTTACATGATTTTGATGATAATGATATTGGTACAACCAACTCGGATATATAATAAATGTATACTTCCTTTACCCTTTCCAGACAATTTCGCCTCACATTTTATGTAAACAATACCATTTGGTAGTGGACTAATTCACAGAGATTAAGGGGTAGAGTCTTCAGTAGCTAAAGACGTTGGAAAACACTAAAAATGCTACTTCCAATTTTTTTAATTAAGTTCAGATTTACAATTTATTCTCCATATTCATTAAAAAGTCGTAATGTTAAGTTAATAAAATATTCTAAAGCTAATTTAGTGCTGTCAAAGTTGTTATGTACAATCTTTGAAACAATTCCTTGCCTGTCGGTTGACTTGCGTGGAATAAGCTGTGGCGTGATTCATACACATGATCAATGGTAACTAAAAGATCCTGTCCAAACTCAAAATTTCTCGGAAGTGACCCTCCAAGCTCTTCGTACATTCTTACTACTTCAGGGGTTGTGGGTACTAGTATTTCTGGAAGACTATTGGTGCGCTTCGTAGCGATCATGTTGTCGATTGGTACGCATCCATTTGTTCCCGGTACGCGATGGTGGTTCCATGATGTAATCAAATGATGGGCTGCATCGTTTGCAATATAATTAGTAATCCACGAAAAACAATATTTCACAACTGGATCCGACATATCATATTGGTTTACCCCACTGATGTATATCATAGCCCTTTTTATTGGGTAATTAACACGAGAGTTTAATTCAGGCTAGAAACGCTCAATGGTATAATTTTCCGTGGAAGCTGTTTGTCGCCACTGCAGTTTCTGTTGAAAAAACCTGTAATCTTACAGCATGTCCTGTACAAAAATGCCAAGAGCAAGGTAAGTACAAAGCCTCCTTTATCCCAGTATCAATGTTCGAAAATTGTGCTAACACGTTTCCAAACATTGCAGTTAATTCTCCCGGCCGAGTACCGGACTAAGAAGATTGGGTTTCAATTGGATGGGATTGGATTTGCATTTATTCCCAACCCGGCTGGAGAAGCGAGGGCCGCATCAAGTATGACCTGGCGTAGACCCAAAGAGGGTCTTTCCATCACAACGAAAGGACGAAAAGAAGGCAGTGGGGTTAAAATGGCAATTTTTTTCGTTGCGATCAGTTTTGGTAATGGGGTTGTCATGTGTCACCATCATGACTGGAAAATCACTGGCGACAATTTTGCCAGGTTTGTTATTGATGAACAAGTCCCTACTGCATTCGCGAAGCGCGGGTCTGCGCAACCTTACAAGTTTCTTCAGGATGGATGTCCTAAACAAAATTTCAAAGCAGAAAAAGTGGCCTGGGAGAGCAAGGGTTGCGTCATGGTCAAAATACCGGCACGCTCCCCAGATCTAAACCAAATCGAGAATTTTTTTCACCTTGTTAGGACAAAATTAAAAGAAGACGCAGCGAAATATAACATCAGAACAGAAACATATGAAGGGTTTGTGAACGAATTAAGCAAACCATGTTGACAGGTGTTCCGAAACAAACTATTCACAACCTCATATCACATCAATGCCAAAGGGGTTGGCACTTGTGCAAAAGCGCAAAGGTGTCAGAACAAAATATAGAGTTTTTAAAAATATTCAGCTGTAAATTCTATGCGTCACATTGCGTCACTAATGCGTCACTCGTTTTTTGCATGTGTTTAACCATAAAATGTATGCGTCACATGCGTTACAATATTTTTTTTAAAGATATATATACTATTCTTTTAAAAAATTGGATGTGACGCCTGTGACGCATTACATTCTTTCACAACATAGTACTATATAGCTTGTGACGCATATTTGACGCACTTGTGACGCATGGAATATAATAACTTTTAAATGCGAACATAGTTTTTATATATTATAAATTTTGGGCATCCATGCCTTGGATAACCAGGGTGCTAAAAACAGTGGGGACAAGGTTCTAAGTCTTTCATCGAATCCTTTGGGATTTCTTCAATGAATTTAAATTCTCGCCACCTTGAACTCATCATATATGTTTCGCGTTGGTCTCTCTGGTTATACTTTCCAACATGTTCAATTGACCCTTTGCTTGTAGCCAAAATTGGCATGGAATTGTCCCTGCTTATAACCATGTCAGTGGCAAACTGGTTTTTAGGCCTTGGCAGGTGAACGGTCTGACCTTTTAACAGGAGGAGAAATTCGTTCCCTGCGATTAATTCCGCTGCCCACCTAAAATCATTAAGGTAGGCAAGTTCACATTCATCGAGGCCAACCCATGTGTACTTGCTGCTTGCAGGATTAACAAAGCGATTGAAAATTAGTTCTACAGGGTTCAACAAGAATGATTTTCCGCAATTTGCTAGTCCTGTTAACAGGATGTTGTTATTTTTCTTGCGACCACGCTTTAGACATTCTCTCAGAGCATCAGCAAAAACGTATATATTGATGCTATTGTTTCTTAACACTTGCCTTACACACACCAACCAAGTGCCGTTGCATCCGTCTACGCAGGCTGTATTTGATTTTTCTACCACAACGTCAAGTCTACATTTTTGCTGTCGCTCGATCGCTTTAGGTGTACTGTGCATTTTCCAAGTTACAGAAATTAGTTCTGGATCTTCCAATACACAAGAATGATTTTCGGTATGTCGGTTGGCATACCATGTGTTAACCCTATCTCACCCGGGTCGTACCAGTGTACAAGCTGACTTTAAGCGGCTGCCATTTTTATTTCGGTTTATATTGGAAGTTGGTGTCGCATGACTTTTATTTTTTGGGTATATCGCTGCGGTTCCCGAAAAAAAAATAACAAAAAAATGACCGGTGCCAAGATTATGAAGATTCCGTCACGGCTAATTGGAATATTCTCAATTTATGATTTTCAGCGCCTTTACGCTAAGTCGCTTTTCTGTTTATAAGCACATCAAAGTTACATGTTTGTGTTTCTAACATGCTTTTTCTACTTGAATATAATCTCTATTTCATATTTTTAGAATAATATATTATATAATTACAAAAATGAAAAGACAAAGGATATCCGCAGATGCGGCTATCGCAAACATTTTGAAGTTCGTTGAAGACTCGGAAGATGAATTAGATTATGACGATAACGATGGTGATGTTGATTTTTTTCAAGGTGGTCCGGATGATTTAGATGAACTAAATGGAGATTTAGGTAAATATTTACAACAGGAAATAAATAATTCTTTTAGATGAAGAAGTTCCCGATGTCGAAGAGGAAAATATTGACCAAACCCACGATAACGGTGAAGAAATTGTAGGTCACGACAGTGACGGTGACAACGGTGAAGTGGTTGACAATCGTCAACATAATCGTTACCCGAAAAGAATGTTGACATATCAGCGAAAGGTCCATTCTATAGATACAGGTTACTTACTTTTTGTTATTTTCCTTCATGGATATATCTGGACTAGTCATTCTCAACATCTGTTATTATTATTACAGCCCTTGACGAAAATAACTACACACCAATGCAGATTCCAAAAGAATCAAAAACATTGGAGGGAATTGCAAAAGGTGACAAAAATATTCCTGATGTTCGGTATCATTTTACCAACCAGCCGACCAAAAATCTACAAGGGCGACAAAGGCGTGTGGATATTTTGCATGGAAAACCGGGACCAACAGCGAAATCAAAGAACACAGCTACACCCGTTGATGCGTTTCACATGTATTTCACAAATGACATGATAGACGTAATAATAAAACGTACAAATGAGAAAATTGACACAATAATTTCTAGCGCATCAGAAAAAACAATAAAAAAATGTCCATTTGTGAAAAAAACAACACCGTTAGAAATCCGTGCGTTTATTGGATTGATGTTATATCGTGGTCTTTATAAACTCAATACTTTCACTGTGAGGAAACTTTTTTCAGATAGATATGGACCTCCAATAATTAGTGCAGCCATGTCGCGACACAGATTTTATTTTCTGATCGCAAATTTGACATTTGACGACGAAACCACTCGTGGCGATCGATGGAAAAAAGACCGTTTTACTGTTGTTCGAGATTTCCTTGAAATGTTCAACAAACAATGCATGACATGTGTTCGAGCATGTGATTATCTTTCCTTGAACGAAACACTTTATCCAATGCGAACACAAATTGCATTCAAACAGTATAACCCAAATAAGCCAGCCAAATACGGTTTACTTTTCAAATCGATAAACGCAGCTAGATACGCGTATACGTACATCACCGCACCATATGCTGGAAAGCCTCAAGAATAGGGAGGAAAATTTTACTTTCCTGGAACAGAAACCATAACAAAACATCTTGTTTCGACATTGCATAAACATCAACCGCTCGATGGTCGAAACATATCATTTGACCGCCTCTACACTTCCTTCTCACTCGCAACGTGGCTCTTGAAAGAGATTCATGTCACGTGTATTGGTACACTAATGGCTAATAGGAAAGGTATACCAGCTGACTTAAAGAAGGTTGACCACAGAGAGGCACTTTCCACTGAATTTTATTGGGAAAAAGAAGGAGATCTTGTTTTGGGTTCTTATGTGGTGAGTACGGCTACGAAGAAAAAGAAAAATGTTCTCATGCTTTCGACAGTAAATCCCATTCTTGGTACAACCATTGACGACGACAAGAACAAAGCGGCACTTTATAAACTGTATGATTTCACCAAAGGCGGGACCGATATTGTAGATCAACGGATGGGCTTTTACACATGCAAGGTGAAATCTCGTAAGTGGTCCATGGTTGCATTTGCCGATATTCTAGACATGGCTCGGGTGAATTCATCGACTTTGTACGCATTGAACAAAGAACTGTGTCCACTAAAGCAAAATTCTTTTGAATATGACATGGATGTTGCATTTGATCTTGTGAAACAATTTCTACAACAAAGAAATCAAGCGAGGTTATCACCAGTTGTGAAAACGAAGATAGCGATAACACTTATGACCATGAAAGCTGATACAGATCACGAAAACCTTGCCGCCAATCATGATAACCAGGATATTTACCCTGCATCAAGTAAAAAAAGGAGGCGATGCAAAATGTGTATCAATAATCTCAAAACCGGTGAAAGTCAGAATTCCATATGCGGTGTATACTTCACTTGTCAGTGTGGAATTCGTGTATGTCGAAATCACTCCACCAACAAGTGCAACAATTGTAATGGCATTTGAATGGTAAAAAACTTGTATATACCTTTTTTTTTACAATTTTTCTGGTTGTAATTGGTTCTTCAATACAGCGTTAGGTCTTTTATGAAAGAAAATTTACTAAAAGTATTTTTCATTATCATTTTTGTCAAATTTTTGAACGGATAGTCATTTTTATAAATTACGCTTGGTAATTTTTTTCAAGATTTTGTTGATATTTTGAAGGGTCAAAAACGTTATTGTACATAGTTACATTAACTAAAAATATTTTTATTATCATTTCTGTCAAATTTTTGAACGGATAGTCATTTTTATAAATTACGCTTGGTAATTTTTTTCAAGATTGTGTTGATATTTTGAAGGGTCAAAAACGTTATTGTACATAGTTACACAACTTCTTTCTGTTTGTAATTGGATCCTCAATATAGTGTTAGGTATAATATGAAAGAAAAATTAACTAAAAATATTTTTATTATCATTTTTGTCAAATTTTTGAACCGATAGTCATTTTTATAAATTACGCTTGGTAATTTTTTGTGTTAATAGATAGATTTATGTTGAAAGCATTAATACTGTGATTTTTTATGCTTCATACATTCCATTTAGGCTAAGTTACTTCCAAAAAAATTTTGAGACCAAAAGGACGTTCTCTTTTTTTCAGGGCTCGTACAGATCTGTACGAGCCGGGCCATTGAGGCCTAATCTGACCCGGGTAAAATAGGGTTAAAAGATCAGTGACGGCGTAATTATTGGTGGAAGAGATACAGAAGATCTTCTCCAACGAATGGAAATTGTCTTTGAGAGACTAAGGGAGAAGAACTTAACCTTGAACAAGAAGAAATGCAAATTTTTGAAAGACGAATTAATCTACATGGGCAATAAGCTATCTGCACAGGGAATCTCACCTGACAACTCAAAAGTGGAAGTGCAAGCATTTAAAGTGCCTACGAATCTAACCGAGTTACGATCATTTCTAGGTATGGTGACTTATTGTGCCAAGTTTATCCCAAACTTTGCAGCAATTACAGACCCTTTACGCCAATTGCTAAAGAATGATGTATCCTGGGATTGGACAACACAACATCAAGATGCTTTTTTCCGGCTGAAGACCCTGCTTCAGTCTGTCGAAACACTGGCATACTTTGATCCAAATGCTGAAACTGAGGTCATGCTGAAACGGATGCCTCTCCGGTCGGCCTAGGTGCAGTCATCGCACAACGCCAACCAAATAGGGAATTCCTACCAATCAGTTATACTAGTCGTATACTCACCAAAGTTGAAGCAAGATACAGCCAATTAGAAAGAGAGAGTTTGGCGATACTTTTTGGCATTCAACATTTCCGTATGTAACTCTATGGAATGCGTTTTAAAGTGATCATAGACCACAAGCCTCTTGTAAAATTATTCAGTCATGGTAGTACACCTCCTCCACGAATTCACCAAGCCGGCACAAGATGTTTTTTAGACGTCTTAATTTGATCTAAATTATGTCTAGACCATCTAGATCTTATTTAGACATCTTTTAAGCATCTACAACAAGACATCTTTCGGTAGACGTCTTTTACGCATCTTTTAAAAGATGTTCGTAAATCGGTATTACTAAACTATGGAACTACCCAGAACCACCCAGAATCAGCCAGAACCACCCAAAATCACCCAGAACCACCCAGAATCAGCCAGAGCCACCCAGAATCAGCCAGAATCAGCCAGACTCAGACAGGGCAACTCAGACTCAGACTCAGACAGCTAGCTATAATTGCCAACCAAAAAAACCCATGCTTCATACCTTGAGACGTGTACTACGATAAGGCTTTCAAAATTATATATGAACGTTCAGCTAGTTAATTAGACGACATGGATTATAGCAACAAAGAATACCTGATGCTATTCGACCTGCTGGATAAAGAGAAGATAAAGTTTAAACATGCCATAGTATTTTTTTCTCACAACCATAATAAACAAGTAATGTTCTTCGCTGCTCAATACTGCCATTATCCAACGGTTACAAATTACTACGTACAGGATTCTTCGATGTGATAAGGTACCATTGCTAAATTTCGGCTAGCCTCGGATGTTGTTTGTTTTCATTCAAAAAAAGTGTTTGAGACTTCTGAAAAAACTATTTTGACTTTATTATTTTGGCTAACTCGTGATGACATATTAATTTAACATGTAAATATTCCTATACAATTAATATATGGTGCTCTGCGCGCAATGTTTTAATAAAACTTTCATGCGACGAGAACATCCCCCAAACTTTTTAAAATACCGATTTTTTCTTTGAAGAAAAAGTGCGGGTACCTACAATTCTGAACGCTATTCTGGAAGGATAACACAAAGACACTATTAATAAGGCCATGATACACTATAAAATGTCTGAAAAAAGGAGCATTCTAAGTTAAACATTTCATTCATTCTTGTTTCGCTTATTAAAAAAATCTTCATGCTCAAAAAAAACCCAGACAGTCGGTGTCTTTGTTGTCGCGAAAACATCTTGCAAAAGATCAAATCATTTTTTTCCTGCTTTTAACGGCAGAGTTACACTTAAATGATATTACAAAAACATTGAAGTAACAAAGAAACTTGTTCGTGTAATTTATTTTCGTATATTACTTTATTTTCGTATATTACTGTTTCAATATAATAGACTTTTTTGTGTTGATTTTGCGTATTTTAAATTAAATTGAAAAAAAATTAATCCAATTCGAAAATCGAATGAATGGAAAACGGTTTTTTTCTTCACCTGAAAAATATTTTTAGCTATGATACACAAAACGATTTTGGAAAATCGAATATTTTTATCACTATCGCGTAAGTGTAGCTCTGCCTTTAACACTTTTGCTCAAATGTCGCTAGACACACCACGTCAGTATATGCCTAGGAAAAATCTTAACAAAATTTTTATAGTGTATCATGGCCATAGTGTATCAACGGCTTGTGAGAAGCAACATTTATCCGAAATTTTGCGACAGTCTTACGATGAAAGAAAATCTTAAAAACGCTCTGGCATTAAAGCGCATTTATGAATTTTTCATTTCTTTTTCATTCAAAGTTTAAAAGACTACCATATGGACCATTAGCGAAGTATATCAACGAGGATGTTGACGAAATATTAGACGTTGGTCACGTAAGAGACAGTTTTCTGGTTTCGTGTATGTCAGATAAGGATGAGTTATGGTGTGCAGCGGACAGCTACAATATAAACCCACGCCCTTCATGCATAATGTACGATTTTGATGCGTCACTAATACCTGAAGCGATGCAAATTCCTAATTTTGAAAGTTACCCAGTACCAGTGTTGAACATATTGATGGAATATGGAAATAACTTTATCGTAAGTAATAAAAATTTTTATAATATGCATTGTATATGTTTTATTTCTGACATCTACGTAATAACCGCTGCTTGTACTAGGGAGAACCTCGATCACAATATCGCTGCTTAGAATCAGATAAGGAAGCAAGTGTAACTAACTGCTCATAAGATATATACGAGAATGTCCTCTTATCACCACCTCTTTCTGATTGCACAGATTCTGGAATGGTAAGAAATATAGAGTTGGTCAAATCCTGGAAGAGGTATTGCCGCATTGTTTTTCTTTACTTTTTTGTAGACTTATAAATGTAATCTCCTTTATAGCAACCGGCTCAATCCGTCCAGGAATCATTTACAACTTTTACTAATAAAAAGGTATACCTTCGTATATGTTTTAAACGAACACGGGAATAGTGTTTTGCATTTATGTACTTATGTGTATTTATTCCTAGAACAAGGGAATAAATAATACTGCAGCTTTCATCTTTTCAAAAATATTCGCTGAAGTTACTGACTCGAGCCTTTTCTTCAATTCAGATGCAGGACCACCGAAAGGTATTTCATATTATCTTAGTACCAGTCTAAGATCTTTTTATTAATATTTGCCTACTTTCACGTCCATATGCTGTTCCTAATTATAGGTACGGTAACATCTGCGACATATTTGGTAAATAATGATCGGAATTCACTTGATTCAATTATGGCCGACGATAATGGTGTGTACAAAAATATTGGAACCCCCACCAATTATTTCTTCTACGCCGATGGTGATTGTCAAAAAGCACATTGAGAGGAGCAGCAATGGTTTGTTAAAAAAAGAGTGGGCAAGAAGTACACCAATGAAGCCGTAGAGAAGGAGAAAATATTCGCTTTGGTTCGAACATATCGTCGTCACTCTGTTCAAAAGAGCTTTACAAACACGATATGCCGAATAAAAAGCATCACAACTGAAAAATTTATGAAATATTGCCTCGTTATCAACGCGTGGTCTGGCGAAGAAGCGACAGACTTTCGTATAGCATGTCATGGTAATGCAAAACGGAATACTGCAAGGTCGACACCATTTATCCGAACAGAGAAAAGGGTTCTAAAGCTAATGGAAGACGATTTGCAAGAAGGAAATAGACCAGAAAGTACTTATGATCAAGGCATCGACAATTCTGGAGGACCATTTCGATGTTCTTCGCAATCTACGCAGCCACGAAATCAAAAACAGGTATTACCAGTTTTCTATTTTAACTCTGGCTTAAACGTTGAAATATACAAACAAAATTATTTGGAACTTAATGTTTTTAAGGTGTATAACATACAGCAGAGCATTGGCAGAATTTGTTGTACGAATAATGAGACAGATGTTAATGAAGATGAGCTGCTAAAGGTTGTTGTGGAAATGAGGCGGGAAGAACAAAAATTTATTCGCAACGTAGTGTTCACACCAGACGAATATATTGTCACCGCTTTCGATGACCAACAGTTGAACGACATCGAGAAATTGTGCGTAGATCATAACAAAATAATTGTGATGGATACCACATTCAATGTGTGTGATATGTGGCTTACAGATATCGGCTATCAAAACCTCCGACTTGTAAACGACAAAGGTAATCATCCTTGGTTTTATGGTCCCGTCCTTTTGCATATGAGGAAAACACCCGAAACATTTTCACGTTTTGCAACAGAATTTCTTTTAGCCAACAGCAAATTACGTAACCTAACTTATTTGGGTACTGATCTTGAACGAGCATTATTCCAAGGCTTTAAACATGTCTTACCTGATCTTAAAAGTCTGCTTTGTGTTAAACACATGTCTGATCGAGACAAAAAAAAGTTGACACAGCTTGGTGCAAAAGGGCAGAAAAATTTTTTAGCGGATATCTATGGCATCAATGACGGCGTTGTTATGGAATTAGGATTAGCGTCGGCTGAAGATGAGGACGATTGTAAAGCCAAGCTTGACTCTTTGAAGGAAAATTGGGAGGACCTTGCTCCAACTTTCCACGACTGGTTTTCGAGGAATCGAGGAAAACAGTTTATTGAAAGCGTGATCGAGTCGGCGAGAGAGGGATCTGGTCTGGATGGGCTATTCTACAACAATGCAATCGAATCACTTCATTCCATTTTAAAAATGGAAACTGGAAATAAAAAACTTGGAATTATCGAGCTTATTTCAAAAGTGAAGGTCATTATTCAGAGACAAAGAACTGAAGAAGTTCGAGCTGTTTACCAGTCTGGAAAGTACAGATTAGCAAATGATTACAATCAGTTTCAGGTAATAATATAATTGTTGTATACACTTTTTTTTTATAAGAAACAGGAAATTTTGCTTCAGCCTGAAATGCACTTGCCATTGTTCTTATTTTTCAGCAATTCTGATCCTCATTGTTCTTATAAAATTGTTCTTATATAAAAAAGGGTAATTGTATAATTGGTAGTAACATACTCGTTTTAAAAAATTACTTTTTATAGATGCTGACATGTATACGTTCACGTCGAATAAAATTATATTATAAATAATTGCAATATTACAGGTTGATCCAATCACTTGGCACCGTTAGGACGAGGCACGTAGAATGGAGCATGTAACCAGTCTTCGACAATTTTCACCATCGTTCAGTGACCTGTATATAACATCTAAAAACGTTGGGAGGAAGCCAAACCACATTAATCGCAAACGCCACTTCATAGATGCAGTAATAGTCGAGGAAAGGATTGATACAACTCAAACCCTGGTCACACCACTAGTTGTTAAAAAGAAAAAAAATGGCCATTATCATTGCCAGAAGGTGATGCCTGTTGATTTAACTATGATTGACCCTAAACGAAAGACCTCTGGGAAATGTATGATGCTACGACTCAAGGCAATGCATAAAATGGTTACAAGGTATTTTTAGTTCGTGTAATTCTTTAACGTAATGAAAATGTTAAACTCTTTGTCTAAAGGTTTAAGCTCTATACGTTAGAATGGCTGGCATATGGTATTTTCTTGAAACAAATTGTTTTAATATGTTTTAGATGTGTCTCACCAAGTTGTAACATGAGAATTACGCCGCAAGACTTTCTCATCATCAAGTCTACTGGCGTCGTTACATTCACCGACAAATATAAGAAAGTGCAGAAGAGAGAAGGTCCTGTCTATGTCCATTTTCTCGAAGAATGTTTGAAGGGCTACTTTGAGAATTTTAAGTATGAAAACGTGACCGTATCCGACGATACGAAAAACAATCTCAATACTGCACAATGTAACTTTTTGCTTTCGCTAGGAATACCCATTACATTGTAAATATGTTTTTCACTAAATTACAGTAGCTAACTAAGTACTATTAATGTTACTATTACCATTAAGGTCAATCCAGTGCGTGAGGTTTTTTGTGCGTGTGTTTTGCCAATTTTGTCGTTGTGAACAATCGCTTTTTAACATTGTATATTGTTTTACATGTAAATAAAAACATCTAAACAAAAATCCTATTTTTTCTTAACCCTACGCAATTATAGCTACGTTTTATCCTATTTTACAAAAACCGTTAAAAGTCCAGCATTGTTATTTGCCCAAAGATTTAGGGGCAAGGCGGTTTATGAAATCGCGCCCCTGACGGTACCAAATTAATAAATTAGTGCATGATTTTGTTACACGTGTTAAACCCTAATTCCACCGACCATCATGACAGAGGAGCAGGGCAGAGGAGACTGGGAGTTAGACTGGCTAAATCACTGCTGCGGTATATTAGCATTTCATCCATAGAAATAAAGGAGGTTTTACTATAGAAGGAGGGAATATTAGAGATTATTTTTTCATCAAAGCATTGAAATTGCTATGCTACTGCTGGATTTACTAGAGAGGCGGAACAACGCTTACGCGCAATTTTTATACTGACTATGTAGAGGTCTGACAAAGTACCCTAAAAAGAGCATATGATATATGATTTTCACACTTGATGTTTTTGACTAAAGAAAATTCTTTACTATCAAACATATTTCTCTGTAGTAAATGAATATCGAAAACACAATGTCCAGTGCAACATACGTGGTTGACTAAAAAATTTTAAAAAGGGTTAAATTTCTCCGTATTTAATTCGAAATCTTCTTTTGTAGGGTGTACGTCACTCTCACTGTATTTAAGTTTTGCCGCATGGACATCGAAAAAGCGAGTCCAGCGGCGCAGTGTGCGCATGACATTTGAAATCGGCTGGGTGATTCTGGCTGATTCTGGGTGGCTCTGGCTGATTCTGGGTGGTTCTGGGTGATTTTGGGTGGTTCTGGCTGATTCTGGGTGGTTCTGGGTAGTTCCATAGTTTAGTAATACCGGTTCGTAAATCCGCATTTTGAAAGATGTTTTAAAGACATCTTTTCCAAGATTTCACAAGACCGCATATCAAAATGCATCTTTTTTAAATCTAAAATGCATCTTCTAAAAGACATCTTTTAAAGGTTTATCTCCAGACGAAGCCCGGAAATACTTCAGGGGGTAGAAGAAAAATTATTTGCGCTTGTAAAACCTGTTTATTTTGCGATATATATTTCTATTTATTTAGAGTCTAATATTAAAAATAAGATATATTGCAAAAACATAAGTTAATAAAAAAATATTTTTCGCATTTTAAATTTTGGCTTTAACTGATTTTTCTAATATTACCCCCTGGTGGCATTTTCCATGTTTTTGAATTTCGAATGGCGGGATATAGTTTCTCTTTGACATACGCGGAGTAAGACGGATTTTATGCGAAGTAGGTAAATCTACATTGTTTTAATTTATAGGTTTTAGTGTGGTTTTGTTTACACGAAAATAATAAACGAGTGAAGTTTTCCCTGCTCGTAAGAGTAGGTTTTATCTTTTCTAGAATCTGCTATTACCTATAAGCAGTTAGCTAGCTAGCTATGTTGCTTTAAACATACACGGTGGAGAAAGAAGGAAAAAGAGATGTGAACGTGTTTTTTTGTTAGCTAGCTATAGCTATTCTAGTTAAAGTAGCTAAATTAAAGTTTCCTTGTGCTAATTTGTAGTATTTGTATATAATCGGGGACCGTGAGAATTGTAGAGAGTGGCGGTATATTTTGATATAAGAATTCGTGTGTATCACATAGTTGATCGGTCAGACTAATCTAGGTTCATCTTAGTCAGCTAGGTATTAGAACACTACAAATTGGCGACGAGGATGGGATGGAACAAAATCAATTTCGGATAATATCCTGTTATGGGGAAAAAGCATAGATGAAACTGCAACAAGACTAGACAAATTACTGAAAACACTCTACGACAATGGACTGCGAGTCAACTCAAGCAAATGCGTATTCGCAGTAAATGAGCTCACATTCTCTGGATACAGACTAGCTAGAGTAGGGAGTGATTTAAAGTACTGTTTTGGGTTTTCCACGGTCAAAACCCTATTAAAAAACGCTGCTTTTAGACCCCCTAAAAAATTTTTGATCCTGGTTGAGGTGTAAAAAATCAAAACTGCTGACATCATCAAAAATGACGGCACTCGACAAATGTGCTGACATCATCAAAAATGACGGCACACGACAAAAACTGCTGACATCAACAAACGCGCATGCGCAAATCTGTTTGAATATTTTACTCAAATTGCGACCGCTGTTAGTTGAAGTCTGAATGTACTTATAATAAAGAGAAATGACTTGGTTCAAGAATGCAATCTTGGAACTTGCAGCTCTCAATGGTCACATGCGACAGACTTTAATTGGTCCATGGAACTTGCAGCTAAAAATGGTCACATTGAGGTTGTTGTATTGCTGCGTGGTTTTGATGTCATTCATGATGAATTGCTGCGGCATCATCACAAGCGCAATTTTTATGTAAAAATATGGAATGAGGTAATGCCAGTGGCGTGGCATCCGCATCGATATTGGAATTGGTGTTTAGATGAGGAAGAAAAGCGCGAGATATCTAAATTATGGAAGTAATGTCCAGTATTTTGATCCTGGTTGAGGTGTAAAAAATCTATAATAAAGAGATGCCTTTCCTATCTGCAGAACAATTTGATGCCTTGAAATCAGAACACGAGAGTATTATGAAGTGGCGTGATGTTCCCACTGGAATCATATTCAAAATTGAGTATGTCGAAGAGATCAAGACCAAAAAAGGTGATGCAACTGTCATCACATTGATCGATTGCGATGGTGAACGATTTCAAGCATGGGCAACGAGTGTACTGAGAGAAGCTTTGATAGGTCGAACAGGTCAGATGTTCATCAAATCACTGGGAAAGAAACAATCTACGAAGAATCCTGGTAAATTTTACTATGATTACGACCTTGTGGAAGTGGAAGACTAAAAAAGACAAAAAAGTAATCTTTTGTGACTGTCTCCAGTCACAAAAATAACGAAAGCCTGGCGCTGTTCACATAAACAAATGGACAAACTGCGACAAGAAGCTAAAGCCTTAGGTCTCAAAGGGTACTCTACGTTGAAGCGAGCAGGCCTTGTTGAAGCCATACGGAAGGTCAAGTATAAGGATGCGTCGACACAAACGGACGGACCATTCTGCAAGCCTTGTGTTAAAATTGCATGGCAGAAAAATCTTGAACAATATTTGAGGGATCTCGCTCAGCGACATGTCGTACATGATGGCGACTTGCTCATAGATCAAGATACGGGAGAGGTGCTTGTAATCTAGTATGTTGACCAACATATTAGACTTTGTAAGCGGGTGGAGACTCTAAGTAGCGCTGACATACTGCGCAGATTGCAGTTTTTTAAAAATTTCATCTTTAGCTTCTTGCCTGCCTTGTGCTAGCAACTCTGCGCGTTCATTATCGTTGATGGATTTCACAGCTTTTTTTGTTCGTTGTCGAATCTGCTCCTTGAGCACCATATAGCGCTGTTTTTCCTGCATGATCCATGTAAACTCGTAGTCTGAAATTGTACCATCTTGAATCGCTCTGGAAATCTTATCGTATACAGTGTCTAGCTTCGACTCTGCCAGGAGTTTGATGTATTCATGCTTGTGCACCTTGTGCTCTAGTCGCTTCGAGGCATTCTTGAGACCTACTTGGCCCATGCCCACTGCAAGAGCCGCGACTTCAAGACCAATTGCTATGGGGGCTCCAAATCCGGTTGCAAGCGTGGCAATACCTGCTGCGGAGGTGATGACAGTAACAGCAATCATGCCATGATCAGCATAGCGAAGCCCCATCCCCCAAAGCTTGAACTTTTTGTAGAGTTTTTCTCTCTCTTTGATCTCAGACCGCAGGTACTGCTCGATTTCTTCGATCTTTTTTAGTCTGTAGACCTGACTTTCTTGCTCCTGCGGAGCCGCCAGGCGATCAGGCTCATGCTCAGGCGCACTTGGCGGCAAAGTTGGGTAAAGCTTCATTGTATCAGCCATTTATTCTATGAGTAAATGCATCGTAATTCCGACGAACGAAACATTTTTTTCATGGTGATGTTCGTCCGTCAGCATAAACTCCAATCTGTCTGTTGAGCCTTTCAAAGGAAGGTAGATTGGAGTGTCAAAACTCCATGTAAGCATGTCTCCCCATGCGTTTAACTCTTTGGTGGGAAGCAAAGCAAGAATTTTTGATTTCTTCCCATCTAGTAGGCAATCATCTTCATCTAACTGAGGGCAAACGAGTCTTATTCTTTGGTACACGTCAGTTTTGTAGTAGCTGTCATAGTCGCCTTTGGTAAAATACTTTTTTTGTAGGGTCGTAGGGGAGCCCCATAAGCTCCTGTAGTTTTCGATGGATTACCACAGTATACCCGTCACTAACCCTAAGCCTACAGAGTCCATTTTTCAGGACAAACAGCTTAATCTTGTCCCCTGCTTGGCTGTTGACGATGGCCGCGATATCTTCAATCTTGTACAAACCGTTCATTATTTCAATTCGGGTAACAGTCTGATCAGGTCCTACTTTGCGTATTGTAAAATCGTTGTTACTGTAAAAATTCAGCCATACGGGCCTGATACTTATCGATTTCAGGGCAATTCTCGTGTCCTGCCCTAGGTAATCGTCAAAAATCGTAGGCTTCTCTATATCCGTGACATACAGCTGTCTCATGTTTCTTTAAAGAAACATGAACATTTATAGCTATAACCACAAGGCAAAATACAAGTCCAATAGAGGCGAATGGCCTCTCGGTGTAATTAATCTAGAGCATCAAGACCTCTACGTTTCTACAGAATCGCACATTCCCGTGACCTTCTCGATGTTGACGAAATACCCAATAAAAGTCCCCACTAACCTATTGAACGACCCCGTAATTGTAAATTGGACCGGTCAAGCCCTTGGCTACTGGAATATACAAGTTAATTTCGCTTGTCATTGCGCTACCACCGCCCTGGGTATATCCGCCAAACACTTGAATGGCTCGGTACCCCTCATCAATAGTATCTTTAAATTCCACGTCTATTACCACATGCGGCGTATCCTAGCGAGAATGAAGGTACCCATGCCATACGATGACGGCTTTTCTCAATACGAGAACCCCTACTCTACATCTGGATATGCCCAGATTTGTCGCGAATATGGTGCCGACCCCAATAGCCTGTACAAAACCAAATCAGTATCGGCATCACTCACCAACGGAAGATGGTGGCCGCAAGTAGATGGTGATTGGGCCAAGTTTATCATGCCTACGAGCCAAGGCCTGACATCGGAAGGTCTGTCGAAGCTTAGCGAGAGTATTCGTGTTTACGTCGTTTTACTACTAGGGTCCCAAGCTGATGCCAAGGCATCCCTTATAGGTTCGGATGCTGACAATTTTACAGCGAGACAGATACTACTACAGAAATTCGAAGCCATGGTACAACGTGAGGAGAACGTAGGCCACGATATAACCGAGTTTCAAAAGGTGCTTCAATATGCCAGGACCCCAGTGAATTTTGCCGTGATGCACCACGTGTACATGCTACCATCTGATATGAACCTGCGTATTGGTAAAATTGTGGGGTATAACAACAACATCTTGATCGCGCCGGCGAGTGCGATGATTGGTATAAGGCTAGACCTAAACAACAAGCCCATTACCACACACCCTCGGGGTTTAAAACGAGTCAGGTCACCTGGGCAAGAAATATCGAGGGGGTCTGAAAAGATGCCACCGATACCTCAGTCAGGTCTAGGAGATGGAAACCCTCACGAGGACACCAAGGCCACCTTGGTTACTGCGGTAGTAGGTCTCATCTTAGTATATCTATGGCTTAAATAAAGGTGCTCATGCTGAGACGGGCTTCGCCCTTCCGCTGACACGGCCGCAAGGCGATCTAATATGTTTTTTTTGTCAACATACTAGATCATCTACGACTTCTTGCCTCTCTTCCCAACATAGGGAACTCCGTTCCGCGTTGCTGCTACAACAAGAGCAGCAGCGGCAGCGATCGCTATGTAGAGGTGTTTGGCTGCGTATTCAACAACTTTTGCTGCCACTCTGAAAAAGAACGAGACAACCGTGCCAATAATCCCTGGTAGCGCCGCACCTGCCTTACCTGCTAAGTATTTCAAAAATTTTCCAAGCCTTTCCAGCTGTTTTTGTATAAAACCCTTCCCTGCGGCACTTCCTCCTGCGCCTGTTGCGGAACCTCCACCTGTAACTGCGAGCACGATGGTGGAAATCAGTAGACCAACAGCCGCCACGATGCTTGCAATAGTAATCCCTTGCTCCTTGAACAAGATTCTAAGCTTTTCAGCCAGAGATTTATCACCTTCTGCGATTTTCATCAGCGTTTCCTTAATTGCTTTCAGTTGGCTCTGAGTGTCAGATGATAGTAAACCGTGTGCTTCTTGTACTGCTTCCTTTTGATCTTGGAGTCGTTCTAGATCTTCCCTAGCCTTTCCAAGGTCTTCGTTCCAGATAGTTTGCTGTTCCTCTGATAGTCCAGGTGTAGCTTTCTTCGTCTCAAGCCTTTTCACCTTGGCTTCTGCTTTAGCGATCTCGCTGTCGTAGAAGATCATCTTGCTTTTCAAGTGCTTTAGGTTACCCTTTAGCGTTTGAAGCTCGAGGTTGAGCCCTCTTCTTTCACGCTCTGTGAAGCTGGCGCCAAAAGGAGTCTCTTGCTCCTGCGGAGTCGCCAGGCGATCTATCAGGCTCTCCGTTTCATCAAGGACGTTCTCGAGCAGCGGCATCATCTCGATATCATCGGCCTTCTGTTGCTCTTGCTGAGCCGCTAGGCGATCAACATGAACAATCTCGTTAAGGAGTTTCTGAGCCATTGCTTTACTGCCTTTGTTTGGTGTAGTATAGTCGGTAAACCCTAATTCTCGCAAGCGATAAGTACCTAACCTCCTCTTTATCTCGGCAACGCTCCTCAATTCACCATGCCTTTTCGTGATCTCTATGCCATCGAAAAGAAGCTGGTTTCCTCGTGCCTCAAACTCGTTGTAATATCTCGCGATTGGCTGCCCCAACTCCTCACCAAGGTGTTCGTAAAGATCGTCGACCTTTGATTTTAACAGCTCTTCCCTCTGTCTTGTCGTGGTGTCTCGTGCTGAGCCGGATTGTTCCTGATCTTGCTGCTGATCGGGCGTTAGCGTGGAGCTGGCAAAAGGCTGGAGCCTACTGAAAGATCCATCCTCGTCTGGAATGTTTTCCTCTGGTGTAAAGTCGTCTCCTTCGTATATTGGATTAACCGGCATTGCATTTATTTGAAACGAAAATCAGCTAATAATAAAGCATGAGTAACATATTCGGAACTAAGCTCGATCCCTACGCGGAGATTAAAACAATGATGGCTATGAAAGGGAAGAAGCAGCGTGTAAAAGTAAGTCATGTCCCTAGTACGATTAATCAGAACGAGGACTTGTATGTTGACATCCCCAACATGGGGCAGAACGATGTAATTTTTCCATCTAGTATCAAACTACTTTTCGATCTGGAACTTATGGGAACAAACACGAAGCGCACTATCGTCAGCAATATAGGTAAATCCTTGGTGCAAAATCTTCATATCACTTTGAATAGCAACGAGGTGCAAAATATTAGCGACTACAGGGTGCTCGCTACCTACAAGGACCTATGGTTGCCCAAGTTTGATCGGGAAAACAACTTGATCCTAGAGGGGATCAATCCCAACGACGGTACAATCCGCGCCCTACAGGTAAAAGCGACTGATCATGCAGGCACGGACGAGGAAAAAGCGATCGTCGCAGCCTATGGCAGCACCTTTTGCATCCCTATCGGTAAAATGTTTGAATTGACACGAGACTTGCCGTTCTACCAGCCAGGGCTACACGATAGGCTGCAATTCGTTATACATTTTGCATCATATGATGACGTTATCAAAGATGGTGGTACCCCAGCTGTTGGAAATACCGCAGCTAAACCACCAGATGCTGCCTACAAGATCACTAATATCGCATTAGAGTTTGACAAGGTTAATAACGAGGGTCTCGCGAGCGCTATGATGTCGCGGTATAGTCGTTTGGCGCTACCCTATGAAAGGGTACTCCGTAGCAAGGTTGTCACGATGAAAAAGGCTGACACAAGCTACAATTTGCAAATTGATACTCCAGCAAAAAGTTTAAAAGGCGTTTTACTGCTCTTTGTAGACCCTGGAAAAGTGAAGGCTTACTCAGGTGCTAACGAGGTCTTCTACAACCCAAAGATCGAAAAAATCTCGATCACTGTCGAGGGTGAGCCTAATGAGCTCTACACGCACGCGATGCTCCCGAAAGATCACCTCGAGCAGATCGTAAACTTATTCGGTAGCCACGATTCAGGGGTGACAATTGGGCAGTTTATGACTGAGCGTTATGCGCTGTTTGTTGATTTCCGAGCATCACCTGATCATAGTCTCCACGGTTCTGGAAGGCCATTACAGAGATTGTCAGACGGTATAACCTTGCATATGACAAAGAAAGCAGACGGAACAACGGGGGATATTAAATGCTACGTTTTCCTACTTCAAGATGCTCAGCTGAACATCTTAGATGGGCGTTTTCACAGTGTTGAATATTAAAATAAAGATGGCAAGCATATTAGTACTCGGGGTGGGGGCTATAATCAATGCCCTCGCTTTTAGCGGATCGAATTACTTAATCAGTAAGCTGTCAGGCCATGGTGAGGCCGAGCGTAAAAGGCGTGATAAAAAAATTGAACAACTTCAAGCTGCTCAAGCACAGTGGGTAAGAAGAGATCGGCAGGTAAAAGATTGGTATAAACATCAACGAGAGCTGAAAAGGCAAGCTGGAGAGAGTTTGAAGGAGCTCGATGAAGGTATGAGAGACTATTACATCGCAACGATCGAGAAGACTCCTAAGTTATCCGACTTCTACACGCCCAGCAAGCAGCAACAAGACGGTGAGCTAACGTTTATCGTTGGATCCTTAGCCCTCCTTGGTTTTGCAGTGTACAAATGGGCGTAAAAATTTTGCTGCTGATTTTTGGGTGCTCCTTCATAGCCAAGAAAGTCCAAAATGTTTGATGTAATTGCAATGGTACGGGTAGTCGGCTGCCTATGCCTCGCAGCCAAAATGTTTTCAACATGTAATAAACATGTCGAAACATATCATTACTCCAGAAGAAGCGAAAAAATTAAGCAGTATTTACTATACCCCTGAAAATTTATGGACTGGTCGGAAGGCTGTTAAATTGCTTGCTGAGCACAGTGGACTACCTAAAAAGAAAGTCGTACACTGGCTATCTCGTCAGTTGCTCTGGCTCAGACATATCAAGGGGCCCAAGCGCATCAACTACCCGCATTTCACAATCACAAAGCCCAATGAAATGCACCAATTTGATTTGCTCTACATGCCTCATGATCGCCTGTATGGCTCGAAATACAAATATATCCTCACAGGGATCGATGTAGCCTTGCGCTACAAGGTAGCTAAACCATTGAAAACGAAGAAAGCCAGCGAAGTCGCTGACATGATCAAGGAGATTTACGCTGGAGGCAAAGCAGGACCTTTACGCTATCCGAAGATCTTCCAGTGTGACAACGGTAGTGAGTTCAAGTCGGATGTGACAAAACTGCTAGAGGGCAAAGGCGTCGAGATTAAGCGTGCAACTACCAAATATCATCATACGTTCACAGCCTTTGTCGAGTCCTATAACAAGGTGCTTGCGGAGAGACTGTTCAAGTCCCAGGATGCACAAAAGTTGGTCACTGATGAGACTAGTACCACATGGGTGAAACATCTGTACCCTATCGTGAAAAGCATGAACAATACCAAAACTGCCATGATCGGCATGAAACCCAACAAGGCAATCAAGATGGATGAGGTATCGCCTAGCGGCTCCGCAGGAGCACCGATTGTTGCGAAAGGCGATCGCCTGGAGCAAGAAAAACCGTTACCTGAGGACGGTCTCTACCTTTACCTACTGCAACCTGGAGAAGAGCATGGTGATGCGAGAAGACGTGCTACTGACGCCTGGTGGAGCAAAAAGACGTATAGGTTGGATCGCATCGAGCAGCAACCAAACAACCGTGTGCTATATTACTTGCAAGACGGGTCGCCTAGCGGCCATGTCAGCGGAAGGGCGAAGCCCGTCTCCGCAGCAATGCGGAACACAGTTCCAGGAGCGCCAGAGCGGAGCTTTGTTTCAGAAGAACTCATGGAAATTCCAGAGGATGTACAAGTACCTCCGGAGCATGTCAAGGAGTGGTAAACTTCGTAGTTTTTGTAATCTATCAAGGTTACAAAAAAAATCCTAGATCTCGGCAAGCTCCATCAATCTCTGATGTGTATAATTACGACCTAATCGAAAGTGCCTTGGACGTTCGGGATTTACTTCAATGCATCCACGCTCTCGGAGCCAGTTGTAATGTACAATGGCATTTGGAGTTTCTGCAAGAACGACGAGTTGACCGTTGGGATGATCTGTTAACTTGTTGCGAATCTTTTGCGCTACATAGCCTTGTTGCCCACATATAGCGACATATGGATATTCATCGTCGTTATTCTTTTGGATTATAACCATCCCGTTATCCTTTCTAGGGTCTTCAAGGTGAGGAACGGCTCGCTTATGTAGTTCTTCAATTTCTTGCTCTTGTACGGCAAGTTGTCTATCTTTTTCTTCAAGATCATCCTCCAGCACCATAAGTTGTCTATCCCTGTCTTCAAGATCATCATTAAGGAGCGCCAGAGCTTGACGCTGCTCTTCGATGGTCTTGAGCTGTAGTTGCTCACGGATTTTTGGGAACATTGTGTTGCAGCAATATTTCCTGAACCTTCTCGCTTTGGGCTGCTGGCTTCCAAACACCAGCTCATACATACCCTCCTCATTGATGTAGAGGTCGTATTTTTGAGAGTCGGATGGCCATTTCACAGGTTCCCCCGGTACGGGGGAACCGCTCAGTTGCCACTTTTGAGTGTAATTTTCCTGACTACAGTGGTTGCGGATGGTATCAGATGTGTCTTTTTTGTACTCCAGTGCGCCTTGTACTACTTCTTTAGCACGAGTCCAAGGGCGACCGTTGATGGTTACGGTGTGTAACTTGGTATTGTTAAATTCAACTGCTACAAGACAAGACATCTTTATCTTGTGAGTTTTTGGAATTCCGGGGATCATGTTGCATGGACGGTGCTCTTGATTTTGAATTGCATGTGCTGTGGGTAGTTAATGTGAGCCACAGGTTCACATTAATACTTACCCTCCCCATACAAAAAAAATGTTCGGGTATCCCTGGAGGAGGTTAAGGCTTGGTAAAGAATAATTTCAAGAGCACATCCAAAGGTTCATTCTCCCAATCCATACAAGGGTCTCTTACATACACCAAAGGGGGCATGGTATAGAAAGGATACCCGTATACTATACCACGGATAACATCGGGTTCGCTCTCAAGTTCAATATGAACTAGTTTCCTATCTGCTATGGGAAACTTGAGTATGTCACTAATTTCCCCCAAGTCAGCCAGATCCGAGAGCTTCAAGTCCTTATCCTTGATGACCTCGTAGCAGAGCATGCCCCACCTGTTAACCTCGGCCGATACGATATGTAGACCTAGGTCCTCAATATCAACCTCGAGTCCCTCATCTTCCTCCTCACAAGGAATTGTTGCCCAGGCTTTTTCACCAGAGGCTACTCTCTCTAAAAGCTCGTCGTCATCTGGATATACAAACCCCTCGTAGTACTCCCCATTTCTAAATCTAAAATTCTCCAGACAAGTGGAACAATAACCGGTAGTTGATCCTGCCTTGATGCAGCATCTCAGCACGGGTACTTGAATATCGTAAAAGTTTCCAAGTTGCAAGCTCTGTACATAGGCTTCCATTTTTTTTTCTTGATATTTAACTACCTTTTAACATACATCTGAAGTGGTCAAGCAGCATTATAAGGCGTGTTCTTGTGGCTCGTGGGAGCTACAAAAACTGAGGCTTATTCTTCTAACGCTGGGACACCTAGATTGTACAAGTCATCTCGACCTAGATCGATAAGCCTGAAGTGGCACCTCCGCCGCTCCACATGCCCTTCCTCTTCGAATCGATTGAACGCGTGCATCCCGTTAGGATTATCGATGACCACAATCTCTTCACAGTTTGGATAGTTGTCCCTAAGCCATCTCCTTTTGGTGGAGATTTTCCGTCTTTGAACACGTGCACAGTAGTAGGGAAGACGATGGCACTGATCATCGTCTGGTGCAGTATGCTTGCGGTAAATCATGATCGCGTTGTCTTTTCGAGGATCTTGCGCACGTGGAACATGTCGCTGTCGTAGCTCTGTGATTTCTTGCGCTTGTACCGCAAGTTGTCTATCTTTTTCTTCAAGATCATCCTCCAGCACCATAAGTTGTCTATCCCTGTCTTCAAGATTTTCGTCAAGGATCGCAATGGCTACGTCTTTTTCATCGATAGCTTGCCGTTGCTCTCGTACTTCATCTTGCAGCTTTTCTATACCTTTTCGCGCTAGCCACTTGGTAAGCTTGATGGCTTTAGGTTTTCTAGAACGGTCTGCAATCTCAAGAGCTCCACCTAGTGTCACAAACATATCGTGAGGATTAGCATGTTTTGGTTCTTGAAAGGTTTGGTTTAAAACCAACCCTTTCATATCACGACGAGGCGTTGTTTTTACGTCTCTGTAAGTCGTCGCAATGTCAGGGATTCCTAAAAATCTACCAAGATCAGCACGCTTGAAGCGCGGCTGCGAGTGCTCGTCATACATGGTTTCGATCGCTCCAGCAGGCACGGCGTTGCACAGGTCAAGTTGAGAAGACATATTTCTTATACACGCCAAGGCTCAACCACAGTTTTTTGTGATTCGAAAAAAGTCACAAAATTACGAGGTCCAATAACCAACACCAAGCTGAGGAAGCCATGGATATTTTTTGCATAACTCTTTAATATCCCAAGTTGTGTTTACCAGTTTGCTGTAATCGTCATCATGCACTACATCTATCAGTCTGGAATGGGCTCTCAAAAGAGCTTGATACACAGCTTTAATTACGCTCTCATTATCCATCTTTTCTTATATGTCAAGAGTCTAACCAACAATCTTGCATGGGACAGAACTCATCACTCCAAAATTTTCCAAGTCTTGGGGTGCTCCAGTCTTACGTACAAGCAAGCGTGCTTGGACTTTTCCATCTGAGCCTTGATGTTTTCCCAGTCGCTGAGCATGTTTGTTTCCCCGTCGATCAATTTCAAATCCGATCGTTCGTGGGGGTACCACATGAACAACTGCTTTTTTTGCCTTCGAAGGTTCTTCGGCAAGGCGGTATACGACTGCGTTAGTAGCCAGAGACTGTGTTTGCGATGTCTACCACTGATGGCAAGCTCAAGCAAGGGATGTCGCTTTTTATCAAGGCTCTCGTCGGCTATCATATCGTCAACGATAAACAACGTCTCTTCGTCCGCCAGCAATGACGACAATTTTTGGATCAACTCGAACAGCTGGTCACCAGGATCTATAAGGAACACGTAGTCATCTTTCCACAGCGAGGACCTCTCTTGATAGGTCTTGTTCCAGCGTAGTGTAGGGCAGAGAATGACAATGTTGTCGAAATGCTGCCTGTACTCGTTCTCAAGCAAATCCAGGACACGCTGCGTCTTGCCACAGCTTGTCGGTCCTGTGAAGATTGTCGTATGCGGGTCTTTGACAATGTCTAGAGTCATTTTATTCAAAGCCGTGTTTGTCGTGGAGGGCAAACACGGCTTTTTCGCTGGACAGTTATTTTGGAGGCATCATGGAACGCTTATACCACCCTTGTTTTATCGCGTAATCGTCGAATAATATCGCTCCTGTCATATAGCCAGCGAGCTTCAAGCCGTCCTCCATGTCCATCTTGGCCCCCGGTCTAGAAACTCCCAGAGCCTTTTTCGCGCCTAGCGCCAAGACAATAGTATAGGATACTAGTCTGACAGATTCCCACAAGGAATCGACGACTTCTTTCTGATACTCTTTGCTGCTCATTTATTATAGGTTATCGCATCTTGAAAATGTTGATATGACGCTCTTGCTCCTGCTGAGCCGCCAGGCGATCGCGTTGCTTTTGCGTGGGTTGAGACGGCCCTTGCTCATGCTGAGCCGCCAGGCGATCCGCTGGCGCACCTGTGGAGACGGTTTCAGCAGGCTTCTTACGTATGTAATAGACTGCAACGCAAACAGCAAGTACAGCAGCTAGACCTCCAGCGACATAGAGATATGCACTGTCCGGGAACTTGTGAGGACCTGCGATAGGTTCCTGACCCTCTTGCGAAGTACTTTTGCCCAAGTTCTTCTGTAAGTCAGCCTTGTTCTTGCGATTCCATTCAGCAAGTCTCTTGCCAGCAGCAACACGACCCTCATTCTTCTTGCCAGCAGCAACACGACCCTCATTCTTCTTGGTTATGACTTGGTTAGATTGTGTTTGTTCTTCACTCATTTATCTTGTAAGTCGTGAGACGTACAAAAATCACTTCTTTTTTACATCAAGACGGCTAGATCTTGATCATACAGCTGGAGGCCTTCAGTTGGGTTTCGTAATTCAGGAAGTGTCCATTCGAAAGACTGTTTCCCATCTTCTTCTTGATGTTCATCATCTCGCTCTTTATCTGTCTTGGACACATGCTGGCAGGCATGGTTAAATGTATGAGCAACAACCAATATTGGCGCTAGAAATTTTCCAAAGGCAGAGTACACAAGGATTCCCAAATCTGCCATGGAGTCCTTGATAATCGGGTCTTCCTCGATGTCTATTTTCAGACCCTCCGCACTATCGAGTTGAACAACATTACCTACGGCCTTCGCGTACATGCCAATCGCATGTGAAGAGAGTGCTTTGGCGGTCTTCTCCCCCTTATCGTGAATTTCACGTTGAACATAGTCGGCGTACGCTTTTTCGATCACCTCATCTGATGCCTTGTCAGCAAAGCTTTCAGTACATTTCTTCGGCAAGAGATGCTGTTTGCCTTTGCGTATAGCTTCTTTCAAGGCTTGACGTTTGTCGATAGGTTTTTCTTTGGGTTGAAAGGCTTCCGTGTCTACAACATCAAATATAGCTGTAATCTCACTCATCTTTATTAGAAGCCTTCTATAACGCAAAAAGCAGAGCACGATCAAGACGTACGGAAGAATTATTGCTACAGTGAGGCCTATGTCGTTCATCATTTTTATTTTTCATCGCCTGCGGCTCAGCATGAGCAAAACAAAACCCTCTAGGTTTTTGTTGTTGTTTTTGTTGTTGTTGTTTGAACGCAGAGGGTTTTTGATTCTGTGAGTATACCACTCAGAGCCTTTGGTTCACCATATCCGAGGTGTTTTTCAGTGCTGTCCTGCTTTGTAGGCTTAGCGTGCTTGCTCTTTATACTTATACAGAATGTCGTGCTTGTACTACGCATTAACGAAACCCACCTTTTTAAGTGAGCACTTTCAGAGGCCGTTCCTTGCACTGACATTTAACCGGCATTTGGCACAATTTTTCCCGTCGTGGCACAGTGTGGGAGAAACCGGGGCGAGACGGCCGCTTCCAGCTAGGACGTGCTCTCGCCCGCGCACTCCTAACCTTCCGCCAGGATCTAAGCCTGCTCCCACAATTTTACTATAATTCGAGCTTGGTATAAAACTATTCAGTATCACCTTGAGTACTACCTGTGTGAAAATTCACGCATCACCAGCTAGCTCATTTGCGCATCATACATAAAACCTCTTGATTATTCAAAAATGTTTATCATTTCTGAATGGATGAGGCAAATGAGTTTGATCTTGTTGCTACAGCTTTATACTGATGAGGAGTGACTCAAAGTTGTGAGAGAAAAAAAAAACATCTTTTCAACGCGACTTACAATTCCAAAGGCACCGTATGTATACCATCATCGAGTACCTTCCGCTTATCATAGAACTCCGAGAGGCCCAGCTTGTTTTGTTCGTACGTAACCATCCCCTGGTTGTGCACCCGGAAACCTACGTTTTTGGCCATGTCAATAGAGCCATTCAACGCGTTCTTATACCTCTCCCATGTCATAGCGTTATGCTTCTTCGACATGCCTTTACAGGAGAATTTTGTGCCTTCCTTTCCTTCGACGAAATAGCACTTGGCTGTCGTGGCAATCATTCTAAACCCCATAAACTCAAGCTTAAACAGACCTCCTGTTCGACTCGAGTAGTTATCGGTGACGAGCCAGTTTTTCACGTCTTTATCGTACTCTTCGAGCAGTTCAGGGCGAACGACATCACGCAACTCTTCCCCAGAGATCGCAAAGTATGCACTGTCTGTGTCCATGTAGACGTATTCAAAGTCTCGACGATCCACGTACTTGTCGATGAAGTCATAATAGAACTCAAGCATGCGCAATTTGGCCAGCTGGTACACCGCAATGCCGCACTGGTACGCTCTGTCGATATGCACCTTTTTCTTTCCTTCTCGGATCTCGTAAGCATCGCCTATCTCTTCAAGGTCTTCAAGGTACGGTGATCTCATCGCTGCATCCACCTTCTTTTCATCTCTCGTAAAGATGGTGTTCGCGTGCCTCGCTAGATCTTCGATCATTTTCCCATAAAACGAGTTCCCTTTCAGCTAGGCTGTATCTCCCGCAATACGCTTGTCAGGATCCTTATCGGCTTGTCGTCGTGCATCCGCAATTTCTTTTGGAAACCATGCAAATGGTTTACCTCGTTTGTACTTGATGAACTGGTGAAACGCTGTCACCTTCAGGCCATGGTCGAGGTACCACTTTAGCACCGGAGTGTACAACAAGATCTTTTTAGCTTTCATCAACCCTAGAAGCTTACGCGTACCTGGAACACGCTTGCGCCCTGTTGCTTTTAGGTACTCGTGCATGTGCTCGGGGATTTGATCGTCGGGTATCTCCTTGACCACAAATAGCGGAGCCATCTCGCTGAATTTGTCATACAGTTCCAGAGGGACCTCGATGTCGACCTGCGCAAAACCAAAGAGGGATCCATTTTGCACCCCTTCTGTCAACAGTCTGATGTTGTGTTTCGCTGTCGGTTAGGCACCTTGATCAGCTTTTCCTTCCCACACGGAAAATCTTCCAGCAGGGTACTCGGGTACAGCATGTTCGCGTCAAGCCCCAAAACAGTTTTGCACTTCCGTGGCTCCTGGTAGATATGGGATCTGATACCCGTCACGTCTCTCTCGTGGTACCTACAGAACACGATGGCAGGCCCTCCCACCATGCCCGTCTGCAAGAGCTCGTAGGCCTCATTCTTCGTACACTCAGTGCAAGCCTTTTGCACCTCTTTGCAAGGCTTGCAAGACCCTTGGTAGCAGTCTACCTTACACTTGTGGTTGCACGGCTCTCCTGGCGCGTATAGCTCTAACTTTGGGTTCAGTCGTATAGACTTGTTCAAAACGTAGCGCATCGACACACCTGGAATGCTTACCGCATCTTTCAAAATGTCTATCTCGTCGTCGTAGTACTGCCGCCTCGTCTTGTCCACGGCTTCGATAAAGGGTTCCACATCGGCTAAATTGTACTCACGCAACCAGTCCATCATGGTGACACAGTCTCGCTTGTAAAACTCTGCACGGAATGTTTCGTACTCATCAAGAGAGAGGGTGTTTTTCCCACTAAGACTGCTATAGAAGTCCTCGTGCTCCACGGGGCCGACATGGCTCAACTTGTCGTAGTTTGACAACCATTCGTAAGGAAACACGAGCTTTTCAAGCTTACATTCCAGAGACTTGCACCATCGGTCGTAGCTCAGACCAGGAGCGAGAAAATTTTTGATATCGAGAAATTTGAACCTCGAGGTCGTGAGGAACATGTAGTCGTTGTCTTTCTTCGCCACGTTGATCTTTTCGCTATCGTCTCTGACAATTTGATCGACAAAGTGCCGCTTGATCATGTTCAGGTCATACTTGCCACTATTGAAACCGATCACGGCCACTTGGTTTACCCACTCGTTCCATGCCTTCTGAGTCTTGTCTGGAAGCATGTCAAAATCATCGGGTCTCGGGTACATTCTCTCCACCTCTTTCACGATGAGGGCGTGTCTCTTTTCGAGCTGCTCCACAAATCGTTTAACCAAGATCTTGGGATCATCGTGCTCCAGGAACGTTGGATCTCCGTTCAGACTATCGTGAATGGCGACGCTGACCGGCACATGCTCCGAGATGTATGTTAGATCGGATGTTTGCCGCTGGTGTAAAGGTGCTAGGAGGGCCTCGAAATCAAACACGATGTAGTGAGGGTAGGGTCGAAATTCTTTCTTGAAGTACCTCTTGGCTTTGGGTGGGCTCTCACACTCCCACACTGTCACGAGGTTGTAGCCAAGTTTTCGGATGCCTTCCTCCTTAGATTTGGTGGCCGTATATCGATATTTATTCGTGTTTGTTCCTTGGCAGGGGCATCCGTGCCACTTGCAGCCGTGGTACTCATAGACTGTCTTGGTCTGAGGTTCATAGCCGTCTACAAGGTAGACCTCGTCCCCAAAACTATTTCGTATCACGCGCTCTCCTCCATGCCCACACAGCGCGTGATGGATGTGCCTTCCAGTTTCCCTCGACATGTGCTCGAGCCATTTACAAGCGTCATAGCTGAAGCCCTCACCGTAAAAGACCTTCTCTGACTTGCTAGGCATGCGTTTGACCTTCTTGCCTTTGCAGATGATAGTCGGGTTTTTTCCCGAGCACTCGTTCTTTTTGTGCCTTGTTAGGTTTTCAGCTCTGGTGAATCGCTGTTTGCAGACCATGCACTTCCAGTGTTGCGTTAAAACATCGATCTTTTTAATGTAGAAACAGTGCCCTTCCAACATGCCGAGGTTGATCGTGTCTAAATCTTTTTTGTATTGATTCTGACCGTACACGAGTCTCCAGGGTGCCTTTTCAGAGTTGGTCTTGGGTTCAAAGACTCTGATGTTGATCTTGAAACGCTTCGCTATGCCTTCGAAGTCAACAAGCTTCGTAGCACGTACTTCTCCCCGCTTTAGTTGGGGATTCTCGTAGTACTCGCGTGCTAGTGCGAGAGCTGGTCTCGTGACACGTTTCTCGCGCTGCTCTCTTTCTCCACGTGAGTGTACGACCAGGCATCTCCAGACACACAAATTGTCGGTTCTTTCATCTTCTTTGTCCAAGCTGTAGATGCACCTCTTTTTTCGCAACCAGTCTGCACATGCGCGTTTGTTGATGTCAGCAGTTTTTGTCGTGTGCCGTCATTTTTGATGATGTCAGCAAATTTGTCGAGTGCCGTCATTTTTGATGATGTCAGCAGTTTTGATTTTTTACACCTCAACCAGGATCAAAAATTTTTTAGGGGGTCTAAAAGCAGCGTTTTTTAATAGGGTTTTGACCGTGGAAAACCCAAAACAGTACTTTAAATCACTCCCTACTCTAGCTAGACTGACCGACAAAGGAATATTTCCTGATAAATCTAAAGTGGATGCTGTGAATCAAACCAAACGACCTACAAATGCCACAGAAGTAAGAAGTTTTCTGGGACTAGTTAACTACTGTTCCCAGTTCATTCATCATTATGCTGATCTCACAGAGCCTCTACGAAAGCTCACAAAGAAAAATGTAAAATTTCAATGGAATGAAGCTCAAGAAAACTCATTTGTCAAGTTAAAGGAAGAACTAACTAACTCGCGAGTTATGGCCTATTATCAACCATATGCTGATACAAAAATAATTGTAGATGCATCACCCATAGGACTTGGAGCTATTTTGACACAGAAGCAAAGGAACAACACCTTCAAGCCAATAGCATATGCATCTAAAGCTTTAAATGAAACTGAACAAAGATATTTTCAAACAGAGCGAGAAAGTCTTGCAGTGTTGTGGGGAATACAAAAATTCCATTACCACCTATACGATCGTGACTTCACAGTTATCACAGACCACAAACCACTGGAGAAAATCTTATCATCAAGAGGGAATCCCACACCACGTATACAACGATGGTTATTAAAATTACAACCGTACAAGTTTAAAGTTGTATATGAACCGTACATACTAAAAAGGGTAACACCCTAGAACAAGCTAGAACAACCTGGAACGATCTAGAACAACCTAGAACAAGCTAGAACAACCTGAGAACAAGCTAGAACAAGCTAGAACAACCTAAGAACAACCTAGAACAATCTAAGAAATATAACAACCAAAAATATAAGACTATCTCTGTATCGATTCTGTAAATAAATCTGGGTTTCTAACAAGAATATTTCCGCCATGTTTCCCACTCGCCAAGTTATGGGGGATTCCCTTAGTTTAGTACAACAACAGCATTAACCGTCCCGGT
This sequence comes from Hydractinia echinata, assembly GCA_030067915.1. Lineage (NCBI taxonomy): Eukaryota > Metazoa > Cnidaria > Hydrozoa > Anthoathecata > Hydractiniidae > Hydractinia > Hydractinia echinata. Next base: position 10,410 of record JASGCC010000099.1, on the reverse strand, counting down.
ATTTTTACCCCTAAAGTCCAATATCAGCATTTAGCTAGAACAATAGCTAGTTATTGCATTTCTTTATTATATTGAATTTTACCATTTTATGTGAACCCTCGGTCTTACGACGATACAGTTCGCTGCATCAAGGAAATCGACTTCTTTCTGTCTCGCCACATTCGAAATGTTTGAAATGAATGGAAAGAAGGAAAAATATTATATTTTTTTCTTCATTCAAATCAGTTTTCAGAACACAGAGCGTTTACGCTATTCCGCACAGAATTCCCATTTCATTCGCTGCCGGTTCTCCGTTGTTCTCTTCGTTTACTGTCAGCTCTCTGATTGTTCTGTGAAACTGGTGGTTATACCTGGTTTTGTCTTTGGGTAAAAAAACCTTCAAAAACGCCTGTCGTTTAAAAACAACAACAATGAATGGAAACCAGGTCACCCATTTTGTAGCGAGATGTCCACACATTCGATACCCATTTCATTACTAAGCGTCCAAGAAGGTTTTTTAAAACAGTTTTAGTTAAATGGCGTCTTCTGATGTTGAAGATTTGAAGCCATTTCAAAGGTTTGTTTTTATTTTTATCGCTTCTTTTATCAAAGTTTCATTTTCTTTCTTTGTTATTCTTTCATTCGTGACTTTTTTTTCACTTATTCAGCCTTGCCATTGTTCTTATTTTGCTCTTATTTTTCAGCAATTCTCAGTCTCATTGTTCTTATAAAATTGTTCTTATAAAAAAAAGTGTTTCTTGTTCTTATAATTTAAAAGGGAATTCAGGTTGAGTACGTTCTTAATATGATCTTAACTTTTCGCAGAATCGCAGCCTCGACGTTCTTATAAACTATAGGTTCTTATAAAAAGAACTTGTAGATCTTTTTAAGTAAGTTGATTGCTTTTTCATTCTTCAAGGTAAGTCATAAAAACGTTATATGCTCATTCTACATTATGTCGTTTGTGCTAATTTTTTTATTTACTTATAGCCTTATTGCGCATGCACCGATATTAGTAATTGACAGTGATGAAGAAAATCAAAATTCGTGTGACATGAAGGCTGCTCCCGATGCCATCAGTGATGGAGACCTCTCTGCTGAAGCCATGATAAACATTCTTTAATAAATCCCCAGGATTATGAACCGAAAGAGCGACCACGTGGTATCCGCAAGAACTATGTATGCACACTAGATGTGAACAAAGTATCAATTGCAGTTGCGAAGAGTGATGATAACGGAGCTTATATTAAAAGAGGATCTCCAAAACGGTTGTATCATGTCAAGGTTACTGGTAACGAAATTTCAGTCGCACAAGTAAAAATCTGCAATGATGCATATTACGTAAACCATAGAACTACCGAAACACAGGATAATAAAAATGTACTTGGTGCTAGGTATAAGAAAGAATTTGTGAAAGCTGACGAGGTTTATGAACTGCAAAGACAATATAGAGTCAGTAAGAGTAACAATGGATTTCAAATATAATAGTAACTATTCGCAAAGTCGAACAAGAGAAATAGAAGATTATTATCTTCTAATATACAGATGGAATGATGACTGCAAAATCAACGAGGAAAAACTTTGTTCTTGAACGACATGGGAATGCCAAAAAACCTCATGCTCCTACATATTTTCGCCAAAACCCATCTTTGATGGAAAAAGCAAAAGATGCGCTACAATCTGGAAGCTCTTGTTCTAATGTATACAATCGCTTGACAAAGGAAGCTAAGGCATGACATAGCGGAATGTTGTTTTGTTGTTTTAGCTTTTACATTCCATTCCTTATATTGTAACGCACGATAACTAGTTTTTCATTTCATTTCATTTCGTTTAATCAGCAACATGATTATAACTCAAAAATTAAATTTTGCACTTTCAGGCCAGTGACGCGCCTAGAGATCCAAAGTACGTGCATAATCTGGCATATCGATTAAAAGAACCTGGAACCAACCGTACAGATGGAATCCCAGAATGTGAATTGATGGTACGTCAAATGCGCGAAAGTGACTACACAAATAGTGTTGTAATTTTACCTCAACACTATCTATCTTACCACAGTAAACCACACATGCTATCTGACATCCGAAGATTTTGTGTAAATGGCAACTCTGTATTACAAGTGGATACTACGTTTGAGTTAACAGATGGTTTATGGTTAACTGATACTTGCTATAAGAACCTGTCTTTGGTGAATGAAAAAGGTGAAAATCCTGAATTCCCCGGCCCCTTCATGTGGTCATTTAAAAAAAGATCGTCACACATATCGGTAAGACATACATGTATTTAATAATCTGCTTTCGTTATTATTAAAACTTCAAGAGTTGTTACATTAGGGTATAAAAAAGTGCGGAACTTTCTAGTGTGAATTTGGATGAAAATCCCATTATTTAACTATTTAAATCCACACTTTTTTTTTCTTGCACTTTTTTATACCCTTTAAGGTAACTACTACTATAACCTGTTTAATGACACAAGTGTCCTGTTTGTAGTAGGTTTGCCGTGGAAAACTGTTGCCTTAGATCCAGCGCTAATGAGTATCAGAAAATTTGGTACAGACATGGATTCTGCACTTAGTGGTGGATTAGGTGACATCTTCACTAATGCTGAAAAGTTTTGGTGCACTCAGCACATACAACAGGCGAGTGTACGAAAGCTAACATCTATGAGTGCAAACAAGAGCACCATTAATAGAATAATGACTGACGTCTATGGCACCCAGCAAGGAGTCATGCAGCAGCTTGGTTTAGCAGATGCAGATGATGAAGAAGATTTTAATGTTAAATTAAGCAGCCTTGAGCTTGTATGGAATGGTTTATTACCAGGTTAGTGAAGTGGTATTTTCTCTCCTCATTTAAATTTTAAGATAAGAATCCTTGATTTTGTAATTCATATAACTTTGATATACTTGCCTTCTTATATTACACACTGTTCATATTTGTAGGATTTCACGATTGGTTTTGTGTGCACCATGCACCAAAATAAAAAAGCAACCTACTACAATCTGTTCGTGCTGCATGTGGTATATCGGGAAGATTTTATACTAATGGTTTGGAGTTAACCCACAGGCTCCAAAAAAAAATAACAAAGGATACTACAGGAAATGTAAAGGCTGTTGATGTGGTTGAAGCTAACAAGTTACTCAGGGACTTTGTTGATCAATATTATTCGGAAGCTGTTCGTGCCTTGCGTGGCATCGGGAAATACAGGCTTGCTATGGGTATGAACATTTTATTGTGCAGCCGATAACATGGGATCGCTGGTCTCTCCAACGTCAACAGCAACACATCAACACTTTTTTGCAATTTGTTCCAAGTCAGACGCAACTATTTGTGAAACCAAAGAACGCTGGACTTAAAAGCACACCACCTGCAAAGCATAGGCGTGCGCGTTTACCTGAAGTTGAATTATTTTCTTCTCGATTTGATGAATTGCAGGAGAAGCAACAGGTATCACCAATTGTGCTGTCACGGAAGGAGATTAAGAAGAAGGGAAATGAAAATGACGATCGTTGGGAAGTAGCTTCTAAGCATGCGCGCATAGAAGAAGATCCGCTAATCCAGATAGGCATTTAACCAACAAATATGTTCTTGTTCATCGAGAAATCAAAAAGGAATGCCCTAAGGCTGTGAAAAGGTGTCACAGCTGCAAAACGCACCTTCTCTGATGCAGACGTGGTATTAGCAAAGACTGAAGGTAATCGTGAGTATACGGACAAAAATGGGAAGAAAGTGGCATACTCAGGCAATGTTTATATTCATTGGCTCACTAGTTGCTTGAAGGAGTATGATCAAAAATTTTCGTTTGAAAGAATTGATGTACCCGCAAGAACTTTAGATTTATTGCCATCCAGTGCTGAGAAGAGTTTGAGAGACAAAGGTTGTAACATTGTTCATTAACGGAATTTTCACAGATGATTTTTTGGCGTTGAAAATTTCTTCCCTCTATTTATAACGTATTTAATTTAATATACATTATTTCCCGAATTGGTTTTCTTTGATGTTGCCGCAGCTCTTTTCTCAACTTGTTGAAAGAAAATGGATGTGATATTTTAAAAACTCACTTTAAACTTTCCGATGCCGGATAAAGTTGCAATTTTATACATACATTAATTCACTGATGCTGAATAATTTTAAAACATCAAAATTCCAAAATTCAAAGTCACAACATCGAAATTCCAAAATTTTAAAGAAAGTGCATTCTAATTGCGGGAGATGTAGAAAGAGAAAAGTTTTTTGTGTTATTTTAATCGCGGATTTTTTGTTACCTGTTGTGTTCTGAGTAAAAGACACTTCTGTTTAATTCTGATAAAGGATACATTTGGCAGAATTTTCGCGGTTTTTATTTTTGCAAAAATGCTAAATAAATCGCAAAATCGCGAGAACTTTTGCCTTTAGGGTATATTTAGTATTTGAGTCTTCATATTTTTTCAAAGTCTGTCACTGTATTAATTTTTTAGACAGTACCTAAAAAACTTTAGTCGTTGTCTTTTACATCTGGTGCCACATAGCCTCACCTGCCTTACAATAGTTCTTCGAAAAATCGCATTTTTGTAGCATCAAACAAACGGGGTGGGTGGAGACGTGTCTATGCACATCCATTAATAAGGACTACATCAATACGGTAGGTGCAATCGTTGGCACGTATCATCAACCAAAAGCAAATCTCTGGCCACGTTGCTATTACGACTATTCCTCGTCATTAGTGACCCTGTCATTCCAGGCTATTAATCGCTGCCTTCTGGCTCCTCGAAACTTAGGAGATCGTTTAAATTTTTTGTCGAAGAGCTATGTACAGGAGCCAAACTTTAAAGGTAGATAATTAACTTTGTTGTCTACCTCGACGGTCCAACTGACGTATCTTTTCGTTATTCATTCAGCAGATGTTACAATCACGGCGCTTCTTAGGCTTGAATTTTTTTTAACCTCAATCGCTCACAAAACACGCAAAGGGGATTACCCGAATTTAACTCTATCAGCATGATCTTTTAGCATGTTTTCAGATAGGTCTCGCTTGTCCTTAGTTTATTCCAGGTTGTTCTTAGGTTGTTCTAGCTTGTTCTAGGTTGTTCTTAGGTTGTTCTAGGTTGTTCTAGGTTGTTCTAGCTTGTTCTAGCTTGTTCTAGGGTGTTACCCTTTTTAGTATGTACGGTATATGAACCAGGAGCAACCAACGCATCAGATGTTCTCTCCAGGTCTCCTTTAGAAGCACCTGGAACAAGTGACTACTTTACTAACGAAGCAGAACATTATGTCAACACGATAATCAACGATGCTACGCCAATTGCAGTCACAATAAAAGAAATGATGATTCTGCAACAGACGAGGAATTGGCAAAGCTCAGAGTAAACATTAAACTGAAGAAATGGAATAAATATCCTGAAATGAAACAATACTATCTCTGCCGAAATGAACTAGTAGTAAAAGACAACTTAGTGCTAAAGGGCAACCGTTTAGTCATCCCGAAGACTCTCAGGTATAGACTCTGGTATAGTCAAGACCAAAGGACTTATACGAGGAAAAGTATGGTGGCCTGGGATAGATAAAGAGATTGAAGAAATGATCAGAACTTGTATGTCATGTCAAGCAACAAGTTCAGCAGTAGTTAGACCAACACATATCCAATCGACTGAAATTCCACCTACAAGTTGGCATACCTTAGCACTTGATATACAAGGTCCATATCCAACAATGGACTACTTAATCGTGCTGATAGACTACAGATCCAGATATCCTGTCGTTATACAAACAAAAAAGATTGACACTGACCATGTAATCAAAGGTCTAGATAAAACATTCAAGTTATTTGGATATCCAATGAAGTTAATTGCCGACAATGGGAAACAAATGATCTCCCAAGAATTTAAGAGTTACCTAAGGGAAAATGGAATTGAACTTCACAGCACCACGCCATATTCACCATGGGCAAATGGAGAGGTTGAAAGATTTAACAGATCATTGAAAAAAGCAAATCAATGTGCTCATGCAGCCGGAAAAGATTGGAGAAAGGAACTGGACAAATTTCTCCTACTCTACAGAACTACACCTCATGCAACCACCTCCAGCTACTGTCATGTTTGGTAGAAACATCAGAAATAAAATTCCTGTATATTCCAAGTTTTGTCAGAAAATTTGAAACTTGACGAAACAGACAGAAGAAATAAGAGAAAAACAAAAGAATATGCTGATACCAACAGAAAACAGTACAAGAACATCACATCAATGTACGTGACAGCGTATTAGCGAGAAATATGATGAGGAAAGACAAACTATCGACAAATTGGATACCTAAACCATTCACAGTAATCAAATCAAAATACGAAAAGAGTGCGTTAATTGAAGACGCACAAGGAAGAAGATACATGAGGAACAAGGTACATCTAAGAAATTATTTACAAAGGAAGGAGGCTGTGTGCACACAAACAAACTGCCAAACGTTTAACACAAGAAGAATTGCTAAAATAATACCTGTTGTTCCAGATGATGTTGTTCCAGATGATGTTGTTCCGGATGAAGTTGTTCCAGATGAAGAAAATAATTTGGACATGCGAACACAAACAGTGACTGAAGACAAAACTCCAGAAACCAAACTAGAAACACATCAGCAGCACAACGAGAAGAAGTGTTTACAAACTAAAAGTCATCCTTGGAAATCATATCTTTCACGAAGTAAGAAGAAACAATAGAAACACGTGACGTTGATAACAGAACTTATGTTACACGAAATTTGGACAGTATTCAGTGATACTGGACACAAAACATTTATGAAGAAGTTCACACATTATGTTCACACCTTTTGTTAATCACGCTTTGCGAACATGTAAATAAGAAGCATGTGAAATAGAAAACGCTTTTCAAAGAAGTTAATCAGGTATTTACTCATGTGATGGTTTATGTTTTATTATGTGGAACGATGACGTTCGATGAATCAACAACACGATGACGTACGATGAATCAACAACACGATGACGTTCGATTGATGAGCAACACGACGACGTTCGATTGATGAACAACACGATGACGTAATGAAGGATTCGATCAAGAAAGAAGAGGATGTAGTATTTGTATATAATCGGGGACCGTGAGAATTGTAGAGAGATAGAACGTGGAGACGAAATATAAATATGGCGGTATATTTTGATATAAGAATTCGTGTGTGTCACATAGTTGATCGGTCAGACTAATCTAGGTTCATCTTAGTCAGCTAGTATTAGAACATACATAATTCTTTGCTTTTTTCTGATTGCTTAGCTACACAGTAAAACTATATTTTGACTTGCAATAGCCAACCTAGATCCTCTATTACTTTCATAATGAATTTCAGTATTCAGTAATATATATATAGCTAGCTAGTTGAACTAACTTTATATATTTTGGGCATGAAAGACTTTTAATTTTAACCATTTGAGGACAAATAGCTTTTGTAGCAATATGCAGAATTTTTCTGCAAAGCCCAGGAACCCCTCCCCTCCTTCACGGAAAAATATAAAAGTGTAACAAACTTTATCAGTCGAAAAATAAACAAAATTGGTTTAGGCGTAAACTTTCAATCCACTATTTTATGTAAAAAATTAAAAAAAATTCTATCTTTATCACAATGGCATTTGTGGCACAGGCCCTGCATATAATTCATTTTCCAAAATTTAATGTTGCATTTCTTATTGCCATTGTGAAGCTGAAAGTGATTGCTTAGTAGTTAAAGAAATTGGTTTTTACATTTTGTAATTTTCAGGCAATGAATGAATCCAAATTGAGACAAGAGAGACGGTTGCTTAGTCAGAAAGTTAAGGAACTGTTTGGTGATTCAAATGATATCCCGGATGAAATTGTTGATGTGTCAATGGAAGAAATTTCTGATTCTATAGATACTCATGAAGTCTCTTTGACCATAGAATCAGAGTATTCCAGCTCTGAAGAAGAGCCAGCAACATTATGTAAAGACTTAGCTGGTTGGGCAGTAGAAAGTGGATGTTCAAGGCACACCTTAAACAACTTGCTTTCTATTTTGAGGAACCATGGAATAAATAAATTGCCGAAAGATAGTAGAACTCTTCTTCAAACTCCACGTTCCATACTAACTGAAAGTAAATGTGGTGGTACATACAGTTATATTGGTATCATCGAAGGCATAAACAAATCTTTAGAAATGTACCCATTTCTCTTCGAACAAGAAATCCTTGATTTAATAATTAATGTTGATGGTCTACCATTGTCAAAATCTTCTTAGTCACAGCTATGGCCGATCTTAGGTTCTCTGAATAATTCCACCTTTGTTTTTGCTATCGCTGTATACCATGGTTATCATAAGCCCGATTCTGCTGATGATTTTCTAAAGGACTTTCTTGAAGAGGTTATTTTATTGCAAACTAATGGTGTTGAAGTTTCTGGAAAAATCTTTCAACTTAATCTTAAAGCTTTTGTCTGTGATGCACCTGCCAGGTCTTTTTTGAAGTGCACGATTGGTCATAATGGCTATTATGCATGTGAAAGGTGTACTGTAAAAGGACGTTCTGTGCAACATCGCATGGTTTTTGTGTCTGCTAGTAAGAATATGCCAAGAACAGACCAAGAATTCAATAATACCACATACCATTCTAACCACCAAAAGGGAATCAGCCCTCTTTCATCTGTTCTTGCATACAATTGTGTTACACAATTCCCTTTGGATTACATGCACCTAGTGTTACTTGGTGTTGTGAAAAGAATGCTTCAGTATCTAACCAAAGGTCCGTTTTGTCAAATCTCTGCTAACCACATTAGTGCTATTTGAAATCGAATTTTGGAGATTCGTGGTAACATGCCCTCTGATTTTATTCGCCAGCCAAGGTCTCTTTCAGATCTTGCCTATTGGAAAGCTACTGAATTCAGGCAATTCATCCTATATATTGGCCCATTGGTATTTAAGGGGATAATTGGAAAACCTATTTACAGTCTCTTTTTATCTCTTCATGTGGCAATGAGCATTCTTTTAAATGAAGACGATGAAAAACGAAACACTTTGCTGCAATATAGTAGGGAAATTTTACAATGGTTTGTTGATGCATCAAGTCGTGAGTTTGGAGAGACATTCACTTCCTACAATGTTCATTCCCTTTCTCACTTAGCTGATGATGTAGAGAGGTATGGCACATCACTGAATGATCTGTCTGCATTTAAATTTGAGAATTATATGCAGATTTTGAAAAAAAAAGGTTCGAAACACTAATAATCCAGTTGCACAAGTTATCAAACGCGATCATGAAGTTAAGGCAGCAAATTTGGTTGTTCCTAACATCATAAAGCCATTAATTTCAACTACATTAAAAGATTCATGCTTTCAACTAATAGGTGGTGATTTTTGCTTTGTTTAAGAAATCCACCAAAACGAAACCATTGATTGTAAGGTTTTCAAGCATCGGAAACTCGAAAATTTGTATGAAAAACCAATCATGTCATCATCAGTGTTGGATATATTTTTTATAAAAGACCTTAATAAACTCACATACAAATTTAAAACGGTAAATCAAAATCAACTGTTGAAAAAAGTTGTTTGTTTACCACATAAAGGTGGCTTTGCTTGTTTTGCAGTAAAGCATGAAGTTGAGAAACAAAAATATTAAAGTTATTTATGTTATGTACATAAAATGTTTCAGTGAGTTTTTTTTGCTTAAAAAAATAAATTCCTTGAATTAAGGATTTTCAAGTGCTGTATTTTTTTCTTGTCTATAAAAATTGCAAAATATGAGCTTTTATTTTATTATATACTGTATATTTTCACCGTATGTAGATATAGGCTAATGGTTGAGTTATTATATGCTAGCTGCCTATTTTTCGTTTTTATCTTCTTACTGTATATAATAATAAAAAAAAGATTGCAAAATTGTACTTTAAATTGAAAAAATTAGCAAGAATTTAAGAATAAAAAATTATAAATAAACATATGTTATGAAAAATTAACTACAGGAAATCCATGTTTGCATAACAAATGATTGTATTTCTTTTAGTACAAAAATGAGCTTCTCATGCATTGAGTTTTTCGAAGACAACACTGTCAACATGATGACAATCCCCTCAGCTTGAGTGGAAAAGGGAGATGATGGGATATGGTATTGCTGGCCCAACACCAAAAATCAGGAAAAAATAAAAAGGCTTTTTAAGGACCAATCGATGCCTAATGAAGGATGGATCCGAGGAAGGATTATTAAAATAATTACATAAGGTTAGAACATGTTAGATAATTTTACTCTAACGAAATAAATTGACATGCATTGGTAATAAAGTTAAAATGACATATATAAATCAGTTTTAAAAAGATATAAAATAAGCAGATTATTTTTTATGGTGTTCTCATTTATAAAAATACCATTTTTAATAATGAAAAAGTTTCGTATTTTATATTCAGGAACTAAAGAAGATTGTAACTTAATCTCGAGTGGTATATCGGACTTAGAAGATG